>LR991088.1:32253750-33649166 GCA_905163515.2 Lymantria monacha
TATGAATATCATATGCAATTCTATTGTTGATTTTGCCTATAGTAAATACAGACATATATATGTTATTAACGTTCTATTAATTATAGACATATATATATTTAGTATGTAAAACTCGCAGGAGTGCAACCCATTAGATAAAGTCGACGGTGTTAGTTTTTATGACATTGTAAATTCATTGTTGTATTAAGTATCACTTGTATCGTTTGTATGAGAGACAATTGTCTGGAATAAAACTAGTCATGTGATTGTTGTTTTATTGTGTCTGCTTCCTAGTCCATATACGTCGTAATATTTGTCTCGAGCCTTCTCCAGATAAAATTTGGGGAAATCTGTATCCACAACAGTGGTCGATATGAAAAGAATAACAGAACGTAAATAGTTTTAAAAATGCTTGATGTCTGCTTATCTGTTAAACTAATGAACTAGTCATGCGCAATATAGATCACCGCGCTGAAAAGAGTGATACATATCTTTTGAGTGTAAAGATACATATCACTCATTTAGCTCACTTAGCTCAGCAGTCAACCACATTATTAAATCACTCCTCTTTTTTTTTTTTTTTTTTGGGGTCGGGTTACGGTCGGCACACTCCTCGCACCACTCCGTCCGGGGTGACAGAGGGGCGTAAGCATGCACACCCGTAATCCACCCGTGACGTCGCCTTCGTCGTTGAGCCAACCACCGGAGCAGAGTGACTTGACGTCAGTGGTTGGCCCGACAGAATACCCCTGAGGAGTACCCTCTCCTCGACCGACGTCCCCCCCTCGGGTAGGATGTCGGTCTTTCCTCACGCGGTCGGCCTCTCGGCGGGTGACGGACTAAATCCCCGATCCAGTCACCCGCGGCCTCGACTAGGGAAATCACTCCTCTAGCTCACTTTCAAAGATCGTTCACTTTAAATCTATCACTCACTTTAAATCTATCGCCCACTTTAAATCTATCGCTCAAACAAATCTATAACTAATTTTTCGCATTAGCTTGATAATGTTTCGAACTTACTTTTCAGATAATTATATTGTTTAGAAGATTTTGTCAAATTCATCTATTTTCTAATAATAAATATTAATTAATTAACTTTATAGCTAAGGAAATAGAGTGTATTCTCTTTTGACAACTTAATTTTTTATTGGTGGGCTATGGGTGCGTCTCGCCCCGCCGAATCGGTCCGGGGTGACGGAAAGGCGGCGCGTGACCCCATAGACCCACCGTAAAACCTTCTCTCTTCGCCGTGCGAGCGGACCACCGGTACTCGATTTTAACTTCGGTGGCCCGCCCGGCGGTTTACCCTCGCGGGTTCCTCTCGTCGACGCCCCGACAGATTTCGCCGTCGGGGCGTCGCCCTCACGCGGTGGCCTCACGTCGGGTGACCGGACAATTCCCCGGTCCGATCACCCGAGGCCTCGGTTAGGGCGGCATCAGGCGCAGGTATTCGCGCCTGCGCCGCCCCGGCCGCTGACGGCGGCCCGGGTCGCGGGACTCCTCCCGGACTCGTTCCGCCGCCTCCTTCTGCGAGATGACAGCCTCGCAGAAGGCGGCGACCGCGTCCCAGTTCCTGACGCTGTCGACCATCGCTCTCGCGACAGCCGGCAGCGTCAGGTCAGCACCGATAACAGCGACGAGGTCACGGCGCTGCCGGTCAAAGCCCGGACACGCCTCCAGCGTGTGTTGCGCCGTGTCCTCGTCACTGCTGCAATGGTGGCAGAACGAAGTCCACTCCCTATGCGCGACCGTGTGCAGGTAAAAGCCGAAGCATCCGTGCCCCGACAACACCTGCACCAGTCGAAAGGAGAGGACTCCGTGCCGCCGCTCCATCCACTCCATCAATACGGGCCGGAGAGCCTCGACGGTGACGACACCGTGTCTAGGCCTCTCCAGCCGCGTAGCCCAACGGGCGATGACGTCTCGGCGGGCGTCCTCGCGCCAGGTGGCTATCTCGCTCAGCGATGGGGAGCCACCTTCGTCGCGCAGTGAGGTCACCCGCCGGTAGAGGTCGGAGAGCATCTCCGCCTCTAGGTCCCACGGGGGTGTCCCGGCCAGTAGGCATGCCGCCTCAGTCGATACCGTGCGGTACCCGCGAATGGCTCTGACCGCCATGACTCTCTGGGGTTTCCACAGAACAGACCTGAGCTGGGCGTTCAGAGCCCTCGCCCACACGGGTGCGCCGTACATGGCCATAGAACGGATCACCCCCGCATACAGCCGTCGGCCCTCGAAGCTGGGTCCGCCCACGTTCGGCATGAGCCGCGAAAGGGCGGACGCCGCGCCGACCAGCCGGGGAGCAATTCGGCGAAAATGCTCCCGGAACCACCATCGCCCGTCGAGCACCAGACCCAAGTACTTCATATGGGCCTGGATGCTGATGTGGACGGAGTTGACGACTAGCGAGACGCCGATTGGCGGCCTTACGCGTGGCCCATGGAACAATAGGGCCTCCGTCTTATTTAGGTCCACCCTGAGCCCCAGCGCCTCGATTCGCCCGACCATCTCCTCGGTGCCGAGAGTGGCCAGGCTCGCCGCCTCTTCGAGTGTCCTGCCCCGGGCTGTGACGAGCGTACCGTCAGCGTAGCATATCACGCTCAGCCCGGGGGGGAGACTCCCTCTCAACGCCCAGTCGTACCCGATGTCCCACAGAGTCGGCCCCAGAACCGACCCCTGTGGAACGCCGCACGCCATGGACGCCCGCACAATGTCCCCTGCGGGACTCGCGCAGAGGACACTGCGCCCCTCCAAATAGTCCGCCACCAGCCGCCTCAGGTACAAGGGCACCCCATGAAATCGGAGCGCCTCCCTGATGCAGCTGAATGGCAGACTATTGAATGCGTTGGCGATGTGCAGCGACACCGCCAACAGCACTCCCCCGCCGGTGACAGCCTCCGCGGCCGTCTGCCTCGGTCGTAGCAGGGCCCCGATGGTCGAACGCCCCCTTCTAAAACCGAATTGAGCGTCCGACAGATCGGGTCCCACCTCCTCCAGGTGCTGGACGATGCGGGCAGCGAGGATGCGCTCCAGCAGCTTACCCACATCGTCGAGGAGCACGATGGGCCTGTAGGCCGACGGCGAATCCGGGGGCCGTCCCGGCTTTGGCAGGAGAACCAACCTCCCCTCCTTCCAGCACTCAGGGAACCGTCCAGACGCCAAACAGGCGTTGTACAGCTGCCTGAGGCGAGGCTCGAGGTGCTCGAGGAGCGACGTCAGCACCCGGACTGGTATTCCGTCCGGGCCGGGGGCCGTGGTCGCGGAACGAATCCGCGCCACAGCTGCTCCCACTTCCGTCTCCGTCACGGGCGGAACACTCTCGTCGTCAGCCTCCCGGTCTTGTTCTGGCGAGGCCATGACCGGGGGCGTGTGTTCCGACTGCCGTGGAAACAGCTCCTCGACCACCCTACAGAGGAAGTCGGGCTGGAGGGTCTCGGTGAGGTGAGGGCCCTGCGCGCGAAGCTTGTTCAGCGACGCGCGATCCCAGAGGTCACGGTCGAGACCGTCCAGCATCTCCTGCCAACTCGCACCCTTGGCGGCTCGGATGGCCAGCCGAAAGGCCGTCCGCGCATCGCGGTACGCCTCGTACAGCTGGCCCTCCCGCTCAGCGTCGCGGTGACGCCGCCGGCTGCGGGTGTAGGACCTTCGGGCTCTGATACATGCCGCACGAAGGTCCGCCAATCTTGGGGACCACCAGTAGACCCCCTGCCTCGGAGGTAGACGCCGCCGCACTCTGGGCATGGCCGCATCGCAGATCTGCGTTAACGCACTGCGGATGCGGACAGCCTCGGCGTCCACCCCGTCCGCTGGGGGCGGTGAGGACAGCCACGTGTGAACGATGGCCGCCTCTGCCAGTAGGTCCCTGTCACGACGACCCACAGCCGATGAGCTAGAACTGAGCTAGTGATATATTCGGCGGTAAAGTGAGTGAGTGATAGATTGTGTCTATGTGAGTGATATAGCTCTTTTATATCACTCACTCAGGAGCTACACAACTTTATAATGAACTGTTGTTTACACTGTAGGTATAAAGAATTGTCTTGCGTGGGGGGATCGAACTCGAAATAATGGGCGTTGGAGGTCGATACTTAGACCACTCCGCCATCTGTGCGGCCAAATTATCGTCTACTTATTTCACGTATTTTTTAAGATGTCAACGATGACGCCCTCTCTCAGAGCAACGCCCCTTTCGTGTGTCCTTCTAGCGAGCGTTTCATCGTGATCATCATCTTAGCTTATATGTGTCCCGCTACTGGGCCCTAGTCTTTCTTTCACAGTCTGAGGGAAATAGATCCACTATATCCCGCTTATCAGACTGGTATTGGATTTTATTCGTTTTCCTTCTCTTGCAGCGATCTTCATCTACATTGCACCTGTCCATTTGCGTTGCGTCCATAAGCCGAAAGTATTTTAAATAGTATTTAATTGATTTCATTAATCTGTTTAGATTTTCCATTTCTATGTCTCATAACAAATATACAACGTTTATCGCGTTTTAATAGTGGTAGGACCACGCTATTGACAGTTTTCTGTCTGCAGCCGCGGGCCGCTCCGTCCGGGGTAGTACCATATTCTCGCAGAAGATCAACGTCTGGGCAACGGCAATGTGCTGTTGCGCTTCGTTGGGTGAGTGAATGAGTCGCAAGCCTAACTAGGTGGGTTTGGGGTTTATATAGGTAGACAGCGGCCTAGCTATACTTCTGGTATAGCAAAGGTCCATGGGCGGCAGTATTACTTACGATCAGGCGTGCTGCTTGCTCGTTTGCCAACAAAAGCAATAAAAAAAATATATATTATGCTATCTTATTGAAGAAACATCACACAAAGAAGGATTCAATTAAAACACAAAATTGGTTCTCATAATAAATATTATTTCAAGTTTCCAATAGCCTAACAATTTTACATGTAGTGTCGACTGAAATAAACAATTAAAATAATATTTACAGAGAAACTTTTATATACACTTGTGATTTGAGCTGATATCGCAATCAAAGATCATGTACCAATACTAGGGGTACGGCGTAACATCAGCGCAAACCAATAAATTTTATCAACCATAAAAATATTAATTACTAATCCAATACAATATACGTTATAACGAAACCACAAAAAACATTGTTGAAGAGATATTGTATATCTAATTTTTCTTTTTAAAACCACACAAAACTGTCAATTTTAATTTATACATATATAAAAAAAAATATCAATAATAAAACTAATAATCTAAGTATATTTTCACGTATAATATTTCACTAAAAAAATCATAACAATTAGTGCCGGGTATTTAAATAAAATTACGGAATGGGATCTTGGTGATCCACCCTTATCACCAAATTATGATGTAAAACGTACTAACATTAAAAAAAATGATATGATAACACTATGGAGTTATAAATCTCTAAACACCATAGATAACCACCGATCGCAATTAAATCTATTATATATTTACATCGTAGGTATGGAGGGTAGAGTTTAGGAGAATCATCTTGTATGGTGGACAAATGGTAGTCAGATGGTAACAAATTATAACTCTAAAACTCACCACAATAGCGCTAGCGTCGCCAGTGGGAATAATTAAAATGTAGCAATTATTAACAGTGATGTGCCCAGAGATGATAAAAAATATATCAACAAATGTTTATGAAACTGCTCTGTAATAACTTATTTGTGAGTGAAAAGTGATTAATGAAGAACGAGGAAGTCTTCATTATTTTGTTTAATTCATTATGTATTATAATGATCTAACACATTTTGGAATTATGTTTAAAATTATATCACTTGCTACAGTAGCGCCACTATTTTAACTATTTATAACTGTTTTTTTTATAGACAAAGATGATTCTTCTGAAGTCTACCCTCCAAAATCTTGAATGGAAAAATAAGATATAAAATTTTCTTGTCGTTAATTTCGAATGTAAACGGTTCCAACATTTCAGATTTTATCCAAAATAATACGAATTTCTTTGGTTTTAACAACTAGCCTATATACATATATAAAACCTAACGTCCTCACGTCGGACAACACCTAACAGTACTCAACTAGCGGCGTCTATTTATATACGTGAGGGTAGTACTATCGAAGTCCGGCGTGATATAACTAGGGTTACCACACACACCAATTATCACAAGGTAAAGTTTTTTAACAGATACAAAAAAAGAATTCTTTACAGACGTGTTGTCTAATTGCTCAAAAAATGTATGTAGCAGTAGTCACGATTAATTTGCCGACATTTATTAATTTCTTTTGTTGTTAAACGCATTAATTAAATCAATGCGAAATAACGGGTTCCGTTGCAGGTTTTTCTCAAAAAATAAAGGAATTTTGGAAATCCTATATATGACAGAATTATGCTCCAACATAAATAAAAAACATAAATATCCAAATTTGGTAGTCTTTTTTGTATTCCGTTAAAAAAAATGTATCCGGCCGTTGCGGCAATTTAAAAACCACGTATCTTATATTTTTAATTAAATTTCAGTCCGCGTGGTGTTTAACTGTCCCCCTCTATTTTGTCTTTAAACGGACACATTAATTATTAATTAAAATAAATAAATATGTAATGTGGCAACCCTAGTCGTTGCCGTAGCTAGCGTCAAACTAAACCGTAAAACTATCGAATATATTTTTGTGTTGGACCGTAGTTTATCAGTTGTGTACAATATGTAGGCGAGGGTCGAGTGTTGATTGGTTGGCGGTGGCTCAGACGGCCAGTGCGGCGGAACGCTTGTCACGATTCTTGTTCCGAGCGAGGGTTCGCGCTTTGCATGCTGCATTGTTTTGTAGATGCTGTAACAAAAATAAACAAAATATAAAAATACGAGATTATTAGTGTATTTTAAACATAGTGACAGAGTAAGAATACAATTTATCATATTTTATTTTCCATTGGTGTTGTAAGAAATGATTAAAGGATGAGCCAATAATGTCACTGCGAAAGATGAAAATTCGAACTACCGTGAATAAAGAGTATCGCGCCTCTTCTTGTCAAAGTCGCCAAGTGAATTAGCAATAAACAAAACCACCGTGTGGCGATGGGATATAAAAGAAATTGTCGTTACCCCTTGTTTGTCAGCGAGTCGTAAAAATCGACCGAGGGTATTATGACCAGCGGAGGAGACACTAGCGCCCTCTCGGCAAAAATATAACACCCATTGGTATCGCTAATTCGCCCGCCAAGCGTGGTGATAATGACTGGGTTTAATTTGTGTCAATCGTGTTGAAATTCTGTAGAACCCCAGCAGGCTCTTTCTTCATTAATAATGTACAGACCCGTTGTAATTTATTCAGCTTTTGCAGCGGCTTGCTGTCGAAAGGTGGTAGTTCAGGGAGTCCTAGTGTAGCTCTCAGACGCGAGGATCGAGTTCCCAGAGCCTGCAGTGCTCCACCGAGTGCTGCGGCTAGGGCTGCGTAGGCCGCTGCTCCGGCCCAGGAGGACCACGCAGCAGTTTCCACGCCGACGCGTACCGACATACATGGGACCTCACCTTCCTGGCAATAGAAAAATTAGAAATTAGTTTCTTTGACTTTCAGCCATGCAAGGTTTCTGTTTTGTTTGTGACAGTTATCCATGAATTGGCTGGCAAGTGTTAATTATTTCAGATCACATATGCTCCACAGTACGTAGATATTATCTGTACACCAGGAAAGCAGAAGCGCAACTTTCTCATAATTTAACTTTTTTTTTACTCCTTAGTTATTTAAGAGCTAATAGCCTCAAGGCCATTTCAGCTCTATCATACCCTAACCTGATAAGCCAAAACCTGAGAAGCTTCAGTATTCTTTATTGTACAAAAAACTAATTTGTTTATCAGTATAGAGTCTCATAAACCATCCATCCATACATTAAACTTTAGACAACAAGGAAAAAAAAATGATCTGGATTAAGCTCTCAAAAATAAAGCCAAAATAATTAGTTAATTTTTAATCTGTGGCAGTGTTTCCTTAAAAATCTATGACCTAGTTAACTCACCTCAAAGTACTTCAGTATGTCGCGGAAGGTGGCACGTTGAATCTTACGATCGCGTTTGGCTCTATACTTGTGTGAGTCGCGTGATAGTTCGCTGAGGCGAGGTAGTAGCGCCTCCACCTGGGACGCCAGCTCGGCCTCGGCGCCGCTCTCATCGTCCGTAACAGTCTCGTAAGCCACGGCTAAAGCACCACCGGCAGCCATACGCACCTGCAATATCATAACTTGAGAATAATGCCAGTTATCATTAACAATACTTAAATTTTAGGTAACACCCGAGACAATTTTAATATCAATGTTGAATGACACATAACTCTGAACATTGCCTCCAAAATCAGATAGTACATGGAATTGTTTTTTATATAACTAAAGGCAGCCCAGCCGCAACCCTATATTACGAGGAACTTTACAAGCACAAGCTACACCCAGACTGGGAAGAATAATTTGTGGAGCACATAAAATATTGTCTGCTTAGTGAAGGAACACTTGGCATTCTATGTCATATATCTTAATCACTAGGCCATCTGTGCAGTAAGCATTTTTCTTTAAATGATTTCCTTAGTGCAAGGTATTGTATTTACATACATACATATTATCACGCCATATCCCTTGCAGGGTAGGCAGAGAGAACAGAGTGCCAGAGAACTATATCCTTGCATACTTCACTCGCTTCCTCAACATTCATAATTCTCTTCAAACACTCTCCTTGGTTTCGGTGACTCTTGACTCTACCTTCCTTCAATACGTGACCAATCTGGTTTAGGTAGGTTAGTCTCGGTCTCCCCCGGTACCTACATCCTTCCACTTTCGCATTGTATATCATCTTAACCAGACGTTCGTTCGGCATTTTTTCCACATGTCCGAACCATCGGAGCATTTCCTTTCGCATCTTTACACCAATACCCTCTTTCATACCTACTCGTCTCTTACGTCGTCGTTACGAATGCGATCGGTCAGCCTAATTTCACAGATTTTCTGTAGAGATCGTATTTCGAGCGCATTAATTTTACTTTCATGCATTTTTCTTTAAATGATTTCCTTAGTGCAAGGTATTGTATTTAAAAGAAAAAATATAGTTCTATTAGTCACCTCCAATGAACAAGCTTCAAGTAAGTCGGCAAGTTTAGCGAAGCTCGGCGCATGTGTGTTGAGCAATTGTCGCGCATGAGATGGTGGCACCAGCGGCAAGAGCAGCGCCCACCCGTCGAGGGCGGCCGCGTGCCACACACCCTCCTCCACAGCAGCACCAGATACTTTCACACTGCCGTCACCCTGTTACACATTATCGTCATTATACATCACATCGAATTTATTAATGAATACTACCTATTAATTAATGTATGAATTAACCTTTGTATTGTATAAATTAATCAATTAATTATTGTATCGATTAAATAATGATTGTATTCATTGTTATTTAAGACATTACATTAGCATTAATGAATTAAGGTATTATTATTAACGAATGTATTGATTATGAAATGAAAAAATAATAAATCAATAAATTAATAATCAAGTAATTGATAGTAATTAACTGATTATTTATTAACTATATAATAAGTAAATAGATTTTTAACTATAAAATTAACAACAATATTTCGCCATTTTAGCACTTAGTCTATTACTGTAATGGATGTGTAAAATAAATAAGGATTTCTTTTTTTTCGTATACCAATCGAATTGAGAACCTCCTCCTTTTAGAAGTCGGTTAAAAATAAATAAAGTTTTATTTTGCATGTTTACCTTAAGATAGCTGCCGCTAAAGATGGTTTCGTATACGCGCATAACATCCAAGATTTCAGTGAGATCATCCTCCATCAGGTAACATAGCACAGCCAACGATGAACAACACTGAAACATTCACAATATTCAGATTAATATATAAACATTCAAACATTTTTTTTTAAATTAGCTGAACTAAGAAATTATCTTTATATGTAGGTTTTGTCAGTAAATTTTTGTATCCCTCAGGCAATGTATTTTTGCCAGGATGAAAGGAATAGAGCTTTTTCTTTCAAGTAAATTAAATATAAATATTATATAAATAATAGTATATTCTTTCTATCAATTAATTTCAAAATCATCGGTTCAGTGTATCGGTTCGTAATATGTATTATTTAGATTTGAAGCAACGTGACCCGAAAAGGTTACACGGTATCAACATTGAGACTACAAAGTTGTGTGATGTTATTTACCTCGGTGCGTGTGTCAAGAGAGACTGATTTGTCTGTAGCGGTTGCTGTGAGGGCAGGCCGGACTTCTGACACAAACTCTTCTGTACCTTCTTCTCCAATCTGTTCAAAATATTTTAAATACATTATTTCGTTTGTAAATATGGCACAGTGTTTAAGATCTGTATGGTCTATAGTTCCCGGTGTCACAGATTCGATTCCCATGCAGGACAATACTTTGTGTGATCTACAAAATGATGTTCTTAGACTGGGATAAACATACGTTTGTAAAGTGCCACGCAATAAAAAAGATTATTTCCATAGTAAAGGCAAGTAAAGGAATCTTTTTTAAAAAATATTACTATATATTGCAGTGCAAATTTTATTTTTATTCATTCATTAGACGAACGGATTCTCGGGGCGGTCACGTATGTCAAGGCAGCATCGGTATGAGTGGTCGGCCCAATAGCGATGGGAAGGAGTAGGATAGGTTATGGAGCCAGACGTCGCCCTTCCATTGCTCCAGACGGAACATACAAGGTCCAAGACTATAACCTACAAAACAAAAAGAGCCAACAACGAGATGGGATGGCACAGAGCATTCATTTCAAAATTTCCATCTCTTGTTCTTATCTGCTTATGTATTAGTCGCTACGATCATCACGCGAACATGAAGGGTGGTGAACTCAGTCATGTTACAAATAATATGGTGGTTAAAATTACACGCATCAATTACCTGCAAGGCAACTAACGGGGCTACAGCGGCGGCGGCCCGTCGCTCGTTGTCTTTGCCCCTACGCAGAGCCCGAACAAGATGGTCAGCTAGCGTGGCTCGGTGTGTGCTCAGTACCACGTCGAAGGCTCGTCTCTGAAGCGCAGAGCGAAGCGCGGTCAGCGCGCTCGCTCTAGCCGCATTGGAGCGGGCATTTAGTGCCTCGATGATCTCTAGCACTTTCTCTTCTAGCTTCTCTTGCATTTCATTTTCTGAGACAAAATTGTAAAAGAAACTATTAGTGAGCAGAAAAATAACAGTAGACCCTGTATAAAAGAAAGAAAATATGTTGTCTAAATCATAGGGTTATCTATGGAAGATGAGGCATAATCTAAACGATGATATATTAAATGTTAGTCATTTAGAAAGTTCCGTGTGGTGACGGAGTAAAAATACAATTTACCACCCTCTATCTTACCCGTGGGTGATCGTAAGAGACGACTAAGGGATATAAAACGCATATAACATCGATGAAAAAGAAGGAAAACTCGAAACAAAACCCTATACCAACACGTCTGACCAGCGTGGTATAGTAGGTTAATTTCCCATTACGAAGGAGGCCCGAGCCCAACAGTGGGACATATATGGGCTGTGATGATGATGATGATGATTTAGAAAATTGACACCTAGCGCTTGTCGGGTCCTATATAGGATCACAAGTATTTATTCTTCTTAGGATCACAAGTACTTATTACTTCGCTTGGAACTAGCCAAAATTATTGTGGAAAAGTAGACTCCCAGAAGCATTCTTCTATCGTATACAGAAAACAGTCAACCAGTAAATCTGTTATCTATTGAATACTCTTTCTTAACGTTTTTGAAGAGCTGGCATCAATATCATTTACGTATGAAAAATTTACACCAAAAACCTTGGAAAAGTCGTTCCAACGATTCAAATTACAAATCGATTTGTAAAGTCAGGCAACCGTATCATAAAAGGCTAAAACGTTACTTACGAATTGCTCGATAAAATATAATAGGTAACATTACACGCGACATATTACGTACGATTATACAACGTCATACCGCGTTCTGAATTTCATTGATCAAAATACAAACAAGACAAAGCTACAAAAATAAAACAGTCTCAAAAACGCATATTGTACAACATAGTCTGACTGACTGATTGAACTATTGGCATATTATATCTTTTGGGATAGGATACATGAAGTTTGATTACACACTTGTTTAAAAATGAATCAAGGATTACTGTTTAGCTAAGTATTTTGATTGCACTTGTTCGCCAATAAAGATTTGGAATTTCAGGCAGATATTTATTATCATTTTCAACGGCACAAACGCGGCTAGTGGAGGAGCCAGCTGGATAGTAATTTGAAACATAGTATTCGTAATATGAAGGGCATAGCTAAGCAACATACAATATAACTCGAACGCTTCAGAAAGCCAGAATATTGTACTGTTTCTTATCATAATATAATTATCTATTTTATAAATGATGAATTAGAAATAAACCTTGAAAGCCCACAAAACAAATTTTAAAATTGGGGATGAATAATTGAACAGTTATGGACAGTGTAAGTACGTAGTTTAAGTTATGTTTTGCTCAGATACATTCGGAACGCAAACATATACGAGGGTTACAATTGTCCAAGGTTACAAAAAGTTATCATTTAGCAACAGATAACCTTGAAGGCGTCCAAACACGAGACAAAAAGATCAAATTGGCACGTGAGTTGAAACATTTGTAATATATTTAAAAAATTATTTAACGTTGCCGAGCGACAAGAATACTAAAATAACTTGGTTTTGTAAGTCACGTGGCGACGCACGAAAATGCATTAAGCGAAATCGTTTTGGTAAGGCTTATATGTATTGTTATGACCGGATATCAATATAATGAAATATTCCTATCTAATTCTACTCATATATTTGCACTATACATATTTTGACGATACAAAAGGCATATCGGTTTTAACAACAACCGCCAGTGCGTATTGTCATGAATTCTAATCTCGTGCAGGAGAATCTTTTATATAATCTAGGTACAAACAGTTCGTCTGATGGGTGTAATCAGTGCCGGTTTTAACACTACCAGCGCCCTGGGCGAGATTTTTACAGCGCCCTCCAACTGCAATTCCAATTATTTCGCTTAATTAGGGCACTTTACGACTAAGTAGACCTCGAACTATGAGAATGGCCTGCGGCGCCCTTTTTTACCCGGCGCCCTGGGCGGTCGCCCAACCTCGCCCTACCCTAACACCGCTACTGGGTGTAATTGTTCCTTCTTTTTTATCAAACATTCTGCAAGTGGTACCGTTTCGATTGGCATTCTCTTGGAGAAATCTATGCCCAAGACTGCTTGCTGCTTCATTATATGTATAAGCATAAATCAGTAAATATAAACGATATTTGCGGGAACGATCAAAGACAAAATTAGCTCATAAGGAAATTTTACACGAAGCAAACAAAAGCAAGATAGAGCGAGTACAACTAATATTTGTCCATAATCTATCAACACACTAACACAAACACTGCAGACATTTAGCGGTCGAAACCTTGACCTTTACATAATCTAAGCGTTCAAGCGATACGACTCAAATATATATCAAGTGTTCTTTAAAAATTTGATGAGACAAAATTAGCATCGTTATCTATACAAATTATATCAGTAAAAGTCCTTAATAGATAATAGAGTGAAAAGGTTTTCATACTTTTCATTACATATTTAACTAACCGTGGGGTGATGCAGTAAGAATACAATGGTTATCGCACTTTCCATTCCAGTGGGGTACCTTAAGAATCGATAAAGGGATGTACAGTATACAACATCAGTGCATTAGAAGAAAATCTAGTAATAATAATCTTTTATTAACTTATCTGTCCAACGAGGATCAATACGCTATTTTGGAGGAGTTCTGTGGCCAACAGTAGGACGTATATTGGCAGAAGAGAGAATAAAAAAGTGAAAAACTAGGAACTTTTACATGATATAGTGACGGGATACATACATATCATCACGCCATATCCCTTGCAGGGTAGGCAGAGCGAACAGAGTGCCAGAGATCTCTATCTTTGAAGTGAAGGGAAGTGACGGGATAGATCGATAATATATCGATAGAGACGACTAAGAATCCTAATAGATGAAAAATTGTAAGAGAATCAAATTTCGAAGCAACATCAAAATTCCTTTTTATATGACAGGATATGATCCATTTACACTCCGCTAGAAAAGACAAAAGGGTAACATGAGGTCTCATAACTTGCGATATTAAACCCTTTAATTAAACCCCGCTAGTTGAGCGGACCACTGGTACCCATTCCTTGACTTCACTTCGGTGGAATATACACGTAATACACGTGTTCAGTCAGTACACAAGTTCAAATATTGAAACGGAATAGAGATATATTAGCGAAGTTTCCAAACGCGTAGATTTATCAGTTCAATGACTTCATTTGGATATTTTATACAAAAACGCGCATACAACTAACAAGGAGTTTTATTGAATTATTTATTTTTGTAAAGACAGCGAGCTGAGTGAAACGTAAAAACATAAATTGAATATAATCTAGTTTTCTGACTAAATACAACACTTGTTCTCCTAATATTATGAAAACTATTCTTAGTTACACGATTCGGCATCTTGTTAACTGTGGACTTTATAGACATGAATGATTATCGCAACCTTTCATCGTTCACTGCTAGTATCAGGCTTCCCCATAATATGCCATATGGTGCGGTCATTCACATTGGAGAGGTTATTTCCATAATTGGCATCGGCAAGCGGGTTGGCGGTGAGGTAGTAACATGTTGAATATTTCCAAGAACAGCGCTGCTGCAATTCTCTTGTTGAGCCTTGAATGTATTTTTACGATTTTCACGAGTAAATTATAACAATTCTATTCTTACCTCGTGGTCAGGTGGACATAATTATACTCTATGATTTTAGTTTTGAGTTTTTATTGAAAGCCTATTTATTTTTGGATATGGCTGTATTAAATAATAGGAGGAAAAATTACTACCCAATAAGCCACTCAATAAAACCCACGTTGGCCAAACGGATTGGCGTTTAAGTTGTCGTATTTGCTTACGTTTCCAAGTCGTCTCTTCGACAATCACGGTACAGGAAAGGAGTCATATTAAAATGGTATCATACAGGTTTTGCCTAGTATGCATATATTTTATTAAATAATAAAATATTTCTAATTGTATTTATGCACACGTGTTCAAGTACAATCGGAAATATGTTTTGACTTTAATAATTAAGCTTTTGTCATTTACAACAACTGTTCGGTGTAAGAAACCTTCACAATAATTGTATTATTGTAAACGTGTTTATACGGAAAAAGGTGAATAAACTAATGACAATATATGTAGAATAACAAGGTAAAATTTGAACGAATAATCATTTAATCAGTACAAAACTGAAAAATTAATTTTTATATAAGACTAAAGCTTTAGTACTTTCATACTTCGACGCTTTTATTCCCTAAGAGTTGATCAGAGATCGCTCTAACCAAGGGGGACGAATCAGGTCTTAATCCGCGACTTCCAAATGTCGTCCGCGTGAGGCTGACGCCCTTTTAGTAGTAGCAGGATGTACCATCTTTTTTTTTACCTTCCTATTGATTGTAAGGACTCCTTGTGATTAAAGCATTATTGCTTTATAATAACTTTTTCACTCTTGCCTTTTATCTTTAAAATATCATAAGTATAATTATTCGATGAAAGTAGTTATTTTATTTGCATATTAAAAAGTACGGTGGATTTTTTTAAACAGCAATGGGCACTAAGGAATAAATACTTGCATTGAGACTATTTTGCAAACATAATGGACTAAAGTATAGCTTCTTGAATGCATGGGTCTCGAAGCCATTGCACACGGTGTCGGCATTAAGTCAACTAGAAGAATTTCTGTAGGCTGTTAAAACTGTATTCTGAGTCATCACTTACAATAAGTACAAAACTTGGTTTATATACCTGCGTCATCATGGCTCTTCATGTCCGATTGTGCAGAGGTCTCAGAATAATTGTCGTTGGTCATGTCAATGCCAGCATCTTCGTCTGAAGAGTAGGGTTGCTCTGTTCTTCTGTGTTCTGAATAGAAAAAAAATAGGTTAGGTTTCATTTCATAATAACGTTATTTGGATGAAGGAAAGAAGCGTACGTATTAAACGAGTGTAAAGAACCGCCAATGGTGTGGCAATTACTCTGAAATTAATTATAAATAAGGACACTATATAAAGGCCATAATATTCTTTAAAAAGTACTAGATATTTTATAATAATAATTTTATAACCGGCCGTCTACTTGAAGTCAACCTTTCCTGGGTGAACCCTCCTTGAATGCAATTGATCAGACGCTATTAAATAGTGTAGGCCCAGGTCGATGTAAAGCCCTTTGTCCTCTTGCACGACAACCACGAGCAATATAACTGTTGGTAATATACGTAGCCGCTACCACATAGCATTGACGCTCACATTTAGGCATATTAAGCCTAAATAGAACTACCATATTTTAGTGATATTATCTACCTTTGTTGCTTACATTTTTTTTTACAATATCCACGAGAAAAGAAAGAGTCAACACGTATTCTTCTCCATAGACATTATCAAAATTCAAGTATTTTTTCCCGCGAAAGCTTCCATAGTATTTAGATGCGTCATCTATCAATTTTATAGTAGAGAAACGCTTCTACAGTGATCTATAGAGAATATGCTAATAAATGTGAAACATGTTACCAGGAAATATCTGTCTCATTCAAGGTAACCATGTTAAATTGAAATGACATACGTAAGAAAATTATCGCACGAGTCTAATGTATAGAACATGGACAGACATCGCTGTTATAAGCATAAAAACAGGTTCACATTCGTAAATTCATATTATTATAGTTTTTACGAAGATGATTGGCTTTTTATGAGATTAGCTATATGCCAGCCCATAACGTTCTCTATTAAACCGATATAGACGATAGAAAGAGAGGCATAGATTGGCCTTCGTATTGGGAGGATATCGCTATATTCGCTGTTGGTGTTACAAGTTTTGCAGGGTTACAATTATTAAGAATAAATTAGAGTTATATAATATAAGACAAATGAAAATGGTAGATAATAAATGGTTTGATGTTATCATTGCCGATTTTATCTTACAAATAACTCTGTTAATAGCTTTGTACTGATAACGATATTACTTCTGGTAGGACATAATTTAGATTATTTATGATAAATAAATGCAACATAATTCTATTCTTTGAATGCTTTCTTTAGAATTACATATATTATAGGACTCTTGCAGAAGGAGCTCACGGCAAAATGAAAGGATGTTATTTTCTTCATTTAAAAAAAATAGTAACAAGGTAGGACGGTTGCAAAAGGCGTTCACGGCAAAATGAAAAAATGTTTTATCTTTATTTAAAAAAAAAGTAACAAAGTAAAGGAAATAATTCTTGTATTGCGAGGGACTTTACAAACATGCAATTTACAAAGATAAATGACACCCAGACTCGGAACAACCATTTGCGGATCGCACAAAGTAATGCGTGGGAATCGAGCCCACGAAACTGGCACGGCAAGTTGGTATTTTAATCATTGTGTGCAATGAGATTGGCCTATAGACAGTAGGTACACCGACTAGATTCCATGACAGAGTTTGCTGTTGTTTCAGCTTCGAGATTTTATTGTTAAAATATTCTCAGGTTACGTTCATTAATTGTCTCAAACAACCAGGGGGAAAGGATAGTGACACATAACGTTGACCACAAGTATAGCTTCATTATACATCCAAATTGCAATTAATTTAATATTTAAATATAAAATATATAAGTAATTTTACTTGATTCTTGCCTCACACGGAACATAATGATTGTAATGCGGATATAATTAGTTAGTATTAAATGTATGCGCGTACGCTTAAGTGGGCACTTATAATACACCATTTCATGTTTAGTACCCATGCGGTAACATGTTAAGCTGTCCATACATTGTCAACCTCTACTTTTCTGTAGGAGTCCTAAGAATTGGCTAAGGAAATACCAGGGTAACGGGCATTAAAACTCATCTGGGAATTTTATAGCCTTTGATCACTAACGCAGTTGGCCATGACAACTTTACCCGGACTGTGGGTGAGCGCCGAGGGCTCTCAAACCGCATAGGTAATATTTGACTACCTATATATTATATTTCCGAGTGATTGAGCTGTGTGGTAGCGGCTACGAATACTACCAACCCTTATTTGCTCGTGAATGTCGTAAAAGAGGACTTATAACGACCTTGGCCAAGTCCATGTGATGCCGTTTGGTCGACAACTACATTCCCAAGGAGGGTTGACGTATGGTTGACAGCCGGTCATAAAACTTTTGCCAATAACTTTTACAATATGTACTATGAAAGAAGAGTACATATTGTATCGACCCCAAGTAACTGGGATAAGAGTAGGAGAGTGATGATATTACATTGCCGTGTGGAGTGTGTTGGCAGCTACGAATACTATCAAACTCTTAAAATACTCGTGGATGTCGTAAAAGACGAGTTTTACATAGTCAACTCCATCTGATTTGGTATGGCCAACAATTACATCCCCAAGGAATTCGTCGTTAAGCAGGCGGTAAGTCATAAAACCATTGCCAAGACTTTTGTAATAGGTATGTATAATGAGAGAACAGTAGATACACTTTGCGTTGACCTCAAATAATTGGGATTAGAGCAAAATGATGATGATGATATTATATTACTGTAACTAGTATTTAAAACAAAACTATTTGTTATATTCAGGAATACTTGAAAGATTCAAAAGTCTATTGTTATTATAACATTGTCACCCGGAAGCGGTATAGAAACCTACATATATCTAGAATACGTGGGATATTGGGTTACGAAGTGAAAGGGGCTACGGATACCTAACTCGTTTAAATCCGTAGAGTAAATAACTATATTTTTCTATCACGCATGAGACACACAAATCTTACATATTTCATAACTATGTTGTGTCGTCATATTCTATACACTATTATACTTTTTTATATTGCTTACATGAAGGCACAAGTTTTATAATGTGCCACGGAAATACACATTTTCTATCATGATTCATTTAGGCGAAAAGAGTTATTTCAGGTAGATATTATTTAATGGAAAATATTGGTATTGACCAATGTGACCATAGAACTAAAATATGTAATAAAGAAGAGTCCTTCTATGGATAGCATAAAATTGATTAAAGGATTTAACAGATAAAGAAAGAAAGAAACAAGTTGACAGGCTTGCAAGATAATAACATTAAAATTAGTAATAAAGAAATATTCTAAGTTAAAATAGAATGTTTTTTTTCAAGAAGATCCAGAAAAGACAATGCTTAGAATAAGCTGCAACACTATTAGCATTTGCAGCACTGGTTTTCAGTAACATCTCTGTGACACTTACTTTAATCTGTTATACAATCACTTAATTGAGAAATAAAAATTAGTACCAATAGAGTTAGGTTTTATTGTGAAATATATAGATAACATCTATTGGAAATAAATATTGAAATATAACCCTATATAGCAACCTATCTAGTCTGTCCTAGTAGGTTAGTTTTTGATCTAGAAGAGGAACGCAAAACTGGGATGCATGCATGGGATGCATGGCCTCGAAAGACCAATATGCATAAGGTTTCATACTCAATATAGGTATTCATGTGATAGGTAATATACAATTATGATGATAAAAAGTATAAAGTTTAAAATAAAGAGGCTGCTAACTTATCATGCATATAAATGTTAATAATTACATTACATAAATTCATAAGAATAATACTAAACATATTTAGGAATACATACTACACAAATTACAAACAAAATTAATTTCCAATTGCGGGACATCTAATGGAAAGCCATTCCATCTGGTTTTCAAATTGGCCTGTGGGTAGTATTGGCAATATATTTTTATAAAGAGCATATCAAACACTAAATAATATTTAATCAGTAATTGAGCAGTATTATAATATGCAGTTAAATGCTGTTGGGCATAGGTTTAACTAACTCAGATAATGTTATAATCACCACACTTATCAGCATCATTTTTGGTGACTCACCAAGAAATAGCTCTTAGAATTTTTTATATTTTAGTATTATAACTCTTTCAATAGAATTTTACAACTACCATGGGATAGAAGGGGTGGCACTGCTGTGTGTTCCACTGAATCCTTAATCGGAGGAAATCCAGAAAATGTAAAATATCAATTATTACACATTTTACTTTTCCACAGAATAAGGAAATGAATTATTTGAAGTTCCAAGAATCTAAAAAACATTGCTGGTCAAAGAGAACCTTACTATAATACCAAACAGTGACTAGCACAAGTGTGTTAGTAGGACACCATTTAAAATTCATCAACTATAATTCACCTTATGTAACATTCAATCTACCAACTTGCCAAGTTACTTAACACACTAACAACACTATGTGTACTTACAAAACCTGTTGTTAACTACATTACATGTTTTTTTATAATCATTAACTTCAACAAAATTATAAATAATTACTTTATAGTAGACAGTTGACTAGCATGTTGTAGCCGAAACAAAATTACCTCACTAAACATGTGAGGATAGAGTAAGACTAGAATTCATCACTCTTTCTTGTGCTACAAATATTATAATACTCAGCTATGGGTATTGACATACGTGGTATAGTAGAACTTCACTTCCATTGGGTTGAGAGCTCTCAGCTCCCACCCACAGCCCAGGTAAAGTTGTCATAGCCATCTGCGGCTAACAATTAAGTCACAAACAGAAATAAACTTCCCTCCCAGTGTGAAAAAGCTTAGGCCAACAGTGCCATGTATGTGGTAGAATAATAAGCCAAACCACTGCTTATCACAAGGTAATTAATATATAGTAATCACACTTCCCTCAGAAGGGAAGTTCTTGGAATGAGGATAAGATGTCTAACCTTATCCCCATCTACAAACTAAGACATGATAAAATAATTCACAAATGTTTTGAATTAAATCTGTAGTAACCCTTTTTAGATATGTAGGTAATATCCGAACTACCGCTTTTTGCAATTTTAACCCCCTCCATCCCTTGGTGTCACCAAGTATAAGGAGAGACCAAATCCAAGACCCAATAATTACCAAACATGCCATTTTTGAAGATCCTTTTTCCTCTTTGAACAGGTTACATACTTTGCAGATATTCCTATATGTAAAAAAATAAGAGTATATTAAGATGGTCACAATAGGAGGGCAAATTGACATTATTGGTCAGAGTATGGTTTCATTTAATTTCCCTTCTCTTGCATAGATTTTATATGTATATTACATTTCTTACTCGCTGTATGATAGCAGATACGAATACTACCAACTCTTACTTTAGGATGTCGTAAAAGAGGACTAAGAGCTTTATATTCACCTGGGCCAAGACCACCTGATGTCACTGGGTCCACATTTACATTTCCAAGGAGGGTTGACATTAGGTGGGCGTTGGGTCATGAAACTATTGTCAATAACTTTCGCAATATGTAGAAAACATATAGCGTTGATCCCAAGTGATTGGGATAAGAGCGGTAGAATGATATGGTACAAGCATATTACATATTATATCCCCAAGTCATGTTTTATGAAAACTCACAGACAAGAATAGAGATTAGTAAATTGTATTCGGTCACCAAGCGAAAATCAATTAAGTTTTAACTTTTATTGTGCATCTTGATTAACTTAGTTTATCAAACATCGCTATGATGAAGGTATATGCTGCATATGGAATATGTTGCTTGAAAGTAATGTTTGGCATATTAAAAGGAATGTATGTAATGGAATGGCAAGAAAATTATAACATAAAACTAGAAGATTGTTCTGAAAATTAATATCGTAAACCAGTGTCACCAATTATGTGTAAAAAATCCTGTCCAATTTATCGAGATTTAGTTTCTTTTATATATCTAACTATAAAGAGTATGATTTACTACAAAATGAACTTTAATACATTTGGATAGTGCAGAATTTATTGAAAATGTTACTCGGGCATAGTACAGTGACAATTTATTTTTATTTTCATTTCATTATAATATCTTTGGTCTGTCCTATAAAATTTATAAGATTTGTCGTTTTAAACAAAAGTTATGATTGAACCAGAATAAGTTACATATGTAACTAGTTTTCAATGACATTGAACTAAATATATTACAGAATTGATAGATTATTCAAAAGTAATGTAATAAGTAGATAACTTTGAATGTGACCCAACATTACATTGCTCAATCATAAAAATACATTGTGGCAATGCTGTAAGTATTGTAACACAAATAATCAAGTTACTACATATATATAATATTATTAATAATTCTTACGAAATTACTGTTATTTCATATTTATATTAACTTAATTTAGTTTTCATCTATGACCCTCAAATTTTAGGTAACGCCTTAAGCAATTAACAATTACTTATATCATCAATATTATGTTATTATACATTGCTCAGTTACATAATTTTTTTATTTTTTTTTAATGAAGATTAATATAATTATTAATATATTTTATAAATTAAGTCTTGTCTATGATCTTATTCTCAAAGTCTAGAATGTTCATTTAGAATCAAGAGCTTGTTAAAATCTCTACTATTGTTGAATTATAACTGATATTCATGTTATATTTAATATTTAAACAAGTTATTAAAGTATTATAATTGTATGAAATGCCATTGTGTACCACTTTTGAATATTAAGCAAATTCAAAGATATTTTTTATTGCAGCTACATATCTAATAGAAAGTATTGAGGAAAATTGTGTAATATCTGAATCTCTCAAGGCCAAACATTATCTACAAGATATAAAGTCCAAATGCCAGGTCAAATGTAGTGCTTGAAGTTTGCTTTTGTAAAAAAAAAAAGCCAAAGCATGACCACATTGAAATGTCATGTGGGCATAAAAAATATGAATTGAAAGGCACCTAGAAGCATTACCAACTTGTGAAATTTGTGGATTTTGATCTCAGTTAAGGCTATTTAAAATGTTATTAAAACATATGGTGGTTAAGGAGCCTTTAGGCAATCCTTGACAGCTGCATGTACAATAACCATGAACAAATAAGTAAACGTCATTACACGTTCCGCGGAAAGTCCCGTCACAACAAGGTCGCCGCGTGATCTCATTCTTGGCGGAATCTGCAATGTTTCACTCATTCTAAAATAAACTACATGCACTTTTCACAGTAAATTAACAAATACTCACCGTATTTTCCCTTTTTCTTTCCTTTCGGCATGGTGATGGTTTTTTTTTCTAACGTAACTTACAATAAACTAAGTATTCACTATTTATTTAAACTAGATATGTCACTTAATCAAGATGGGGAAAAGTTCAATATATCAGTTCTTGTGGAACGATTTGGGCACCAAATACAACATAAAACTAAAATTTCAGAAAAACTTTTTAACATGTTTAACCGTGTAACATGCACACTTTAACTTCGCTCTGCGCAATGCGCTGTCACTTTTGTAATATTCTCGACACAAGCGGGAGGAGGGCCGGGCTGAGACGCCATTTTGATTTAGGTGTTGCTAGAACAATAACTATAAACTCCCTCACAGAGTAGTATCAGCCTTCGATATTCATCTCAGTTAAAATTTTTAGATAAAGACCTTAAAACTCAACAATTAGTGTCCATTATCTTTAAAATTAAAAGATTCGCATAATGAAAAATAATATTTATAAAGTAATTATTAAACTTA
The DNA here is from genome assembly GCA_905163515.2 of Lymantria monacha. Lineage (NCBI taxonomy): Eukaryota > Metazoa > Arthropoda > Insecta > Lepidoptera > Erebidae > Lymantria > Lymantria monacha. Next base: position 32,277,300 of record LR991088.1, read on the forward strand.
TAAAGTAATTATTACCTGTGGGTGATCGTAAGAGACGACAAAGGGATATTAAACGCATATAACATCTATGCGAGAGAAGGAATACTCGAAACAAAACCCTATACCAACACGTCTGACCAGCGCGGTATAGTAGGTTAATTTCCCTCCCATTACGGAGGAGGCCAGAGCCCAACAGTGGCACATATATGGGCTGTGATGATGATGATAATGAATTATTAAACTTATGAATTGTTAGATGAAGAAATTTTATTGCTAAATGATATAAATCTTTAAAAAAAATAACCAAACGTTATAATAAATATTGAGATAACATCGATGCTTAAGAAGGAAAATTCGTCATAAAACTCTATACTAAATCTATTTGACTAGCATTCCTACTATGGAAGACTCGCCCTGCATTGGAACTTAGATGGGCTGAAAAAAGGAAGTGAAGCTCTAAATATGATCAAATAAATTTAAAAAGTTCATTTTCATTCCATTAGTTTGCTTTATTAGATAGAATTTTAAACCACACTTTTTTCTTTTTTGTCTTATACGAGGAAATGAGGGTATGCCACCACTGGCTTGGTGCAGAGCTTACTATATTTACAAATTTACAGCTATACAAAAATGGGCATTATGGTGTAGGCGTTTAGATTTAATTTTTTTTTTAATATTTTGTGTGTAAAATACAATAACATGTATAGTTATATACAATACACATATTTGGGTATGAATCATAGTGTATACGTGATTATTATATCTTTTACCCATTTATTACAGATATTTTAGTAATGGCAATAGAAAATGAGTGTTTCACAGATTATAATAACTGGTTGTATGACTAATAGTATTATTTTTTTGTAGTGTAGAATAAAATCATTGCGTAAGGTTTTGAATATCAAAGAAATATCATTTATTAATAATTATTATGCAATTGCATCTACATGGCAATTTGTGGTATAAGAACATAGACAAAACAAAATTACATTAAATCTCATCATCTATTCGTCTTCTCTTACTTTCTTCTCAACCAACTCTCGGGAAGGTTTCATTTCGTGAATTGAACTCGTTGGACAGTTTTAGTTCTAAACAACGTTAGATAATTGTAACTCTGAATTATGGTAGAATTATTGTTTATTTGGTATTTTAGACTTTTCATAACTTTCTGTAACGACTGTAAAGTTGCACAATGAAAATAAATAATATAGGTGTGTAGTTAGAAATAATTGTGCAACATTATCAACGAGGAAAGCCTTACAAATAATATTATGCAATATGTATTTCCAACGTTCTTTGTCATGTTTTCCATGGCATATTATTGTTACTAAATGTTATTTTATGTATTGTGTAAACCAGTAGTAATCTCTACTAACGTAAACATACACTACGAAGCCCTAGGTTACCTAGGTACATATGTTTTTTAAGCGCCAGTATACGTGTATATGGCCAGTAGCTAATAATATTCTTTGGCATAAAGAAATAAAGAAAACATTGAACTGCTCTCGAATAATTAGAATAGTTTACAGAGTTGTGGCGAGAATGTAGAAATATCCTTTGTCGCTTGTAATTTTTTTCAATATTTTTGAGTTTTTAACCGACTTCAAAAAGGAGGTTCTATGTTTCATATTGAAAAAATCATAGTTTTACTAATATTTTATGTAATATAATACAGTGAAAGAACAGTATTATTCATTTTTCATCATTTCAGTGCATATATGTTTGACTACTGGGCTCGAACCTCCTTTACAATACAAGAAATTCACCTACTACACCATGCTGGTCAGACTTATTGGTGTACGGTTTTATTTCGAGTTTTCCTTCTATTGCGATGATACATGCATATTTTATTCCTTAGTCTCTTATGATCACCCACAAGTAAGATAAGGGGTGGTGAATTATTCTTACTCCGTCACCACACGAAAGTACTTAAGTGTAGTGAGTATAATATAATAGTGGTTTATTTATATGTTCATATTCTACCAAAATTCCCATTGTATTTATTGATTTGGTTGTCAGCACCCAATTAAAGATAACGACTTGACTTACTGACGGGCTGTTTTTATGAATAAGCTACTCAATATGAAGAAGTGTAATATAATGTTATAAGTCATGAAGAAAATTATTATATGAGACTTGACTTTGAAATTTGATTTAAACTGATGGTTCTTGATCTCAAAGTTTCAATAAAATAAAATACGGAGTTTTGGCGGGAACGTCAAAGCGTCATATGGTGATGCTTCAATGTCCTACATATTGTTTTAGCGTGTTACATATGTGATACGGAGGAACTGCTGGGTGTAGTGTAATTGATATAAAACGCTTAAAATTGTTTTTTGTTCTCCACCAAAATTGCCAAAAGATGTAGGTTAAGAGTATGGCTATAGCACTACAAAGGCGACGATTTGACTTACTGATTAATTTGAAGAAACTAGAGATGTGAATAATCTGACAGTGTATAAAGAAAATTATAAATCGACACTGGCAATAATGTACTAGGTCGTATTAGGAATAGGGATTGCAATTCAGAAAACCCGGTAATCCGGCGTCATTAGACGGTCACCGGATCCGGTACAAGTAAACTGGATCCGGTGTTAGCAATTTTTGGCAAAATAATAGAGCAGTTGCATGGGTAGGCACTTCACACGCTTGGCGCGTGGTGTTCATGCGTGCGAGTCACCCCAGCCCACTATGTTGCGCCAGTATAGCGCCTCTCTCACGCCTCCCGCATTCGTATATATCCGTATAATCCACATATTTATAAAGTTACTTACTAAAATAATTGGTCTATCTGTGAAAGTGAAATTTAGGAAGACTGAGCTACTTATTTCCTAGCTAAAATTTTACTAGTTATTTACCAAACTCTACTAGATTTTATTTGTTTGATCGTTGGCTAATCTTAACATCGGATTGGAAGTAAAATTGATATTATATATGTTTTATTTTTTATAAACTACCTATATTATCTACAATGGCACTTGATTAACTTACTAACAGCTCATTTTGAGTCGAAAAGCGAAAATCATCCTTATTTGATCAATTGATGGGACGCTGGTCGGATCCGGGCGGACTGAAAATGATGCCGGATTGCAATCGCTAATTCGGAACTGCTGCAACACAAAAAAACAAGAATAAAATTTAAAAAAAAAATACAATTCCTATAGGTAGTGCATAGAGTAAGTAATGGTAACCAAAATAAACATAACGAAGTAAAATAACATTCAATATAAAAATTAATCTAAGTTTATCTATAAACCATTAAAAATGCTGTTGGCCGAGATTATGCCACTATCATTATCAATATAGGTATAGATATTGAAATAGCGCTGATATTCAGCTAACAGCTATCTAAAATTAATTTAAGGATATTATTGTATTCACAATTCTAAATCTATCTATACATAGTATAAAATCGCCATCTTTGTCTGTACGCTTAGATCTTTTAAACTACTCTATGGATTTTAATGCAGTATTAGTCAATAGAAGGACGTCCATTAATCATGTGATCTTTTTCTAAGCATTTTTTAACCCCCTCCTCCCCCTTGGTGATACTTGGTGAGGTTTAAGAGTATGACCCCCCCTTCCCCACCAACATCACGTGAATTTTAGTACCTACAAAGAAGTAGCCCACAGCTCATTATATTCTCGGTTTTTTTGCTTTGTTATACTTCGCAAAAAGGTCTTTATACAGATCTACTACTACTACTACTACCTACTTTAAACTTCATTCGTTGTCTGGCAACGGCAAATCAAAGACACACTACACTACACGCCGCTTTTCGGTTTAGAAATCGCAGCGTTTGACGAAAAAATAAATACACGTAATATCTTACAACAAGCGTTGTGATTATTCGTGATTTTTGTCAAACCCCTCCCCCCCTTTCAAATCTCACGTGATTAATGGACGGCCCCTAGGCAGAGTGATCCAAGAGGAAGGTTTATATGTATAATACATGCATATTATAGTAGAACAATCCTAGAATTTAAAAGATTTGTAATATGATAAAGATTTGTAATATGATGTAATAAAGACATTTTTATGCGCTTATATTGCAAACGCTGACTAAACGTACCGCTAACGCGCCATACGAGATATATCAAAATAATATACTATGTAATTCGATATCTTTAAAAAAAATCTACATAAAAATATGTGATAATATATATCTATCTTCTAAGAACAACCCGTAGATTGATTGATTAATAATACAGTATAAGTATTACTTACTAGTTATTCATTAAATATATTAGATACGTGTAGCATTTAATGTAGGTACATTCAAATGACACTTTTCAGCATATCATAAAAATCAATATCCTAGTAGTTGTCAGATAGTTAAAATGAGGGGACGTCATCATCATTTCGGATCATATATGTCCCATTGTTTAACTCGAGCCATGGAGGAGGCTCGAGTTAATCGCTGGAAAAGGGAAATTTACCTACTACACCACGCTGGTCATACGTGTTGGTTGGTTTTATTTCGAGTTTTTCTTTCGTAGATGTTATATGCATTTTGGATTCCTTAAGTTAGTCGTCTTTTACGATCACCTACGGATAAGATAGGGGGTGGTGAATTATATTCTTACTCCGTCACCACGGATAATGAGGGGACGAATAGCGAATAGCACCGTTTGATGGCGGCTCGCTAGTATTTTATAAATTTGAAACTGTTAGTTATACATTTTTGCAATGTAGTTATTAAAATTTAACTAGGCAGGTTATACATAATATACTACTGCGGTTAAGAAATCGTAACAGTGGTCAGTTCTGGAGGTTATGCGACTGCGCGCTCTCATTTCGTCAACAGTGAGCGTCCACACCATAGCCTACCATAAAAAAAACAAAGCAGTCACGAGGACTCCCGACAGAAGTGAAAACCTATGAAAAAAGAAACAAATAATAAAAAATAAAAGGTGTGTCCCACGCAGTATGTATGGGTGACCATACAACAAATATAGATCGTCGGTTATAAAGAAGAGGGACATATCTCGAAAATTTTAAAATTTTTCAAAACGTTTTGTTATAGTTTGTTTTTTAATAAAAAAGTGATCCTATAAGGGTTCCGTTTTTTTCTTTTGAGGTACGGAACCCTAAAAAATGATAAATCATTAAATTAAATGCTAAAAGCTATGCTGACAGAAGTGTTAGGCACACGTACAATAGGTTAGATACACGTACAATAATATTGTACAATAATTTTTATTAGGCAATATTATTGAATATCTCCTTTGAATCCAAACGTTCAATAATATTCACTCAATAATATAAAAAATCATTCGCATCAATATTGTCGTGCGAGTAACATGTCTAACACGAAGTTTTGGCGGCAGTCATGCTCATGATTTTGTTAAATAAAATAAAAAAAAATACTAAAACTGTAATCTTGCTTGTTATTTTGCTCGATTTTAAATTTTAATACATGGCTTAACCTACACTACACAATGACTCACCGATCGCGACCTCTTCAAACAGTGAAATGAAAAATATTGCGCAATATTAAGCTTACACGGTGCAATAAAAAATTTTGCACAATAAAATTTAAACTCGCTCAAACTTTTGTTCAATCATTGCGCAATGTTTCAATACTATGTTATTGTACGTGTATGGGGCGGGGCGCCTTATTCTATGTTAAGCCGCACATTTGTTCGTTGAAAAAAATCTTTAAATGCGTGTACTGTAAAATTCGATATTTTTAATTAATGTCATTGTGTGTGTGTTTTTAATTAATGTCTTTTCTATTTAAGCGATGAGACATTAAATATATTATATTATACACATATTATATACCTCTTATCTTCCTCTCTTACGGTCTTATCTTCCTCTCTTACGGTCTACTCTCCCTTCGTCTTATGAATTTTCGATCAGATCACGTCTCCTGAAGCGATGAGTTTAACATTTTTTACCCATCCCAAAAAATTACCTAACGTCACTAATAAAGTTTTCAGTTCAAAAATGCAGATGTGCAGATGAGTTGGCCATCGTTAGTGCGAGAAGTTTCCCAAGAGAGTGTTTTTGTTTTTTTGGAAGATAGGATATGGTCCGGTCACTCGGCGGCGGAAGGGATGGTGTGCAATCCCATAAACTACCGTACACTATCTTTCGACCGCCACTTGTGTGGATCACCGGGTCACCAGTGGATAAGCTGATGGATGATGATTACCCTTATTTACTACTTGATTACTCAATATAAATTCTTCTTTGAAATGCAATGGCAGCGTTTGCAACAGATGATATTAATTAAGCGTTAATTTTGTGACATTTGATGATAAATTATCTTAATATATATAAATTACGTGTCACGTTGTTTGTCCGCGATGGACTCATAAAGTACTTAACCGATTTTAACCAAATTTGCACAGCATGTGTAGTTTGATCCAACTTAAAAGATAGGATAGCTTAAATCTCAATTTATAGTAATATTATTTTATTGCAAATTATTTGTCTAATATTTGACAGTCAAAATCATATGTTATATCAAAAGGATTTTAAAAGATGGCGGCATCTGTTGACTGGATTCAGTAAGTAGTTAATAGATGGCGCTATGTTAAATGTACAAACGCTTCATATAAGCTAAAATTTGTTAGATTAAACAAAAAGTGTTACTGAGGCTAACGTGGCCCGGTCTGCTAGTATTATATAAATCACAATCAGAGTCATGCAAGTTATTTATTGCTGTGCTCTGTGGTAAATGGAAATTATTATTATTAGATTGTCAACGTTTTCCTTTGGATACCGACTTCTACGTTAAGGCCGGTACTTTTTTTTTAAAGACCACTAAGCAAATAATTCTTGTATTGCGAGGGACTATACAAACATATAATTAACGCAGACAAATTACAGCTAGACTCAGAACAACACTTTGTGGATTACACAAAGTATTATCCTGCATAGTATTAGAACCGACATCACTGGCGCGGAAGGTCGGTATCTTAGTCGCGGTCGCCATCTGTGCAGTTAAACGTTTTGGTAGGCGTTTTAAGTTTTTGGAGAAAGTGCTACTTCACATTTTGCTGCTATTGATCTCTTTGGCCGGTATTCACTCTACTCCCACGGGTAAATAATACTTGGTGACGCATATTAGTCCTCTTCTTAGGCTCGTTAGTCCGTCACCATATCATGAATGGGGAAATAACATAATATGAGAATAATATTGTGTAATTTATATACTAATGAATAATAAGAATTAGTTTTCCTTCACGTAGGATTTCATGCTGCGTGTGTGTGTTCGCGCGTAAACAAGTTTTTATGTTATGTGCGGTTTTAATGAGATAACGGTAAATGGCGTAATCGTTAATCGATTTACCCTGAGAGTGATATGGGTTTGAATCTCACGGAAGGTTACTTACTTATTTTATTACTTAGTGAGGAGACGGCACGCCTATTAACTTTCGGCACCGAGGAGATTGTCAGGTGGAACGAGGCGCTCGGGTTAAAGGTGGCCCTGGACAGGACGGAGGCACTACAGTACCAAGGGCTCCGTATCGGTCCACTCATTGGCGTCTAGATCACCTCTTAGGACACTCTTGTGGCGACCACAGAAGGCCATGGTGGTCAAGGCCATACGTGAATACCGCACAGTGGCGACGAATGCAACTTGCCTGTGGGACGAAACTGCCCCGTGGGACTTGGAGCTGGAGAGGTTTGCCGGATTCTGCCAGCGGCTGACGACGACGCGGGCGGAGGGTGGCACTGTCTCGCTCAGCGAGATGGCGGCCCGACGCGGCGACGTCCGCCGTGACCTCATTGCACGTTGGGAAGTATGGCAGCAGTAGCTTCGGTTCAGTGCTCGAACAGCCATGACCTTCCGGCTAGTGCTGATGGAGTTGCTGGGACGGTAGCACAGAGTCCTTTCCTTTCGACTGGTGTAGGTTTTGATGGGGGGCTTCCGTAAGAACCCACACACGGTGAGTAGGGATAGTAGGACCTCCTGCCATTATTTCCTTTGTATAGAAAGTCTTATTTAAAAAAACCCTTCAACCTCTGAGAATGAAATCTTCTTTTTTTAATGACAGAGAGTCCCTTTTTTAAAGATAATCACTTTCACTAAGAAACTATTCTGGGGGAAAACTATAATGTGCGGGAAAACTATATTGTGGGGGACTTGCCATATATATATATATATATATATAATTAACAAATTACATCCAGACTCAGAGTAACAGTTTGTGAATCGTACAAAATATTGTCCTGTGCGGGAATCGAATCCATGATAACTGGCACGGTAGGCTGGTATCTTAACCAGTACGCGTGTGTGACGAGATAAATAGAGTTGAAAATACTTTATTTCCTTTCTACGCACGGGAGACAAGAAATGGACTGATCAGTCTGTGTAGCAGACGAAATACTGCTACCATTTTTTTTCCTCAAGTTTGACCATGGATGTGGTCACGCCCCGACAAATCGACCCAAGGCGACAAAAGAGGCGGCACGCAACCCCATGGACCCAACCTGCAAACACCCCTCTTCGCCGTGCGAGCGGGCCACCGGTACCCGACCTTTGTTTTCGGTGGCCCGCCCGGCGGTTTACCCTTACGGGTTCCTCTCGTGTCGACGCCCCGATAGCTTTCGCCGTCGGGGCGTCGAAGCCCGTCGCAGTAAATTTAAATTATTATAAAAAAAAAAAAATATGTATACTATAATAGTAAATAAAGAAAAGTAAAATTATGTATAATATAACTTAGTTCTATTCTTATGTATTAAATCAATTTTTCCATCATCTCTTAATATTTTAACATTTGGCGCAATATCTTTAATAACTAAATATGGTCCCTTATAAATATTTTGAAGTTTGTTTCCACTTTCGTTTTTCACGAGTATTAAATCGTTTGGCTTGTATGTAATAGGATTACAGTTTAGGTCATTTATAAAATCCGATTACGAAATGAAAAATGATGTCGCAAGCGGGATTCGCATTAATTAAGCATATTAAATGCTAAATTTCAGTAATTTAAGTTTAGGTCATATTTTTTAATCAAACCGATCACAAGCCTCTAATATATTTATTTGGAATGAGAGATCCATCTAGCCGACTAATAAAATTTAGACTCTTACTCGAGGAATGTGATTTTTCCGTAGAATATATAAAAGGATCAGAAAATATTCCTGCCGATACAATGTCACGATTACCGATTACATCAACGGATTTAAAAAATATGCATGAAAGCATTATCACGGTAATGACACGTTCACAATATAAAAAAGTGACTGATTCTCGGATTTCTACGAGTGCTATAATTCCTACTGACGATGGGCCTGCGCAACCCAGAGTTGTAGAAGTTCATAGTTACCCGAAGATGTCCGTGGAACTTAAATTTATTGACAAAAATAGTTTGAAGAGCCTACGTAGGAGTAATACAATTGAAATCGATGACAGTATATTTTGTTATTCGTTATCGAGAATGACATTATTTGTAAATTCAGTTTTCCAATCGCAACTGACGCCAAGCGCTTTTGTGAGGCAACTGAAAGATTATTGTGAAAAAATTAATGTGCACGAATTAATATATATACGAAATAAAATAATACGATCTGACTGCTGTATAATAACTGAAAGTTTATTGAATCTGTATTGGATTATATAGAGCGATACATGTTTGTATACTTAGATATAACTTATATAGGTACTACACACACTACAATTCACGCCTGTGTCGCCTCGGCCGCTGACGGCGGCCCGGGTCACGAGAATTTGCCCGGACTCGTTCCGCCGCCTCCGAGATGACAGCCTCGCAGAAGGCGGCGACCGCATCCCAGTTCCTGACGCTGTCGACCATCGCTTTCGCGACAGCCGGTAGCGTCAGGTCGACACCGATAACAGCGACGAGGTCACGGCGCTGCCCGTCCCAGCTCGGACATACCTCGAGCGTATGTTGCGCCGTGTCCTCGTCACTACTGCAATGATGGCAGGACGGAGTCCACTCCCTATACTCGAGAGGAGAGGACGGCGAGAGAGTGAGAGAGGACTCCGTGCCGCCGCTCCATCTACTCCATCAGTACGGGTCGGAGGGCCTCAACGGTAACAACACCGTGTCTAGGCCTCTCCAGCCGCGTAACCCAACGAGCGATGACGTCTCGGCGGGCGTCCTCGCGCCAGTTGGCTATCTCGTTAGACGATGGGGAGCCACCCTCGTCGCACACTGAGGTTACCCGCCGGTAGAGGTCGGAGAGCATCTCCGCCTCTAGGTCCCAGGCGGGTGTCCCAGCCAATAGGCATGCCGCCTCTGTCGACACACACACTTACATATTGTCAATTTTACATCATTGTTTTTTAAATTAAATTTAATTAATCTACCACCGGATCGGAAAGCAGCCACATACTGAAAAGATCCGGCAAGAAACTCAGTAGGCCCGTTATTTTTTTTTTAATTATATATTTTCACGAAAGAGATACATACATATTTAATTTATGTTAGCTCCAGTGACATGCCCTTCGAGTAAGGATTGATTTTTTTAAATTTTGTATATAATACAAAATTAAACTAAGAATATTTATAAAAAACAAAAAAGAAACAAAAATGGCTGGACCAGATACCACTATGAACAACACTATGTTTTGGTCATCCCCTACATAATAAGGTAAGTCATTAATATATACAAGGAACAGAAATAGCCCCAGAATGGATCCTTGTGGAACGCCTATTTTTATAACAGAACCAGATGATCGTACACCATTAACATCGACCTTCTGAATTCTGTTGTAAAAATATCATGTTAAAAGTTCTAGAGCCTTATTCCTGATTCCATAGTGGTATAATTTCTTGACGAGAATTTCGTGGTGTACACAATCAAATGCCTTGGATAAATCGCAAAATATACCTAAAGCATCAGGCGATTTCTCCCAGGCTGTAAAGATATTTTTTTAATAATTCTACACTCGCATCAGTAGTCGAGCAATTCTTAGTGAAGCCAAATTGCTGTTTGTGAAATATATCATGTCTCTTAAAATGATTTAACATTTGACTAAGCATAAGTCTTTCAAAAACTTCACTAAGTGTGGGTAGTATGGAAATTGGTCGAAAATTATTAAGATTAGACATACTACCTGCTTTGAACAAAGGAATCACTCTACTAATTTTCATGAGATCAGGAAATACGCCTCGAGCAACACAACCATTAAATACAGATGCCAGATGGGGGGGCAATAATATCAAATATAGAATTTACTGTTTTTATAGAAAAGCCCCATAAATCAGCTGTCTTCTTAACATTAAGATTTTTAAAAGAGTTTATGATATCATTCCTACTGACATCTGAGAACTTAAAGGATGTGTCGCATTTTACAATACATTGTTTCAAGAGTGACTCAGCTAAAATAGGAGCACATCAATGACTTAGTTGTCAGTAAAGGAATATTACTGAAATATTTTTCAAATTCGGTTGCCACTTCTTCGTCCGCACATATATTTTTATCATCTATAATTAAATTGAAGTCCTTCTTCCGTACAGTATTTCTACCAGTTTCACTATTTAAGCATATTTAGTATATTTAGTGGTAGGATCACGCTGTTGACAGTTTTCAGTCTACAGCCGCGGGTCCGACCTGGGTAGTACCACACTCTTGCAGAAGATTGGCGTTTGAGCAATGGCAATATGCTGTTCCGCTTCGTTCGGTGAGTGAGAGAGCCGGAAGCCCAATTGGGTGGGTTTGGGGATTGTATTGATAGGCAGCGGCCTAGCTATACTCTTAGTATTACGAAGGTCCATGGAGGGTAGTAACACTTACCATCAAGGTGTACCTCTGGCTCGTTTGCCACCATAAGCAATAATAAGAAATATAATAATACAAATTACATGTAGCATAGTAGGAATAATATGAACATTTTTATATTCTATCGATGAACCATGTCAGAATTCCTGTGTTTTACTACATTGTAAATGTGATTAGCCTTGTGCTCCAAACCTCCACTGCTCACCTACTATTCTTACATGATTTGCATATTGAGGAATAACGATTACGTTACGAATATAAACAATAAATAGATAAAAAAAAACATTGTTTAAAAAACCGACTTCAAAAACTAAAAAGTATAAAATAACTTAATATATCTATTGATAGGTTTGAAATCGGTGCCAAGCCCTAAATAAAATTATTAACAGCTTATTTACTACAATGAAATTCCTACACTAAAAATACCGACACCAGCACTGACTTCAAACCTATCAATAGATGTATTAAGTTATTTTATACTTTTTAGTTTTTGAAGTCGGTTTTTTTAAACAAAGTTTTCTTTTTTTTTAATTTTTGGTGTCTGCAATAGGACTTTTTTAGACTAAACTACAGTAGGACTTTTCAAGATTACATCAGGTAACTAAATATTTGTTTGCTTTTTATTGTCATATCTTAAATACTTGGGAATTTTTTTAAAGTATATATATAGGGTAAGCCTATGAAAGGTATACGCTATTGCAGTAAGTTAAATGAATTCAATAACAGTACTTGCTATGGCATTATAATTAGTAGAGGGGCGCCTAACTTGTCGCAACATCTTGCTATGCAGTTTTACGTAGGCGCTTCCGACACCATAAATAAAAAAAATGTTCATAAAATGAAAACTACTGGGCCAAACTGTGTTAAATTTTTATGGGAAATAAAATAAACTAAAGAAAAATCACGTAAATCGAATTGTAAATATCAGTGTAATCGGTGTACATACATAAAAAAAAAATACCAATCGAATTGAGAACCTCCTCCTTTTATAAATCGGTTAAAGACTAGATTTATCAGGGCGAGCCCTTACACTCCCACAACCTGAGCATTTTTGTGGTACATTTTACAAAAAACCTATAACGCTTATAGATCTGTGTTTTAACGTAGTAATTTAACTTCATATTTAGATACGTCAAAAATGAAACATGTTTTTGTTAAAATAAACCATCATCATCCATCATCACCTCAGCGCATATATGCCCCACTGTTGGGCTTGAGCCTCATCCGTAATGGGAGGGAAATTGACTTATTATACCACGCTGGTCAGTCGTGTTAATATAGGCTTTTGTTTCAAGGTTTTCTTGCATAGATGTTATATGCGTTTTATATCCCTTAGTCGTCTCTTACGCTCACTCACGGATAAGTGAATTGTATTCATACTCCGTCACCACACGGATGCATATAATATTTTATAATACACAAATAATATTTTATAATAGAATTAGCTTCTGCCCGCGGCTTCGCCCGCGTAAAAGATTACTTTCCTAAAGTTGAACTATTATCGCAAGGGAACACATTACCGGGATAAAAGTATCCTATATGTTAATGTTGACCGGCTGCTGTCAGTAGCTCTACGAGGTACCATGCCTCGCAGCTCAGACGCATAGTTAGTTAAATACAAAAATGCTGTAAGGTCCGATTATACACCGCTTGCATACGGCCAATCATGACCTATGCTAGCGTAGTGTTCGCGCATGTTAAGGCACACAGGATCCACAGACTACAGACACTTCAAAATAGGTTCATGCGCCGAGCTACGGGAGCACCGTGGTTCATACGAAACGTCGATCTACATGTCGAACTCGAACTACCGACCATCAGGCAATTTATGAAACTGTGCTCCCAGAGCTACTTTGACTTTGCCATGACACACCTCAACCCACTAGTGGTTGGGGCGGCTTCCTACACGCCCTCTCGTAATTCAAAAATCCGACGTCCGCGGCACGTCATCGACGATGACGACGACGATATCACACTCGCTCAATTAAAAGCTTACACGGCCCGCGAGGCCATTACACATAAATATCCGCGGTTTCGTACTCGCCGTCGAGGTGCGAAATCGCGATGCGCAAAAATCATAAATCCAAACGTGGGTACGCCCACTTTGCCACCAGCGACGCCCCAAGCCGAGGTCCGTTCCCCACAGGGGGAGCCCTTGGGCGATATTGCTTAGCTTATCTCAATCGGGTTGAGAGCCCTCAGCGCTCACCCATGGCCCGCGTAAAGCTGTCAAACCCATCTGGGGCTAACAACTAAAACACAAAAAACAAAAATGCTGTCTCCTGCTATCAGCTTTTTGTTATAAATTTTTATGACATCTCATCTTTTATTTTAATTATATATAATCAAGTTAGCTATAAATTTTGTTTTGTTATTTTCTATATTTTCCAATTGTTCTTATCCCAGTAAAATCACTTATATTTATGTTTCCTTTGCAAGCATTTCCTAGATTAACATATAGGATACTTTTATCCCGGTAATGTGTTCCCTTGCGATAATAGTTCAACTTTAGAAAAGTAGCCTTTTACGCGGGGGAAGCTGCGGACAGCAGCTAGTGTGTAAATATATTCGTTAAGTAGAATATGTCCCCACGTGCAGGAGCAATGGCTTTACGTGTGTGTTAACTTATAAAATAAGAATGTTATCAAAGCAAACAATCCTATTTTGGTTCGCAATTATTCCAAGAAAATCTCAGTACAACATATATCTACCATTCTATTTGCTCATAAGTCTGGTTTTGTTAAATTGGATGACACATATCGCGAGTGAAACAGCTATGCCATTAGGTGTCTCAACCCTTCTGTAAGCTTCGGGATACGAACAGACAATAAATAAATTGCTTAAACATGGCAATGCTAACTTTTCTAACTATGTACCTGTTTGTTTTCCAATTTGAAGAATAAGAAATTGAAGCATATGGGAACGCATACGATACACCAACCCCTTTCTATTTTCGTGATACAAGTTCTTAACTTCACTGCAAGACAAGGAAAACTCTGTACCAACCCGTCTGACCACTGGTATATTAGTTATATTTCCCTCCCATCTTGGAGAAGACAAACCCAGCAGTAGGACGTACAAGAGTTAAAATAAAAATGATGATGTTATGTATTTTAATGCAGAAATCCTAATTTGATATACCTAAAATAAAATTATATGGTACCTAAAAGAATTATTAATTATATTCTTTAGTAGCCTATATTCTACTAAGTAGTTTTTATTCGCTATTGGTAAAATTAATATAATATCTAAATCACTGAAATTTAGCATTTAATATGCTTAATTCGTATCACAAGCGGTTCGAATCCCGCTTGTGACATCATTTTTCGCTTCGTAATGGGGTTTTATAAATAATTAAGCATATCAAATGCTAAATTTCAGTAATTTATATAACAAGGTTATGTCATCGTTTAATACAATTCTAACTGCAAAGTTTGAAGTATTAAGCCTATAACAATGTGTGAACATTGTCGAGTAGATGCCATACCGTCACCTTAAGACGTAAATATGATACGAAGCGAAAGCATGTCCTACAATAAGTCACGGTGGTGTAGTGGTAGCACGATTGGGCCGGAATCCCAATAGGCGCGGGTTCGAATCCCGCTTGTGACATCATTTTTCGCTTCGTAATCGGGTTTTATAAATAATATAATACCTACTTAGCATGATCTGGAGTTTACCTTGTAAGCCAAAGCAATGAACTTCATAGTGAACTGTCAAAATAGGTACCCAAGAAATCTGTCTATATCATTCTGTATGAAAAATATAAATACAGAGGTCATATGATATATATTTAAACACATATTTGTTTAAATAATGGTATTTTTTTTAGAAAAAAATAAATAAATAATGGCTCTGTCTGATACATTAATATCATTTTATAGGTTATTTGACAGTTCATTCTGAAACAGAATTCTCATAACCTGGTGGTTGGGACATTATTTCTCTTATGTAGTAAAGTTTTATTTTGAGTTATCCTGCTCTTGACACTTCAAACAACAACATCACTATGTTACCTGCTTATTACGCACGAAGCCACGAATATTTTAATCACGGATATTTTTATTCGATAATTTCTAATGTTTACGCGAGTATTACACATTCGAAATAAAACTATTTTTACGGATTCTATCGCGTTTGTAATGTTTCTAAATGTTTCATTGAAAATTAAATCCACCATCATACTTCTAATATTCATTTATAATTAAAAGGAAGTAGGGAAACTCTAGACCCTTATAACTAACTACGGGCGATAATTCATGAAACCCCTAGCAAAACGAATTTGTCTATCAATTAAATTTGGTAAAGAAAAAAAATTATGTCAATGAGGGATCGGTGGACAGATAGTCCAACGGTTAAGTGTTGGAGTTTAATAAACTGTTTAATTAACAATGCGATAGCGACACAAGCGTGGTTAGTGAACAGATCAGGGCGCAGTGCGATCTGCGAGCGCGTCGAGGCATCATGCTGATCGTGACGTTGTTCCTCGCAGCATGCTTTACCGTAACACACGCGCGACCCTTCAATATAACATACCTCTTCGTCCCTGATATCGTTCCACCTGGCCAACAAGATGTTGACATTGAATGTCGCTACGACGCCAACTTCACCCTCCTTAGCTGGTTCAAAGGACACTATGAATTCTTCAGATATCGTCCCGGTTCAGCGCCTACTACACGTTCATTTCCTATATTAGGAGTCGGTACTGTTGAGATGCTTGCTTGTGGACCTACAGCCTGCAGGCTACGGCTAGGAGCGTTAACAGAAGAAGCTTCAGGAGAATACAGATGCGATATAGAAAGAGATGTGCCGCCGTATAAGTTCGATACAAGAAAAGCACATATGGAAGTTCACGGCCATGAATATAGGAGACCGTTGCTTGAAGGTTTGGGTGAAGAATACGGGGAAGGAGATATGATTAAGGCTTATTGTCGGGGAGCGCCCGATTCGGAGTTACGTTGGTACATTAACGGTAAAGAAATCGAAGATATGCGTGGATCGGTGACATTGAAGAAGAAAAGTTCAAGATTCATATATATGGGTTTACCACCTACAGTGACAGTGCAATGTGCTGAGTTTCGTTACGGCAAAATATATGGTTCGAAAGAAGCAAAAGCGCGGTGGAATGAAGTTGGACATATTCGGAAGGATATTAAAAAAGCGAGTAATAGATCCGAAGCATATTTAGGCAATATTTATTTAATAAGTATATTTTTATACCTTGTGAATTTATAGGATGCCTTATTTTCTAATGTTAGAGATATATAGAAAATTATTAAATGCTTGTATACTTCATGAATAGCTTCAAATTACGTAGTAATATAAAAATAAATAGCGTAGCGAAACGAAGTATTAATTACCACATATCTTCGTTATTATCAAGAATGAATGCTGAAAAGATTGTTAATATGTCCGGCTGTCTGCCGGTTAATTGAAACGATTTATGGCCAAAATTAATTATCAAATGATTCCGAAATCCTTAGATTAAATATAAAATATGCGTTCGTTATTATTATGCAATTTATTTGTATTACTTTTAAATATCTATTCCACATAAAATAGGTAAGTGCTTTGATTATGTTATTATTAATTCTGATTTTTTCCGTGTGGTGACAGAGTAAAAATGCTATTCGCCACCCCATATCTTACCCGTGGGTGTTCGTACGAGACGACTAAGGGATATAAAAAGCATATAACATCTATGCAAGAGAAGGAAAACTCGAAACAAAACCCTATACCAATACGTCTGACCAGCGTGGTATAATAGGTTAATTTCCCTCACACTACGGAGGAGGCCCGAGCCCAACAGTGGGACGCTTATGGGCTGTGATGATGATGATGAATTCTGAATTTGAATTTCAATTGTTGCCAACATTAATAGCTAAACCAGTAATGTTTATATTTATAAATAAATAATTAATTTTGTTTTAGGGTGGATGTATGTACCTGTATGTTACCTTGAATCCTTTAAACCAAATCTACTGAAATACTAAACACTTTTGATCTCATCCAAATATTGTTGTATTCAGGATTGTTATAAGAAATTAACTCATAACTTGAGATTTGAATGAATTTCTGATGTTTTCTTAAGTACCTCTATATTTTCTATACATTTTAAGTATCTTAAATGTTAGAATAAAAAAAAGCAAAATTAAATCGTTATAAACATAAAAATATTTTCAAGGCTTGACCATGATGATGACCAAAAATTAACTATTTTTCATCAATCTAAAAATAATTTTATAATAAAACAGAAATACAATGAATTTTTCATGTTTACACGAGTATTTATACTAATAAAAATATTTTTGCAAATGTTTTTCATCTGCCTAATATCTGTTTGCGTAGTTACATGTAAATATCCGTGATAACGACGACTTTTAGGACATAAATATTCATGAAAAGTTCATAACGTAAAAAGTAAAATTAAAAAAACAAACACAAACAAGATACAATTCGTAATAATAGTTTTTTAAAATAGAAATAATTGAAATCTTTCTGAAATATATAAAACCCATTTATATACCAATTATTTACCTCAATTTATCAATTAAGTATTAAATAATTTATTAATATTAATTATGTTCCTTTTATATTAATGTAATGCAAATTATTTTAGGTAGCTATAAATAACATATTTGTGCCAAATGTTAGTCGTGAATATATATCCTCTTTGCTTCAATAATGTGTTATCTTAAAAAAATGAAATTTTAGAGGAGTGTTTTCAAGTTTTAATAAATAATGGATACATAACTCTATGATTTTAATTATTTCATTAATCTTTAATTAAATGATCTAGAATTTAAATCAAATTTACGATAAAAAAAGTGTTCGTTGAGACACAATTATTTTTTGCAACTTGAAAAACATTCCTCTAAAATTTCATTTTTCCAGATAACAAATTATTGAAGCAAGGAGGCGAATTATGTATCTAGAATATAATAATATAATATATCTATATTTATTTATCTACTTTAGATTATCTAAAGATCTAAGTTGGTTATAACCCTGATCACCAACTACTCTTAAAGTTTAGGTACACTTAAGTCACTATAAATAACACAATACTGATGTTTGGTGTAATTTATATCATTCTAAGTGTTACATAAATTTTTATTATAACCTCAAAAAAATATATATTAAGCTCAATCGCCTCTTTGCTTCATATATGTGTTATCTTGAAAATTGAAATTTTAGAGGAGTGTGTTTCAAAATTTTTAAAAATATATATCATAGATTTACTATGATTTTTACTATTTAATTATTCTATAATTAAATCTTCTATGATTTAAATCAGGTTTACGGTACAAAAATATTCGTTGCGAGACAATTATTTTTTGAGCCTTGAAGAACAGTCCTCTAAAATTTCGTTTTTCAAGATAACACATTGAATCAAACAGGCGCAATGTTGTCATTTAAAATGTCCGTGTTACCTAAAATTTAGGAGCCGTTGGTGGGAATTAGATTCCTAAATTAAAGTTATACTAAATTAAAGGTATAGATAATAAGTTTCTAGTTTTATTTATCAGTTTCGTTTTCACGGTAAATGAATACAAAGCTTTTTGTTTATTAGTTAGATTAAGTTTAATATTAAGTCTGCAGATGTACGTATTTATGTAATAGGTATAAAAATTTAATAAATGAATATTTATCGTATTCTCATCTTTTTAACTGCGTGATGATAATTAGGTAAAAATAAAATCATGAAGTTGTCATGGTGTTCGAACAACATTGCACATATATATAATTTGTAATTCCAGTTCGTTCCTACTTGTGACGGCATGTAGAAGAAATTAAAAATGAAATATCCCGATAATATACATGAACTATTGGATATTATCATCCGTGTGGTGACGGAGAAAGAATACAATTCACCACCCCCTATCTTACCCGTGGGTGATCGTAAGAGACGACTAAGGGATATAAAACGCATATAACATCTATGCGAGAGAAGGAAAACTCGAAACAAAACCCTATACCAATACGTCTTACCAGTGCGGTATAGTAGGTTAATTTCCCTCACATTTCGGAGGAGGCCCGAGCCCAACAGTGGGACATCTATGGGCTGTGATGATGATAATGATGATTGAATATTAAAAATTTAGTGATAGGTATTAATTATATTATAATAATATGTATTTTCATGTGTGATGCCGACTATGAATACTACCAATCCTTTTTTTTTTTTTGGGGGGTGGGCTACGGTCGGCGCACTCCTCGCACCACTCCATCCGGGGTGACAGAGGGGCGTAAGCGCGCACACCCGTAACCCACCCGTGACGTCGCCTTCGTCGTTGGGCCGACCACCGGAGCAGAGTGACTTGACGTCAGTGGTCGGCCCGACGGAATACCCCTGAGGAGTACCCTCTCCTCGACCGACATCCCCCCCTCGGGTAGGATGTCGGTCTTTCCTCACGCGGTCGGCCTCTCGGCGGGTGACGGACTAATTCCCCGATCCAGTCACCCGCGGCCTCGGCTAGGGCGGCATCAGGCGCAGGTAATCGCGCCTGCGCCGCCCCAGTCGCCGGCGGCGGCTCGCGCCGTCGAGGAGACGCTCCTCGCGCACGCGCTCCGCCGCCTCCTTCCGCGAGACTACTGCCTCGCAGAAGGTTGCGACCGCGTCCCAGTTCCTGACGCTGTCGAGCATCGCCCTGGCGATGGTCGGCAGCGTCAGGTCGGCACCGATGATTGCGACGAGTTCACGACGCTGCTCTGCCCAAGCGGCACAAACCTCGAGCGTATGCTGCGCCGTGTCTTCGTCGCAATCGCAGTGGTGGCAGGACGGTGTACTCTCCCTCCTGACGACCTTGTGCAGGTATTTGGCGAAGCATCCATGCCCCGTCAAAACCTGCACCAGTCGGAAGGAGAGCACCCCGTGCCGCCGTTCCAACCACTGCATCAGCACCGGCCGGAAGGCCTCTACGGTCCGCACACCGAACCGAGGCCTCTCCAGCCGGACTGCCCAACGGGCAATGACATCTAGGCGGGCGTCAACGCGCCAGGCGGTGAGTTCCCTCAAAGAGACCACACCGCCCTCCGCGCGCACCCCCGACACCCGCCGATACAAATCGGCGAGCATTTCCGCCTCCAGGTCCCACGGGGGACTCCCGGCCAACAGGCACGCTGCCTCCGTCGCCACCGTGCGGTACCCGCGTACAGCCCTGACCGCCATGGCCCTCTGTGGTCGCCACAGAAGAGCCCTGAGTCGGACGTTCAGGGACCCCGCCCACACCGGTGCGCCGTACAGGGCCATCGACCGGACGACCCCCGTGTACAGCTGTCGGCACGTAGCGCTCGGTCCGCCCACATTCGGCATTAGCCATGAAAGGGCGGACGCCGCGCCGACGAGCCGCGGAGCGAGCCTGCGGAAATGCTCCCGAAACCACCAATGCCCGTCGAGCACCAGGCCCAAATACCTCATATGGGCCCGGATGCTGATGTCAACCGAATTGACGGTGATCGAAACGCCGATGGGAGGGCCCATGCGGGGCCCATGGAACAAGAGGGCCTCCGTCTTGTCCAGGGCCACCCTCAACCCCAGCGCCTCGATCCGCCTGATGATCTCTTCGGTGCCGAGAGTCGCCAGGCCTGCCGCCTCCTCCAGCGTCCCACCGCGGGCTGTGACGAGCGTGTCGTCGGCGTAACAGATCACGCCCAGCCCGGGTGGGAGGCTCCCTCTCAACGCCCAGTCGTAGCCGATGTTCCACAGGGTGGGTCCAAGGACCGACCCCTGTGGGACACCGCACGTCATGGGCGTTCGCACAACGTCCCCTACTCGGTTGGTGTAGAGGACGCTGCGCCCCTCCAGATAGTCTGCCACTAGCCGCCTCAGGTAAACTGGCACTCCGTGGTATCGGAGCGCCTCCCTGATGCAGCTAAATGGCAGACTATTGAATGCGTTGGCGATGTCCAGGGACACCACCAACAGCACTCCTCCGCCGGCGACGGCCTCAGTCGCCACGGCCCTCAGGCGCAGCAGAGCCGCGATCGTCGAACGACCCCTCCTGAACCCAAACTGGGCGTCCGACAGATCGGGCCCCGTGCCAACGAGGTGCCGCTCGATGCGGGCAGCCAGCACCCTCTCCAATAGCTTGCCCGCATCGTCAAGCAGCACGATAGGCCTGTAGGCCGAGGCCAACTCTGGAGACCGTCCCGGCTTCGGCAGGAGCACCAGCCTCCCCTCCTTCCAGCACCCAGGGAACCGCCCGGACGCTAAACACGCGTCGAACAGCCCCCTGAGGCGGGGACACAGGTGGTCGAGGACCAGGGCCAGCACGCGGTTGGGAACACCGTCGGGCCCGGGGGCAGTGGATTTGCTGCGCATGCGCGCCACCGCCACCCCCATCTCGGTTGCCGTGATGGGCGGAACACTGTCATCGTCGGCCTCCCGGTCAGTGTCTGGCGAAGCCATGACCGGGGGCGTGTGCTCCGCCCGTCGCGGGAACAGGTCCTCGATGACCCTGGTGAGGAGGCCGGGCTGGAGGGTCTCGGTGAGGGGGGGGCCCCGCGCGCGGAGCTTACTCAGCGCCGCGCGATAGGGGCGACCCCAGGGGTCTCGATCGAGACCGTCCAGCATCTCCTGCCGACTGACGTCCTTGGCGGTACGGACGGCCAGCCTGAAGGCCGACCGCGCATTGCGGTAGCCCTCATAAAGCCGGCCCTCCCGCTCCTCATCACGATGGTGCCGCCGGCTGCGGGTGTAAGCCCTCCGGGCGCATATACATGCGGCCCGAAGATCCGCCAGCTCCCGGGACCACCAGTGGACAGCCCTTTTCGGGGGCAGACACCGTACACGGGGCATGGCCGCATCGCAAATCTGCGTCAACGCATTGCGGATGCGGCCAGCCTCGGCGTCCACCCCGTCCAACTGGTGGGCAGAGGACAGCCACGAGTGAACGATGGCTGCCTCCGCCAGCAGGTCCCGGTCCAAACGACCCACAGCCCATCGCGGGAACGCGGGACGTCCGTCCGCCTGATGACCCCTGCCGGGCGTCGGGAGGGTCCGGGAGACCTCCATCCGGATATACCGGTGGTCCGATAGGGTCTCAACCTCCTCCGCGACGCACCAGCTCCTCACGCGTGCGGCGACAATGGGGCTAGCGAACGACAAGTCCACTATCGACCCGCCCCGCTGCCGCACGCACGTATGCACCGAGCCCCTGTTCAACAAACAGAGGCCCAGTGCCGCCGCCCACTCCTCGACCGCCCGTCCTCGGTCGTCCGTCCTGGGGGACCCCCACGCCATGGACTTGGCGTTGAAGTCCCCCAGAACGAAGACTTGGCGCGGTGCCAGTCGCCGTAACGAGGCCCCTAAGATGGTCAGGGAGGCCCCAAAATCAGTCACGCTCCTGTTAGGGGAGAGATAGACTCCGAAAAGCGTAATCTCTCCCCAGTCCGCCGCGACGTATCCGACGCCCCTGTCCCTAAGGGTCAGGGACGACGAAGGCCACGACGTGGAGGCGACGATTGCCACAGTGCCGTCGGTGCTACCCAGCCAGTTAGGTCGGTCGGGCACCACGTACGGCTCTGCGGCTACGGCTACTGCTATCAACCACTCCGCTATGGCTTGCAGGAAAACGTCCTGCGCACCGGCGGAGTGGTTGAGATTGGCTTGGAGGAGACGGATGGCTTCGTGGTCCATTAACGGGCCGTATCCATCGTCTCCTCCTCCGCGCTAACGGGCGATCGGGTCGCGATCGGAGCGGGAGCGGGCCCGGTCGATGAGCCGCCCCGCCCCTTTGGGGCCGATGCCGGGGGTCTGCAGTCCCCAGAGCCCATGCGGTGCTTGGCAGGCCTATTGCCCGCCGCACACGCGGGGCAGTGGGGCACCGCAGAGCACGATGCTGCCTGGTGCCCAGCCTGACCGCAGCGGAAGCATAGCCCGCTGCAGTCAAAGCAGTTGCGACACGTCGGTCGGGTATGCCCGACCGCCATGCATTTGTAACACCTCGCGGGCCGGGGCTCCAGCACAGTTACCCGCGCCGAACTCCAGCCCACGAGGAGCCTGCCTGA
Source organism: Lymantria monacha (assembly GCA_905163515.2). Taxonomy (NCBI): domain Eukaryota; kingdom Metazoa; phylum Arthropoda; class Insecta; order Lepidoptera; family Erebidae; genus Lymantria; species Lymantria monacha. The sequence continues at coordinate 32,300,999 of LR991088.1, forward strand.
GTCGGCCAATTTCTTGACCGACTCCACCGGGCACTGCACCCAGACAGCACCGACGCCGCCCGGACCAGGACGGATGGTGCCAATCCGGACGGTGTCCGAGGCACATCCGGTACGCACCATAATGGCCTCCCGGACGTCCTCCACCGTCACGGAATCGTCCAGACCCGTGAGGCGCATCTCTGCGCACTTGACGGGCCTGGCGATTCGGACTCCATCCTCCGGCCCGAACAGCCCCCTCAGCTTCGAGGCCACACTATCAGCCGCCTTGGCGCCCTCGGCCCCAGGGAACTCGAGAATTCGAGCCCCTGTCCGGGCCTTGCGGGTCCTCGCCTCGACGCCCCCGATGTCGGAGACGTCCAGCTCCCGCCGGGCGCGTCTTAGGACAGCCTCATAGTTGAGGCCCCTCTCGGCCGCCTCAGGCAGCACGGTGATAATGACCGCAGCTGTCTTCGGCGACTTGAGGCCCCTGCGCGACCTCTTTCCCCCTTTGTCGGCTCCCGCCTGTGGAGCAGCAGCCACAGCGGCACTCTTGGCTGCCGCTCTCCGTTTCTGACCGCGTTCCTTCCTGCTCCGCCCAGCCACCTGCCAGCCCTGTTCGAGCCTGGCAGCAGCGCTGGGCACAGCAGGCGCAGTCGCGGGTGCGCTGGCCGGAGCCTGCGGTGCAGCCGCTGGCGCCCGCCGCTGCCCGGTTTTGGCGGGAGCCGGCACCGTGCCGGCCTTCTTCTTGGCCCCCTTAGGCCCACCTACGGCCGCAGCATAGCTCACCACGCGGCCACCCTGACAGGGCAGCGGGGTGGGAGCTGACGCTTGCGGCCGCTTCGTCCTGTCTGTGGCGGGCGGCAGCCGGAGGGGTGGCTCGGGTGGAAGACGATCCGCCACGGCCTGGATGCGCGCATCCATCATCAACTCCAGCCTGGCGAAGATGACGCGCATCGCCTCCTCCGGCACACCGTGCACCGCAGGGAGCGGCTCCTCCCCTTTCTTGGGCCTGCCACGCTTCCTGACGGTGCTCACGGCCAGCGCCGCGGGCACAAGTGGCGCAGCAGGCACCACGGGCGCAGGCGGCGTCGCAGGCGCAGGCGGCGCCATGGGCGCAGAGGATGGGCCCGCCCTCTCCAGCGCAGCCCGCTTTTGCGGCGAGGCCAGTGTCGGCGGCATGGCTGGCACTAAAAGTGCGAATTGAGACCGCAGGTCGGCCACGTCCTTGGCCAACCCGCGGTTCTCCTTCCGCACCGCCGACAGCTCCGACTCGAGTCGCCGGTTTCGCTCCCGCAGGCCGGAGACCTCCCTATTGAGGCGTGCGTTCGCGCCCTGCAGGGCCGCCACCTCACCGCTTTTATTGGCCGGACTCGGAGTCACCGGCCTCGCTGCCACCGCCGATCCACGACCCCTACGCCCACGGCGTGCGGTCGGGACCTTGGGAGGAGGCATGATGACACTCCCCTCTGAGTCGGAGCTGCCGCCCTTATGCAGGGGGCGCTTCCGTACACTCGGGGGGAGGGCCTCCTCCCTCTCCCTGGCATTTAAGGCCGCCGTCAGAGTCTTCCCCGCGCGGTGCGGCTCAGACTCCTCGGCGGCCTCGGCAGCCAAGCTGCTCTCCTCCATACTGGACGGCTCTGCGGCATTGCCGCCCTCGTCCCGGCTTCGGCCGACCTCATCGTCGGACGACTCTGCAGCCTTACCGCCCTCGTCCGACGGCTTCTCCGAGGCCGTGTCGGTGTCGGAGTTCCCACAGCTCTCCGACAACGGCCCTGCGGCTTTACTGCCGCCCTCACTACGCGACGGCTCTGCGGTAGATCCGCCCTCGTCGCTCGACAGCTCCGTTGGGCTGCCACTCATTCTCCTCTCCTTGGACGGCCCTGCGACATCGTCGCCCTCATCCCGAGACACACACCCGTGGCCGCCCGCCCTCCGCGACGGCCCTGCGATGCTACCACCATCCACTTGCGACGGCTCTGCGGCTACTGTGCCGCCCTCGTCGCTGAGAACGCTGGTCTCGCGGCATGCCGCGGCCTCCAGCGCCTCCCTTTCCTTCTTGAGCCGGTTGGCGCGCCGTTTAGCGCGCTCGCCGGCTGGAGTGATGATCCGCCTACGTTTCTTTCTTTTTGGGGCCTCTTTAGTTTGTGCCGGGCCCTCGGCGGACGCCTCAAGTCCCAAGGACGAGGCGTCGTTTGTGCCAGTTTTATGTTGGCTTGGCAAGGCCTTAGGGTGGGAATCCGTAGGATCCCCGTCTTTTAATTGGTGTGAAAGTAGATCCATTTTGGTTCCCACGAGAATGGGAGAATTGACAGTCGACCCGAGCAGAGATCCCTGTACTCGGGCAAGCCTACATTTACCAACCAGGGGGGCAGCCGGTACCCTGGCTGGAGCGTGCTAAGAACTGAATACCCCATCAGCCATGCATCCTCTCGCCGCACGCCAGAACTTAGGATTCTGGGTAATTCTTTATAGAGGTTGTCTTCCTCGCGGTCCGGGCGGTTAAGCCAAGACCCTCGCTCCTGAAACTAAGACAAGCAAAGATCAGGTTTACGATATGTCGACGGTGGCTTATGCCTGCCCAGCCCCCAAATGAATGAGTGGCTGAGCCCGTCGAAGATTCGCGTCCGGTCACCCTCTACGAGTAGAGAGCTAGGAGCGAAACAGGGCTTCCCAAACAAAGGGACCCCCCTAGCGCCAGATATTCGCTACGGGAGACAATCCATCAGAATGATCTGGGGGACTGCCGCCCGCACCCAGGGTACACCACGTGGAGGTTTCTGACATCGTACCCCATACTACCAATCCTAACATTGCTCGTAAAAGACGGTTAATAGCTTTACAATGACCTGGAACAACTCCATCTGGAGCTGTCTAAGTAACGATAATATTCCCTATACAGTTCTACTTAGTACTACTTAGTTTTAATTTCCGCGCACTATTTCAGAAAAGCACTATACAAGCCTTGGCCATAACTAGACATTGGTGGACTTACGTATGTGTGCCTCGGTTACGCCTCGGCCCACATTTACACGTTTGTCCATCAATGCTTCTTTTGCTGGCCGCTGCAGTAATGTACTATTGCTTTAAATAAATTCCATCTGATTAATAAATTATTACAAAAAAAAATATTAATACCTTTTGGGTCTTGTATTTCTAAAAGTAGCTAATCTAACAGTATTATGCTATTAAAGTACGTACTACATACGTACATAGGTAAGTACAATAGTACGTGCTGCGTACAAAGCTTATTGTTTAACGAGATAGACAACATTTGAAATACCTTTACGCCACGTACACACATTTCCGTTTGATATTTTATCATGGGCGTATTTATTGTATATAATTCATTTGCATTTGTTGAGAATTGTAAATAGTTTGTTTACTATAAAATTTGATAGTATTGCGGCGTTTATAGGTCGGTTGGTGTAACTCGATAGAAATGAGTCAACCATCTTTACGGTATAAAGAAATCCTATAACTGATTTAGGATTGTATGATTCAGAATATGAGTCAGCGAAATTAGAATGAAGCGGGAAGCGCGATTTGATAGCTTTCACCAATGACACTTTAGTTTAAGGTCACGTTATGAAATAAAGGTGTTTAGTTATCTTCCAAAAGGTATCCCGTAACGAGTGCAACAATATTTTATTTACCGAGTTAAACATTTCTGGATTAGTACATGATTCTAGAGTACCTATGTTATATGTATCGTCTTTTTTAAGGCAATTCTTAAATTACCTACTATCGATCGTTAACTGTGTGGTAACTACGAATACTACCAACCCTTACTTTGCTCGTGGATGTCGTAAAAGACGACTAAGAGCTTTATAACTCCATCTGATGCCGTTTGGTCAACAAATTCGGTCATATAACTATTACCGGTCATAAAACTATTGCCAATAACTTTTACAATATGTACTATGAAAGAAGAGCACATATTGTATCGACCCCAAGTAGTTGGAATAAGAGTAGGAGAATGATGACCTATTATCGATCGTTGCCCACAACTTCGTTTCTGTGGGAAAAAAATGTCTTCTCAGTTCACAGGATTTGCGAAAAAAATACAATTCACCACGCTCTATCTAGACCGAATGTGTCGTAAAGACGATTAAAGAATTAATATGCATACAAAATCTATGCAAATGATGGCAAACTCAAAATTAAATTTTATACCAACCCGTCTTACCAGCGTGGTATAGTAGATCAATTTCCCTCCTATGTGGAGAAGGCTTGAGCCCAGCAGTGGGATATTTATGAGCTGAAATGATGATGATAGGTAGGGAAATTTTAAATACAAGGGTAGCTTAATAAACATAATTATGTTGATTTAAATGAATACCACAGTGGTTACTATTTCACAGATTAAAACAATTTGATAGATTATTTGACAGATTTTTATGAATATCATATGTTGTTTGTATCGGCAATCAGTTACTAATACGAGTTCATTATTAATATATTCTTCTTGTCTTTATAGTTTCTTCAAGTTAGTCACTGTCAGTCAATAACTCAAAGCGTCGCCTACAATAGTGTTATGGCCACACTGTTAATGGTACTTTTTTATAGTTTATGGTGGCAAACGAGCAAGCAGCACACCTGATGGTAAGTATCACTGTCGCTCATGAACCTTTGTAATACCAAGGGTATAGATAGGCCGTTCCCTACCAAAAGCCCCAAACCCACCCAATTGGGCTTCCGGCTCTCTCGTTCACCGAATGAAGCGCAATAGCACATTGCCATTGCTCAGACGTCGATCTTCTGTGGCAGTGTGGTACGAGCCCGGCTGGACCGGTCCGCGGCTGTATACAGAGAACTGTCAACAGCGTGGTCCTACCACTAATAAAGAAACTGTTCTGGGAATTCATTCATTACAGCCCAGCAGTTTTATATAAGACAATGAAACATACTCTTCGTTTCCCGTGTGTGATGATAAAAATCCACTTATGGACGAAGTAGATAACATCACTGCATGACAGAAGAGGAAATAAGGAATATCTACTCGAAATGAAACCTACGCCAAACCGTATGACCAGCTGTTTTAGTAGATCAAATTTCCTTCCATTGTGGAGGAGATTCAAGCGTAGCAGAGGAACGTAAATGAGCTGAGATGATGATAATTACATATACAAATTCATCAGCTTTATAATTTCACCTTGGAGAACCCCTAAGGTGAACTTAAAAAGATAATTTAATGTCTTTTAAAATTAGCTTGCTCAGAACGCATGACCTCTGAATTGGTAGAATGGCTTTGCCAAGAGAATTATTCAATCATTTCTCATCGTTTTTCAGCTCTTATGCCAATTTAGATTGATACAAAGGATTGTCTTTTTCCTTTGTACAAAATTGTAAAGCTTATTGTACAGTGAATATGTTTGAATCTGAAAGACGCTTGACCCCAGCAGTGTGACATATAATATGTATAAGCTGAGATGATCAGATGATGTTGATAAATTGTATATTTGGATGTCACCAGGGACACCAGTATTTATTCCTTAGTGCAAGCTTTTTAAAAAGAAAAAATAAAACACGGCATAACATATTCGGTTTTTAAGCTCATTCAGTTTGAAAATTATACGTAAAATATAATATGGATTTTATGTTAAATTTCATTGATTTATTAAAGTAAAAAGAATTACTCATGTGGAACAACGTTGTTTACGGAGTCTATTATTATTAAATATAATAACTATTATCTACCAGCTAAAGCATTAGCTTTAGCTGGTAGATGAAACTGCCTTTTTTAGGGCGTCGACGGCGACGATACCCGAAAGAGTAATCCGTCGGACCGGCCACGGATGTCAAGGTAGCGGTACCAGTGGCCGGTCCGATGGTGATAGCCAAGGAACACGGCGAGTTATGGGGCCACACGCCGCCCTTTCGTCGCCCCGGACGGAAAGGGCAGCGTGTGTCCAGACCAGAAAAAAAAGATCCCTGTAATAACGATGACGTGACGTGACGTCCAAGAAGGACGTGACACTACACTGAACACTTTAGTCCTCCCGTGACCACGAATACTGAAAAGTGTTTGAAGCATTGGAAAAATAAGTGCAGAATACAAACGCAATTAAATCAATAAAAAATATTTATTGTGAATATAGAGATATTGCCATTATTATTTAATACGCTCTGTATTACGCTCTGTAGTACCTAGTAATGGAATTTTCAATAAATACCTATTCGTTATAAATAATTTACGTACCGAGAGACGATTAATATGCGATACGATAGCACATTAAAAACTTGATTGAAAATTATAGATTTTTTTTATAACTACTTACTACTTTTGTACTACATTCATATAATATTTTTAGGACGTAAATTTCATAGAATAATATTACAGTCTAGCTCAGACAGCGGGTGACCGGACCGGGGATTAGTCTGGTCGCCTAGAGCGAGGCCATACCGCGTGAGAACATTAACCCGAGAGGATACCCGTGAGGGTAAATCGCCGGACGGGCCACCAAAAATAAAGGCCCGTTCGCTCGGCGAAGAGAGGTACGTGTATGACGGGTATACGGGGTCGCGCGCCGCTTCTTCTGTCGCCCCGGACGGATTTAGCGGGTTATGACTACTCCATGGCCCGCCACCAGAAAAAAAAAGAATATTACAATACTATTCAGTTGAAATACTACCAAGTATATAAAATAATGCAAATAATTTTGACGTGATTTATTATGAGATTCATGTCACATGCATTATTCTAAATAATAATAATATAATTACCGTGATGGTAGACAATTGAATTTACAATAAATGTGAACAGAACGAATGAAACAAATTGTGGTAATATCTTATTCACACACATTAAGTGATTTTACCTTGAAAAAATTCATTATATTATAAACGAAGTGTACAGGTCTAAATATAACCATATTATTGCCTAATATATTGTTAGCACATAGACAATTGATAACGATTAAATAAAAACATGGCATAAACCATAAGTTGAATAGAATTCAAGCATTGAAAATAATTAAATTGAATCTTTAGAGACGTTAAGTAAGTGATGTAATAATTACTGAAGTGGCACGAAACTTAATTGTCGCCTCAATTGAGTACCAGTATGGTTGCTTTTCTCCATTACACCCGTAAAAATAATCTATGTATTTCGATAAGAATTGAAAGCTTAAATTTCATTGTCAGTACCGAGCAAGAATTCTACAACGCTCCTTAACCAAAATTCAAACCTATAAAAATCAACGCCAAGAATTTCTTGAAATAACTATTAATTAAAAGAACAGTAATTTACGTTTTTGTTTCCGTAACTTTTATAGTAGAAATATGAACGGAACTTTACAACGTTTGAGAGACTGGCCTTCCTGACTCCTCCTGGATTACGTCCTTGCTTATCACTATTTAATTTCAAAAATTATTTTCATCAAAATAGCATTAAAAAATTCTATTAACTTATTGTATTGACACTGCCGCATACGCATCCGTTTCCGATTGTTTCTTCGCTTCTATTTCCCTTTCTTCTTCTTTGTCGGTTTCACTCGTGTCAGAGTAGTCGTTGTCATCATTTCAGGTGTTGGTGCCAAAGTTTTACAAAACGCCACCGCACTTCTCTGATGGCCGCCTTCCTAGTGTATTCATGTAGCGACGATGAACCATGTACTGCCGCTTTTATCTCAGTCAGCTTTTGTCAGTCCATCTCATGAGATCTTTCTCGTGGCCTGGTACCCTCAACCTTGCCCTGGATCACAAGTCGCTCAATAGTCACCTTACCTCGGTGGCTTACGTGACTAAAAAGAGGAGGATATGAGACTGTACCAAAGACGATAAACACTGCTTGCTGCCTATTTCCCTTATGATGCGTTTAATAATTACAATGCATTACTAATGGAGGTAACATCAGCACACTACCAAAGGAAGAAAACTATGTACTCAGCGTAGTAAGCCATTCTCACTATCGAGATGGAGGAAGATGTATTAAAGAAGAATTTACAATTCTCATATAACTGAATCTAAGTCTCTTGCCGTGTAATTTTTTAGCACCAAAATCTATAATTTTCGCATTCGACAGCGGTGTCTAACCAAATTTTAAGTTTAAGGGCTGTCTTAATTTGACACTTTGGAATGACTAGTGCCACGGTAATATATGATAATAATAAGTGCATTTAACCATTTAAGAGTCCAAAACTTTCCCTCGTGGGTTCACTCGTTGCCCACGCGCTTGGCTCGGAAACAAGACATTACAATTTTATTACCAGTAATCATCTTAAGTGTTATCAGTATAATTGAATAATGCATCGGCATAGTGCCGACTGCCGGCTCTGTTTTGCTAAACAACACTTATCTGGATTGTTACAGCACGAGTATGAAATGGTTTTGGTCGACACCGGTTAGCAATTTACTTTTGGCCTTGTAAGTGTTGCCAAGTATGTTGGAACTCCGCAAAAATAGCTTTTATTCTTGCTTGGCAAACCAAGCATTAGTAATTAACATACAATAACCATTCTATTCTCTCTCTACCTTTTTATAGTGGTAGAATCATACTGTTGATAGTTTTCTGTCTATAGCCTTTGGCTGGTCCATCCAGGGTTACTATCACTCACAGAAAATCGACGTCTGAGCAGTGGCAATATGCTGTTGCTTCGTTCGGTGAGCAAGCAGTCGGTAGCTCAACTATTTGGGTGGATTTTAATTGGGAGGCAACAATGTAACAAATATCATAAATTGATTGGTATACTAATTAAATTCTTCCTTTCTATTTGTAAAATATATTAAGGCTATCATTGCCACTTTCTAAAACTGAAAATAAATAGTCTTTGAAAGAAATTATGTTATTTGGCAATTGATCTTCCCAGCATTTAATCTTCTACTCGGAGATATGGGATATGGGAGTCGTAAGAATTAGGTAATGGTTTTACCAGAAGAGTGGGCAGCGTTTCTTGCCTGGGAAACATAACACCTCACTGCCAAACTGTCACCAATCCGTCTGCTAAACGTGGCGATTCTTATACTATCCATTCAATTTTATGAGAAACTTAAAACTAGCAGTAGACGGTGACCGTTGTTTTGATTTTTTCCCACTTAACTGCCAAATACGAAGCCCGCGGATAGGTGAAAGGTTGTTTAAGCATTGTGTTCTTGGATAGTCCAAGTTTAATACTCTAAATTAGTGTTGCCCAAATGCAAGAACAAGACGAGACTTAGCCAGTCTTGGTCTTGCGCCAATACACCTGGTCTTGGTCTTGGTTTTGGTCTTGCGCTCCCAGTCTTGGTCTTGGTCTTGGTCTTGCAGCAAGAGTCTTGCAAGTCTTGCAATTACCTATTAGTCTATTACTATTTATTAAAGTTTACTTTAAATCTTAGAAAAACGTATTAGAATTGAAACATTGTGAGCTTGAATTAATATAGCCATAGTAAAGATCAAGCAGATTAATAAATAACTGAGGATTTGATAAGAAATTCGAAAAATCAACTGACCTATATGTCGTTTTCCATGGAAGTAACTGTTTCTTAATAAACATTCATGATTTATAAGCTTACATTTGCTAAAACATGTAAAAAACAAATTAATTACAATAACTTGACTGTATTTTAAAGAACAATATCTGTCTAGAAAGAGATTGAACCCTCAACTTATATGAAATTTAATAAAAGAGTTTTACGATTTATCATTTATTTCAATAAAAAATAAAATACAACACAAATCAAACATAACAGTACACAACAGCTTTATCATTAGGTTATGTTACTTTATATCAATTCTTTTGACCAAGAATTAATACAAAGTAACCATCTGGCTGACTCATCACTTAACCTATTTCTATGTTTTCTAATTACTAATGATGCTTTAGAAAATAATCTCTCAGCAGGTACTGAAGTTGCAGGTATTGAGAGAAAATCACGGGCCATCTTCGATAAAGTCGGATACTCTGTCTCATGCGTCCTCCACCAATCTAAAATGTCTTCCGAGCTGACAGTTCTTGGTTTTCTCAGGTACTCCTCCAACTCGTCTATCACTAAGCCTTGAAGACAAGATCCACATGACGTCGAGGGACATTCATAGAGTTTATCAAAGTCTATTACGTCTTCATCTTCATCACATACTTTATTTTCTTTTTTTGGTAATTCCAGAGATTTGTTCAGTGAGTGTAGACTTTTATATTCTTCATAAAGTTCATTGAACTTGCGCAGACTTTCTGTTTTAAGTTGCTTCCCCCACATTGTCAGGTCAAAAGTCTGAGCCTTATGCCTTGGGTCTAAAATTAAAGAAGTACAATAAATCCAGTTGCTCTTCTTATAATGTTTAAGCATTTTGTCTCGAGCTGCTTGGAAAGCTAGAATGAGCCTTTCATCCACTTCAGATCGATTAGGTTTTCATCTAACTGTTTTACCATGGATTCAATTTTATCTAGCAAGAGATTGAATGATACAATGACTAGCGGTAATGTAACATATTTGTCTCCACCAAGTTTTGTACTTAAAAGTTTAAAGTTTATTAGAAATTTATGTAATTTTTCGAGTACCTGCCATTCACTAGCTGTGATTTGAAAATCATTCAATTCGGTGACAGAACTGCACAATATGTTAATGCCCGCTCTCACTTTTAAACCAAATCCAATCATATCATGTGTGGAATTCCATCTCGTTGGACAGTCAAGAATGGCATTTAGATTTGATGGCACGCCAGCTGCTTCACAAGCAGACTGAAACTTCTTCTTCACTATCTCACTTCTTTTTATTTTACTGGAAATACTGCGTAACTTTGTTACAGATGTACGCGAGTCAGCAATATTTGGTGCATATTCTTCATCTTCCTCATCCTCAGTTTCGTCTGCATAGTCTTCATACTGCTGATCTTGCGCGTTAGTGTCAGACTCATAGTGTAATGCTAAGGTCTTTAATAAATCTTGTACACCAAGGTTTAAAATGTGAGCAAAGCACCGGAAATGTTGATTGTCTGAATCAAAGTGTGGCGGCAGCTGTTTGCCCAGTTCATACATAAATTTGGTATTTGCAGTTGCGTTGTCGACCGTGATACCTTGTATTTTATCAATTATGTCATATTCCAATAAACATTCATGGAAAATCGTTGCAATATCTTCCCCAGTATGTCGACCGCGTGATGGTATAAAATCAAGAACTACAGATCGATACTTCCATTCGTTGTCTATATAATGCATAGTAACCCCGTAGTAACTCCTACCAGCAATTGACGTCCACCCATCAATAGTAAACGACATTTTAGATGATAATTGTTGAAGTCGTTCCTTGGGATTCAATTGGAGCTCTTCAAATCGCTCTTTGACTTTCCTTCTAAGTGTAGACCTTTTAGGAAACACCATATTAGGGCAAATACGTCGAAAATATACTTGTGTAGCTTCGTCATCGAAAAATGAGAAGGGAAGATATTTTTTCACCACCCAATCAACTGTAGCTGTCGTGATGTTGTCACTGCTGTTTTCCGACTGAAATAAAACAATAAATTTTGTGTTATTATTTAAAACATACTAGGTTTGAGCGTTTAGGAGGAGGAGGTTTGTTGTTGTTAAATCGAGAAAATCGTTAAATTGACATTTGTTATATTACCAAAATAAAGTACTTAGTTGTTACTGGCCGATTATGAAAACAAATGAAAATATGGGTGTTTATAAAAAATATTTAAGACGATAATTACATACTTAATATGTCGCACCCCTAGATGAAAACACCACTAACTCAAAAATACTTACGTAAGTTAATGGCGTTTTTGAAAGTATCGCATGAATAGCTACGCGGAGTTAAAATTCCCGTAGCGACAACTTCGACCATTGTTAAAAAAATATTCTTACCTGTCCACTTCTTCCAGCGGTTACTAAAAAGCTTGTGATATCTCCACTTAATTTTGGTTTAACAGGAAGAAATATTTGTGATACCTTTTTGTGGAAAGATATTAGATGTTTCCTTAAGCCTGAAGTGTTTCTGTTTTTCATTTTTATTTCAATCTTTTTATGTTGGCACAATTTACACAAGGCAGTTTGGGATGCATGAATTATTTCGAAAAACTCCTCAAATTTGCTTTTGGGTCTTTTAGATCTGTGACTCAAACTCTCGTTACTCGGACTAGAATAATTTGAATCTTCGTCACTCATATTAAATTGTACACGTGATACGTTTTTAGAAAACAACAAGAATTAGTAAAAACAATTATTAAGTTAGACTCGAAGCACAGCTCAATTGGAAATGACTGGAATTAAAATAATTCCTTTATTTATAGTACGTTTCCTTGCTTTCTACCGCGCCGCCTCGCCACGTGCCGGCTCTATTAAAAGGATGCCGCCGCAAATCAAACGATGCCGCGTGCGGCGTACAAACACAGATTATTACCTACTTGTACAGACGCGACGCGTGAATAAAATATATGTAAAGAATTAGTGCCAATCACTATTCTTTACATATAAGTGAATGTTTTGGCGTACATCTATACTTATCTATACTAATATTATAAAGCTGAAGAGTTTGTTTGTATGTTTGATGACAGAAGTTTTAAAATAAATAAATAAATCCTGAACGTCACTATACCTCCAAAGTTACTATTCCTCGTGGACGAAGTCGCGGGCACTGCTAGTAAATACTTACTCTCATCATCTCTCTCAGAGATATTCGGGCTGGTAAGCAATACAAAACTCTTATCGCAGGCTTTTTATTTTATTAGTAGGTAAGTACCTACGCTTTTTATATTATTTTATTAGTTTTGTAGAATTTTTTTACACGTTTCAAGTATATTTAAAAGTGGCTACAATATTTATCAAACGGGTGATATTTGAACACTTTTTTGCTATTTTTTCTTGTAAAAACTTAAGAAATATAATGACTAAATGTACAATAATAGTACCTAAGTAATTAGTTTAAAACCATATAATCAATATTATAATATATACTTACTAGAATAAATTATTATGACATCTACTACCTATCCTTAACATTTTTTCCTATCATAATACTACTTGCGTGATCAGTATAATGTCTTCATTTTCATTCTAAGCACTCTGAAACTTATTTATTCTTTGGAACACCTGTAGGTACTCTTAAAATTCGAAATTATTTTGCATGAGTATACCTACGCCCTGTGGCGGCAATCAAATAGTGTCAAATGTTGTGATTTCGGCGCGGCGGCAACGATTGTTGTATATGATTTCAAAAGAAGCCGCCGGCGCGTGTATCATAACCATGTACTTCCGAAAAGCGGCAAATTTCTTTGAGAAGTAAGTACAAAACCTTTGATGCCGCATTATCAAAGTGCCGATGGTTAAAACATAACTATGCATGCACTCAGTTTGATTTTAATGGATATTTTTTTATTCGCTATGTAGGTATGTTTATGGTATTAGTCGTAATGCGCATAGGTCCAGTTTTTCATATTCTTTGATACAGTTTTTTGCGTCTCATAGAATTCCTAAGCGTACCTATACACCGAACTGTTACACCTAACTACTCCGTGAAATAGCGCTAAGTCCTAGCTGCAAGACGCAAGAGTTTTGCAGGCTTAGTCTTGTTCTTGCTCAAGTCTTGCACGGTCAGTCTTGGTCTTGGTCTTGCTAAAAATACGCGGTCTTGTTCCTGGTCTTGGTCTTGCAAAAACGCAAGAACAAGACCAAGACTGCAAGACCAAGACTGAATTTGGGCAACACTACTCTAAATAGCCAAATAACCGCACTGTATATACAATTGTTACCGGTTCTGTCACACACAAATTGTGGATGAGTCAGATGACAAACAGTGAGACTAGATTGAGACATTATTTAATGATATTATTTAAACAAGATCATCTAAACACAATTGTAATTCTGTACGTTACGATAGTGGTATGAAATTGTGTTCTCAATGGGGATTAATTTATTAGATATTTTAAATTCTAGTTCTTACCTAATTAATCATAAATAAAATACCTTTTAAGTTTTGTTATTTTATGATTGTAAAAGGAAAACAGACGCATAAAAATTTAGTCTTACGGTAAATAGTAAAAATCGATTAAATTTTTTTTTCGTAATTACTAAAACCTTGTCAAAAAATTAAAATTTCTCCACCCGGGTTTCGCGTAAACAATGCTAGTGTAGAACTAGTATGCATATAAGAGTAATATATTTATTTCAAAGCCATTTTTTTAGCAAGCTATGGAACGTCCGTTCCACCCCCTATTACTACCTTATCGCCATTAGGCCAACCACTGGTAGCGAATCCTTGACGTCTATGGCTAGCCCAGTGGGTTATCCTATCTGGTACCATCTTGTGTCGACGCCCTGTCTTGCTACCGAGACGTTATCCTAATACGGTCAGCCTCTTTGCGGGTGATGGACTATTGTCCGGTCATCACCCGCGGCCTCGGCTAGAAAGCTTATACCATTAGAAAACACTTAATGTGCGAGCGAGAAATTATTACCACACTGTAACTTAACTTGATAACCAAATTAAGTTACTCACGCCATATATAAGAAAATGTTTACACATTATCATATGCATAGTATACCCACACTGGTCTAATTAATAAAACGATCAGAAAAGATTACCAGGTACAAAACTCACATGTGGTAATTATTTTTTGGTTTCAAATATATTTTTATAAAATGGCTAGCATCATCATCATCTCAGCCTATATATGTCCCACAGTTGGGCTCGAGCCACCGCCATAATGGGAGTGAAATTGACCTACTATACCACGCTGGTCAGACGTGTTGGTATAGGGTTTTGTTTTGAGTTTTCCTTCGCTTATGGATTTAGCACTTGATATGCCTAGCATTCGTGTGGTGACGGAGTAAGAATACAATTCACCACCCCCTATCTTACCTGTGGGTGATCTTAAGAGACGAATAAGGGATATAAAACGCATATAACATCTATGCAAGAGAAGGAAAACTCGAAACAAAACCCTATACCAACACGTCTGACCAGCGCGGTATAGTAGGTTAATTTCCTTCCCATTAAGGAGGGGGCCCGTGCCCAACAGTGGGACATATATGGACTGTGATGATGATGATGCCTAGCATATCAAGTGCTAAATTTTAATAATTTAGTCTATGCCATTAACATTGTAAAATAATAAAGAAGTATTGGTATGTATGTATTAATTTAGATGTGTGTGTTCACGCATACTTATAAATTCTCATCTTAGGTATATTGTTGTAATATTACCGGATGCAGTCAAGTAACTAAGTGTCTCCAACATGAGATCCACTTGAAACAAATTGTTTTTAACGATACGTTCTAATAATCGACCCTGGGGTGTTCTGTTTCTAGAGTATTGAGAGGAAATACGGTCTGGTCGATCTGTTCGTTTTTTTTTTCAACTAAAGAGTTCAATAGTAAAATAAATTAAATTATTTCAGGAATTAAAAGTTATATTCTAAAAAAAGGTCATGTATTAGATAGCCTTATAAATTAAGAAAGCTTATAGGCTTATATGAATTTAATACAATCAATTGTACAAATAGGAACGAAACGGCTTTAAATGTTCAGAAATAGGGTGAAATACAGTAATAATATTCGTAAACCTGCGTTCTGTGTAGTCACCATTGTCAACACGACTGCTGCGAAAACAAATAATTGATATGTACATCTAACATTGAATATAAATGACTTACGAAAATTAAAAAAACCATGGATTGAAGGATTTATACCAACCAAACATTCGGAGAAAATTCTCTTGTCATTCTCTCACTGGGCCCTAATTTCGTCAGAATTTTAATTTCGTTCAGAGCCGTTAGACTCAGCCTATATATATATATATATATATATTAGTTGAGAGAAAAACGATATCTATTTTTAATTAGCGCATTATCATTCTCTTGCTTCTATTACCTGAGGTCGACGCAATACGAACTCCACTTCCATTGTGAATATTGAAAAAGTTATTGGCCATAGTTTTATGAAAGGCCGCCTGCTCGACGTCAACCCTCCTTGAGAATGCAATTCATGCAAATGGCGTCAGGTGGATTTGGCCCAGGTCGTTATGAAACCTTTAGTCGACTTTCACGGCATCCTCGTGCAAGGTTAGGGTTGGTAGTATTCATAGCCGTTACGATACAGCAATCTTTGTTAATGTATAAAGGGCAAAATAATATTAGAGTTTCTTGAACTCAATATCCTAATTACGTATGGCATTAGTATTTCAATCATATCCAATATCTCTAATATCCACTTGTAAGATAATCAGTGTGAATCAACGTCTTTATTTGGTCACTTGCGAGTTGGCTGTTGACCTTAGTTTAAAGTGTCTTATTTGGCAAGGATGACGATTTAAGACAATTTTGTGTTGTTTCATGTATTTTTTTTAATTTTAATTTTATTTTAAACGTAATTTTTTTTCAATTTTTTATTTTATTATAAAACTATAGTTGTCACAAAATAAAAGGCCCGTTTTGACATTTGTCTTATTGATGTATATAGTGATATAACCATACGACTCGGTACTCGATACTCACGATATATCGATTCAAATTTGCGTGATTATTTAATCGATTTGAATATGTATTGTAAAGTGCATTGGATTAAAGTTCTGATTTGAAAATTTAAGTTAAAATTTTGATATTATGGGTATTTTGAAATGACACAATGTTATGAAAGGACAATTTTCTATCATTATATATTTGTGTTACAATAACATTCACTCAATCACAAAATAAAAAATCGAGAAAAAGTGAATCTTCAATTTCTTCATTTAATTTCTTAATTTTCTTCAAATGATGAGCCAAAATTGTCGGTTGAACTATCATCACCCGCATCTATAATTATTTCATTTTCAATTATATTGTCAATATTGATGTCTCTATCATATTCTTCCTTAATTATTTTTCGAGTTTTCTACCACTTTTGTCCAGTCTTCTTTAGTAATTTTGGCACAAGCTTCATTCAACAATGTCATAATTTTTTTAATGGAGAATGGCGGCTTTGTATTGTGGCGTGCTGCGTATCCTTTCATTTGAGCCCAGATCAAAGTATTGTACTGACAATGGTATGGTGGCGCTCTTATCATTTTGTGTCCATACTGAACCACTCTGTGAATTTATTTGCATCCTTTTCTTCGTGATATTTTTTTGTACTTTTAGACTCCATTGCAAGCAAGGCATCATTACACATCATTACAAAAACTTCCCCCAGCTGATTCAGCGTGGCAGATTATTAAGCGTCCACCTTTTCCCATTGGCACTTTTGAGCAAGATGCCTTGGTATCGTCCGTCCACGACTGTGACACTGTATGATTCGAGTTCAGCCAAATCTCTTCGACAAATATGACATTGTCCCAATTTGTGACATTGTTAGCTCCAAACTCATAACTTTCAGTAAAGATCAATACACAGCTGGTGAAATTCAGTTATTCTAAACACTAGTATTAAAATTAATAAAACCGGACAACTGCGAGTCCACCTTAAAAGAAAATATTTTGATTGATTCATTTTTTCTTTAACCGATTATTAATAGTCTGTGGAGAATATGAAAAAATCGTTATGCACGGCACTTAGCCAAGTGGGCGGTACCCATCAATGAAAAATGTAATTACCTTAGAACATTTGGATCGGTAAAAAATAGAGAACTTCTTGGGTGTGAACTGTCAAAACGGGCCTTTTATTTCGTGATTAGTATAAGATCCTTGAATTGCGTGGGATTACGCAATATAGAAGAAGAGTATACTCTTCTTCTGTCGTATAATATATTGCAAAAGGTTTAGCAATAGTTTTATTACCGGCCTTTTTTTTTTTTTGTTTTTTTTTTTTTTTTGTTTTTTTTTTTTTTTTTGTGGTGGGCCATGGACGTCGCTCCCCGCCAAATCGGTCCGGGGTGACGGAAGAGGCGGCGCGCAACCCCATTGACCCACCCTGCAAGCACCTCTTCTTCGCCATGCGAGCGGGCCACCGGTACCCGATCTTTGTCTTCGGTGGCCCGCTCGGCGGTATGCCCTCTCAGGCTCCTCTCCTGTGGACGCCCCGACAGATTTCGCCGTCGAGGCGTCGTCCTCACGCGGTGGCCTCGCGTCGGGTGACCGGACAATTCCCCGGTCCGATCACCCGAAGCCTCGGTTAGGGCGGCATCAGGCGCAGGTATTCGCGCCTGCGCCGCCCCGGCCGCGGGCGGCGCCCCGGGTCACGGGAATCCTCCCGGTCCCGTTCCGCCGCCTCCTTCTGCGAGATGACAGCCTCGCAGAAGGCGGCGACCGCGTCCCAATTCCTGACGCTGTCGACCATCGCCCTCGCGACAGCCGGCAGCGTCAGGTCGGCACCGATAATAGCGACGAGGTCGCGGCGCTGCCCGTCCCAGCCCGAGCATTCCTCGAGCGTATGTTGCGTGCCTTACGTCAAACCTCCTTAGAAATGCAATTGTTGACCAGTCGGCATCAGATGGAGTAGGCCTAAGTTGATGTAAAGATCTTACTAGTCCTACGTAACTCACGAGCAATATAAGGTATTCGGTAGTATTTCTAGTCGTCACCACTCAACACTTTCTTTTTTAATATTGGTATGATTAACAGGGTAATTAACCCAGCCACCACCTCAGCTAGAAGGCACGTGTAGCAATACATAACGCAGTGCTTGTCCCAACATTACTGTATGGAAGCGAGAGTTGGGTATGCAGAAAAGAGTATGATAGTAAAATTAATGCGGTCGAAATGCGATCTCTGCGGAAAATCTGTGGAGTTAGGCTGACCGACCGCATTCGTAACGACGACATAAGAGAGCGAGTAGGTATGAAAGAGAGTATTGGTGTAAAGATGCGAAAGGGAATGCTCCGATGGTTCGGACATGTGGAAAGAATGCCGAACGAACGCCTGGTTAAGAAGATATACACTGCGAAAGTGGAAGGATGTAGGTACCGAGGGAGACCGAGACTAACCTACCTAGACCAGATCGGTCATGTACTGAAGGAAGGTGGAGTCAAGAGTCTCCGAAACCGGCGAGCGTGTATGAAGAGAATTATGAATGTTGAGGAAGCGAGTGAAGTATGCAGAGATAGAGTTCTCTGGCACTCTGTTCTCTCTGCCTACCCTTTTTTTTTTTTTTTTTTTTTTTTTATTGGTGGGCTATGGGTGCGTCTCGCCCCGCTGAATCGGTCCGGGGTGACGGAAAGGCGGCGCGTGACCCCACAGACCCACCGTAAAACCTTCTCTCTTCGCCGTGCGAGCGGACCACCGGTACTCGATTTTAACTTCGGTGGCCCGCCCGGCGGTTTACCCTCGCGGGTTCCTCTCGTCGACGCCCCGACAGATTTCGCCGTCGGGGCGTCGCCCTCACGCGGTGGCCTCACGTCGGGTGACCGGACAATTCCCCGGTCCGATCACCCGAGGCCTCGGTTAGGGCGGCATCAGGCGCAGGTATTCGCGCCTGCGCCGCCCCGGCTGCTGACGGCGGCCCGGGTCGCGGGATTCCTTCCGGACTCGTTCCGCCGCCTCCTTCTGCGAGATGACAGCCTCGCAGAAGGCGGCGACCGCGTCCCAGTTCCTGACGCTGTCGACCATCGCTCTCGCGACAGCCGGCAGCGTCAGGTCGGCACCGATGACAGCGACGAGGTCACGGCGCTGCCGGTCAAAGCCCGGACACGCCTCCAGCGTGTGTTGCGCCGTGTCCTCGTCACTGCTGCAATGGTGACAGAACGAAGTCCACTCCTTACACGCGACCGTGTGCAGGTAAAGGCCGAAGCATCCGTGCCCCGACAACACCTGCACCAGTCGAAAGGAGAGGACTCCGTGCCGCCGCTCCATCCACTCCATCAATACGGGCCGGAGAGCCTCGACGGTGACGACACCGTGTCTAGGCCTCTCCAGCCGCGTAGCCCAACGGGCGATGACGTCTCGGCGGGCGTCCTCGCGCCAGGTGGCTATCTCGCTCAGCGATGGGGAGCCACCTTCGTCGCGCAGTGAGGTCACCCGCCGGTAGAGGTCGGAGAGCATCTCCGCCTCTAGGTCCCACGGGGGTGTCCCGGCCAGTAGGCATGCCGCCTCGGTCGATACCGTGCGGTACCCGCGAATGGCTCTGACCGCCATGACTCTCTGGGGTCTCCACAGAACAGCCCTGAGCTGGACGTTCAGAGCCCTCGCCCACACGGGTGCGCCGTACATGGCCATAGAACGGATCACCCCCGCATACAGCCGTCGGCCCTCGAAGCTGGGTCCGCCCACGTTCGGCATGAGCCGCGAAAGGGCGGACGCCGCGCCGACCAGCCGGGGAGCAATTCGGCGAAAATGCTCCCGGAACCACCATCGCCCGTCGAGCACCAGACCCAAGTACTTCATATGGGCCTGGATGCTGATGTGGACGGAGTTGACGACTAGCGAGACGCCGATTGGCGGCCTTACGCGTGGCCCATGGAACAATAGGGCCTCCGTCTTATTTAGGGCTATGGCGTGATGATATGTATGTGTATGTATGTATGTAATTAACCCCTGTCAGTAGACGATCTCTCCGGCGTCCCGTAAAAGCGCGGAAGGGGCCGCTGTGGTTTTAGTTGGTATTCCGGTCGGACTGTTCAGTTGGCCGGTGAGTCCCACACTCCCCCCCGTTTGTCACAGGCGGGGTATAGCGCGTAAATGCGTTTCCACAGCGAGCAAAAAAAAAAGAAAGTGTAATTAACCCCGTAATTTAACTGGATAATGGGTTAAAAGTAAGTAAATTAACTAGGTAATAGTGTGACGATGGGTAAGAGTATAATTGTCGCTACCAAGGGGTGGTGACAATTATGTTACAATTTTTACGGTTCGATTCGGCAGTGTCAATTTTTGCCTGGAGAGTGGCAAGCAGCTTTCTCTTGTAAAATATAACACCTCCATGCGATTATCACTAATTACCATGTCAAGTCTGGCGGTTACAGCACTATTTCCTTAATTTGCGTGGAAGTAGCGAGAAGTATCTGCAATTGGGTGCAAAAAAACCGACTAATCTGCAATGATTCCATTGGTCTTTGTTGATTTAACTTAAACTTTGAAGATTATGGGAATATCTTGGTAAAATATCACAACATCAGTTATTGGTTCTAAGGAATGGAACCTGCTCCCAATCCTCTGCTAATTAAATTCAACATTCGGGAGCCAACGCGTGTTTACGTGTAATAATAATAATAGCATCGGTACGTCCTAAGCTCTAGCGCAGCCAGTGGCAGAAAAGATAACTAAGATCTGGGTTTATTATTGTGTCCATGAATACTATGGACGACGACCTAAGAGAGCAACATAAGAGACGACGTAAGAGAGCGAGTAGGTATGAAAGAGAGTATTGGTGTAAAGATGCGAAAGGGAATGCTCCGATGGTTCGGACATGTGGAAAGAATGCCGAACGAATGTCTGGTTAAGAAGATATACAATGTGAAAGTGGAAGGATGTAGGAGACCGAGACTCACCTACCTAGACCAGATCGGTCATGTACTGAAGGAAGGTGGAGTCAAGAGTCTCCGAAACCGGCGAGCGTGTATGAAGAGAATTATGAATGTTGAGGAAGCGAGTGAAGTATGCAAGGATAGAGTTCTCTGGCACTCTGTTCTCTCTGCCTACCCTGCAAGGGATATGGCGTGATGATATGTATGTATGTATGTAACATATGTAATACTATGGAAAAGCATCTATACTTAAAGTATCTATACTTCGTGGTTTGTTGACTTTAATTTTTGTCATTTTCACGATATGGCGTCCAGTAGTCGCCATATTAAATTGTCTTTAGTGACATTCGCCGAACTAAGAGTAATCGATTGCCGTGTGAATGATAAAAATCGGCCCAGGCGTTTGGTCTGTATAGTGCTTCAAAGGGACATAAAAACAAACAAACATACATAGAGTGATAAACATTTTACCACTCCTTTGCGTCGCACAGTCGCGTAAAAAGAAGACCGATTTATGATTTATTTTTGGTAAATTTTGCTTTTTTTTTCGATAATAGGTATATTCAGATTAAATATTGAAGGGTTGTGTCGCAGTTTCGGAGTATATTTATGAACAAATTACAAACTCATGGAGTACGAATATGTTTATATCCTATCGATATAAGAAGGAGATGAACTGGAACTACTTATTTAAATTAAAAAAATGGTGAAAGTAATTATTCAAATAATGAAAATTTAAAAAAGGAAAAATGGATGATGGTGGAACAAGCCCACAGAGTATGTGATACCGTAAGAAAGGCCCTAGAACAAAGGGAGTACTGCTCGTCAGCGTTCTTGGATATCCAGCAGGCCTTCGATAAGGTCTGGCATAAGGGCCTACTATGTAAGATTAAGCAAAATATATCCCACTCATACTTTCAGATATTTAAATCTTACCTGGAAGACCGCATGTTTTATGTGAAACAGGGTGATGCAACTTCTGAGTTCCGAGATATTGATGCTGGGGTACCACAGGGATCAGTTCTCGGCCCTATGCTCTACACCCTGTACACTGCAGACTTACCACTATCACCAGGGATTACAACAGCCACATTTGCGGACGACATGGCTATACTAGCAAGTAATAAAAATGAAAAACTGGCATCAGCGAAATTACAGCAGGGCCTCAACAAAGTAAACGAGTGGCTGCAAAAGTGGAAAATAAAGGCTAGCGCTACAAAGTCAGTGCA
Source organism: Lymantria monacha (assembly GCA_905163515.2). NCBI lineage: Eukaryota > Metazoa > Arthropoda > Insecta > Lepidoptera > Erebidae > Lymantria > Lymantria monacha. The sequence goes on from LR991088.1 coordinate 32,323,489, forward strand.
AGTTACGTTCACTCTTAACAAAGGAAACTGCCCAGCCGTAAAATTGGGACAATGTACTCTACCTCACAGTGATCATGTAAGATATCTTGGCTTACACATTGATCGTAGACTGACCTGGAGGCATCACATCAAATGTAAAAAGCAAGAGCTTCAGCTAAAGTATAAAACCCTATACTGGATGCTAGGAAGGAACTCGAGACTCTCCTTGGACAACAAACTGCTTATATACAAGGTCATTTTGAAACCAATCTGGACATATGGGCTGCAACTGTGGGGCAGCGCAAGCGATACTAACATAAATATAATACAACGCCAACAGAACAAGATACTGAGAACTATTGCACAGGTGCCATGGTATACAACCAACAACGAAGTCCATGAGCACCTTCAAATTAAAACCGCAAAAGAGGAAATTCGGAGTTTGGCAGCAAAATACAAAGAACAGTTAATCCATCATCCCAATGAACTTGCTCGCCAACTCACCATGGACCAGTATGTGAGACGCCTAAAACGTTACCATATCCTAGAGCTAGAAGACCGGCAGTAGCCCTGGGACTAAAGGAGTAGATGCTTCCAATGGGAAGCCACTCCGCAAGACACCATCACACAGCAGACTTGCTCATAGCCTTAGGGCTGATTGCAAATTCACTTGGAAAGGAAAAAAAAAAAAAAAGGAAAAATAATAACTATTAAAAAATCCCGAGGCTCACTGGATTAAGCGACTGCTCTATTTTACAACTAAGCTATTGCACGCCTCATAAGCGAAGCGGGGTCTTGCTCTACTCTCGACATATGAAAATCAAGCACTTTTCAAACCTAAATATGATTGTATTTTTCTCACATTGCACTTATAGGATAATGTTATTATACATATGTCAAGAAAAAACATTCGTCTAAACGTAATAAAGTAAGAAAAAGCTGATTAAAAAAAATATTCAAGGACGTCCGGATGTTACCGTAAAGTATGCGGCATTCTCACGACCGTAAAAATGAATGTATCCAAGTTTTCCTTTTATTAAAAGCTTCATAATCGCAACTCGCTGTTTCCTTTCGGAAATGGCTTGGTAATTCCTTGTTTAATTGCAATTAATAAAAAACTAAACTGCTTAGTTATTAGTGTATGTATACTTTATGAAAATTGGGTAGGAAATAAATCCCATTCAGCATATACAGCTATGTCTAGCTGTAGAGCTAGGCTAGCTTAGCTAGCTAGCTAGAATGGCACGAAATTTCAAAAGTAGTTTTTTTTCTTCCATTACGAGTATGTACAATCTTTTATTTAGTTTCACCTGTCCCGTTGTCTGTAATCAAATCTTGCAAGTTAAATTTGATCTCCTTCCCGGTTTCCGATTGAGCTGAAATTTTGCATGCGTATAAATTAGATGACAATGCAATATTATTGTGACATAGAGCTGACCTGATGATGGACCTGGAAGCTGGCCATAGGAACTCCGTAATTAAATGACGTAACCCCATTGAAATTGGGTTTATTTGATTTGTCTTGACGAGTACTTTGATATGATATGGAAACCAAGGCCTGATCATGGACTTGGAAGCTGTCCATAGGAACGCCGTAATTAAACGACGCAACCCCATCGAATTTGGGCTCGTTTCATTCGTCTTGACGAGTATTTTGAGACTATATGGTAACCAGGGTCTGACGATGGGCCTGCAACCTGGACATAAGAACTCCATAATTAAACAACGCATCCTCATCGAGTTTTGGCTCGCTTGATTCGTCTTGAGGAGTACTTTGATACTATATGGTAACTAGGTTCTGATGATGGACCTGGAAGCTGGCTATAGGAACTCCGTAATTAAAAGATGCAACCCCACTGAGTTTGGGCTCGTTTGATTCGTCTTGACGAGTATCTTGGTTGGCGTGAATATGCAACTCCAACAAATTGGGAAAAAAGTTCGTTCCGCTTATTATGAATGTGGATTATGTCTGATTGATTAGATGGATGACCAAAGCCAAAGTAAGCACGTGCCGAGGGCTGAATGGCATGAGAGTGTATAAACATTTCATATCGCTAACGTTGCGCCTCAGAGTACCAGGGCGAACCCTGTTATACTGAAGCTCTTATCCCTCCACAATGGACCTCTGGGGTGATGAAATATTTTTGTCCTATAGTTGTGTGAACAACACGAATAATAAAAATACTAAACAGTTAAAAATAAAATTAAAGAAAAATATTTTTTTAAAAACAAGCTTTTATTATTTGCTAATATAATAAACTAAAAAGTTAAAAATAAATTAACTCTAATCAGACATATAACACTTTATAAGTTCATTGTAACCTTTAACGATATTTTGATTAAGCTTCAACAACAAAATAATTCCACATCGTACATAATTATATATTTTTAACACTAAAACTTTACACCATAATTATTAAATCTGCCCGTTTTTATCACAGTCCCAATTTTATAAATAACCACTGTAACGCTCCGCACGGAGTGGGCACACCGAACGCAGTGAGTGCCTTACCATCTATAAACGTAGTGGGTGTGTTATTTGACAGGTTTGGGTAGGTTGCTTTGTCGCAATGCTCACTGTAACTTCATAATCCGGTCGCGTTTACCTGGTTTCGTGTCAAAACAACGAGACTAAGCATATGACAACGCATTCCAACGAGGTTCGGCGTTTAGTCCAACGTATTGTAACTATCAACCTATTCCAATTTGTTCACACATTTTGATACAAGAAGGTGCCAGGTTATTGATTGCACCTGGGCGCTTCATGTGTTTGAGCCGCCCCTGCTTGAGAGTTAACTCTGAAGTTCATTACTTAGAGGTTAAGGCTCCCAGAAGTCGGTCTGGTCGGGACAGCATAACAATGAATTTACTTCGAATGAATGATGATAGAGAGAGATCATTATCTTATTTATTTCGCTTACTTACAATTTTTTCAAGAACTCATTTTCAATACTTATACCTACCTAGTTATATCTAATTTCTTACACTATTATTTTTCTTCAAAACTAATAATAACTTCGATATTTTAAGATTTGAACGGATATTAGGATTTTTGAGAAAGACTGGGAATATTATTTATATTCATAAGGTTTGAAACTGACAACAAATATTTTTTTAACAGTATTTATAAATCAGAATTTTTTTTGTAGATTTCATAAAGACAGATTTTATAGAAGTTCCGCGTGATGAAAGTTTAATTCATTATTTCATCGTTATCATCATCATCTCGGCCCGTATATGCCCCACTGTTGGGCTCGGGCCTCGTCCATAATGGGAGGGTAATTGACCTACTATACCTACCTCGCTAGTGACCTCAGACGTGTTGGTATAAGATTGTTTCGAGTTTTCCTTCTTTCGCATATATGTTATATGTGTTTTTATATCTCTTAGTCGTCTCGTACGATCACCCACGGGTAAGATAGGTGGTGGTGAATTGTATTCTTACTCCGTCACCACACGGAAAAAAAATCATTACTTACTGAGTTTATAGTCTCAAAAAATGAACTAACTCCAATTAATTTATACTAAGACAGTGTAGTGGCCATGTAGTAGAGGTGGCGTTTGCCAGCCAAGCCTTAGCCTGCGCGGGGGTCCACCGACGACAAAGACCAGGTGCCGATAGCCCACTCGCACGGCGTGGAGAGGTACATTGCGGGGCGCGTTGAAGGGGCCGCGCGCCGCTTTATCTGTCGCCACGGACGGATATAGCGGGGTGTGACCAGACCATACCCCGCACGGGTTGAGAGCCCTCAGCGCTCACCCACAGTCCGGGTAAAGTTGTCATAGCCATCTGAGGCTAACAACTAAGGCACACAAAAAAAAAAAAAAAAAAAAAAACCATACCCCGCCGCAAAAAAAAAATGCCTGCGCAAAGTAAGTAAGGATATTGGGGCCAAGGAAAGTTAGGTGCAAGCTGTTGCGACCTAAATGTTAAACTAGATTAGATAGTTCGTTTATACAATTAGGGAAAATTTTAATTTATAAATTCGGAAGTGGTTGAATCGAATTAGGTCATCTTCGTACCCTGAAACAGAAAATTTCTAAACGATGATAACTGTTGATCGAATGAATATCTAGTTCTGAGCCTCGGGTTGGGGAGCCACCAAGGTGATGGTGTTGATAGTGCCTAAAATGTATTTTTGAAAAGCGTATGAGTATAAAAATATATGACAGAAATCACTTAATGAATACCGTGGTCTACGGTCTACCGTAACTAATCAAATTGGATTTAAAGTTGATTACCGCATCCGGTAAATTAAATCTAAAATATAGACGTACACCGTGCTAGTGGCTAGTAATTTATTAATTAATTACATCAATTTGTTAACTCACCACATTCTGTGTGATTAATTACATATGACAGGATGATTCCATCAAGTTGAAAGTTACCGGTGGCATATGAGATTAAATAATAGGTTAAACGCATACGTAATACGTTGTAATAGTTTAAAACAGCTACAGCGTTGAGTGTCCTAACTTTATATTCCACACAAATAATTATGTCTTCTGTCCACATATGTATATAATTGGACAATCTATTCAGTTTCGAAGTTTACATCCACGAAGTATAGAAACATATACTTCGTGTTTACATCGTTCGTTGCCAGAAATCAGATTTTTTTGAATAATAAAATAATTATTTGTGAAGAGTGACATCTATATTTCATGGTGCTAACTTTTTAAACCATATCGTTTTAAGACTTCTTCATAATTTCCATCATCTGGTGTAGATGGCACTTAAAAAGTAAAAGCATAGTTAGTTACTATTATAAGCTGTAGATGGCGCTGGTTTATAAATGCCAACAAGGCATATAAATCTATTGAAATTGGTTTTGAATATCAAACTATTAAATTGTCATGCTTCCGATCGGCGGATCAGGCGGCCGATCATAATACTATTACCAATAACTTTTGGAATATATGCGAGTACATATTGCGTTGACCACAAGTAGGTAGGTAATTGAGATAGCAGGAGAATGATGATTAACATTAATTCTTCCACCATTGGTCTAATGTTAATTTTTACCAATATCTTCTAATTTATTTTTATTTTAGATATTTGACTTAGGGGCCGTCCATTAATCACGTGAGGTTAGAAAGGACGGAGGGGGGGGGGGGGGGTGTTGTGTTGGACAAAAATTACGAAGTCCTAAAGTCCTAAACCTTCATAGTCTTAAACCTCACCATGTATCACCAATGGGGAGGGGAGGGTTAAAAAATGCTAAAAAAACGATCACGTGATTAATGGACGTCCCCTTATATCTTAGATGGTGTTAAGATAATATAAATCATATATTACATTGAGTTCAAAACAAATAAATACAGTAGGTAGATACATAACATTGATGTTATGCGTCATATACCGTTTTAGGTATTACATAAAATTTAGGGGTCGTCAGTGCCATTAGACATTAATTTCTCTCAAAGCAAGACGAGCGACGCCGACGTCCAGCCGCCAGCGCCTGTTGAACTGGCTATTCTATTTTGTGTTAATATAGGAGTGTATAAAAAGCTGTGTGGTAGCGGCTACGAATACTATCAACCCTTACTTTGCTCGTGGATGTCGTAAAAGACGATTAAGAGCCTTATAATGGCCTGGGTCAACTCCATCTGATGCCGTTTGGTCAACAATTACATTCCCAAGGAGGGTTGACGTCTGGCAGGCGGCCGGTCATAAAACGATTGCCAATAACTTTTACAATATGTAGGTACTATGAAAGAAGAGTACATACTGTATCGACCCCAAGTAATTGGGATAAGAGTAGGGGAATGATGATCATAGGAGTGTATATAGTAAAAGTATACTTATGTGAAATATTTTTTAGAACTTCCTTAAACATACAAGATTCCTGACGATAGGTTTTCCTTCCCTATTAAACTAAGCTTTAATTATAAATGCATGGAGTCTTTGAATAAACGAAAAAATGGAGAGTGCTGTTGGTTTTTAGTCGGTATCCCGATACTTTTCTGTGTCAGCGAATCTTATATAATTAAAATTAATAAATAAAGATGCATAAGGTATTTTCTACAGGGTGAAACATTGTAGGTATATCAGGAAATATAATGTTGCGCACCGTGCAGTTTAATTATAAAGGCTTCATTCTTCCATGAGGGTCTTTTTTGACAGGCCTGTTCTAGAAACACGCTGTCGTCGGATTGAATGACGCCATAATCCAACATATTCCGTTTTCATCGCCATTGGGTCGACCACTGGCACCAAAACCTTGACGTCCATGTCAGCCCGGCACCATGTAGATATCTAATAGTGGTAGGACCACGCTGTGGACAGCTCTCTGTCTGCAGCCGCGGGCCAGTCCGTCCGAGGTACCACATGGACCACACTCTCACAGAAGATCGAAGTATGAGTAATGGCAATGTGCTATTGCGCTTCGTTCGGTGAGCGAGAGAGCCGGAAGCCCAACTGGGGTGGGTTTAGGGTTTTGTATTGGTAGGCAGCGGCCTAGCTATACCCTTGGTATTGCGAAGATCCATGGGCGGCAGTGACACTTACCATCAGGGTTTGTTGTCCGCTCGTTTGCCACCATAAACAATAAAAAAAATGAGTGTCTAGTGATTAATACCTCCGCGGCTTTACTGTTATAGCTACTCAGGACATAATATCTATGCATATAGATAAGTGTTTGTAGAATACAAACATAATTTTTCAATAATGTTTAAGAAACTTTACAAAACTTGTTTGAAAGATAAAATATATTTTTGTTTTATTATTATCCTTTTTTTTTGCGGCGGGCTTTATTATTATCCTAACATAAATTTAAGTAGTTTGAAAACTTGGCTTGGTTTCATGTTACACAATCGTATTGTAAGCGGACTTGTCAATTTGCGGTGATTTATGTGACTGCGTTTGAGTACAGCGCCATCTTTTGAAATATTTTTGTACTTTTTTTTATCGTCCCTTTTTGTTAGCAAAAGGCTTATGTAAGGCTTAGGTTAGCAAAAGATATTTTTTATTATATCCATCCATCGATTTCTCCACTTCCACTTTAAGATATATGCTCCCCTAAGGAGATAGTTTCGTAATCGCCACATTTAGCAGGGGTTAGTGTTCGCTAATGGTGTTATCAGTTGTTGAAGAGAGTACCTATAGAGGAATCCATTTTCCTGGTAAATCCTCAGTCAGTTATTACAACTCGCTATATAGACAATATGTCCTATTATGCATTTCGGCTCAAATACGTTCCACTACTGGTCTCAAGCCTCCTCCACAAAAGAAGCAAAATTAACCTACTATACGACATTGATCAGAAGGGTTGGCATAGTTTTATTTCGAGTTTACTTTCTCTTGCAGTGATTTTGTATGTAGGTATATTATATCTCGTAGTCATCCTTTATGACATCCAGAAACAAGATGAATTGTATTCTTACCCTGTCATCACATGTAATACATTATTATATTAATATTGAAAAGCTGAATTGTCTTTGTTTGAAAAGCTGAATTTTCTTTGTTCGTCGGTGACTGCTCTAATCTCCGTAGTCGCCGTTTTCATGACAACTGGTGGTATAAAAATGTTGATTGGTGAATTATAGATTATTATTGTAGATATTATTACTAATATACATACATACATATATATCATCACGCCATATCCCTTGCAGGGTAAGCAGAGAGAACAGAGTGCAGAGAACTCTATCCTTGTATACTTCACTCGTTTCCTCAACATTCATAATTCTCTTCACACACGCTGGCCGGTTTTGGAGACTCTTGACTCCACCTTCCTTCAGTATGTGACCAATCTGGTCTAGGTAGGTTAGTCTTTTTTTTTACTAATATACAAAACTTTAATATTATGCTACATGTACCTGTTATATAGAAAACTTTAATAAGACCTGATGTACTGTATGTATCAGAATGTTAGGCGACAATAGCGACGGATGAGAGACGACTGCATGTAGCGGAAATGCAAATATTGTGATGGATGTGTGGTGTGGCGAGAATGGATTGAATAAGAAATGAACATATTAGAGGAAGTTAGAAAGTTGCGCCAGTGACTTAAAACTTAAAGAGTGAACGGTTGACATGGTATGTAAGGAGGTAGATGTGACGAAACAGGATGAAAATGTTCTGAGAAAAGTTTTAAGTATGAATGTTGAAGGCTTTAGGGGTAAAGGCATGATATGGAGATACAGGCAGTGGTAACAGAGATGACGTCTGACAGGACTGTAAGGAAAAAAATGATATATTACATCGAACCCAAGTAATTGGGATAAGAGCAGGGTACTGATGATTATTAATAATTTTATGGAATATTACAGATGTTATATGAAAACTAATATTAAAACTATTAATTTTAAAACTATTATTTTATCTGATCAAATAATAGTTTTAAGTAATTCATGTAGGTAAGCTCCGATGGTTCGGATGTGTAAAGAATGCCGAACGAACGCCTGGTTAAGAAGAAATACAATGCGAAAGTGGAAGGATGTAGGTACCGGGGGAGACCGAGACTAACCTACCTAGACCAGATTGGTCACGTACTGAAGGAAGGTGGAGCCAAGAGTCTCCGAAACCGGTGAGCGTGTATGAAGAGAATTATGAATGTTGAGGAAGCGAGTGAAGTATGCAAGGATAGAGTTCTCTGGCACTCTGTTCTCTCTGGCTACCCTGCAAGGGATATGGCGTGATGATATGTATGTATGTATGTTGGTAAGCAAGGCTGTTAGCACAGCTATTAGTTCATAAAAATAAAACCTTTTACGATGTTATCAGATAAACGGCATTTCCTTAGTATCCTATTATTAATTAACAGAAATATAGGGAGCTTACTGTGTCATCGTATTACTTTCAATTCCTCTTCACGGGTAGTACACGCAAAACTTTCTGTGTCTGTTGTGTATATTCAAAAAGCAGTTTTGGATACTTGATTGGTTGCTGTGTTATACTGTGTTGTTAGTTGGAAAATGTATTTGTTGGTACGTCACGCTATATAGCGTGCTGCACGCAAAGAATCTTGAAGTTGAGACAGTGTACGGATTTCATTCATCGTGATAAACCGAGTGGCTCTAAGAATGATCGTGTTTCGCACCGTTCAATGATTCTATGTTAGAACCGTATAAATTTGCTTGTGAAAGCAATTTGTAATAGTTTGAATGATCGATTGATACATATGTTTATGGCTTTCGTTAACGTTTCTTAAGCGTCTAAGTTCCTGTTTCATTAAAGACGGACACTAAGAACATATTCCCTGTGTTGCGGGGAACACACATTAAACATACAATTAAAAGACACAAATAACCTAGATTCGAAACTAAAGTTTGTAACTGGCACAAAGTATTGTCCTACGTGGGAATGGAACTACGATAATGACACGATAAGTAGGTTTCTAAACCACTACAGCGTTTGTGTAGATTTTATTTATTAATTATATATTACATATAGACAGAAAATAGCCGAAGATTCCAACTCCAGCTACCAAAGACAAAGATCGGGTACCGGTAGCCCGCTCGCACGGCGAAGAGTTGTCCTTGCATGGGTGGGTCTATGGGGCTGCGCGCCGCCTCTTCCGTCGCCCCGGATCGATTTGGCGGGGCGCGACCACATCCTTAGTCCACCGCAAGAAAAAAAATGTTACAAACCCCAGGTCACGGCAACGAGTTAGCCATGGCGATGGTTTTGTAGAGGTCAAGGAGAGGCCAATTTTTTGGTGGACTATGGATGCGTCTCGCCCCGCCGAATCGGTCCGGGGTGACGGAAAGGCGCCGCGTGACCCCATAGACCCACCGTAAAACTCGTCTCTCTTCGCCGTGCGAGCGGACCACCGGTACCCGATTTTTGACTTCGGTGGCCCGCCCGGCGGTTTATCTTCGCGGGTTCCTCTCGTCGACGCCCCGACAGATTTCGCCGTCGGTGCGTCACCCTCATGCGGTGGCCTCACGTCGGGTGACCGGACAATTCCCCGGTCCGATCACCCGAGGCCTCGGTTAGGGTGGCATCAGGCGCAGATATTCGCGCCTGCGCCGCCCCGGCCGCTGACGGTGGCCCGGGTCGCGGGAATCCTCCCGGACTCGTTCCGCCGTCTCCTTCTGCGAGATGACAGCCTCGCAGAAGGCGGCAACCGCGTCCCAGTTCCTGACGCTGTCTACCATCGCACTCGCGACAGCCAGCAGCGTCAGGTCGGCACCGATAACAGCGACGAGGTCACGGCGCTGCCCGTCCCAGCCCGAACATACCTCGAGCGTATGTTGCGCCGTGTCCTCGTCACTGCTGCAATGGTGGCAGGCCGGAGTCCACTCCTTATACGCGACCGTGTGTAGGTACAAGCCGAAGCATCTGTGTCCCGACAACACCTGCACCAGTCGAAAGGAGAGGACTCCGTGCCGCCGCTCCATCCACTCCATCAGTACGGGCCGGAGGGCCTCGACGGTAACGACACCGTGTCTAGGCCTCTCCAGCCGCGTAGCGCAACGGGCGATGACGTCTCGGCGGGCGTCCTGGCGCCAGGTGGCTATCTCGCTCAACGATGGGGAGCCACCTTCGTCGCGCACTGAGGTAACTCGCCGGTAGAGTTCGGAGAGCATCTCCGCCTCTAGGTCCCACGGGGGTATCCCGGCCAGTAGGCATGCCGCCTCGGTCGATACCGTGCGGTACCCGCGAATGGCTCTGACCACCATGACTCTCTGTGGTCTCCACAGAACAGCCCTGAGCTGGGAGTTCAGAGCCCTCGCCCACACGGGTGCGCCGTACATGGCCATTGAACGGATCACCCCCGCATACAGCCGTCGGCCCTCGAAGCTGGGTCCGCCCACGTTCGGCATGAGCCGCGAAAGGGCGGACGCCGCGCCGACCAGCTGGGGAGCAATTCGGCGAAAATGCTCCCGGAACCACCATCGCCCGTCGAGCACCAGACCCAAATACTTCATATAGGCCTGGATACTGATCTGGATGGAGTTGACGACTATGGAGGCGCCGATTGGCAGCCTTACGCGTGGACCATGGAATAATAGGGCCTCCGTCTTATTTAAGGCCACCCTGAGCCCCAGCGCCTCGATTCGCCTGACCATCTCTTCGGTGCCGAGAGTGGCCAGGCTCACCGCCTCTTCGAGTGTCCTGCCCCGGGCTGTGACGAGCGTATTGTCAGCATAGCATATCAAGCTCAGCCCGGGGGGGAAACTCCCTCTCAAATTAATATTTACCCTCGAGTGCTCGTCAAAAGCAATAAAAATATATTTTAGCGAGTTTTTTATTTAAACGATCTCAGTATTTATTGTCTAGTATAATGGTAAACATAGTTTTCCGTGGATTATGCAAATGCAATTCTCAATGCTTATAATCTATGTATTAACAAGTTTCCTTAAGTTATCCGGGACGCAAGTTCTTCCATATAAATGGTAATGAAGTCGTTGGAATCCCGTCTTTTTTACAACGTGTTTTTCAATTTAAACATACTTTTATATCACTTTATAGGAGTTTTACTATTCTTAAGTGAATGTCCTATAACGATTTTCTTTTGTTCTGCATTTTGTATTACTATTTATTTTATAGAGGGTTTTCTGCAGTTTTGTGGATCTGGAGAGAGCATTTGACACGGTTGTACGAAAGGAACTTTGGGACATTTTACCGGAGTATGGTATTAACGGTAAACTGCTACAGGCTGTGCAGTCCAGTTACATGGGCTGTAAAGCCTGTGTGCGGCTGGATGATGGAATGTCGCCTTGGTTTGACGTCAATATCGGCGTTAAGCAGGGGTGCGTTCTGTCAGCCAGGCTGTTTATCATATATCTGGATAAATGTCTCCAAAGGTTGAACGATATGAATGTGGGAGTCCAGATGGGCGACTCAGTGGTCACTGCTCTGCTTTATGCAGATGATGCAGTCCTGCTGGCACAGTCAGCGACTGACCTGCAGACCCTAGTCGACACAATGACAGAAGATTGTAAGAAAAGGGGTCTACGCGTGAATGTGAGCGAAACCAAAATAATGGTCTTTGAAAGAGATAAAACCAGAACAGATGTAAGAGTAACAATAGGTAATGATGTACTAGAGCAAGTGGATGAATTTGTATATCTTGGATGTGGATTTAGCCGAGATGGAAGGTACACCACTGATATAGAGCGAAGAGTGAATGCGGGAAATAGAGTGAACGGAGCGTTGGGGCAACTTTTCGGCAGCCACCACCTCAGCCAGAAGGCACGTGTAGCAATACATAACGCAGTGCTTGTCCCAACATTACTGTATGGAAGCGAGAGTTGGGTATGCAGAAAAGAGTATGATAGTAAAATTAATGCGGTCGAAATGCGATCTCTGCGGAAAATCTGTGGAGTTAGGCTGACCGACCGCATTCGTAACGACGACGTAAGAGAGCGAGTAGGTATGAAAGAGAGTATTGGTGTAAAGATGCGAAAGGGAATGCTCCGATGGTTCGGACATGTGGAAAGAATGCCGAACGAACGCCTGGTTAAGAAGATATACAATGCGAAAGTGGAAGGATGTAGGTACCGAGGGAGACCGAGACTTACCTACCTAGACCAGATCGGTCATGTACTGAAGGAAGGTGGAGTCAAGAGTCTCCGAAACCGGCGAGCGTGTATGAAGAGAATTATGAATGTTGAGGAAGCGAGTGAAGTATGCAGAGATAGAGTTCTCTGGCACTCTGTTCTCTCTGCCTACCCTGCAAGGGATATGGCGTGATGATATGTATGTATTTATTTTATTATTTACTCGCTGATGCCCGCGACTTCGTCCGCGTGACATTCAGTTTTACTACGCAGCCCTGTTTGAAAATTAAAAACATGCGGCCTAGTATTCCCGGCAGCTACTTTGCCATTTTCATCAAAGGTCCTCCTTGCTGTCTCCAATTGTCATTAAAATAGCACATTCTTGAGCATGTGAATGGTTGCTATGGCTCTGCTCGCATGTTGATGGCTAGGGTCAGCATTTCTTCTTGAGGCCACAGATAAGAATGCTTCAGTGGAACATTGATCTCATCGGCCCTAGTTCCTTGAGTTTTATTAGGAAGGATTTGCCGAAAATCCCTGAAGAAAAGCACCATTGGCTTTTTATTACGATGAATATCCCGTGGTGTCCGATCCTCGGCCTCTACGGCTCTTTTTAATTACCATTATCCATTCATCCCAAAGGATTAGACAGCAATTCTAAAACACGAATAGTAAAAGAGACACACTGTTGATAGTATTCTGTCTACAGCTACGGGTCGGTCCGACTGGGGTAGTACCCACTTTCACAGAAAATCAATATCTGAGCAGTGGCAATGTGCTATTTTCACTTCGTTCGGGAGCGAGAGAGCCGGGAGCTTAACTTGGGTGGGTTTTGGTTGGTAGGCAACCGTTTAGTTGTACCCTTGGTATTACAAAGTTTCCTGAACGGCAGTAACACATACCATCAGTTGTGCTGCTTGCTCGTTTACCACCGTAAACAATAAACAAACCGACTTCAAAAACTAAAAAGTACAAAATAACTTAAAATACCTACTACCATTTGTATGTGCTATCTATTGATAGGTTTGAAATCGGTGCCAAGCCCTAAACAATATTATAAACAGCTTACTTACTGTAATGAAATTCCTACACTAAAGATACCGGCACTGACTTCAAACCTCAATAGATAGCACATACAAATGATAATATTTTAAGTTATTTTGTACTTCTAGTTTTTGAAGTCGGTTTCCCGACTAGAAATTTTTTTGTCTTCCTTAGCAGGACCGGACCGGGCATGCCCGATCTGGACCAGATAAGGTATGTAACGCAGAAGATATATCTGGACCCGATCAGGAAAACCTTATCGGGTCCAGATCAGGCATTCCTGATCGGGTCCAGATTAGGCATTCCTGATCGGGTCCGGATGAAATTTTACTGATCAGATCCAAATGAATCATCTGAGTTATATATCTTGCCTGATCCAAAACGAGTATGCCCATTCCGGTCCTTTTAAAAAACATGAATATTTTAAAAAAATATGTTTAATAAATAAAAATATAAATTAATATATGACGTAGGCAGCGAGTGCAGTGTTATATTGTTATCATAGAGAGTAGAGGCTCAGTGAGCTGTTCCAATTAGGGCGCAACCACCAGATGCTAACGACTTCTACTATCGCCTGAAATTCTCATTCATGACTTGGTCGATCTGTTTTGATCTGATTCGATAACAACTCTGTGTTGTGCTCGCCACCCCCCAAGGGGTGGGAGAAACGGTTTCAGGGTATGTACCCTCTGACCGTGGCTTCATACTCCGATGCTGAATAACACCGGGTCTTCGGGTTTGAGATATACTCGTTGGCTTGGGTCCGCGGAGTTCTGCGCCTAGCACGCCGTCTTGGCGGTTAATCCGGTCCTGGCGTCACCTCGGCGGCCCTGAGGGATCCAGCATCAGGCAATCAGCGACATCAGCGGCGTCGTTGTCGCCGCTCGGGCGATCCGTCCCCGAGACGACCAGCTGGCTAGGCCGATCAAGCCCCAGGTGATCGGCTGTTGACAGCAACTTCGGACACCGCCATGGCGATTGCTTGAGCCGGATTAGCCCCCCCCCCCCTCGTTCCCCAAAGGAGTTTCCGTACCAGATAACCAGCGACGATCGGGCTGCTTGAGCGAGAAAACCGCGGACTAGAAAGTGACTTCACCGATGCGTCCCACCGCGTTGAACGCTCGAGGTGGAATGTGCGATGCTTATCTGACGATAACAACTAATTTAATATTAGGCGATGTCATAACGCTTCGGAGAATCTTAACACCGCGATTCAGATAATGACGTCATTTTACTAACGCCATCAACAATTTATTATGGCCCAAAACATTAAATGTTAGAATGGTTGTTACAATATTATTATATTTATTACTATCTATGTTTTCAAATCATCATCATCATCATCATCTTGCTCTTATCTCAATTACTTGGGGTCGACGCAATATGTCATCTTCCTCCATAAAGTCCTATCAGACGTCATCTCTGCAGTCACTCGCTGTCTATCCATGTCATACCTCACGCAGTCCATCCAACTTTTCTTTGGTCTTCCTTTACCCCTAAAGCCTTCAATATTCATATTTAAAACTTTCCTCACAACATTACTTTCATCCCGTCTCATCACATGTCCATACCATGTTAACCTTTCACTCCATAATTTTTCCGTCACTGGCGCAACTTTCAAACTTCCTCTTATATGCTCATTTCTTATTTTATCCAATCTCGTCACACCACACATCCATTTCAACATTTACATCTCTGCTACATGCAGTCGTCTCTCATCCGTCGCTTTTGTCGCCCAACATGCTGATCCATACATTCCAGCAGGTCTTTTTAGGGTTTTATATATTTTACCCTTTAATTTAGGGGGTACTTAGGGGTCGCATATTGTACCCGTGATCTGACGCCATTTCATCCATCCCGCATCAATTCTGCGTTTCACCGTACTATCCAGGTCCACATCACTTTGGATAAGAGAACCGAGGTATCGAAAATCCGAGCATACTGGTATAGGTACTCCACCTAGGGATATGGGTGTAAAATTGGAGGGACCGCCGAAATCGCAGAACATGTACTCTGTTTTAGGTCTGCTGATTTTCAAGCCAACATTCTCCAATTTACAGCGCCACTTCTCCAGCATACTCTGTACCTCAAGTCCTTCTTCTCCGACGAGAACAATGTCATCAGCGAATAGCATGCACCAGGGTGCCTCTTCCTGTATCTCCGATGTTAACGCATCCATTATCAACAGGAAGAGGTAAGGACTTAACGCCGATCCTTGGTGAAAACCCACCTGCACACTGAACTCGTCGGAGTCTCCAGCCGCTGATTTTACGTACGACCTAGATCGTTGGTACATGGCACAGATTAACCTAGTATACTTCACAGTCACACTTTTCTCTTTCAGTGCCCACCACAAACTGTTCTCGGTATTCTGTCGTAGGCTTTCTCGAGGTCAACGTGTACCATATGCAAGTTTTTATGTGCACTACGATATTTTTCGTACAGTTGGCGCAGTGCAAATATGGCATCCGTTGTCCCACGGCCCGACATAAAACCGAACTGGTTTTGGGTGATCTTGCTTTCTTCTCGCAATCGCTTCTCAACCACTTTTTCCCACACTTTCATACTATGTGACATGAGCTTTATTCCCCGATAACTGCCGCAGTCCTGAACATCACCCTTGTTTTTAAAAATGGGCACTAGCGCACTACTGCACAATTCATTGGGAATTACTTCATCCTGCAGCAACTTATTGAGGAACAAAGTCAGCCACATATATCCATCCTCACCCAAAACTTTCCATACTTACACTGGTATACCGTCCGGCCCTACAGACTTTCCGTTTTTCATACTTATCACTGTCTTTCTTACCTCATCTATTGTAATTTCTTTTACTAGACCGACGTTCTCAGGCACATCTTTTAACACTCTCCACTCCATAAATTCTCTTCATTAATTAATCTTTCAAAATATTTTATGTTTTCAAATGTAGATACCTATTATTTATTTTTGTTTTTACTTTAAATATAAATTATTTTTATATTATTATTAAACATTATTATTATTATTAAATAAATATAATTAATTAAAGATTTCAGATTAATCTCCTCTGATGCAAATATAATTTACACCGTGGCATAAATATGACAATCATGATATGATACTTTTTTTGAATTTTGATTGATATTTTTTTTGTGTTACGTAAACTGTTTCTGGTCCTAATATACTACATGCCTTACCATATACTTGATTATATTTTACATCAGGTTGTCCTTATTTGGTCCTGATCTGGTCCTAATCCGGTATGCCTTACCATACTTGATGATATTCCACACCAGGCTATCCTTATTTGGTCCTGATCCGGTATGCCTTACCATACTTGATGATATTTCACATCAGGCTATCCTTATTTGGACCTTTGTTTTGCTTTGCTCCCGGCTCCTCGCTCACCGAACGAAGCCCAATAGCATATTGCCGTTACTCAGACGGCGATCTTCTGCGAGAGTGGGGTACTACCCTGGACGGACCGGCCCGCGGCTGTAGATATGGCTGTGTATATGGGCCGAGATGATGTGCAAGAAATTAGGAGTTTCTTCGTTCGCTCACCGAATGGAGCGCATCAGCATATTGCCACTGCTCAGATTTTGATTTTTGTTGATTGTACTACATATATTGCACAGATTGTGTAGTGGTTAAGATACCGCCCTACCAAGTCAAATCTCGTAGGTTTGATTTCCATATAGGATAATAGTCAAATAAATTGTCAACGTGAGTCTGGGTAAAATATTTGTTCCTTAATTGCATGTTTGTAAAAGTACCCCATAGTACAAGGGTTATTTCCTTCGTTTAGGATCTTGTTTTTTAAAAAAAAACATAGTTGTCTTAAACAGCTTCCTTATATGGGTGATGATTTTCCATGTAGTGACGGAGTAAGAATACTATTCACCAACCCATATCTTACCCGTGGGTGATCGTATGAGACGACTAAGGGATATAAAACGCATATAATATCTATGCGAGAGAAGGAAAACTCGAAACAAAACCCTATACTAACACGTCTGACCGGCGCGGTATAGTAGGTTAATTTCCCTACCATTACGGAGGAGGCCCGAGCCCAACAGTGGGACATTTATGAGCTGTGATGATGATGATGATATGGGTAATGATCAAGGACGCAATCTCTTAATTATATGCAAGCAAAATGTGCTCAAATTTATATATTTATTTGATAATATAAGAAAGATTTTCTAACCAGCTACATTTAGAATTGCTATACTGGAAGAGTTCTCATGAACTTTGTCTACGTGTGCAATTACTAATATGAATAAAATTCACATACACGCCTCATTATTTGCTCATCTTCCGTTCTATTCTAGCACGACAAACTTCACCAAGCGGGAAGAGTTATACAGTACTTTGTACACAAATAAATCGTAAACTAGAAGCGATATATTTTTTTAGGCTCTGGTATAGTTACACACTGATCAGTCCAGCTGGGGCGACAGAATGGCGCGCGACCCTAATACCTGCATGCCGTACCTCTTTCCCCTACTTCTATTTTGTAGGTGACCTGCCCAGCGGGTTACCCTATTGGGTACCATCGGGAGTCTACGTCAGCTTTCGTCGTCGGGGTGACACCCACAAGCGGTAGAAGAGTTACCTTAAAGTTTGATATTTTCGTTATTCATCTGGTCTTATCTTGTTTTATGTGAGGGTGATGCAACTTGCTGCCTCTTTTATATAATGTTGAAAGATTGTTATATAAGTTATTTTTTTCAAATCCGTAACAAGATAGTTCGAATTCAAAAACGTTTCTCATGTATACAATACCTACAAAAAAGTACGCAGATAATGAAGAATATATTTTTTTCTCAAACATGCTTAGAAATTTGAGCATTATTTTGACAACCTTCTTCGAGATAAATCGATATTGCTGTACTGACAAATACATGTGAGCAGGAAAAAATGTATGAAAATCTATATCTGTCGTGTTTTAGCGGTCAAATAAATAAATATGTAAATTCATATCTATCGTGTATTTTGAAAATGGAACGATTTGTTACTTTAATACATTGCAACATACAACGTATCAGAGTTTTATTTAAATTTCGAACTGGCTTGAATAAGAAACCTGTTTGATAATGAAAAAAAAAACAAATAAACCCTTTAGCACGTGAAAAATGTTGTTCGTTGTTCGTCATGTTTACAGTTCTAGTTAGTACTACTTAGTTTTAATTTCCGCGCATTATTCGAGAAAAGCACTATACAAGCCTTGTCCACAACTAGGAATTGATGGACTTACGTATGTGTGTCTCGGTTACGCCTCGGCCCACATTTATACGTTCGTCCATCAATGCCTCTTTTGCTAGCCGCTGCAGTAATGTACTATAAAAGTTTTATCTAAATCGCACCACAAAGCTCCTTGATTATTTTGTTAGTAGTTTCCATTTTACAATTCATCTGTCAGGTAAATCGATCCTACTACTTATCAACTGAAAATGTGCATAGTGTTCGCAAAGTAAATTACGGCACTGACCTCCTATTTTTGAAGTAAAACTTTCATTACGCACGTTTGACTTGTGATATAAGCTGGTGATTGCCCGACGAGAGCGTTGCGAAACATCTTTAATTTCTTTTGAATGGCAGAAATTAAGGTCACCGCTGTGTGAACTTAATTTCCAAAAACCAAATGAAAAATTCAAAAGAAAAAAATAAATAAAAAAAAAGTCTATCAAGGTCGTTTTCGTCATGTATTTCTCATAACGCCGGTAAACACCTCAAAATAATTTAGAAATACTGATATTAAATTATAAATACGACTTTGTAAGATAATTAGTGAAATAGATGCAATCCTATATACACTTTTTTATTAACACATCTAGTTTCATGTAACTCTTAGTACAAAACAGGGATGAGTTTTCCAAAACTTGCCCGACTGTTTGTAATTTTAAAGTAGAGAGTTACACGTAGGTACACCGCTTTTATGAGTTTTGTTGTTGGCTTTCGTTGAATGTGAGATCATTACTGAGCTGTCGTTAGAGACGATTGACGATGGCATTTCTAGTAAAGATATACATTTGCGAGAAATCTGTTTGGTAAAGTTATCGTTACTTTTCGCATTATTAGTAAACTTACCGTTATTTATGTTTTTAGAGTCAAATGTTCTTTTGTATATTCAATTTTAGTTTATTTAGCGTATTCCTTTTTTAGTTTATTTAGCGTATTCAATTTTAGTTTATTTAGCGTATTCAATTTATGTTTTATTTATTATTCAGTAGTGTTCTGCTTTTGATATACAGAGTGGAAGGCGACCGCTCCCAAAAACAAAGACAGGTAACCCTACTAGTCTTACTTGTAATGATAGGCTAGAAAAAAATTCTAAGAAAAAAAAAATTATCACCACGCGAGGTCGTTGAACTCTTGAACATAATATGATCGTGAGTTTTGAATAGATTGCGTCTTTTCTCATCTGAGTATAGTTACGTATTTTTTAAGGAATTATCGTTACATGGCACTATTCTAATACGATGGAATGTGAATAAAACTTAAAATTCGTTGTGAAAAAAAAAAACTTTTTCATACGAATCGATTTTTTTTTCTAACCTATCATTACAAGTAGGACTAGTAGGGTCATCTGTCTTTGTTTTCGGGAGCGGTTCACTTCCACCCTGTATATACGTGAGGGACAATATATCTTTTTTCGTCACATACATAGGCGTTCTCACAATTTTATCTATTTTATTAAAAGAAAACTATAAATAGTAATTCGTGTTCTATTTCTACAAATTATTAGTGCATAATTATTTAGTGCGTTTGATTAATCTATATGTATGTACTATGATGTTGAAGAGTTCGTTTGTTTGAATTAGTTTATTTCAGATTTCTTTTTATATTTCTTTTGGTGGCAAACGAGCAAGCAGTACACCTGATGGTAAGTGTTACTGCCGACCATGGACCTTTGCAATACAGCTAGGCTGGTGCTTACGAATAAAAAATTCGAATACTACCCAGAAAGTTGGGCTACCGGCTCACTCGCTAACCAACCGAAGCACAGCAGCATATTGCCATTGTTCAGGCGTGGGTTTTCTGCGAGGGTGTGGTACCTACTACAGACGGACCGGCCCGCGGCTGTAGACAGAAAACTGTCAACAGTTTGGTCCTACAAATATTATAATACAGATATCTACTACAACTTGAATTTAAAGCTTAATATATAAGGCATTTCCGTGTGGTGACGGAGTAAGAATACAATTCACCACCCCATATCTTACCCGTGGGTGATCGTACGAGACGACTAAGAGATATAAAACGCATATAACATCTATGCGAGAGAAGGAAAACTCGAAACAAAACCCTATACCAATATGTCTGATCAGCGTGGTATAGTAGGTTAATTTCCCTCCCATTACGGAGGAGGCCCGAGCCTAACAGTGGGACATTGATGGGCTGTGATAATAATGATGACATAAGACATAAAAATGAAATGGAGTAGCATCTATAAATGTTAGAATATCGTGAAATGGAATTTAATAGGGTATAGCGTATTAAGTAATTTGCTCAGTCGCCATAGCATAACAACTGCTGAGATTACAAAAAATAAAATTGATATGACGATGTTATTGATGTTGATATTATTATCAAATAAAATATTAATATTACTTAGGCTTTTTATTAAGGGAAAGGAAAACTCAATAGATTATTCCACAGTTGGTTATTTTATAACATTCTTACTCGTATATATTGAGTAAATTAACTATTTTTAATTTTTCACTCATCATTTTTTACTAATTTTATGGTTTATATTATAACTATTAAATATTACACATGAATAATTTATATTTCTAACATGCATTTTATATTTGTTATCACCGGCTAGGTATATAATGAATCACCACCTCTTCTCTTTCTGTGGGAGCCAAAAAACCTTCTGAGGAAGCAGCAGGTGGGTGATCGGTAGCTCTCTCCTGGGTAACTTAAAACCAACTTCAATCACTAAACCGCCTATCAAGCGTAGTTATTATAGAGTTTTGAAACTCCTACTTATTTTTCTTAATTGTCTATTAAGGAACACCTATTGGTATGGATTGGATTAACTTGAAATATATTTGTCTCAAACATGCTTGGAAATTTGAGCATTATTTTGACAACCTTCTTCGAGATAAATCGAAATTGCTGTACTGACCAAATACATGCGAGGAACGATTTGTTACTTCAAAATATGGTAACCAAATAGGCAACTTATCAGAGTTTTATTTAAATTTCGAACTGGCTTGAAAAAGAAAGCTGTTTAATAATGAAAAAAAAAAACAAATGTAAAATGTAGCACGTGAAAATTGTTGTTAGATGTTCGTCATGTATACAGTTCTACTTAATACTAATTAGTTCTAATTGCCGCGCATTATTTGAGAAAAGGGCTATACAAGCCTTGGCCACAACTAGGAATTGATGGACTTACGTATGTGTGCCTCGGTTACGCCTCGGCCCATGTTTACACGTTCGTCCATCAATACCTCTTTTGCTGGCCGCTGCAGTAATGTACTATTGTTGTTAACGAGAACTATTGTAGATGACAATTAAACCAAAGCCTCTCGATATGGGCCGATTTTTATCACTACATCACCTTTGCAGTAAAGATGGTGGCAAGAAAAATCGTATTATGGGTGTAAATTCGTCAAAGGCAATACATATAAACAAATATATACATACATACATATAATGAGTTATGTAAAATGAACAGTATTATTATGGGTTATATTCGTCGAGACTCGAGAGCAATACATATAATCAGATTACCACATATTATAATGAGTTGTGTGGAACGTGGCGCGCTACGCTAATGCTACAGTGAACTACGTCGTTCGAAGCGCCTTGATATGGCCACTATGTTTTTGTTTAATTATGTTCGAAGATTTTTTTACACTTGACTGTAGGGATGGCATAATGTTTTAGATACCGATTTACCGCGCTAAGTATGACGTGTTCTATTCCTACGCATATAATATGATAATTATTTGTGATAACCTGTGTGGTAGCGGCTTCGAATACTGCCAACCCTTACTTTGCTCGCGGATGTCGTAAAAGACGACTAAGAGCCTTATAACGACCTAGGCCAAATCCATCGGATGCTGTTTGGTCAACAATTACATTCCCAAAGAGGGTTGACGTCTGGCAGGCGGCCGGTTATAAAACTACTGCCAATAACTTCTACAATATGTACTATCTAAGGAGAGTACATATTGTATCGAATCTTAGTAATTGGGATAAGAGTAGGAGAATGATGGTGATAATTATTTGTGTAAGTAACAAAGTATTTGTGGAAAATTCAGTATAAATTATTGTACTGAATTTGGGTGTAATTTGTTTCCGTTAACTATATGTTTGTGAAATACCCCGCAGTACAATGATTAGTTTCGTAGTGCAGAGTAATATTTTGCAAAATAGAAAACAAAAAGGTATGTTGTGTAAAAAAAAAATGAGTAAAAAACTCATATGAATTATAAAATAATAGCGCTGCAAGAGCAATCAAATCGATGTTTTCCTGTGGTAAAGGTAAAAAAATGGTAAGTAGGAAAGAATATAAGTAAAAAATGATCACCACTTTTGAAGTGAAAACTTCTTTTGGCGCACTGCACACAGATTTTTTTTGGACTGTAAGTGAAGCCGATCCGTCACGCTTTCGGGTGAACTCGGGACCGTCGAATGTACCCGAACGATAAAGATACGGTCAGCTGCTCTTCACTGCTGTGTCGCTGTGTTTACTATATTAAATTTATATATAACTAGCTTCTGCCCGCGGCTTCGCCCGCGTAAAAGGTTACTTTCCTAAAGTTTTTGATCCCCTATTTTTATTTTTGACCGTCGGTAATACAGTGCAACGGTATTACAATACTCAGGGTTGGAACTTCATTACTGGACTGCTAGATGGCGTTGAAGAAGCTAGATTTTGAGATTTTTTGACAAACAATTTTTTTATTTTTCATATAAAAATTTTGATTTTTTTTTAATAAAAAGTATCCTATGTTACTTTTAATACCTCCAAGAATATGTGTACAATGTTTCATGATGATCGGTTGAGTAGTTTTAGCGTGAAAGCGTAACAAACAAACTTACATTCACATTTATATATTAGTTGGGATAATTGTTATCATTAATTATTATCGTTTTACAATAGTTTTTTTTAATAGTTATTAATGATACGTAATAATAATTATTTTAAGATTCATATTTTGGTTCAGATTACGAGGTTAGTGTATGTAGTTAATGGTTTATCGTATAATGAAAAAACATTAAACATTATATAAAACATATATTTTTCCATGATTTTGTCACTCAAAAAGTGCTTAACGCGCCTAAAGAAGCTTCCCTTCACAAATTTCCTATTCCTACATTACTTATAGTAATAATTCATTTAAATTAAACGCATACCAAACACCATACAGTCATGATATCCACAATTTTGAACGCACACATTCTTGTTGTATCCTCGCAAACAGCCCGCCGCGTCAGCCGGACATCCGGTCTGCGTCCCCCCCTTCCCTAACTGCCGGCGTCCTAGCACACTCCCCCTCCTACCCCACACTTCCGCCGCTGACGTCACAATTAATCTTGCGACGATCTTCCGGTGTGGATGTTTTTCAGCTTTATGCGTTAGCTAGGCCGTTTAATGCAAAGATTGAGGATCTAGGAAATTATCTTACTGGTATTGTGAAGAGATTGAATTTATTTATTTCACAAATTAATTTCATTTATAAGCTTTTGTTTTGATTTAATTAGTTAAATTCAATTACTAGTGATTAGTAATTATTGAAGTAAGACATGTTTTTACGTATATTATAGAAGTTATTTGCTTTAGTAGTAACTAAGCTTCTGCCCGCGGCTTCGCCCGCGTGAAAGGTTACTTTCCTAAAGTTTTTCATCCGTTATTTTTATTTTACTCCTTAAGGTTAATTTTTTTACAAAGTGTTAATGTCATATTTATTTAATATTATTTATATCTAATCAATAGCCTAAAAATAAATGTCAAACTTCTGGCTTTAAAAATGACGATACTTGATTACAACTTTTCATCCCCCTTTACAACCCTTTTTTGCATTAAAAAGTAGCCTATGTCCTTTAGATCGGTTCAGTAGTTTTGGCGTGAAAGAGCGACAGACAGACAGAGAGACAGAGTTACTTTCGCATTTATAATTTTAGTAAGGAAGTAAGGAGTTTTTATTTTAGAGACTTTTCCTTCAAAAGGACAGTCCTCCCATGACCACGAACGTTGAAGAGTTTGTAACATTGCAAAGTTAAAATCAAATACAAACGGGATAAAGTTAAAAATTGTTTTTTTTCCGATTCGTTCAGTAATATCATCAAACTAAAGTGTATTTGTTTGTTAAATAACATTGAATTTTGGAGGATAAATTGATCTGAAAAATTGTTTAACCGTAGGTGTCTGTTTAAGGAAACTTTATTTTCAATTTTAGAACCAAGTCTAAAATTATATTAGTACCTACCTATTCCTATATTTTTTACATTGCAATGTTTTGCTCGAAATTCATTTACTTGGGAAGATAATTGAACAACTATACGCTGACCAGATATTTTGGGGTAGGTTTTTGTAAAATTTTCGTTTTGTATCGATTTTATCACCATATGTCATTATATATTTTACTCGTGTTTTATGATGACGTTAAATTATAATCTTAATTAATGAAAAATATTTGTTTTACAAGCGAAAACTGATTGCCACAAGTTGGATATGAATCTATATTTACTGGAACTCCGTCCCAGTCGTCTTAACAATTAAGACGAGTGGAGGCCTACGTATAACAAGCAAATTTTTCGACTGGGTTTTTGTCTTTATGGAGACTTTCGCAGTTGATGTGAATTAAAATCCCACATGTAATAATCCGTTTTTGTTTAAATTTTGTAAATAACCTAGCATGTAAAGTATCAATTTCAGTAATTTACATGTATTCTTATTTAATAACATAGAAACCCAACTAAGTGAGTTATATTTTTAAGGCTTTTACCATATATAGCAAATAAATAAATAAGAAGTAATACCTAAATGAATTTACACAGAGTGACATGGATATTCACATGGAACGAGATTAAATACTGCAGTAGACGATAACTCGAAACAGTTGGCTCTCGTCCAATTACACCAAATGTGGTAAACGTTCTGAAAGGTTTTTCTTGTTAGGCTCAAGTTGCCTGAATAAGAAAGACGAAACGCAGACGAAGATCCGGATAAACGAAAATAAATAAGTAGTATTTACTAATCAAATATATATGTTTTTTTTTCCAAGTGATTAAAATGAGTTTTTTTTAAACAGCACCCTACGTTAAGAGATTTTACAAATATATAATTAACGCTGACAAATTATATCCAGACTCCAAACAATAGCTTGTGGATCGTGCAAAGTATTGCACTGCGGTTGAACCCTTACCACTGGTCGGTTTTTGGTACAGTCAAAAAAAGATGTGAAATAGTAAAGCCTCGAGCTATCAATTTATAGTTATATCAAAGTATACCATGTGGTGAAAGTGTTATAAAGTTCTCGAATGGCAGCCACGTAACAGACAATGTAGCGTAGTACCTCCCACTAGGTATACTGACAACATTTCAAGTGTCGTAGAAACTCGTTGGATGCAAATGGCATAGACCGTTCTGAGCGGCATTCTCGTGGGGAGATCTATGTCAAACAGTGGTTGTCTACGGGCTGATAGATGCATGGATGGCGGGTGGTGATATAGTAAGAACTCAATTTAGGATCTCTTTTAATTTTCTTTCCTCAAAATACAACTAAAACATGAAATTAGATTACATAATTGTAAGAGAAGGAAACCTCGGCAATGCTCTATGTCAACCTATCTAAATAATACATTACAGTAGGTTATTTTTTCTCCAGTTACGAGCCTATCTCCGACAAGTAAACGCGCCTACAAGAAGAAATATCTTTACAGATACTATTATAAATTATTTAGTAGATTTACAAGATATTAATAAAATTACCGTAGTTGGAGCTTCGCATCAGGTAATGTAAATAAATATACAAGGACTTCAAGGATCTATGCTATTAGTCGCCTCATGCGAAAGTCGTATTCCGTGTTGTGACAATTGACCACCCTCATTATTGCCGTCGTTTTTTTTTGGCGGCGTGCTAGAGTTAATGAGAATGATAAGAGACGATTAAAGGATATGATATAAAGAAAGGAAAAGTCGAAATTATCATCATCATCATCATTTCAGCTCATATATGTCCCACTACTGGTCTCGAGCCTCCTCCGTAATGGGAGGGAAATTGACCTACTAAACCACGCTGATCAGACGTGTTGGTATAGGGTTTAGTTTCGAGTTTTCCTTCTTTTGCATAGATATTATATGCATTTTAAATCCCTTAGTCGTCTCTTACGATCACCCACGGGTAAGATAGGGGTGGTGAATTGTATTCTTACTCCGTCATCACACGGAATAAGTCGAAATTATACTCTATAACAATTCTTTTCATCAGCATGGTACAAGTATATCAATTTTATTTCTATTGTCGAAGAGCCTCGAGCCCAACAGTGGGACGTATATGAGCTGAGACGAAGATGTAAATGATTTTTTTTTTATATTGCTTATGGTGGCAAACGAGAAAGCAGTACAACCTGATGGTAAGTGATACTGCTGCACATGGACCTTACCAACAGCAGCGGCACATCCAGGCCGTTGCCTACCGTGAAAAAAGTGTTCTTCTTAAACCTCGTTAGAAGAAGGATATATCATAAACTTTAACAAAACGGTAGGTATATTATTTTTGCTCCGATGGTTCGGACATGTGGAAAGAATGCCGAACGAACGCCTGGTTAAGAAGATATACAATGCGAAAGTGGAAGGATGTAGGTACCGAGGGAGACCGAGACTAACCTACCTAGACCAGATCGGTCATGTACTGAAGGAAGGTGGAGTCAAGAGTCTCCGAAACCGGCGAGCGTGTATGAAGAGAATTATGAATGTTGAGGAAGCGAGTGAAGTATGCAGAGATAGAGTTCTCTGGCACTCTGTTCTCTCTGCCTACCCTGCAAGGGATATGGCGTGATGATATGTATGTATGTATGTAGGTATATTAAGTTCTAACAACCAATAACTAAATGACTGCACAGATGGCGTAGTGGTTAAAATACCGACCTTCCGTGCGAGTTCCGTGTGTTCGATTCCCACGCAGGACATTACTTTGTGCGATCCACAAAGTGTTGTTCTGAGTCTGGGTTACTTGCATGTTTGTAAAGTCGCCCGCAATACAAGGTTTATTTCCTTAGTGCAGGGTAGTGTCTTTAAAAAAAAAATGACGATAACAGTTCAAAGATGGCGCACAGATTGACATGACTGCACAGATAGCGGCGATACCGTGTAGTGACGAAGAAAGAAAAAAACCCCTTTCTTAGTTGTGGGTGACATAAAAGACAACTAAAAGATTTAACAATTATACAAGAGAAGGAAAAGTCTATATAAAACTGTACCAACTTGAACAAGTGGTGTAGGGGGTTCATTTCCCTCACTATTGTGGAGGAGGCTTAAATTTAACAGGATGTGTAAAAGGTGAGATGAGAGTGTGAAGTGGTTTAAATACCGACTTCCAGTGCACTTAGTCATGGATTCGATCCTTGCGCGGGACAGCTCTTTGTGATATTTACAAATTATGGTTCTCAGTGTGGGTATAATTTGTGTCACGTAATTGCATGTCTGTGAGGTCTCCAGCAGCATAAGAGTTTATTCCTTAGTGTATGATGCTGTAATTTAAAAAAGTAGGGAAATATTTTTTTAAATGGTATCCTTTTTTTATTTTTTTTTTCGTCTTGCATTTTTTTTTGGCAAGCTATGGTCTAGACGCACTCCGTACATTCCGTCCGGGGCGACGGAGGGTATGCCCGTGACCCCATCACCCACCGTATTTCCTCCCCTTCATCATTTGGCCAGCTCGGCGGGTTACCCTTTCGGGTATCAACACACATACTTTATGCATACAAGTACAATGGCGGACATAATGATCTTTGAATCATTATGTTAATAGCTTAAGATTAAAAAAACCTTGGAAGTTATGTAATAATTGTAATTAATATTCTGTCACTATAGAAGTACCTATATTATACAAGACCAAGGTACTAATTAAAACGAAAAAAAAATATTGGCATTAAATCGATTCAGACAATGGTCAGTCTCCCCTTTTCCTGCGTCTTATCCGCTGAATTTAGTATCAATATTACCCGTGCCACCCCCCAGACTGATCACTTTTCCTTATCTCCCCCAATTTCCCATCATTAATTTTTCGTCCCGTAGTCCTCTTGAACATTTCCTATAGACGATTGATTATTTACAATCCAACTAGATGACAGTCATTAATTTAGGTGTTCATATGTTTCTATTGTTATTACCGCTTTCATATTTTGTTGTGATAGAAATATTAATAAATATGAAAGCAAAATTGGTTGAAATACAATCGAATGTTTTGTAACGAAATTTGAAATACAGGATAGTCTCAATGTAGGATAACATTTTGAACATGATAAATTGGTACCTTAAAGATATATGTTTATTATTTATAAAACCAGATTACGAAATGAAAAATGATGTCACAAGGATTTGAACCGGCGCCTATTGGGATTCCGGCCCAATCGTGCTGCCACTACACCACCGTGACTAATTGTAGGACATGCAAATTTCACTTCGTATCATATTTACGTCTTAAGGTGACGGTATGCTATCTACCCGACAATGTTTATTATTTGCTAAAGTTTACCAACACTTGTGCGTGTGGTGACAGACTATGAATACTATTCACTACCTCTTAACTTACCTATGGGTGATCGTAAGAGGCGACTAAGGGATATAAAGCTCATATAACATCATGCAAGAGAAGGCTAATTTGAAAAAAAAAAACTGTATACCAAAACACGACTGACCAGAGTGGTATAGTAGATTAATTTCTTTCTCTACTGTGGAGGAGGCTCAACCCCAACAGTGAGTTATATATGAGCTGAAATGATGATGATGATGATGAAGACTATACTTACAGTTTGTATTTCACTTCTGGTTATGGAATGTTGAAAATTGTTCAAAAATTCATGAAAAAATACGTAAACTTCGATAAAATTTATAAAAGTAGTCTCCAGTTTCAAATGTGAAATGTAACATCAGAGTAATCAATGTTTTTTTAAAGATATCATCTTGCAGTAAGGAGATATTCCTTGTATTGCGGCGGATTCTACCAAAATATAATTAAAACAGACAAATTACACCTAGACTCAGAACAACACATTGTGGATAGTATAAAGTATTGTCCTGCGTAGGAATCATACCCACTACTCTACCTGTGCAATCAATTAAAAATAAATTATTACACACGGTCACAAAAAAAGTGGTCTGTGCTGGGTGTTCGACAAGATTTTCCGACGTATTTTTACCGCCGAATACGAATCTGAAGTCAAAATTGGGGATAAATCTGAAGTCAAAATTGGATGTAGGTACATCCTTCCACTTTCGCATTGTATATCTTCTTAACCAGACGTTCGTTTGGCATTCTTTCCACATGTCCGAACCATCGGAGCATTCCCTTTCGCATCTTTACACCAATACTCTCTTTCATACCTACTCGCTCTCTTACGTCGTCGTTACGAATGCGGTCGGTCAGCCTTACTCCACAGATTTCCGCAGAGATCGCATTTCGACCGCATTCATTTTACTTTCATACTCTTTTCTGCATACCCCTCTTTCACTTCCATACAGTAATGTTGGGATGGGAGGGGGTACCTGTGTTATATAATCAGCAAAACTCTTGCATAATATTATTTCAATGAGTATTAAAGCCAAACTAACAGCGTAGTTGACAACAGACATAATACTCTAAAACAAATGCAAATACTGTCTGAAATGCGACAGATTTTCACTAACAAAGCCAACAGCAGTCTAGAGACGTTTTAAACATTATTAAATTATAAACAGATGCGTCGAATACGAGGCATAACTTAAGTTTTATTAATACTTAGTACACCAGTACTTAATATCAATTAAACCTGATTTTAAGGCTTTCCATGTGAAAAGAGATTATGAATTCATCACTTTATATCTTATCTGACTGCTGTGTGATAGCGGCTACGAATACTACCAATCCTTACTTTGCTTGTGGATGTCGTAAAAGACGACTAAGAGCCTTATAACGACCTGGGCCACGTCTGGCAGGCGGCCGGTCATAAAACTATTGCTAATAGCTTTTACAATATGTACTATGAAACAAGAGTACATACTGCATCGACCCCAAGTAATTGGGATAAGAGTAGGAGAATGATGATGATGATGACGACTTTATATCTTATCTGTGTGTGTTGAAAAAGGTGATTAACAGATATAATAGGAAGATAATATCTATGCAAGAGAAGGAAAAATCGAAATTAACTATATACTAACACGTCTAACCTGCGTGGTCAATTTTCCATTTACTCTGGACTACTCCAGCATGAACATGAACTTAATAATGGGATGTTTATGAGTTGTGATGATGTTAATCCTGAATTGAACTTCTTCTTCTTCTCCTCAGTATATTAATGACCCAATAATGGGTTCCCGCCTCTCCTTCATTGGTAGAGAAATTGACCTACTATGCTGTTTAGACGTCTTGGCATAGTATTTTATGTCGACGATGATTATATGTTCTCCATCATCAGCTCATCTCAGCTCATATATGTCCCAATTGTTGGGCACGAGCCTCCTCCATTATGGGAGGGAAATTGACTTACTATATCACGCTGGTCAGCCGTGTTCGTATAGGTTTTAGTTTCGAGTTTTCCTTCTCTTGCATAGCTGTTATGCGTATTATATGTCTTAGACGACTCTTATGATCACCCACGGGTAAGGTAGGGGGTGGTGAATTGTATTCTTACTCCGTCATCACACGGAAAATGTTCTGCATATCCTTTAGTTTATTTTTAACGTGAGCCACGGTAGAGAGAGAGGGTCGTGAATTTTATTCTTAATCAGTCATTACACGGAGAAATAAGAATCGAAAAAGTTTTATTTATACACCGCACCATTCCTTTCAAGTAGAGCGGACGTTTATAGAAATAATGAGCACAACACGTCTAAAATATATGTATATATGACTCCTTGCCAACGTAACTGATATATATGTCTAGCATATATTGCTACCATTTACTGCATACAAACTCCTAGACAAATAAATATCTCACTGGCCAGCCAAAATTGTTTGTTAAGAATTAATAAATTGACTCCCTGAAAGAACTAGTATTAACACAGCGTCTAAAATGCTGTACTGTTTTAAAGTTGTTGAAAAGAAAAGCGTTCAGTTTTGGCAATGTTGCCAGAAGTATTCATGGCCTATGCGGAGAAAGGTTTTTTGATGTTATCGTTTTAAATGTGTTTAAGTTTAATTCGCTTTCATTGTAAAATATTGATTATTATTTTTATAATTTAAATAAATACGTTAAAAACATAATTGGTGCCACTCTTTAATGGCTCGTAGTGTTGTCTAACAGTCTCATTAAAAAAATGGGAAGCAGGTCTCTTTCTGGAGTATTATATACAGTATATATATATATATATATATATATATACATATATATATATATATATATATATATATATATATATACATATATATATATATATATATATATATATATATATATATATATATATATATATATATATATATATATATATATATATATATATATATATATATACTGTACACTTCACTGCAATCGCCAAGTCATATTTTAACCTTGGCGAATGATAAACTATACTCTCATTTCTGGTGTAAGCCTACATTCAAGAGTGGACAGCGAAAATTTTAATAATAATTAATATTTTAGCGAAAATGATAAACATTTTTAATATATGGGATATTGTCTTTATATATTTTTTACATATGCACTTCAAATATTGTGCAACATAGGATTCATTAATTCAGAATAATGAAAGAAAGAAACCATTTAATTCAATAAAAAGACACATGTAAAATGTTATAAATAATACAAGATTCTGTATCCTACTGGAAAATGTAGCTCAGAATTATATCAAATTATACTACTTGGGAACTCTACGCCACTTTTTTTAAAAGAACACCCTGCACTAAGAATATAATCCTTGTACTGCGGGGGATTTTCCAAACATATAATTAACAAACAAATATGCACTTGGCTGCTGGTAATTGCAGTTTTAAAAGTTACAGTTACTCCTTATCCGAGGCTAAAGAAGTTTTACTTTAAAAATATATTCCTAACCGCTTCAAAGCAATTGCATTTGCAACCGCTTAGAAGAAATTCAGTTAATACAAGCAGTGGGAAAAAAGCTGAATGTTTCTATCAAGACCCATCTGACATTCCCGTTTCCAATCATTTAGAGACGATTGTTTCTGTAATTGCGTTTGCAAGTGTGTTATCTCCCTAACGTTGGAAACGAAAAACACGCTTGTCAAACTGTCCACTGGACCGATGGTGGCTCGTGACACACGGGTGTATACGATGAACAATGATTATTTAGGATACTTTAAATTGTGTATTTATCTATTATATTATACACTACTTTAATAAAACTACTTTTATGAATTCTACCGCGTGTGTATTTGATTTTTAATTGTCCGACGTTTCGAATACTTTACAATGATCATGGCGATGATCAAATACAAACGCGATAGAATCCGTAAAACTCATTTTATTTCAAATGTGTAATACTCGCGTAAACATTAGAAATCATTATATTATATCTATCTGTCTCTAAATATCTATTGCTTTACGTTGCTTCCTTGGATTGAGACAAATTAATTTTTGGATATAATAACTGTCGATAAAGTATATTTTCACATTTCAATCAATCAATCAGCCTCTTATTCTGAACTATTATATTTTTTTGTCGTGACTAATGTCTTCTTATAGAAAGTCTCTTAGTTTAGTGTGCCTCTTGGCATAGGCCTTCTCTAAAATTTTCCATTGCTTTCTGTCTTTTGCAACTCTCCTCCAGTTGGGCCCAGCTTTTAGTTTTATTTCGTCTTCCTATCTTTTTCCTTGCTTTCTTCTTTTTCTTTTTCCATCTCTAGGGGGTACCCTAAATGAATGGTAATTCATTAACTATCTTGCTCCATTTTTTCTGGGTACATCGTAGTAAATGGCCTGTCCACCTCCACTTTAGTTGGTCTATCTTATCTAGCACATCTGTTACTCTGGTTTCTGATCTTATGAAGGTGTTTCTTTTTCTATCTTGCTTTTTGACGCCGATCATGCTCCTCTCCATTTTCACATTTAACGTTGAGTTATATATACACAATATATTTTGCCTTGATAAATTCAATACTTTTACTTTTAGTAGACGGGCCACGCTGTTGACCGTTTTCTGTCTACAGCTGCAGGTCGGTTCGTTCGGGGTAGTACCACACTCTTACAAATAATCGACGCCTGAGCAGTGGCCATGTGCTGCTGTGCATCGTTCGATGAGCGAGAGAGTCAGCAGCCCAACTTTCTGAGTGGGCGTTGGGGTTTTTAATTGGTAGGCAGTGGCCTAGCTATACTTCTGGTATTGCAAAGTACAATGGGCGGCAGTAACACTTACCATCAAGTGTGCAGCTTGCTCGTGCGCCATCATCGGCTATAAAGACACATCAATTTTATTTACTTCACAAGTTTTTTACATTTTAAAAGTAATGGGGATTGATGATGGTGTTAAACCTTGGGATATATGTTCATCAATAACTAATTTGAATTGAAGTTATTATTATCTAATGGCCCCGCTATAGGATAAAAACATAGTTATCACTAATCCTGCTTGCCGTGGAAGTTATAAAAATGACTGACAGATCACCAGCAGTATGATACTGTTCTGGGAAGCGTATAAATCAAATGAATGTGGTGTGATGGTCAGGTCAGCATTTCGATGCTTATAGGTTGAAGTACGGTGTGAGACAGGGGGGTTTAAGTTCTCCTCGCATTTTCAACTTGTACATTAATGGGCTTGTCGAGGAGCTAAGTAGCGCCGGCGTCGGGTGTTCCATCGATGGTACTTTTGTAAATAATATAAGTTACGCGGACGACATGGTGTTGCTTGGACCCTCGATAGGTGCAATCAGGAAGCTCCTCGGTATATGTGAGAAATATGCGATGGCACATGGGCTCAGATACAACGAGTTTCTCGCTTTAAGTACCTGGGCCATTGGATATGTGAGGACTTCACAGATGCCGAGGACATTGAGAGGTAACGCAGGGTGTTGGCTGTCAGAAGCAATATGCTGGCTCGCAGATTTGCACGTTGCACGGTTGAGGTGAACATCTCTCTTTTCGAAGCATACTGCCAATCTTTTTTTTACACGTGCAGTCTGTGGGTCCGCTATTCGCAGAAGGCAATTAGCACCCTCCGTGTGCAGTACAATAACGCATTCAGGATGCTGCTGGGGCTGCCGTGGCGCTGCAGCGCGTCGGGCATGTTTGCTGACGCCCGGGTGGATGGCTTCCATGCTATCATGCGCAAGCGGGCTGCCTCGATGCTAAGCCGTGTCCGTGGCAGCACTAACAGTATCCTGAAGGTCGTAGCGGGCCGATTTGACTGTCCCATTATGTTATGAGATATGCGAATGGATTACATGTCCATTATAATTAATTTCGAACGTTTTCAAAGATTATTTATTTATTTATTTTTAATTTTATTTATCTTAAAATATTGACATTCCAAATTTGACATTGATATTAATATTTAACTTTATGCAATTTAATTAACATTTATTCCTTTTATACTTTGACATTTTATTATACCTATTTAATCTTATTAATATTTGTAATTGACATGTAATAATCTGTTTTATTAATTAACCTAATAAGTAAGTAGAAACAGCAAAGAAACCTGTAATAGTTAAGTTTTTATATGGACATAATAGTAAGTCTGAAATAAATGAATTATTATTATTATTATATAAAGGCTTACTGCACCGCTAACCTATTTATTAAGCGTGATGATAATAGCAATGATCCCTCCAGTGACTGGCCGTGCCATATGACGATCTATGCGACATATTTTATATTTATCTAATCAAATATAACCTAATAATTTATTGATGTATGAACGTCCCCCATTGATATCTTCAACGGTGGACTTCCATTTGGCAAAGGTCTCCTAAGAAGGAAGTATCCTTTTTATTATCTCTATTATAGTAATAATAGCACGGTCACAATTAGCGTTATACATTTCTCGGGAGAATGCTTCCATCCTGGTGCTACATGAGTCAGCTTTTAGGACTCCCACTAAAAATTGAGGGTGACATATTATATTGTGAATGTGAGCAAAACCAAAATAATGGTCTTTGAAAGAGATAAAACCAGAACAGATGTAAGAGTAACAATAGGTAATGATGTACTAGAGCAAGTGGATGAATTTGTATATCTTGGATGTGGATTTAGCCGAGATGGAAGGTACACCACTGATATAGAGCGAAGAGTGAATGCGGGAAATAGAGTGAACGGAGCGTTGGGGCAACTTCTCGGCAGCCACCACCTCAGCCAGAAGGCACGTGTAGCAATACATAACGCAGTGCTTGTCCCAACATTACTGTATGGAAGCGAGAGTTGGGTATGCAGAAAAGAGTATGATAGTAAAATTAATGCGGTGGAAATGCGATCTCTGCGGAAAATCTGTGGAGTTAGGCTGACCGACCGCATTCGTAACGACGACGTAAGAGAGCGAGTAGGTATGAAAGAGAGTATTGGTGTAAAGATGCGAAAGGGAATGCTCCGATGGTTCGGACATGTGGAAAGAATGCCGAACGAACGCCTGGTTAAGAAGATATACAATGCGAAAGTGGAAGGATGTAGGTACCGAGGGAGACCGAGACTAACCTACCTAGACCAGATCGGTCATGTACTGAAGGAAGGTGGAGTCAAGAGTCTCCGAAACCGGCGAGCGTGTATGAAAAGAATTATGAATGTTGAGGACGCGAGTGAAGTATGCAGAGATAGAGTTCTCTGGCACTCTGTTCTCTCTGCCTACCCTGCAAGGGACATGGCGTGATGATATGTATGTATGTATGTACATATTATATTATTAATGCTTATACTACAGGAGATATATATTCCTAAATTAAATAAGTTATACAAAATGTTGTCCCATACCGTATGTCACAGCTGGCAGTAACACGTAGTATGTACGTGACAGCTTCCGTGACGTCAGAGGCGATATTTTCTAAACGTACCGTTAACGTTCGCTTTTCTGCTGCCAAACTGACTGTACCTCATGCATATATGCTATGGTGTCTGCTTTAAGGCTGGAACTAAAATTATGCGTACGTAGATTTTAGAGAGGTCATTATCGTTAATCAATTCAAGCCTCCAAGCAAAAAGGACACTGGGAATGACTGACTATTTGAATCTTACGGTTCGTTGCCACTTTTGGGTTGTCATCATTCTATTTAGTGGGGATTGTCCTACACTGTGTTACCAGATTGGTGGTTGCAACTTGAGAATCTTCCTTAGCGCTTGTCATTTCGATGAGTCATGTGGCCTGCCTATTGTGCTAATTCTTTAAATTTCTTCATATTGTGATCATCATCATAATTCTCTTGCTCTTATTCCAACTACTTAGGGTCCACGCAATATGTCCTCTTTTTCCACACAGCCCTATCAAACGTCATCTCTGTAGTCATTCTCTGTCTATCTATATCATGCTTCACGCAGTCCATCCATCTTTTCTTTGGCCTCCCTTTACCTCTAAAGCATTCAACATTCATACTTAAAATCTTCCTCCCAACATTATTTTCATCCTGTCTCACCACATGTCTATTCCAGGTCACAAACGTTCACTTTTTAACTTATCCGTCATTGGCGCCACTTTCAAACATTCTCTTATACGCATTTTCCTTATCTTATCCATTCTCGTCACGCCGTACATCCATCTTAACATTCGCATCTCCACTGCATTCGTCTCTGTTCCGTTGACAAATTGTGATCAATTAAACAAATTTAAATCATGAAGATATCTCTGAAATCATAATTATTTTAATTAATATAGGTATATTCATCCTGTAGGGTATACACATATGGGTGACTGAACCGAGGTTCAGTCCGTCACCCGAGCAGAAGCCAACCGCGAGAAGACGGAAGCCGCTGGGGCGTCGACACGAGACGATACCCGAAAGAGTAACTCACCGGACGAGCCACTAACCATAAAGACTGGGTTCCAGTGGCCCGTTCGCACGGCATAGAGATACATGGTACAAGGCATAGCTAGGGTAGGTTCTGGGGTCGCTTGCAGCCCTCTCCGTCCCCTGGACAGATCGGGCACGGTGTGACTATACAATAGCATGCCACAAAAAAAGAAATTACTCATTGTATTGTATTGATAGATGTGCACGTGCACATCTATCTATACATAGTATAAAATAAAGTTATCGCCGTTGTCTGTACGCTTATATCTTTTAAACTCCGCAACAAATTTTAATACGGCTAAGGTTATTAGTATGACGGTAAATATTTATATGTATAATGCATGCATAGAGAAAATACGAGAATTTAAAAAAAATTGTAATTTGATGTCGTAAAAAAATGTACCTACGCGCTTGCTTTGTAGCTTTATAGAGATAAATCAAAATTATATACTACATCTATATACATTCTATATCTTAACATATCTCTCTAAAATATACGTATTTGATGTGTGGTAGCGGCTACCACTACTACCAACCCTTACTTTGCTCGTGGATGTCGTAATTTTTTATTAATTTTAATATTTGTGTCTTAGTTGTTAGCCTCAGATGGCTATCACAACTTTACCAGGACTGTGCGTGAGCGCTGGTGGCTCTCAACCCGAATGTCGTAAAAGACGACTAAGAGCCTTATAACGACCTGGGCCAACTCCACATGATGCCGTTAGGTAAACAATTATATTCCCAAGGAGAATTGACGTCTGGCAGGCGGCCAGTCATAAAACGATTGCCAATAACTTTTACAATGTGTACTATGAAAGAAGAGAACATATTGTATCGACCCCATGTAATTGGGATAAGAGTAGTAGAATGATGATGATATATTTGATGTAGGTATATCTGTCTCCTGAGGATAACCTATAGTAACCATGTCTATGGTATTACTA
This sequence comes from Lymantria monacha, assembly GCA_905163515.2. NCBI lineage: Eukaryota > Metazoa > Arthropoda > Insecta > Lepidoptera > Erebidae > Lymantria > Lymantria monacha. The sequence goes on from LR991088.1 coordinate 32,362,013, forward strand.
AAAAATACACATATATTTTTTTAATTACATTACACATAATTAAAAAAATCGTTGTGCGGTAGCGGCTACGAATAATGCCAACCCTTACTTTGTTCGTGGATGTCGTAAAAGACGATTAAGAGCGTTATAACGACCTGGCCGAATTCCATCTGATGCTGTTTGGTAAACAATTATATTTTCTAGGAGGGTTGACGTCAGGCAGGCGGCCAGTCATAAAACTATTGCCAGTAACTTTCACAATATGTTGGAAGAGGAGCACATATTTTGTCAACCCCAAGCGATTGGGAAAAGGGCAGGAGGATGAAGTTACTAAAAATAATGGGTTATTTGGGCAGCTATTTTTATTCCTTATCCAACTAAATAAAGTACGTGGTTCATTTAATGTACATCAAGATTGCACTGTATATCATATCATTAAAATGAATATCCTAGAAGTTATGAGAGATTTAAAATGCCGGAATAGAGCGATCGAATACCCAAGCGAAGTGAGGGCGAGTCGATAGTATTTGTATATAACTATGTGTATATCCTCTGTACCTATACCTACGTACGTAGGTATATAGTACATATGTATACGTATATATATATATATATATATATATATATATATATATATATATATATATACGTATAGCGGAGTATGGTATTAGCGGTAAACTGCTACAGGCTGTGCAGTCCAGTTACATGGGCTGTAGAGCCTGTGTGCGGCTGGATGATGGAATGTCGCCTTTTTTTTTTTTTTTTTTTATTGGTGGGCTATGGGTGCGTCTCGCCCCGCTGAATCGGTCCGGGGTGACGGCAAGGCGGCGCGTGACCCCTTAGACCCACCGTAAAACCTTCTCTCTTCGCCGTGCGAGCGGACCACCGGTACTCGATTTTAACTTCGGTGGCCCGCTCGGCGGTTTACCCTCGCGGGTTCCTCTCGTCGACGCCCCGACAGATTTCGCCGTCGGCTCGTCGCCCTCACGCGGTGGCCTCACGTCGGGTGACCGGACAATTCCCCGGTCCGATCACCCGAGGCCTCGGTTAGGGCGGCATCAGGCGCAGGTATTCGCGCCTGCGCCGCCCCGGCCGCTGACGGCGGCCCGGGGCGCGGGAATCCTCCCTTGCCCGTTCCGCCGCTTCCTTCTGCGAGATGACAGCCTCGCAGAAGGCGGCGACCGCGTCCCAGTTCCTGATGCTGTCGACCATCGCCCTCGCGACGGCCGGCAGCGTCAGGTCGGCACCGATAACAGCGACGAGGTCACGGCGATGCCGGTCAAAGCCCGGACACACCTCCAGCGTGTGTTGCGCCGTGTCCTCGTCACTGCTGCAATGGTGGCAGGCCGGAGTCCACTCCCTATACACGACCGTGTGCAGGTACAAGCCGAAGCATCCGTGCCCCGACAACACCTGCACCAGTCGAAAGGAGAGGACTCCGTGCCGCCGCTCCATCCACTCCATCAGTACGGGCCGGAGAGCTTCGACGGTGACGACACCGTGTCTAGGCCTCTCCAGCCGCGTAGCCCAACGGGCGATGACGTCTCGGCGGGCGTCCTCGCGCCAGGTGGCTATCTCGCTCAGCGATGGGGAGCCACCTTCGTCGCGCAGTGAGGTCACCCGCCGGTAGAGGTCGGAGAGCATCTCCGCCTCTAGGTCCCACGGGGGTGTCCCGGCCAGCAGGCATGCCGCCTCGGTCGATACCGTGCGGTACCCGCGAATGGCTCTGACCGCCATGACTCTCTGGGGTCTCCACAGAACAGCCCTGAGCTGGGCGTTCAGAGCCCTCGCCCACACAGGTGCGCCGTACATGGCCATAGAACGGATCACCCCCGCATACAGCCGTCGGCCTTCGAAGCTGGGTCCGCCCACGTTCGGCATGAGCCGCGAAAGGGCGGACGCCGCGCCGACTAGCCGGGGAGCAATTCGGCGAAATTGCTCCCAGAACCACCATCGCCCGTCGAGCACCAGACCCAAGTACTTCATATGGGCCTGGATACTGATCTGGACGGAGTTGACGACTAGCGAGACGCCGATTGGCGGCCTTACGCGTGGCCCATGGAACAATAGGGCCTCCGTCTTATTTAGGGCCACCCTGAGCCCCAGCGCCTCGATTCGCCCGACCATCTCCTCGGTGCCGAGAGTGGCCAGGCTCGCCGCCTCTTCGAGTGTCCTGCCCCGGGCTGTGACGAGCGTATCGTCAGCGTAGCATATCACGCTCAGCCCGGGGGGGCGACTCCCTCTCAACGCCCAGTCGTACCCGATGTCCCACAGAGTCGGCCCCAGAACCGACCCCTGTGGAACGCCGCACGACATGGACGTCCGCACAATGTCCCCTGCGGGACTCGCGCAGAGGACACTGCGCCCCTCCAAATAGTCCGCCACCAGCCGCCTCAGGTGCAAGGGCACCCCATGAAATCGGAGCGCCTCCCTGATGCAGCTGAATGGCAGACTATTGAATGCGTTGGCGATGTCCAGCGACACCGCCAACAGCACTCCCCCGCCGGTGACAGCCTCCGCGGCCGTCTGCCTCAGTCGTAGCAGGGCCCCGATGGTCGAACGCCCCCTTCTAAAACCGAATTGAGCGTCCGACAGATCGGGCCCCACCTCCTCCAGGTGCTGGACGATGCGGGCAGCGAGGATGCGCTCCAGCAACTTACTCACATCGTCGAGGAGCACGATGGGCCTGTAGGCCGACGGCGAATCCGGGGGCCGTCCCGGCTTTGGCAGGAGAACCAACCTCCCCTCCTTCCAGCACTCAGGGAACCGTCCAGACGCCAAACAGGCGTTGTACAGCTGCCTGAGGCGAGGCTCGAGGTGCTCGAGGAGCGACGTCAGCACCCGGACTGGTATTCCGTCCGGGCCGGGGGCCGTGGTCGCGGAACGAATCCGCGCCACAGCTGCTCCCACTTCCGTCTCCGTCACGGGCGGAACACTCTCGCCGTCAGCCTCCCGGTCTTGTTCTGGCGAGGCCATGACCGGGGGCGTGTGTTTCGACTGCCGTGGAAACAGCTCCTCGACCACCCTACAGAGGAAGTCGGGCTGGAGGGTCTCGGTGAGGGGGGGCCCTGCGCGCGAAGCTTGTTCAGCGACGCGCGATACGGGCGACCCCAGAGGTCACGGTCGAGACCGTCCAGCATCTCCTGCCAACTCGCACCCTTGGCGGCTCGGATGGCCAGCCGAAAGGCCGTCCGCGCATCGCGGTACGCCTCGTACAGCTGGCCCTCCCGCTCAGCGTCGCGGTGACGCCGCCGGCTGCGGGTGTAGGACCTTCGGGCTCTGATACATGCCGCACGAAGGTCCGCCAATCTTTGGGACCACCAGTAGACCCCCTGCCTCGGAGGTAGACGCCGCCGCACTCTGGGCATGGCCGCATCGCAGATCTGCGTTAACGCACCGCGGATGCGGACAGCCTCGGCGTCCACCCCGTCCGCTGGGGGCGGTGAGGACAGCCACGTGTGAACGATGGCCGCCTCCGTCAGTAGGTCCCTGTCAAGACGACCCACAGCCCACCGCGGAAACGCGGGAGCTCCGTCCGCCCTGTGACCCCTACTGGGGTCCCGGAGAGGGGAGACCTCCATCCGGATGTACCGGTGGTCCGATAGGGTCTCCGCCTCCTCCAGGACACTCCAGTTCCTCACCCGTGGTGCAACAGCGGGGCTAGCGAACGAAAAGTCCACTATCGACCCGCCCTGCTGCCGCACACACGTGTTCACTGAGCCCCTGTTAAGAACACAGAGGCCCAGTGAAGCCGCCCACTCGATGACCACCCGCCCGCGGTTGTCCGTCATAGGGGACCCCCACGCCGTGGATTTGGCGTTGAAGTCACCCAGAACCAGGACGAGGCCCGGTGCCAGTCGCCGTATCGAGGCCTCCAAGTTGGTGAGGGAGGCCCCGAAATCGTCCATTCTCCTGGTAGGGGAGAGGTATACGCTGTAGAGCGTGACCCCTCCCCACTCCGCCGCGACAAATTCCTCGCCCCTATCCAAAAGAGACAAGGACGGGAAGTGCCGCTGCGTAGAGACGACGATTGCCGCAGTACCGTTTCGGCTGACCACCCAATTGGGGCGATCAGGCACGCAGTACGGTTCCGCGACTACGGCTGCACCAATCGACCACTCCGCCATGGATTGCAGGAGTAAATCCTGCGCACCGGCGGAGTGGTTGGTGTTGGCTTGCAAGAGGTGGTGCATGGATGGTGTAGCCATTAACGGGCTGTATCCATGACCTCCCCCTCGCCAGCGGGCGATCGGACCGCGCTAGGAGCGGGAGCGGCCGTGGTCGGAGGGCCGCCCCGCCCCTTTGGGGCCGAAGCTGGAGGTTTGCACGCCCCAGAGCCCATGCGGTGCTTGGCGGGCTTATTGCCCGCCGCATACGCGGGGCAGTGGGGCGGGGCGGCGCAAGATGCCGCCACGTGCCCGGTTTGACCGCAGCGGAAACACAGTCCGCCGCAGTCGAAGCAATTAGTGCACGTCGGTCGAGTATGTCCGACCGCCATGCACTTATAGCACCTCGCAGGCCGGTGCTCAAGCACGGTCACCCGCGCCGAGCTCCAGCCCACGAGGAGCCTGCTGAGCCGGCCAGTTGCCTGACCGACTCCACCGGGCACTGTGCCCAGGCGGCACCTACGCCGCCCGGACCGGGGCGAATGGCACCAACCCGGACGGTGTCTATGGGACACCCGGTTCTCGAGGCAATAGCCTCCCGGATGTCTTCCACCGTCACGGAGTCGTCCAGACCCGCGATGCGCATTTCGGCGCACTTGACGGGCCTGGCGATCCTGATGCCACCCTCCTCGGCAAACAAACCTCGCAGCTTGTCAGCTACGCTGTCGGCCGTCTTGGAGCCCTCGGCCCCGGGGAACTCGAGGATTCGAGCCCCTGTCCGGCCCTTGCGGGTCCTGGCTTCGACGCCTCCAATATCGGAGACGTCTAGCTCCCGCCGGGCCTTCCTCAAGACGGCCTCGTAGCTGAGGCCCTTCTCAGCCGCCTCAGGCAGCACAGTGATCACCACTGCGGCTGTCTTCGGCGACTTGAGCCCCTTGCGCGACCTCTTCTTTTTACCGGCTCCTGCCTGTGAAGCGGGAGCGGGGACCTCAGCGGCGCGCTTGGCCTCCGCTCTCCTCTTCTGACCGCGACTCTTCCGGTCGCGCTCGGCCATCTGCCAACCCTCGGGCGCAGCAGGCGCGACAGGCGCGGAAGGCGCGGTCGTTGACGCGCTAGTCGTCGCCGGCGGTGTTGTTGCCGACGATGACTGCGGTCCGGCAGGAGCCGGTACCGTCCTCTTCCTTGGCTTTGGCGCGGGCCCCTACGGCTTGGGCGCCGCCGCGGCAGCGGCGTAGCTGCCCCCCACGCGGCCACCCTGACAAGGCAGCGGGGCGGGGGCTGATGCCACATGCGACCGCTTGTCCGCGGCGAGAGGCGGCCGAACACGTGGTTCTGGAGGCAACCTTGCCTCCAGAACGGCCACGCGCGCATCGACGAGTTTTCCGACTGCGTCGATGATTTGGCGCAGGGCCTCGTCCGGTAAGCCTCCCACCGCAAGCATCGGGGTCGGCTGAGCCTCTTCAGGGGCCCGTTCTGCGGCGCCCGGCGGCTTTGGCGCCACAGGGGCGCTAGCCGGCGGCACGCGGTCCGCAGTGAGAGGCGTCATCCTCACCACGGGGACCAGTTTCGCCGCAGCGACCACGCCAGCGTCAGCCGGCGATGCGCGCTTCACAGCGGCAGGCGTCTTTCTCGCTGCGGGGACGGGAGTGACGGTTACGCCAGTGCCCAACGTCGTCGGCACCGCAGCGCGAGGCGGCTTTGGCGCTGCAGTGGCCGCCGAGCAGCCGGCCTTGGCCGGCGGCGCGACTGACGTAGGCGGCACGAGCCGCGCCATCTGTGCCTTTAATTCGGCCACGTCCTTCATCAATTGGCGGTTTGCCCGCCGCAATCCCGCCAGCATGTCCCCTTGCTGTCGGTTCTTGGTCCGCATGGCTGTCAACTCGCCGTTAAGGCGGGCATTTTCGGCCCGCATGTCCGGAGGGTCATCGTTAGCGCGGGCAGCGGCCGCCACCGCCCTTTCTTCTTCCGAGGCCCCTCGCCCTCTTCGGGAAGCCGGCACCTTAGGTGGGGACATGTTGGCCACGCTCCCCTCTGAGTCGGCACCCGAGCTGCCACCCTTGCTTAGGCGGCACTTCCTCACCTGCGAGGGGAGGGCCTTCTCCTTGGTCGTCAGCGTTGTCGCTGTCGCCGCCGGGCTCTTTGCCACAAGACGCGCTGACGACCTGGCAGGGGCTTCAGCAGCCGGCCCGCTATCCTTCTTGGACGGCCCTGCGGGAATGTCACCGCCCTCGTCCATTTTGGTGGTAGAACCGCCACCCCCATCTTCCCCGGACGGCTCTGCGACATCGCTGTCGCCCTCGTCCGTCGACGGCTCCGTTTCGGCTCTACCGCCGTCCTTCCTCGCTTCCGCGGCGGCAGCCTTCCTACGCGCTCGCCGCTCCTCCAGTCGCCTTTTGAAGCTAGAGGTCTTCCCCCGGCTCCTCCTGGGCGACCTCCGCTTCGATGTTTGGGCCTCCCCGATTTGTGCCGGGCCCTCGGCGGACGCCTCAAGTCCCGAGGACGAGGCGTCGTTCTGGTCAGTTTTGCGTTGGCATGACCAGGCCTTAAGGTGGGCATCACTAAGATCCCCGTCGTTAATTATGTTTTTTAATTTAAGAGTATCCATAGTTAGACCCACGAGTATGGGAGATACTATTACGTCGACCCGGGCAGAGATCCCTGTACCCGGGCAAGCCTACATTTACCAACCAGGGGGGCAGCCGGTACCCTGGTTGGAGCGTGCTAAGAACAGAACAACCCATCTGCCATGCATCTTCTCGCTGCACGCCAAAACTTAAGATTGTGGGTGATTTCCGAATTCGAATGTACATTCGAAATTCTTTATAGAGGTTGTCTTCCTCGCGGTCCGGGCGGTTAAGCCAAGACCCTCGCTCCTGAAACTAAGACAAGCAAAGAATCAGGTTTACGATTTGACGACGGTGGCGGTGGCACATGCCTGCCCAGCCCTCAAATGAATGAGTGACTGAGCCCGTCGCGGATTCGCGTCCGGTCACCTTCTACGGATAGAAGGCTAGGAGCGAAGCGCCAGATATTCGCTACGGACGACAGTACAACAGAAGAACTGGGGACCGCCGTCCGCACCCAGGGTACACCGCGTGGAGGTTTCTGACATCGTACCCCATGATGGAATGTCGCCTTGGTTTGACGTCAATATCGGCGTTAAGCAGGGGTGCGTTCTGTCAGCCAGGCTGTTTATCATATATCTGGATAAATGTCTCCAAAGGTTGAACGATATGAATGTGGGAGTCCAGATGGGCGACTCAGTGGTCACTGCTCTGCTTTATGCAGATGATGCAGTCCTGCTGGCACAGTCAGCGACTGACCTGCAGACCCTAGTCGACACAATGACAGAAGATTGTAAGAAAAGGGGTCTACGCGTGAATGTGAGCAAAACCAAAATAATTTGAAAGAGATAAAACCAGAACAGATGTAAGAGTAACAATAGGTAATGATGTACTAGAGCAAGTGGATGAATTTGTATATCTTGGATGTGGATTTAGCCGAGATGGAAGGTACACCACTGATATAGAGCGAAGAGTGAATGCGGGAAATAGAGTGAACGGAGCGTTGGGGCAACTTCTCGGCAGCCACCACCTCAGCCAGAAGGCACGTGTAGCAATACATAACGCAGTGCTTGTCCCAACATTACTGTATGGAAGCGAGAGTTGGGTATGCAGAAAAGAGTATGATAGTAAAATGAATGCGGTCGAAATGCGATCTCTGCGGAAAATCTGTGGAGTTAGGCTAACCGACCGCATTCGTAACGACGACGTAAGAGAGCGAGTAGGTATGAAAGAGAGTATTGGTGTAAAGATGCGAAAGGGAATGCTCCGATGGTTCGGACATGTGGAAAGAATGCCGAACGAACGCCTGGTTAAGAAGATATACAATGCGAAAGTGGAAGGATGTAGGTACCGAGGGAGACCGAGACTAACCTACCTAGACCAGATCGGTCATGTACTGAAGGAAGGTGGAGTGAAGAGTCTCCGAAACCGGCGAGCGTGTATGAAGAGAATTATGAATGTTGAGGAAGCGAGTGAAGTATGTAGGGATAGAGTTCTCTGGCACTCTGTTCTCTCTGCCTACCCTGCAAGGGATATGGCGTGATGATATGTATGTATGTATATATATATATATATATATATATATATATATATATATATTAGCTTTTGCCTGCGACTTCATCCACGCAGAAGTCATCTCTGACAGAGTTAAATAGAAAAAACAATGCAAGGTGTTAAAGGTTTGTCGCTAGGACGACAATCAACAGCGTCAGAAACTGGGATGCGGTCGCCGCCTTCTGCGAGTAAATTGTCTAACGGAATTAGGTAATAGGGTGGGTCCGAGAGAAAATACTCTAGGTTCACACGCTCTACCGTCGGTGATTTGGGCGGCGCAAGCGTGAGTACCTGTATTGAAGTTCACTGCATGAGGGCTTTGACTCGAGATGATACCCGGTTGCGGTGGCCCGCCCGTACAACGTAGATGTACGTGTACGGCGCGCGTGTGTCTATATACCATAGCCGGTCACTAAAGAAAAAGGTGGTTCAAAGTTCTATTCATTCTACAAATTATATTGCCATTAATATACTATTTACGGTATGACCATGGGATAAAAATACAATCATCGCCACCCTTTATTTGACTGTTTTGTTTCACCAGCAGAGTTGCGACCTCGTTAGATATGATTTATTATTTGAGTTATAGAGTAAACATTTTTGAAGCTAAACTTAACCTGTATCTTAAACCATTAGGCAAGAACCTATTGCCGTCTACTATGTGTATGGTGTGAGCTCTCACGCCGGCACTGGTCGCCACAACGGCACTGGTGCGGGGTTGATGGAGAAGGAGAGAGAAACACGTGTTTATTTATTTTTACCGAAGAATATTTGTACGCAATTTGAAAAGAATCGATAAAGAAATTTTCTCGCCATACACACTTTGCGGCTTTGTTACACCCCCTTAGGGGCGGAATTCATAAAATCCTTTCATATTGAATCCCTGTGTCATAAATAAAAACGCGCTTCAAAATTTAATGTTTATAGCTTTAATAGTTTCGGATTGGCAGTAATGAGTCGATCAACCCGTTTCACAGGCCTAATTTACACAACCAGAGGGTGAAGACTGACAAATGCCGGCTATTACCCTAGAATATTTGATTCGACTCGTAATTTGAAAAGAATCAATAAAGATTTTTTTCTCTCCATACAAACTTTGCCACTCTGCTCCACCCCCTTAGGGATATAATTTCGTAAAATCCTTTCTTAGTAAATCTATACGTCATATAAAGAAACCACTGTCAACATTTCAAGTTGCCAGTTTCAATAATATCGGCTTGGCGCTAATGATTTAAAGAGTCGTCCAACCCGCTATGCAGGCTTAATTTACACCCCCAGAGTGTGAAAATCAACAAATGCTGAAATACGTATTTATTTATTTTTACTGAAGATAATTTGTACGTAATTTTAAAAGAATCAAAGGTTTTTTTCTCCGAACATTTTTTAAATTGACATTACTTTTTTATTTATAAACCAATTGACATAAAATAAAGTCTAAATGTTAAGTGAAGCTTACCACAATATATTAGTGAAACCCGCGTCTAAATCGGATAAGCCGTTTCTGAGATTAGCGTGCACAAAGGCACAAACAAACAGACAAACAGATAAACAGACAAAAATTTTAAAAATTATTGTTTTGGTTTCTATTAGTGTTTTTTTTATTTTTTTTTATTTTCCAAACTTTAATTGTTTGGGCATACGGTTCCCGTGACATGATCAGGGACCTTAAATTAGCAGTGCTAAATAAAAATATTATTATGTACAAACTTAAAATTAGATAAAAATAATAAATAATAATACTAACTTAATATTACTACAAGAAGCAAAAATTTAGGTGAAGACGTTATACAAATTATACTACAAGAGAGTAAATAACAATAGTGATAACAAGTTAAGAAGAGAAAAGTAACAGATTAAGGAAATAGTAATTAGAAAATAGAATTGAGGGAAGCTAAAGTTAAGGAAAAATAAAGAGTTAAAGTGACATAAAAGGTAATACTAACTTAATATAGGCAACAAAATTATTATTATTATTTTTTTCTTTTTTTTTTCTTTTTTAAGTTTGTAAGTAGTAGAGCTTATGGTAATAAAAACAAAAAAGAAGAAGAAGTCAGTAGCAGATAGTAAAAGTAATAGAATAAGATATAGAATTGATTGTGAGTGATTGATTCTATTAGTGTTGATAAAGGTTCCAGTAATATTTTTTCTCATATATCTTCCATGTACAGACAGCAATCGATTACATGTTTATTATATGTATAGATATACATATATATTACGTAGGTATTTTCATCACCAACTAGTATGTTCGTTCAATGAAATAGAAAAACATGCCTGTCAGCTAACGAAGTTCCAATAAAGTATTTTCTCTATTAAAAATAAATAAATATAAAAATGGAGCAAAGGAATTTTCCAACAACTAAAATGGATGTTGGAAAATTGAAGTGTCAAATTTTAATAGAGTTTCAACAAAGTTATTTTTCGACGAACTTATATTGTGTGGAGTTGTATTGCATTTTGAATTTAATACTATTAGACCAAGAGCACAGATGTGCCAGACAATAATTTATTTTCTGAAAGACGAAATGTTTTGTAAGGCTTCATACACCAGCATACCTGTAAACTCTGTTTGAAGCCCGATTTAGAATAGAAGTTAGAAGAAGCTAAAAAGGAATATCCTTACGTCAAATGTTTAATTTTTATATATGTTTAGGAGACTATTTTTAACATATATTTGTTTATTTGTTCATATATTAAATACTCGTACAGCTATCACCATCATTATCAGTTTATCACATATCCACTGTTATAAATTTGCTTCACCACCGATAGTACCATAATCGCCACTCTCAGCAGGCTAGTTAGCGAATGCAGTTGTTGAATCTTTCTTTGCAGTTGTTGAAATGTTGTCTGCTGCAATTCTCCAAACTCTCCTTAGTTTTTCGCAGATTATGGTTTATATGTACTGGGGCTATGGAAGAGCGGCATGCGGTCCAAATGCTGCTTAGCTCTGCCGTCACACAGTTTGGCTTATTTGCGGGCGGCGGACTAAACACTAATCTGTCTACCCCTTGGTGCTAAATGAAGAGAACAGAAGTACTGCGAAATAATAGATGGTGACTGATGTATTCTTAATCTCTAGAGATACGGGGAATATAAAATACTGAAAAGAAAATAACTTTATATTTTTGAACAGTTTTACAAGCATAGTTGAAAGAGCTGTATATAAAGTATAGGAATGTTTGACGTGAGTAGCTTGCAGACACGTAGACCGCGTTACATGGCTATGCGCTCACGTCTCTACACAGCCAAGAATTTATAGTTGCAGCTACCAACGCTACTGGCTCTGCAGCTGTGTTTATTGGTGCAATAAGTTGTGATGTTCGTTGTTATTTCTTCTAAAATATCTCGTAATACAATATGGATTGTCTAAATTCACATACCTTTGATAAAACTATTCAGTTTTTTATATATGGAAGTATTCCATATATGAAATATATAGAGTACCGTGACTATAAATTCTAATTAATTCGACTATAAATTCGTGATGAAAGTATTTTTCTTTTATTAAAGACCTATAAAATACCTGCACTAAGGCAATAATCTTTGTATTGCGGGGGACTTTACAAACATATAATTAACGCAGACAAATTATATCCAGACTTAGGACAACAGTTTGTGGATCGCTTAAAGTATTGTTCTATCCTGCATAGCAATCGAACCCACAGAATCGAAAATTTCTGCCCTGTACTGTGTTGTTCGTATGTAGAAATATGGAAATCATAAAACCATATTCATAACTATTTATGTACATATATAGTACATTGCAGCAGCCAGCAAAAGAGGAATTGATGGAAGAACGTGTAAATGTGGACCGAGGCGTAGCCGAGGCACATCTACGTATGTCCGTCAATTCCTAGTTGTGGCCAAGGCTTGTATAGTCCTTTTCTCAAATAATGTGCGGAAATTAAAACTGAGTAGTACTAAGTAGAACTGTATACACAACGAACAACATTTTTCACGTGCTAAAGGGTTCATTTGTTTTCTTTTTCATTATCAAACAGGTTTCTTTTTCAAGCCTGTTCGAAATTTAAATAAAACTCTGATAAGTTGCCTATATGGTTAACATATTTTGAAGTAACAAATCGTTCCATTTTCAAAATACACGACAGGTATGAATTTACATATATATTTATTTGGCCGCTAAAACACGACAGATATGTACTTTCATACATTTTTGCCGGCCGCTGCTCGCATGTATTTGGTCAGTACAGCAATATCGATTTATTTCGAAGAAGTTTGTCAAAACAATGCTCAAATTTCCAAGCATGTTTGAGAAAATTTAATTTAGTAATTTCTAGATTATCTAACCGAATAAAGTTATTAACTTATACGTAGAAACATAAATATATATATATTTTAAAACAGCAAAACGATTTAATAACGGATAAAATAAATTTAGACTTTGATTTTTAGAATTTGAATTATTAACGTAGATACGACGTTCACAGCGAATAATTGATCTTATGAATTAACTTATTAAAATATTGATAATCAAAAACTACAACGAACACTTCTATTGATCTGGTCGGTATCAAACTTTACAAGAAAATCGGTCCAACCCTTTTGGAGTTTTGGCGTCAGCATAGGGAATGTACAGCTATTAATTTTTATATGCAATCCTTACTAATTTTATAAATGCGAAAGTAATTCTGTCTGTCTGTCGCTCTTACACGCCAAATCTACTGAACCGATCTATATGAAATTTGGTACACAGATAGTCTAGAGCCTGATAAAGGACATAGGACTACATTTTAATGAAAAAAGGTTATAAAGGGGGATAAAAAGTTGTAAAGAATTATCGTCATTTTCAAAGCCAGAAGCTTGAAACTTATTTTTAGGCTATTGATTAGATATAAATAAATATGACATTAAAATTTCGTAAAAAAAATACCTTTTAGGGGTAAAATAAAAATATGGAATGAAAAACTTTAGGGAAAGTTACCTTTTACGCGGGCGAAGCGGCGGGCAGAAGCTAGTTATAAATATAAATCACTATCTCGATATCACAAACACAATTCAACACCTGAAATCTGAATAAAAAAAAAACTAAACAACTCTGTAACGATTATCACACACAGTAAATTACAATTAACTAGTTACAAGAATGCGAAAACAAACTAAAATTATTAAAACTAACTACAGTAATGTATCTGTGAAGTAAATAAGTGGTGGTAGCCTGGGGCTTGCGTGTCGTGGCCCACCAGCTAGCTACCTGGTGACAGCTGGTCTCAATATCTATAGTGAACGGATAATAAGAGCTCGAAGCGACAGCCGTGACTTATTATTCTAGATATTGGGTTATAGAAAGTATAGGGGTAATGTAAGGATAGCCTTAGGCTAAATGTTCTGCAGCTGCATCTAAATTTGGAGAAAAGATCATAATATATTTTTAAATTTAAAATTGATCAACTTGATATAATTTTGCCTTGCCTATTTCAACGTTGGCGAACATTTCAAAATAAAACAAATATAGATCATATGTTTTATTAATTCATCATCACAGCTCATAAATGTCCCACTGTTGGGCTCGGGCCTCCTCCGTAATGGGAGGGATATTAACCTATTATACCGCGCTGGTCAGACGTGTCAGTATAGGGTTTCATTTCGAATTTGCCTTCTCTCGCATAGATGTTATATGCGTTTTATATCCCTTATTCGTCCCGTACGATCACCCACGGGGTATTATTAATTGGTATGAATCTATTTCATACTGAAAAGGATATTCGCTCATTATATTATAATGACCGGTTCGTTAATAGCAGGGGCTCACTGTTGACAGTCTTCTGTCTGCAACCGCGGGCCGGTTCCTCTCCGGTAGCACTCTCGCAGACAATTGATGGTGACGATATTGATCAATGGCAATGTGCTGTTCTGCTTTCTTCGTTGATATAAATATAGCATTAAAATGTATGATTAAAATATAATATTTTTACATATTCTATCACATTTGTATTTGATTTTGAATTGCCCGACGTTTCGAACACTTTACAGTGTTCATGATCACGGGAGGACAGTCCTCAAAAATAGTTTTATTTCAAATGTGTAATACTCGCGTAAACATCAGAAATCATTACTTAAGATTCAGTAAAGATTATCTAAATATCCTTTAAGTATCTTTAATATACATTAAAAGATTTGCGCGTAAGCTGTATTGATTTTATCCTAAAATACTCATCGAACGCAAATATACACTTAGGAAAAAGTTAAATACAAATAAGTATGCCTGTATAAAAGTTGTATAATATAGGACTCTCTCAGTGAAGTTGTTTAAATAAACACGGAGTCGACGAAGCCTCAGGGTTTACTCTCAAGTCGGGCACCTACGAACAAATAAAATGTTGACAGCCAACTTAGGAGTACAAACAACTAAGATTATTGCAGGTAAGTGGGTATCGATATGTTTAATATAGAGATAGATAGTCGATTATTTTACTTATTTATTTTTTAATCTTTGTATGTGAGAAATTTTTTTTTTAAAAATTTAAAAATGCGTATTGCATCGTGGCAAACTAAACAGTTTGCCGACTGAACCTAAATAAATGCTTAATAAAATATTCTGGCAAAATCTAATGTAGCTTATTTAAAGATATAGTACAATACTGCAGCGGCCAGCAAATGAGGCATTGATGGATGAACGTGTAAATGTGGGCCGAGGCGGAGCCGAGGCACACATACGTAAGTCCATCAATTCCTAGTTGTGGCCAAGGCTTGCATAGTGCTTTTCTCAAATAATGCGCGGAAATTAAAACTAAGTAGTATTTAGTAGAACTGTATACATGACGAACAACGAACAACATTTTTCACGTGCTACAGGGTGCATTTGTTCTTTTTTTCATTATTAAACAGCTTTGTTTTTCAAGCCAGTTCGAAATTTAAATAAAACTCTGATAAGTTGCCTATATAGTTACTAGAATTTGAAGTAACAAATCGGTACATTTTTAAAATACACCATAGATATGAATTTACATATATATTTATTTGGCCACTAAAACACGATAGATATGGATTTTTATACATTTTTTGCCAGCCGCTGCTCGCATGTATTTGGTCAGTACAGCAATTTCGATTTATCTCGAAGAAGGTTGCCAAAATAATACTCAAACTTCCAAGCATGATTGAGAAAAAATATTTTTCTTCTTCGTTGCCTCCTTACAATTTTTTTATGATCAGTCTGATGTCAACCGTATTTGGGAATGTAACTGTTGATAAGTAGGCATCAGATAGAGTGAATTCAAGACGATTTAATACTCTTAGTTTTACGATACCCATGGACAACGTAAGAAAGAAAAGCATTTATTTTGCTCTCATTAAAAGCTAATAAATAATAAACATAACTAAAGTAAATAACTTGTGATACAAAACAATCCAATATCAACGAAGAATAAAAAAGGTTGTATGTTGTCCTCCCGTGACCATGATCACTGTAAAGTGTTCGAAACGTCGGGAAATTAAAAATCAAATACAAACGCGATAGAATACGTAAAAGTAGTTTCATTTCAAATGTGTAATACTCGCGTAAACATTAGAAGTCATTAAGATTGTATGTTGTTTTATTAGCTCACCTTATGCTGTTTTGTTCATATAAAACAACACTAGAGTTTGTAGCATTCAGCCACCACACAGCTAAATGTAAATAGCTAGATTTGATTTTTTTAAATAGACAATACCTTGCTCTAAGGAAACAATCCTGTATTTGTATTGCTTTCAATAAATTGAATGTTTGTAATCTCCCTAGATTTTACAAACATACAATTTAACGAACACAAATTACAGTCAGACTTTAAACAATAATTTTTGGATCGCACAAAATATTATCCTAAGTAGGAATCGAACCCACGACACTGGCAGAGTATCTTAATCACTACGACATCTGTACTGTGTAAATGTGTATGTTTTGATTAGAAAAGTGATAAATATACAGGGTGTAAGGGGACCGCTCCCGAAAACAAAGACAGGTAACCCTACTAGTCCTACTTGTAATGATAGGCTAGAAAAAAAATCGATTCGGATGAAAAAACATTTTTTTTCACCACGCGAGGTCGTTGAACTCTTGAACATATGATCGTGAGTTTTAAATAGATTGCGTCTTTTCTCATCTGAGTATAGTTACCTATTTTTTATCGAGTTATCATTACATGGCACTGTCCTAATACGATGGAAAGTGAAAAAAACTTAAAAATATTTGTGAAAAAAATATTTTTTATAAAAATATTTTTTTCACAAAAAAAAAAATATTTGTGAAAAAATTATTTTTTTCATCCTGTTCGATTTTTTTCTAGCCTATCATTACAAGTAGGACTAGTAGAGTCACCTGTCTTTGTTTTCGGGAGCGGTCCCCTTACACCCTGTATATGAACACATAAAATATTCTATAATATTATGAGAAGCCACAAAATCCGTTTATTCAAGAACTCGTGAAAAGTTATAAACACAAATAACCAGCGAAGAAGCGACGAAGTTTTTGGTGAAACGTATATTTTGAGAGATGCGTGAGATTGAAGTATATTGCTTACGAGTATACAAACTTTTCTCTTGATTTTGTTGGAAAACAAAAAGGCTTCATCTCCGATGGCAACTCGTAAACAAGATGACATCACCCCTTTATTTTTGTCTTTTAATACTCTATACTGGACTGGATATTATTCTTCTATACATTAGCTCGTGAACGTTTACTATTGGGTCTATATCCAGAGGCATATCCCTTCTAACGTGAAGGTCACTCAGGACATCTATATGACTTGGATTCAACGAAAGGTTCTCAAGTGGCGACCACGAATCAAACGACACGGGTAAGACGAATCCCCACTAGGTGGACTGCCGATATCTCTAAAGACGCAGGGAGCCGTGCAAACAAGTAGCGTATGACTATTCTAAGACGACATTTCCATGGGGAGGCCTCCGTCTCTATTAGTAGACCTTTACGAGCTGATGTGATGGATAAATAGATTACGGTGTCTAATTCAGCTGAACATTTAATACACTACAGTCATCGCACTTTTATTATAAAATAGTCGCCAAAATTGTTCTTTTTCAAGACCTTAACTAAGGAAGTAATCCTTGTATTGCGGGGGACTTTACAAACATATAATTAACGCAGACAAATTACGCCCAGACTCAGAACAACACTTTGTGGATCATACAAAGTTTTGTCCTGTGTAGGAATCGAACCCAGGGCACTGGCACCGAAGATCGGCATCTTAACCACTACGCCATCTGTGCAGTCGAAAATGTATTGTAAAGTCGTGATCTTACAACTAAAGTTATACATCTATACGTTTCTTATGTTATAACAATTAATTGACGGATATAACGGAGGCTGTCCATGTGATTGATAAGGAACAGTTTTCCTTGTATCCACTATAATGATTAATGAGCTCGCAATGAAATTGATATTTTTTCCTTTTACTTTAGACGATAATATCTCAATCAATATAAGATATTTATTTATTATTAATATAATTTATGTGATATAATAGTATAAATAATATCGCATACGTGCCCAACCATATGATAATCGAGAGGGAGAATCAGAGAAAAAACTTTGCCTTAATTTGCCTGAGATAGTACAGGCGCGTGTATTTTTATTTGATTTTATTGACCTAATCAAGGTCGTGTGTGGGCAGATCAGGCGCAGTTCATCACCTATAATGGGCCTTACTGCATAGGTGTATTATCCTAATGTACACTCAGACGTTATGCAGAACTAAGTACTGCAAAGGTAAATCTTTTGGAACGAAAAATTATAATTTTTCGTTCCAAAAGAACCAACGAAAAATTATAATTTTTCGTTCCAAAAGAACCAACGAAAAATTATAATTTTTCGTTCCAAAAGAACCAACGAAAAATTATAATTTTTCGTTCCAAAAGAACCAACGAAAAATTATAATTTTTCGTTGGCTGAAAACTATTAATATGTGAAAGAAAATATTGACGCTGTCATTAAGGCGACCTCTAGACCTAAAATAACACTGTGCAATTAATTTTATTGTACAATAAGATTGAAAGGTGCTTTGCATCCAAACGATCAATTATATTGTACAAAAATACAAACTGCTCAATCTTTTAGTCTTCAATTAGAGCAACATGTCCGAACGAGATACTGCTGCAGACACATCTACAGCAGTATACCACAGTATTATTGACTGTAGTCCATGTTAAGATGAAATACAGACTAAAAAATATTGCGCAATAGTAACCCTATACGATGCAATGGAAAATATTGTACAATAAAAATTAAACTCGCTCAAACTTTTGTTCAATCTTTGCGCGATCTTCAATATCTAGCCTAATTGGTCAATTATATTGCACCATTCGTAATATTGCGCAATATAATTGATCATTATAATTGATCTAGGGGCCGCCTAAAAATAGACACAGCTCTGTTCGTCATAAACGAACAGTCTAATCCAAAAGCTCCGGTTTGACACCATAGTTACGCTTTTTTATTATTTTGTGCCTTTTAAAATTTATTTTTCATGATTTTATTAAATATTTTTATTATATTTAAATATATACACTAAAAAAAAGATACCGAGCAAAGCTCGTTATCTAAATATATATAACTCAAAGGTGACTGACTGACTGACATAGTGATCTATCAACGCACAGCCCAAACCACTGGACGGATCAGGCTGAAATTTGGCATGCAGATAGATGATATGATGTAGGCATCCGCTAAGAAAGGATTTTGATTAATTCTACCCCCAAGGGGATAAAATAGGGGATGAAAGTTTGTATGAAACTTTGTCAATTTTAAACCGATCGGGCTGAGACTTTGCATGTATAAAGCTACTATGACGTAGGCATCCCCTGAAAAAGAATTTTGAGATGCAGGCTATATAAGATTAGTAACTTTTCAGTTTAAAATATACAAATTTCTGTATGCTAGCGCCATCTACATTGAGTTGTTTTGGAGAGAACTTTGAATTAACCATTTTTGTGCATATTATATAGAGAATATATCTAGCGGATTTTTATTGACGACTACCTTTTGCCCGCAGCTTCGCTCGCGTTAAGGAGTATTATTATTAATTAGGTATAGTTTTTGCGGCTTTACTTTTGTTTAGCGTGTGTAAAAATTTTTTTTTTAATTTTTGGGCTGTGCGTTGATAGATCGCTATGTCAGTCATACTGTCATATGTCAGATAAGTTTTCGTTTGGTTTAAGTATAGGTTTTGTCGGTTAGACTTTTTTAAAATGGCTAAAGAAAATTTGAACGTTAATGGAGAAGTTGAAGAATATACTGTCGTCCCTATTGTTGGTGACGGTGCATGTTTGTTTCGTGCTCTCTCTTATTTAATGTACGAAAAAAAATACTAAACTTTAGGAAAGTAACTCTTTACGCGGGCGAAGCCGCGGGCAAATGCTAGTTATTGTATATAGGCGAAAGCAATAGACACTTACGATCGGATGGGATATAAGCCATCGATAGTTTTTTTATATATATTTTAGAAAGAAAGGAATATTTTATATTCGTAAAGAGCTTAAAGAGTCATAAAACATATTTTGCTTTATTAATTGAAATAAAGATAGGGAATAATAATGGTATATTCAAATATCAACAAGTGCTGTGTGGTGGCGGTTACGAATACTACCAACCCTTACTTTGCTCGTGGATATCGTAAAAGACGACTAACGCTATGTCCTAATTGGCTGTCGCAATACGACACAACTTTTGTTGTCCAACCGATCAACTAATGCGACAAAATTAAAACACATCTTTTTGAATGGAGCTGTCCTAACTGACAACTCGCACTGACGTGCGACATCGCATTTGTTGGTCGTTGTGTTTTAATTTCAAACCTGTTCTATTTTGTCGTGTCGGTCGTCCGGGCAACACGTGTTTTTGGTTGATAAGTAAAATGAATACTATGAGTGATTCTTTGATAACAGAAATACAAGGAAGGCCCATATTGTGGAGTAAATGGGACAAAAACTACAAAAATCGTATTTTAGTTGATAAAGAATGGTCAATAGTGGCAAAAATTTTAAAAAAAGATAGTAAGTACCTATTTTATTGTTTTTACCGTTATGGCCATATGCGTAGATACGCTGTTTTTATGAGTTTTTCATAAAACTATAATGTTCAAAACAACAAAAAAAAAAATACATTGTAAAATTTTACTTTTTTCTAGTGTACGAGGTTGAATGAATTTTATAATTGTTTGTTATTTAGCTAGTGCATTATGTAGAAATGACTTGTGATATCTAGGTGTTAAGAATAAAATTAAATACATGTACGTTATTAATATATTAGGTACAGAAGTTCACTTTCTGACGATATATATAATCAAATACGGTTATTTTTTAACACTAGAAAGACGGGAGCAGTCATTTGACTGCAATTTGAATTTAAATGTTAATTAATTCAAAAACCATTTGAGTTAATGTATTGAAACTTTGTGACTTTTATTAATATTGGTAGTTAAATAAAACGATGTATGAAACTTACTCAAATCACTTTTGTTTATTATTTAAAATCTTGATATACCTACAAAGACGGCGGCAGTCATTTGACCGCTGAGACCCGATAAGCGTTTATAATTGTAACATCTGGTGACGGAGTAAGAATACAACTCACCACCCCCTATCTTACCCGTGGGTGATCGTAAGAGACGACTAAGGGATATAAAACGTATATAAAATTTATGCCAGAGAAGGAAAATTCGAAATAAAACCCTATACTAACACGTCTGACCAGCCTGGTATAGTAGGTCAATATCCCTCCCATTATGGAGGAGGCTCGAGCCCAACAGTGGGACATATATGAGCTGATATGGTGATGATGATGAATTGTAACGTGAGAGGGTAAAACATAAATTATGTATGCTTATCAATTGTTTGTAGTTCGTTAGTCAAAGGAATCAGTATAGTTTCGACTGCCTGTGAATTTAGTCGAAACTATTGTAAGTAATCTGTGGCCAATGCCTCGAAAGATTTAGGATGATGATAAACTTTCATTCTTACAAAACATTCAAGAAGATAAATCAAGTTGTGGCTCTGAAAGTGCAGAATGCGATAATTGCGATGATTGTGTGATACCACTTTTCGGTTCGAGTTCCTCTACAGAAGAAAGTGACCTGGAAGATCAGATATCTCTTGAAACTTTACAAATCGTTTACAGTTCGAGTTTTCATGGCTGTGGTCGTAGCCGTACTCGTGGTCGAGGCCGTGGTAGTCATAGTTCGGATAATTCTGAGCTTCAAGCACTTATCACTTTTACAGGATGGTACTAGTGTCGTTTGAAATAAAAAACCTGAAATCTGATAAATGTACACTCACAATTTACCAAAGAAAACGAAAACAAGAACATTTTATTGCCTTAGCACGTTACATAATAATGTTGAAGTAGATGCTAATCACCCTAGGAAAAAGCCAGAAACTGTGACTTTTGCAATGCTACCAACTACGGCGTGGATGTGGCTGACCAGATGGCAAAAAAAATATAGTGTCGAAGCGGGATCTCGAAGGTGGCCTGTACAAGTTTTTGACAATATATTAGACATAGCAGGGATAAATTCTTTCATTTTATATAAGAAAATGTCAGGTACCAAGATAAAACGAAGGAATTTCATACTGAGTTTAGCAAGTGAACTTAGCGACAAAGTAGAAATTGAAGCCGGACTTTCTGAAACCTAACCATTGCCTGCAGAGTCTACACCTTCTACTTCTTGATCGTCTTCTCAAAATCCGGTAACTCAGAAAAGGCTAGAATGTTATGTACAAATGTGCAAAAATAAAACAAATAAAGTATGTGACTTTTGTAAAAGCCACTTTGCGGCTCTTGTAACGTAAACAAAATGTTAAAATGTAAAAAATATGTATAAATATTATAATTAATCATACATTAAACCCTGTTTTATAACTATAGTTACCATTTTTAACACTTAAAATAAAATAAAAAATAAATAAATTCGAGTAGTCATTTGACCGGTCGCCGTCTTTGTAGGTAGATAGATTTTTCCGTCTTTCTAGTGTTAAATAATTTGTAAATAGTTCTCGCAGACGCAGAGCATCAGTTGTGGGCCTGTTTCTCCGTCTAGAATTCAGAATACTATTCAGTGTTGTGTAGTGAGTTCTTATATCGGTGTCGTTTGCTTTGTTTCCTTCAAAGTCAATGATAACGTTATGTAAAAGACATATAGCTTTAACTATATGATTGGCATTATCAATACTGGTTTCTATATTTTTTTGAAGTATTCGAAATTTTGTTGCAATAATTCCAAAAGCGCATTCTGCAACCATTCTGGCACGAGACAAACGATAGTTAAAATAAGATTTTTCATCTTTATTCAGAAGTTGCCTTCGTGGATATGGCTTCATTAAATATGATTTTAAAGGAAAGGCTTCATCACCTACAAACACAAAGGGTGCTTCGACATCAGAATTGGGCAAGTTTTTCGGAACTGGTAGCTCAAAGGTTCCATTTTCAATCTCATTGCACAATTGTGTATTCCAAAAAACACCTCCGTCGCTATCTTTCCCATATGATCATCGGATCATTTGATATCGATCAACCACTATAAATCTGTAATGAGCGTCTACTACAGCCATCAGCACTATAGAATAGAACGCTTTGTAGTTAAAATACATACTGCCCGAATTTGTAGGACATTTGACTCTAATATGTTTGCCATCAATTCCTCCAATACAATGCGGAAAGTCCCATTTTTTTCCAAAATCTTCTGCTATTTGACTTAATTCGTCTTTATTTGGCCGTCTCATATGTTTATATAGAAGCATTTTCTAAATTGCAGCACAAACTTCGATGACAATTGCGGAAACGGCACTTTTTGATACTCTAAATGAAAAAGCGATTTGTCGAAAGGACAATCCAGTAGCTAAATATCTAAAAATAATAAAAATATTTTAATTAATTTCAGAAGAAGAAATAAAGGCTAAATGGCGTAATTTGAGAGACCAGTTCCAGAGAGAATTAAAAAAAATCAAAAAGCCGCGATCTGGAGATTCTGGAAGCCCGATATGTAGATACACGGGAAAATGGGTGTACTTTCAGGCACTCTCATTTTTAACAGACACTATGATGCCTAAAAATACAGACAGCGACTTCATTAACAGTAATATTGAAGCTGTACATGAAGCAGAAATTGAAACTAGGCTCACTTTCGTTACTAATACTGATAATATCAGTCAAGTCAGTCGAGATCTAATGACCAATGAGGGTCTGGGACTACCTGTAAGTACTCCAGGTACTTCAATGTCTAATTATCCAGATTGCGTATTTCAAAATGAAAGTGAATCAGAAACTTCTGAACAACAACCTACTGAAGAAATATTTCAGCACGAGACGCCTCGACGCCAAAATGCTGATAGAACAACTTCTCGAAGTAATAAGAGAAGTAGAAAGGCCTCAAAGATGACTGATTTTGAGACGCAAATGTTGGAACTAGAGAAAACCAAATTAGCAGCACTAACTACATACGAGAAAAACGAGGATTATGATGCCAATGACGATATGCACTTTTTAAAATCGCTTCTTCCTTACCTAAAAATGCTCAACCCAATGAAAAAATTACTTATTAGGACAGAAATTCAAAATCTGATACATCGGGAGTTAGTTAATGATAATACAGAGGCGTCATCATAAACTAATACTAATTACAGTCAAACTTACTCAAGTTTCTCACTAATTCTAGTGAGAACTGAGTAAACGAGAAAACTACATTAGCGAGAATATTTTCTAAATCCCATTATTTTACCACCCAAAAGTTTAAAAAGTGAGATATTTTTTTTTAGAGACGATGATTAAAATTTCACCTATACCTCTATGCTAAAAACTCGGGAATAAGAGAAAAAGAAAAGATATTGCAGTCCCTTTATCTCTCACTTATGCAGGTTCAACAGTATTTGTTACACTACTAAAATTTGTATGTATCTACATTTTTTATTAAATTTAATATTTTAATAGTTTTTTACCTCAAAGTAACAATCAGTCTTTCTTTTATAGAAATAGGTTTCTTAAAATTTGTAATCTGGTGTGTACATGTTAGTCTTATTGCTTCAAGAACATAATCAAACGTATTTATCTTCATTCTAGTGTACTGGTAAAATAAATTGTTATTTTCTCGTAGTTGATAGTACAGATGGTGAAATTCGCCAAATTTCATCCTATCTTTATATATCTGTTGCACTCGTTCACGTTTTGATTTTTGCTTTTTCAATAATAAATATTTTAAATAAAAATTTTCACTAAGCACATTAATCTTTGACAACGACATTTCGACGACTGACGACAATGCAATTTGGACACATCATTATTGTCGTACGACCAACTCGTCGCACGGCAATGCGAACAACCGATTTTGTCGTGGACATGTCAATTAGGACGTAGCCTAAGAGCATTATAACGACCTGGGCCAACTCCATCTGATCGTCGTCAACAATTGCGTTCCCAAGGAGGGTTGACGTCTGCCAGGCGGCCGGTCATAAACTATTGCCAATAACTTTTACAATATGTACTGTGAAAGAAGGGTACATATTGTATCGACCCTAAGTAATTGGGATAAGAGTAGGAGAACGATGATTCAAATATCAACAATCTAAAAGCGAAGTTAAGTAATTTCATATTAATACGAGTTCAAAGTGTACTTTCATACCTACATTTAAAGGTACACAAATATAGACAACTCGTTTTTGTGTTACAGACACATTTTAATCTCCGTTCCACCCTGAGTCGTCTGTAAACAAAATTTCTGTGGAACATAAAGGGACAAGTACAAAAAGCCCTTAGTTTACTTTGCTAATTGAATTCATTGTTGCACAAATTATGTTCGAGGTGGTGTGTTTGTACGCATA
This sequence comes from Lymantria monacha, assembly GCA_905163515.2. Classification (NCBI taxonomy): domain Eukaryota; kingdom Metazoa; phylum Arthropoda; class Insecta; order Lepidoptera; family Erebidae; genus Lymantria; species Lymantria monacha. The sequence goes on from LR991088.1 coordinate 32,387,034, forward strand.
CATTAATAGCTATTATGTTTTAAAATGCCCGATTAGATGACAGTATTAGGATTTAATAAAAATTATGAGATTTAATAAGGTTGGATTTATTTATTTTTGTATCAGTTGTCTCGTAAGCTCATACTTTTCCTTGATAATTGAAAATTAATTGCGGAATGAGTAGAAGCACTCGCCTGGGTGAAAAATATCACATTAAAACACTATAATTTCTTTATAATATTTTTTAAAAGCAATTTTTTTAGATATCCTGCACTAAGAAAATACATACATACATACATATCATCACGCCATATCCCTTGCAGGATAGGCAGAGAGAACAGAGTGCCAGAGAACTCTATCTCTGCATACTTCACTCGCTTCCTCAACATTCATAATTCTCTTCATACACGCTCGCCGGTTTCGGAGACTCTTGACTCCACCTTCCTTCAGTACATGACCGATCTGGTCTAGGTAGGTTAGTCTCGGTCTCCCTCGGTACCTACATCCTTCCACTTTCGCATTGTATATCTTCATCCAGCATTCTTTCCACATGTCCGAACCATCGGAGCATTCCCTTTCGCATCTTTACACCAATACTCTCTTTCATACCTACTCGCTCTCTTACGTCGTCATTACGAATGCGGTCGGTCAGCCTAACTCCACAGATTTTCCGCAGAGATCGCATTTCGACCGCATTAAGTTTACTTTCATACTCTTTTCTGCATACTCAACTCTCGCTTCCATACAGTAATGTTGGGACAAGCACTGCGTTATATATTGCTACACGTGCCTTCTGGCTGAGGTGGTGGCTGCCGAGAAGTTGCCCCAACGCTCCGTTCACTCTATTTCCCGCATTCACTCTTCGCTCTATATCAGTGGTGTACATTATCATCCACCGTCCACTGCTAAGAAAATAATCCTTTCAATCCAATTAAGAATACAAATGACATGCAGATTCAGAATAGTACGTTACTGAAGCGGCCAGCAAAAGAGGCATTGATGGATGAACGTAAGTCCTTCAATTCTTAGTTGTAACCTAGGCTTATATAGTACTTTTCTCAAATAATGCGCGGAAATTTCATTATGAAACAGGTTTCTTTTTCAAGACAGTTCGAAATTCAAATAAATCTCTGATAAGTTGCCTATTTGGTAACCGTGTTCTGAAGTAAAAAAATCGTACAATTTTTAAAATACACAATAGATATAAATTTACATATATATTTATTTGGCCGCTAAAACACGACAGATATGGATTTTCATAATTTTTTTGCCGGCCGCTGCTCGCATGTATTTGGTCAGTACAGCAATTTAGCTTTATCTCGAAGAAGGTTGTCAAAATAATGCTCAAATTTCCAAGCATGTTTGAGAAAAAACTATTTGTATATCAATCAAAATATTATCCTGCTTACGAATCACACCTACGATACTGTCACGGTAGATCAGTATCTTAACCAATTCGCCATCTTTGCAGTCATTTGGCGGCATAGTATTTAATTTACCGATAGAGGTTTCCTCAATCAAGAGTCCTTTCCTATTTCTAGATACACACACAATCAATGGCAAATGGTTCCTTTAGGCCTGATAAATATTAATATAATAATAATTTTCGCCATCTACATAATAATATCATCACTGTTTGGAAGTAAAGCTTTATAAAACTAAACATACGACAGTATAATGTTCATTAGTACAAATAAATAAAACACACAAAGTACAAGAACAATATGACGAAGGAACTTTGTCAATCGCCCGCATGACCCACTAAGATTTACTTCTACTTGTTTTTAACATAAGTTTTTTTATAAAAATAACTTGTGAAACCGAAAAAGAGATTATTGAAGATGGAACTTGCTTGCTTGACTTGATGTCCACAATTATGTTGCTAATTTCTTAATAATAATCAATTTTTTTGACTTAAAATTTTCTCTTTATAGATGTTTTAAACACAGTAGTGGTAAGGCCATGCTGTTGACGATTTTCTGTCCACAGCTGCGGGCCGGTCCATAGGCAGTCGTAGGCGGCGGCCTAACTGTACTCCTCGTATTACAAACGTCCATGAGTGGCAGTAACACTTACCATCAGGTGTACTGTTTGCCCGTTTACCAGCATAAGCAATAAAAAAAATGGAAAATATGCCGTATTTCGAATTCACAATAGTCCGATTCACTACTGCTACTGCTGTATTCGTTCCTATAGAAATAGTGAGAAGTAGATAAACATTAGTGAAGAAAATTCGATACAACGGTTCCATACTAACACTGTTATTTAGTCACCGGGTATAGTATGTTGATTCTTATTCGCTCTCATTATATAGATAGCTAACAAGCTATCTATGATACAACCTTATTGAGAACACTCAATAAGGTTATATCGTCTTTATATATATAAATTACGCGTCACGTTGTTTGTCCGCGATGGACTCCTAATGTACTTAACCGATTTTAATCAAATTTGCACAGCATGTGTAGTTTGATCCAACTTAAAAGATGGGATAGCTTTCATCTCAATTTATAATCGCAATATTATTTTATTGCAAATTATTTGTCTATTATTTGACAGTCACAATTATCCGTTATCTCCAAATGATTCTAACAGATGGCGGTATCTGTTAACTGGACTTTATTAGCATAACCACCACGTGTTACTGAGGCTACCTTAGCCACAGCAACGCGTGGCCGAGTCTGCTAGTATTATATATTTTATAATGAGACACAAAATTGTGTATATTAACAATGATGGCTAACAAACTTGCACTGTATTCGTTAATATAAACTTACAATTATTTCACATTTCTTAAAATATGTAGGCATTTTTGGTTATAACAAAAAAAAAAATAGGATGTACATCTTTACGGCTATGAATTCTAATGCAATGATATAGAAATGGTGTGATCGCAGTTGAATTATTTTTTTATTGCTTAAGGTAACGAGAGAACTGTAACCGTATATTAGGGGAAGTTTAAAAGTAGCACCAGTGATAGAGAAGTTTGAAGAAGCGCGAGATTGTCTTGGTATGGACATGTGATGAGGAGGGACGAAAGACATGTGACAAGATGGGGTTATCAATATGTTTGTGGATGGGCGTAAGAATCGTGGGAGACCTAAAAAGAGATGGATGGATTGTGTAAACGAGGATATGTGTATGAAAGTTGTGAGTGCAGATATGACGGCTGATAGAAGATTGTGGAAGGCAAGAACGTGTTGTGTCAAACCCACTTAGCGTGGGACGAGGGCAAGCAAATGATAATGGTAACGAAAGAACTGATGATATTTAACAGTGGTAACTCATGAACTTTAGCAGTGTTAGGAAGAAAATGAATCAATTTCTTTAAACTTTAAAGAAATATTTCATATCGCTCAATAAACAGCATTGCAGGCAGTTAGTTATTTTTCTACGACATTTGTGAGATTTCCAGATAAACATTTATTGTATTTATTCAGTAAAAATATCTTTTAGTAAAACTATATATTTCAAATCATTCAAATAGGCATCTGTCCTTTTCGTACAAACGACAGAATATCCCTTGTCAACGAATAAATGCCACTACCACTCAGAATTCAACGACTAACCATACCTCATACATATTCAAGCTTAAGACACACTGTGACCCTTAATATCCCAAAATGTATATTTGATGATGTCCTTAACACACCCAAAAACCTTACTCTACTCATTTAAGACGGTTTATATTCACTGCGAGCTTAAGAACTGCGTTATGTGTTTTTAAATTGGTCGGGTTGTCTATATTTATGGATTTGTTTTGGTTAAGATTACTTCTTTTATTGGTGATTTGAAGGGTTTATACACAAGTTTATGGACGGAAGCTGTAAATTATTTCTGTTTTTTTTTTAAATTGAATTGCTAAGAGGCAAGTGTTATGCGTAGTGGGTTCCATTTTAAGAGGTCTCTATCTAGCAGACGCTTGTTGACTGAAATGTCTGCGTAAAATTTTTACACAACCTTGCTAGAAAAGAGTTCTAGCAATGTAATGTAGAATTTTTAAGCTTCAGAGATTTTTGTAACATAGTGATAATTGTCGACTGCATTGGTGGTTTAAGCAGCGACGTTCCATGCAAGATGCATCAAGGATTTGATTTTCAAACTGCATGTCAAGGATTTGAATTTCAAACTCAGCAAGTTATTTGTACGATCCACAAATTACTTGCTGAGTTTGGGTATTATATGTGACTTTTGTATGTTTGTAAACTTCTTTTCTTTGTATGTTTGTAAAATAAACTTAACTTAATAATACTAATGTATTATTCAGGTCAGTGGCAGATGTTTGATAGGCAACCATGTAGTTTTTTTACTTTGAAAGACTATGTTCATTACTATAAAAGGAATTATACATAGATTTTTTAATTTTAGAATTGTTATGTCGATTTTTCTTTTTATAAATTACACAACTTTTAATGAAATAAAGTTACGGATAAATATTATTAGACCCTGCCAACATCAGGTACCTAAATTTCTGGTATTATCTACAAATTGGCATTAACTACTTCGTTAATGAGCGCCTGCAGCTAACGGCTGGGAAGATGGATATTAAGCAGAACGTTTTCAAGCTATGCCATCAGCCAATTCCCAGTTGTGGCATATTGTGGCATAGAATCTGGAAATAAGACCCCTGATGATAATAAACTCTACTGTGGTACTAAAACTGTCAGGAGGAAATGTGAATGTGTAACAACGCTACAATTCGCTATAAATGGCCACAGGAAAAAGACGGGAGTTTAAATATAAAAGTTGAGGTGTTTATTATAATTTCAACTTTTTTTATATATATTTTTTCACACCTTTATTCATGAAGGGCTAAAGAGAAAAGAAGACATATTTTTCTATATATATTCATATGTTTTTATTTTCATTGATTATATATAGTTTATACAGTTCAAAAGTTAAGCTTAAGCAGTGGTATGACCACGCGGTTAACAGTTTTCTGTTTACAGCCACGAGGTAGTACCATACTTTCGCAGAAGATCAACGTCTGAGTAATGGCAATATACCTACTATTGCGCTTCGTTCGGTGAGCGAGAGAGACGGAAGCCAAACTAGGTGGGTTTGGGCTTTGGTAGGCAGTGGCTTAGCTATTGGCCCTTGGTATTGCAAAGTTCTATGGGCGGCAGTAACACTTACCATCAGGTGTGCTGTTGATGTGAACTACAACTGCCTGTTGCTCTTGACACACACATATGTGTGTGTCAAGAGCACATAGGTGCGTGATTTACGATTCAAACATCGTACAAAACTCGCTCGCTAGACTTGACTGTACTAATACATCAAACAAAATATTGTAAAATAATTTTCAAAAATAAACGGCAACGAACCCGAGAGTCATTTATTGAATTCATCTACGACGACTCCCACGAACACATGTTGCTTGCTCGTTTGCCACAATAATCATAAAAAAAGTAGATTTCGTATGCTGTACGTTTCTTAAGAAACTTGATAACTTTTTTTGATGCAATCGAGTGTTCGTATTTGAAATTGACGATCGGTAATTCCATATTTAAATCACTAAGACAAACGAGGACTAATAACAAATACAGTAAAATATAATATTATTTTTCTTCCAAACTGAAATACAATCAATGAATTCTCCGATATCTTGGCTCGCCTGGCAACCATTTTTTGGCATTTTTGGCAGTCATCCAAGTCGTCGCATTGGAGTTTCCGACAATTTACTATTAACAGACGGAAAATTATATCGACAGCTTCTGGCATGGGGTGAATGCTGTATATCACTGTCTTAGATGCCTTAATGCTAAATTAAACTGCTTTTTTTTGCTTGTGATTGAGAAAATATTTCATCATCTTAGCTCACATATGTCTCACTGTTGGGCTCGAGACTCCTTCACACTAGAAGGGAAATTGACCTACTACATCATGCTGGTCAGACGTGTTAGTATAGAAGAAGACATTTAAAAGTTAGAAATTAAGATTCGGGTAAAAATAATAAAAATATGCACCCTTTCTACTTTGTAGCTACCCACTTTAATGACGTATTTCTTTTCTTTTCTTTTGGATAGGATATGGTCAGGACACACACCGCTCATTCCGTGCGGGGCGACGAAAGAGCAGTGCGTCGCCCCATAACTCACCGTATTCTCTCCCCATCGCCATTAGGCCGGCCATTGGTACCGCTTCCTTGTCATCCTTGGCCAGCCCGGCAGGCCACCCTTTCGGGTACTATTCCCTGTTGACGCCCTGGCTCTCGCGCGGTCAGCCTCTCTGCGGGTCTAGTCACCAGCCGCCTAAGCTAGGGCGGCCCCAGGCACATGTGCTTGAGCCTGCGCCGCCCTAGGCGCTGGCAGCGGAGCATGTCAACGAAGAGGATTTCCTCTCGGAACCGCCCCGCCACCTCCTTCCGCGAGACGAATGTCTCGCAGAAAGCTGTGACCGCGTCCCAGTTCCTGACGCTATCGAGGATCGCCTTAGCGATGGTCGGCAGCGCCAGATTAGCACCGATGACTGCGACGAGTTCACGGCGCTGCTCTGCCCAGGCCACACAGACCTCAAGCGTGTGCTACGCCGTGTCCTCGTCGCAATCGCATTGGTGGTAAGACGGAGTTCTCGCCCACCTCACGACTGTGTGCAGATACTTGCCGAAGTAACCGTGCTCCGTCAAGACCTGCACCAGTCGGAAGGAAAGGACTCTGTGCCGCTGACCCAATCCCTCCATCAGTACCGGCCGGAAGGCCTCGACGGTCCGAACACCGAACCAAGGCCTCTCCAGTTGGATTGAGTAACGAGCAATGACGTCACGGCGGGCGTCGCCCCACCTGGCGGCCCTCTCGCTGGGCGAGACGGTGCCGCCCCTTGTCCACGTTACCGACACCCGGTGGTAACGCGTTTACGGGCGTGATTATAGTAAGTCAATTTCCCTCGTATTTAGATGGAAGCTTTAGCCCAGCTGTGGGACGTGTGTATCAACTGGGACAGTGATGACGATAAATGTAAACAGAGCGCGAGGTTTGTCCTTACACTAGTAAGTCTATACGTACAATCAAAAATTGTATATACGTAGTTAAACAACTTTATCAGAAATCCTTCTTTTACACAATGGTACCGGCTACTTGTTAATGTGAGTGATACCACATTCACACGTCACTCGAGGTGCTGACGTCCAGCGTTATGCCATCACGACTTTGAAGAGGGCACAATGCGGCTGTGTTGAAGGTTCTATACTCAACTGGACAGTAATTTTATCTTAAATTAGATTTGATTTAATAAAGGTATATAAAGATGTAATAATGGCAACATTAAATTTAAAATATGTTAAGCCGTTGAGGCAGAAAATATTTGAACCGTCTATTCATGTATCTATAAGTCTATCCACATTTAAAACCAAACCTTCCTAAGGTGTCTCTGCAGCTTTCAGTTGATGATGATGAAAAAAATCGAAACTTAATAACAATAAAAACAAAATTAAAACACCATAAGTCAAGATTACACAATGAGTTGGAATTATTATTTGGTTGATGACGTATTAAGAATATAACTAATAAAGCCTGGATATTGACACATGAGAGTAAAAATAATAATAATAAATTATAAACACATGGGATTATAAAAAATAAAAAAATAATATATTTGTGAACAATTTGTAAAAAAAATAATGTTGAGAATATAACAATAAGAACTATATAATATAATACATACATATCATCACGCCATATCCCTTGCAGGGTAGGCAGAGAGAACAGAGTGCCAGAGAACGCTATCTTTGCATACTTCACTCGCTTCCTCAACATTCATAATTCTCTTCATACACGCTTGCCGGTTTCGGAGACTCTTGACTCCACCTTCCTTCAGTACATGACCGATCTGGTCTAGGTAGGTTAGTCTCGATTTCCCCCGGTACCTACATCCTTCCACTTTCGCATTGTATATCTTCTTAACCAGACGTTCGTTCGGCATTCTTTCCACATGTCCGAACCATCGCAGCATTCCCTTTCGCATCTTTACACCAATACTCTCTTTCATACCTACTCGCTCTCTTACGTCGTCGTTACGAATGCGGTCGGTCAACCTTACTCCACAGATTTGCCGCAGAGATCGCATTTCGACCGCATTAATATTACTTTCATACTTTTTTCTGCATACCCAACTCTCGCTTCCATACAGTAATGTTGGGACACCCCTGCTTAACGCCGATACTGACGTCAAACCAAGGCGACATTCCATCATCCAGCCGCATACAGGCTCTACAGCCCATGTAACTGGACTGCACAGCCTGTAGCAGTTTACCGTTAATACCATACTCCGGTAAAATGTCCCAAAGTTCCTTTCGTACAATCGTGTCAAATGCTCTCTCCAGATCCACAAAACTGCAGAAAACCCTCTGGTCTAGAGCCAGATGCTTCTCCACAATGTTGCGCAGAGAGAACACTTGATCCATGCATCCCCTTCCACTCCTGAAACCTCCTTATGTCTCACACAGTAAACCATCAGACACCATCCTCATTCTCCTTTCAATAATTTTACCAAACACTTTTGCTGCCAAACTGGTCAAGCAAATTACAGAGCCGTACTCTGTAATTTGCGCAGTCATAACGTGAACCCTTGTTTTTAAACAAAGGCACGATGACTGCGCTATTCCAGTCCCCGGGAACCATTCCCGAGCTCCAACATAAATTGAGGAGCAACAGGAACGCCTCCCAGACACAGGAGCCACCAAGCTTGATCATCTCGGCAGACACCATATCATTGCTTTTATATGGCCGCTAAAACACGACAGATATGGATTTTCATACATTTTTTGCCGGCCGCTGCTCGCATGTATTTCGTCAGTACAGCAATTTCGATTTATCTCGAAAAAGGTTGTCAAAATAATGCTCAAATTCCAAGCATGTTTGAGAAAAAAGTATTATATACTTTAGCCGTCTCCTTTTTTTTTTAATGGGTGGGCTATAGTTGTCGCACTCCTCGCATCACTCCATCCGGGGCGACAGAGGAGCGTAAGCACGCACAACCGTAACCCACCCGTCACACCTCGCCTTCGTCGTTGGACCGACCACCGGAGCAGCGCGCACTTGACGTCAGTGGCCGGCCCGACGGAATACCTCCTTAGGGGTACCCTCTCCTTGACCGATGTCCCCCCCTCAGGGAGGACGTCGGTCTTTCCTCACGCGGTCAACCTCTCGGCGGGTGACGGACTAAATCCCCGGTCCATTCACCCGCGGCCTCAGCTAGGGCGGCATCAGGCGCAGGTAATCTCGCCTGCGCCGCCCAGTCGCTGGCGGTGGCTTGCGTCGCCGAGGAGACGTTCACGTTGCACGTTCTCCGCCGCCTACTTTAGTCGTCTCTTACGAATTCTCACGGGTAAGATAGGGGGTGGTGAATTTCGTTCTTACTCCATCACCACATGGAAAATTCATTATTTCTTTATAAAAATAATAATGATACTATTTATGAATAGTTTCTAATAAAAATAATGTTAAGAATCCAAATTGTGAGGAATAAATATTTTCTTCTTACAAAAATAATAATTATACTATTTATGAACAGTTTCTAATATAAATAATGTTGAGAATTCAAATTATATAGAAACCATTACTTGCAACGTATTGACAAAGTCGATAGAACTTTACCCATTGCAGCTTTATCTCGATCGACACTCGCGATTGCATCTAATTTATAACACAGTTGATTGTTTGAAAAGCAGTTAAAAATGCTTTTAAATTAACTCATAGATCACAATCAGTTGCGTCTGCTGTACTAAATCAAGTTTAACTTGATTGAACTCGTTTTATTTCTCTCCTTTTTAAATTTACGAATGACGTAATGTTTTAAGTAGTGATCGCCTATAATGTATTATCGACTGCAGTGGTTTCAATTTCAATGCAGAATAGTTCTTGGTTATTACCAGGGTGTAATTCATGTCCTTTAATTTTATGATTGAAAAATTTCTCGTAATATTGAGATGTATTACGCAGTGCTTTAAGAAATTAACCACCAACGTATTCTTTAGAGTGATATTAAAAACAATAAGAGGATAAAAATATATAGCTCTTAATATTATAATATATCTATATCTATACATATAATAAAATTGTAACGGATCGCTGTCTGTACATGGAAGATATATGAGAAAAAATATTACTGGGACCTTTATCAACACGAATAGAACCCAAAACCTTGATTGTTAAAATTTTTGTCTGTTTATCTGTTTGTCTGTGCGTTTGTGCCCGCTAATCTCAAAAACGGCTTATCCGATTTAGACGCAGTTGTCACTAATATGTTGTGGTAAGCTTCACTTAACATTTAGGCTTTATTTTATGTCAATTGGCTTATAAATAAAAAAGTTATGTCAATTTAAAGAATGTTCGGAGAAAAAATCATTATCGATTCTTTTCAAATTACGTACAAATTATCTTTAGTAAAAATAAATAAACTTGTGTTTCAGCATTTGTTGATTTTCACCCTTTGGGGGTGTAAATTAGGCCTGCAAAGCGGGTTGGATGACTCATTAAGTCATTAGCGCCAAGCCGATATTATTGAAGCTGGCAATTTGAAATGTTGACAGTGGTTTCTTTCTATGACGTAGAGATTTACTAAGAAAGGATTTCACGAAATTATACCCCTAAGGTGGTGGAGCAGAGTGGCAAAGTTTGTATGGGGAGAAAAAATCTTTATTGATTCTTTTCAAATTACGAGTCGAATCAAATATTCTAGAGTAATATCCGGCATTTGTCAATTTTCACCCTCTGGTTGTGTAAATTAGGCCTGTGAAGCGGGTTGAACGACTCATTACCGCCAAGCCGAAACTATTAAAGCTAGAAACATAAAATTTTGAAGCACGTTTTTATTTATGACATAGAGATTCAATATGAAAGGATTTTATGAATTCCGCCTCTAAGGGGATGTAACAAAGCGGCAAAGTGTGTATGGGGAGAAAATTTCTTTATCGATTCTTTTCAAATTACGTATTCTTCGGTAAAAATAAATAAACACGTGTTTCTCTCTCCCTCTCAATCAATCCCGCACCAGTGCCGTAGTGGCGACCAGTGCCGACGTGAGAGCTCACATGATTCACATAGTAGACGGCAATAGGTTCTTGCCCAATGGTTTAAAATACAGGTTAAGTTTAGCTTCAAAAATGATCACTCTATAACTCAAATAATAAATCATATCTAACGAGGTCGAAACTCTGTTGGTGAAACAAAACAGTCAAATAAAGAGTGGCGATAATTATATTTTTATCCCATGGTCATACCGTGAATAGTATATTAATGGCAATATAATTTGTAGAATGAATAGAACTTTGAACAACCTTTTTGTGACTGGCTATGGTATAATAGACACACGCGCGCCGTACACGTACATCTACGTCGTGCGGGCGGGCCACCGCAACCAGGTATCATCTCGAGTCGAAGCCTTCATGCAGTGAACCTCAATACAGGTACTCACGCTTGCGCCGCCCAAAGCACCGACGGTAGAGCGTGTCAACCTAGAGTATTTTCTCTCGGACCCACCCTATTACCTAATTCCGTTAGACAACTAACTCGCAGAAGACGGCGACTACATCCCAGTTTCTGACGCTGTTGATTATCGTCCTAGCGACAAACCTTCAAAACCTTGCATTGTTTTTTCTATTTAACTCTGTCAGACATGACTGCGTGGACGAAGTCGTGGGCAAAAGCTAGTATTATAATATAATTAATGTCTTATCCCATTCAGACTGCGATTTAAAAAGTGGTCAAGTGCGAAAAAATAATGAGTATGGCAATTGTATTCTTATTCTATTAGTGACGTGGATATGACGAAGCGCTTGCTTAAACTAAAAAAATAATATACTTTGGAATAACCATTCGATCTTGTTACGGATTATTGTAGTCAAAAATATCTGTAAATCAATGAGGTGATAACATCAATGAGGTGTAAACATTGTCGGGTAGATGGCACACGTCACCTTAAAGATGTAAATATGATACGAAGCGAGATTTGAATGTCATACAATAGTTCACGGTGATGTAAGTGGGAGCACGATTGGGACGGACTCCCAATAGGTGTGGGTTCGAATCCCGCTTGTGACATCATTTTTCGCTTCATAATCGGGTTTTTAAATAAATAATTAAGCATATTATTAAATGCTAAATTTCAGTAATTTGAGGTGATATTTTGTTTTGTGAAGATATTACAATTAAGAATAAGTTCTAACAAATTAAAATACTAGTGCAAATCGGTCAAGGTATGTTCAATTTCGAGAAGAACCCGCGAGGGTAAACTGCCGGGCGGGCCACCGAAGACAAAGATCGGGTACCGGTGGCTGGCTCGCACGGCGAAGAGAGGTGCTTGCAGGGCGGGTCTATGAGGTTGCGCGCCGCCTCTTCCGTCGTCCCGGACCGATTCGGCGGGGCGCGACCACCTCCATAGTCCACCGCAAGAAAAAAAAAAAGAAAGGTATGTTCAATATAATATAACATTTTTTCTCGCAATAATGAATTGTCACAAAGCGCCGAAAATATTATTATACTACATTTCAACTATTTGTATACACTGGGTTGGTAATAACTTTTGTGGAAAGCAGCATTTATTCTCCTAAAACGTAATATCTCGCCTCTCGTATTTTAAAAACAAGCTCTATTTTGAAATAAAGTGATGTTCCATTTATAAAAAATCACTGTCTCCAAAGGTCCCCAGTGAAAAATTATAACGCGACGTCGTACATTTTGTAGCCAGGAAAAAAATATGTTTTCCCTTTGTGTTTGAGACGTAATATTTCAGGGGAGCCTGTCGGGCGTCACACGACTGTGAAATATTCCTTGGTTTAACCTAAAATACATTATTATTAAAATGTTATAAAAATTGCATAGCATAATTTGACAGGGACTGGCTGTGTGCGAGAAAATTCTACTGGGAACTTTTGTATAGGCTGAATGATGTCTATTCTCTTGCCCTGATTATAAAAAAAAATGTTTTACGAGTTAAGCGATTTCATATTTTAATTTATATTTTTAAATTATTATTGTTTATGATAGGATTTTATTATTAATAACAGATACATATATGATGACATAGATATTGGTTCTAAATGACCCGTCTGGCGAGATCATCGTGTCGTAAATTAATGCTTTACTGGCATTAAATTGTTAACTAGACGACTATATAACGACGTTGAATAGAATTAGCACAGCTCTCTGTACTAATTCTGTAGCTGCATAATTGACTTTAATGAAATTAATACTGGAAGCGCTCTGAAAAAAAATTATTGCAAAACTGGCATACGAGTATATGCAAAGTTTTTATAAAAGTTTTTAAACACTATCGCTATATTTTTTATGTCGTAAAATCACATAAAAATATTTCAAATAAGGCAAAAAGTAAATCGAATAAGGCAAATTAGGATAGGTATGATAGAATTTTTAATGAAATTAACCAACTTAATTATTATTTCGATGGTAATACAGTAAAAAATGGCTACGGATATTCAGCAATATATATATTTTCATTTCTATGTAATAGCGGTAGCGGCTACGAATACTACCAACTCTTACTATGCTCGTGGATGTCGTAAAAGACGACTAAGAGCCTTATAACGACCTGGGCCAACTCCATCTGATGCCATTTGGTCAACAATTACATTCCCAAGGAGGGTTGACGTCTGACAGGCGGCCGGTCATACAACTATTGCCAATAACTTTTACAATATGTACTATGAAATAAGAGTACATATTGTATCGACTCCAAGTAATTGGGATAAGAGTAGGAGAACGACGAACGACGATATATTTTCATTTCTATGACATTACTGTAATATAAAACAGTGTACAAACTATTTTAAATTCGGAGGAATGGAATTGACAAAAATAGAACGATCATTTTGTCGTTGGAACGGTTTTGCACTCTTCCGATTTAGGATTTAGACAAGGGAGCATACGCTCCCTTGTCTACTTTTAAAAGTTTACCATTACTTATTGTAATTTATTATTATTTTTGTTTTGTTTTTAATTTTATAATATTTATTATAAACATATATTAGTATGAATAGTAATTTTTTGATGGCTCTTTTTTTATAGCTTGTGGTGGCAAACGAGCAAGCAGCACACTTGATGTTAAATGTCGTCTATGAATCTTTGCAATACCAAGGGTATAGCTTGGCCGCTGTTTATTAATACAAACGCCGAACCCACCCAGTTGGGCTTCCGGCTCTCTCGCTCACCGAACGGAGCGCTATAGCACATTGCCATTATTCAGACGTCGATCTTCCGCGAGAGTGTGGTACTACCCCGGACCGGACCAGCCCGCGGCTATAGACAGAAAACTGTCAATAGCGTGGTCCTACCACATTGAAAACTAATTCATCATAATAGTAGCTCAGTGGTAGCGTCATACATTGGAAATTAAAATGTTAAAACATATATTTTTGAACATAAAATATTCATTATGTGTCTAAGGTACATGCAGAAGTTAACAAAAAGACTTCACGGCCTGGAAAGATATTCATAAATCATAGTTAGAAACCATCTCCATCGCGTTAGTTTACAAACAAAAATCGCATCATAATCTGTGAATTCATTTAGGAGCTACAATATCACAGACAGACATACATACATATATACGGACACTTCAAACTTATAACATGACTTTTTGTGTCAAAAAAAGTATGGTAAATCATTAAATTCACGTAAATTTTTTTGTATCTATAATCATTATCAACCACACACAAACAATCATTGGCACGTTATAAACACATATCTACATTAGTTTAAACAGTGCTTGCCAATAGCAATACATTGGACTCGCATCTGTGTTTGTCACAGTCATCGGGGACAATAGCAACGACGCCCTTTGTGAACTACAGAATACCACACAGCCTACGTAACGATAAATCAAACGTATTATACGTTGAACTGTACGCACGTTATATGATATTAATTACCTTACAGCTATTTTGTTTTGATAACAAATTGCAGGAATTTGTTTTATCTTTATTTTTTAGATATAACCATTTATACTGAGAATATTTATCTATGTGCAATGTTGATTTTAAAAATATTGTATTCTTGAGCCATCTTTTATTGGAGTATATAGGTAACTCGATATAAGATCCTATATTATTTGGATTGGATAGCCTACCTAGTTAATTGGCCTTGGAACCCATGGACGACAGTTATACCCAACATTATAATATATAGACAGAAAATTTTTGTAAAACCACTTTCATTTGAAAGGTAATAATGTGAATATGGTTTTAAATTACTAATACAATGCATTAAGAACGATAGAAGGGATGATCGATATTCATCGATGGTGAATAAAGATCGATGTTTAGCTGGAAAAATCGATGTTTGGCCTTCGCTCTTCGGCAACATCGATACATTAATATTAAGAGAACTAAATATCGAAACGTCAATTTAGTATAAAGGACATCTAGATGTCCTAAATGAAGCTAGCTTTATTTGGATGGAAGTATTAGCTATCAAGATCAACTATTTACCACTAGATCACACTCATAACTGAAACGCTGATCACGGTAGCCGAAATAGCTGCATTTCCTTTTTTTTGGCCACTTATACCGCTCCCTTGCTGTCCGTGGCTAGCCCAGCCTTTGCATTGCCCGGGTATTGAAAAAAAAATGCTGTCAAGTTCAACATTGAGGTGATTCTTATAAGAGTGTGTTTAAATTTGTGCAGCAAACAGCACACCTGGTGGTAAGCGTTACTACCGCCCATGGACCTTTGCAATACCAAGGGTATAGCTGGCCGCTGCCTACCAATACAAACCCCAAACTCACCCAGTTGGGCATCCGGCACGCTCCCCCACCGAACGAAGCAAACTGTCATTATCCAGACGTTGATATTCTGCGAGAGTGTTGTACTATCCCGGACGGATCGAACCGCGGCTGTAGACAGAAAACTGTCAACAGCGTGGTCCTACCACTAAAGACAGTGTCAGTGTTCTGAGTGTGGATCTAATTTGTGTTCGTTAATCTTAATAATGTCTGGATGACCGAGCCTTGCTCGGTATTTTATTGTTAGTGTGTATTGGAAGATATATTTAAATATAATAAAAATAATGAAAACATAAATTAATAAGTCAAAAGTAAAAATAGAAACTAAAAAAATATATCGAGCAAAAAGGAACCAGAGTCGCGTTTGTTGAATAAGAGCACCCCTTAAATATTTATTTTATTTTGTTTAGTATTTGTCGGTTTAGCGGCAACAGAAATACATCATCTGTGAAAATTTCTGTCTGACTGTTTAACTATCATGGTTCATGAGATACATCCTGGTGATAGACAGATGGACGGACGGATGAACAGCGAAGTCTTAGTTATAAGGTCTCGTTTTACGCTTTGGGTACGGAACCCTGAAAAGGTTGAACTGACATAAAACTTGGTACAATAGAAATACTCTTTAAAATTAGAGTGTTTCTCAATACAATACAACAATACTGTATTAATGCGCCATTTGAAAGTTTCTAAGTTATAAAGAGGTCACTTTTAGGACACGGCGTCATAGGAACGTTGAGTTTGAAATTTTAAATTCTTGGACAGCAATTTTCTAAGCCGAATAATGTAATTGAGAGCCATGATAACTAACATATTGCACCGAATAACTGAAATCCATCGCTCATAAGATGTATTACCTGTTTTTATTATACTCTAGAGAGGGTATTTTTACCGCATAATGATTAGGAAAGAGAGATAGTCATTTGCTATGTTTTGGTTCGCTGTTTGGCCAGTGTTTAATCAACATATTTGTAAAAATTGAGATGGAAAAGCCGAGTTATATTAGGAACAATCAGTAAGATACAATAGGGAAACAGGATGTCAATGCTGATCAGATTGGTCCCAAGACGCCATGACCTACCTATGTGCGCTACTACGGTCGTTTCGATTTCTTTATACCAATTACTTGCAAATACTTTAAATCATTCGAAGGGGTCGAATATTAAAATAAATCCTTCGAATAAGTGATAAACCCCGAGTCCAACAACCGGTTGAGTTCCTGAATACTCTGCAGGCTCCCGGTCTCCCAGCTCACATCTTAAAATAAAAGAGCTGGCGCGCCATCAGTTTGCAAGAATAAACACAATTGCAATGTAATCGGTTCAACTATACTGACCGGTGGTTCTCGAGCAGAGTCTGTATTTATTCCTAAGATTCTTCAAATACCATCAAATTACTACTTCGAATTTCAGAGAGTGCAGTTTGTCATCAAAGTCTGCTTCACAATGACCATAAACAAAGCTCGTGGTCAAATTCTTAAGGTAGCGGGAGTAGACTTGAGAGAAAGCTGCTTCTCCCATAGGCAGTTGTATTTGACATGCTTCAGAGTAAGCTCACAGAGTAACCTGGTAATTCTAGCATCCGAAAGAAAAACAAAAGATATTGTTTACAAAGAAATATTGTAATAGGTGTAGTATCGCGGGTGGATGTCAAAGAAGTGGTACCAGTGGTCGGCCTAACTTCGATAGAAAAGATGGTGGGTTATGGGGCTGCATACTACACTTCCTTCGCTTCGGTCGTAATGAGCACGGTGTGTTCAAAACATAGCCTGCTAAGAAAAAAGCCACCCATCCGTAATATATAACAAAATTTCATGTTATTTTCATGTTTATTAAACCTTCCCTACACTATAACAAAGATTGTTAGCATCATCATCATCACAGCCCATATACGTCTCACTGTTGGGCTCAGGTCTCGTCCATAATGGGAGGGCAGTTAACCTACTATACCGCGCTGGTTAGACGTGTTGGTATAGGGTTTTGTTTCGAGTTTTCCTTCTCTTGCATAGATGTAATATGTATATAAAATCTCTTAGTCATCTCTTACCACCCACGGGTAAGATGGGGGGTGGTGAATTGTATTTTTACTCCGTCACCACATGGATAAGATTATTGTGCTATATAAGTACCTACACAAACATTTATGCATAATAATTTATAAATTATAATAAAATTAATAACGTAAAAAACAAACAAAAATCCTATTAGAACCATTTTCGACTTCTACGCAGACAAAGATGCGGGCAAATGATAATTTAATAATTAATAAAATAATAAAAAAAAGGCCAAAAAGTAAATAAGAGAAGGTAAGGCTCCGAACCGAGCTCAATTTTCCAACTGAGCTAAATGTCAATTCTTAATGACAGCGTTAAAATTTGAAAACCTTCATATTATAATAGTTTCAATCAACGAAAAACTACATATTTCGTATATATATATATATATATATATATATATATATATATATATATATATATATATATATATATATATATATATATATATATACAAGAATTACTCGTTTAAAGATATAGTGATATATATATATAAATTACGCGTCACGTTGTTTTTCCGCGATGGACTTCTAAAGTACTTAACCGATTTGAATGAAATTTGCACAGCATATGTAGTTTGATCCAACTGAAAAGATAGGATAGCTTCCATTTTAACTTATAGTCGCAATATTATTTTATTGCAAATTATTTGTCTATTATTTGACAGTCACAATTATTTGTTATCTCCAAATAATTCTAACAGATGGAAGTATCTGTTGCCTGGATTGAATAAGTATTTAATAGATGGCTCTATGTTAAACGTACAAACGTTTCATATAAGCTACAATTTATTAGCATTACCACCATGAGTTACTGAGGCTACCTTAGCCACAGCAACACGTGGAGGGTCTGCTAGTAATATTATATGTTTGTAAAGTCCTTCGCAATGCAAGAATAATTTACTTAGTGAACTATTAAAAAAAAACACATAGAGTAGATAGTTCATCCACACATCAGTCATTAATATTCAAGTGCTCTAATCTGGCAGTTTACTCCATTGACATAGTTTGAAATTACCGTATAACACCGGCCTCACACGTAAGTGCACGTGTTCATTATTAATTTATACACCTACACCCGTCCCTTTTGTCGTACTTATAATTTATGCACGGGGATTCCCCTTAAGTTTAAGATTATCAAGTTGGACTGCGGCGAAATCTATTTTGTATTGTGAATTGGATATTTCGTAACCACATTAGAGACCAAGCAAGGGACCTTTAGGAGAATTATATTCAAAATCCAATACATTAATTTCAATACATTTTTCTGTTACGTTAGGTTAGGTTACGCACTTAGGGATAAAACATTACACATATAGATACATATTCCATATTTTTTAACATGCTATAAGTATTAATTTGGTTTGTATGTAAGGGAATTTTTAAATGTTTGATTAAATTGAAATTTTGTTTACTTATCAAGGACTGATGACAATGCAATACTTTAAACAGTTTATCACGTTATTCTTACGGGATCAGATTTTTTATTTTCGTGATTGAGATTTTTGCGTGATCCGTTAGATGTCGCTATTAATATTTTCTGCATCGCACTATTTAGTTGTCTACAAAATATTTGTTTTTTTTAACCTGTTCTATTTAACACTCATAAAGGAATAAATTCTTGTGTTACTGCAGGTCTTATAAACATTCAATGAAATCTAATTTAGGGACACAAACAACATAATTTGTAAATTATACACAGAACTGTTAAAAGGAATAGAAGTATTTTAGGTATTACAAAAAAATATTGATTTTGTAGCTCCTCCTAAAAATAAGATTATTAAATCTATAAGCATCGGTCATGTACTGAAGGAAGGGGGAGTCAAGAGTCTCCGAAACCGGCGAGCGTGTATGAAGAGAATTATGAATGTTGAGGAAGCGAGTGAAGTATGCAGAAATAGAGTTCTCTGGCACTCTGTTCTCTCTGCCTACCCTGCAAGGGATATGGCGTGATGATATGTATGTATGTATGTAAATCTATAAGCTGAACCTACAGACATTGTTCTGTATTATTCTGAAAACAAGTACTAAATAAAATCCTTGATCTCGATTCATAGAAGCAACTGTCACCGGGTCACACAAATAAAATATTTTCAATAGAAATTTATCCAGCCGTTTATCAAAATCTCTGTCATATAAATACCTTAGTACAGAAAGAATTACTTAAAGATAATATCTAATAACGCAATAAAGGGCCTATTATCTGCAGATCCGCTTTGTGGATTATTGCTGCCTCGCCTGTTTTCCGCTTTTGCACTAAATTATGGTATTAAAAATAAAAAAAACTACATCGGCTGTGTTGTAAAGACACGATAGAAATACAATTTTTATTTTATAAAGAGATATGTTAATTGTCTATTAATCACTTTAAAAAAAAAGTGAAAGATTGAAATGGTATGGACATGTGATGAGACGAAATGAAATTACTTTCATTTCGTCTCATTCATTATCATTTAAAAAAAAGTTTAAGTATAAATGTTGAAGGCATTAGGGTTAAGGGAAGATCGAAGAAATGATGAATGGACTGCGTGAAACATGACATGGATAGACAAGGAGTGACCACAGAGATAACGTCTGAGAGGGTTGTATGGAAGGAGAAGATAGCGCATAAGACATATTGCGTCGACCCCAAATAAATTGGGATAAGAGCAAGTTGATGATGATGATGATGATCTATTAATCACTTTTGAATTGCGCACCATGTTTCATCTCAGCTCATATATGTGCCACTGCTGGACTAAAGCCTCCTCCACACTAGAAGGGAAATTAACCTACTATACCACGCTGGTCAGACGTATTGGTATAGGGTTTTATTTCGAGTTTTCCTTCTCTGCCTGATGTTATATGTATAATTTACCTCTTAGTCGTCTTTGAATATCACCAACGGGTAAGGTAACGGGGTGGTGAATTGTATCTCACCATACGGAAAAAATATTTCATATTATTCATTAATAAATTTGAAGAACACAGATTTTCTTTATCGTTCCTTTATTTATATTGTTGAAAAGTGTTTGGCCAATACATACAAGGATGCAATACAATACTCGCTGAAACTCTTTTCTCTCCAACTTTTCGTAACATAAAAAGATTGTGGTTCAGAATTTAAAAAAAAATCAATCAAAATGGCTTGATGTACTGAAAGCTCAAAAGTGAGATGGACTTTCTCACGAAATATTGCATACATTCTGCCTTATCATAGATACTATATCTTCTTCTTTTAGACTATGCACGTCACTCTTTTGAGTTTCCTCCATAATGGGAGGGTAATTCACTTATTATATCACTACTCATCTTCGTGGGGCGACGAATTAAGAATAGTTTGATCATCGTCATTATTTTAACCCATGTAAGTCCATCAGTCCAAAGATTTATCAGTGTGCATGTTTTTAACTAAATTATTATATTTTTTTATAAATCCAGTGGTGACGGAGTAACAATACCACGGATAAGAATTTACCACCCCCTATGTGGTGAATTCTTACCCATGGGTAAAAGACGACTCAAGAAAATATATGCATATAACATCTAGAAGAAAAACTCGAAATAAAATTCTATACCAACACGTTTGGCATTTGTGGTGTAGTAGGTTAATTGCCCTCCTAGTGTGGAGGGGGCTCGAGCCCAGCAGTGGGACATATATGAGCTGAGACGATGATGATGATTAATTTTTATCTCAAACTTCTAACAATATTTCCTCTTTTTAATTGAATTTCGCATAACAATTCGATAAGTAAGCTTCAGATAAATATTTACGCAGATATATAAAAAAAATATCAGCAAAAATAAAATATGTAATTTACAAACTCATAAATCAATTAAACGCCATTTTAACCGTAACAGAGGATGAAACAAATCCACAAAGGAATGTTGTGTCGCCCGAACAATTCCGGAATGTGGCCCTTGAGTATACTTGAATATACAAACATCATATTATTTCACTTTGGTATTCGCTCGTAAATGGTTTGAATAACATCATATCTCTATGGATATCAAAGACAAATAAATTTAAATTCTAATATTTTATGTTAAGGGAGTTTTATAACATAGAAATCTATATTATTTGAAACAATTCCTTTTAAAGGACAAGACGTTGCACTAAGGAATAAAAGCCTTGTATTTCGAGAGACTACAAACATACAATTAACGGAGACAAATAATACTATTAGAAGCAACCAACAAATATTGCGTACTTACCGTATTCGTCACGGACTTAAACAACGAAAAGAGCTTAAGCGTCTGCTTATATCGCGTTTTTGGAATATCTATATCTCTAAAAGAGGATGTTTGTGTATATGACATCGTTAAACTTGAAAACTATTTGATCGATCTTTATAAAAATTAGTATGTATATGTACATTTTCACGCAGAAGGTTTATATGCTATCCTCATTGATATAACTTAACATCAAGCAGCGCTATGTAAGATACAATCATAGACTTCTGCAAACAAGCCAACAGGCTGATTTTGCTATTTACATATATTATTTGAAGAGAAACGCTTTGTGGAAGGTGTCTTTTTTGAACTTCATATCCATATTCTTATTGTGTAACGATAAGTTCTATAGAAAAATAGCTTAAGCGACGCCTATATCACGTAATTACGCGTAACGCACAACAGTGCTACCAACCCAAACAGATAATTGTGATTATTCCAACTATATTTTTCAATCAGGAAGGCGTATTAACACAACGTAAAAATAGGTCCAATGATTGAGAATTTATATAATACTTAGAGCATTATACTGAGAGCTTGTAACGGAAAAAGAAACAGACGTATCTTTTTTTCAAAGTATATCTTTTGCTCGGCTTTAGAATTTTGATCGGTCGATATTATGTGCGACCAAAATATCACGAAATAAGAGCTTAAGCGCTTCCCATATCGCATATTTATGAATATTCGTTACATATATTTTGAAGTGAAAAGTATATGTTAAGTAATAAATAAGCGATATAGATGTGTCGCTTAAGCTTTATTTCTCGCAAACTTGAGTGGAGTGAATAATACACTCTTCTCGTTTTCATCACATTCTATTTAAAAATGATTGATAAATGATTAAAATGCTTCTTTGTAATACAAAATTGTCCCATCTATCGCAAGTCTTTGCGACACGCCCTGTCTATTTTTTTTAAAGACTACAGGCTACTATTGTATCCCTACGCCATTGTGTGGTGACAGCTTAAGAAAAGTTTATTGTGGGAGTCGTAACTAAGAATGAGGGATCACCAGAAGAAAGAGCAGTAGCACTTTTGGTAAATTTATAACGTCATCATAATCATATCGTTCATATATGTCCTAGTGCTGGCCTAGATCCTTCTCGATAATAGGGGGAATATGACTTGCTATTTCACGCTGGTCAGATTGTTTGATTTTATTTCTAGTTTGCCTTTTCCCGTATTTATATTATATGCATATTATATCTTTTAGTCGTCTTTTACAATAACCACGGGTAAGATAGGGGGTGATGAATTATATTCTTACTCCATCACCACACGGAACATCTTATAACACCATTGGTAATCCGCTTATCAGGCGTGGTGATTTTAACATTATTCACCATTTGGCAGGCCTATATTATACAGTGACGAACTACAGTACAAACCAAAAGAACAAAAATTTCGAAAGTACCATTAAGAAAACTTTTTAACGTTATTTTCTTTATCCAAGTATTCATTTACATGATGTGTAAAGTTGCGTAAAAAAGTTTAATCTTAACCCTTTTCATTATAAAAGAAGATAATTATGATGATTATTTACAAATTAGATGGTAATTTTCTCTACTATTTAGGGATTAATTTACGGACGTTTTCTTTTTTTATAGATTTTTTCTTTCATCTGCTTGCACTTTAGTACTTTCTATTACTTTCTTCATGTTTTCGCTATTGTCACCATGATGTGACGCGGATATTAGCAATACCATGTACAAAACTATGGTCTGACTATGTTAGAAATATAAGATTAAATACTTACTATTTTACAATTAAATCAACGTATGCGACCTCTTTGTCGTGTTGAACATACCTGAATAAGTTTATAAGTAAAATTATAGAGATAATAATTTGACCGTGTGGTGACGGAGTGAGAATACTATTCACCACCCCATATCTTACCCGTGGGTGATCGTATGAGACGACTGAGGGATATAAAACGTATAGGTATAACATCTATGCGAGAGAAGGAAAACTCGAAACAAAACTCTATACCAACACGTCTGAACAGCGCGGTATAGTAGGTTAATAGCCTTCCCATTACGGAGGAGGCCCAAGCCCAATAGTGGGACATTTATGGGCTGTGATGATGATGCTGAATAATTTAACAAAAATATAATTATAATAATTATTATTATTTTGCACGTCGGTGAATTTGTATCAGCATCCGCGTGGTGAACGACACAAAAGTTCACATTTCAATGAACAGTATTTTGTCGTGTGCGAACGGTGCTGTATAAATCTGCTGCGAGTCTAAGTCACGTAGCTTGATGATTACGAGTCGTAATTTACAGACATTATCTACCTATGTAAAGAGTTGTATGGCGTTAATAGGCTGAATAATGGTGATTATGATGATGAAAAAGTACATCACAACGAGTGAAGCTCCATTCATAGCTAAGTAGTTAATACTTCATTTATACGTAGCATTTTATTATGTTTGCGAAAAGATAGCTATCTTGAGTAAAACTTGCGCCATCAAACGTTTCTATGCGAGTTGTTCGCAGTTTAACGTTATTTGTTAGCGCTACGATATGATCAACTTCTGATTAAGTTCCAAATGAACACAGTTCAATGTTTGTTACCGGTTTGTGGAATGGTAAAGTTTTGTAAATAGATCTTTGTTTAATAGAGTAGTTTTATTAATAGATTGTTATCACGCATGTTATCTGAGTTAGCAATCTGTAATTGTACATGCGATGGGATAAAAACTAAATCTATCACGGTAAGTTCCTTTTGGATATGTTAGGTTTCAGTATATTATACAAAACAATGTCATTCCTCATCATTATCCTGCTCTTATGCCAATCACTTGGGGTTTACGCAATGTATATTAATTTTTTTTTTCGGACACGTGGAAAGAATGCCGAACGAACGTCTGGTTAAGAAGATATACAATGCAAAAGTGGAAGGATGTACGTACCGGGGGAGACCGAGACTAACCCACCTAGACCAGATCGGTCATGTACTGAAGGAAGGTGGAGTCAAGAGTCTCCGAAACCGGCGAGCGTGTATGAAGAGAATTATGAATGTTGAGGCAGCGAGTGAAGTATGCAAAGATAGAGTTCTCTGGCATTCTGATCATTTTCTGGTATGTATATTAATTTTTATCGTATATATTGCAAAAGTTATTGGTAATTGCTTTAGGATTCCCTTGCCTGTCCTATAGGCGTAAACGTAAAGAAAGTACCCTATATCGGAGATCAGGTCACAGAAAAGAAAGAAACTATTACTACGTAATAATAGCTGGACCAATATCAAGATTTTGAATCAGAGAAATCATTATGAAGAATGTATGTTGGAGTCTTCGGACCAAGAGCCATTAATAATAAAAAAGGAATATTTCTGAAAAAAGAAATTCAACATGACTTATAGAAACAGCATGCTTTTATAAAATTGATTACCAAAATTTAAGGAAAATAGTAATCCAAGTTTGTATGTAGTATATGTAAACAACCCCTCTATATATATCCCTCTAGGGCTACCATCTTGTAGAACAATAGAGATTAAATGCCCCTTTTGTAATACGCAAGCATTTTAAAATAATCACTTAAGTATGAAGAAAACGGACAAAAGAATCGAGGCTTTGGGTTTCCTACTACTCATTTGTGGCTCCAGGGCTATAGGGGTGAATGTAAAGAAACGTGTTTTATCATTTTTTTAACACTAATGTATCTATTTTGCTTTGGACAAAGCGCAATATTGCGCTTCGTTCGGTAAGCGAGAGAATCGGAAGCCCAATTAGGTTGGGATTGGTAGACAGCGGCCTAGCTACATCCCTGGTATTGCAAAGGTCCATGTGCGGCAGTGACACTTACTATCAGTTGTGCTGTCTGCTCCTTTACCACCATAAGCAATAAAAAAAAGCTTATGGTTTTTATACATTAGTGTGCACTTTCCGTGTGGTGAAGAAATAAGAATACAATTTATCACCACACCTCTCGCTTGTGGGTATCGTAAAAGATAATTAAGGAATATACGCATATGTGATCTATTTAAGCGAAGGAAAACTCAAAATAAAACTCTATACCAACACTTATGACCAGAGCGATATAGTAGGTATATTTCTCTCACATTTTGGAGGAGACACAAGCGTAACAGTGGGACAAATGTGAGCTGAAAGGATGATGAGTGTGGAATAAATTCGTATGTCACAGAAGATTTCGCAAATATACAACAAACACAAAGCTTTAACATCATATCATCATCATCATCATGTTTAATCGTGACCATAAATGCTATAAAAATCTACGAAAAGTCTGGATTGTAAAAATCGAAAACAAACGTGATAAAATTTATATAAAATAGATTTATCTCAAAAAAATGTCAAGTTAACTTAATATTAATAAAATAACATAATAGCAATGAGAATGTGTAGAAATTCTTTATGCTTCTTCGGGGATAAAGTTTATGAAATTTTATGATCGTATTTATTTGTGACAACCGTATATAATAATATAATATGAAGAATATGAAGTATTGATACAATAAATTGCCATGATAAAATTCACTACTACCTATCCTATAGGTGATCGTAAGAGAACACTAAGGGATACATAACGCATATAACTTCTATGCAAGAGAAGTAAAACTCGAAATAAAACCTTATACCAACACGTCAGACCAACGTGG
Source organism: Lymantria monacha (assembly GCA_905163515.2). Classification (NCBI taxonomy): domain Eukaryota; kingdom Metazoa; phylum Arthropoda; class Insecta; order Lepidoptera; family Erebidae; genus Lymantria; species Lymantria monacha. The sequence goes on from LR991088.1 coordinate 32,413,638, forward strand.
TATAGGTTGTCAATTGCCCTCTCATTATGGGGGAGGCTCGAAAATATAATAAGACATATTTAATTTTCATATAAAATCATCATCTTGCTCTTATCCCAATTACTTGGGGTCGACGCAATATATCATCTTTTTCCATACGATCCTATCAGAAGTCATCTCTGCCGTCCCTCCTAAACTATCCATGCCATGCCTCACACAGTCCATCCATCTTTTCTTTGGTCTTCCTTTACTCCTTAAACCTTCAACATTCATACCTAAAACTTTTCTCACAACATTACTTTCATCCCGCCTTTTCACATGTCCATACCATGTCAGCCGTTCACTCCTTAACTTTTCCGTCACTGGCGCAACTTTCAAACTTCCTCTAATGTATTCATTTCTTACTTTATCCATTCTTGTCAGACCACACATCCATCTCAACATTCGCATCTCCGCTACATGCAGTCATCTCTCATCCATCGCTATATAAAATATATTTAAATAATACAATCAATATCTTTTACAATTAATAAGCAAAATATTATTGAAATACTAAATTACAATATTGATCAAAATAAACTTGCAAAATTGTTGGCAACACTAACTGTCTGTGTTGTTTGAAACTAAAACAATTAGAGGTAGAGATACCCCGTCGTCGATTCTAACATTTCATATAGAAGTTGTGCTTCAGAACAACTGTTTTTACATCAAACCCGCTGTTATTGTTATTGGCTAAGTTTGATTGATTTTAAATGGAAATTTTAAATATACATCTATTACAAACTTTGTCAATTTCATTTCGTTTCAAAAACAGAACAAGCATCTATGGTTATACAATATTATATTTCTTCTTCTTTTTTTTTGTATTGGCAATCAACTATTTATAAGAGCCATTGTTGCCAGTGTCGAGTTATAATTTTATTCACGTCTTTAGTCTCTTCATGTTAGTCCGTCAGTAAGTCATATCATCGCCATCATCAGTGCTATAGCTACACTGTTAATGGTATCTTCTGGGAATTTTGGTGGAAAACGAAAACTTTGTAAAGCACATTTATGTTATATTCGCTACATTCTAGCAGTTCCTCTGCATAACATTACATAAAATGCAATCAAAATTATTTAATATAATATGTTAAAACACTAAAATACTAAATATAGTACAATATTGCCACATGGCATTTTTGTAGTGGTAGGGCTACATTGTTGACAGTTTTCTGTCAACAGCCGCGGGTAGGTCCGTCCGTGGTAGTACCACTCGCTCCTAAAAGATCGATGTCTAAGCAGTGGTAATGTGCTGTTGTGCTTCATTCGGTGAGCGAGAGAGCCGGCATCCCAAATTTTGGGTGGGTTTAAAGTTTCCATTGGCAGGCAGCGGCCTAGCTATACCTCTGGTATTTCAAAGGTCCATGGACAGCAACACTTTCTACCAAGTGTGCTGCTTGTTCGTTTGCCACCAAAAACAAAAAAAAAACATCCATGCTTACGATAAGAGAAACGAGAAATATCTTTAAGAAGCCGGATTCAACCACCACAAATATTAAGCCCACAAGACCACCGTGCAGCTCGCGTGATGATCATCAAACCGATAAAATGTCGATCGTCTCATTTAATTAGAGCCGGGCCGTTGTCAACTCATTGTTGAGCGATTTTTATCTAACGACAATTTATCGCTCGGTAGAATGCCGTTTCGTAGCTTATTAGTAGTGTGGTCTAAGGATTAGAAAAAAGTTTATACATTTCGAGATGAAATAAGATATGAAATAAGCATTAGGTATTTGGAGATCATAGTTATGATTTACTGTATTGTGGGACTAGTTAGAACTTATAAATCTTGTCTTAGAGAAGTTTATGTTTAGCGGTGAACGATAAAGGATTTTTCGGCGTGGTGATGGAGTAAGAATACAATTTACTACCCTCTATTTCTACCGTGAGTGTCGTAAAAGACGATTAAGGGATACAAAATGCATATAAAATTTATGCAAGAGAAGGAAAATTGATAATAAAAGTCTATGTCAACCCGTCTAACTCGCGTAGTATAAATCAATCAATTTCCTTCTTATTGTGGAGAAGATTTGAGTCTAGTAGATGTATAATATGTAAATGATGTGATGATGATAAGGAATTAGTAAATAGATAGTAATGCTTGGATTCCAACTATCCATTCATCAGCGTTTAGAGATCCATTGTTGGATATAGGCCTCCACTCGCGATCACCAATCAGAATAGTCATATGTCACCTGCATTAAATAGTTCTTTCGTTTTGTTTCTTCTCTGTGGATATAACAATGCCTATAGTACGTATGGTGGGAGGACGTTCTACGCTTACGTTATCTGTTTCGTGGTCGCCAGTCGAGAACCTTTTGTCTGCAACTGTTGTCGGTTCGATGAGCGAGGAGGTCTGTGCCATTTCGGTGTGCTAATTCTTTGGGTTTTATATATAGAAGGCGACGAAAGGGACGGTGCATAGCCTCATAACTAGCCATGTTGTATCTCTCTGTTATTATTTGAGCTGAGTAGTGGTACTGAGCTCCTGTTATCATTGGCTCTACCGAAGGGCTATCCTTTCGGATATCATCCCCAGTCAACGTCACGGCAATATTATTTGGCGTCACGCGGTCAGCTTCTTTACAGGTGGCTGACTAATCCCCAGTACAACTATCCGCGGTGTCGGCTAGATGCAGAATGCAGTTTAGCACGAATTTGACGATTAACACCGGTGTGAGAAGATACGAGTTTCATCTTTTAAAATATTATACGTCAATGCCCGATAGATATTAAATTGGTTACCAAATAGATTTAGTATTAACATAGTTTTTAAGTTTCAATTTGTATTTTATAGATGTTAGTTATCCGAAATAATAATCACTATAAATTATTAAATTATTTATTTATATTATTTATATAAAATAATATAAATATATTTTTTTTGTGTACAATGCCATATTAGTTCAATATGTAGAATTCGTAATTTAGTACGGCAAGCATTTACTCTCGAGTTTCCACCAACAGAGGTGTCTAATAAAGCCTTATTAAGAAATTGGAGCTTTATTATCTGCCTTCTACTTTAATGTTAGCTTCTACGAATAGGGTATTGTCTTCCTTAAAAGCTCGTGTGTATATTTTCTACTATATACATAATTATGTGTTTTCTTTTGTTGTAATTCTGTATAGTTCTAAATTTTAATATAACAATATAAATATAATAAATTAAAAAGTTGAAGTTATATACGCTAGTCACAAAAATTATGGGAAAGCAATAAAAATCTAATTTTTAGGTTATTTTCAATAGGCTGTAACTCCGAAGAAAATGGTTTTTTGAAAAACGCCAAATTGCAGTTTTAAGTGTCTAGTTTTTGAATCTATCTGTGTGTGAAATCCGTAAAAAGCTCAATCATATACGGTATCATGGTAGTTAGAAGAAAAACTACCGGCGAATCTGATCGGGATGATGTTTGTATATATTTTTTTTTATTGCTTATGTTGGCAAACGAGCTAGCAGTACACCTGATGGTAAGTGTCACTGCCGCCCATGGATCTTTGCAATACCAAGGGTATAGCTTAGGCCGCTGCCTACCATTAAAATCCCTAAACCCACCCATTTGGGTTTCCGGCTCTCTCGCTCACCGAACAAAGTGCAATAGCACATTGCCATTACTCAGACATCGAACTTCTGTGTGTGTGTGTACTATATTACCCCATATTGAGTGTGGTATTACCCCGAACGGACTGGCCCGCGGCCGGAGACAAAAAACTAACTAAACAGCATGGTTCTACCACTATTGTATATGTATACAGGTATGACATCGCTAAACTCAGAAACTATTTGATCAGTCATTATGAAAATTGGTATTTAAATGTATTTTTTTTACGTAGAAGTTTTAACATATAAACCTTCTACGCAAAAAAATCCCCATTATACTGGTAACTCGCCACCAGGCGGCGTTGCAATGTATCAACTTCTACAAACAAACCAACGAGCTGGGTTCGCTAGAATATTGACTTGCCGGGCGGGCCACCGAGGTCAAAGATCGGGTACCGGTGACCCGCTCGCACGGCGAAAAGAGGTGTTTGCAGGGTGGGTCCATGGGGTTGCGCGCCGCCTCTTTTGTTGCCCCAGATGGATTTGTCGGGGCGCGACCACATCCATGGTCCACCCTGCGGAAAAAAAAAGATGGGTTCGCTAGTAATTTATAACTATATTTTACGAGATAATAACCAATTCTTTTTCATTAGTTTTATCTGTAGATAGCAAAATGTCAACAATGTGGCCCTACCATTGAAAAAATTATTTAAAACTATTAATTGAAAATTATTAAAACACTGAAAATTAATTATTCGTATTATTTATTTGTATTATGGAGGCCATACACGCTAGGTTTTGCTTGATGGTTTTAACTGTGCATGCATAACCGACAGGCATAACCGAGTTTTATTCTAAAGGCGTGCGAGTGTTATGAATGTTTATAGGTAAGTAACAAATATTGAGTATCGGTACCGAATGTATTATGGTGCTATTGAGTAGACTATTTGCTCCAGACGTGGATGAAGCACTCGTATTAGTTTAATGTTAGCACTTTAGATCGAAAGTGCCACGACACTGGCGAGTTAACGCGTCCGTTTTCACGTAGTGATGGGACTGTTATTTTTAATTTTATCGATTGAAAATATATCACCATCATAATTTACAGCTCATATAAGTCGCACTTCTTAGTTTGAGCTTCCTACATCGTGAGAAGGTAATTGATTTTTATCACTTGATCAAACGGTTTACTATATATAGGCGTTTATTTTGAGTTTTCGGTCCATTACCCAGTACATCGCCATTTTAGTTTCTATACATCTTACTACTACTACACACAACCTCTTCCACAATAGGAGAGAAATTAACCTAGCATATAGTATTATCTCAGCTCATACACGTGCACTGTTGGGCTCAAGCCGTCTTCACAATATTTATATTTGACGTACTATTTTGACCAAATTAATCGGTATAGGTTTTCTTTCGCGTTTTCCTTCTGTTTGGATAGATGTTACCTGCATATAGACTCTTCAGATGTCTTTTACGACACCCACAGTAAATACAAGGGGTGGTGGATTTTATTCTTACTCCGTCACCATACAGAAAATTTAAATTACATAAGTGTTATATTTATATTCTTAGTTATTCAGGGGCAAGATACCTAGATATGTATCTCCCTATGGATTGATAAATTTTATTCTTACTCCATCACTACATGAAAATATTCAAATATTTTAAGTTAACCTTAAAAAAAATGTTTTTATAAATGATTGCCCCTCACTAGTACAGGAATGTCCGATACTTCGACTAGCGATTATGACCGCTATAGAATACACACAGGCGTTGACGATTTATTACGTTTAATGACGTCATCTGTTACGTCACAACGGTTTATAATTAGTGCCAGTTGCGGGTAGTTGAATGTTGATAAATTGACTTTAGTAGTTTAGGGTTAGGTAACCGGATTCTGGGTCTGAATTGACGTTGTTTGCTACTCTAGAAGTCATGATAAATGAGCATTTTGGAGTTAATTGCTCGCGAAAATTATACACTTTGGTTTTTGTTCTCGGTTATTGTTCTAATTTGCAATTCACGCCTAAATTTTAAATCAATATTTACTTAAGAGAACTAATAAAATCATATGGTCTGTCATAATGACTTGTAAAGTTATAAGTATTTTTCTTTTGAGGTAGTATTGTAATGAATATTTTTTAGCCATTAAGCTGGTACGCACACTTTATACTGGTGTTTCGACCTATGTGGAAGGTCATATTGCAGGACTGTTGCCAGTACCTCTGTTCGCTGTATCAGCGGTAACAGGCGAATGTATTCGCGCTTGTGCTGCCTTTCGAGTCTGCGTTAGATCAAACCAGTTCGGTGTGATTGCTTTACTTTGAGGCCGAAAATCACGAGGATTTATTGCATAGATAACCTAGTAACGGCATATTTATAACTGGAATCTGGAAACAGCTTTAAAATTTCTACTAACAACGTGTTGAATGTCACTGGAAGTCATTGAATTCTGGCGGCTTGTGTGACCTATTTTGGGAGAAGCTTACGTCCAACTGTGGACAGTCAAAGGGTGAAGAGAATAGAAAACAATAATAATTTTATGTGATGATGGAGTAAGAATACAATTCACTACTCATTCCCTTTCTTGCCCGTGGACATCGTAAAAGATGTACAAATAACACCTACATAAGACAAGGACGTAGTTAGTAGTGGCGGTTCACACTTTTGACAGCTTTCCATCTTTAGCTGCGGAACAGCCCATTCAGGGTTATTACCCTGAATGGGCTGTTCTGCAGTGTTATATTTAACACTCACAGAAAACTCAACGTCTGAGCAGTGGCAATGTGCTGTTGCGCTTTGTTCGGCTGTAACTCGACTTTGGACGCTAGAGTCGCCACACCACCTATCATTCCGCGGTGTGAAAGCTCTCTGCCTAAAATCCGTATTACGCAGCAAGCGATGAGGCGGGAGCTGCGGCTAATAGACGTATATAAGTTGAGCGGGGAGGATAGCATCCCTGCAGTGGTGCGGCCCAATCGAAGCTACCATCATATGGAATCCCCAAGGGACTCTGTAATTGGATCACCAGTTTTTTGGATGGTCGAAACATAAAAGTACTAGTCGACGGCTCCTGCTCCGAGACCATGACCATTAATGCTGGTGTACCACAAAGCTCGGTGCTCTCCCCGACGTTGTTTATTCTGCATATCAATGACATGCTCTCTATAGAGAGTATTTGTTGCTATGTGGATGACAGCACGGGTGATTAGTGATACACCGAGCATCAGAATGTCCCTCGGAGTATGTTACAGGAAAGACGGGCTCAACTTGTGTCTGAAGTCGAGCGCTCTCTGGGGCGGGTCTCGAAATGGGGTGAACGGAATTTAGTCCAGCTCAATCCCACTAAGACACAAGTTTGCGCGTTCACTGCGAAGAAGGACCCTTTTATCATGGCCCCTCAGTTCCAAGGAGTAACTCTCCAAATCTCTGAGAGTATTGGGATCCTCGGCATCGTATTATCGAGCAAAGTCCAGTTTGGGAGTCATTTAGAGAACAAAGCCAAATTGGCAAGCAAAAAGTTGGGCGTGCTGAGCAGGGCTAGGCGGTACTTCACGCCGAGACAACGTCTTATGCTATATAAAGCACAAGTTCGTCCTCACATGGAGTACTGCTCTCATCTCTGGGCAGGCGCGCCTAAATATCAGCTAGACCCACTTGACTCCCTACAAAGGCGGGCAGTTCGAATCGTCGGTGATCCCAATCTCACGGACAGACTAGAGTCGCTGGAGCGGCGGAGAGACTTTGGGTCACTTTGTGTACTCTACCGGCTCTTTCACGGGGAGTGCTCTGAGGAACTGTTTGATTTGGTAACACCGTCACCGTTTTACCACCGTACCACTCGACACCGTAGCAGGGTTCATTCTAGTTACCTGCAAACGATACGGTCTTCGACTGTACGTTTTCAGTGATCATTTCTCCCACGTACATGCAAGATCTGGAATGAACTACCCGCTGCTGTGTTTCCGGAGCGCTATGACATGTCCTTCTTCAAACGAGATTTAAGAAGAGCTCTTTTTTCATGGTAGGCAGCGGCCTGGCTGTATCCCTGGTGTTGCTGGGTCCATGTGCAACAGCATTACTTACCATCAGGTGTGCTATTTGCTCGTTTGTCACCGTAGACGAAGCTGTCACACCAACGTGAATTCAGTTTCATTCGATTATGGAGCAGGTTTGAGTCCAGCAGTGGAACGTATATGAAATGATGATGATAATATATAGATTTTCACAATTAATACAACTAAAAATCGACTTTATTCGTTCGACTATAAGTTGTTTTTTGTTTGTTATATCGATAAGAAAGATATTGATAGGAAAGTACTTCGCGTAAGCGTGGACAGGTGTGAAGTGAGATAGGTTCAGGAAATGAACCGGAGGTATGACGACGGGCTCGAGTACATCCAGAGATATGAGATATAAAGACGTGGATAAATTCTTTGTGAGGATTTGTAGTTTGGCATTTACGAAGTTGGTGGTCGTGAGGTGAATCATATTTTTTTATTTTAGCCTACCCACTTGGTACTTTAGACTCTAATTATTATGATTTATAAGTATGTGTTTTATTTTTGTGTTGTAATGGAATAAAATTACGCATCTCATCACTTCTTCCTCGCCCGCGGTAAAACATGTTTATGAGATTGGGAGTTCTTGTAGTAGTTATAAAAACAAAAAACCACTGTGAAAATATATAGTAACAATCTCCTGGCAATATAACTTTAATTATGTGAAAATGTGGTATAGGTTGCTCTAAATAGCAGCCTATTCCCAAAAGTGGATTACCCGTGAAGATACAGTAATACAACAGTTAAAGTACTTATATTGGATTCCTGAATGGTTTTGGATTCAAATCTCTCTATACCAATATATACCTCACGTATTTAAATTTAAATGAAGAAAAAAAAACGATTGAATTAGATTAATAAAACTGTTGCTTCACAAGTTCCGCGTGAGGTACATCTATTCTTTAGAGATAAGATTGTAAAACTATACAAAATTTCTTATTGTAAATACAACTGACCAATCAATTATGCTTAGTACTTTCATTAAACCGTTGTTTGCTGACAAGACAATGTCATATATATCCGCTTAAGCGATCAAATCAGCTTTAAATATCGCTGAGTAATCAGAAACGCGGGGCCATAAAAGCTTAGGCTACGGATTTAGGACGAGCGGACGGACATCGCAAAATCCAAACGGCTTCCAATATGAATTATTCTTTTTATGTTTTCTTTGGATTTTTTTTTATGTAGTAATATGTTTTGGTCAAAGGAGTTTATATACTGCAATATTTAAAAATAAAACAGAATCATTTTTTTCGTTTTGAAAGGATGTTCCGATAAGATATGCTAGATTGTTAAATATTATCAGAAAAATATTAAAGTCATCTTGGCTTTTATATGTCCCACTTTTTTTTGCGGTGGGCTATGGTCTGGTCACATTCCGCAAAATCCGTCCGGGGCGACAGATGCGCGCGGCTCCATAGAGCAGCTTCGCAATATACCTCTCGACGAGAGTGGATCACCGGAACTCGCTTTTTGTCGTCGGTGGCTGTCATTGCCCAGCAATTCAAGCCTCTTTTACAATAAAAGGGAAAACCACCCATTGTAACACGCTTGTCGAACAGGTTGGGTTGGTATAGGGTTCATTTCGCGATTTTGTTCTTTTGTATATATCCTTTTCCATATTATATCGCTTGTCTTTCACTACACACATGAAATGAGGTAATGCTGTCATCATACGGATATATAGTAATACGCTTAGTTTAAAACAAAGTAATGAAAAATTAAATTATACGACAACGAACAACTTCATACCTTCCATTTATTATTAAGAATGGATTTAAGTAAAACATCACTGCAATACAATCAAATCAATCTAGCTGTACTTCTGGTATTCCAAAGTTCTGTGAGCAGCAGTAACTTACCATCAGGTGCTGCTTGCTCGTTAGCAACCTTAGGCAATAAAAAAAAATGTACCTATATTATTTTTCATAAGAAGTCGTTATGTGTCATTTGTTTTTTAGAAATTACAAGGTACTTTAAAGCTGTGTGGTAGCAGCTACGAATACTATAAACCCTTGCTTTGCTCGTGGATGTCGTAAAAGACGACTAAGAGCCTTATAACGACCTGGGCCAACTCCATCTGATGCCGTTTGGTCAACAATTACATTCCCAAGTTTGAAATTGACGACTGGCAGGCGGCCGGTCATAAAACTATTGCCAATAACTTTTACAATGTGTACTATGAAAGAAGAGTACATATTGTATCGACCCCAAGTAATTAGGATAAGAGTAGGAGAATGATGATACAAGGTACTTTAAAACTTAACTAAGTCATGTGTTTTAAGTTTTTACTCTATCATCTTCATTTCAAATGGGTACTTTAAAGTATTTATACTTTGCTTTCCAAATTATATGGTGAATCTCAAAGCATAAACAGGCGCCAGTTATTTTTAATTTTCTCATGTAATCCGGTGAAAAAATCTATAGAACAGCTTTAACCTTAAATACAATATTTTCTTTCCATGGTGTAAGTAAGGGAGTTGTCAAGCGTCGAGCATCATGTTCTCGTTTAGCTTAGTAAGCGGCTATTTATGCTAATAATTCGCATAGACCCCGCCGCAGGGAACAATTGTGACAATTTATGACCTCTCGAATTCTACGGGGTTACACTGATTTAACGGAGACGTAACGAGTTTCTCGAGGGAGGGAAACGCTTCAGGTAAATGGCATAAAATGTTATTGCGTTTATCGATCGATTTTGTATGCTTAGATTTTCTGCTTAAATACCAAATAGTTGAAGAGATACTGCATTTCTTGATTCAAATTATCGTATATTCCATTTTGAATTTAACATACGTACATACGTAGCCTCACGCCTGTTTCCCAGAGGGGCAGGCAGTGACTACAGATTGCCACAAGCCACGATCCTGACATACCTCCATCACAGTTTGCATGCATGCTATACGGTTACGCGTACTCTTAATCTGACCTTTCCCCAAATTGAAATTTAAATTTAAAAGTTTAATGAATCTATATTTTCAGGACTTATATGTTCTGAACATATGAGCTTCTTAAAAATGTAAATAATAATTTTCATTTTCTGACCTTCAACTTACGTTAAATCACTTGTTCCGATTAAGATTTTCAACTGTGATAATTGACATTCTAATTCTACTGAATTGCCAATCCTTTTTTTTTGTGGCAGGCTGTGACTGGAAACATCCCACTAATTAATGCATCCGGGGTTATAAAATGGCCGCGTATGATTCTACAAGTAAAGTCGTAAGAGAAACAAAAGGAGATGGATGGACTATGTGACAGAGAATATACTTATGAAAGAAGTGAGTACCGATATGACGGCTTCTATGGAAGGGTTCTATAGAAAGTAAAGACATGTTATGTTGACCCTATTTAGCGTGAGGCAGACTAATGATGTTGCCCTAAACTGTAATCACCCCTTGTGTATATTTTGTCGGTTTAACTTACTTTCACTGGGTTGAAAGCCTTCAACGTTCACACATTATCCACGCAAATTTATGAAAGCCATCTGCGGCTATATACACAAAATTAAAAAATATTCTATTGTAAATGACTTGATAATAATGGCTTGTGAATAAATTGATTTCTCGTAAAAGAGAAGTGTTATATTTGTAATCATCATTATTTATGCTCACATAGGTCTCACTACCGGGCACGAGCCTCCTCACAATAGGATATATAATAAGATACAATAGGATGTATATTAACCTACTATACCACGCTGATCAAACGGTCTGGTTTAAAGGTAAGAAAGGGGGTGGTCAATTGTGACATTACTGAATCGCACACGGAGAAATGCCATATTAATATTACAAAAAAAAATAGTCCGCAATGCTTGACAATTTGATAGTCTGTAGATATTTGGTGTCGTACATGAAATTCCTAAACATAATCTAAAGGTAATTAACCAAATATGCCGGCACTTGTATATATATATATTTTTTATATTACGATGGTGTTATTTTTAAAAGTAACATTCCGCATTAAGGAAAAAGTCCTTATAACGCTGGGGATTAAAAATGCAATTAGCGAACACAAATTACAGCTAGATCCAGAATAATTATATTTGTCGATCATACAAAGAATTGTTTCATGGGTTTGATATACTTAAATTCCCCCAAAATATGCGTAGTATTAACTATATATGACATTAGATATATGTCTTTAAGTCGTGGTATATAATGGCAGGAAAGGGAAAGCTACTAACATAATTTTTTTTACTGATTTACTATAATAATTATTACATGCCTATACTTAATCTTTTCTTGTCTTAAGTATCTATGTATAGGTTCAGTTAATTGTAAGCTTTTTGAATTGTCCAATATTTATTATTAGGAGTCAATATAATTTAGTTTGCTGCCGTTTTTTTTATCAGAAGAACTCAATTACAAAATCAAAACAAGCCAGCTCTTGAAATACGTGATGTTCTTACAAAGAGGTCCCATTTTAGTTCCACACCCATCTAACTTTTTGTTCCGTTTAGATGGAAATGGAAATTGGTGGGAATTGTTTCCCGTCTCGTCGTACTGTGCCGCTCGCAACGTCGTTTATTGGCCATCAATTCTTCCCCTAATTGGTTCGCGTGAAAAGTAACTTCGATTGGTTCTGATGTAAAGCATACTGGAATAGATTTTAGATATTAATGATATATATAAAAAAACTCATTTGCGAATGAAACATGATTACTACAAATAGGATTTCAATCCACATCCATGGGAAATCCGTTTCAATCGTCTCACTAATTAGATTAGTGTTGATAGATACATCTATTATCAAAATTGTAACTCGTATTCTCGTCTTTACGAGAGATATCTATCCCACAGTCAATTTTTAAAACTCCCACGGGTACCCTCTTGTAACTCCCATGTTGTATTCTATCAACTAAACCGTGAAATTTATTGGGTTTAAAATATATACATACATATCATCACGCCATATCTCTTGCAGGGTAGGCAGAGAGAACAGAAGAACCAAAACCACACCAAAGAACTCTATCCTTGCATACTTCACTCGCTTCCTCGACATTCATAATTCTCTTCATACACGCGCGCCGGTTTTGGAGACTCTTGACTCCACCTTCCTTCAGTACTTGACCAATCTGGTCTAGGTAGGTTAGTCTCGGTTTCCCCCGGTATCATACATCCTTCCACTTTCGCATTGTATATTTTCTTAACCAGATGTTCGTTCGGCATTCTATGTCCGAACCATCGGAGCATTCCATTTCGCATCTTTACACCAATACTCTCTTTCATGCCTACTCACTCTCTTACGTCGTCGTTACGAATGCGATCGGTCAGCCTAACTCCACTAAAATAATTAAAATAGTATCTACTAAATTATCTATTGTATACTAAATCAAGGGCGAGGTGCTTGTAACTAAATTCTATAAGAAATACTTGGATGCTTAAAATTGGTTTGGTAAATTGTGTTTTCCGGAAAATATGTTAGGTATAAATAATTGATGAAAAATGAAAAAAAAATTCAAATTAAAAAAAAAATGACTGTACTGAAGGAAGGTGGAGTCAAGAGTCTCCGAAACCGGCGAGGGTGTATGAAGAGAATTATGAATGTTTAGGAAGCGAGTGAAGTATGCAAGGATAGAGTTCTCTGGCACTCTGTTCTCTCTGCCTACCCTGCAAGGGATATGGCGTGATGATATGTATGTGTGTAAAAAAAAATGAATTTAAAATTAGGCAAAACTAAGGATCGAACCGAAGCTGTCCGTCACGTTTATACTGTTCAATTTCCAAACTGAGCTATTTTCATTTCTTAGGGTATTGCCTAAATTTACAATCCAATCCATGTTTTCCAATGGCTGAACATACTAAAAAACCATATTTTATATAGATGAAACTTAGATAGATTAATCGGCCCCCGAATTTATAGACGCTGTCCTGTACCATTCTGTTTGATCAGCATGGTATAATAGATCATTTTCCTTCTCATTGTGGAGGAGGATGGAGCCCAGCTGTAGGATATATGTGGGCTGAGATGATGATAGTCACTGTCCTATTTCTAATTGGTGCATTGTTATGTATCTTGATTTAAACCTTTCTAGATAAACTGGCTATCCTACTCAGTAAGACATTTTGGAAGACAACTGGTAGCATTTGAGATTAGAGCATTTATATACATAAACATATTATCCATGTGGTAACGGAGTAATACAATTCCAACCTTACCCGTGGGTGATCATAAGAGACGACTAAGAGATATGAAACACATATGATATCTATAACACAAACACATATGATATCTATAGGGAAGAAAAACTCGAAACAAAACCCTATACCAACACGTCTGACCAGCGTGATATAATGGGTCAACTTACCTTCCATTATGGAAGAGGCTCGAGCCCAACAGTGGGACGTATAAGAGCTGGGATGACACCAACAAACTCTTTAGATTTATTACTAATAAAGATAAACCCTAATGTCTAATCTAGTTACTATAAGCTTAATGAAAATATTAAATAATCAAATTGTACTCTATTACGTTTACACAAAGTTGCAGTTTGTTTGTAAATAGCAAATAATTGTTTCGCTTACAGCTTAATTGGAAAATCTTTGTGATGTGCTATCTAATTTGACGTGTTCAGCGAAAGAGGATTTTTTTTTAAACATAACACTCAGGAATTAATCATTACAGATTTAATAGCCTTTGTATTGGATATCTTTTACGTGTGGTGACGAAGTAAGAATACAATTCACCAACCCCTTTTGCATGTAGGTATGGTAAAAGATGATTAAAATTCAACTGATTTACTGAAACTTATACTTACTAAACGTGTATCCAATCATTTTGATTGAAATATTGTCATCATCATCTCGGCTCATATACGTCCCACAGTTGGGCTCGAACCTCCTTCGCAATGGGAGGGGTTTTATTTCGAGTTTTCCTTCTCTTACGTAAGTGGTATATTATGCATTTTATTTCCCTTAATCGTCTCTTACGATCACCCACGTTCAAGATAGGGGGTAGTGAATTGTATTCTTATAAATATAATTTTATTAATAATAAAATATATAATTTAAAAAATGACTGATATAGGAGCTGAGATGATGATATGGGTGAGAAGAAAAAAAATACGAGATATCAATTAAATCTTTAGTAATATACATATTTTTTCAAAGTGACAAAATTCACATATCTTAATTTTTTTCATCTCAACTCATATATGTCCCACTGTTGGGCCCGAGCCTCCAACATAATGGAAGGGTAATTGACCTACTACACCACCCTCGTCAGACGTGTTGGTATAGGGTTTAGTTTCGAATTCTCCTTATCTTGCATAGCTGTTATATGGGTTTTATATCTTTTGGTCGTCTCTTACGACGGGTAAAATAGGGTGGTAAATTGTATTCTTACTTCGTCACCACATGAAATACGTAATAGAAAGGCTGTTTCTTCTTTGATTTCCATTAAGAATAGGAATAAAAGCGACAAAAAATTTCTTAAAGGAAATAATGTAAAAAAATAAAATTAATCATTAAATTTATCGAATCTCCTCGCTTTTGTCATTAAAAGCTTTGACGATAACAAAGGGATTGAAAACCCGTGAATAAGCGTACAGGCGTCAAGCATTGTAGGGAATCGTGGGGTATTGCCAGCACCTGTCCATCGCTTGTATACAAAATAAATTGCGTAAACAGCGAACAAAACCTACTTCAACGCATTTAACAGATTGCGAAAATGAAAAATCTTAACACTCTTCAACAAGGGTTTTGCACAAAAGATAATGTCATCCAACATTCACATTAAGACGATCTAGCTAAAGAAAGATTATGCATAAAATGGTAGGTCCTATTGTAATGGTAGATTCACGTTCTTGAGGTTCATTATTCTAATTGCTTTTTCGTAGGCAACTCGAAATCTCTTCACTCTTTCGAGTGGCACTCGCCTTTGCGAACGAAAACGTGGTAATTAAATTATTTTTCCCTCGTTACCAGTGTTTGGTGAGATTACTAAGGATAATGGGTACTTTTATATGTTTTGTTTGGATAAATAATTATTATTTTATGTGATATAACATACAAGAAGTATAATCTATACAGATAAATAAAATTTTAGTATATGTTACGTCAAAATATCGTTTTTTACTAAATCCATATTCAGTATATATGACACTTAATGTGTAAACTTTAGTACTAGTTAGGATAGGCTAAAGTTTTGGAGGGCATGTGAAAATATCAAGGACCGCTCTCAGATTTTTTTTGCTGATATTTTATGTATTGTAACTTAGAGAAGGTGCTGAAGTGTAGTGTATATGATATAATAGTGGATTACGTGTATTTTCATGTTCTCCGATTTTTTTCAGAGGAAACATTGATTTAGTTGTCAACACTCAATTAATGATAATAACTAGACCGTTATTATGAGTAATCTACTTAATATGAAAAGGTTCAATATTGTGCTATAAGTTATGAAGAAAATTGTACAAGACTGGGTTATATTCAGATTGTTAAGCTAACAATATATTCGACTGAAAGACTTTATATTGATGGTTATGAATAAATATTATTAAAAAACAATAAAATTAAAACAGGCCACTGAGAAAAGTAGACGATGATAATTTTGTATGAATTTAGAATTAGAAACTTTTTGGAAATCTGTAGATGTATAATGAATTCGTATACCATTAATTTTTATAAATTGACGGCAATTTAAATAGGAAATTTGATTAGAAAAAAATTGTTTCTCTATATCGCACGCCTCATAAGCGTAGCGTTGAGGTCTTGCTCTACTCTCGATATATGAATATCAAGCACTTTTCAAACCTAAAAATAATCATATTTTTCTCACACTGTACTTATAGGATAGTATTATCATACATATGTCAAGAAAAAACATTCGTTTAAACGTATTTGATATTTTTAAAAAGCAATTATTTTGTTTAAAGTAAGAAAATAGTTGATTAAAAAAAATATTCGAGGACGTCGGATAAAATATTCTGGATCTGGCGTTCACGGTCCGTAAAAAATAATGAATCGAAGTTTTTATTTTATTAAAAGCTACATAATTGTAACACGCTATTTCCTTGCGAAAATGGCTTGATAATTCTTTGTCGTTTCATTTTAATTAATAAAAAACTAAATTGCTTAGTCTTTAGTGTACCTTATGAAAATTGGGTTCGTTTACATTTTTTGTTCATCCATTCGGACAGGCAAAGGAAACAAATCCCATACAGCCTACACACATACAGCTATGTTTAGAACTACGTCGAGAATGACACGGAATTTCAAAAGTATTTTTTGTTTCTTTCATTTTCATTTATGGCATTGACTAATAGTAAATGATAAATAATATAAAAATTATGAGGCGTGCATGTTTGAACTTTCCAGATTTATTATTGCTTATGGTAGCAAATGAGCAAGCAGCGCACCTGATAGTAAGTGTTATTAAACCTCACCTCTCCTTGCAAAACCAAGACAACCCTTTTTAAGAAAATAATTGTTAACCAGACAGCTTTAGAGGAGCCTAGGTCTTTGTCATAGTTATCTTTTACGATAACCACGAGCAATATAAGCGTAGGTAGTATTCATAGCCGTACAGTAAAAAATATTTAAAGGAACATCATAGAAAGATTTTATTACAAGAAATATATTATTTTCATTGCTGTAACATTCAATTACTATTTAAAATTATATGTACATAAAAATACAGTAAATAATAAGGGTTTTTTTTCTCAAGATATAATCGTAACAAGCAGGTATCTCATAAACAACGACACGAAGTTGCAATCCCCTAATGGTATGGAGTCGGCGAGGAGATTTATTAGTCCTTATAGGTTATATACAGTAAGTATCGATGGTATGCATATTTTGAAGTAAAAACTTCTTTAGGCATGTTGGGCGATATTGAGACAAGGAAATAACATTTAATTCGAAAGCCTAATGCTTAGATACACTGACATATGTGTTTATTGCACGCCTCATAAGCGAAGCGTTGAAGTTTTGCTCTACTCTCGATATATGAAAATCAAGCACTTTTCAAACCTAAAAGTGATTGTATTTTTCTCACATTGCACTTATAGAATAATATTATTATACATATGTCAAGAAAAAACATTCGTCTAAACGTATTTAATATTTTTAAAATGCAATTATTTTATTTAAAGTAAGAAAATAGTTGATTAAAAAAAATATTCGAGGACGTCGGATAATTTTTATTTGTATCTGGCAGGATCACAACTGTAAAACTTAATGTATCAAAATATTTATTTATTTAAAAGCTTCATAATTGCAACGCGCTGTTTCCTTTCGAAAATGGCTTGGTAATTCTTTGTCGTTTAATTGCAATTAATAAAAAACTAAACTGTTTAGTCATTAGTATACACTAATTTGGTTGTTTAGTCATTAGTATACGCCAATTTTCATAAGGTATACATACGTATACCTTATGAAAATTGGCTTCGTTTCATTTTTTTGTTTGTCCATTCGGACAGGCAAAAGACTCCCATACAGCCTATCGTAAACGAACAGCTATGTTTAATACTACGTCGAGAATGGCACGAAATTTTTCATTCATTTTTATTTATAGTATAGACTAATAGTAAATGATAAATAAAATAATAATAAATTGTCACATGTCTGTTAACTTCAGTACCATAAAAAATTGTATTTTTTTTAGTTTCTTTAACTTTTTGAAACTTTTTTATCGACGAATGGGAGAAATTTTATATTGTAACGTTTTTCTGTTACGCGCCATATTTATTTTGAAGTGTAAAGCCCATGCGGGTTATCCGTGTGGTGACGGAGTAAGAATACAATTCGCCACCACTTATCTTACCCATGGGTGATCGTAAGAGAGGGGGAGAGAGGGGGTAAGAGAGAGAGAGGGGGGAGATAGAGAGAGAGAGGGGGAAGAGAGAGAGAGAGAGGGGAGTAGAGAGAGGGGAGTAGAGAGAGGGGAGTAGAGACAGGGGGAGTAGAGAGAGGGGGAGTAGAGAGACGGGGAGTAGAGAGAGGGGGAGTAGAGAGAGGGGGAGTAGAGACAGGGGGAGTAGAGAGAGGGGGAGTAGAGAGAGGGGGAGTAGAGAGGGGGAGTAGAGAGAGGGGGAGTAGAGAGAGGGGGAGTAGAGAGAGGGGGAGTAGAGAGAGGGGGAGTAGAGAGAGGAAGAGTAGAGAGAGGGGGAGTAGAGAGAGGGAGAGTAGAGAGAGGAAGAGTAGAGAGAGGGGGAGTAAAGAGAGGGGGAGGAGAGAGAGGGGGAGAGGGAGAGGGTTATGGAGCGAGGAAAAGAGAGAGAGGAAGAGGGAGAGGAGAGAGAGAGAGAGAGAGATCATAAAAACGTATTAATAAAAAAATGTAAAAAGAAACAATAATATTTTTAATAAACATCAATAAATTTTAAATAAATAATTTAAATAAACAATCTTCAGATTAACGTAGGTGAATGATGATGAAATGAAAATGAAAAAAAAATCTTTTAAAATTTCGTGCCATTCTCAACGTAGTTGTAAACATAGCTGTTCATTTACAATGCTGGCAGCATTGTAAACTCGTACGCCCATGTCGTGCGGCGTTCCACAGGGGTCGGTTCTGGGGCCGACTCTGTGGGACATCGGGTGCGACTGGGCGTTGAGAGGGAGTCTCCCCCCCGGGCTGAGCGTGGTGTGCTACGCTGACGACACGCTCGTCACAGCCCGGGGCAGGACACTCGAAGAGGCGGCGAGCCTGGCCACTCTCGGCACCGAGGAGATGGTCAGGCGGATCGAGGCGCTGGGGCTCAGGGTGGCCCTAAACAAGACGGAGGCCCTACTTTTCCATGGGCCCCGTGTGAGGCTGCCCATCGGCGCCTCGATAGTGGTAAACTCCATCCACATCAGCATCCAGGCCCATATGAGGTACTTGGGTCTGGTGCTCGACGGGCGATGGTGGTTCCGGGAGCATTTCCGACAGATTGCTCCCCGGCTTGTCGGCGCGGCGTCCGCCCTTTCTCGACTCATGCCGAACGTGGGCGGACCCAGTTTCGAGGGCCGACGGCTGTATGCGGGGGTCATCCGCTCGATGGCCATGTACGGCGCACCCGTGTGGGCGAGGGCTCTGAACGCCCAGCTCAGGGCGGTTCTGTGGAGGCCACAGAGAGCCATGGCGGTCAGAGCCATTCGCGGGTACCGCACGGTGTCAACAGAGGCGGCGTGCCTGTTGGCCGGGACACCCCCGTGGGACCTAGAGGCGGAGATGCTCTCCGACCTGTACCGGCGGGTTATCACAGCGCGCGAGGAAGGTGGCTCCCCATCGTTGAGCGAGATAGCCACCTGGCGCGTGGATGCCCGCCGAGACGTCATCGCCCGTTGGGCTACGCGGCTGGAGAGGCCTAGGCACGGTGTGGAGACCGTTGAGGCCCTCCGGCCCGTATTGATAGAGTGGATGGAGCGGCGGCACGGAGTCCTCACCTTTCGGCTGGTGCAGGTATTGACGGGGCACGGGTGTTTCGGGTTGTACCTGCACAGGGTCGTGTATAGGGAGTGGACTCCGGCCTGCCACCACTGCAGGAGTGACGAGGACACGGCGCAACACACGCTGGAGGTGTGTCCGGGATGGGAGCGGCAGCGCCGTGACCTCGTCGCTGTCATCGGTGCCGACCTGACGCTGCCGGCCGTCGCGAGAGCGATGGTCGACAGCATCAGGAACTGGGACGCGGTCGCCGCCTTCTGCGAGGCTGTCATCTCGCAGAAGGAAGCGGCGGAACGGGCAAGGGAGGATTCCCGCGCCCCGGGCCGCCGCCAGCGGCCGGGGCGGCGCAGGCGCGAATACCTGCGCCTGATGCCGCTCTAACCGAGGCTTCGGGTGATCGGACCGGGGAATTGTCCGGTCACCCGACGTGAGGCCACCGCGTGAGGGCGACGCCCCGACGGCGAAATCTGTCGGGGCGTCGACGAGAGGAACCCGCGAGGGTGAACCGCCGGGCGGGCCACCGAAGTTAAAAATCGGGTCCCGGTGACCCGCTCGCACGGCGAAGAGAGAGGAGTTTTACGGTGGGTCTATGGGGTCACGCGCCGCCTTCTCCGTCACCCCGGACCGATTTGGCGGGGCGAGACTAATCCATAGTCCACCAAAAAAAAAAAAAAAAAAAAGCATTGTAAACTCGTGGCTGTATGGGATTTGTTTCCTTCATTTATGGCATTGACCAATAATAGTAAATGATAAATAATATAAAAATTATGAGGCGTGCGCTTTTGGATTTTCCAAATTATTTATAAATAACCCCAAAACCCAGTAAGGTTAGATTATGCAAGATTATTTACAAAAAAATATTTAGCAGTGAAAAGATTTTACCATATGTGACACTTATATTAGTATCTATTGGAAGTATTTTACATTGGAACGGCTTTTCATTGTTTTTTTTTATTGATTATGGCGGCAAATGAGCAAGCAGTAGAGATGGGCGTTTTCAGATTTTTACGCAAACCGATACAAATTCGATTTCTGATATTGAAATCGATTTTAAAAACCGATTTCTGAAATCGATTTCCAGAGCGGTTGACGGAGCGGGTTTACCTTAGTTTCGATCGATATTCGATGGTTTTAGTTATTTTAGCGTAGCAAACGAAAAACGCAATCGAACGAACGCATTCAAAATATTTTTCTATAATTTCTTTGTTGATTGGATTTAGGTGTACGATTTTCTAGGCTTGCTTTATCTAGGCTTAACTAGAGTACTAGACCAGCAAAAATGTTTTGTTTTGGATATGATACAAAACTTTCTTGCGTATTTAAAAAATCGTCATATTTACAATGAATGAAAAATTAAAATTATATAATATAATCATGAAATGATTATATTATATAATTTTAATTTTTTTGTATGGTTTTTTTTTATTAATCCCGATTACGAAGCGAAAATCTTACCTTTTTACATTAAATAGTTATTTCTTATTTATCATCAAATCGTATGTATGATACTAACATACGTTAGTATAGTATTGAATCATAAAATACCTATCTAATTATATAGTTCACGAGATCACAAAAATAACATTACGCGCACACAGCACGTGTCACCAAGGTCAAGTGTGCAAAAACTCTCCAATAATTCAAAATTCAATTTAACGAACATAAAACTTAAACTACTATCATTAAGTATTGTGTAATATTATCATGGAAGTAGTTGCATTCTAATATAGATCTTATTCCCTGTCTCTTGTAATTCTGTTTCGTTTCAATCTGCCATTCTTAGTTTCGTGGAAACCGCCAAAATCCAAAACTGATGACAATTCGCTTCATCTCTTTCACTGCACTAAACGATCGCTTAATTAGAATGAAAGGAGGCGAATTTTAATGAAATTCGCTTTCTCTCATTCTAACTAAGCGATTGCTTAGCGGAGTGAAAGAGTTAGGTAGTAAGTTTTCAAATATTGGTTTGGTTTGCAAAACTAGCAATAGAAAACGATTGCACGATGATTAGATTTATTATTAGTTTGCGTTTTCGTCGTTTTGTTTTGATATGTCGCGTTGATTTAGTTTTTGCCGAAATACGTTTTCTAAAATCAGTTTGTATAGTGTTGAATATCGATACGATACGATTTCTGACTGAAATCCGATTTCAAATTCGTTTTGATATATCGGACGCATACCTAGCAAGCAGCACACTTGATGGTAAGTGTTACTGTCACTTATGGACCTTTACAATACCAATGGTACAGCTAGGCAGTTACCTAACAATCCAAAGCGACCCAGAAAGTTGAGTTTCCGGCTTCTGGCGCTCACCTAACGAAGTACAACTTGATTTTTCTGCTAGAGTGTGGTACTAAAGCGGGCGGACCGGCCCGCTGTAGATAGAAAACTGTCAACAGTGTGGTTCTACCATTACTAATTTTCGCTTCTCACAAATAAGCTATATTGGTTTTATATAGATAATAATAATTCTTTATATATCTTAATATATATATAAATTACGCGTCACGTTGTTTGTCCGCGATAGACTCCTAAAGTACTTAACCGATTTTAATTAAATTTGTACAGCATGTGTAGTTTGATCCAACTTAAAAGATAGGATAGCTTCCATCTCAATTTATAGTCCCAATATTATATTATATTGCAAATTATTTGTCTATCATTTGACAGTCACAATCATCAGCTATCTCCAAATAATTCTAACAGATGGCGGTATTTGTTGATTGGATTAAGTAAGTATTTAATAGATGGCGCTGAGTTAAACGTACCTACAAACGTTTCAATTAATTAAGCTACAATTTATTAGCATAACCACCACGTGTTGCTAAGGCTACCTTAAACGCAGCAACGCGTGGCCGGGTCTGCTAGTATGATATATAATTAAAAAGAACTTCCTAAAACTTTCTTAACAACTCAAAAATAAAATTTACGAGTTTGTGATGTTAAGAACTTTTCGTTCCTAAGACTGAAAGTTTTTTTAAAGACACTTTGCTGTGAAGTGTTAGTAATAGATACTTGTATCCCTGAGGACTTTAGAAATATATAATTAAGGGATACCAATTATATCCATCATCATCATCACAGCACATAAATGTCCCACTGTTGGGTTCGGGCCTCCTCCGTAATGGGAGGGAAATTAACCTACTATACCACGCTGGTCAGACGTGTTGTGTTGTATAGGGTTTTGTTTCGAGTTTTCCTTTTCTTGTATAGATGTTATAAGCGTTTTATATCCCTTAGTGAATGAGACGCATTCGATCACCCATGGGTAAGATATGGGATGGTGAATTGTATTCTTACTCCGTCACCACACGGATAATAAATTATATTCGTACTCACAATTATCATTATCAGGCTGCACAAAGAACAATCTCGACTTGCGGATCGAACTTGCGAATCTTGGCATCAGAGACCGTTATTTAGGGGGTCATCATATCATAACATTAACAATTGTCGCAATTTGAGTAGCAATTAAATTAAGTAAAATTAAGTAGCAATTGTCCATATTTTACCACGCTGGTCAGACGTGTTGGTATAGGGTTTTATTTCGAGTTTTCCTTCTCTTTCATAGATGTTATATGCATATTTTATTCGTTAGTCATCTTTTACGATCAACCACGGGTAAGACAGGGCCTGAGGAACTGTGAATTCTTACTCCGTCACTACACGGAAAATTAATTATAAGAACAAAATTAAAGAAAATGATTGTATCGAGTTGTTTATTATTTGCTGTGATTTTGTACATTTACATAACATAATCCCTTACGGTACTAATAGAAAAGGATAGGATAGTGGCTTGTACCACTATTAGGCACAGAATTATACAATGCGAGGCGGCATTTTACAATTAGGATATTGATGATTTCATTGTGTATTTTCAGTTCGTATATTATTTTATAGTTGACAACCCCATGCGGCTTGCAATTTAAGCGCACAGAGTAACATACATCACCGGGCGCTATGCACTATTATAAAGTTCATATAAGGGTATATTCACAATTGGTATAAGAAAACCATAATATATATTAATCGTTTTCTTATAAAAAAAAAAAACGCGACGTAAAGATACTTGATAGAAGTAAAATTGTTGTAATACAGGCAAAGTAAACATTTTAATTATTTATGAAGAACTAGCAAACCCAGCCCGTTGGTTTGTTTGTAGAAGTTGATATACCGCAGCGCCGCCTGGTGGCGAGTTACATCAATGGATATAGCGTATAAAGCTACTCTGTGAAAAAATACATACATATACTAATTTTCATAATGATCGGTCCAATAGTTTGAGTTTAGCGATATCATATATACAAACATCATCATTTATAGATATGCTAAGTACGCGATATAAGCAGCCGCTTAAGCTCTTTTTTTCCGCGAACTTTTTATTTGTTAACTAGCTTGTGCCCGCGACTTCGTCCACGCAGAAGTCATCTCTGACAGAGTTAAATAGGAAAAGCAATGCGAGGTGTTGAAGGTTTGTCGTCAGGACGATAATTAACAGCGTCAGAAACTGGGATGCGGTCGCCGCCTTCTGCGGTTTAGTTGTCTAACGCAATTAGGCAATAGGGTGGGTCCGAGAGAAAATACTCCAGGTTGACACGCTCTACCGTCGGTGCTTTGGGAGGCGCAAGCGTGAGTACCTGTATTGAGGTTTACTGCATGAGGGCTTCGACTCGAGATGATACGCGGTTGCGGTGGCCCGCCAGCACAACGTATATGTACGTGCACGGTGCGCGTGTGTCTATATACCATAGCCGGTCACTAAAGAAAAGGGAGGTTCAAAGTTCTATTCATGCTACAAATTATATTGCCGATAATATACCATTTACGGTATGACCATGGGATAAAAATATAATTATCGCCACCCTTTATTTGACTGTTTTGTTTCACCAGCAGAGTTGCGACCTCGTTAGATATGATTTATTATTTGAGTTATAGAGTGAACATTTTTGAAGCTAAACTTAACCTGTATCTTAAACCATTAGGCAAGAATCTATTGCCGTCTACTATGTGTATCGTGTGAGCTCTCACGCCGGCACTGGTCGCAACGGGTTGATAGAGAGGGAGAGAGAAACACATGTTTATTTATTTTTACCGAAGAATATTTGTACGTAATTTGAAAAGAATCAATAAAGAAATTTTCTCCCCATACATACTTTGCCGCTTTGTTACACCCCCTTAAGGGCGGAATTCATAAAATCCTTTCATATTGAATCTCTATATCATAAATAGAAACGTGCTTCAAAATTTTATGTTTCTAGCTTTAATAGTTTCGGCTTGGCGGTAATGAGTCGTTCAACCCGCTTCACAGGCCTAATTTACACAACCAGAGGGTGAAAATTGACAAATGCCGGATATTACCCTAGAATATTTGATTCGACTCGTAATTTGAAAAGGATCAATAAAGATTTTTTCTCCCCATACAAACTTTGCCACTCTGGTCCACCCCCTTAGGGGTATAATTTCGTGAAATCCTTTCTTAGTAAATCTCTACGTCATAGAAAGAAACCACTGTCAACATTTCAAGTTGCCAGCTTGAATAATATCGGCTTGGCGCTAACGACTTAATGAGTCGTCCAACCCGCTTTGCAGGCCTAATTTTACCCCCAGAGGGTGAAAATCAACAAATGCTGAAACACGTGTTTATTAATTTTTACTGAAGATAATTTGTACGTAATTTGAAAAGAATCGATAAAGATTTTTTTCTGCGAACATTTTTTAAATTGACATAACTTTTTTATTTATAAACCAATTGACATAAAATAAAGCCTAAATGTTAAGTGAAGCTTACCGCAATATATTAGTGAAAACCGCGTCTAAATCGGATAAACCATTTCTAAGATTAGCGTACACAAACGCACAGACAAACAGATAAACAGACAAACATTTTAAAAATCATTGTTTTGGGTTCTATTTGTGTTGATAAAGGTCCCAGTAATATTTTTTCTCATATATCTTCCATGTACAGACAGCGATCCGTTATATTTTTGTTATATGTATAGATTTAAACGTAAGTACACGATATTTGTTGATTGCCCCGACTAGTATTATTTGTGTCTTTTGATTGTATGATTGTAGTTTTTCGAAATACAATGCTATTTTTCCTTATTGCAACGTCTTGTCCTTTAAAAAATTGTTTTAAATTCAAAATTTGTTTTTTATAAGTTTTGTTTTAGTTAAAAATAAAATTAACAGCTAATTTACTATTTTTTTTTCATAATTTTTATTTTGATTGTTTATGCTGGGTTTTCTATACTTTTCTTTTCACTTGTCTATCTAGGTATTAGTTACGAATGTCTTAATCAGTCACTATATGACAACAATAGATTTTATCGCTATCGTATGATTTTGGGGCGGCGCAGGCGCGATTACCTGGGCCTGATGCTGCCCTAGACGAGGCCGTGGGTGACTGGATCGGGGAACTAGTCCGTCACCCGCCGAGAGGCCGACCGCGTGAGGAAAGACCGACATCCTACCCGAGGAGGGACGTCGGTCGAGGAGAAGGGTATTCCGTCGGGCTGACCACTGACGTCAAGTCACTCTGCTCCGGCACTCGGCCCAACGACGAAGGCGACGTCACGGGTGAGTTACGGGTGCGCGTGCTTACGGCCCTCTGTCGCCCCTGACGGAGTGGTGCGAGGAGTGCGCCGACCGTAACCCACCCCAAAAAAAAATCGTATGATTTAATTCTACGCATAATTAAATAAAAAATTGTTTACTAGCGAAAAATTATTGTCACATATGGGACTCGAATTCACACCTATTGGAAATCCGTTGTAATTGTCCTACCACTTAAGCATTTTAAATGCTAAATCTCAGTAATTTGCATAATTAATTATTTCTTCACATTATTATGTTACAATGGGAGGGCAATAGATATCCCTTCCAGTGTAACTCACTTTATGGTGGCAAACGAGTGGACAGCACACCTGATAAGTAAGTAAGTACGTGTTACTGCTGCCACGGACCTTTGCAGTACTAAATGTATAGCTAGGCCGCTGCCTACCTATACAAACCCCAAATGCACCTAGTTGGGCTTCCGGCTCTCTCGCTTACATAACGAAGCGCAGTAGCACATTGCCATTACTCAGACATCGATTTTCTGCAAGAATGTAATACTATCCCGGACAGACCGGCCCAGAGACGATTTTTTATAGCGTTTTATTTTAAGTTTTCCGCTTTTCCTACATTCATATTATTTACTCACATCAATTAGTTATCTTTTACAACATTCGCACGCAAGAAAGGGATAGCGTATTGTCTCTTACTCTATCTCCACACAGAAGAATGACGTATTATAATATAATCTTTATTAATATTAAATCTTTATTCGTTTTTCCATAACAATGTGTACGCGGCTTTACTAACAACTTGATGATTTGTTATGATCGCCTCGGCAGTGCTCAGCGGGCGGCCAAAAACTGCATTAACATCCAACAAATCCTTTTCAAAACCAAATTTGAACTTTATTAATATAAATTTAAGATTAAAATCCCTTCAAACAAGATTTAACATAAAATCGCAAAACAAACGAAACTAAACGTTGTTGCCGTTACAATTAAGGAGACGATAATGAATTATCATAAAATATATATTTCAAACTTTATTACGTAAAACATAAAGTTGAATTTTCAATGTGAAGATTAATTCGGAATTAAATGCAAGCAAGTAACATCTCTGTTTCGTATAATAATTTTTCGATGTTAAGACAAGGGTTAATAATTTATTCTATTTTAACCTTCGGATGTTTGTTTGGTGGTGGTTGACGGGCCGTGACGGTCCCGAGACGCTGTGTGGATAATATGGCACTTGATTTATTATGCCTTGTTACTTTGTGATGCTTTAATAGAATTATATTCAGTATAATTCTATATAATATAAAAGGGGTTAAGATATAATGATTTCTAATGTTTATTTATTTATTTATACACAGTGGAGACGACCATACAATAATAATTTTAATTTAGTATATCTGATGACTTGCCCAGCCTGTATACAAACTTTGAATACAATATGTCGTATAGTTTAGCCACAGGACATTACTTTGTATTATTAACATTTTCTAACACTCTGTATTAAAAATTAAAATTATTAGGCTAAGAGATCAAAGAACTCGCGCACCACATCAATATAAACTAATATGAAGGTAGGTACCTACATATCTCCAGTTTACCACTTAAAGTTTTCGCCAAACGTAATACAAATTAATGCATAATATACCTTATTCCTGACCCATAAGATCCATATAAACTGCGTTATCAGACTTAGATAAGACAATTAAAAATACCTAATGCATGCGGCATAATGAAAGGGTACCTATTCGGTCGGATTACAGGTCAGTGAACTAATATTTAAAAACTATGTTCTATTTTGTTTCAATATTTATAATAAAAAGTTTGTTAGAAAATATTATTTTTTAAATTTGCATGTGAGGACTTTTAGATAGTTTCAAAATACTCCTATACACTAGTATTACCGGTCTTTTCATTTATTGTCGTATTGTCATCTCCACCTTGTATAAGGCTCGTCTACAACATAAACACAAACATATGCTAATAACATTCCAGTGGCTTAAGATTAGTATTTTCATCAATTACAGACGTGCACAACATTAAATAATATATTACTATAATAATAATATTTACACGAGTATTATACATTTGAAATAAATTACTTTTA
Organism: Lymantria monacha; assembly: GCA_905163515.2. NCBI lineage: Eukaryota > Metazoa > Arthropoda > Insecta > Lepidoptera > Erebidae > Lymantria > Lymantria monacha. The sequence continues at coordinate 32,442,318 of LR991088.1, forward strand.
CGGATTCTATCGCGTTTGTATGTTAGACCTCCCGTGACCATGATCACTGTAAAGTGTTCGAAACGTCGGGCAATTAAAAATCATATATAAACGCCATAGAATCCCTAAAAGTAGTTTTATTTCAAAAGGGGTTAAGATAGAATATAATAATCTATATCCATACATATAAATAAAATTGATGCGTCCGTTTATAATTCTGAATTAACAGCTTTCATTAAATGCATATGAATGTATATACGGTATATAAAATATATATATTTTTAATTTTTCTCTTTCTGTCTGTGATAGCTGGCAGGTAACTGATGATAACAGTTGACTGCACAGATGGCGTAGTGGTTAAGATACCGACCTTCCGTGCCAGTGCCGTGGGTTCGATTCCCACGTGGGACATTACTTTGTGTGATCCACAAAGTGTTGTTCTGAGTCTGGGTGTAATTTGTCTGCGTTAATTGCATGTTTGTAAAGTCCCTCGCAATACAAGGTTTATTTCCTTAGTGCAGGGTGGTGTCTTTAAAAAAAAAAAAAAAATTAAAAGAAAAATATATTGAGTAACTTAGGATACTTTTATTTTAGGAAAAAGAGTGTCGCAAAACAAAAAAAAAGCTATTGAGAGAGCGTCACAGCACACACGTCGACAGCGAGTGCGTGAGTGAAGCCTGGGGAAGAACATAAACTACATTTTTTTTCAACAAACCACGCGGGTAAAAGCTAGTAAATTATAATACTTCTAAAAGATATGAAACATCTCCGTCCATACATATTAATGCTTGATAAAGCCATTTTCAAATATTATTTCATCACCATTATTATAATTTCAACGCATTTAAGTCCCACTGTTGATCTCGCGCCTTTTTTTTTGACAAACGAGCAAGCAGCTCACCTGATGGTAAGTTTTACTGCCGATCATGTACCTTTGTAATACGAACGGTACAGCTGCTGCCTATTAATGAATACTCCAAACTTAATCAGAAAGTTGGCCTGTCCACTCTTTCGCTCACCGAATAAAGCGCTACAGTACATTGCCATTCAGATGACGTTTGCGAGAGTGTAGTACTCCCTAGACAGACCGGACTGCGGCTGTAGACAAAAAACAGTAAATAGTGTGGGCCTACCACTATTTACCTCCTCCAGAATAGAAGAGAAATTGACTTACCATGATTATCGACATAATTATTGGCATAGGGGCTAGGGCTAGTTTTCTTTATTTTATTTCTATATATGAGTACTTCGCTATATGTATTTAAGGAATGGCAGAAAGAAAACAATGAAAGATTGAAGGAAGCAAAAAAGATTGAATACAAGGAGTGCAAGAGAAAAGCTAAGCGGGCGATAGCTACTGCGAGAGCTCAGGCCGAAGACAAAATTTATAAGTCGTTAGATGGGCCTCAAGGACAAAAAACACTGTACCGCATAACTAAAGCCCGAGAAGAAAGAGCGAGAGATATTAGGTGTATAAAAGATGAAACAGGTCAAGTTTTGATAAAAGAAGATGAAATAAAAGAACGTTGGAAGAGATATTTTGAAAGGTTAATGAACGAAGAGAATTTATGGAGTGGAGTGCTAGATGATGTGCCAGAGAACGTCGGCTTGATAGGATCAATTACAATAGATGAGGTAAGGGAAGCAGTGAGAAGCATGAAAAATGGAAAGTCTGCAGGGCCTGACGGTATACCAGTGGAAGTATGGAAAATTTTGGAAGAGGATGGATATATGTGGCTGACTTTGTTTTTCGATAAGCTGCTGCATGAGGAAGTAATCCCCAGTGAATGGTGCAATAGTACACTAGTGCCCATTTTTAAAAATAAGGGTGATGTCCAGGACTGCGGCAGTTATCGAGGAATAAAGCTCTTGTCGCACAGTATGAAAGTGTGGGAAAAAGTCATTGAGAAGCGATTGCGAGAAGAAAGTGAGATAACCCAAAACCAGTTCGGATTTATGTCGGGCCGAGGGGCAACGGATGCCATATTTGCACTGCGCCAATTATGCGAACAATATCGGGGTGCACATCGGAACTTGCACATGGTATTCGTTGACCTCGAGAAGGCTTATGACAGAATCCCGAGAGCGGTTTTGTGGTGGGCTCTGAAAGAGAAAAGTGTGCCTGTGAAGTATATTAGGTTAATCTGTGCAATGTACTGGCGATCCAGGTCGTATGTAAGATCTGCTGTTGGAGACTCCGACGGGTTCAACGTTGAGGTGGGCCTGCACCAAGGGTCGGCGCTAAGTCCCTACCTCTTCCTGTTGATAATGGACGCTTTAACATCGGAGATACAGGAAGAGGTACCCTGGTGCATGCTATTCGCTGATCACGTTGTTCTCGTCGGAGAAGATGGGCTTGAGGTCCAGAGCATGCTGGAAATGTGGCGCTGTAAGTTGGAGAATGTTGGCTTGAAAATCAGCAGACCTAAAACAGAATACATGTTCTGCGATTTCGGCGGTCTCTCCAATGTTACACCCATAGCTCTAGATGGAGTACTTATACCAGTATGCTCGAACTTTCGATACCTCGGTTCGCTTATCCAAAGCAGCGGCGACCTGGATCGTGCGGTGAAGCACAGAGTTGATGCGGGATGGATGAAATGGCGGCAGGTCACGGGTACAATATGTGATCGCAGAGTACCCCTTAAATTAAAGGGGAAAATTTACAAAACTTTAATAAGACCTGCTGTATTGTATGGATCAGCATGTTGGGCGACAAAAGCGACGGATGAGAGACGATTACATGTAGCGGAGATGCGAATGTTGAGATGGATGTACGGCGTGACGAGAATGGATAAGATAAGGAATGAGCGTATAAGAGAATGTTTGAAAGTAGCGCCAGTGACGGATAAGTTAAGGAGTGAACGTTTGAGCTGGTATGGATGAGACGGGATGAAAGTAATGTTGCGAGGAAGGTTTTGAGTATGAATGTTGAAGGCTTTAGGGGTAAAGGGAGACCAAAGAAAAGATGGATGGACTGCGTGAAGCATGATATGTATAAACAGGGAGTGACTACAGAGATGACGTCTGATAGGGATGTATGGAAAAAGAGGACATATTGCGTCGACCCCAAGTAGTTGGGATAAGAGCAAGAGAATGATGATGATATGAGTACTTCGCCCTAATTTTTTATTTGATTTTTTTTAAAAGACAGCACAATTGCTTGCACTAAGCTGATAATCCTTGTATTGCGGGGACTCTACAAAAATATAATTAATGAATACAAATTGCAGCCAGAGTCAGGACAACAATTCATGGATCGCATAAAATAATGTCCAGCATAGGAATTGAACCAGCAACACTAGGCTAGATTAACCTACCGTAGGTTTATCTTAACGACCCCGGTATCTGTGTAGTTGCATTCAACATATTCAGAGACGGAAAACAATAAAATATTTTAAAATTAATGTTTTTATTAACATCTGTGGAATCTTTGAATCAGTAAAATATTAATAGGAGTAGGACTATACTGTTGACAGTTTTCTGTCTACAGCCGAGAGCCGGTCTGTCCGGGTTAGTACCATACTCTTGCAATCGATGTCTAAGTAAGTCGCAATGTGTTGCTGTGCTTCGTTTGGTGAGCGAGAGAGCCGAAAGCCTAACTTTCTGGGTAGGTTTGGGATTTTCATGTAGGCACCGGGATAGCTATATATCTGGCATTACAAATGTTGCTGCTTGCTCGTTTACCACCAAGAGCAATAAAAATAATTTGGCAAATTCAAAAGTGCACACCTCATAATTTTTATATTATTTATCATTTACTAGTTTAGTCAATGCCATAAATGAAAATGAAACAAAAAATACTTTTGAAATTTTGTGCCATTCTCGACGTAGTGCTAAACATAGCTGTATAGGCTGTATGGGATTTTTTCCCTTAGCTTGTCCGAATGGACGAACAAAAAAATGTAAAAGAACCCAATTTTCATAAGGTATACACTAAAGATTAAGCAGTTTAGTTCTTTTTAATTGCAATTAAACGACAGAGAATTACCAAGCCATTTTCGAAAGGAAACAGCGCGATACGATTATTTAGCTTTTAATAAAAAAAAAAAATTCGATACATTAATTTTTACGGTCGTGATCCTGTCAGATCGAAAATATTTTATCCACCATCCTCGAATTATTTTTTAATCAACTACTTGCTTTTTAAAAACATCAAATACGTTTAAAGAAATGTTTTTCTTGACATATGTATGATAATATTATTCTATAAGTGCAATGTGAGAAAAATACAATCATTTTTAGGGTTGAAAAGTGCTTGATTTTCATATATCGAGAGTACAGCAAGACCCCAACGCTTCGCTTATGAGGTGTGCAAAACGTGTGGGTTTTGGGACACCCGACGTACGTACTTAATCTAATCTAAGTTGAACTACATATTTAATATTGAAATTGTTTAACTTGAGAAAAAAATTGTTTTATTACTTAAATTTTATGTATATTAATATGATCCCCGAGGAGCACACATCGATGTGTCTGGGGTTGCCGTGCCGGTGAGGGCCCAGATGAAATATCTGGGTCTGCACCTTGATTCTGGATGGAAATTCGGGCCACACTTTGCCCAGCTCGTCCCAAGGCTCGTCAAGGCAGCCGCGGCGTTAGGCTGGCTTCTGCCAAATACTGGGAGTCCCGGGTCGTCCTGCCGGCGATTATACGCTGGAGTCGTGCGATCCATGGCACTGTATGGAGCCCCTATTTGGGCGGATTCCCTCACCGCCCGCAACAGAGCCCTTTTGCGAAGACCGCAGAGGGTCATGGCGGTGAGGGCTATTAGGGGCTACCGTACGGTGGTCCTGGACCGCGGCAACGCTGTTGGCGGGCGACCCACCTTGGCCGCTAGTGGCTGAGGCTCTGGCGGAGGCCTACCGAATCCGCGTTGCGGCGCGGGCCGCCGGCGAGCAAGTCTCCGTTAGGAGACTGGGCAGAGCATTGGAAGTGGCCCGAAGGGAAGTCATCCGGCGGTGGAGAGATGAACTGGAGTCCCCCATAGCAGGGCGGGGTACTGTAGAGGCGGTTGCGCCACATCTCCACCGCTGGATCAACAGAAGGCACGGCAGCCTGAGCTTCAGGGTGGTGCAGGTGCTTACCGGACACGGAGTCTTCGGTAAGTACCAGCACAGAATTGGGAGAGAAGAGGCCCCAGGGTGCCATGAGTGTGGCGCGCCAGTGGACGATGCGCGCCACACGTTGGAGGTATGCCCCGCCTGGGGGCCCCAGCGCCACGTCTTGTCGGTGGTTGTTGGAGGGGACCTGTCGCTGTCAAACGTCATCTCAAAGATGCTCGACAGTGACAGGTGCTGGTCGTCGATGGCCTCCTTTTGTGAGGAGGTCGTTTCTATAAAGGAGGCCGCGGAGCGACAACGCGAGGCACTTGCGTCCGCAGACTCGCTCCGCCGACGGCGGCCAGGGAGGAGGAGGCGCCGATATGCGCAACTCCTCCCACCGCCATGAATGACGACAGGGCGTGGCCCGACGGCCAAGCGTTGGGGTGCCGGGGATCGAATGTCAGTAAATGATCTCTCCGGTACCCCGTAAAAGTGCGGAAGGGGCCGCTGTGGTTTTAGTGGGTATTCCGATCGGGTTTAGCTAGTCGGCGAGTCCCACACTCCCCCTTCGTCTGTCACCGGCGAGGGGCAGCGCGTAAATACGTTTCCACAGGGTGAAAAAAAAAAAAAATGTATATTAATATGATAATGTAAGGAAAGGTTATTTATTAGTAAAACCTTATAACATCACATTTTAATACCGCTGGCACTGTGGGTTAGAGTGAGGGAGGAGGAGGATGTCTACCGCTGACGTATGCGTGAGTGAAATGGAAGCCAGATAGACTGGCGCCGTTACGCGTTACGTAACGAAGCGAAACCCTTCCATAAGAAGTTATCACTTCAAAAATTGGCCGATTTAAGAATTCAATTCTCAATATTTCAAAATTCTTTGTCGTTGCTTATGCCGCTGTCTCAATGCAAACTAAAGAAAACTTTATTAAATAATAAAAGTGTATAGCAGATTTATAGAAAAGTTGTTGCCCGCAAAATGTCAGTTTTCTCCCAACTATTTTTATATGATTTAGAAGTTGGTGGTCGGAGTTGAGACCGTTCCGATGAGCATTTGCCCGACGCTGTTCAACTTTATCTGGGGATGTTCGATTTCGTTCAAACTTTCCTAGGCTCTTTACAATCTTTGTAAGTATTCCTATAGTGGCTTTCGACTGCTGAAGTTGTATGAAGCTATGTTGGTTGAAGTTTTTGTTGTTTCCGAAAGAGAAACTACGTCTTTATAACGTTTCTCTGTTTGGCATTGCTCTTTAAATGCCTTTATTATTTTTAATATATATGACGGTACTTCCGTTTGTCATACGTGCTAAGCGGAAACATGTTAACGAAGTATTATCTAATCGCGCCACCTTGCACAAACTTGTTTAAGAGACGAATAAAAGTAAATGAGCGACCTCCGTTCGGCAGTCTAGGTCTGCGAGTGGCACGGTGTACATAGTTGTCGTATATCGCATACTAACTTTCTAACGTCAGCCGTGTAAGATGGTGGTTGTTACGCTTGGCATGTGGGCAGGTGGGCTGGTGGTAGCGTGAATGTTGTACGTTCCCGCGGAAGAGCTGTTGCTCATTCTCTTGGTGAACCTTTTGGCGATTTGGCTAAGGAATCCACGGGCAGGTAAAGGGGTGGCACCGGTTGTAGTCTTGTCTCGTGGTTGCACAGGAAGGACTATCCTGTGTCATACATTCATACTATATAGTTGTTTGTATAAAGACGATTGCTTGGGTCTGCTCTGTGAGATCACTTAAGATGTAAGCTGTGATTGGTATATAGGTGTGAAGGTAATCGTGATTACTTGCAGTACGGTCATTTGCAACTTTATATCCGCATTTATATTCCTCATGACTGACCCATTCGTCTACATATATTTAATTTTTCTCTGTTTATTATTAGGTTCAATTCTTTTTTTATAATATATAAGCATATAAGTAAGAAACGCAATGCTGTGTGGTAGCGAATATAAATACTACTAACCCTTACTTTGCTTATGGATGTCGTAAAAGACGACTAAGAGCATTATAATGACCTGGGCCAACTCCATCTGATGCCATTTGGTCAACAATTACATTCCCAAGGAGAGTTGACGTTTGGCAGGGTCATAAACCTATTGCTATTAACTTTTACAATATGTACTATGAAAGAAGAGTACATATTTTATCGACCTCAAGAAATTAGGATAAGAATAGGAAAATGATGATGGATGATGTATATATAATTGAATTAACATATCAGTTCAAAAGAACTTAAAATGAGATTTAAAAAAGATACAAAATGATTCTATGTGAAGTAAAATGCTTATGAAAGGGAAAACTTTCATATTAAAACAATATTAGAAACAAGCTATTAACAGTAACTTAAACTAATATACAGATTGCTGCAATTAACAGCAGTTTCTCACTGCACTAAGCCAAATATAATCCTCAATGGAATTCGCTTGACCGTACATTCACATAATAAGTTATAAACATTCACACATTCAGAACAGTGTATAAACACTGTTCTGAATAAATGTGACCAATTTAATCTGGTATATCTAAAAATCCGAATAATAACAAAGACAGTTCTGTAAAGTCAGTTTAAGATAGTTTTAGGTGATAACGTCATAAGAAAACATTGATGAAAAATTGCATACTCCTATGAATTGAACAAACATAAACAGTGGAAACCATATTAATTTTTCACTTCACGTTATTAAACGTGCAGCCGGCGTTCATCCATTTATAAGACGTTATGACGTCAATAAATGTCCAGGTATATATCTACACATGATATTTTTTTCAATAGTTATAATGCGTTGAGTAATTTTATATAAATATTAGTAGCAGTTTTATAAGTGGTGGGGCTACACTTTTGGCAGTTTTCTGTCTATAGCTGCGGCTTAGGTATACCCCTGGTATTGCAAAGGTCTATGGGCTGCAGTAACATTTACCATTAAGTGTGCTGCTTGCTCGATTACCACCTTTTTTTTTGGTGGGCTATGGTCTGGTCACACCCCGCTAAATTCATCCAGGGCGACAGACGAAGCGTCGTGACCCCATAAACACGCCCCGAAATGTAGGTACCTCTTTACACTGTGCTAGTGGGCCATCGGAACCCGGTCTTTGTCATCTGTTTTGCTCGTTTATCACCATAAGGAATAAAAGAAATATAAATATATGTATGTTAAAATATTAGTTTAAACAAAAATGCAGATAAAATGTTATGAAACTTTTGTTCAGGTTCTTTTGGAGCGCTCTTTGACTGCAGTTAGATTAATGTGACCAGGATCGTTTAATATTTTGTACACGACGTACTGAACTTATTGCGACTCAGTTATTCAGTGCACTAAATAGTGCATTTCAAAACACATTTGTGTCTATTTTAATTGAGGTTTGTATGAAGTTGCATATCCATATTATGCTTTTCATATGTATACATATAATAAAATTCTAACGGACCGATGTCTGTAAATTAAATATAATTATGAGAAACTAATTTAGGATAATCTTTATTAGAAAATATAAAGACTCTTTACACTAATAAAAAAAAATCGGCGAAGTGCGAGTTGTTCTCGCGCACGAAGGGTTCCGTAAAACTAAAAAAATATTTATACAGTGGTTTTTTTTAAAATATTAATTCAAGTTTTTTTTCTTTGATATTAATTCAAGTTACACCTATTTATTAAAACTACTAATTTATTAAAATATTTAAAGTACACGTTTTTAAACTGTTTTATTTATAATATTATTAAATTATTATTAATAAGAGGCGGCGCGCAACCCCATAAACCCACCCTGCAAACACCTCTCTTCGCTGTGTGAGCGGGCCACCGGTACTCGATCTTTGTCATCGGTGGCCCGCCCGGCGGTTTACCCTCGCGGGTTCCTCTCATTTCGACGCCCCGACAGCTTTCGCATTCGGGGCGTCGTCCTCACGCGGTGGCCTCACGTCAGGTGACCAGACTATTCCCCGGTCCGATTACCCGAAGCCTCTGTTAGGGCGGCATCAGGCGCAGAAAAGGTGTCTAAAACCAGCGCCTTAGACTACTCAGTCACGCTGCCTGCGTATAGTCAGTGCAAAATTACCTGCTGCTTGTCAACCATACAATCTTAGGTTTTATTTTCTTTACGGAATTTCTTGATTCGATCGCTTAGTAATATAGTAATAGCTTAAAAATATGTGAGGTAACTAAAAATTTAAGGTTTTCTGAATTTTTCCTTTACATGTGCTATAAAAAATTGCTTCATGCCAAATTTCAAGATTCTAGGTCGACTGGAAGTACCCTTTAGGTTTTGATTCCCTTGCAAGTAGTTGCGGGTTTGAAAATATGCGGCTTAAATTGCTATTTCTTTTGATTGCGTTGACATAGAAGTTTGATTTTGTTACAACTTAAAGGTATTATAGACTTGAGTATTTGATACGAATTTCAATTTAATACCTCTAGACGTTCAGGTGAAAAGGGGTAGTTGAGTTTAAAATTATTAAAAATATTTTTTATATGTGATGTAATCAAAAATTTACAGTTTTCACAATTTTTCCTTTATCTGTGCTATAAGACGTTGCTTCGTACCAAATTTCAAGATTCTGAGTTCTCGGAAAGTACCCTGTAGGTTTTGATTCCCTTGCGAGTGTCGAAAATTTGCAGAAATTTGCGACATAAACAGCTGTATCTTTTGATTACGTTAGCTTAGAAGTTTAATTTTTTCACAGCTCTAAGGGACAGTAGACGTAGTGTGAGTATTTGATATAAATTTCAGCTTGATATCTTTACGCGTTCCTGAGAAAAAGAGTCTTGACAGACGGACAGACGGACGGATGGACAACAACGTGATCCTATAAGGGTTCCATTTTTCCCTTTCGAGGTACGGAACCCTAAAAATATTAAAAATTGCTTTGATTTCCGTTAATGTAGCAACGGAGATCAAAAATTTTTTAGATTATATTTAGAAAATATTAAAAATCTAAAAAAAATATCAAAGATAGATCTTTGTATATACGCGTCTTATAAAAGCTATGGAACTGAATGTGATGGATATTGCTTGTAATCTATCGTAAAACATAGTGCCATATAGTATGAAAATAACAATAATTCTTAAACTAATAAATATCTTAGTAATTAACGCAAACAAAGCAGCGAGCTAGTCCAGTTACCAGGTCCAATCTATTTTAAATCGATGCATAAGGTAAAATTGATTTAGATTCGGTTCGTTTTTTATGGCATGAATCTCGTTCAAACTTGAAAAGAGAACGAGATGTTAAACCACCATCGGACAGATTTTTTCGTTTAGCCTTATGTTTCAAGATTAATTTCTCTTAAAAGTGTTTTTATTTCTGTAACTACTTTAGTCGATTTTGTAATTATTGCAGGAAAGTAAGGCTAAAGGCATCACAGCATAGCCCTGACGCATTACATTGCATTGCTCGTTTTTAAGCAATTTTAAACGTGATTTTTTAATTTTAAGGATGTTATTTTGTTTACAAACAAGTATAAACAAGAGTATTAATAAAGATTAACATTTTAATTCCCCTACAGGTGAAGGGTCTAAAATTGATCGGTACCTGTCTCCCCTGGGGCGCTTGGCTCTGACCTTTCAGCGAGTGCCGTGATAAATTGATTCCTTTGTTGATAAGTTCGTTCACTTATTGCGGCGAATAGAGACTATTGTATGGGACATTTTGATTTATTATCAGTATGACAGTCCGTATATTGACAGACTAAGACTATGTGTCACTACCCTTTCCATTTTGGAGGGTAACAAATGGCATAGAGAAATAAATAGATAATATTAAAAAGTCAAGAAAGCTCCAACGTTATAATCCTGGGCGGATTACTGGGCGGGTTGTAGTCGCAATTGCTTGACGCTTCCTTTTCTCTTAGTGAGAAATGAAGGATCCAATGGAGGGGCTATTGAATTTAACGACTTTAAAAAGAAAAGTAAGGAGAGCATTTAAATTTATATGGCAGTTAAAAACACGGGTTGCATTTTTAACTCTTCACTACATAGAGATTCCAAAATCATCCATTGTAATGGTAGGACCATGCTGTTGGCAGTTTTCTGTCTACAGCCGCGGGCCGGTCCGACCGAGCAACGGCAATGTGCTGTTGCGCTTTTTTCGGTGAGCGAGAAAGTCGGCAGCCTAACTGGGTGGGTTTATATTGGTAGGCAGTGGCCTAGCTATACTCCTGGTATAGCAAAGGTCCATGGGCGGCAGTAACACTTACCATCAGGTGTGCTGCTAGCTCGTTTACCACCAAAAACTGTAAAAAAAAAACAAGCATAAGATAGCCTTGAAATATTTTTTTCGTGTTAATAGTACGTTACTGTAGCGGCCAGCTAAAGAGGCATTTATAGACGAACGTGTAAATGTAGGCCGAGGCAAAGCCGAGGCCCACAAACGTAAGTCCATCAATACCTAGTTGTGGCCAAGGCTTTTATAGTACTTTTCTCAAATGATGCGCGAAAATTAAAACTAAATAGTACTAAGTAGAACTGTATATATGACGAACAACGAACAACATTTTTCATGTGCTAAAGATTTCTTTTTTTTTTTTCCTATTATCAAACAGGGTGACAGGCAAGCCAGTTTGAAATTTAAATAAAAGATTGTCAAAATAATGCTCAAATTTCCAAGCATGTTTGAGAAAAGGTATTTTTACTAACAGAAAATACAAAAACAGATACACTCATTTGCTAAAAAAACGGGCGGTTTTGATTTTCATTCATATTTAAAAAGATACAATACCAAAAAGGTTTCAATCGTTTGTACACGTTACTGGCCGGTTTTAAAAATGCTGTGGTATTTAAAAAAGTACGTTCTAAATTCAATTTTTCATTTGATGTTCATTTTTACAGAAAACCCCTTTTTATCCTACATTTTTGGCGCGAAGTTCCAGAAGTTAACATCGACTTTCATAACTTTTATTCAATTTTTATCGATTAATTTCATATACTTGACTGTCAAAGCTTTATTTAATGCTGTTTGGCTGTATCAAAAATGGTAGATAAAGTGGTAAAAGCTACCAAAATTATCGCGCTGCTTGAAGAGGGTTGCAGCCAATGTTTCGTGGCTAGGAGGCTAAATGTTAGTCGCTCGACAGTCCAAAGGACCTGGCAGCGATATCAGGAGACTGGTTCCGTCGAGAGAAGGCCTGGTTCTGGAAGAAAACCATGTACCCAACCACGGGATGATCGTTTTCTTGTGAGTCGCGCATTGAGAAATCGCAAATCTTCGTATGTGGATCTTAAGAACAACCTCCAAGAAGTAAGAAATGTGCATATTAGTCTATGGACGGTCAGGAGGAGGCTTCTCGCTGCCAATATACGCAGTCACCGCCCGGCCCGCGGCCCCAAATTACTCCGTGAGCACAGAGTTCACAGGCTTAGGTTCGCTAGAAATTGTGAATCATGGACTCAAGACGATTGGAATAGGGTTTTGTTCTCTGATGAAGCCAGGATATCTCTGTTCGGTGAAGATCGACGTCGGCGAGTGCTAAGAAGACAAGGAGAACGCTTTGCAGAGGCATGTTTCGAAGAAATCACACCTTATGGTGGGGGCTCTGTTATGTTTTGGGCAGGAATAAATTCAATGGATCGTACAGAGTTAGTCTTCATTGAAAACGGCTCAGTGACTGGGCATCGATACATAACGGAAGTTCTAATTTCTCATGCACAACCCGCATTGGCCGCTCTAGGTGAAGACTCGATTTTTATGGACGACAATGCTCGCGCCCACCGATCCCGCGATGTTAATGCGTATGTGCAAGAGGTCGGCATTCGTCGTTTGGATTGGCCAGCTCGAAGTCCCGACCTCAATCCCATAGAGCATGTCTGGGACGTTCTGAAACGGCGTGTGAGATCAGTACACCCGGCTCCGCAGACCATCAGAGAGCTGAAGAATGTGATTACTGCGGAGTGGGAACGTATTCCGCAAGCAAGTATCCGGGATATACTCGCTAGCATGCCCAGACGAATTCAAGCTGTGATTTTAGCTAGAGGGGGTCACACTCGATACTAAACATTTATCTGCTTTTACTTTATTAAAGAAAAACAAACAAAATACTTTTTTATTTTTACTTCATGAGCATATACACTACTAGCGAGGTTTAGCATTATTTCCCATAAATTGTATCTAAATTTTATGAAATACTGATGAAAACGATTATTTTCTTATTAATTTACCAAATTGTGTGGATAAAACTACCTATAATTATCAAACAAAGAAATATTAACATTTGAAATGGTTCATTGCTTAGGTGCACGTTTTTTTTGCAAATGAGTGTATTTAATAAATAGGTAAATACAACAAAACAGAATTAAAACGTAACTACAACCTTTGCTACTGATGATAGAATGTATCGAATCCATTAAGTTATAAAATAAAACTTTCTAAATATACTCTTGGAATGTTCTTTCATATCGTTCTTATACACAGTTTATTGATATGTTAGAATATAGGCAATAACCACAGTGGTCACAATAGCCGAATAACTGGCAAGGTAATAAAATCAAAAGACGTCATATGTCAATAGCGCCAATAACAATAAACTAAATACGTAGCTAATAGCCAATTATGCCGTAAACTGAGTACCAAGCAAACTATAGTTTATATTTATTGTTTAGGGCTTGTTTTCCTAAGGCTTATAATATGTAGCTAACTATTTGTAGCAATGAAATTTAAAAGCCTACAAAAAATATCTGTTTCAACTAACCTCGTTATGAATATCAGCCTAGCACTTGTAGTGTTGAATTGGCCTTCCACATAGAATACATACAGCGCAGTTTCAGTAGCAGCATTTTTTGGGGGGGTTTTGGTCATAATCATAACGTCTCGTGAGAGTCTTATATAAGATTACTACTGACCATTCTTCTAATAATTTCTGAGCTGATTTTTCGAGTGCCGCAAGTTAGTAATTTTATTTTCATCTCATTGCCACGCGGGATAGAAAGATTAAAGATTTATTTAAGTAGATGATAAAATAGGGAATAAAATTTCGAAGCAGAATATGTCCTTAAAATTTGCTTTCGTCTATTCATCAGCCCATTGAAGTCTAATTTTGGATATAGGCCATGAGGAACTTATAATGCCATAGTTGCTACATTTGGCAAACGGGTTGGCGATATTAGTTGCTATTAGTAGTTGTCCAGGAGTGGTAAACCACTCTTACGGCAAAGTAAGCTCACATTTTTGTATGTTAAATTGTCACCATATAAGGTTATCGTTAGTTAGTTTTTACGGCTCATATAGTAAAGTAAGAAATAGAACATATTGTATTCTGAACTCATTAATATATGAGTAAGTTTAACTTTTTGTCATTTAGTACAATATATTTAAGCCCCAATTTAAAAGAAGAAATTTATATATAGGTATATGTTAACAACGTACTTATTATTCGAATTGCTAGCAAAAAAAATTAGCCACTGATAGTTAGCAGAGTATGATCACATATTCTTTGGTAATTCTAACCTTTTAGCAGTGAAATAAATTTTATAGAGAACTATTCGATATTATAAGGTATTGTGGTACAAAAGTTTTAGTAGATGTTTCGAAAATGATGAATAGTTACTAATGACTTTCTCTTTTGACGTCTGTGTGTCCACTTATATACATAATTATTATGTATGTAGTTGCAAACCCAATTATTTCTAATGAGTACTACTTTCAATGTGTATATAATTAGTTGAGACAGCATGGAAATGATCATTAAGAAAACTTGAAATGTGGCATCATAAAGGTGAAGAATACAGGTTAAGAATACATCTTACTTTCATATGGGAGTTGCAAATGTCATATGAAGGATTATGTGGAGAATGGGGACAACATAGGTTTGAATAACGGTAAGGATGGATCATCATGTTTAAGATTACGGGTTCAACTCTCGTGCAGTTCTTTGTACAATCAACAAATTGATCTGAGTTTAGATGGCAACTTATGTCCATTAAATGTGTTTGTGAAGTATTCTGAAATATATGTACAGTGTTGTTTATAACATTAATTAGAATAGTCAACTCATCTGCCAAGCTTAGTGATTATGGCTGAATCTCTTTCAAAGAGGCCTTTTCAAAGCAGTGAACGTCAATAGGTTAAGTTTCCAAACGCTGCTCAACCGAATTGGAATCGTCGGCTTCCTTTTTCTCGAAATTTTATCTAACTACCTAACTGGACTATTTGTCCAAGGTAAATATAATGATCGAAAACTTTTAATATCGCATCACCGACTAGGACCCGTATTGGAATGACATGTGTGTTTGACATGACTTTCGTCTTATCCATGTTTATTCGTACACTAGTTGGGATATCCTTCTGAGATCATTGAGTGCCAAGATCCTCCATGGGAGTAAGCATTCACTTGCTGAGTATCTGAAAAATTTAGTTACCACTCCTAGTGAAGTTGTATTAACACTTAACAGCGACTCATATATATGAGTCAGCCTGATTGATATCAATCAGCCTATCAGGTATGGTGATCATGGTAGTATTTTCTTTGGAAACGCCTATCTTTAATAGTGTGCCTCTATGAGCTGTGGATTAATTATATAAAAATTATCTTGTTGCACCTGAAGGGTCTTACTTAACACATAAGCGGACAACATGGTGGCCACAACTCATATTGCCATCTTTCGCCGGATGGCGAGACTTTTTTTACACATAAGTACCTATTTCTCTCTCGCCATATGGGAGAGCCACCGAGTCTTGCCTTCGGTGACCTCTTCCGTGTTCTCATTTTTGTCGACGGGGCGTCGCCTTGGAATGTTTGATTCATTTAAATACCTATAAAATATTATACACAAACAAAATAATATTGATAATTTATTTACTTGCATAAATATGAATAAATATAATGGTTGCTTAAAAGTTATACATTTTAAAGTGCCATGTCACTTATATGCCATGACAAAACTAAATTAGGATGAACTTTTTACAATTATATAGGAATTTATTTTTACGGTATTACAACATGTACTTACAAAATAATACGTGTAGATAGTTAGCAAGTACTGTGCTAATATTAAAAACTTAATAGGCGAAATTTTGAACGTCTCTAATCATTAAATTGTTTGCGTTTGTAATGCTTATACAATTCAGTTCTGTTATACCCTCTATCTTGCCCATGGTTGACGAAAAAGACGACTAAGAAATAGTAATTTCATAATATTTGTACAAGAGAGCCGAAACTGGAAATAACCGCCTGTACCAATTTATCTGACCAATGTGGCATAGTAGATCAATTTTCCTCTTATTGTGGAGGTTTGATCTCAGCAGTGGGACATATATAAGCTGAAATAAGAATAACGTTATACACAATATATTATATCAGTTAGTATTTATTTACAATTATATTATTACAAATGACCTTTAATTTATCACTCTTCAATCACATTTTCAGTGACTTGCACACGCCCCCTTTTGGAGTCATACATAGGATTTCTAAACGCAGTACCGCCTCTAGCTGTACTTATCACAGAATCTCTTCTAGTCAAACTAACCACACTATCAGACCTTCTCTGAAATCTTGAGAAAACATTTCTTGCCCCACCGTAAGAAAACACTTGGCCTCTGAATTCGGGTACCTTGTAATAGTAGATATAAAATCCACAAAATGTTAAAACCACTGCGAAAAACATTGATACTAAGATTTTCCCTCCCAAATTCGCTTTATACAAAGGACTGCCGCTTATCTGAGCAAGTTTGGGACCTTTGAACCATTGATCCTCCATAGCATAGTTGATAGAATTGATGACTTCCGCACTCGACCCTTCGTAGCCCCCTTTATCGACTATCACAAGTTGAATTCGTTTTAGTAGTTCAGGTGTAAAACCAATATAATATATAACATTCTCAGTGACATATTTATCAACAAATTTACTAAAAGTCTGCATATCATATCCTTCGTCTGCATCGAATACTATATGTCCTCCACAAATTTCGCAACAAAATCCAAGCGGTTTAATTGGAGCTACGCAAGCAGGCTTAGGGCAAAACTTGACGGAGCAATCGATCTTCATTGGAATGAGTTGACAAGGACATCCAAACGGTGTGCAGGTCATTGGTGAATTAATTGCCACTCCTGTTCCAGCGTATTCATTTAAAACGAATTGTTGTCTTTGTTCAGTTGATGCTTCGAAAACACGATTTAAAAATGCTTCGGTAGTGTAACTCTCATTCCCAATATAAAGACCTTTTACATGCTGTATTTCATTAGGTAAAGAAACTGTGTATCTTGCGTCTTGCGGAAATTGCACAATGTCATTAAAACAAGGGATTCGATCCGAGTCAGGTGTAGCTTCATTAAATCCTGGTGAGGACCATACACTCGCCTGATTCCAAGATGATGTAGTCTTGTCAATATAGTAAGCATTACCTTCAGTACAGTTCTTGTCAGAAGGATCAAAACCTAAAGTCAATATATCGTCTAATATTAATTCACCTTCTTCTGGCAAAATTAAACCACTCACTTTAGTTTCAGCCAATTCGATAGAACCGATTATCAGTTCTGGAAATATAACAGTTTGCTTGGAGCAAGGAAGCTTGCCATCTTTATAGTTTTCTGGTAATTTGAAACTAGAATTGGGAAGCCATTTTACAACTGACGCAGATATAGAAACTACAAGTATAATCAAAGGTACTGTACAATGAAACAATGAAATAAACGACATGTTGCAACGGGCGTATGTCGATGAATACAAATAATGTTTGGAACGTAATATGATATTGAGTGATGTCTGTTTGTTATCGAGGCTCTGTTTGATATCAGTTATTGTATATGACACATGCAATTACAAATATAGAATGACTAGTGTATGATAATACGTTTTCAAATGGACAAAATGGAAATATTGTTTGATTTTCAAATTAGCTTATTTGCATATTTATTCTTGCTATCATTCATTTTGTTATGCTAGTTTGACATTTTGAATATTAAAAGAAATTATTTAATAGTCTGAATACATAGCATTATTAATTTTATCATTCCTATTGAAATATTAATTGATATAAATAATATTATACATTAAAGATGTTTTGTTTTAGCTCATATACGTCCCACTCTTGGGCTCGTGCCTTCTCTATAATAAGAGGAAAATTGACCTACTATCACAACGCTAGTTAGACGTGTTAGTACATTTTGTTTCATACATACATACATACATACATATCATCACGCCATATCCCTTGCAGGGTAGGCAGAGAGAACAGAGTGCCAGAGAACTCTATCTCTGCATACTTCACTCGCTTCCTCAACATTCATAATTCTCTTCATACACGCTCGCCGGTTTCGGAGACTCTTGACTCCACCTTCCTTCAGTACCTGACCGATCTGGTCTAGGTAGGTTAGTCTCGGCCTCCCCCGGTACCTACATCCTTCCACTTTCGCATTGTATATCCTCTTAACCAGACGTTCGTTCGGCATTATTTCCACATGTCCGAACCATCGGAGCATTCCCTTTCGCATCTTTACACCAATACTCTCTTACATACCTACTCGCTCTCTTACGTCGTCGTTACGAATGCGGTCGGTCAGCCTAACTCCACAGATTTGCCGAAGAGATCACATTTCGACCGCATTAATTTTACTTTCATACTCTTTTCTGCATACCCAACTCTCGCTTCCATACAGTAATGTTGGGACAAGCACTGCGTTATGTATTGCTACACGTGCCTTCTGACTGAGGTGGTGGCTGCCGAGAAGTTGCCCCAACGCTCCGTTCACTCTATTTCCCGCATTCACTCTTCGCTCTATATCAGTGGTGTACCGTCCATCTCGGCTAAAGCCACATCCAAGATATACAAATTCATCCACTTGCTCTAGTACATCATTACCTATTGTTACTCTTACATCTGTTCTGGCTTCATCTCTTTCAAAGACCATTATTTTGGTTTTGCTCACATTCACGCGTAGACCCCTTTTCTTACAATCTTCTGTCATTGTGTCGACTAGGGTCTGCAGGTCAGTCGCTGACTGTGCCAGCACGACTACGTCATCTGCATAAAGCAGAGCAGAGACCACTGAGTCACCCATCTGGACTCCCACATTCATATCGTTCAACCTTTGGAGACATTTATCCAGATATATGATAAACAGCCTGGCTGATAGAACGCAGCCCTGCTTAACGCCGATATTGACGTCAAACCAAGGCGACATTCCATCATCCAGCCGCACACAGGCTCTACAGACCATGTAACTGGATTGCACAGCCTGCAGCAGTTTACCGTTAATACCATATTCCGGTAAAATGTCCCAAAGTTCCTTTCGTACAACCGTGTCAAATGCTCTCTCCAGATCCACAAAACTGCAGCATTTTGTTTCGAGTTTTCTTTATCTTGCATAGATGTTAAATGCATTTTATATCCCTTAGTCGTCTCTTACGATTACCTACGGGTAAGATTAGGGGTGGTTGATTGTATTTTTACTCCGTCACCACTCGGATATTTGATGTTTGATAGTTTTGTAATAAGGAATTGTAAGACTTTTCGAAACTAAGTAAAAAAAAAGTACAATCCTATAATGATAGATCCCTAAGAAATATTTTAAATGACATAGTGTGAACCAAAGAAGCGGCTGGGGCGGCGCAGGCGCGAATACCTGCGCCTGATGCCGCCCTAACCCAGGCTTCGGGTGATCGGACCGGGGAATTGTCCGGTCACCCGACGTGAGGCCACCGCGTGAGGGCGACGCCCCGATGGCGAAATCTGTCGGGGCGTCGACGAGAGGTACCCGCGAGGGTAAACCGCCGGGCGGACCACCGAAGACAAAGATCGGGTACCGGTGGTCCGCTCGCACGGCGAAGAGAGAGGAGTTTTACGGTGGGTCTATGGCGTCACGCGCCGCCTTTACTTCGCCCCGGACCGATTTGGCGGGGCGAGACGCATCCATAGTCCACCAATAAAAAAAAAAAAAAAGTGTGAACCAAAGAAGATGTTTAAATAATTAATTTTGGGTTCAAAATAAATACCAATAGCGTTGACTGTCACCGTTTACTTTCTTTTTTTCACTTCCATGCTCCCGCAAGAATCTCTCGCAACTCAATCATAGCACTTTATCCACCTCAGAGGAAAAGAACCTCACAGGAAACAAGTTTTGTTCGTTAATTCTCCGTATGATAGGTTTTGCAAGTTTATCAATAGTTGTCGCTATGTGATTGATATACACTTTGGCTGTCTTTTTCAAGCGGAATGTCAAGTTTTTGACTGCCTTTCTGATGAATCTCTAAATACTTTGTAATTCCTACAGTCTATAAAATGATTAGCATGAGTACATATTGAATGATCCGAGTCTTATACAGTATTATATATCATATGTTTCTATATTATCTACGATATTGTAAAGGGTTCGGGACAAACTTTAAAGATTTTTGTTTTCCATCTGCTGAAAAAATCCTATTTACTATGCAAGTGGAGTTTACATTTAATTAAATGTTACGGTGTTATTTGTATTTTAATTTATTTATTGCTAGGAATCTGTATAAACAACTATTGGTAAAATAGATGAATAATAATAAAAAAAACACTTTACTTCCATGATTTCAAAATATCTTAGAGAAACGTAAAAATAAAATAAACACTTTTATCGCGAGACTGCTGAAACGAATTAGCAACAATAATATTACCCAAGTAAAAGAATACGTATAAACAAAAGATTAGCCATGATCCGAGCGCAGAGGACCTCGAGAGCTAAGGATTACTGGCTTCTGGGGAGCGTAATAAAAGTCATAAGCAACCATGCACGGTATTACGTGATCCCGTGAAACCTTATGATTTATGGCAAGATAACATGGCTAGGTGGTTAAATACAAACCATTAATGACTTTTCGAGGGGTTGGAAATTTAATAAGACGCTGCTCCCGTGCCAAGAAGCGTAGTTATGCAAATTTTATTGCAGGGAAAGCATCAGTTATGACATACGGGGCATTAAGATCATATGAATCGTTGCTGTTTTTAATTTCATTATTTGTCTTGAAAATCTGTTTTACTATTTTTAAGGCTTTTATCGCAACTCCACGTTTGAAAAGTTTATACTATTATATATGGGAGGACCGGAGGTCGACTTTCCATGACCATGAATACTGAAAAGTGTTCCTAATTTCAGTAAAGTAAAAAGAGAGTAGAATTATAATAAAAGTATAATAATAAGAAACGAATAACATAATAAACTTATAATAATAAACTTAAACGTAATAATTTTATTTTATAGCTATATTTTATTATTTTATACACTACTATTAGGTAGGATAACTATCAGAAAGTTATTATACTCTGTTCTTATCCTTTGCAGCTTTGGGATGCAGTTTGGTATATTGGTCATAGGCCTCTATATGATATATGCTGCGTCCATCATTGAATTAGCTCTCTTCTTCTTTTTAGCTCATATAACTCGCACTGTTAAACTGGAGAGCCCCCCTAATAGGAGAATCATTTACTTTAAGCATAATATTTATAGCATTCAAGAGAGAGAAAAAGAGAGAAAGAGTAATATTTATTATAAGGTACATAACAATTTGTATTTTCTTGGTATTGGGAATAATTAGCAATATGATATTAAAATTAGATTTCATCGATATTGTAACTGTTGACTCATTGTCAGTAAAAACTTTATATGTTTACAATACGATTCTTTGTGAAAAATAAAAAAGTATTTTCACTAGTATCAAAGTCACGTCATTAAATAGCGTGTGACTCTTAAATATTGCAATAATCGAGCGTATTTGATCTTGTAAGGCGACTACTCTGGTGATCTCCCAGCCAGTTCTTACGACACCAAAGCAAATGAAAAATGGCAATACATTGTACCTATTCTTAACCTGATGTCATATGGGGTTTCTAACAAACCGTCTAAAATATTGGTCCGTATGTTTTCATAGTAAGTAACAAGCCGCCGAAACGCACAATATGGTAGATGGGTAGATAACAGCCGCTTCTAAGTGTTTGGGCTTTACGGTTTCGCTCCTATAAAATTGCTACTGGCGTTCAGACCGTTTACGAAGGGTTCCGTATAACAGTATAAAACCTTATTGTGAACGTGTACGGGTTTCATATTTTGATCGTAAAGTATTTTGAGGAGGAATTTGTGTGGAGGGAAGTTCAAGGTTGTGTGGTAATGTAGGTTTGGAGCTCATTATCTTTGGGATAAGCCAGTTTAAATAAGGACATGCTCTGAAAGCGTTATATGGAATTTGGAGCGGTATATATTTTTGTAATTTTTATTTTTTTCGTTTATGTGTATTGTATATGCTATTGATGAAAAATTTGTTGGAATTCGGAAGATTAACATTAGGAATTAAAAATTTCTCACTTTTTAAACATTTAATATTTATTCCTAAACTGGTTGCGCATTGATTATTTAAATAATTATCATTTTGTCATTTATTGTTCCTTTTTTCTAGATGACATCACGTTTTAAGTTAGACCTCTAGTACATTAGTGTACTAATACATTGGTGAAAACAGTATTCTATTTTACACAATAGCGTGATGTGTGCACAAATATACAGTCAGTTATATAAATATTTATTGTTGTTTTGACTTCTGTTACTCTAGCTTTACTTTTAAACATTTTTTTTTGTTAAAATATCCGACAAAGTGATCCTAGATAGTATCAACCTAAACTTCTTATTCGGATTCGATTTAGTATCGTATCCAACCAACAATTTGGCCGCCTAGCGCCATTGCCTGTTGTATAACATAGCTGGAGACACCTAGGTTCGGTCTTTAGACTATGGAGGCCAGTATTAATAGAGTGAATGGAGAAGTGGCTCTTTCCGACAGGTGCAGGTGTTTTAAAGGCGTAGTTGCTTCAGCAAATATTTACGCACGGTTGCAAGTAGTCGTCTCGTGGAAGGAGGCGGCGGAGCGATTCCGAGGGAAACTCCTTTACGAGGCTACGCTCCGCCACCAGCGTACCAGGTATCATACTCAAAATTATGGTCTCGGGTAAAGCAGGGAATGAGTAGCCCGCCTGTCTCTTGCTGTACCGTGAGAACCATAAAACGTGACTGAAGGAGCATTAGAGGAGTGAACTACAGCCTCCGGTTAAATAGCCTACCTACTATATAGGTTGACTAAGGCATTAACTATCCTTATGGGGAGGCTGATGAATGCATAAATGGCAGGGCCCAATTCTGTTCAGCGAGGAAAATAATAAAACTATTTCGTTTTTCTTTCTGATAGATACATAACACTGAGACAAAACCAGTAAGTGTTAATGCTCTGTACAGAATTTACTATCATTAATGACTTCACATCTATATTTAACGTGATCCTATTAAGTTTATGACTATTATAAAATATTAACTACCTTTTGTGCCATTTAATGTTTCTTACCGACTACTTAAACATTATCCCTACTTATGTTACTCATAATTTATTTTCTAGCCGTGCTGTTCGAACGCGGATTCTTTATATTTTGTATAAATAAAAGTGTCACTCGATTGTTTAAATTAAAGAGGAGCTATTTATAAAATAAGTTTTGATAAGTTCTTTTGTTTCATGTGGTGAAAGACTACTACTTTACTATCTCTTATCTTGCCCGTGAGTAATCGTATGAGACGACTAAAGGATATTAAACGCATATAAAATTTATGCAAGAGAAGGAAAATTCGAAACAAAACTCTATACCAACACGTCTGACCAGCGCGGTATAGTAAATCAATTTTTCTCCCATTATGGAGCGAATTAGAGCCCAACAGTGGGGAAATGTATGAGCTGCGATGATGAAATTCTTTTGTATGGATCAACATATTGGGCTAAAAAGTTATACCTAGGTCACGTGTATAGCAGAGATGCGAATATACGATTTTTGATGTTTACGCGATTATTACACAATTGAAATAAAACTATGATTACGGATTCTATCGCGTTTGTATTTAATTTTTGATTTTATAACGCCTCGAACACTTTACTATGTTCATGGTCACAGAAGGATACACGCGTGATAGAATCAGTGAAAATAGTTTTATTATAGAGATACAAATGTTGGGATGGATTTCTCTCAGAAGCTGCATTTCTATCATGGATATAAATTGATTGATTCCTTTATGATTATGGATTAAGTAGGTGAATAATATTACAGTCAGCGCCTTTTATTTGCAATTGAGAGTTATAAACATTAGCTAAGGGAGGAGAGCGGGCAGCAACTTTCCACGATGGTCAGACATATTTTGTTTCAAGTTTTCTCTCTCTTGCATAAATATTATATACATTTTATATCCCTTAGTCGTCCGTATGGGCAAAATAAGGGGTGGTGAATTGTATACTTATATCTTAGCTATCTGTACTATCTGTGATTCAAATAACCATTATGAGTGTTGTTAAAACAATACATATGTGTTTATTATGTTAAACTGCATATTTTAAGGGGTTTCGTACTAAAATAAATCATTTCCATACATATTAAAACAGGGCACTTTTAAATATGAGTAAAAAATCTTAATTATATCTCCGTATTTCACTAATTAATCTTAGCTCACGGTCCTTGCGATGCAGTAAACGTCACTTTAAAAGTCATAAAATAAATAACACGTGTACTAAAACTATTTCTAAGTGGCAACCCTAACACATATATCAAAACTATACGAGTACGCAGGGTTGTTCCTGAACGCTATAAATCAGGGCTGTACCATAATTCACACGAAATCAATTGGTATTTTCCTTACGTCGTCGGAAAGTTTTTCCGTTAAGATTTTTGTGGAATTATGGAGTAATCTGTTAATAGAAGGTTGGGTGAAGAAGGTGTATTTATGGGTCAAGCCTTTGAGTAGTTATTGATGTATTAATAATAATATTTTTGACCTCACTTCTGAGTTATTGATGTATTATAATTAAAGTAATGCTTTAAGTACTATTATTTAGTGAAATTAGTAACGAATCTATGTAGGATTATTCTTTTACTTTAGTCTTGGAGTTTTAGCGCGAAAGAAAGGGTTACATGGTGCTTTTGTATTATATTCAATATGATAGCGTTTCAACGTGCTATACAGGGTGGAAGTGGACCGCTGCCGAAAACAAAGACAGGTGACCCTACTGGTCCTACTTGTAATGATAGGCTAGAATAAAAATCGATTCGCAAGAAAAAAAAATATTTTCACAACAAATTTTAAGTTTTTTCCACATTCAATCGTATTAGGACAGTGCCATGTAACGATAATAACATAAAAAATACGTAACTTTACTCAGATGAGAAAATACGCAATCTATTCAAAACTCACGATCATATGTTTAAGAGTTCAACGACCTCGCGTGGTGAAAAAAAATTTTTTTTTTCCATCCGAATCGAATTTTTTCTAGCCTATCATTACAAGTAGGACTAATATGGTTATCTGTCTTTGTTTTCGGGAGCGGTCCCCTTCCACCCTGTATTAAATAATTTGGACGGCATTTTATGTAATTTGATGCGCAGGAAGTACTGGGGTGATGTGAATATGATATAACAGTGCCTTACATACATTTTAGTTTTCCACCAAAATTCCCAAAAGATACCTTTAACAGTGTGGAATGGCACTGTTGAAGGTGACGATTTGACTTACTGACGGACATTGACCTTAACTAAAGTTCAATTATAAATGAAGATTTTGCTTAAAGCTCTTAGTAACCAAGGCAAATAATCTTTATTCTCAATTCTTATTCACACTTATTATATTGTATTCACATATTTTATTCTACATAACCTTACCTAACTTATTTTTAAGTGACTCATATGGGTTGTTAATTAAAAATCAGCGCTGGATGACGTGTCATCTAGCTTATGCTGAGCTGGTTACCTTTTCTGGCAAGTCACATCTTTTATTATTTATAATACGATCATGATTTATTTTTGTTTTTTTAAGTTTTTGGAGTTTACTCCTTAAGAATCGATTTTCATATAAGGCGCCCGGTATGAGAAAAATTTGAGGAGTAAAATCTAGTGATCGAATGACCTCGTTACGTTTTTGGTGCGCAACCTATTCTGCGCACCTTTCACTTTCTGACGTGAGATAATACTTCACTGAACAGTTATAATAAATGTAAATAAAAATATATATATTATTTTTAGTCAAATGAGCTTTTCTTTGCGCCTGTTTTGATAATCGTACTTAAGGAGTAAACTCCAGTCGTGCGTCGGAGCTGACACACACACTTTTTTATTTTACTGTGTCTTTTTACTGTAATAAAATTCTTTCTTTCATTATTTTAGTGATAGAAAAAATGTTATGGATAAATTAATTAGGGTAAATTTATTAAAACAATACTTATATAGTATGGTGATAGAGTAAAAACTCACACACACACACACACACACACCCACAATCATCAGGCTTGGTAATTGGTTTGTCGAGCGTAGTTGATGTGAAAATTCTCTCAAGAGAGTGGTGCTGCCCATTCTCTTCGGTATCTCTCAGGCGGTTTTTCATTTTTGTTTTTATTTTTACTACACCCACAGCAAAGTAATGTGTGCGTTATTGTATTCTTAACCCGTTACTCATAACTTCTACTACTTTTAAAATAAACATGGAAAAGTTTATATTCACTTTCAAAAAACTTATGAAACATTAATCACGCCCAATATTTTTAAAACGAGTTAAATACCGCTTTATGTATAATATTCTCATATAAATTTTACATAATGAATGCCTTGATAACAATAAAAGTTGGCATTTAAAATTTTTCCATGTATGCATGCGACAACCCATTCATAAATCTAGTGGAGCGCTGTCAAGTAAAGCTGTATAGTATTCTACGAGTATGTTGGGACAAGTTGCTAGGGCTGTCTATTAGTATAGTATTCTACGAGTATGTTGGGACAAGTTGCTAGGGCTGTCTATTATGAGCGCGTGCGCGAGGAGCGTCTCCTCGACGACGCGAGCCGCCGCCGGCGACTGGGGCGGCGCAGGCGCGATTACCTGCGCCTGATGCCGCCCTAGCCGAGGCCGCGGGTGACTGGATCGGGGATTTAGTCCGTCACCCGCCGAGAGGCCGACCGCGTGAGGAAAGGCCGACATCCTACCCGAGGGGGGGACGTCGATCGAGGAGAGGGTACTCCTCAGGGGTATTCCGTCGGGCCAGCCACTGACGTCAAGTCACTCTGCTCCGGTGGTTGGCCCAACGACGAAGGCGACGTCACGGGTGGGTTACGGGTGTGCATGCTTACGCCCCTCTGTCACCCCGGACGGAGTGGTGCGAGGAGTGTGGCGACCGTAAACCGCCCCCAAAAAAAAAAAAAAAAAAAAAGGGCTGTCTATTATACCGACTTAAAGTAATCGACTGCAGAAAATTGACTGCACAGATGGCGTAGTGGTTAAGATACCGACTTTTAGTGCCAGTGCCGTAGGTTCGATTCCTACGCAGGACAATACTTTGTGCGAGCCACAAAGTATTGTTCCGGGTCTGGGTGTAATTTGTCTACATTAATTATATGTTTGTAAAGTCACCTGCTATACAAAAAAATACCCATTCCTTTGGTTAACAAAAATTCTACAGGTAATTCTATGGGTAAATCCGGCGGCTTTCTGTCGGCGTAGTTTATTGGAATGGGTTTCGGACATACTAATAACATCTAGGTATAGGTAGCTGTTATAATATTTTTTTTTATATATTTCAGATAATTATTTAAAGATTTTTTAAGTATTCAGTGTTTAAATACGTTTTAATTCGTAATGAATGTGTAACCTAGGATATATAATTATACTAAAAAAATAAGTATATATATATATATATAAATGGAGATTTTGAAGGCAACTGGCAAAATAGGCAGCAGCTCTTCTAAGAAAGAAAGGATACAGTTGCCATCTCGTCTGCCAAGCATGGGCAGAATATGAAGTTTTGCACTCTTGGAGTGGCCTCTATTCAACAATGGACATTATTAGGCTGATAGAGATGATGAAGGTAAATAAGTGAAGCAGTGATAATAAATGCTATCAAAGTAATAATTAATATTGTTACGAAGGGAAGTTAGTCTGTATAGGAATAAGCGTTATTAATGGTTGTTAAAAAAACGTTCAAACAAAACACAGGTGCATAGTATTATAAATTCTTAAAGGTTTAAAATTTAACGCTGTTCGAAAAAGTTATCGCGCTTTAAAAACGCTGGCGTGTGACTAAACATTCGAATTAACATTTGTTTCATTGCAACGCTTTCTTAATTGATATTGTTAGAATATTAGTAAAAAGCGTTGCTAAAATAAATACCTTGTCATAACTGTAATCATCTTTATAAATGTCTTTGCAATATTCCATCGAGAAGATTAAAAAGGCAACATAACTATTAAATATTAGCTATAGCAAAATGTATCTAAATACTTTAAAATTAGATACAAATTCGCACACCACAGTGTAAGTTTTCAAGGAAAATACATCAATTTTCAATCTAGCTATTGTGCATTGTGGCAAGACGAAACTATTCAGTAAGGGGGAGTGTAACTCGATTACATCTCGTCTCATTTCGCCCGAGATGTCGTGATTCGAGTATAATTCGAAGATGCATGCAATTGAATAGGGCTGTAAGTGGATTAAGATGTATGGTAACTTTGGTCTTTGTTTATTCTGTACTGCTAATGCAATAATGATGTCTTTGGTTATTTAAAACATCAAACCTCTATGACCATTATTTTCGTCTTTGGCAACATAAATCGTATGACAATTTTCCTAATATCGTCGACAGTCATCATTCTCCTACTCTTAACCCAATTACTTGGAGTCGATACAATATGTACTCTTCATTCATAGTACATGGAGTCGATACAATATGTACTCTTCATTCATAGTAAAAGTTATTGGCAATAGTTTTATGACCGGCCGCCTGCCAGACGTCAACCCTCCTTGCGATTGTAACTGTTGACCAAAAGGCATTAGATAGAGTTAGCCCAGGTCGTTATAAACCTCTTAGTCGTCTTTTACGACATCCATGAGCAATGTAAGGGTTGGTAGTATTCGTAGCCATTACCACACAGCTATATAGCTATGTCGTCGACAGTATGTATACAAGCGGGATTCGAATCCGCACCTATTGGGAGTCCTGCCCAATCGTGCTGCCACTTACACCACCGTGAACTACTGTCGGACATGCAAATCTCGCCTCGTATCATATTTACGTCTTTAAAGTTTCGTTTTTTGTTTCGCAATCGGGTATTTATAAATAATTAAGCATATTAAATGCTAAAAATTTCAGTAATTTGAGTATGTATACATTTTATTTCCTCTATATAAAAAAGAATGTTTGTATATATGACATCGCTAAACTTAGAAACTATTTGACCGATTATTATAAAAATTGGTATGCTTATGTTTTTTTTTCACGGAGAAGGATTATATGCTACCCCCATTGATATAACTCACCACCAGGTGACGCTACGATATATACGACGCTACGACTTCTACAAACAAACAAAAGGGCTGAGTTTGCTAATTATTTATATAATCATCTAATACGTCTTACTGCTGGGCTCGGGTCTCTTCCATAATGGAAAGAAAAATAACTATTGGGGTGATTTGTTGTTTATCCATCCGTGTGATGACGGAGACTACAAGTAGAATACAATTGCAATACAATTCGTCACACCCTATCTTACTCGTAGATGAAAAGACGAGTATAGATAGATATAGGTAGGAGTATAGATAACCAAAGAAAAGGAAAGCTCGAAATAAAACCACTAACCAGCGTGCTATGTAGTAGTAGTTGTAGTAGGTCATTCTCCTTATTGTGGGAGACGTATATGAGCTGATGACAGCATTTTATTCAGAATGTTCCTTCTTTTATGATGATGTTGTAACTTAGATAAATAGATGAATGGATACCTCTAAGATCGGTATTATATCACGAAGTTGGGTATAACATTGTGTTTAGTCCATCACCACCGAGGCAACAGTCTATCGATATTTAATGTTGAACGATAAGTCGCTCTGGAAACAATAGAAAGAAAGAAAGAAAGTGTATTTCATCATTCTCCTACTCTTATCCCAATTACTTGGGGTCGATACAATATGTACTCTTCTTTCATAGTACCTACATATTGTAAAAGTTATTGGCAATAATTTTATGACCGGCCGCTTGCCAGACGTTAACCCTCCTTGCGAATGTAATTTTTGACCCAACGGCATCAAATGGAGTAGCCCAGGGTGTTATAAGACTCGGGTACCGGTGGCCCGCTCGCACGGCGAAGAAGAGGTGCTTGCAGGGTGGGTCAATGGGGTTGCGCGCCGCCTTTTCCGTCACCCCGGACCGATTTGGCGGGGTGCGACGTCCATAGCCCACCGCAAAAAAAAAAAAGAAAAAAAAGGGTGTTACAAGACTCTTAGTCGTCTTTTACGACATGCACGAGCAAAGTAAGGGTTGGTAGTATTCGTAGCCGCTACCACCCAAAGAAAGAAAATGTATATATAAGGGCAATAATGATATAAACGCCTCGCTTGGCAGTCAGGTTGGCGATTACGGTTGGTGTTATAAAATACCCAGGAGAGTGCTACTACCAATTGTCTAAGTGATTCCTCAACCGATTTGTAAAAGTCGGCTTTTCACAGAAAAGTCAAGTATGGTGACATCTTTTTATTTTGAAATAGATAACCTGCTACCCATCAGACGACACTGCACTAAGGAAATAATCCTTGTATTACGGGGGACTTTACAAATATTTTACAAATTTCACCTAAACTCAGAACAACAGTCTAAGATGATCGCACAAAGTATAGTCTTGGGTAAGAATCGGACCCATGACACTGGCACGGCAGGTCGGTATCTTAACCACTAGGTCATCTGTGCAGTCACTTTTTGCCTCTTCTTGGAGAGAGTGACCTGAATAGACAATCAATTCAATTTCAATTATTTAAAAATGGTTCGAAAATATTATTATCCGTGACATACTCGTATTATTAGTGAACAATAGCGAGACAGTCAGTCGTGAAGACGCCTGTGTTTATTTATGACTCCCGTATCGAATTAGCTGCCGTCAAATTAGGCCACAACCTTTTCTGTACTCGCATACATTTTTGTACATACATTAGATGCCTATTGTGCATGGTAAATAAGGGAACAGTTACTTCCACAAACCTTTTACGGAAGCGTCGCATAAACGAAGCTAATTCACACGATCTCAGTGAAAGTTAGAGATATAAAGTAATGGACCTGGTATTTAGTTTAATTATCACCTATTTATAGTTTTACTTGTATCATCATCATCATCTCATCGTACTTCACCATTTCGATATATAGATAGTTAATTTGACACCGTTGAAGGCACCGCAGCAATGCCCAAGTTCCAACAGGCTTCAAAAACTTTCTCATAGTCCACAAACGCAGTTATAATGTTTTAATAGCTACGTTTGGTAGGCGGATTGGCGATTTCAGCAGGTATTCTAAAATTCCACAGGAGTAGCTGCTGCTCATTCTCCTAATGTGACCCACAGCCGATTCTTACAACTCCCACGGGTAAGTAAGGAGCGGTAACAATTGTATTCATATCTCGTCACCGGACACAAGTAATTTTCTTTACTATCATCATCATCAAATTACTCTTATCCCAATTGCTTGGGGTCGACGCAATATATCATCTTCCTCCATACAGTCCTATCTAAACGTCATCTCTGCAATCACTCCCTGTATATCCATGTCATGCCTCACGCAATCCATCCATCTTTTCTTAGGTCTTCTTTTACCCTTAAAGCTAGATTCATATTTAAAACTATCCTGACAACATTACTTTCATCCCGTCTCATCACATGTACATAAAATCCTTAACTTTTCCGTCACTGGCGCAACTTTCAAACTTCCTCTTATATGTTACTATATTTTAATTTAAATAATTCCAGCTTAAAATTTCGCATAACCGTAAGAAATGGTGGGTCTTTAGTTACGACTGCACGTCGCCAGACGGTCATATGTTATGGTGTCGGAGATTCGATGTCATTAGATAATCTGCCACACCACGTAAAAGTGCGGCAGAGGTCTCTGTGGCTATAGTGAGTATTTCGGTCACTTAGATGACCACGCATTTCCTGTTTGTCACCGGCGGGAATTGTGAATTTCCATAGCTTGAATAAAAAAGTGGATGTTTAGTTATTTCAAATTGAAATTATATCCCCGCGACTGTGTTTCACAGACATAAGTAATTTGACTGCACAGATGACGTAATAGTTCAGAGCTTCTGTGCCACTGCCGTGGGTTCGATTTCTATGCAGGACAATACTTTGCGTGATCCACAGTGTTGTTCTCAGTCTGAGTGTAATTTGTCTGCGTTTATTATATGATTGTAAAGTCCCCCGCAACACAAGGATATCTTTAGTACACGATGATGTCTTTTAAGAGAATATTTATTAAGTAATTTTTTAGATCATCATTTTTATTATCATTAAATTTAGATCATAATTAATTTTATTGTATTAATAAATTGACATAAATCACAACCTATATTTTTAAAAGCTAGTAAACTTATGTGCCTATGCTGTAGTAGGTATACTGTATTCAATATGAAGATTAAACTTTTTAGATTACCATCGTATAGTCACCTTTTACATTTTTTGCTAAAAACTCGTTTGGGGCTGTATGGGGGCCGATAGGCTTTGCTTTCAACGTGAAATGTCTATGACAAAGAGTCATTTTTGCTGTTGAAAATTAAAAAGGAAACATGATCGACTTCGTTTTAAATACTTTAAAACAACATTGATAATTAACAGTTAGTAGAAAGAAATAGCTTTTTGCAAATAAACATATCTTCAAGGTATTTTCATATACATACAGCTTTGTTTGCTTAGTAAAAAATCAGAAAAAAAATAGAGTAAAAAAAGAAAAAAAATAAGAGGAATAATTAGAGGAAGGGCCAAACTGTTAATAGCTTTCTTTGTACAGCCACGGGTTGGTTCCTCGTGAGTGGCACCACACACTTGCAGAAAATCAACGTTTGACCAGTAGCAATATGCTTTTGCGCTTCATTTGGTAAGTGAGAGAGTTAGCAGCATTAATTTCTGTATCGGTTCTGGTTAGTAGGCAGCGGCCTAGCTACAATCGTGGTATTGTAAAGGTTCACGAGCGACAGTACCACTTATCTTTTTTTTTTTTTTTTGTAAATTCAGTGGTTCGAAATGCGTTACGCACCACCCCCCGGAACGGGGAGTGTGGGACTCCTAGCCTCGGGGCTAAGTTACCCACTAAAACGTATCCACTGCGATTGCTGTTAGCCGAGAGAGCTTTGACAGCTTAACCGGACTATGGGTGAGCGCTGAGGGCTCTCAAGCCGGTACACTTACCGTCAGGTGTACTGCTCTTTTGACACATAATCAATAAATAAAAATCGGCCAAGTGCGAGTTGTACTCGGGCACAAAGGGTTCCATATCTATAAAAATCTCTTTTATTGTATGGGAGCCCCCTTAATTATTTATTTTATTTTACTTTAATTAATTATATATAAAGAGAACATAAAACTAAATATTTTGTGAATAGTTAAAGCGTCTACCTGTCACCGTTATTGGTATCGAGCAAGAAACGGTAAAAAAATCAAGTTTGTTGTTATAGCGGCAATAGAATTACATCATCTGTGAAAATTTTAACTGTCTAGCTATCACCGTTCTTGAGGAACAGCCTGGTGACAGATGGACGGATGGACGGATGGACAGCGAAGTCTCAGTAATAGGGTCCCGTTTTTACCCTTTGGGTACGGAACCCTAAAAAAGAGGCTGGAAGGATCACCTAGTGTATTTAAAAGTATTATATGCATTTGAAAGACTATGAAATCTTATATACAAATGTACATTTTCAACGTTACTGCAACTTAAAACCTTTTCGCAACAATACGAACCCTACCGTTTAAACTAAGCCGCTTCGCGACAGATGTTCGAGGGCCCTTCACTGGAGTACTCTCGCGCGGTCGACTCGACAATGCGTGCTGATTATACCGTATGTGAATGCGCCTTTACACACTTAAAGAGGTTTTAACTTTTTTTTATGCCAATGTAACGGTGTATTGACACGAAGAAATGCGAGCTTGCAATTGTATGACGTCATTTTTTTTTCACAATAAGTCGAATAATTATGAAGATGAATGCATAACCCACGTATTGGTTAAGATATCGAACTACCGTTCCAGTGGCATGAGTTCGAATCCCATGCAGGACAATAATCTGTGCGATCCTCAAATTGTTCTTTTGATTTTGGATGTAATTTCTATATGTTCATGTTGAGAAATATAATGTATGCAAACTTTTTTTTTTATACGGACTATGGATGCGTCTTGCCCCGCCAAATCGGTCCGGGGTGACGGAAGAGGCGGCGTGTGACTCCAGGGACCCACCATGCAACTCCTCTCTTCGCCGTGCGAGTGGAGCACCGGTACCCGATCTTTATCTTCGGTGGCCAATGTATGATGACTGAGGGATGTAGGCAGTCAACTTTACTATAAGAGAAGTTAAACTGGAAGTTCTTTGTCTCTACCTGAGCACAATAATGTGGTGTAGCCAAATATTTTTTCTTCAATGTAAGATCCAAACCAAAAAAAAGACCTTATGATCTGAACTATAAAAACAAATAGAGACTAGTTCTGCTTGTTGAAACTGATGGAACAAGTTCGAAGATGGGGCGTTATAGCATTATTCTATCATGAAATTTTCAATGGCAGTTCTGTGCTTCTATTACGACTGGCAGACGACAATTAACTTACTATTTATTACGTGCAAATATGTAAAATGAGGTAATTAGTTGCACATAGATAATGGAATGGATTTTCACTATAGTGGTGCCTGCGAATATTACCAACCTTTACTTTGCGTCTGGATGTATTAGAAGAGAACTGAGAGTTATAAATATACTAGCGTTGCTTCAACGAAATTAACTACCACAAGCTGAGTTAAGATCCTTTTTTGTCGTTCAGTATATATTAGTTTTTAGTTTTACTAGTACATAAGTTATCATTGTTTCACTTTTTTTCTTTTTCCTTCCAAATGTTTTATGTATAATATATGAAAGAAAATAAATGGTTTTCTTTCTTTCTATATCTAAGCTAACTCCATCTGACGCCGTCGTCTCTTCGGCCGGTCATAAAACTATTGCTAAAACTATTTCAATATGTAAGTAACAATAATAGATTTTCATTTATTTTCTTGATCTTCGTCTTATCATATTACGTTATAAAGGTCCCACGGCTGGGCTCATGCCTCCTTCAAAATAACTGGGCAATTAACCTAGTGCACCATGCTGGTCAGACGTGTTGTTGGAATATATATTGTATAGGGTATTATTTCAAGATTTTCATGTCTTTGACATATAACAATGTGTATTTTATCCCTTAATCCTCTTTTACGACAACCACGAATAAGATGAGGTTTGGTGAATTGTATTATTATTTCGTCACCACACGGAACAATTTAGATCACTCTTGGGCACGTTGTTGATTTTATTGCTCAAAAAAAAATATTCGGTTGTATCATTGTTTTACAGAACTGTATTTGAGAAGTCAGACTATTACATCAGAACAACATATTTTTGTGATATATGGCGTGCAAAACGTCTCTCGTAAAAACGGTAATGAGAGTCACGATTTGGTTACTATACATACCTACCTATATTGAACCAATTGTTATGGTAATTGGAACTGATTTTCGATAGATGTGTCATATGTGGTTAAGTTCCACGTGTAATTATTGTTTGTCCATTGAAAAGTTTTAATAAATATTTATATTCGCAATACAGAAATCGACTCCGGTAGTGGCGGGAGTAAGAAACATTTCACCACTCCTTTTCTTGCCCGTGGGTTTCACAAATGGTGTTTAAATAATACAATGTGCAATATAATACCTATGCAAGAGAAGAAAATCTCAAATAAAACCCTATACCAACACGTCTAAACAGTAGGGTATAAGTAGGTCATATTCCATCTTATAGTACTAGGAGGGTCGAATTCTGTAGCAACACGTATATATTCTGAGATGAGGCGAAAAATCATAATTAAAATGAACGTAAGTACGTTCAAATAATGGTTAAAAATCAACAAATTTAATAATGTCGAAGTATTTAAAACAATACAAGAACCCTACAATTAAGTTAATCGCTACGTTAGCAGGTGATTATGGAACATGAACGCTGCCATTAGAGTCCGGTTGTCTAATAACACGTCGTATTATTAAGGGTGCGTTCGCATTAGATTGATTAGTAAGCCTATCAATGTATGCTGTGGATATATGGCCTATGTACAGGGGGATAATAATCACCACACTTGACAACAGATATATAAGATTCCCAGAAAAGTGTTGCTGCCCTATCATTCCAATGGTGATGCCTCAGATGATTTTTACGATTTCCTCGTGAAAGTAAGGGCTAATAACACACTGTTTTTATAATACGTCTTTCAGATTTGTTGATTCTTTGTCTTAAATAATTGTCTTAGTAATATTCAAGTGCGAAAATGCCCAATCGTCTATTTATGAACAGAATTCAGAGCTGATCAAGCCTAGGCATAAGATCTTAGGAGTTCGAAGCAGTTCGGAAATGACTTTTATCGTTTCTTTCAGATCACAAATTGGGTGACATGTAAAGGATTTACAAGGACTAGTAATAAACAAGATTAAAATATAGTTGATATTAATTATTTGTGTCCAGATAACAGTCTACATCATCCAAATTTGTACAATATGTGCTCTTCGTAGTACAGAATTCATATATTATGATAGCATTTTTTCATCGTTGCTCTTGAGGAGATCTTCTTACAATGTTTTTATTTGTCGTTCAAAATAAGTGGTAATTAACTATTGAGTACATAATCAAAAACTCCGTAATCAAAAATTACAGCTCTATTAGTTTATAATATATATTTATATCATCATCATTATCATTAACACCATCCCAGCCTATATACGTCCCACTGCTGAGCCCTCCTCCTCAAAGGGTCCCTTTCAGTTTAGGAGGAAAAATTAACCTACTATAGACGTATTATTCAGACGTATTGTCATAAGGTTTTATTTCGTGATTTCCTTCATTCATAATATAGATAATCTTATATTTACAGATTGGGCTTCTTGCTAATCCATTTGTAAAATTTAATACAATAAGGTAAAATTTAATAATTAAGGCATATTATTTGCCTAATGAGAATACGTGAATAAGGCAACGTTGTCGCATAGCCCTCATACTTAGTACTTGTGAACTACTCATCAGTTTTGAACCGAGTACCACTTTAGAAATACGAACCACTTATGAATCGCGTATCACATTATATGTAACATTATTTTGATGTTAAGAACGGCGTTCAAAGTGTTTTACATGTGTTTAAGTTTCGCGTAATATTAGTTCGCTTGCACGTTCTCGTTAGAAGTTTAATTGGAATGTAATTTAAGTAAATGTTATGGTTGGTATAAGGCGTTTTCGTATTATATTAATCCCCTGGTCTATATCGGAGGGTACATTACAGAATTGAAATTTATCTTTGTTCCCCTACATTATAAAATATATCTTATTTATTGTAGTTTGAATATTATTAATTGTAGGTTGAATATAATTCTGTAGCTCTGAATGATGATGGTGGGTAATGAAAGTTTTAACGAAAAAGTTACGACATTAAGAGGTCAAGCCTTGTGTAGATATTTGGCGGGAACATAAGAATGTCACATGGCGCTTCTAAATTGGTTTCAATACTTTAGTGTTTTCTAGGATGGATGGATGGATTTACGACACCCACGGGCATGAAGAGGAATGGTGAGCTGCATACATATTCCACATGGATAAGCTATGAATTAAAAAATAATGGATTGTTAGTGGTAAGACCACGCTGTTGAGTTTTCTGTCTACAGTTGCGGGCCAGTCCGTCCGGGATAGTACCACACTCTCGCAGAAGAACGACGTCTGAGTAATGCCAATATGCTGTTGCGTTTTGTTCGGTTAGCGAGTGCCGAAAGCCCAACTGAGCGGGTTTGGGTTATGTATTGGTAGGTAGCGGCCTAACTATATCGCTGGTATTGCAAAGATCTATGGGTGGCAGTAACACTTACCAACAGGTGTGCTGCTTGCGCGTGTGCCACCAAAAACAATAAAAAATAAAAGATAATAATTTATTATACAATTAAAATAAGAAGAGTATCTATAAATACCCGATTACGAAACGAAAAATAATGTCACAAGCGGGGTTCGAACCCGCACCTATTGGGAATCCGGCCCAACCGTGCTGCCACTTACACCATCGTGAACTATTTTAGGACATGCATGGTTCGAACCCCGCTTGTGACATCATTTTTCGTTTCGTAATCGGGTATTTATAAATATTTAATCATATTAAATGCTAAAAATTTCAGTATGAAGAGTATCTGTCTAGAGTACCTCTCCCATAAATTATCAATCCTATTTATTACAACTAAAGCCACGGAAACAAAGCAACATTCACCATACGAAATCTATAGCTTCAATCCATTGCACTCCCTTATTTATACCTGCCAGAGGTTGTGGCCGTCAGAATAAATCCTAAGGAGGTGGGTTTAGCGGTAATAAACACATGCTTCTAACAATAAAAATAAATTAGCTACGGTAAGTGCTTGCACTAATGAAATGTGGGTGAAAACTGTGAAATTTTGGCAAAAGGTTCCCTTTTTTATGTGATTTTTTTTTTATTACGATAAACAATGGCTTGGATACCTGCAGCGCGATTGTAATAAAAAAAAATGAGCCCGTATAGGCTTTATGGACGATTGAAGTAACATTTTTTGGAATGTTGTGGTAAGTATTAATGTCATCACCCACACCATTCGTTAAAGGATATGACACTTTCACATATTACACTAATAATATTTAGTTATACAACGAAATACATATAATTACAATATGCCATATGGTATGTTTTATAATAATTTATGCAAAATTACATATAAACATCCTTCGTCATATAAATTCACACTGACAGCATAGTTATTCCGTTTAAAAACGTTACTTCCGTTCGCAGCTAAGTTCATCCTCATTTGGCATCTAAAAAGCTGTAATTCTACCAAAAAGTCAAATTCTATATAAACCCGTTATCGTTGTAACGCGTTTCCGTTACGTTGTCGTCGTTCAAAGATTTTCGTTGACTTTAGACCACTCTAAAGAAAATCTACTTAATAAAAACAGTTATTTTTATAAGAAGTTTATATAGGTAGTTGAAAAATATTGTTTATGCTATTAAACAATTTAAAATAAAAGTTCTATTCGAAATTCAAATAAAAAAGCTAAGGCGCATTGATAATTAAATAACAGAGACAGGCTTACTTTGATGTCTACATAATCGACAAAGAGAAAGTAGTCGGATATTCGATTCAAAGAAGGTATTATGTATTCGTTAGTATATATATATGTATTAAGTGACCATGAATCAATGGTTAGATTGAACACCAAATTAGGATTATCCGATACCGATGTTTGGGTGTTACTGTTAAGTTGTGAATTTGGGCTTTTGGTGGAAAATAAAAAAAAATGAGATTTAAACCTAAAAGAGATTTTACTTAAGGAGCATTTATTAGTACTTGAGATAAATTAAATATGTGCCAGGAAGGATGGTCAACTAAGTACTAATATTTTTATTCCACTTACATAGCACATATTTCAAAAGTTATTGGCAATAGTTTTGTGACCGGCCGCCTGCCTGACGTCAAACCTCCTTGTGAATGTAATTGTTGACCAAACGGAATCAGGTGGAATTGGCCCAGGTCGATATAAAGCTCTTAGTCGTCTGTTACGACATGCACAAGCAAAGTAAAGTTTAATACATAGTATTCATAATCGCTACCACTAAGCACCAAGATATATTGAATCAACGTTTTGAAATAATGACATTTGTCTGTATTCCAATAATAACCAGTCATCATTCATCATCATTCTCCTGCTCTTATCCGAATTCTACTAATTCGACTTTGTTCTTCGATTCGGATTCGTTCCTCTATTTGGTCGACCCAATATGTACTCTAGGGTGGTCGTTCAAAATTAAATTTCTTGCGGCGCCCCCTAAAAAGCTTCCTTTTAATGAAAAAACACTGGGAATTTTTTTTATAATTTTTTCAAGTCAAGACAACACATGCCTCAAGACGATTCAAGATAATTTTTGGGTAATATCAATATACAGAGTGGAGACGACCATACGACAATAATTTTAATTTAGTGTATCTGATGACTTGCCCAGCCTGTATAGAAACTTTGAATATAATATGTCGTATAGTTTAGCCACAGCACATTACTTTGTATTATTAATATTTTCTACATTCTGTATTAAAAATTAAAATTATTAGGCTATCACTAAGAGATCAAAGACCTCTCGCGCCGCATCGGTATAAACAAATATGAAGGTGGGGTACCTACATATCTCCAGTTTACCACTTAAAGTCTTCGCCAAACGCGATACAAATTAATGTGTATAAACTGCGTCATCAGACCTAGATAAGACAATTAAAAATACCTAAAGCACACGGCACATGAAAGGGTACCTATTCGGTCGGATTTCAGGTCAGTGAACTAATATTTACAAACGGTGTTCTATTTTGTTTCAATATTTATGATTTTTTTTTTTTTGTAATGTTCATATGGTAATAAATAAATTATTATTAAAAAAAAAAATATTATTATTAAAGGCATTAAGAATACGAAAGAAAGTTTACTTAAGGATTGGAATGAAGAAAACTAGAGATTCAAATTAAATTTGTATTAATTTTGTCATAAAATAAAAAATATCATTGATTTTTTTTAATTAACAGACCATATTGTTTGGAAAATCTATTGTTATTTTGATTAACTATTGTATTCTCATGAATTTTGGTTCTGTGGTTGATTATGTTTTGTATGAAATTGTATTTATTATTTAAAATCTTCAAAAAACATGATTATACCTAAAAAATAACTTAAATCATCTTGAGGCACGTGTTGCCTTGACTTAAAAAAATTCCCAGTGTTTTTTCATCAAAAGGAAGCTTTTTAGGAGGCGCCGCAAGAAATTTAATTTTTAACGACCACCCTAATGTACTCATATATATTGCAAAAATTATTAGAAATAATTTTATGACCGACCGCCTGACTGACGTCAACCCTCTTTGGGAATGTTTTTGTTAACCACACGGCATCAGGTGGAATTGACGTAAATCAATATAAAACCGCTATCACACAGCATATATTGAATTAACATTTAGAAATAATGATATTTGTCTATATTTCAACTATAACCAGTAACATAGAGAAAGTCCCTTTCCTTTTATAGTATTGGAGCTTTCACAGGCGTAATTTTGCCCTATAATGGTTTAGAGGATACAATTATGTCGGGCAACTGATTGGACCATTGTAATTTTGTTCTAATAATGTTTTTTATACCGAGTATGGATATATTATGGTACTTATTAGGGATGGAATATAAGAACGGCTTTTAGATAATTTAATGTGTGAGTGTTTCTATTGATGTTGGCTTAATAGTAATAGAGTTTTGCAATCAAAACTTTCAATAAGTAAAAATTCAATAATTTACAGCGCAGTGGTTAAGATACTGATCTACTATATCAGGTATGCCAGGTTTTCTTCTTATGTAGAACAATACTTTGTGCGAACTGCAAATTGTTATTATGGTGGTAGGACCATGCTGTTAACAGTTTTCTATCTACAGCCGCGGGCCGGTTCATCCGGGATAGTACCACACTTTTGCAGAAGATCGACTTCTGAGTAATAGCAGTGCTAGCGCTTCGTTCGGTGAGCGAGATAACCGGTAGACCAACTGAGTGAGTTGGGGGATTTTATTGCTAGGCAGCGGCCTAAACTATGCCCTTGGTATTGCAAAGGTCCATAGGCAGCAGTGACACTTACCATCAGGTGTGCTGCTTGCTTGTTTGCACCATAAGCAATAAAAAAGAAAAAAGCTGAAACTCGTGTAGGTACATTTATTATGTGTTTGTAAAATTCTCGCCATAAAAGGATTATTTTAAGGCCTTCGAAAAAAATACCTATTGCAAAATAGTACCAAGTAGTTGAATGGCGTGATTCAGAAATTACTACTCTGAATTTGGGATTAATTTATGTCCGTTAATTTTATGTTGGTTAAGTCTTCCGTAATAAAAGGATTATGTCCTTAGAACGGGGTGCTGTCTTTAAAAAAATGCATCTATGACGAAATTGCAATAACTAGATGAATGGGTTTGTTTGCCAAGTTTTCTAGTCTTATTTGCATAGTAATGGATTGTAAGCATTGTATTATTAGTAGAAGCGTCACGCTGCTGGTAGTTTTCTATCAGCAGCCATAAATGGACTAATTCGTATGGGTTATTCAGAAAATCGACATCTGAGTAGTAGCTATTTGCTTTTGTACTTCATTCTCTAAACAAAATAAACGATGACTTAAATCCCACATTAGAACCACTAGTAGATCGTGACCTATTGCAGAGATCCAGGCAATTACGAATTACAATCAGATAAGCCGACTCTCTCATAAGCCAATGAAAGCCAACTCTATTAATAAGCGTCACATAGCCAGCTATAAGATCCGTAGAACCTTACAGCCATAAGACATAGAGTGCAACAGCTCAATCACATTCAATACCCATAAAATAAAAAAAAAACTTCATTAATGTCATACTCCCGAACAAACAAATTAAATTTTAAAGCAGACATAAGAGCATCAGAACAAATAAAATGTAACAATAAAATTCAAAAAAGCAATCAGCGTACATTATTATCGTAAGAGACTTCAACAAGAATGTTCGTGAACCCTCAATATCCTAAACTCAGCAAATGCCTACAAAACCTTATTACATCAGAAGAATTTTAACGAGATGCTAACTTGTTTATAAATTGAATTTTGTGTACGCAACAGCTTGTTTTATATGTCGCCGCTAAATAGTTAAATCAGGCAATTGTTCGAATACCTACGTTCGTCTTTCGTCATTATTGGGTATACGATTTTATTAAAATTGCAAATCAAACCGCAGTTGACGTGTTGGTCTAATTCAGTTTATAGTCATCATCATCATCATCACAGCCCATACATGTCCCACTGTCGGGCTCGGGCCTCCTCCATAACGGGAGGGAAATTAACCTACTATACCGCGCTGGTCAATCGTGTTGGTATAGGGTTTTGTTTCGAGTTTTCCTTCTCTTGCATAGATATTATATGCGTTTTATATCCCTTCCCTTAGTCGCCTCGTACGATTACCCACGGGTAAGATAGGGGGTGGTGAATTGTATTCTTACTCCGTCACACGGATAATATTATTCTTTTTAAATTTTAAACGCTGTCCGGAAGATTTTTTAAGTATGCAGTATATACTTTTGGCGGGAATATGAAAGTGTCTAGTGGTGGTCTTATATTATATTCAATATCTTAGTGGTTTAACATGTTATATTAAATAATTTTGATGGCATTTTATCTAATGTGATGCAAAGGAACTGCTGCGAAGATATAGTGAATATGATGATATCTATAAAAGTGTTTTATAACGTTTTAATTTTCCATTGAAATTTTGAGTACAATGGAACTATTTAACAGTGCAGAAAGTGACGAGTTGACTTACTGATGGACAATGTAGTCATTGTTTGCTATGAAGAGACTAAAGACGTAAAAAAAACTTTGTAACTCGACACTGGCAACGATGGATTGTACAAATAGCTAGATTGCTAATATAAAAACTAGAAATAAGTAGCATTTAAAGTAAAAAAATATTTATAAAAACCCGACTACGAGCGAAAAATGAATGTCACAAGGGGGATTCGAACCCACACCTATTGGAAATCCGTTCCAATTGTGCTACCATTTACACCACCATGAACTATTGTAGGACATTCAATTCTCACATAGTATTATAATATCTGGAGGACCGAGCCTTGCTCGGTATTTTCTTATTAGTGTGTTTTGGAAGATATATTTAAATATAATTAAAATAATGAAAAAATAAATTAAAAAGGCAAAAGTACAAAAATAGAAAATAAAAAAATGTATCGAGCAAAAAGGAGCCAAAATCACGTTTGTCGTATGGGAGCACTCCTTAAATATTTATTTTATTTTTTAGTATTTGACGTTATAGCGGCAACAGAAACACATCATCTGTGAAAATTTCTGTCTGGCTGCTGTTTAACTATCATGGTTCATGAGATACAGCCTGGTGATAGACGGATGGACGGACGGACCGACGGCGAAGTCTTAATTATAGGGTGCCGTTTTACGCTATTGGTATGGAACCCTGAAGAAGTTGGATTCACATAAAAGCTTGGTACAATGGAAATACTTTTTAAAATTGGAATGTCTCAAAAGTCACAATACTGTATTAACACGGCATTTGAAAGTTTCTAAGCTATAAAGAGGTCACTTTTAGGACACGGCGTCATAGGAACGTAGACTTTGAAATTTTAAATTGTTGGACAGCAATTTTCTAAGCCGAATATTGTAATTGAGAGCCATGATAACACATTGCATCGTATAACTGAAATCCATCGCTCATAAGATATATTACCCATTTTAATTTTACTCTGGCGAGCGTATTTTTACCGCTTAATGATTAGTAAAGAGAGATGGTCATTTTCTATCTTTTTTTCACTGTTTAGTCAGGGTTTAATCAACATATTTGTAAAAATTGAGACGGAAAGGCTGAGTTATATTAGAAACAATCAGTAAGATACGATAGGGAGACAGGATGTTAATGCTGA
This sequence comes from Lymantria monacha, assembly GCA_905163515.2. Classification (NCBI taxonomy): domain Eukaryota; kingdom Metazoa; phylum Arthropoda; class Insecta; order Lepidoptera; family Erebidae; genus Lymantria; species Lymantria monacha. Next base: position 32,486,890 of record LR991088.1, read on the forward strand.
TCAGATTGGTCGCATGACGATATGACCTACCTATGTGCGCTACTATGTCGTGCGCTAATATTTTAAATAATTCGAAGGGGTCGAATATTAAAATACATCTTTCGAATAAGTTATAAACCTCGAGTCCGACAACCGGTCGAATTCCTGAATACTCTGAAGGCTCCCGGTCTCCCAACTCACATCTTAAAATTGAGAGCTAGCGCGCCAAAATTATACAATGCCACCAGTTTGCAAGAAAAAATAATGTAATCGGGTCAACTATACTGAACGTTTGTTCTTGAGCAGAGTCTATATTTATTCCTAGAATTCTCCAAATACCATCAAATTAATCCTTCGAATTTCAGAGTGTGCAGTTTGCCATTAAAGTCTTCTTCGCAATAACCATAAACAAAGCTCGAGGTCATATTCTTAAGGTAGCGGAAGTAGACTTGAGAGAAAGCTGCTTCTCCCATGGGCAGTTGTATGTGACATGCTTCAGAGTAAGCTCACAGAGTAGCCTGGTAACTCTAGCATCCGAAAGGAAAACAAAAGATATTGTTTATAAAGAAATACTATAATAGGTGTAGAATCGTGGGTGGGCGGGGATGTCAATGAAGCGGTACCAGTGGTCGGCTTAATTTCGATGGAAAATATAATATATAACAAAATTTCATTTGATTTTTATGTTTATTAAACCTTCCCTACACTATAACAAAGATTGTTATCATCACAGCCCATATACGTCCCACTGTTGGGCTCAGACCGCCTCCATAATAGGAGGGAAGTTAACCTACTATACCGTGCTGGTTAGACGTGTTGGTATAGGGTTTTGTTTTGAGTTTTCCTTCTCTTGCATAGTATTATATGCATTTTATATCCCTTAGTCGTCTCTTACGATCACCCACGGGTAAGATAGGGAGTGGTGAATTGTATTCTTACTCCGTCACCACACGGATAAGATTGTTATACTATATAAGAATACACACATTTATACATAATTATCTATAAATAACAATATAAATAATAACGTAAAAAACAAGCAAAAATCCTATTAAAACATTATCGATTTCTACGCAAACAAAAACGCGGGCAAATGATAATAATTAATAAAATAATAAAAAATTTTGCCAAAAAGTAAATAAGAAAAAGTAAGGATCCGAACCGAGCTCCGGTTTGTTTGGATTAGACCACTTGATTTTCCAACTGAGCTAAATGTCTATTCTTAATGACAGTGTCAAAATTTGATAACCTTCATATTCTATTAGTTTTAGTACAACGAAAAATTTTATTTTTGTTGCCGAAATATACTGACAAAATAATATTTTCTATAAATGAAACCTAGCTAGATCGATTAATCGCCCCCGGAACCCCTTGTATGCTAAATTTCAAGAAAATCGTTGGAGCCGTTTCCGAGATTCAGATTACATATATATATATATATATATATATATATATATATATATATATATATATATATATATATATATATATGCAAGAATTGCTCGTTTAAAGATATAGTGAGATTTTCGTCCTTTAAGGAGACGTGTGCCATCTACCCAACATTGTTTACATATTGTACAGATTTAATACTCAAACTTTGCAGTTAGAATTGTATCAAACGATGACACAACCTTGTTATTCAAATTACTGAAATTTAGCATTTAATATATATAAAAAAAAAAAATATTGATTATTTATAAAAACTCGATTAGCGAAAAATGATTGTCACAAGTGGGATTCGCACCCACACCTATTGGAATTCCGTTCCAACCGTGTGACAATCATTTTTCGCTCGTTATCGGGGTTTTATAAATAATCAAGCATATTAAATGCTAAATTTCAGTAATTTGATAAAAATATTTATGATTAAACTAGCTATGCCTGCAGTGTTATTAAAAAGGAAACATTATTTAATAAAATCTCTCGTTATTAGATAAAGCGGCTAATTTGCCTATTTAAATGCGGCATATAGATTAAGTTTAGCTAAAAGTTCCATGATTTTGTTGGAAAATTGTTGTTGAAATAAAGTAATTTTGTTATGAGAGGGACGTTTAAGTTGTTACACAATTTGTGGCATTTTGTTTTGTTAATATCTTTGTACGGTTTGATACCTCGTGAGGAGGCAATTATGGAGTAATTCGGCGTGCGAACATTTCTCAATTGAATTGTAAATGTATAAAGAAATACTTTAAACCATTTAAGCAGATTTTATAAAATGATGATTTTTAAGACCACCCTTAAGTTAAGGAATAAGCTATTGTGTGCGTATCTTGTGTGTCAAATTATATCTTAAAAACTATACTTGACAGACACAAACTATGTTTAGACTTACTATATGTATACCGCGTACCAGTGACCCACCCGCACGGCGTCGAGAGGTATATTGTAGGGCGGGTCTACGGGGTCTGGCGCCGCTTTTCCTGTCGCCCCGGACGGAATAGCGGGGTTTGACGTAGCCCGCCGCCAAAAAAAAAAAGACTTACTATATGTATAGAATTATTTCTTCACGGATATCAAGGAATCAGCACCAGTGGTATGCGTAATAGCGATGGATAGGAAAGACGGTGGGTTAAGAGCTACACTCTTTTTTCGCTTCAGACGAAATAGGCGGCGTGTGTCCAGACCATAGTCTGCCAATAAAAAAAGCCAATTAATTGTATTTCTCTCAAAAAAATTCTTGCATGGAAATCTAAACTATGATAAAGAGCATTCGTTATTATTTAGATCACCATGACAACTGTCCAATTATTTAGTATCTCATGCGGTTTATGATGCTAAAGTGAGTTTTATGCATTTGAAATAAAACTAGATTATTTCAATTGTATGTTATACCAGATGTCTTACTTCAATATTGTACAACAAGGTACTAATCAAAACTTGACCAGACATTCCATTTATCATATATACATATATATATTTGCTGTTTCTTTCTTTCATCATCATCGTCTCAGCTCATATATGTCCCACTGTTGGACTAGATAAGAGGCTACTTTCGACTTTTCCTTTTGTGATGATGATGTTATATGCGTTTTATATCCTTTAGTCGTCTCTTACGATCACCCACGTGTAAGATAGAGGGTGGTGAATTGTATTCTTACTCCGTCACCACACGGAAAGTTCTTTCTTTTAATTTAATTATTAACTATTTTAGTAGTGGTAGGGTCACACCCACCCCCGTGGGGCCTAGAGGCGGAGATGCTCTCCGACCTCTACCAGCGGGATACCTCAATGCGCGAAGAGGGTGGCTCCCCATCGTTCAACGAGATAGCCACCTGGCGCGAGGACGCTCGCCGAGAAGTCATCGCCCGTTGGGCTACGCGGCTGGAGAGGCCTAGACACGGTGTTTTTACCGTTGAGGCCCTCCGGCCCGTACTGATGGAGTGGGTGGAGCGGCGACACGGAGTCCTCTCTTTCCGGTTGGTGCAGGTCTTATCGGGGCATGGTTGCTTCGGCAAGTACCTGCACACGGTCGTGCGGAGGGAGTGGACTCCGTCCTGCCACCATTGCAGTAGCGACGAGGACACGGCGCAACATACGCTCGAGGTATGTTCGGGCTGGGACAGGCAGCGCCGTGACCTCATCGCTGTCATCGGTGCCGACCTGACGCTGCCGGCTGTTGCGCGAGCGATGGTCGACAGCGTCAGGAATTGGGACGCGGTCGCCGCCTTCTGCGAGGCTGTCATCTCGCAGAAGGATGCGGCGAAACGGGTCCGGGAGGATTCCTGTGACCCGGGCCACCGCCCGCGGCCGGGGCGGCGCAGGCGCGAGTACCTGCGCCTGATGCCGCCCTAACCGAGGCTTCGGGTGATTGGGCCGGGGAATTGTCCGGTCACCCGACGTGAGGCCACCGCGTGAGGACGACGCCTCGACGGCGAAAGCTGTCGGGGCGTCGACAGGAGAGGAGCCCGAGAGGGCATACCGCCGAGCGGGACACCGAAGACAAAGATCGGGTACCGGTGGCCCGCTCGCACGGCGAAGAAGCGGTGCTTGCAGGGTGGGTCAATGGGGTTGCGCGCCCATCTTCCGTCACCCCGGACCGATTTGGCGGGGTGCGACGTCCATAGCCCACCCCAAAAAAAAAAAAAAAAAAGGGTCACACTGTTGACAGTTCTCTGTCTACAGCCGCAGACCGATCCATCCGGGGTAGTACCACACTCTAGTAAAAAATCGACGTCTGAGAAGTGGCAATGTGCTGTTGCGCTTCAATCGGTGAGTGAGAGAGCCGCCAAACCAATTTTTGGCTAGGTTGAGGTTGATAGGCAACGGCCTTGCTGTACAAGGTCTAAGAGCGGCAGGCGGTTTGCTTGCTCGTTTGCTACCGTAAGCAATAAAAAAAACAGGTGGTTGTATAGATTAATCAATGTAAATAAACTATGAACTTCAACACACATTAGTATAATGTACAATATATCATACTTATGTATGTTAAGCATAAGTAATGTTGCTTGATTTACATAATTTTGTGTCAAGTTAATTACACTAAGTTACGGCCGTCGGCCAACCGCTGTGATTTACACAAATTATGTTAACATTTGTATAGCTAAGCTCTTAACTTTGACTTGTCTTATAAGTTAGAAATATCCTTATTGGTTTAGTGTTAAAATTATTCAAAAGAAATAAAATTATTTTTTACGGGTTTTATCGCGTTTGTATTTGATTATTTTAGCGATGTTTCCAATACTTTTTAACGTTCATGGTCACGGGAGGACCATGAACGCGGACCACGGGGTCCTCCCGTGGCTATGATTTTGAGAAGTATTAATAATGTTTTTATTTAATATGTGTAATATTAGCGTAAACTTCATTATCTCACTGTTCATGGGATATCATTGCCGAATCTTGGGATAGTCTTTTGGTTTTTTTGGGACTAATTCCACCGTAAATTCCCAATGTTGTAACTCCTGTAAGCCAGGATCCACAATGGTCTCTATAAATGACACCAAGGTTTGAGCCTTAGGCAGTCCTTTTTTTTTTTTTTTTTTGTGGTGGGCCATGGACGTCGCACCCCGCCAAATCGGTCCAGGGTGACGGAAGAGGCGGCGCGCAACCCCATTGACCCACCCTGCAAGCACCTCTTCTTCGCCGTGCGAGCGGGCCACCGGTACCCGATCTTTGTCTTCGGTGGCCCGCTCGGCGGTATGCCCTCTCGGGCTCCTCTCCTGTTGACGCCCCGACAGATTTCGCCGTCGAGGCGTCGTCCTCACGCGGTGGCCTCGCGTCGGGTGACCGGACAATTCCCTGGTCCGGTCACCCGAAGCCTCGGTTAGGACGGCATCAGGCGCAGGTGAGCCTCAGGCAGTCCTGGGAGATGATTTTAATTGTCTTGGGACTCGCAACAAATTTAATTAGAAAAGGCTAAAGAAGAGAAGTTGGAAAGAATGATTGCTTTTGGTTTTTTATTCAAAGAATGGCTTTTTATTTATCAATTCTTGATAGCAGTAGAGTTTAAAGATGGTAGGCATACAAGTGAGCTAGCAAATTTAATGATAGATACTTTATCAACTCGGCATCAATGAACATGCAGTCATTGTAGTAATAGTACAGCTAAAATTTTTATTTAATGAAGGTCATGTTATTATTTTTTTGTGAAAATCTCGACGATCGGAGGGCATAAAACAAAGTGCTATTTGTTTTATTTTTACTATGCCTTGTATTTAGTTATCTAAAACCACTTTAAGATCGGCATTTTATTAACAAATCAAATCTCTAAATTATATTCAATTTCACCAATCGTATTTGTACTCATATTTACTTTAAATTAACATTTGACTCCGTATTATTTTCAATTTCTTGATGACTTTAGCACTCCTGCACACGATGCCGCTACGGCGCCGTCACCGTGCCACCGCCGCACCTTTACACTGGAGATACGCGCCGCGTAAAGCCCGCCACCGCGCCGCTCCCGCGCCGTCAAAGCATAATTTTACCGATCCACTATACTTGTGGAAGTGTGTGTACGAAGATCACACGTAACACACTCGCAAAAACATGTCTAATTTAAAGAAAAAGAAGTTGGTGCTTGCTTACTATGTGTCTAGAAAATGGCAAAATTAACGTCGTAAGTCCGCTAGAAAGCTGTGGGTGCATCCTATGCTGTCAGTAAGAGAACAATATGGTGAATTTCATACACTTTACGAAGATCTTCGAAAAGACGGGACGGACGGGGGCGCGAGAGGGGCGCAGGGGCGGCGCGGGAGCGGCGCGGCAGCGGGCTTTACGCAGCCCGTATCTACAGTATAAAATCGCGGTGTCGGCACGGCGACGACGCGGTGGCGGCATCGTGTGCAGGAGCGCTTAGGGTTTTTAAAATATTTTTTTTTGCATTTTTTTTTCTGAATGAACAATATGACGAAAATATTGTGTACAAATTTTAAGTTAATCCGAGTGAAACTAACGGAGCAACAACCGGCCGTGATACCTGATTTTTATACCTGCCCGGTAGCCGCTCCATACCTCTAGTAGAAAGCAGCTGCAATTTCCTTTGTTTTCCCGAATCCCTTTCTCCGTCTATGTGTTTGTCTTCGTTTTGTCTCAAAAGATGTAAACTGACCTTGTACATATTGTATATTTTCAGGTACATTGAATATAAATTAGTTTCCTGACACACTTTCTGTTGAACGATTGTGCACTTTAACAGAGCTAAAGTTTTCTCAAAATTATTCTTAAATTTTCGTTTCTGTACGTTCGTTTATAGTTGTATTTTCACTCGTTAGTATTGTTTTGTAATTAATTTATTTATTTGAAAAATGCCAAAAAAGTAACACGGCAAGGTCAGCAGGAAAGTGGCAATATTGTGGGTTTGTGGGTTGACCGAGAAAAATGCATTGGAAAGATGCATTGGATATGCTGAATGACAGTGTTTCACTGTATGGAGCTGGCATTGATGACTCTATGTAAGTATAACAATTCATATTCTTTTATTGATGGTTAATTTCGAATTTTCACGTATAAAAACACTTTAAATCGATTTTCCCGAAAACGTAGTTTTTGAAGTTCGTGAACAGAATCAGAACTAAAAATCTACTGAACTGATCCTTTTGAAAATTTGAACATTGCTTCTTCACATAAATCCACAGTGAATCAGAAAGAGTTTTATTTATTTTTTTTCTTTTTTTTTATATATTAATAACAAATTAACCGCGATTTGTTGAGCTAAAATCGCGTTTTTCACTTCTAAGTGCTGTAAAAAATAGAAAAATAAAAATAAAAAGAAAAGTTTTTCCTGATTACCTCGAGAAATATATCACCTTTAAAATGCATTTCGATTTTTTTGTTTCAGAAGATCCGGTAACGAGTTATGATGTTCACCGGAAAACCACTTTTTTCAAGGTGCCTCTGGATATTCAACGTCACCGGCTTATTTATCAATACTTTTCATTGAATTTTTTTTCTGACATACTTCAAAAGTTGTACAATAAAATGAAATTAAATTTAATAAAATTATATTACTCATGTCGCCGCAAAAAAATCAGAAGGACATGCTTTTTTTGCCTTTAAAACCCTAGCCCATCCCCTTAAAGTATCGATGAATTTATTAAAAAAGTAATTTAATAAATTACTTCATTTCTTACGTATAGCTCATTCGGCATGTTCCCTTGTTAATATAGATTGGCATCGGACTCAAAACATTCTTTAATACATTTTCCTCAATAAAAAGAAGTAGACATGTAAATTTGCATACGTCATCTAAGGGCTGACTATAAGGGAGGTTTATAATCAAGAAAACGCAGTGAGTAAGCTGATTGATACACCACACCCTTATGGTTGGGGTGGTTTTTTCTAACCCTTAATCGTTGGGGCAGTTCACTTTATGCCAGCGACGTAAGTATATAGGGAAAAGTACGTGAATCATCTTTGAGGCGCATTTGAAAGTTAATTATCCTTAAATTATTCAAATCTTGACAACTAAATTCATGATTTAGTATTTTCTGATGTAATCTACACTTAGTAAGTTACTGTGTTGTCGGTTTGATACTATTACGCTCATTTGTTTGCGTAATTCATAGATCTTTTCACTCAGGGGTAAATACACTTATTGAATTATTTTGAATATGTCAGTTTTACATTCGTGAATTTTTTAAATATCTAGAAACTTTGTTCTTGTTATGGGTATATTTAAAATACAAAAGATCAAAATCAATACAAGAAGACTAATGGTGAAATTTTAAGTTTAGAAAGATTAGAGGCAGAGTAGATTTTGTTGGAAGTTTTAAGAATTTAATTGTCCTTATCCTTTCTAGTGCTCATTGTTATAGGGTGGTTTTTCTACCACCAACCAAATTTTCCTTTTCCAAGATCCGTTGATCTCCATAACTAATACAGACAGCAGTACAGACATAATTAATATATAAGTCATCATACATAAGTCACTATATTTGCGAGTGTGTGCTGTGTGCACTTTATCAAACATGCATTTTGAAACACATATATTTATAAAGCATGAACAGACATACATACTTTAGTCTAATTGGTAAGGCAGTTGAAACAGATTTCCAATAGATGCGGGTTCAAAACCTATGTATATAAATATTTTTTTATGCTCGCCAATAACTTTTTATAATTAGCTCTGCATATTAAATGCTATGCTTTCCGTGTGGTGACGGAGTAAGAATACAATTCACCACCCCTTATCTTACCCGTGGGTGATCGTAAAAGACGACTAAGGGATATAAAACGCATATAACATCTAAGCAAGAGGGAAGGGAAGGGAAGGAAAACTCGAAACAAAACCCTACACCGACACGTCTGATCAGCGTGGTATCAGTGGGTCAATTTCCCTACAATTATGGAGGAGGCTCGAGCCCAACAGTGAGACATATATAACCTGAGATGATGATTAAATGCTATATGAACTAAAGTATTAAAAAAAATAAATCTTAACATCTTATATTCTTAGATTGACGTGTAAATAGAGGTAGATATTTAAACGAATAACAATAGATGGCAGTGCTGAAAGTTTCCACTGCACTAAACGATTTAAAACTAACTTCAAGTAACAAAGATATAAGTGAAACATTCATGTCTATAAAACTCGTTACATCGTCTAACCGTGTAATCACAGTGCACTCCCTAAAATAGATTGATGATGTTCTGGTTTATACTGACACCGCAACATAGCGGGGTTAATGGGGTGAGTATTTTAGATAAAGATGCAACCACGCTTGTTCTTCATGAACATTGATCAATTTGAAAAATTATATTTATTAATAGAAAATAATTCTTTTCGTGTAGCGACGAAGTTAGAAGACATTTCACCATCCTTTATCTTACTCGTGAGTGATCGTAAGAGACGACTAAGGGATATAACACGCATATAGCATCTATGCGAGAGAAGAAAAACTCGTAAGAAGAACCTATACCAACACGCTTGACCAGGGTGGTATAATAGCTCAATTTTCCTTCGATTCTGACGAAGGAATTGTGGGACATATATGAGCTGAGATGATGATTTTATTTTAGACATTTCATCATTCTAATCGCGACTCATATACGTCTCATTGTTAGGTTCGGCTTTCCTTCACGATAATAACCGACTATACCATGTAGGTTAGACAGGTTAGTATAGTTTTTTATTTCGAGCTTGCCTTTTACTTATATATATTAGATGTTATACGCATACTTAATCGCTTAGTTAACTTTCACGACAACTATAAGCAAGTGGTGAATTGTATTCTAACTCCGCTGCCATAGAAAATATTTCACTTATTTTATTTATTCTATAAGCATTTCCGTGTGGTAACGGAGTAAGAATACAATTCACCAACCCTCATCTTACCTGTGGGTGATCGTAAGAGACGACTAAGTGATATAAAATGCATATAAAATCTATGAGAGAGAAGGAAATCTTGAAACAAAACCCTATACCAACACGTCTGACCAGCGTGGTATAGTAAGTTAATTGCCCTCCCATTACGGAAGAGGCTCGAGCCCAACAGTGGGACATATATGAGCTGAGATGATGATGATTCTATAAAACGTTCGATGTCTACTAATTAAGCCATAAATATATTAAAGATTATAGATAATCTGTATGATGACAGTTAAAATATAATTATCACCACCCCTCCTTCTGAATCTGAAATCGATTAAGTGTTTATAAGTATCAACATCTGAAATGATGAATTGTGACAAAGAATCGGGTTGGTCCTAATAAATATTTTTGGTACAGTACACTCTAAAACATGAAATGTCATAAAAAATATACCAACAGAATATGTCTATATACGCTAAATATTTAAAATGCAATGCTCCGTTGGCGAAGTGATATTTATATGAATTTTCCAAACGTTGGCGCGTCAAGCCCGCGGTCTGAAATACCACAACGTAGTGATGCAATGCGGTATTCGCTATACAGAGAAAGATCGACGGTAATATTTTATATATTGGCCACACTCGCAGGTTCTTTTTTTAGCTCATATCTTTATATACTTCCTGGTCATCAGCCTATCCACCATGGAAGATAAATTAACTTCTTAACGTGCTTGGCTAGACGTGATAGTATAAGATTTTATTTCATTTTTTATTATAAAATAATCTAAAAATTTAAACAAGTATTACCTACAAATTTGAAATAAAACTATTTTTGCGGATTTTATCGCATTTGGGGTAAAAATAGTTTTATTTCAAAGGTGTTGTTTTTCAAATTATAATTATATTTTTAATTTGCCGATGTTTTAAATACTTTACAGCGGTAATAGTTTTGTCTTTTATTTTTACAAAATGTTTTATTTTTTTGTTAATTTGAAATATCTCTCATAATTCTGCATCTTTCTGATCTTTTGACAATATTTTTTTCTCTCTAATACTAAAAAATAAATATAGTATATAGTGAAAAAAGTATTTGTACGGATGTTCTAGTAAAATTATAATACGTAATTTTTATAGCATAATAAATATGATTTTACCAATTTAGAAATTGTATTCACAACAAATAGAAAATATTCAAGTTACCATGAAGAATACTGTTCTGCTTGGCAATAAGTCATTTATAGGTGCTATATAATATGAATATTTTTTGTCTCGCCCGTTGTTTATGCGGAGAAATATTTAAGGAATTTATAAATTATCGCGCTTCGAAGTAGACGCTCTTGCATGTCTGTAATTTCAGTAAAGCCTTTGACGTAATATCATATTCATCGTTTTTGTCAATGTACTTTTAAAGTAAATCTTAAAAAAAGTTGTTTAAGGGTAAATCAAAGTTTTAGAACAGAAGGCGTTATAGCGGAAATAATATTTATTTAAAAATATCGAATGGGAGGTGAATATTAACGCGAGACGCTCGTATCAATTTTCCAAAATATATATGTTTAATTTTATCACTCTGGATGGAAAAACATAGAGAAGACGTCTAATAGTATTAAGTGGTAAAAGAGAGGACATATCGCGTTAACCCTAATTGTGTTATCCCAGTTGTAGGGTAGGATGGTGTATGGTAATGGAGTCAGAATATAATTCACAACTACTTTTCATAAAAAAGAGTGTCGTAAAAACATTAAGGTAAATATTGAGAACATACAAAGAACATCTATGTACGAGTAAAAGAAGAAACTCTTTTTTTGACCAGTGTGGTACAGCAGATCTATTGCCCTCCTATTATAGAGGAAGTTCTAGCCCAGCAATAAGATGTTTGAGCTGAGATGATGTTCAGAATAGGCTAATAGTGATTACGGCTTTGGATATATGGATAGACAGACGGTAAGACGGGCAGACGTCGAACGATTAAACGGTAAGGCGGAAGATTGTGCTGTAGGTCTTTAGGAAGATAAATAAGACAATAAGGCGGTACGATGAACAGACGGAAAAATGGTAGGATTTTGTTATGCATCCGTTGGTTTATGATATTTGTCCTTCTTTTGGTATGGGTTTCTTGGCGAGAATGTGACTCACATATTTTTAAAATATTTATTTAGCGTTAATTGTAGGTCATAATTATCATTTTCCTACTCTAATCCTAATAATCAAAAAATTGAAAATGATATTAGCAATAGTTTTATGACCAGCCGCCTGTCTGACATCAACCCTCCTTGGAAATGTAATTGTTGAGGAAGTATCAAGTACAGTTGGGCTAGATCGATATAAAATTCTTAGTCGTCTTTTACGACATTCAAGTAAGAGTTGGTAGTATTCGTGGCCGCTATCACACAGCATAGCATAATATATATACAATTGAATTGAGAAAAAGATGCCATTTGGTTAACAATTACATTCCCAAGGAGGATTAACGTCTAGCAGGCGGCCGTTCATAAAACTATTGCCAATAACTTTTACAATATGTACTATGAAAGAGGAGTACATATTGTATCGACCCCAAACAATTGGAATAAGAGTAGGAAAATGATGAAAAGTATATAAGCCATCCATTAAATGACCTTTACTGCTGATACGTTCAGCCCTAATACGCGACGGATACCGAAGCCTTGACTTAAATGGTTCAGCGTACGTGTATATTGTCCGTACAACTAAATATTAGCCCTGACAGCGTTTCAGCGATTCAGTTTTCCTTATTATTTTTGACGTAATATAACATATTCATTTCTTTTTAATATATAATATTAATGGATACCCATAAGATGGTTGTATTCTTAGCCGGAAATTACTGAGCTGTCACACCCATATCATTTCATACTACTTGGTATGTTTCCTTGTAGATTTTCTGTTATTAGCAAATATTCACCCAGCATTCAGAAGTAAGTTTGTACTTACTTTTGATATACTGGGTATATATACTACATAATATCTTTCTTATAAATCATCATCACAGTCCATGTATGTCCCACTGTTGGGAGAGAAATTAATTTAGTATACCACGGTGGTCAGACGTGTTGGTATAGGATTTCGTTTCGAGATTTTCTTCTCTTGCAATAGATGCGTTTTATATCCCTTAGTCGTCTCTTATGATCACTTACGTATAAGATAGGGGATCGTGAATTGTATTCTTACTCCGTCACCGCACGGATAATATAATTATCCGTGTGCTCATAAATTATTATGCTTATAAATGCAGTACTTTTTTTTGCCCTTTTATATTTTAAACCAGTAGCAAACTACCTACCACATCTCTTTTCTGTCAGCTTCATCCTGAGGTTGCCTGGAAGAGATCACTTAAAGTGATAAGGCCGCCGTTTGTATATTACATAGTAGACTAGCTCTTAAGTAAAGTTTTTCATTGTAACTTGTGTGCAAATAAAGAATTTTCTATTCTATTCTATTCTATTCTACTTAATTCATTTATCCATTAACATATCAATCTAAATATAGGATATTATCCCAAGAGTGGTGATCCGTAATTCCATAATATGTCCTAATGCCATATTTTGCAGGCGGTTGAATTGTTGTTATATGAAAGCACTGCTGTCCATTATTTTAGTGATCATTTTATTGGTTTCTATGATTTCCAAGAATATTTAAGAGATTTACTTCTGGTGACAGAAGATCAATCAGCCCATCTAATAGATAAAGTAGATAGTTTTTGACACTTAAACATAAGTCTTCGTAATATCAAGGGCTGGCACGGCAGACTATCTGGCAGGGTCTTTGGAATGTATATGAACTGAAAAAAAAATACATTTGATTTCATTTGATTATTTTCGATCGATTCGAGTCTTTAAAGTATGAAAGGAACTATAGTATTAAATGAACGGGAACAATAATTTTAAATTGTGTTTTGACTTTGAAGGACTATTACACTTTTGGTGGGGCTGACTGATTAAGTAAACTATTGTTTCACTAATTTTTTTATTGCTTATGGTGGAGTGGCAAACGAGCAAGCAGCAGACCTGATGGTAAGTGTCACTGCCGCCTATGGATCTTTGCTATAACTAAGGAAGGCTACAGCTAGGCCGCTGTTTAGTATTACAATCCCCAAACTCACCCAATTAGGCTTCTGGCTCTTTTGCTCACCGAACGCAGCGAAAGAGCACATTACCATTATTCAGACGCCGATCTTCTGCGAGAGTGTGGTACTATTCCAGACGGATCGGCCCGCTGTAGACAGAGCCGCATTGTCCTACTACTAAAAACACCACCCAAAGTTGTACGCCCGTTGGACTTTTAAACGACACTAGTGTCACGTTGTAATTGTGTCATTAAATCAGCTGATCTGCAAACAAAATTTTGTATCGACCAGGCTGGTCAATACAAAATTCGCTCAGATTTGAGACGTGATTTAATGTCACTCTTCTTAAGCCTCTGCTTTTGACTTTGTGCTGCTGGAAGGTGAATTAATTTTACTGCGGATTTAGTGAGTGCTTCTATCAATTTTTGACTTTCTCACGTATTTTTAGGCATTCTCTTCTACTCTATTGATATTAAGTCATTATCACGGGTGGACTAAGGTATCGTATGTCCAATAAGTCATCGTTAGTCTTCATCTAAAATACTCACGGTCAAGACAGGGGTAGTGTATTTTTTTCCCGTCATCGTATGCAAAAACACAATTAACAGACACAAATTACCTCCAGATTCAAAATAATCGTTTGTGGATTGAACAAAGAATTGTCTTGTGTGTAGATCGAACACATGACACTTGGGCGAGAGATCAATATTTAGAATACTCCAACATCTATGCAATTAGTCATCCAATCATTTTATAAATAAATGATGAGAAAATATTTCACCCTTTAAATGTCTCCAAAACTTAAATGACATTTAAATATACCATTCAGTACTAAACTCTATCCTCTGTCTGGTTTTGCATTAGGATTTTGGTAACAGGTGGTGATTTCACGTCACGTCTGGTTTTCATTTCAGAAGTCATCTCGAGTTATCATTTTCTAAATAAGATAACATGTGAATTTTACTGCATACAAATTATTCTGAATGTATCTGGGATCATTGGTCTCAAGTGAATTGCTCTCCAGGCTCTATAAAAACGGGCAATTCACTTATCATACTACCAAGTTGGTCAGACGACTAGTAAAGGGCTTTATTTCGAGTTTTCCTACTCTTATAATAGATATTAACTGCATATTGTATCATTAAGTAATCTTTTACCACACCTACTGGCACGAAAGTGATTCTTTTATTTTATTATCTCAGTTAATTATATAAAGTCTTAAAAAGATGTCAATTTTTTTCGAGCTTTGAAAATATTTCATCCACAATTACCCTTCACAAAATCCATCCATTAAAGACACCACAGTTCTCGTCATTAACTACAAACAAACCAACAAAATTAAAAACCATAACTTATCTTTATTGCGGCTTTCCCACAGGCTGAAAATAAAAAAAAAAACGTAAAAGGAAAAGAAAAATAAAACAAGGTTTCCTCTGATCTCGTTTTAATTGCCGAAAAAAGGGGAGCCAGTCTGACCGAAGTACTGAGTATTTTAAATTAATACCGTAAATCGCTTATGGCTCTTGTAACCCTTTTGGTTGAATTGTTGTCGGTAGATAAGCGATTCAATATATTCTCAAAAGATTTCAAGGGTGATTGAACTGTGTTGAAATTTTGTTCTTTCAACCAATCGACTTGAGGGAACAATTGTTACTTTACATATTTCTCAAGACCTTTGTTTACTTTTTATTGCTTATGGTGGCAAACGAGCAGACAGAAAGCTGTCAACATCATTTAGTGGTAGGACCACAATATTGACAGCTTTCTGTCTACAGCCGTGGGCCAGTCCACCCGGGATAGTGCCACAGTCTCGCAGAAAATCGATGTCTGAGTAATGCCCATATGCTATTGTGCTTCGTTCGGTGAGCGAGAGAGCCGGAAGCCTAACTGGATGGGTTTGGGGTTTGTTTTGGTAGGCAGCGGCCTAGCTATACCATTGGTATTGCAAAGGTTCATGGGCGGCAGCAACACTTACCATAAGGTGCGCTGATTGCTCGTTTGCCACCATAACTAAAAAACAGAACACCTGATGGTAATATAATATTACTGCCGCTCATCTTTGCAATACCAGGTATACAGTTAGGTGCCCATCTAACTTGTTAGATAGGGACTTACCTGACCAGCGTGGTATAATAGGACAATATTTCTTGAGACAGTCAACAACATCAACAGTAAGTAAGACCTATATGGATTGGGCAGTAGAAGAAGATGAGAGGATAAAGCGTAATTACTATGCTTAAGAAACGTATTAATAATCATAATTGATGCTATAAGTTTTCGCGAAGGGTGCTGTTCGTTCTCCTGATCATCTCTCAGTCAGTTTTTACGATATCCACGGGCTAATTAAAGGTGGTATAACATTGTCGTGTGGTGACGGAGCAATAATACAATTCACCACCCCCTATCTTGCCCCTGGGATCGTACGAGACGACTAAAGGATATAAAACGCATATAACATCTATGCGAGAGAAGGAAAACTCGAAATAAAACTCTGTACCTACACGTCTGACCAGCGTGGTATGGTGGGTTTGATTACCCTTCCATTGTAGAGGAGGCTCGAGCCCAACAGTGGGACATATATGAGCTGAGATGATAATAATGATGATGATGAAAACATTGTATCCCTAATTCATCATCATAAGGGGAAATTGTATCTAATATATATTTTATTTAATGACTATAATGTTAGATTAGTCAGCCAACCATCGTGTGTTTCACAGATTAAGTTAATTTTTTTTTCTAGTTACATCAATTTTTTTTTTTTGATGTTGGCTATGGTTTCCTCTCGCCCCACCAAATCGGTCCGGGGTGACGGAAGAGGCGGCGCATGCCGCCATATAGACCCTCAAAGACCCACCATACAAACTCCTCTCTTCGCCGTGCGAGCGGGCCACCGGTACACGATCTTTGTCTTCGGTGGCTCGCCCGGCGGTTTACCCTCGTCGGTTCCTCTCGTATCGAGTAAGGTCACCCTGCACTTAGAAAATAATCCTTGTATTGCGGGGAACTTTATAAACATGCAATTAACGCAGACAAATTACACCTAAACTCAGAACAACACTTTGTGGATCACACAAAGTATTTTCCTGCGTAGGAATCGAACCGACGGCACTGGAACGGAAGGTCGGTATCTTAACATCATCTGTGCAATTTTTTTTTTATACTTAAATTAATTGTATATGTGACGACGGGTCTATGGGGTTGCGCGCCGCCTCTTCCGTCGCCCCGGACCAATTTGGTCGGGCGCGACCACCTACATAGTCCACCGCAAAAAAGAAAGAAAAAGGGTGGCCTTAAAACAAATGCTAACGAATATTTTGGTAAAAAAATTTAAAATTATCCACTTAGGCAGTCGAAAACAGAAATATATTATTTAAAAACAAAAAAAAAATGATAATAAAATCAATTGAAAGAGTTCTGTTTATTCTTCTGTTTATTTGTAGCAATAATATTGTTTTCTATTCTGGGACAATTGTCTTCGTATGAATAAAATCGAGATAAAAATTCGAAATTGAACTCTGCACAAATAGGAATGAATCTCGTTGAGTTTTTGAGAGCGGACCAATGCTGTTTGTGAAAAGTTTGAATTACGAAATCGACATAAAATCCGAATGACGAGAATTGCCCCCCTGATAACAGTTTCTTTTTAATAGTTAAGCGCCACTCGTCTGGCCAACGTGGTGTAGTGAGTTAATAATATTTCAACCTGAGGATCCTGAGGATACCTAACAGTGAAATGAGCTGAGAATAATAAGAACAAAACTACAAAATAGCGAAACCAAATAAATACTTTAAAAACAACAACAATATTTAAAAATCTTATTGATCGAGAAAATTTTAAAACGTAATACTGTAATGCTAGGGCCGCACCTGTTTATCGTCACGAAGCTTCGTGCAATGAGACGATACACACAGATGTGACCGATCATTATCGGCTATCGTCGCGAACATTCGGGCTTCGTGTGCGTTATCGCTTCGTGCAATGAGACGATACACACAGATGTGACCGATCAATATCGGCTATCGTCGCGAACATTCGGGCTTCGTGTGCGTTATCGCTTGGTTGGCGATAAGTCAAAGGGTTGTAGCACGTTAATATAAAGCGCTCTGTGGTCACACTATTGTTCTTCGGGTTGAGAGCCCTTAAGACTCACCCACAGACCGGTTAAGCTGTCAAAGTCACCTCGGCTAACAGCTCGCAGTTGGTTTTTTCGATCGATATGATTTCAGCCATCTTTAACTATTGCACGATACTTCGTGTAAAATATCGAAGACGCTAATGTGACCACAGTTTTATCGCAATAATATTCTAGTATACAAAACGTACGAAGCTTCGCCACACATTACTTCGGGACGATACACGCAGGTGTGGCCCTAGCATTAAGAGATGACCACAGAATAATGAATATAAATATCAAATTGGGTATAATTTTTAGTAGCGATGGATGCTAGGTAGGTCACTGAAGACAAGGAATTAATATCGCTCAGTGCAAATGGCTATGATAGAGTTGGAGAAATGGGGTGGATGGAGAGCTCAACATTATCCTTCGGTTGCCCCGTACGATTTGGGAGGCGTCTGGACTTTTTTTTTTTGCGGTGGACTATGGACGCGTCTCGCCCGGTCCGGGGTGACAGATGAGACGGCGCGTGACCCCATAGACCCACCATGCAAACTCCTCTCTTAGCCGTGCGAGCGGGCCACCGGTTCCCGATCTTTGTCTTCGGTGGCCCGGGGAGGCGTCTCGACTGGACCATACCATGTTAAAAAAAAATAGCGAAGGGACATCATGATCTCATAAACTATTCATTCTATAATGGTCACAACTATAACTGAAAAACATTCAAGATTATCTTCGTTTAGGGACAGGTGGAGATATGATGTCACGTCTGGTTTTCATTTGGTATGTCACGTCCGGTTTTCATTTCCAATAGAAATGATGTGTAAACTTGGCTGCATATAAATTATTCTGATAGCATCTGAGATGATTGGACTCGAGTCAATTGCTTCTGTCTCATGTCAGCTCATGTATGTATGTCTTACTGTTAAAAGTAAGCTTTCCTTACCAAATTTGGGCAATTCATCTATCACTCTGGTCAAACAGTATTTATTTACAAGTTTTCCTTTTCTTGCAATATTTATTTTAGAATAAATTTGGTTAGCATAAAAAAGCTTATAGTGAGCCAACCTTGAAAGATAGACATATGCTGTCACGATCTTTTATTTAGAATTTTTAAAGGAAAACAATTCTATTATATATGATATTCGCGAAAATTTTACCGTTTACAAAGTGGCAGCTCTCGAAGGATGAAAAAAGCTATTTTGAAATTTTGTTCATTGACAGTTACTGCGATTAGGGCGTTCAATCATACAAACTCTTTAGCTTTATAATAG
Source organism: Lymantria monacha (assembly GCA_905163515.2). Taxonomy (NCBI): domain Eukaryota; kingdom Metazoa; phylum Arthropoda; class Insecta; order Lepidoptera; family Erebidae; genus Lymantria; species Lymantria monacha. The sequence goes on from LR991088.1 coordinate 32,506,095, forward strand.
TAGTATACCTATAGATTTAGTTGTCTCTTGCAACCTAACTTATTGGCAAGAAAGTAAATCAAGAATTGTATTCTTATTCCGTTTTCCGTGTGGTGACGGAGTAAGAATACAATTCACCACCCCCTATCTTATCCGTGGGTGATCGTACGAGACAACTAAGGGAAAACGCAAATAACACCTATGCGAGAGAAGGAAAACTCGAAACAAACCCCTATACCAACACGTCTGACCAGCGTGGTATAGTAGGTCAATTGCCCTCCCATTATGGAGGAGGCTCGAGCCCAACAGTGGGACGTGTATGAGCTGAGACAATGATGACGATGATGATTCTTATTCTGTCATTAGGTATATAGAAAATTGCTTTCGTCTATTAATCTCGGTATTTGAGAGATTATGAATTTTAAACTTTTGCGGTAATCTTTAAAAAAAGATAGTCCTTTATCCCTAAACGTTCTATGAGATGTGTGTTGTTCATATCATCATTCTCCTACTCTTATACCAATTACTTGGGGTTGATACAATATGTACTCTTCTTTCATAGTACATATTGTAGAAGTTATTGGCAATAGTTTTATGACCTGCCGCCTGCCAGACGTTAACCCTCTTTGGGAATGTAATTGTTGACCAAACAGTAGCAGATGGAGTTGGCCCAGGTCGTTATAAGACTTTTAATCGTCTTTTACGACATCCACGAGCAAATTAAGGGTTGGTAGTATTCGAAGCTGCTACCACACAGCATAAGTTTGTTGTTTATAATAGGTAGAAAATTAGCTTAGTATATAGCGCTAGACGACTCTGTGGGACATCGGTTACGACTGGGCATTGAGAGGGAGTCTCCCCCCCGGGCTGGGCTTAATTTGCTATGCTGACGACACGCTCGTCACAGCTCGGGGCGGGACACTGCAAGAGGCGACGAGCCTGGCCACTCTCGGCACCGCAGAGATGGTCAGGCGAATCGAGGCGCTGGGACTTAGGGTGGCTCTAGATAAGACGGAGGCCATCTTGTTTCACGGGCTCCGCACGGGGCCACCCGCCGGCGCCTCGATAGTCGTCAACTCCGTCCCCATCGGTATCCAGGCCCATATGAAGTATTTGGGCCTGGTGCTTGACGGGCGGTGGTTCTTCCGGGAGCATTTCCGAAGACTTGCTCCCCGGCTGGTCGGCGTGGCGTCCGCCCTTTCACGGCTTATGCCGAATCTGGGCGGACCCAGCTTTGAAAGTCGACGGCTATACGCGGGGGTGGTCCGGTCAATGGCATTGTACGGCGCACCCGTGTGGGCGAGGGCTCTGACCGTCCGCCTTAGGGCTATTCTGCGGCGACCGCAGAGAGCCATGGCGATCAGGGCTATCCGCGGATACCGCACGGTGGCGACCGAGTCAGCATGCGTATTGGCCGGAACGCCCCCTTGGGACTTGGAGGTGGAAATGCTCGCCGGAATATATCGGCGGGTGTCTTCCATTCGCGAGGAAGGTGGCGAGGTTTTGCCTAACGAATTGGCCACCTGGCGCGAAGACGCCCGCCGGGAAGTCCTTGCCTGTTGGGCGACGCGGCTGGAGAGGCCTCGATTCGGACTTCGTGTCATCGAGGCCGTCCGGCCCGTACTGATGGAGTGGCTGGAGAGGCGTCACGGAGTCCTCTCTTTCCGGCTGGTGCAGGTCTTGTCGGGGCATGGTTGCTTCGGCAAGTACCTGTACACGGTCGCAAGGAGGGAGACGACCCCGTCCTGCCAGCAGTGCGGCAACGACGAGGACACAGCGCAGCATACGCTCGAGGTCTGCGTGACCTGGGCTTCGCAGCGCTCTGCCCTCGTCGCCGCCATCGGTGCCGACCTCTCGCTGCCGGCCGTCGTGAAAGCGATGGTCGACAGTGAGAGGAATTGGGACGCGGTCGCCGCCTTCTGCGAGAGCGTCATCTTGCAGAAGGAAGCGGCGGGGCGAATCTGGGAGGATCTCCTCTTCGAGGATTCGCGCCGCCGCCGGCGACTGGGGCGGCGAAGGCGAGAATACCTCCGCCTTATGCCGCCCTAGCCGAGGCAGCGGGTGACCGGACCGGGGATTAGTCTGGTCACCCTTGGAGAGAGGCCACCGCGTGAAGACGACGCCCTGACATCGAGACATAATATTAGTCGAGATGGCAGGGCGTCGACTCGAGAGGATACCCGTGAGGGTAGACCGGATGGGCCACTGAAGAAAAGAACGCGTACCAGTGGCCCACCCGCAATGCGTAGAGAGGTATATTGTAGGGCGGGTCTACGGGGTCGTGCGCCGCTTCTCCTGTCGCCCCGGACGGATTAGCGGGGTGTGACCGCGCCGTAGCCCGCCGCCAAAAAAAAAAAGTATATAGCGCTAGTAAATCGTTCATCAATTTCTCTTTTCGTGCGATGATTATACTTACTTCATTATGTCTCTTAGTAATCTCTTTCCACATACGTGGGGTAATTTTACGACACCCACGAACAATGTAAGGGTTTATAGTATTCATAGCCGGCAAACACATAGTCGAAATTTTAAAAAATATACAATAATAAATATGTCACAATATTATGCCTTTTCAAGCGTACAGCATCTCTTAAGAAATAAATATTAAAACTGTACAATGTAAGTCCGTTTTTGTTCGGTATCGGGCTGGTAGCGGGAGCCACTTCTTTTGTGGCCCGATCTATTGTCGCTGTTCGCGCGACAAGTGCTTTTACCTTTGAAGGAAGATGCCGTTCATATATGGACGACTCATATTTAACTTTATGGTGGAATGGATATTTTATGGATATTTGTAGAATTTGTGAAACAGTCTAAGGATTCATCGTGAATTTGGTATGTAGCGCCCTGCTATTAAATTTACAACTGCAATTTCCAACCAACCTATTAGGTATGGCAGCTATAAAATTATATATCAAAGTGGTGTTATGGTTAAATACTGATCTACTGTTCCAAGTGTTGCGGGTTCGATTCAAATGTAAGATAAATTATTATTTTTCTGCATTTGTGTCTTTTTACATACATACATACATATCATCACGCCATATCCCTTGCAGGTTAGGCAGAGAGAACAGAGTGCCAGAGAACTCTATCCTTGCATACTTCACTCGCTTCTTCAACATTCATAATTCTTTTCTGTATGAAGCTCGCCGGTTTTGGAGACTCTTGACTCCACCTTCTTTCAGCACGTGACCAATCTGGTCTAGGTAGGTGAGTCTCGGTCTCCCCCGGTACCTACATCCTTCCACTTTCGTATTGTATATCTTCTTAACCAGACGTTCGTTCGGCATTCTTTCCACATGAAATCATGTTCTCTTTCCTCTAAGTGGCGTAAAGAATATGCATTTAATTTATGAATGTTTTGTAATTGAAAGTTTTTCCTCATGTACCATATATGTAAGCTATATTATTTCTTTTTATTTAAGCTATAGCTTAAAGCTTAAAGCAGATAAAGAGACAGGTCACGCTAGAATATATTCTAGCGTGACCTGTCTCTTTATCTGCTCTTTTGAATCAAGACGTTTCTCCGTATAACCACATAACGTGATCTAGCAACGCCTTCTTTCAAACACTTCCTGGAACTTCGACCAAATGATCAGCTCTACAGACAGCAGAGGATTTATGCATCCAGCATTCTATCGACGTAGACTGTTAGATATAGATCTACCTATGAGGAAATCATATTTCCATATGATTGGTAGGCATGCTTGGTTGGTGATCGCATATGTATTATAAATTTCTCAGAAAATAGTCAACGGATTGCACAGATGGCGTAACGGTTATGATATGTTCCGTTCGATTCCTACGCAGGACTACTACTGTGATCCCTAAAGTATTGTTCTGAGTATGGGTGTGATTTATTTGCGTTAATTAAAAGTCACCCGCATTACAAGGATTATTTCCTTAGTGCAGAGTTTTTAAAAAAAAACTTCAACCTAAATTTGTTTTTTTTTGTTGAATCTTTGGCTGGTTTTCATGATTTCCACTGGTAGGGAGTGGCACTTTCTACTCTACCGTTATGCTTGCAACTTGTCATCAGTGCGGGAGAAGATGTGAAAACCAAAACGCTTCGTTAGTTTTATGTTTTATAATTTATATCTGCATACAAAACTTATTTGTGAATAAGAAAATAGATGATCATAGATGATACTCGTCCCAACATCTATTGGAAATCTGTTCTAACTGTATTTAGCAGCTACTGTTGTAACTAGGAGTAGTAAATTTTTTTTCTTATATTATCTAAATTACTGAAATTTAGCATTTAATATAGTAACGTAACGACGACGTAAGAGAGCGAGTAGGTATGAAAGAGAGTATTGGTGTAAAGATGCGAAAGGGAATGCTCCGATGGTTCGGACATGTGGAAAGAATGCCGAACGAACGTCTGGTTAAGAAGATATACAATGCGAAAGTGGAAGGATGTAGGTACCGAGGGAGACCGAGACTAACCTACCTAGACCAGATCGGTCAGGTACTGAAGGAAGGTGGAGTCAAGAGTCTCCGAAACCGGCGAGCGTGTATGAAGAGAATTATGAATGTTGAGGAAGCGAGTGAAGTATGCAGAGATAGAGTTCTCTGGCACTCTGTTCTCTCTGCCTACCCTGCAAGGGTTATGGCGTGATGATATGTATGTATGTATGTAGCATTTAATATGCTTAATTATTTATAAAACCGGATTAACCGGAATCCCAATAGGCGCGGGTTCGAATCCCGCTTGCGACATCATTTTTCATTTCGTAATCCGGTTTTATAAATAATTAAGCATATTAAATGCTAAATTTCAGTAATTTAAATAGCAAGGTTGTGTCACCGTTTAATACAATTCTAACTGTAAAGTTTTAAGTATTAAGCCTATAACAATGTGTAAACATTGTCGGGTAGATAGCATACCGTCACCTTAAGACGTAAATATGATACGAAGTGAAATTTGCATGTCTTACAATTAGTCACGGTGGTGTAGTGGCAGCACGATTGGGCCGGAATCCCAATAGGCGTGGGTTCGAATCCCGCTTGTGACATCATTTTTCATTTCGTAATCCGGTATTATATTATCTATTCACAGGTGAGGTTTTAGCAAGTCATCTATCGGAAATATTTACGCAAAATCATCATAATCATTCTTCTTACCCCAATTACTTGGGGTAGACGCAATATGTACTCCTCTTGCACATATTGCAAAAGTTATAAAAAACTTAACTTATAATATTGATGACTTTTTAAATGATAAGATAAATTAATTAATCAATGACATATTTATAATAAATCGATAATCTTGTATGCTCAGTGTAGCAGGCCATAGAGAATCTTAGCAATTATATACAACTTAACTTAACCTATGCCCACAATAATTAAATTTGAATTTAACCTTCCTTGAGAATGTAATTGTTGACCAAACGGCATCAGATGGCGTTGGCCCAGGTCGTTATAAGGCTCTTAGTCATCTTTTACGACATCCACGAGCAAAGTAAGGGACCAACCCTTAGTATTCGTAGCCACTATCACACAAATATTTTCGCAAAACATGTGTATATAAAATATTCACAGATGAATGTGTAAACACACAACTATCATATTAGATTAAATGGCAAATTAATTAACGTAGATTTCCGTTATATATAGATTCAAATCACAGATATGTGTTATAAAATTATAGCATAAAGACTTTTCATATTTACACAAGTAACTTGTGTAAATTTCAGATGGTATAATATTATGCACATAAGAAAAATAACATTTTTGAAGTTATACTTCTATAGACGCATTATGAAAAATGATGAGAATGAAATTGTAAGATGCTCGCGCATCACTGTAACACAAAAGTAAAATAGGTTGAAGATGGCCGCATAACCGCTCATTAGGTCTCGAAAAAAGTTACCAACAAAATAGAAATAAAACCTCTTTCTAGTTTCTACATTCACAACACGTGTTTTAGTTTCATACAAGTGCAAATTATATATGTGCTAATAAATTATATTCAGTGATTTAAATTGAATATTTTGATTAATAAAAGTGAAATAGGTTGAAGATGGCCGCATAACCGCTCATTAAGTCTCGAAAAAAAGCTACCAACAACATAGAAATAAAACCTCTTTCTAGTTTCTACATTCAGAAGGTGTTTTAGTTTCATACAAGTGAAGATTATATATGTGCTAATAAATTATATTCAATAGTGATTTAAATTGAATATTTTAATTAATATTATTTACTATTCGTAAATATTAGTGAAAAAAATTATCCTATCCTTTACCAGTCCTTTTATTATTTTATTGTAATTAATTATTTGCAATGCAATTAAAGACTATTTTTAATGATGCTAAAGAAGTATAACTTATCACGCGCGTACATAATTACACGCACGCACCTATTTATTTTTTTATATAGAATAATTCTTTTTAACACTTCCAATAAAATTCAATCAAAGATGCGACCAAAGATGGTTCACAATTTAATAACTAATACTTTAAGCGGATAGATAAAATATCTATAATAAAAATAAATTCTTGGAAGTCGAATATATTAGTAATCTCGTGATCATGAACGCCAAAAAATCTTCGAAACAACGGCCTAATTTATAAAAATAATCTAAGTGTGGTCAAATCGCAGTCTATTTAGTAAAACAATAATAATAATAGTTTATTTTTCAGTACGTAATATGTACGTACACGTAAAAGGAAACGTCTAGGGCATGTCACATGACGAAATGGCCTGTCATTTCAGACAGCCCATTGTACCTCGTAGTGTGTAATATCACTCAGCCGTGTCGTATTTAAAAAATATCCTTTCGAGAAATTCTTGTACTCTATTTTATATAATATATATGTAATTCATGTAAGGTCTTATTTTATGAACTTTTTATATGATTGCAACTCTTTTGTTTGTTATTTTTTTATGAAAATTATATGTCTGGTGACAGAGTAAGAATAAAATTCATTACTCTATCTCTTCTACCCGTGGGTATCGTAAAAGGTGACTATGATATGCAGATAACATCGCTGTACGAGAATTACGACTTCACAATAAACCCATTTTTTTTTGGTGGCTGTCTACAGTGCGGTAACGCCTCGCTAATCCGTCCGGGGCGACAGGAGAAGCGGCGCACGACTCCGTAGACCCGCCCTACAACAAACCTCTCGACGCCATGCGGGTTGGCCCCTGGTACGCGTTCTTTTCTTCAGTGGCCCATCCGGCGGTCTACCCTCGCGGGTATCTTCTCGGGCGACGCCCCGATCATATAAACCCATATCAATACGTCTCACAACCACAATGTGGTATAGTGGGTCAATTGCCCTCTTATAGTAAAGGAGGCTCATGTCTAACTGTTGAAAATATATAGGTTGAGATTATGATGATTTTTCTTTTATAAAATACTAGCTTCTGCCCGCAGCTTCGCCCGCATAAAAGGTTACTTTCCTAAAGCTTTTCATCCCCTATTTTTATTTACCCCTTAAGGGTAATTTTTTACAACATGTTAATGTCATATTTATTTATATCTAATCAATAGCCTAAAAATAAATTTCAGGCTTCTGGCTTTAAAAATTATGATAATTCCTTACAACTTTTCATCCCCCTTTACAACTCTTTTTGCATTACAAAGTAGCCTATGTCCTTTATCAGGCTCTAGACTATCTGTGTACCAAATTTCATTTAGATCAGTTCAATAGTTTTGGCGTGAAAGAGCGACAGACAGACAGACAGAGTTACTTTCGCATTTGTAATATTAGTAAGGATTAATTATTGGATTAAATAATATAACTGTATATTATCTCTTAATATTAAAAACTCAAAGTTTATTTTTGATTGTTTAAATAATGGTAGGCTTAGCGTTACGATTAGCGAGGTGTAGCTCCCTCTGTGCTCGTGCTAGCCCTCGCGTGGATGAACAGTACTGAAACGTAAGGGGATGTTACACCCCCTTATGTTTCATTAACGACTAGGAAAACAGTATTAGAAACATTTAGAGTGGATATCATAAGAAATATAAACATATTCAAAAAGTAATCAATTCCGGTAATCAATTATTTTTTTATATATTTTCTCAATTACTCAAACTCACCTGGACTAATTTGGAAAATTATTTTTGTTTTGTTCAATAGGATGATAATTTCTAGGTAACCAGATTTGATGCTATTTCCTAAAAAAAATCGCGGGCATCATTCAATTTTGTATGCACATGGTATATTTTTATGTCATCATTCCTCTACTGTTATTCCAATTACTTGGGGTCCATACAATATGTACTTTTCTTTCATAGTACATATTGCAAAAGGTTTTGGCAATAGTTTTATGACCGGTCGCTTGCCTGACGTCAACCCTCCATGGGAATGTAATTGTTGACTAAACGGCGTCAGATGAAATTGGCCCAGGTTGTTAAAGGGCTCTTAGTAGTCTTTTACGACATCCACGAGCAAAGTAAGGGTTGGTAGTATTCGCTACCATACAGGTCAGTATATTTTTATGTGTTTCTTGTAAATTCTAAACAACTAAATAATTTATTCGCTATCGTATTCTTTTTAATTCTAAACAACTAAAAAATCCTAACTAATATTATAAATGCGAAAGTAACTCTGTCTGTCTGTCGCTCTTTCACGACAAAACTACTGAACCGGTCTAAATGAAATTTGGTACACAGAGAGTCTAGAGCCTGATAAAGGACATAGGCTACTTTTTAATGCAAAAAAGGGCTGAAACAAGAAAGTATGTTGATTATTATATCATCATAATAAAATTTTATGTTTTTTATTTTGATTGCTGTATGGCGGCGGTTACAAATACTAAAAACCCTTACATTGCTCGTGGGTGTCTTAAAAGACACCTAAGATTTTTACATTGACTTGGACCAACTTCATCTCAAGCCGTCATGTCAATAAAACATTCATGAGGAGGATTAACGCCAAGCAGGCGTACGGTGATAAAACTATTTCCAAAAACTTCTGCAATATGTACAATGTAATAAGAATACATATTCCGTCAACCCCAAGTAATTAAGGTAAGAGCAAGATAATGCTGACAGGCTTTTATTTCGAGCTGACTTCCTCTTGTAGTTATATAATCTACATACATATCATCACGCCATATCCCTTGCAGAATAGGCAGAGAGAACAGAGTGCCAGAGAACTCTATCTTTGCATACTTCACTCGCTTTCTCAACATTCATAATTCTCTTCATACACGCTCGCCGGTTTCGGAGACTCTTGACTCCAGCGTCCTTCAGTACGTGAAGTATCAAGTTATATAATCTATTTTTATGTATTAAGCATCCTTTCCTTTCCATCTATCAATTTAATACATAGTTAGTTATTATATAGCTGCTTAAAAAGAAACTGTCTATCGTCTATTCTATCCAATATTTCCTTGCTATGCATTGCACCCGTCTACACAATGACCCCGCGTAAATCTCCAGTTCTCTCTCCGACCGGTCCGGACGCCGGAATTCATAAATTATGATTCACTTGCTCACTGAAAACCTTTTTTTTTATGGTTAAGCTTATTCGGTGAGCGGCCATTTTTGTTTTTAGTCGTTTGTCGCTTATCTTTTGTTGTATGGGAGGGAGTGCGGTATTTGAATCTATGTGCAGAGTTAAGTAATGTTATTGCTCTTGGATTTAACCGTGTAGTGAGAGAGTAGGAATAGAGTTCAAGCCTATAGGCGTTGTAAAAGACACTAAAGGACTGTTTAGGTAACATATAGATGTTGCATCATTATTTCATCATTCTCCTACTCTTATCCCAATTACTTGGTGTCAAAGCAATATGTACTCCACTTTGATAACATATAACGCAACAGTTATTGGCAATATTTTTATAACCGGTCGCCTGCTTGATGGCTAACCTTCTTGGAAATGTAATTATTGATATTGCCACAAAAGGATACTACGCTACTATCATACTAAGGCTACTACGCAATGTTGATTAGACGAATTGTAATATGGTTTTCATTTTATTTTAAATTTTTCTTTCCAATCAACATTATAAAAGAGAACTATCTGTTTTTCTTCCGCAGGTGATATAAAAGACGTCGGGTTGACCACGGATGTCACGGAATCAGTAGCAGTGGTCGGCCCAATGGCGATGAGGAGTCCTCTCCTTCCGTCGAACCTTCCATCGCCCCGGACACAATGAGGAAAAAAAATTACGTAAAAAACATTCACCTATTATACCACGCTGGTCAGATGTATTGGTATAGGGTTTTGTTTTGAGTTTTCCTTTTCTTGCATATATGTTGTATGTTTCATATTTTCTTCTTATATTTTATCGTCTCTTACGATCACCTACAAGTAAGATAGGGAGTGATGAATTGTATTCTTACTCAGTCACCACACGGAAAAAAAATGTGCTTATAAAGTTCCCCGCAATACAAGAATAAATTCATTACTTAAAAATAAAGTCCTCTATGAAAATCAAAACTCAACATTCAATTAAAGATTCTTGAGTAATAAACCATCTATGCAGTATATTTCTACCACGAACCCTACACGAAAAATTTTTATATTATTATACGTTAAAGAAAACTAAATAACAATGCCTTTACTTGCTTGTTTTAATTAAAAACACGCCATAATTACGGGTACAAAATTGCAATGTTACATAAAATATTGCATGGTTTCAAGATACTGTTGGTATATACAAGGCATAAAACTTGTTACTTATTAATTTGATGGGCTCTTATTTTAACCACGCGCTTGTTTAATTTGTGCTGTGGAAAAGATAATTATTGGGTTGCCCGAAGAGATGACGTGTAAAATTACAATGGTGAATAGATTTATAATCTTATTACAATTTTATATGCATCATAAAACAGCAATAGACTATTGAGAGGTCTTGGTGTCAATTTTGATGGATTATTTAGAAAATTACGTATCATGATGCAATATTTAATAGTGGTAGGACCACGCTAAGGACAGTTCTCTATCTACAGCCGCGGGCTGGTCCGACTGGGGTGGTACCATACTCTCACAGAAGATCGACGTCTGAGTAATGGCAATGTGCTATTGCGCTTCGTTCGACGAGCGAGAGAGCCGGACGCCCAACTGGGGGGATTTGGGGGTTTGTATTGGTAGGCAACGACTTAGATGGGGTACTATCCCAGAAACCTCCACGCGGTGTACTCTGGGTGCGGGCGGCGGTCCCCAGTTCTTCTGTTGTACTGTCGTCCGTAGCGAATATCTGCGCGATTTCGCTCCTTACTCTACTACAGTCGTAGTAGAGGGTATAGGACGCGAAATATTGGGACGGGCTCAGTCACTCATTCATTTGAGGGCTGGGCAGGCACATGCCACCGCCCACACATCGTAAACCTGGTATCTTGCTTCAAGACACATTGTCTTGAGGCGTAGTATCAGGAGCGAGGGTCTTGGCTTAACCGCCCGGACCGCGAGGAAGACAACCTCTATAAAGAGTTCGAAGTAACATTCGAACTCGGAAATCATCCAGAATCTTAAGTTCTGGCGTGCGGCGAGAAGATGCATGGCAGATGGGTTGTTCTGTCGTTAGCACGCTCCAGCCAGGGTACTGGCTGACCCCCTGGTTGGTAAATGTAGGCTTGCCCGAGTAAAGGGATCTCTGCCCGGGTCGACGTTGTGTATCTCCCCTACTCGTGGAAATCATATGGATACCTTAAAATTAAATATATTTACCGACGGGAATCCCTGTGATTCTCACACCACGGCCTTGTCAAGCCAAAGAAAAACTGACAACGACGCCTCGTCCTCAGGACTTGAGGCGTCCGCCGAGGGCCCGGCACAAATCGTGGAGGCCCAGAAGAAGAAGAGGAGGTCGCCTCGAAAGTCTCGGGGCAACGGCCTGAGCCACAAAAGGCGGCTGGAGGAGCGGCGAGCGCGCAGGGAGGCTGCCGCCGCTGAAGAGAAGAAGGACGGTAGACTCGCAGCAGAGCCGTCGACGGACGAGGGCGACAGCGATGTCGCAGAGCCGTCCGAAGACGAAGGCGGCGGATCTACCGTCAGAATGGACGAGGGCGGTGATATGACCGCAGGGCCGTCCAAAAACGACAGCGGGTCGGCTGGTGAAGGCCCCACTGGGTCGTCGGCGCGTCTAGCAGCAAAGACGCCGCCGGCGACCGCCACTAAGAAGGAGGAGGCCCTCCCCTCGCAGGTGCGAAAGCGCCCCCTGAGTAAGGGAGCCAGCTCGAGCGCCGAAACCGAGGGGAGCGTGGCCAACATGCCTCCACCCAAGATCCAGGCCTCCCGAAGAGGGCGAGGGACCTCGGCCATGGAAAGGGCGGCGGCGGTCGCTGTCCGCGCCGGCGAGGCCACGGATCTGCAGGCCGAAAATGTCCGCCTTAGAGGCGAGATGTCAGGCCTGCGGACCCGAAATCGGAACCTGGGCGACATGCTGGCGGAAATGCGTCGGGCAAACCGCCAGCTGTTGATAGACGTGGCCGACCTTAAGGCGCAGGTGGCGCTGTTCGTGTCACCCGCGCCAGCCACGCCATCGGCCAGGGCCGGCTACTCAGCGGCCGCTGCGGCGCCAAAGCCGCCTCGCGCTGCGGCGCCGACGACGTTGGGTGATGGCGTCTCCGTCACACCCGTCCCCGCGGCGAGGAAGACGCCTGCCGCCGCGAAGCGCGCGTCGCCGGCACACGCTGGCGCGGTCGCCGCGGCGAAACTCCCTGTCCCGGTGGTGAGGTTGACGCCTCTCCCCGCGGACCGCTTGCCGCCGGCTAGCGCCCCTGCGGCGCCAAAGCCGCCAGGCGCCGCGGAGCGGGCCCCTGGAGAGGCTCAGCCGACCCCGACGCTGGAGGTGGGAGGCTTGTCGGACGAGGCCCTCGCCAAAATCATCAACGCAGTTGGCAAACTCGTTGATGCGCGTGTGGCCGTTCTGGAGGCAAGACTGCCTCCAGAACCACGTGTCCGGTCGCCTCTAGCCGCGGATAAGCGGCCGCATGTGGCACCAGCCCCCGCCCCGCTGCCTTGTCAGGGTGGCCGCGTGGGGAGCTACGCCGCGGCCGCGGCCGGGCCTAAGCCCAAAGGCCCCGGCCCAGCTCCGAAGGGACCCGCCCTGAGGAGGAAGACGGCTCCGGCTCCTGCCGGACCGCTGAAGTCGCCCGCAACAACACCGCCGGCGACGACCAGCGAGGCTGCGACGACGCCTTCCGCGTCTGGCACGACTGCCGTACCCGAACAGGGTTGGCAGGTAGCCGAACGCGACAGAAGGAGTCGTGGCCAAAGGAGGAGAGCGGAGGCCAAGCGCGCCGCTGAGGTCCCCGCTCCACAGGCAGGAGCCGGACAGAAGAAGAGACCGCGCAAGGGGCTCAAGTCGCCAAAGACGGCCGCAGTGGTGATCACTGTGCTGCCTGAGGCGAGGCTCGAAGTGCTCGAGGAGCGACGTCAGCACCTGGACTGGAATTCCGTCCGGGCCGGGGGGCGTGGTGGCGGAACGAATCTTCGCCACGGCCGCCCCCACTTCCGACTCCGTCACGGGCGGAACACTCTCGTCGTCGTCGGCCTCCCGGTCCTGATCTGGCGGAGCCATGACCGGGGGCGTGTGTTTCGACTGCCGTGGAAACAGCTCCTCGACCACCCTACGAAGGTAGTCGGGCTGGAGGGTCTCGGTGAGGGGGGGGGGCCGCGCGCGATGCTTGTTCAGCGCCGCGCGATATGGGCGACCCCAGGGGTCACGGTCGAGACCGTCCAGCATCTCCTGCCAACTCGCGCCCTTGGCGGCTCGGATGGCCAGCCGAAAGGCAGTCCGCGCACTGCGGTACGCCTCGTACAGCTGGCCCTCCCGCTCGACGTCGCGGTGACGCCGCCGGCTGCGGGTGTAGGACCTTCGGGCACTGATACACGCCGCACGAAGGTCCGCCAGTCTTGGGGACCACCAGTAGACCCCCTGCCTCGGAGGTGGACGCCGCCGCACTCTGGGCATGGCCGCATCGCAGATCTGCGTCAACGCACTGCGAATGCGGACAGCCTCAGCGTCCACTCCGTCCGCTGGGGGTGGTGAGGACAGCCACGTGCTAACAATGGCCGCCTCCGCCAGTAGATTCCTCTCAAGACGACCCACAGCCCACCGCGGAAACGCGGGAGCTCCGTCCGCCCTGTGACCCCTACCGGGTTCCCGGGGGAGACCTCCATCCGGATGTACCGGTGGTCCGACAGGGTCTCCGCCTCCTCCAGGACACTCCAGTTCCTCACCCGTGGCGCGACAGCGGGGCTAGCGAACGACAAGTCCACTATCGACCCGCCCTGCCGCCGCACGCACACACGTGTTCACCGAGCCTCTGTTCAGAACACAGAGGCCCAGTGAAGCCGCCCACTCGTTCAACGCCTGTTTGACGTCTGGACGGTTCCCTGAGTGCTGGAAGGAAGGGAGGTTGGTTCTCCTGCCAAAGCCGGGACGGTCCCCGGATTTGCCGTCGGCCTACAGGCCCATCGTGCTCCTCGACGATGTGGGTAAGCTGCTGGAGCGTGTGCTCGCTGCCCGCATCGTCCGACACCTGGAGGAGGTGGGGCCCGATCTGTCGGACGCTCAGTATGGGTTTCGGAGGGGGCGTTCGACCATCGGGGCCCTATTACGCCTGAGGCAGGCGGCCGCGGAGGCCGTCGCCGGGAAGGGAGTGCTGTTGGCGGTGTCGTTGGATATCGCCAACGCATTCAATAGTCTGCCATTCGGCTGCATCAGGGAGGCGCTCCGGTTCCATGGAGTGCCCCTGTACCTCAGGCGGCTGGTGGCAGACCATTTGGAGGGCCGCAGTATCCTCTGCGCGGGTCCCGCAGGGGACATTGTGCGGACGCCCATGTCGTGCGGCGTTCCACAGGGGTCGGTTCTGGGGCCGACTCTGTGGGACATCGGGTACGACTGGGCGTTGAGAGGGAGTCTCCCCCCCGGGCTGAGCTTGGTGTGCTACGCTGACGACACGCTCGTCACAGCCCGGGGCAGGACACTCGAAGAGGCGGCGAGCCTGGCCACTCTCGGCACCGAGGAGATGGTCAGGCGGATCGAGGCTCTGGGGCTCAGGGTGGCCATAAACAAGACGGAGGCCCTACTTTTCCATGGGCCCCGTGTGAGGCTACCCATCGGCGCCTCGATAGTGGTAAACTCCATCCACATCAGCATCCAGGCCCATATGAGGTACTTGGGTCTGGTGCTCGACGGGCGATGGTGGTTCCGGGAGCATTTCCGACAGATTGCTCCCCGGCTTGTCGGCGCGGCGTCCGCCCTTTCTCGACTCATGCCAAACGTGGGCGGACCCAGTTTCGAGGGCCGACGGCTGTATGCGGGGGTCATCCGCTCGATGGCCATGTACGGCGCACCCGTGTGGGCGAGGGCTCTGAACGCCCAGCTCAGGGCGGTTCTGTGGAGGCCACAGAGAGTCATGGCGGTCAGAGCCATTCGCGGGTACCGCACGGTGTCGACAGAGGCGGCGTGCCTGTTGGCCGGGACACCCCCGTGGGACCTAGAGGCGGAGATGCTCTCCGACCTCTACCGGCGGGTTATCACAGCGCGCGAGGAAGGTGGCTCCCCATCGTTGAGCGAGATAGCCACCTGGCGCGTGGATGCCCGCCGAGACGTCATCGCCCGTTGGGCTACGCGGCTGGAGAGGCCTAGGCACGGTGTGGAGACCGTTGAGGCCCTCCGGCCCGTATTGATAGAGTGGATGGAGCGGCGGCACGGAGTCCTCACCTTTCGGCTGGTGCAGGTATTGACGGGGCACGGGTGTTTCGGGTTGTACCTGCACAGGGTCGTGTATAGGGAGTGGACTCCGGCCTGCCACCACTGCAGGAGTGACGAGGACACGGCGCAACACACGCTGGAGGTGTGTCCGGGATGGGAGCGGCAGCGCCGTGACCTCGTCGCTGTCATCGGTGCCGACCTGACGCTGCCGGCCGTCGCGAGGGCGATGGTCGACAGCATCAGGAACTGGGACGCGGTCGCCGCCTTCTGCGAGGCTGTCATCTCGCAGAAGGAAGCGGCGGAACGGGCAAGGGAGGATTCCCGCGCCCCGGGCCGCCGCCAGCGGCCGGGGCGGCGCAGGCGCGAATACCTGCGCCTGATGCCGCCCTAACCGAGGCTTCGGGTGATCGGACCGGGGAATTGTCCGGTCACCCGACGTGAGGCCACCGCGTGAGGGCGACGCCCCGACGGCGAAATCTGTCGGGGCGTCGACGAGAGGAACCCGCGAGGGTGAACCGCCGGGCGGGCCACCGAAGTTAAAAATCGGGTCCCGGTGACCCGCTCGCACGGCGGAGAGAGAGGAGCTTTTACGGTGGGTCTATGGGGTCACGCGCCGCCTTTTCCGTCACCCCGGACCGATTTGGCGGGGCGAGACTAATCCATAGTCCACCAAAAAAAAAAAAAAAAAAAAAAGGCAACGGCTTAGATATTGCCCTTGGTATTGCAAAGGTCCATGGGAGGCAGTGACAACAACCATAAGGTGTGCTGTCTGCTCGTTTGCCATCATAAGCAATAAAAAAATCTGTGTTTAGAAAATTACATGATTACAATAAAATCTTTTTTTTATTTTATTTTCAAAAAGATAATGTTTTATGGTAAGGAAATAACCCTCGTATTGTGAGGGCATATAATTCAATAGATAAAAATTACTACTAGGTTCAGAATTTGTAGTAACAAAGAATTATACTGTGACGGGAGTCAAGTCCGCTACATTTAGCATAAAGGCCTTTTACATAAATAAGAGGATAGTGTTGTAATTGCCACAATTGACACGCGTTGGTTTAAGATAAATCAAAATTGTCTTTTGTCAATTTTATGTAAATAGAAAATTCAAAATGGAGATGATGGAACATTATCATTGCCAGGTAAAAATATTTTAACTTACATATATACAAAACTACTAAGCATTTAATCATCATTAACATTATTAATCGTTAACATTATCCTGCTCTTTTATCCTAATTACTTGGATCGATGCAAAAATACTCCTTTTCCATCGTACTTATTGGAAATGTTATTGACAAAATACTTATGATCAGCCACCTGCCTGACATCAAACCTTCTTGGTTATGTAATTATTGATCAAACGGCATCAGATGAGGTTGGCCCAAGTTGATATAAAGTTCTTAGTCATCTTCTACGACATCCGCGAGAAGAAGAAAGTAAAGGTTGGTAGTATTCGTAGTCTAGTGACTACGAATACTACCAACTGTATCAAATCATACAAAACTACTAAGTATTATTTAATATTTTCGTCAAGCGTATTTATGACACATACAAACTTTATTACTTGCATAGTCGTTAATATACATTTATACCCCCATAGTCATATCTCATGGTGTAAATGTCAACATGACAATAAAACACATGAGCGACTTGCGAACGGATAATGTCTTGACATGAATATAGAATCCACTATATGCTAAGGGCATATATATTATACAGGATGAGTTCATAAAATCGAAATTAATGAGTAACCTATTAAATGATAATTAATGGCAATTATTAGAAACGGTGTCATATCATAGTACATGTCATCATCGAATAGGAATATGATTTATCAACCGCCATTCTTGATTGTAAGTGTATAAAAAAATACTAGGTGATTCTTATGTGCAAATGACATCTATTGGAAGATAAGGAAAGCTTGAAATAAAAATAATAATGATAGGTAATGATGTACTAGAGCAAGTGGATGAATTTGTATATCTTGGATGTGGATTTAGCCGAGAAGGAAGGTACACCACTGATATAGAGCGAAGAGTGAATGCGGGAAATAGAGTGAACGGAGCGTTGGGGCAACTTCTCGGGTTGGGTATGCAGAAAAGAGTATGAAAGTAAAATTAATGCGGTCGAAATGCGATCTCTGCGGAAAATCTGTGGCGTAAGGCTGACCGACCGCATTCGTAATGACGACGTAAAAGAGCGAGTAGGTATGAAAGAGAGTATTTGTGTAAAGATGCGAAAGGGAATGCTCCGATGGTTCGGACATGTGGAAAGAATGCCGAACGAACGTCTGGTTAAGAAGATATACAATGCGAAAGTGGAATGATGTAGGTACCGGGGGAGACCGAGACTAACCTACCCAGACCAGATCGGTCATGTACTGAAGGAAGGTTGAGTCAAGAGTCTCCGAAACCGGCGAGCGTGTATGAAGAGAATTATGAATGTTGAGGAAGCGAGTGAAGTATGCAAAGATAGAGTTCTCTGGTACTCTGTTCTCTCTGCCTACACTGCAAGGGATATGGCGTGATGACATGTATGTATGTATATTGAAATAAAAACCATAAAAGTAAGTCAAATTCACTTTCTGTAGTAGAAGGCTCGATTCAGTGGTGGGACATATTTGAGCTGAGATGGTGATAATAATAAAGCGCAAAAATGCTTTAAGGGTCTGTCTTGCTCGCCGATTTGTATCGGCGGGTGTCAGGGGTGCGAGCGGAGGGTGGTGTGGTCTCACTGAGGGAGCTCACCGCCTGGCGCGTCAACGCCCGCCGAGACGTCATTGCTCGTTGGGCAGTCCGGCTGGAGAGGCCTCGGTTCGGTGTGCGGACCGTGGAGGCCTTCCGGCCGGTGCTGATGCAGTGGTTGGAACGGCGGCACGGGGTGCTCTCCTTCCGACTGGTGCATGTTTTGACGGGGCATGGATGCCTCGCCAAATACCTGTACACGGTCGTCAGGAGGGAGAGTACACCGTCCTGCCACCACTGCGATTGCGACGAGGATACGGCGCAGCATACGCTCGAGGCTTGTGCCGCTTGGGCAGAGCAGCGCCGTGAACTCGTCGCAATCATCGGTGCCGACTTGACGCTGCCGATCATCGCCGGGGCGATGCTCGACAGCGTCAGGAACTGGGACGCGGTCGCAGCCTTCTGCGAGACAGTAGTCTCGCGGAAGGAGGCGGCGGAGCGCGTGCGCGAGGAGCGTCTCCTTGACGACGCGAACCGTCGCCAGCCACTGGGGCGGCGTAGGCGCGATTACCTGCGCCTGATGCCGCCCTAGCCGAGGCTGCGGGTGACTGGACCAGGGAATCGACGGGGGAGCGACGTCCGCCCCGGGGGGGTGGACGTCGCTCAAGGAGAGGGTACCGCTCAGGGGGTATTCCGTCGGGCCGGCCACTGACGACAAGTTCACGCTGCTCCAGTGGCCGGTTCAACGGCGTAGGCGAGGTTCATGAGTGGGTTGCGGAAATGCGTGCGTACGCCCCTCTGTCGCCCCGGACGGAGTGGTGCGAGAAGAGCGCCGACCATAACCCACACGTAAAAAAAAAAAAAAATGGTTCTGGCTTTCAATTAATGAGATTTTGAATTTTACTCTGAATTGTTCACTAACCTTTGGGTGCCGTTGTAGGACTAGGGATATTCTTCAGTCTTTATTTAGAGCAGATAAAATCACTGTAAAAAAAAAGATGAAAATCGAAAACCAAATCCTGTGCCGAAACGTTCAGCTAGTATGGAATAATTTAGGTATTAGAAAATCCAAAATATTAATTCTACTGTGATGCCTTTTTGTATTTTTTTACTGTAAGGCTACCTGAAATGTAGTAGTAAGAAAATAATCATTGTATTGCAAGGGATTTTACAAAAATATAGTCAACAAACACAAATTACATACACCCACATACAGAACAACAATTAGTGAATTGCACAAAGTACTATCTTACATGTGAATCGAACCCATGATATGTGCATTTTAAATTGATATCTTGACCACTAAGCAATTCATATAATTTTTTACATTTCAAACTATTGTATATACTTTATATTTGTTTCTTATATACGAGTATGACTACATTATCTAGTCTGGTATCTCCCGCAAGTGGTACCTGAACACAAATCAGGCCGCTTTTATTTATCTGACGGAGACCTGCGTTCAATAGTGTTTATTATCTTTAAAACATATACATTATATGTGTTGAAAAAGAAAATCATCATACATTATCATCAACATTTTAGCTGATATACGAGCCTCCTCTATAATAGGAACAAAATTGATATACTATACCACACTGTTGAGATAGGATCATATAGGGTCCCATTTCAAGTTTTCCTTCACTTGTCTACATATATTACATACCGCAGTTCTCTTTTACGAACTCACAGGCAAAATAGGGAGTGGTGAATTGTATTCTCACTTATATGAAAAAAAAATATAGAAACAGGATTAGTTTTTCTTCTAAATCTTTAAAAATCTATGGGGTTAAAAATACAATGTCATCCATTCCTTAATTCCCCATGGGGAGTCGTAAAATTCGGCTGAGGGATCACCAAGAGAGTAACAACACTGTCTTGGGAAATTTATAACACTGCGATCGCCAACCTATCAAAAGCCAAGTAATTATAGCACTATTCTTTCCTTAAGGCGAATATCCAACAGTGTCCACTATCTAAGATCTGACGGAAGCAGAAAAAATAACCAACACAGACTATTTGCCAGAATATCATAATACAAATACTTTCTTTTATAGTCGCTTCTCATTCTCGCAAGAAAATTTATGATATTATTCTTTACTGTTGAAGCAAGTAATAAATTAATGAGTACTATGTAAATGACTTCAGCCTGTATAGAGTCGGTATATATGGCACATAAAACGCTATAAAATTTACGAACTGTAAGAACGTTCGCGCCGACTTTTTACGCGACAAGACTTTATAGGTTTTCATTTTTGGATCAGGTCTAAGTCAAAAGAGAATATAAATCTTTTTGTTATAGAATAATATGTGTTTTTTAAATGTAAGCTTTTGAGACATATTTCGGATAAATTATGTCCCGATAATAATTTCTACGCTGCGTCATCCGATTCGTGGTCGCCACTCGAGAACCTTTTTCCCCAACGGTTGTCGCTTCGTCGAGCGATGTGGCCGGCCCATTGCCACTTCAACTTGCTAATTCTTCGGGCTATGTCGGTTACACCCGTTCTTCTACGGATTTACGTATTCCGGATTTTATCACGTAGAGAAATACCGAACATAGCCCTCTCCATAGCACGCTGAGCGAATTTCAGCCTTTTTATGAGGCTGACATTTAGAGACCACGTATCAGTGCCGTAACTCATCGCTGGTAACACACACTGGTTATAAACGTTTGTTTTCAGACACTGCGGAATATTAGACGAGAAGATCCTCCTAAGTTTCCTGAACGCTGCCCAGCAGAGTTGGATTCGTCGGTTGAACTCTTTCTCGAAATTGGTTCTACCTAATTGGACTGTTTGTCCTAGGTAAACATAGTGATCGACAACTTCGAGAATCGCATTCCCAACCAGGACCGGTACAGAAATTACATGGGCATTAGACATGATTTTCGTCTTGTCCGTGTTCATTTGCAGTCCTACTAGTTGGGAGACCTTGCTGAGGTCATTGAGCATGGTGCCAAGGTCCTCCAGGGATTCTGCCATGACTACGATATCATCTGCGAATCGAAGGTGAGTGATGTATTCGCCATTGATGTTGATGCCGAGTCCGGTCCAGTCTAAGAGCTAGAAGACATCTTCCAGCGCAGTAGTAAACAGTTTCGGAGAGATAACGTCTCCCTGTCTCACACCTTTCTGCAACTGAATGGTGATCTCATCAAGGTCGCAGGAAACCGTTGGATGCAGGTGGCACAGGATTGTTATAGATGGCATTCTCGTGGGGAGGCCTATGTCCAACAGTGGACGTTTACGGGTTGATGGATGGAATCATTTCTAATAATTTAAAATGCTGATTGAAATGTAGTATATCTAGCGAAATTAATGAAATCTACTTGTAAATATAAAATAAGATATATGTATAAAATTTACTTAAATATCTTTTTTTTACCATGTATTAACCTATAGAAATAATGTGTGTGGAAGATGACGAAGTAAAAAATAAAAAGTGAATGTCATGGTTACAAACGGAAAATTGCAATGGATATTTTCGGACCAAATTGGGCACATTCCTGCTTAGTGTTTGAAGCCTTCATCGGCTTATGTATATGAAAAACGTGCTGATTGTAAATTATGCGGAAAAGATCAGACTTTTGTGGTTTTATAATTATAAAAACCCCTCTCTTCCACTTTATATCGACCTGGGCCAACTTCACCTCATGCTCTTTAATCAATAATTACACTCTCAAGGTGGGTTTATGTCGGCAGGCGGCCGGTTATATAACTATTGCAAATAACTTTTGCTATATGTACGAGTACATATTGCGTCGACCTCGAGTAATTTGGATAAAAACAGGTGAATGATAATGAATGATGATCACTTCCCTTATATATTTAGGGTCAATAAATGTGACTTATATAAGTCATTATTTCATAGTCCAATCTAATATCCTATATAAGGCTTTAGGTATGATATTATTTTTTGTGAAACGAATGTCATTTAACCTACGTAATGACTGAGACTTAGGTAATGTGAAGTGAAGATAGTGAATTATCATCATGATTTCAGCTTATATAAGTCCCACTGCTGGGCTAGAGCCTTCTCCGCCATGGGAGTGAAATTGAATTATTATATATTTTGTTGATTAGACAGGTTTGGTATAAGGAATAGATTGATAGATTGTGAAAGCTGATCCTTAAATACTAAGAATGATAACTTAAGGTCTCTACTCTGAGGTAATTTTTTTTCAAGTGATATAGCAATTTCTTGTAAGTTTGCCTTGCTTTTTAAGGACAATTGCTTAATCTTGCCTTACTGTTTGTTTGCCTGTTGTTTTTACGATAAATCGCTTCCGCCTATTCTTTAAACCGAATGTATTGTTTCCCGCAACACTAGTGAATGACGAATTACATTTATACAGAAGTGATCTCGATGGCACGTGTCTTCTGTATCACATAATGAAATGTGCGTAAAATTGTCGTAAAGAACGTGATGAATGCAAGTATATGTGACAATGTATAGGGCTTAAGTACGTCTTAGGATTTATAATGTAGATTTGTGTGTATTAGCGCCGACAGCAAAGGAATATTCGTTCTATTTTGTCTCTGAGCTTAGATTATAAAGTAGTTAAAGTTGGTAATATAACTTTGGCTACATAATTCAGAACACTAATAATTAATCATTTTGATATATAGGACGAGTTTTATTCATAATTCTTCTAATGAAGAACAGAAATCATTTTTATATAGTCGTATTTTACTAGTCTCTTTCTTAAAAAATATTTTTATATATTCTGCGTGTTGACAAAATAATAATACAATCGTTACCAACCTTATTTTTGTCCTGGGTATTGTAGGATATAAATAAGACATTTAGGTACAAAAAATAGATAGGAGATTTAAGTATTTAAAATAAAGCTTCATGCCTCATCTGGGCAGCGTGGTAAAATATTTTTTATTGCTTATAGAAACAGATAAGTACGTTAGCGGTAGCTGTCACCCGTGGATCTTAGCAAGACCAAGCAGGGCAAGGCATAACCAGTTCACTGCCTACTGTAAGGTTTGGGAGAAATGTAATTAGAACAGGAAGGCAAGGAAGAAGGTTTAGATCCGATTCTCTCTCTCACCAAATGAATTGAAGCAGCAAATCAAAGCTGTGTATAGGCGCCTACGAATACTCAATCGGCTAAGAATCAATCCTTCCATTACTCATGAGTGACGTAAAAGGCTATTATGCTTCACATCGACCTTAGCCAATCTCATCTGGTCAACAATTACATGCCGAAGGAAGGTTGACGTCAGGCAGCCCCCGGTTATAGTATTCCTTACTTAATTATAAATGTGAAAGTAACTTTGTCTGTCTGTCGCTCTTTCACGCCAAAACTACTGAACCGATCTAAATGAAATTTGGTACGCAGATAGTCTAGAACTTGACAAAGGACATAGGCTACTTTTTAATGCAAAAAAGAGTTGTAAAGGGGGATGAAACGTTGTAAGAAATTATCGTCATTTTCAAAGCCAGACGCTTGAAACTTATTTTTAGGCTATTTATTGATTAGAAATAAATATGACATTAAAAGTTTCATAAAAATATTAGTCTTAAAAGGTAAAATAAAAATAGGGCATGAAAAACTTTAGGATGTTTATATATTTATAGAAGAATACTGTCGGCAGCGTGGGTCTGTCATTGCTGTTTAATCGACTATTTCCTTACAACTATCCTATTTACATAAGATAAAAGTATGTTTTAAAAATATTTAAACACTATAGTCTATAAAATATAGCATGATCTCTGTGATAGTTCTCACTAGTGCCGCACGCTTACAATGCAGTCCGTATTTTTATCAATATAATTCCTTATTTTTTAAAGTTATTTGCTACTGCAATTGAAAAACAATGTATGAAAATCTTATTGAATTTCAATCAAAATAATGGATGAATCGATTATAAATTTAAAACAATCTATGAAAATCTTATTGAATTTAAACTAATGGATTTTATTTAATTTCAACTAAAGCTGTTAATTAATTCTTTTTATTATTCGAAAAGAATACATCCATTTCATCGTCATTATTGTCATCCTAGCTGGCGCATTCCTGTAGGTTGATGATGAGTTCTTGGTAAACAGATTATTTCATGAATAATCATGTTTATTTTATAAAATAAATTATCTTTTTAATATAAAAGAAATGGTCTTATTAATATTATAATTGATGTCTGAATATTAAATTAACGCAATTTACTTATAATTGATTGAATTAGGCGATACATGGCGGCAATCCATTATTATTATAAAATGGAGGAGAGGAAGAAAGAAAAGTGGTGGGCACTTTTCTTTCCTCCATTTTATAATAGCAATTTACTTATTTTATAGAGTAACCATGTGGTTTATATAGATAATTGTATTTGTGTAAGCATCACATTTTTATAAAATGGTTACTAAGTATTTTAAAACATATTAGGTACAAGTTTTGGTATAAATATTCATATTTTTATATTCATAATTCAGTTGAGATATATTATAACTGGCACGTAAAGAAACAAAATATAGGCGATACAAAATAAAATTGTAAGCATGACGCGTATTCATAATTACTTCATCGGTTTTGTCGCTATCTGTCACAGAGATCAATCTATATTTTAAGGACTATAGTAGATGACATGTGCTAGATATAAACCGAAGATATAAACTTATTACAAGTCATAAAATTTGAGTTCGTCGTAAAATTTGAGTTTCTCTTGTCAAGGGCTTATTTAGTATATTGACTTAAAATACTGCTATACATATAAAATATTGCTCGTGGTGACGGAGTAAGAATACAATTCACCACCTTCTATCTCACCTGTGGGTGTCGTACCAGATGACTAATGGGTGTAATGGATAACATCTATGCAAGAGAAAAAAAAAACTCAAATTAAAACATTATATCAATACATTATCAGCGTAATATGAAGGTTAATTTCTGCCATATTTTGGAGGAGGCGTTAGATGCAGGTGGCACAGGACCGTTGCGAATGACATCCTCGTGGGGAGGCCTATGTCCAACAGTGGAGGTTTACGGGCTGATGGATGGATGAATGGATGGATTTGGAGAAGGCTTGAGCCCAGACGTGGGACAGATATAAGATGAGATGAAATGATATATATTATCATAATTTTTACTACAAACCTCTACCAATAAAGTGTAAAGTTCATATAATTAGATAACTATTTTTTTTCTTTTATAATTAACCGTAGCACATATTTCGAGTGATTCGAAAAACATGGGGTACCCTTCATTTTTCTTTTATTGCTTTCGTAAGGGACATTTATGGTATGTAGACAAATGATATAATTGATAAAGAAGTTGCAGATCAAAATGAGGCCTAAGGATAAGCAGGTTGACACAAACCTGCTTAGCCTTTTTTGGGGGTGGGTTACGGTCGGCGCACTCCTCGCACCACACCGTCCAGAGCGACAGAGGGGCGTAAGCACGCACACCCGTAATCCACCCGTGGCACGTCGCCTTCGTCGTTGGGCCGACCACCGGAGCAGAGCGACTTGACGTCAGTGGTCAGCCCGATGGAATATTCCCTGAGTACCCTCTCCTCGACCGACGTTCCCCCCTTGGTGAGGACGTCGGTCAACCTGCTTAGCCTGTCTAGTCATCGATAAATTATCTTACTCAGAAATAGTTCTTCATAAGCAACGATGGTATAATTTATGTGGGAATAAAATAAAATATATTTCGAAAGCGATAATTAAATAAAAAAGTATTTTATACAAAAGATCTTTAAATTATTTAACGAAATTCTTATCCGCCGCGTAAGAGCAATCAATTTTATAAGCTGTCGATTCAACTTATAAAATAGACTTCAAATACTTGAATTGAGGCTTCAATTAAGCTCCTCAGCTTAGTAAGCACGTCTACGTCTTACTAAAGTCCTTTGAATATAATTTCCAAAGATATTGACACGTATTGCTAAAGTTATAGCCGTTATTAAGGTTTAGAACTAGAATTTAATATTGAATAAGTTATTCTCTGTGGTAACATTCCGAATAATTCATTTATGTTTACGGTATTTCCTAGCTACTTCATAAAATGTACAATTATATTTTAAATATATAAATATAGCAAAAAAATATACAAAATATATAAAAAAAAAAGAATTATGACAATCATAAATTTTGTTTTTAAATGATTCACAAAAAAAAAGGAGGAAGTTATCATTTCATCTTTTTTTGGGTAGGCTATGGCCCGGATATACGAGTACGTCACTGTCGCCTGTTCCGTCCGGAACGGCGGAAGGGCAGCTCGTGGCCCCTTAACCCACCGTATTCCCTCCGCATCGCCATTGTGCCGGCCACTAGTACCGCAATCCGTGGCCAGCCCGGCGGGTTACTCTTTCGGGTACCATCCCCCGTCGACGTCCCCCAGCTAACACCGGGGCGTCGCCCTCACGCGGTCTGCCTCGCTGCGGGTGACGGACTATGCCCTGGTCCAGTCACCCTCGGCCTCGGCTAGCACAGCATCAGGCGCAAAGTTATCATCTGTATTTTATTTATGTGTCAGACCTTTTTTTCTAGGTGAAGCGATTTGAAAGATTTTTTTTTTATATGAAAGCTAGTATTTTTCGCGTGATTCCATTTTACTAAGATCTGACTAGTAGTTTTAAAGTTATTCTCAATCAAAACACGTATTGTGTTTGGTTGACCTCGATTTCATTGTTTTGAAAAGTTTTTTATTTTTAATTTTATATTATTATTATTCTTGTTATATTTCTGGTAGCATTAGTTTTCTAAGAGAAGTATGCATGCAACATAAATTCAAGGCATGGGTTATTCGAAAGATTATTTTTTATTTTTCAAAGACAACATCCATTTTTTTAAGCTGGATACCTATGGTATCTAGATGGTATCTAGATACACGCCATCTGTCCCGTCCGGGGCGACGAAAGGGCAGGTGGTGGCAGTGGTGAGGTGTTACCCACACGCGGTCAGCCTCTTTGTGGGTGATGAACTATTCCCAAGTACACATTGCGTCGATCCCGAGTAATTAGGTTTATCGTTCGTGTATATTGTAAAGAATTGGCAGTTTATGATCGGCCGCCTGTCTGACGTCAATCCTACTTAGGAATGAAATTGTTGATGGCACCAGATGGAAATGGCCAAGGTCGATGTAATAGTCTTGAACGTTTATTATAATGCCTGTTATGAAATTCATTAGTAATGAAGTATTGATAGTATGGTCTATGCCGGTTTATTGGTAGTATGCCACCCATGGACCTTTAGAATACCAGGGTTACAATAGGGTGCTGCCTACCAATAAAAACCTCAAATCCACCCATTAATTAGGTTGCCGGCTCTATCGCTCACCGAACGAATCGCAAAAAGCATATTGGCACTGCTCAGAGGTCGATTTTCTGCGGGGTAGTAACCCCGGACGCACCGGTCCACAGCTGTAGACAGAAAACTGTCAACAGTGTAGCCCCTTTTTTTTATTTTTTTTTTTATTTTTTATTGGTGGACTATGGATGCGTCTCGCCCCGCCAAATCGGTCCGGGGTGACGGAACAGCGGCGCGTGACCCCATAGACCCACCGTAAAACTCCTCTCTCTTCGCGGTGCGAGCGGACCACCGGTACCCGATCTTTGTCTTCGGTGGTCCAGTGTGGCCCTACAACTATTAGTTTGCCATTCCATATTTTAAGAATAATACTTTTACTATCAAACATTTAATGCCACTAAAACTAATCAAGTAATGGGTTATCTGTATATGTAAAATAGATATATTTCTGTACGTAATTAACATTCAAAATTATTATATACCTCACCCCTTGCCTTCCAAGTAGTGATATATATCTATTTTATCGCATATGTATCTGTGAATCATACCGTAAAACGTCTTTTTAATTACTCCGGGAACATATACGAGGGATTTGATGAGAATTGAATAAATTTGAATGTATTTTTTGCTAAGTGAATACATTGATATTTTAATTTTTCATAATGCTGGTATTATTATATCTGATCCATAATATAAATTAAAATATAGGTTAAAATATTTAAAAAAGCTTTATTTAGGTAAAAAAGAATGATGATTCTGCTGCTCTTATCTGAATTAGTTAGGGTCAGCGCAATATGTGAACATAATGCAGAATTTATTGGCAATAGTTTTATGAGCAACCACCTGCCTGCCGTCAACCCTTTTTGGGAATGTAATTATTGAACAAACGGCATCAGGTGAAATTGGTTCAGGTCGATAAAACTCTTAGTCGTCTTTTACGACATCCACAAACAAAGTAAAGGTTGGCAGTATTTGTAGCCGCTACCGTAGAGTATAGTTAGAAAGAAAAAGATAAAAATACTATACGAACTTCTCATATTCTCCATCGCCTTCTTAGTAAAAAAAAAAATCATCGTTATTTTCTCGTTTACGTAACAAGGCAGAAATTTTATTTGCGTTCACTTTAAACGAAATCAAGCTGAGTAAATGTTTGATATAATTTTCTTAGAGGTTTCTCTAAGTATATTTTCCTCGTCGTAGGTACGGTAAACTTCGTTAGTGGCAATAATAGTGTTCAAAGAAAAGTGCCAGAATGCCATTCTTAACCGAAAGTGCCGTGAATATTTGAGGATTTTATATGGAAACATACAGTTGAGAAAAACAAACGGCTCCGAAGTCGATGAACAAAACATTGTATAGACTTATTGTTATTTCCTTTTAGTCTTAGAATAAAGTAGGTATATAGAGTTGTATATTCATTTTACAAGACAAAAAATAGCATTTTGGTACCTGCACATATGGTGAAGTGGTCCAAGTACTGGACTCTCGTGGTGACTGTCATGGATTCGATTCCTTTCCAGGCAATTTTTTTTACATAAAATTCTTGTCAGTCTGAATGTAATTTATGCTTGTTAATTGTATATTTGTAAACTCAAAGCTATACTTCTTAATGCGGGATGTTGAGATGTTAATCTAACCATGTCGTAAGTCAGTCGAAACATCTGTTCAATGGACTCGTAATTGAAGTTTTTTTAAGTATGAATGTTATATATCTTTATAGACAAGGCAAGAGAAAGGTGGATTAAGTAAAGCGAAGAGAAAATAAGTGCCAGAAATGGAGTGAACGTAGAGATGACATCTGATACGAGTGTGTGAAAATGGGAGTATATTGCGTATATTTTAGAAAATAAACGCCACCGGATCAATTCAATTAACAAAATCAGGACAAAACGATTACCATTCGAAAATCTACTTAAAATGACTATTAATTATAATGTGAGCTAAGACAGAAAATATTTTAAAAGTTGATTCTCCTATTCTCCAAGAAGATTCTCGTTCTGAATAGCGCATGGGCGGCAGTAACACTCACCATCAGGTGTGCTGCTTGATCGTTTGCCACCATTAGCAATAAAAAAAAAGAAAACCGTTCAATAAGATTATCATATATTATTTTTCAATTGCAAGTGCAAGTGGATGAATTTGTATATCTTGGATGTGGATTTAGCCGAGATGGAAGGTACACCACTGATATAGAGCAAAGAGTGAATGCGGGCAATAGAGTGAACGGAGCGTTGGGGCAACTTCTCGGCAGCCACCACCTCAGCCAGAAGGCACGTGTAGCAATACATAACGCAGTGCTTGTCCCAACATTACTGTATGGAAGCGAGAGTTGGGTATGCAGAAAAGAGTATGCAAGTAAAATTAATGCGGTCGAAATTCGATCTCTGCGGAAAATCTGTGGAGTTAGGCTGACCGACCGCATTCGTAACGACGACGTAAGAGAGCGAGTAGGTATGAAAGAGAGTATTGGTGTAAAGATGCGAAAGGGAATGCTCCGATGGTTTGGACATGTGGAAAGAATGCCGAACGAACGTCTGGTTAAGAAGATATACAATGCGAAAGTGGAAGGATGTAGGTACCAGGGGAGACCGAGACTAACCTATCTAGACCAGATCGGTCATGTACTGAAGGAAGGTGGAGTCAAGAGTCTCCGAAACCGGCGAGCGTGTATGAAGAGAATTATGAATGTTGAGGAAGCGAGTGAAGTATGCAGAGATAGAGTTCTCTGGCACTCTGTTCTCTCTGCCTACCCTGCAAAGGATATGGCGTGATGATATGTATGTATGTATTTTTCAATTGCAATAGCAAATAACTTTAAAAAATAAGGAATTTTATCGACAAAAACATGAACTACGTCGTAAGCCTGCAGCACTAGTGACAACTGTCACAGAGATCAAGCTATATTTTAAGGACTATAAAACGGGCGAACACGTGAAGGCAGACATAGTGAGCTTTTCTTAGGGTTGGGTAACCATTTTGGCATGAATTAAAAAAAAAAACTCATAAAACAAAGTGAAGCGAGGGCGGCTTGCTCGTTTAAAATATAAGAGCTCAAATATGACAGAGGTACTTAGGTAGTTAGTTATCATGGTCGCGCCCGCTTCACAAAATTACGCCGTATGTTTCTTCGTCGCGCCCCAGGCAGGAATCCGTTTGTCACCGCCCTTTGACGAAACGTATTTAGGACAAAAACCCTTTGCCAAGAAATGGAGTCCTATCTTCATCTTGTTTTGTGTTTACCCTAACGGGGTTTGTAAATAGACAGAACTCAACTTTTTTTATTGTAGACCTTTGCTTATCGAAATTATTTTCCAGATAAAATAGTCTAGGAACATTGACTGTATATTTTGTTTCGTTCAAATATGATTTTAGGATAAATTTGTTATGTCCAACTAAGTCCTTATATAATATATAAATATCTTCATCTTTCTCTTAATTTATATACATTCGATGTTGGTTCTCCTCCATCCGTCCATCCATCAGCCCGTAAACGTCCACTATTGGATATAGGTCTCCCAACGAGAATTCCATTTGCAACGATCCTGTGCCACCTTTATCCAACGGTTTCCTGCGACCTTGATAATGTCATCAGTCCACCCCACGCTGCGTCGTCCGATTTGTGGTCGCCACTCGAGAACCTTTCTTCCCCAACGGTTGTCGGTTTGTCGAGCGATGTGGTCTGCCTATTGCCACTTCAACGTGCTAATTCTTCCCCTCCAAATACAGGTTCTGGTTCTCCTCCAAATACAGGTAATTAGTCCACGTCACCGGGCTGGCCATAGGGATTGTCTGGAACATAGGGATTGTCACAGGGTTCTATTTAGAATTTTTCCTTTCTTGCTGCGGTTGTTATCTGTTTACATCTCTTAATCGATTTTTACGATAGTTACGGGTAAGTCAGGGGTGGTTTCCATTGTATTCTTCCTTCGTTGGATTATTTAATTAATTAATTTGACTCAAAGGTGATACTTACATACTAATTTCTTAGTTACAATTCAAGAAATTTGTGTCTAGCACAGGTAGGTATTTGTGAAAAAACTGGTATCTGTACTAGGATAATGGTCCTGTCTAACAGATTATCAGAATTTATGGTCACAACATGGATATTTTATTGTATTTACATATTACATACATATGAAGTGTAAAATTTTATATAAAACTATTTTTAATTTTCCGACGTTTTATGCAATTTACAGCGTTTATGGCCACGGAAGGATTGTAAAGTATTCCTAACGTCAGGAGATTAAAAATTAAATACAAACTTAATTGTTTAGACAAGCTATATTAGTAGATATATTACAGTTAATCTGAGACTGCGTGTCATTTACGTTCGTTAATTAAAGATGAAGTATCCGATATAAGGATTTATTTATTAAATCTTTGGGCGTCCTTGGAATAAATTTATTTTCATACTACTCTATTTATTAGCCGTTGTATAAGGTAATGAAGGGAGTGGATTCTTAATTTCATGTTCATCTACAGTGTCAGGGTAGTGGAATGTATTTAATTACAATCGAGCCAATAGGCTGCAAATTCATAAAAACTTTTCTTATTCAAATTACTGAAACTTTTAGCATTTAATATGCTTAATTATTTCGTTTCGTAATCGGGTATTTATAAATAATTAAGCATATTAAATGCTAAAAATTTCAGTAATTTGAATAACAAGGTTGTGTCATCGTTTAATACAATTCTAACTGTAAAGTTTGAAGTATTAAGCCTATACAATGTGTAATCATTGTCTGCTAGATGGCATACTTGAAGACGTAAGATATAATATGAAGCGACATTTGCATGCCCTAAAATAGTTCACGATGGTGTAAGTGGCAGCACGATTGGGCCGGATTCCCAATAGGTGCGGGTTCGAACCCCGCTTGTGACATCATTTTTCGTTTCGTATTTATAAACTTTTCTTATACTCATAGATCTTTTTTTTTCAGCTCATGCAGTAAAGCGTGAACTTTCTCATCAATGGGAATACAATTACCACAACATTCAATAGAGTTTCACAAGAGCAAAATAAGAGCTAAGAAGAGCTAATTCACAAGAGCTAATTTATTTAAAAATCCATTTATTTATTTCTAATAGTAGCAAACGAGCAAACAACACACCTGATGGTAAGTGTTATTGCCATTCATGAACCTTTGCAATACCAAGTGTATAGCTTGGCGTTGCCTACCAATACAAATCCCAAACCCACCCAGTTGGGCTTCCGGCTCTCTCGCTCACCGAACAAAGTGCAATAGTACATATAAACACACATTGCCATCATTCAGACGTCGATCTTCTATCCCGGACGAACCAATCCGCAGCTGTAGACACAAAACTATCAACAGTGTGGCCCCTACCACAAAAAAAAATCTGATAATATTCGCATCTAAGTAATATAATTGTCTTGTAACTAGGTTTAAATCTACAATATGATCAAAGAAATTTGCCGCGATAAAATCCACAAAAGTAGTTAAGATCCAGACAGTTTTCATTAAAAACTTAAGCTTTTAGAATTTCCGAATCAGTTATCTGGCACGATTGCCAACCAAGGCTTGATCTTAATCGTTTTTATCTTAACGTGTAAAGTATTTTTATAGTCTTGTGAGCTGGACTGGATTTTCAAGAGTAATCTATAAATTCATAGGTAGAAGACGCTGTAAAGAGAGGACGTTATTAAACATTTCAGATTTTACAAAACTAATTAATTATCATTTAAATTTTTTAGTTATTTTTCTATATTTAACATACATACATACATACATATTATCACGTCATATCCCTTGCAGGGTAGGCAGAGAGAACAGAGTGCCAGAGAACTCTATCTCTGCATACTTCATTCGCTTCCTCAACATTCATAATTCTCTTCATACACGCTCGCCGGTTTCGGAGACTCTTGACTCCACCTTCCTTCAGTACCTGACCGATCTGGTCTAGGTAGGTTAGTCTCGGTCTCCCTCGGTACCTACATCCTTCCACTTTCGCATTGTATATCTTCTTAACCAGACGTTTGTTCGGCATTCTTTCCACATGTCCGAAAAATCGGAGCATTCCCTTTCGCATCTTTACACCAATACTCTCTTTCATAGCTACTCGCTCTCTTACGTCGTCGTTACGAATGCGGTCGGTCAGCCTAACTCCACAGATTTTCCGAAGAGATCGCATTTCGACCGCATTGATTTTACTTTCATACTCTTTTCTGCATACCCAACTCTCGCTTCCATACAGTAATGTTGGGACAAGCACTGCGTTATGTATTGCTACACGTGCCTTCTGGCTGAGGTGGTGGCTGCCGAGAAGTTGCCCCAACGCTCCGTTCACTCTATTTCCCGCATTCACTCTTCGCTCTATATCAGTGGTGTACCTTCCATCTCAGCTAAATCCACATCCAAGATATACAAACTCATCCACTTGCTCTAGTACATCATTACCTATTGTTACTCTTACATCTGTTCTGGCTTCATCTCTTTCAAAGACCATTATTTTGGTTTTGCTCACATTCACGCGTAGACTCCTTTTCTTACAATCTTCTGTCATTGTGTCGACTAGGGTCTGCAGGTCAGTCGCTGACTGTGCCAGCAGGACTGCATCATCTGCATAAAGCAGAGCAGAGACCACTGAGTCACCCATCTGGACTCCCACATTCATATCATTCAACCTTTGGAGACATTTATCCAGATATATGATAAACAGCCTGGCTGATAGAACGCAGCCCTGCTAAACGTCGATATTGACGTCAAACCAAGGCGACATTCCATCATCCAGCCGCACACAGGCTCTACAGCCCATGTAACTGGATTGCACAGCCTAAGCAGTTTACCGTTAATACCATACTACGGTAAAATGTCCCAAAGTTCCTTTCGTACAACCGTGTCAAATGCTCTCTCCAGATCCACAAAACTGCAGAAAACCCTCTGACCTAGGGCCAGATGCTTCTCCACAATGTTGCGCAGAGAGAACACTTGATCCATGCATCCCCTTCCACTCGTGAAACCTCCTTGTGTCTCACACAGTAAACCATCGGACACCATCCTCATTCTCCTTTCAATAATTTTACCCTACACTTTTGCTGCCAAACTGGTCAAGCTTATGACTCTGTAATTTACGCAGTTATAACGTGAACCCTTGTTTTTAAACAAAGGCACGATGACTGCGCTATTCCAGTCCAATAACGAGATAGTGGTCCGTATCGACTGTGGGGCCCCTGTAGGCTCTTGCGTCCAATATTTTGCTTCGGAGGCGACTGTCTACCAAAATTAAATCTATTATACTTTTCTGTTCATTCCTTCTCCATGTATACATATGGATGTCCTTATGTAGGAAAAATGTGTTTGACACAATAAGGTTTCTCTCCATGCATACATCAGCTATGAGCCTACCTGCGTCGTTCACTTTCTTATCACCAAATGGGCCAAGTACGTCCTCATAGTCGGGACCCTTGGTCCCCACCCATCCGTTCAAATCTCCGCATACAATCACGCGTTCACTGGTTTCTGCCATATCCAGAACTTCCCTAACATTATCCCAAAACTTCTCTAGGTCTGATGCCACCGAGGATCCTACGGGAGCATATGCTACAACCATGAATACCTTGGTGACACCTAGTTTTATACGGACCCAAAGTAGTCTGAGATCATACATTCCGTAATCCTTCACACCTGAGGCCAAGCGAGAGGACAACAGCACTCCTACCCCCATGCTGGCTCGATCGCTCTGTGGTACACCAGACCACAGAGCCATCCCGCCACCAGGAAGATCGCAGGCGTCGCTGCCCCTTCGCTTGGTCTCTGTTACACAGAGCACGTCTAGCTGTTTGTCCGCCATGACGGATATCAGCTCGTGCAACTTCCCTTCCGCACAACCTCTTACATTCCACGTGCCCACCCGGCACTCTGCTCTCCTCGACTCGCCTGACTGGGCAAGGCGTGATGGGTGGCGGCCCCAATCGCCGCAACTGCCGAAGTTCGTACCGACGGGGGCGGGTCGGTACGCGTCGCCTCCGGGGGACGCCTACATCATTCTAAACGTCTTTAATGAAGAAGTAATCAAAATGGCTAACACTCTCATATACCGCCACTAATTTTTTAGCCCTACAGAGTAGGGTGAAATACTATTATCCGAAGAGTTTTAACTTCAAAATTGCCATTATCATATTCTTCGTAAAATTTATTCTAATACATAGGGTAGGTACTAGATCAGAAATACCCAACAATACGTCTCTAAGACCCAACTATTTGACTTCGTATTTCGTACTTCGTAGTAATCACAGCTCACATTAAATAGAACATTATTGTGTTCTTCTTTCAATATAGAAACCTTTTTTTTGCTACAGACAGGGGGAGTGTGGGACTCACCGGCTAGCTGAAGCCCGACCGGAATACCCACTAAAACCACAGAGATCCCTTCCATGCTTTTACAGGACGCCGGAGAGATCATCTACTGACATTTGATCTCCGGCACTCCAACGCTTGGCCTTCTGGCCACGTCCTATCGTTGCTCAAGGCGGTGGAAGGAGGTGCACATAACGGCGCCACCTTCTTCCTGGTCCTTTTCAAGATAATGGTCGACAACGACAGGTCTCTCCTAACGACTGCGGACAGGACGTGGTGCGGGGACCCCAGGCGGGGCATATCTCCAGAGTGTGTCGCGCATCGTCTACTGGAGCACCACACTTGCCAATACAGAAACCTGCGTACCAAGCTCTATCCAAAAAGGTATGTAGTGGTAATCTGACTTCGGCAAAAAAATTAAGCATGTCCAGGTTATTATAAATATCGTTGACAGACGATATTGGCAATAATTTAGATATTCTGACATCTATCCGTGTGATGACGGAGTAAGAATACAATTCACCACCCCACATCTTACCCGTGGGCGATCGTAAGAGACGATTAAGGGATATAAAATGCATTTAACATATGAACAAGAGAAGGAAAACTGGAATAAAACCCTATACGTCTGACCAGCTTGGTATAGTACGTCAATTTCCCTACCATTACGGAGGAGGCTCGAGTCCAATATTGGGGACGTACATGAGCTGAGATGCAGATGAATCTGACATCTGGTCTAATTCAGAATACGTTACCCTTTTGATTTGTGTATATGAGATACCTCATAGAAAATAATATCCAGCTAAAACGAGTCAAATTGGAAAGTTAATTCGATTAGATTAATATACTTACAAAAATATGTACATTTCTTCCTTAAAAAAAAAAAACATTAAAATCATTAAAAAAAAATTCAGCGTGATTAAGGTAATCTTTTATAAAATATATTTAAGTAATTTTAAACTCGTTCATCTAGTAACGTAGAAGTTTCACCTTTATCAATTACTTATTAGTCATAGAGCATTACAATTTTCAACTAGTTCTGAAGTAGGAAATCTTGTAAGATTTCATAGTTATTGCTTTAAACACAAGTGTAATTACTGAAGTTGATAGTATCTGTACAGTTTCTATTGTGTGCCAGATTGGATGCAGTTTATGTAAATGTTAATGCGGTTGATGTGGGTACTTGAATATTCAATGTGCTTGTATTACGAGGTAAGCGCACAAATTGATGAAATAGCTTTAGGACTATCTCGTATATATAGAGTAGAAATGCAAGGTTTCAAGTTTGAATTCTGTTTAATTTTTCTGTGATCTAAAAAAATTGTAACTATTTGGGACTTGAAATAATTATAAGATATTTATTTCAATAAGTCTTGGTATCCATATATAAAAAGAAATATAAATATTAGCATTATAGACAGTCAAACATCATCATTCTCCTCCTCTTATCTTAATTAGTTGGGATCAACGCTATACGTACTCTTCTTCCATTATACACTCTGCAAAGGTTATTAGCAATAGTTTTATGATTGACTGATGTTAATCTTCCTGGGGAATATACCTAATTGTTGACCAGACGGCGTCAGAGAGAGGTAGCCAGTTATTATTATATTATCAAGTCGATATAAAGCTTTTAGTTACTTTGTATGACATCCACGAGCAAAGTAAGGCTTGGTAATATTCATAGCCGCTACCTTACATCAGAAGACAGAAAGTTAAGCATTATAAGTTTAATATAAAAATGATGGTGTCGTACAGTAGAATAAAATTCTGGTCAAGATGAGATTTATAAGGGTCGAAAAGAGAAAGAGAATATTTACTGAGAGGGGACTAGACTAAACATGAAGTTGATATATTTTTTAAAGCTATTTATCTGCACCGATATGGTGCAGATAAATATGTAGCTTCAAAAAGTTTCAGAGCATTTATGCGTTCAAAACTCTACTCAAAACAAATAGATGAGTAAAACACTACTATTCGAAATAGATGAGTAGTTAGATTAGTTAGCTCTAAATCAGTTTTGAAACTGCTTCAGAATTAACGGGCCTTGACCCAAAGCGAAGGGCTATTTCTCGATTGTTTTCATTATAGATGCAAAATATTATATTACACTGCTTCCTGAATATTATAATTTTATATTGAACATTTTGAAAAAGACATCTGTAACAAAATCTTTGCGTAATTCATAAAAATGTATATCATCTTAGGTAGTTCAAGCTTATATTTCTTATTATATTTTATTTTTGGTTGATGACTGTTCTTTCCGTGTAGTAACGGAGTAAGAACATAATTTCACACATATCTAACTCGTGGAATAAGAGATGACTAAGAGATAAAAAGTCGGCCAAGTGCTAGTTGTGCTCGCGCACGAATGGTTCCGTAAAACTAAAAAAATATTTATGCAGTAGTTTTTTTTTTATATTAAATCAAGTTTTTTTTTGTGCTGTGTGGTAGCGGCTAGGAATACTACCAACCCTTACTTTGCTCGTGGATGTCGTAAAAGACGACTAAGCGACCTGGGCCAACTCCATCTAATGTCGTTTGGTCAACAATTACATTCCCAAGGAGGGTTGACGTCTGGCAGTGGGCCGGTAAAACTATTAAAATAAAACTATTGCTAATAACTTTTACATTATAACACGTTTTTAAACAATTTTATTTATAATATTATATATTATGTCATTAAATTATTATAAATAAATTTTGCAAAAATATATTTATTTTAAGAGCTCGGCGGCGGTGAGATTCGAACTCGTGCCTACGGTGTCTTAAACCAGCGCCTTAGACCACTCGGTCACGCTGCCTGTTCATTGTCAGTGCAAAATTAACTGCTGCTTGTTAACCATACACGTTCAGGTGAAAAAGGTAGTGAGTTTAAAATTATTAAAAATATTTTTTTTATATGATGTAATCAAAAATTTACAGTTTTCACAATTTTACCTTAATCTATGCTATAAGACGTTGCTTCGTTCCAAATTTCAAAATTCTGAGTTCACGGGCAGTACCCTGTAGGTTTTGATTCCCTTGCGAGTGTCGAAAATTTGCAGAAATTTGCAACATAAATAGCTATATCTTTTGATTGCGTTAGCTTAAAAGTTTGATTTTTTCACAGCTCTAAGGGACAGTAGACTTGAGTATTTGATATAAATTTCAGCTCGATACTTTCACGCGTTCCTGCGAAAAAGAGTCTTGACAGACAGACAGACGGACGGACAACAAAGTGATCCTATAAGGGTTCCGTTTTTTCCTTTCGAGGTACGGAACCCTAAAAACGCATATAACATCTAGGCAAGAGGAGAAAAACTGGCAATATAATTACCAACACGTCTAACCAGCGCGGTATAGTAAGTTTGCCTCTCTTATGGAGGAGGCTCGAGCCCTGTAGTGGGACATATATGAGCGAAGATGATGATAATATGATGTTGGTTCTGTTTTAAAGGCTTTTTAAGAGCTTTACCACATGCTACATTGCACTACTGTCACGTAGAATGGTATTTGTCTATCAGCTAGTTTTGTTCTTAGGTATTTATTTTGCTTTAAATTATCTAAAACTAAAACAAATAAGAGCAGAAAGGAAGGAAAGACTTAGGAATCGGAAATAAAAGTGGGTTTAGTCGGCATTTGTCATTAGCTGACATCTGTCCACAGCCCTAAACTCCTAACAGCACTTCAAAATAAACTCATTTGCAAAAAAAACGGGCGGTTTTGATTTTCATTCATATTTAAAAAGATACAATACCAAAAAGGTTTCAATCGTTTGTACACGTTACTGGCCGGTTTTAAAAATGCTGTGGTATTTAAAAAAGTACGTTCTAAATTCAATTTTTCATTTGATGTTCATTTTTACAGAAAACCCCTTTTTATCCTACATTTTTGGCGCGAAGTTCCAGAAGTTAACATCGACTTTCATAACTTTTATTCAATTTTTATCGATTAATTTCATATCCTTGACTGTCAAAGCTTTATTTAATGCTGTTTGGCTGTATCAAAAATGGTAGATAAAGTGGTAAAAGCTACCAAAATTATCGCGCTGCTTGAAGAGGGTTGCAGCCAATATTTCGTGGCTAGGAGGCTAAATGTTAGTCGCTCGACAGTCCAAAGGACCTGGCAGCGATATCAGGAGACTGGTTCCGTCGAGAGAAGGCCTGGTTCTGGAAGAAAACCATGTACCCAACCACGGGATGATCGTTTTCTTGTGAGTCGCGCATTGAGAAATCGCAAATCTTCGTATGTGGATCTTAAGAACAACCTCCAAGAAGTAAAAAATGTGCATATTAGTCTATGGACGGTCAGGAGGAGGCTTCTCGCTGCCAATATACGCAGTCACCGCCCGGCCCGCGGCCCCAAATTACTCCGTGAGCACAGAGTTCACAGGCTTAGGTTCGCTAGAAATTGTGAATCATGGACTCAAGACGATTGGAATAGGGTTTTGTTCTCTGATGAAGCCAGGATATCTCTGTTCGGTGAAGATCGACGTCGGCGAGTGCTAAGAAGACAAGGAGAACGCTTTGCAGAGGCATGTTTCGAAGAAATCACACCTTATGGTGGGGCCTCTGTTATGTTTTGGGCAGGAATAAATTCAATGGATCGTACAGAGTTAGTCTTCATTGAAAACGGCTCACTGACTGGGCATCGATACATAACGGAAGTTCTAATTTCTCATGCACAACCCGCATTGGCCGCTCTAGGTGAAGACTCGATTTTTATGGACGACAATGCTCGCGCCCACCGATCCCGCGATGTTAATGCGTATGTGCAAGAGGTCGGCATTCGTCGTTTGGATTGGCCAGCTCGAAGTCCCGACCTCAATCCCATAGAGCATGTCTGGGACGTTCTAAAACGGCGTGTGAGATCAGTACACCCGGCTCCGCAGACCATCAGAGAGCTGAAGAATGTGATTACTGCGGAGTGGGAACGTATTCCGCAAGCAAGTATCCGGGATATAATCGCTAGCATGCCCAGACGAATTCAAGCTGTGATTTTAGCTA
The DNA here is from genome assembly GCA_905163515.2 of Lymantria monacha. NCBI lineage: Eukaryota > Metazoa > Arthropoda > Insecta > Lepidoptera > Erebidae > Lymantria > Lymantria monacha. The sequence continues at coordinate 32,546,958 of LR991088.1, forward strand.
GAGGGGGTCACACTCGATACTAAACATTTATCTGCTTTTACTTTATTAAAGAAAAACAAACAAAAAAACTTTTTTATTTTTACTTCATGAGCATATGCACTACTAGCGAATATACACTACTAGCGAGGTTTAGCATTATTTCCCATAAATTGTATCTAAATTTTATGAAATACTGATGAAAACGATTATTTTCTTATTAATTTACCAAATTGTGTGGATAAAACTACCTATAATTATCAAACAAAGAAATATTAACATTTGAAATGGTTCATTGCTTAGGTGCCCGTTTTTTTTGCAAATGAGTGTATTATGGCGTCGTAAATTGCACAGCGATTCTGTTGAGATTGTCTTTGTTTTATCTTTTTGTAAGAAATAGAATGATAGTAAGAAACTACGTAAAGAACCAATTTGATTTTCCATTTTACCTAATTGCAAAATACTCCAAAAATATTTCTTATTTTAAAAAAAAATTCAAAAGAGCCGGTACCCTAACCATCTGTGTGGGTTTGGGTAGGCGGCTTATACAGTATTAATGGTATTAATACTTACCGTCAGGTGCGTTGCTTGCTACTTTGCCACCATAATAAAAAAGAAATGCTATTTTTGGCGTATCCAGGTTTTGAATCTAGAAACTCATAATCGGCAGTAAATGTAATCTTATGACGTAAAGGGCTACCTTAACCAGCCATTCAGGAATTATTTTAAAATAAATTTCTCGTATACACAAATCTATAGTTAACTGTGAAGTAGCTAGGTAGCCTTCAGCGATTTATTATTTACTGTATTGCAATCACAACTTCATTACAACACACTTTATAAATATATCCATAGCTTTGATATATTAGCTAGTATTTACAGAACAGGTGCGGTTACATTGTCGTTGAAATCATTTGATAGTAGCATTGATTGTAAAATATGGTATCGTGATCAGCTCAGGCAGCTTGTGGCTGCCTGTTTTATTTGTATGATTATTGTCAACGTTTAAATGTAGAGAAATAACAGCATACTTATATTTTTGTATTTATTAAAAATATATTTTTATTTATTTCAGTAATATTTGTATGTCTTTGAGCTCTATTTTTTAGTGGCGGTCCTATAATTAAGTTCAGCATGCTATGGGATCTAACAAAGTTCTATGCTCAAGATAGCCGAAAAAAGTCTATGTAACGGCTAACATAGCTTGAAAAAATAGTATGTTGAAGTCGCAAAAAGTCTGCCTTTTGCGACTTCAATATACTATTTTTTGTTGCGGTCTGCCACATCGTTAGACAAATCTATAACCGCTTAGGAAAAAAAGGTTCTCGAGTGGCGACTACGTATCAGACACATATAGGACAATTTCCTCACCATGAGAACCGATGACTTGGTGAAGATTACTGACTGTTGTTGGAAGTTGGAAGTGAGCAGCACATGATCGCACTTTGTAGCGTTTTATGAGGGAGGCTTACCTCCAGCAGGGGCCACCGAAGTCAAAAATCGGGTACCGGTGGCCCGCTCGTACGGCGAAGAGAGAAGTTTTACGGTGGGTCTATGGGGTCACGCGCCACCTTTCCGTCACCCCGGACCGATTTGGCGGGGCGAGACGCATCCATAGTCCACGAAAAAAAAAAGGCTTACCTCCAGCAGTAGTCGGCAAAACATTGAATGACGATGATGGTGTATATCTTATTGGCCTATAAACATTCTATTGTCGCATTGGAAACTTCTCCACATCTATCTATTTATCAGCATATTAACGTTCACTTTTCGACATAGCCTATGATAGGCAAAATACTACCTATAATTGATATGCTTGGCGAACATATTGGTGATTGTATTTATATTTTGTATTTTTGAGTCTCATGTAATTCTTGATGCTCAATAGTATAAAAGTACACTAGTAACGATAGTTTAAACATTCTGTCATTATTAAAGATTTCTATAAAAACAAAACCTAACATTACATATACTAATTCAGCGAAAATAAAATTAATAATTTACACGTTAATAATTCGCAAAAATAAATAAAGAGTTTAAAATGTACACAATAGTCTTTAAGGAATTAGAGAAATTTAAAGACTAAGACTAAATTTAAAATAAAAACTTTCTACGAATGAATCTGAGGGCAAAAGTTAGCAGACTGAAAACTGACAATAAATATAGCTACTAAAATCATTGAACAAAAGCTCGCTTGAATACCACTGGAACTTTACAAAACTATTTTAAACTGAAAATTGATGTGTATTGAACTCGACGTCTTAACTTGTTTCGACTTGAACAAAAGAGAACTCCTCATATTGGATGACTATTTTGTGGTCGTCTGTGATACTTGTAAAGTCAAAAGTCATTGAGAATTTATATTGAAAGGGTTCTCAGAGTAATAAATCGATGCTATTTGGCATTGACATTCAGACATTGTCGTGATAAGACCACGCTATTGATAGTTTTCTCTACAGCAGGCTATCCCACCTAATGGTAGGGGGCAGGATGGAAGGTAGGGAGGTAAGGTGCTTTGCCTGTATCCTTCAACGAACCACCTTTAAAAAAAAACAAAACAAAATGAGTAATATTCATCCACAATATACTTCTCTTTCCTACTGGAGAATTGTCCTCTGATTACTGTTCGCCAATGACTAGGTACTCCATTGATTATGAAGGGTGAAATGTGCTCGAAGCTTCGACCATCTAAAAGTTAAATACAAACTTGATAAAAGCCGTAAAAATAGTTTTATTAAATTATTAATTATTATGTGTAATCCTTGCACAAATATCGAAGTTTTTAAAATATTGATTTATTTTTCACGTTCGACGTAAAAATAGAGATGTTATAGATTTGACTTGGTTGTGTGTATAGGTCTGTGGCATCCAGATTCCTAAATGACCGATTATAACGCGCTTTTTTTTTATTTGAAAGCTGGCATGATGGAAGTGATTCTTAGCTACAATTTGTGAATATCTTTCAGGCGTTAGAAGGTCATCAGTTATTTTTGTAAGACCCCTCTTAGACGAATAATGGTCATTTATTGGAATTTCAAATATATCTGTGACATATTATTTAAAACACTAATGTGTGATATTACTGTAGAACATAATTCCTTTTAACCAGCTCTAGTCATTAACAGTTTATTTATGGCAGGATTTATCTAAAATTTCAATTTCAAATTTCAACAATTATGTTCTCGAGTAGGGTTGACGTCAGGTAAGCGGCCGGTCATAAAACAATAACTTTTAGAATATGTGCGATGGAAAAGGAATGCACATTGCGTCGACTACATGTAATTGGGGATGAGGATGATGATGATGACGCAGGAGACTAATGATGTTATTCTTTATTAGATGGGTTCTATTTCCATTACCTTGGGTTTTATTTCATAATCAGAAAAACATCTTTGGAATCTGTAAGTGCACACTAATAGTGGTAAGACCACGTTGTTGATAGTTCTCTGTTTGCAGCCGCGGGTCGGTCCGTCCGGAGTAGTACCACACTCTCGCAGAAGATCGACGTATGAGTAATGGCAATGTGCTATTGCGCTTCGTTCGTTGAGCGAGAGAGCCGGAAGCCCAATTGGGTGGGTTTGGGGTTTATATTGGTAGGCAGTGGCCTAGTTATACCTTTGGTATTGCAAAGGTCCATGGGCGGCAGTGACACTTATCATCAGGGGTGCTGCTTGCTCGTTTGCCACCACTAGCAATAAAAAAAAAAACTATCTATCTCGAGTAAAACAACTCTTATATATTTATAGAACTAGTAATAGTGGGTTAAAATAGAAGGAAGAGATAAATTCCGAAGCCTAACTTTTCTTTAAATAAAATACCGTTCATAGTAGTAATAGGGAGGGAATAGGAGGGGTATGCTTGAACGCACTAATAGCCCGTGACGTCATCAATTGTGCGTCGAGCAGACTTAGGGTGGTATGAAGCTCGCCTAAACCGTTATATTGCGATTTGAGTGTTTTTATTTTGTATCATATTATTTCTTAGATTATTTGGACATATTATTTTATCGTGGGCACGAATAAATTTAAAATACAGCTTAAGGGTATCGTAAAAATAGACTATGAATTTATATACCTATTGTTTAGTATATTTTTAGAAAATTTGTAGAATTAATAAAAATATTCTGCGTGATCTAGGATTCAAATAAATACCTCATAATCGACTAGTACAGAAACTGTACTAGTACTGAAACCAACGATGTAGGATTATATTTTCAATATATTTTCAGTCCATAGGCACTGTGGGGCTTTTCTGTGGATCGTTTAGTGGACTATTTTTGCAACTACATATACTTAAGCAATGTTCTGTTCTACTACATCGGCTTCTTCTTTGAGATAAGACCACGGCTATGCTTTGAATATCGTTATTATTTTATGGCAGAAGAATTACTCCCTGAGGAGTTCCCAATGCCTTGCTCCACCGCTGCGGGGCTCATTAACTATCGTTTAGATGCTATGATCTATTTTGCCGTATTTACCACGCTTGGTAGGCGGGCTGCCAATCGCCGGTATGATAAGTTTCTTAGTAAAGAGCCACTGCTCACTCTCTTGGTTAGCCTTCAGCCTCTGTTACGACTCCTACAGGTAAGTATGGGGTGGCGAGTGTTATATTCTTATCCCATCGCCACACGCCACACAACTATTACATTGTTTCCCATTTTTTAGGGGTTGTTTTGTAATGTCATCATCGTGGATGGCATAACCGTTAGTCGCGTATCATACAATTTATGACGTCACGGCCTATTAGTCCGCGTTACTCCCTTGCACATTGCACTGTGACGGAGTAACTTGTGACGTAGTTAGTAATCGCATTTGTTATTGTGATTTCACGACGAAGGGAGAGATTAGAAGGTTATGAGAAGTCGAGGGAAACGTATCTTGGAAAAAGAATGAATTATCTTAATGTTATAAATATGTATTAATAAATATATCTTGTTTAGCCAGTCAATATTTTGTTTATTTTACATTAAAGTGGTCAAAAGGCTGCTATATTGAGAGTTGCCTGTCTAGAGCCATTGGCCGGTTCAACCGAGGTACCACACTCGTAGTACCACACTCTCGTAGAAAATCAATGTCTGAGCAACGTGCAACGTGATGTTGCGCGTCGTCCGCTGAGCGAGGGAGCTGGAAGCCCACTCATTAGGTTTTGGTTAGTAGGCGGTGGCTCAGCTGGTATTACAAAGGTCTATAAGCGGCAGTAACACTTACCATGGTGCTTGCTCGTTTGCCACCATAAGCAATAAAAAAACTCATAATATTAATTGAGATAACCAAATCAATAATTAGAACCAATAATCCTAAGCCCATGAGTAGAATTTGGAGTCGAAGTAAAAACTTATTTCAAATCATCATCGGCAACTTAGGTAGTACTGTAGGCCGAATTACCTATCATTACAGGGAGATCGATAGAAAGTATTTACCTAATATTTTTAAACAAGCAATTCTTGTATATATATATTTTGCACCAACAATTTTCTTGAAATTTAGCATACAGGGGGTTCCGGGGATAACTAATCGATCTAGCTATGTTTCATTTTTAGAAAATATTGTTTTGTCAATATTTTCAGGCAGTGAAAAAATATAATTTTTCGTAGGCTGACAGCTATTATAATATGAAGGCAAATTTTGACGCTGTCATTAAGACACTTCAATCGGATAATCGAACAGTCTGATCGAAGCCGGTTCGGATCCCTTTTCTCGTTTTTATTACTTTTTAATTTTTATTATTTAATTAATTATTTTTATTATATATTCAAATATATCTTCAAAACACACTAATAAGAAAATACCGAGCGAAGCTCGGTCATCCAGATATTTATAGATAAAGCTAATTTATTATGGTAATATAGAGATCTTGAATTCGAGGTATAGAGGTCTTTCATACTATCTTCTTGCTATGGCATATCAGGTGATCTGGATAGAAGAATTTGCCTAAATAGCCTTTGATAAGTTTTGTTAATCGCATTGCATCGCATCTTTTGTTATAGGTATTTCGGTATAGGTCCCACTGTTGGCCTCGAGCCTCCTCAGAAAGGAGGAGGAAGAAGAAAGAAGCAGGAAGGAAACTGACCTATTATATTGAGCTTGTGAGACGGGTTCATATAGAGTTTAATTACGAGTAAGCATGGATAAGAAAGGGGGTGGTGAATTGTATTCTTACTTCGTGACCACACGTAAGAGTCACGGCAGAGTCTAAGTTTTTTTTATTGCTTATGGTGGCAAACGAGAGGCGGTCAGAGCCATTCGCGGGTACCGCACGGTGTCGACAGAGGCAGCGTGCCTATTGGCCGGGACACCCCCGTGGGACCTAGAGGCGGAGATGCTCTCCGACCTCTACCGGCGGGTTACCTCAGTGCGCGACGAAGGTGGCTCCCCATCGTTCAACGAGATAGCCACCTGGCGCGAGGACGCCCGCCGAGAAGTCATCGCCCGTTGGGCTACGCGGCTGGAGAGGCCTAGACATGGTGTTATTACCGTTGAGGCCCTCCGGCCCGTACTGATGGAGTGGATGGAGCGGCGGCACGGAGTCCTCTCTTTCCGGTTGGTGCAGGTGTTATCGGGGCATGGTTGCTTCGGCAAGTACCTGCACACGGTCGTGCGGAGGGAGTGGGCTCCGTCCTGCCACCATTGCAATAGCGACGAGGACACGGCGCAACATACGCTCGAGGTATGTTCGGGCTGGGACGGGCAGCGCCGTGACCTCGTCGCTGTCATCGGTGCCAACCTGACGCTGCTGGCTGTTGCGCGAGCGATGGTCGACAGCGTCAGGAATTGGGACGCGGTCGCCGCCTTCTGCGAGGCTGTCATCTCGCAGAAGGAGGCGGCGGAACGGGCCCGGGAGGATTCCCGTGACCCGGGCCGCCGCCCGCGGCCGGGGCGGCGCAGGCGCGAGTACCTGCGCCTGATGCCGCCCTAACCGAGGCTTCGGGTGATCGGACCGGGGAATTGTCAGATCACCCGACGTGAGGCCACCGCGTGAGGACGACGCCTCGACGGCGAAAGCTGTCGGAGTGTCGACAGGAGAGGAGCCCGAGAGGGCATACCGCCGAGCGGGCCACCGAAGACAAAGATCGGGTACCGGTGGCCCGCTCGCACGGCGAAGAAGAGGTGCTTGCAGGATGGGTCAATGGGGTTGCGCGCCGCCTCTTCCGTCACCGCGAACCGATTTGGCGGGGTGCGACGTCCATAGCCCACCGCAAAAAAAAAAAAGAAAAAAATGGTAGCAAACGAGCAAGCAGCACACCTGATGCTAAGTGTCACTACCGCCCATATACCTTTGCAATACCAAGAATATAGCTTAGGCCGCTGTCTGCCAATAAAATCCCCAAACTCACCCAGTTGGGCTTCCGGCTCTCTCGCTCACCGAATGAAACGCAATAGCATATTGCCTTTACTCAGACGTCGATCTTTTGCGAGAGTGTGGTACTATCCCGGACGGACTGTAGATAGAAAACTGTCATCAGCGTGGTCCTACCACTATTAAGTAAGTCTTGTTAATAGCGATAAACACATCCAATAGAAATCGTATATTTTATTAAGATTTCGCATAAATTAATATGATCGAAGTGTTTTCTCTGATGCTCATATTTTGCACGCTGTAATATTTTAATGCGAATCAGGCAAAATGTTCGCAGTCATGCTTGTCAAAAATTTGATATACGCTGACATGAACACGTGTCATTATAATGAGAAGAGAAATCAAACCAAATGCGCACGACTTGCAATCATTTGACGAGCTGTCGACGATTATTTTATGCATCATCCATCATCAGCAAATATATGTGTTGGGTTCGAGCCTTCTTCATAATGGGGGGAAAATTGACCTACTACGTTGGTCAGACGTGTTGGTATAGGGTTTTGTTTCGAGTTTTCTTTCTCTTGCATAGATGTTATATGCATTTTATATCCCTTAGTCGTCTCTTACGATCATCCACTAGTAAGATAGAGAGTAGTGAATTGTATTCTTATTCGGTATTATTAGTTAGATAGAGAGTAGTGAATTGTATTCTTATTACTTATTTGTGGTGACGCCACACGAAAAATTACTTTATTTTTTGTATAGTTCTAAATATTTTTGGTCATATCGTCATCCAGAATTCAATATGATTATAGTTAATAATAACCAAAGTTTAAAAGTATAAACCAACATGAAAATTGAAAATGAAATTTTAAAAATCCAGCACCAAAATTTAACTCATCTGAATTCCTACAGTTTATGTTATTAGTTCCTTATACTATTAAACTAAATTAAGCTTGTGAAAAATCCTGTCAGCGCCAATTAGAAAAAAATGCCAGTATTTATCACCTCGTATCTGTTATTTTAATCTGATAATGCAATTTCGTATATTATATAATTAGGTGAGTAAGATAATCTTCATCATTATCATCATCATCTTAGCTCATATATGTACGTTCGGCTAGGTTCAAGTAGCTCCTCCATAGTGGAAGGACTACCTATTATATCGTGCGGGTCAACCGATTTGACATAGGGTTTTATGCCCAATTTACCATTATTCGCATCGATATTATCTAAACATCGTAGTAGTCCTCTTAGTGTTTTTTTACAATACCCATGGTTATAGAAAGGGGATAGTGAGTTGTATTCTTACTTCATCTCCACGGAAGACGTGAATGCTATATATGTATAATTGAGAACTCATATCTATAAAGTGTAATAAGATTCGCATTTTTATAGTTTCACGCTTATATCCTTGAAGGTTTTAGACCTCCTAATAAGGAAAGACGTCATTGTCGCTAACGAGGCTTAGTTACATGCCTACTATTTATCTGGTATTATTATTATTTAATGGTCTTATTATTTTATATACTCTAGAACACCTTCAAAAATCTAGGCAATCTGAAAACACTTCTACACTACTATTTCAGATAACCTTCTAAAATGAAGGAAAAGTACAGAAAACTTTAGTAATATTAACTGGAAGAATGAGGCAGACGGAGATTTTTATGTAATCTAAAATCGCTTATTCCTTCGGCATTTGTAACGGTTGTCGTCTATTCTCGGCTATACACTACAGTAACTTACGGCACCCCACTATGCCCATTTCCCTTGCAAAAGAATGCAGCGCTCAACGAGGATATTAAACTCAAATCATCCCCCACCCTAGGAAGCCTGCAAGTAGCTTAGGAGACCGTGACTTAAAATTTTATGTTAATTTTCGTTTCCTTATTCTCACTTAAATAATGTTATGGTTGCTTAATTTGTCAGGATGAAATAAAAAAACACAATTATTCGTCTCAAATAAACACAATTCGTGTGAATTTATTGAATTTGACAATCTATTATTCTTTTAAAATGGAGGAAAGAAGACCCACCACTTTCACAAAGTGGGTGGATTCCTTTCCTTTCTTCTATTTTAAAATGTTAAAAAAGACGTGTCAGTACTGCAGTAAAGCAAGGTTAACCCTTGCTTTACTGCAGTAGTCATAAAAGTCATCATAGAAATGAGCAGGAGCACTTTCCTGGATAATTTATAGCAAGCATTAACTATAATTGTCAAACGTGGTGATCATCACTCCGTTTTGAGATACCTACGGCTGATTATTATCACGATTGTTATCCATAATCGTTATGTTATACATAAAGTTAATGAATATGTGGTGACAAAACAAGAATACTTTTCACCACCTCCAGTTTTGTCCGTGGGTATCCTAAAAGACTAAGGATTATGAGCTGAGTTTATGATGAAGAGACTACTGGTGAGATCTCTTATCGTCAGTTAACTTTTGTGGGTTTCAAATTAAATTCAGAGGAAAGAATAAACTATATTGAGCATAAAAAATGATATAAAAATACAATAAATATGCAAGCAATCAGAGCTTGCATATTAATTGTTATTTTATTTTATGACGGATAATGCAGTGTGTGTCTGTAGCAATCCTGAGAATACGTCTCTCGTCCGCTATCACCCAGAATGAAACAAAACTACACATAATATATATATATATATATATATATAACTATATATATATATATATATATATATATAACTACTCTCTAATAAAAGATTAAACAATTAAAATATATCTAGCTCTTAGTCTATGTCTTGCAACAAACTTGCCGTGTCCGGCGATGAGTGAATGCAGCTAATGACCTCGGAGGGTCATCCCCCTGTCATCGGTGTTTAGGGGATTCGCGATATTGAATACTGCGCCGCTAATGGTACGTGGTGGTGATGGTACCTCTGACGTCGTGAGTGGTTTGTTTTTGTTCTTATGGTGATACTGTTTGTTCTGCGGTAAGGGTCCTCTTCAAAAATCTTTGTTCACACTAGGTGTACGATTGAAGGATTTTTAATTACGAGCCCTTATATTTTCAGAGACTGAGACAATGGTGGAAATTATCTTGATTCTAATAAAAGAAACACCATTTCTTTACTTCGAATTTTGCTAAATTTAAGTATGTAATATTAGTAAAGACTATCTGATTGTATAGATATTGTAGTGGTTAACATATCGATCTACCATGCAAAGTGTTCCGGGTTCGATTCCCAGGCAGGATAATAATTTGTGCTATCTACAAATTGTTATTCTGAGTCTGGTTGTAATGTGTACCCGTCAAGTAGACAGGTCTTAAAAACAAACAAAAAAAAGCTAATAAAATGCGCTATACTGTATATTTATATACTTGCAATATATTTTATATATTTATATTACTTTTGAGTCAACGTAATATGTACTCCACTTCCATTGCACATTTGCAATAAATGTTATTAGCTTTAGTAGTATGACCCGCCAATGCCTGACGTCAATCCTCTTAGAAATATAATTTTTAATTGTTGACTAGAGAGCATCTGAACGCATATAATGACCACTATATTCCTTAAAATATAGCTTGATCTCTGTGACAGATAGCGACAAAACCAGTGAAGTAATTATGAATACGCGTCATGCTTACAATTGTATTGTGTATCGCCTATATTTTCATTCTTTACTCATGTATTTTATATCTCATATCTTATATCTCAACTGAATTATGAATATAAAAATATGAATATTTACACTAAAACTTATACTTCATATGATTTAAAATAGTTAGTAACCATTTTATAAAAATATCATGCTTACGCAAGTACAAGGTCATACTGGACTGAGAATAAGATAGAGAAAGGGTTATCGATAAACGTAAATCGATAACATTCTTATTAATTATTTATAAAACAAGTAAAACCAATACATTACCTATATATACCACATGGTTACTCTATAAAATAAGTAAATTGTGTTAATTTAGTATTCAGACATCAGTTATAATATTAATAAGATCATTTCTTTTATATTAATAAGATAATTTCTTTTATAAAATAAACATGATTACTCATGAAATAATCTGTGACCAAGAGAACTCATCATCAACCTACAGGATTGTTTTAAATTTATAATCGATTCATCCATCCATTTGATTGAACTTTAATAAGATTTTCATGCATTGTTTTTTAATTGCAGTAGCTTTAAAAATAACTTTAAAAAATAAGGAATTATATCGACTAAAATATGGACTACATCGTAAGCGTGCAGCACTAGTAAGAACTGTCACAGAGATCAAGCTATATTTTATAGACTATAGGTTTTATATTTTTCTATGCGGGGACGTTGTGAGAATACAATTCCACCACTCCACTTTGTGTCCACGGGTGGCGTAAACACGATGTGATTTCTAATGTTTACACAAGTATTACACATATGAAATAAAATTACTTTTATGGATTCCATCGCGTTTGTATTTGATTTTTAATTTTTAATTTCCCGACGTTTCAAACACTTCGAACACACGAACACAGCGTTCATGGTCACGAGATGACCCTCGAGGCTCCTTCTGTGACTGAACTCGTAAAACTAGAGTTTATTTCAAACGATGGTATATGGTAAGGAAATATCATCAATGGAAGAAATAACTTTTTTATTTTTTTTTATTGCGTACGAGCCGACAGCACAGTTGATGGTAAGTGTCACTGCCGCCCATGGACCTTTGCAATACCAAGAGTATAGCTAGGCCGCTGCCGACCAATACAAGCTCCAAACCCATCCCAGTTGGGCTTCCGGCTCTCTCGCTCACCGAACGAAGCGCAATAGCACATTGCCATTACTCAGACGTCGATCTTCTGTGAGAGTGTAGTACTACTCCGGATGGATCGGCCCGCGGCTGTAGACAGAGAACTGTCAACAGCGTGGTACTACCACTTTTATAAATAACTGATGATGATTATAACCTTGTCATAAAGCCCTATGCCTAGCTGGTCTGGCCAGCATTAGTTTTTGATAAATTTTGTTCCTATTATGGAGTTGGCTCGAGCGTTATAGTGGGACCTTATGTTGGTTGTAATTTATTTTTGTGTATGGAGTATAGTTGTTAGCAGCGTAGCTATGGTAACCTTTTCCGAAATGTTGGGTGAGCGCTCTCAAACCGCATTTGTTGCAAAGAGAATACGTTCTAATTAGTTTTGCTTTATATTTATTAAGCAGTTCTTAAAGACCCCATTTTTGTAACTGTCAATTTTATTTTTAAATACAACACTCAGAACTAAGGAAATAATCCTTGTAATGGGGAATTTTCATCCATTTAACGGACACCAATTACACTCAGACTCAGAACAACAAATTATGGACGGCACAAAGTATTGTCCTACGTCGGAATTGAACCCATAACACTGGATCGATAGGTCAGTATCTTAACTACTGAGTATTCATTATGTCTAGTTATTATAGTGCTAACTAAAGCACGGTAGTAAGTGACTTGAAAAGCACATTTTTTGTTTGGCGCTAATTAATTTGTTGTAGAAATATTACTCTAAAATATTCGTAAAATCGAAACACTTGTGTTCTTAACTCATAACGCTCTCTTTCATATTTCACAAGTGTTCCAGTCAGCATAAATCTTATTGGAATTTAATATAGAGGCCACGGCGCCATAAATCGAGCCCTTAACTTATTTATAAGTCGAAACCCCGCGGTTCTATGAACACTACGTCACGAATGAAAAGCCTTTTGAAACCTGCGAGCTTATTGAATCCATGAAGGATTTTCTATTGTAATGGTTAAAATATAAAAAATGTACATATATATTATGACAATTTCAATAATATTAAAAGAACAGTAGTTTATTCAAAATTATTTTCTACTTACCTGCTTTATTTTATTGCTAGTATTCTCCTAAACGTTTTCCTCTCACAACAATTTTAATTTCTAATAACTTTACAGTACATGGAATCACGGAATCATTATTTCGTGTGGTGACGGAGTAAGAATACAATTCACCACGCCCTATCTTGCCCGTGGGTGATCATAAGATACGAATAAGGAATAAAGAGAAAAGGAAAGCTTGAAACGAAATCCCATATAAACACGTCTGACCAGCGTGATATAGTATGTTAATTTCCTTTCCACTAGGGAGGAGGCTCGAGCCCAACAGAGCTGATATGATGACGATAAGATGGAATCCTGTTAGCAATCATATATTAAAAGGTATAGCGTATTATTTTTTGTTATGACGGAGTAGAAATTTTGTCTGGTGATGGTTAAAGAATAAGGTTTATTTTAATTGCGAATCGTAAAATTTGAATGAAGGATCACCAGGTGAATGAGGAGAAATATTCCACCTGATGGTAAGTGTTACTGCCACCCATGCACCTTTGCAATACCAGGGGTACTTCTAGGTCACTGCCTACCAATAAAAAACACTCAGAAAGTTGGGCTTTCGGCTGTCTCGCTCACTGAACGAAGCACACTGCCACTGCTTAGGCGTCGATTTTCTGCGAAAGTGTGGAACTACCCCAGACGGACCGACCCGCCATTTTAGCCCTACCACTATTATTATCCTGGGAAATTTTTCACACCATCTATTATCATTGAATTGCCTACCAGGCATGGCGATTCTGATTTTTCGAACATTTCGGGAGGCATATCTGTGTAGTAGTGGAAGTCAATACGCTGATAGATGAAATAAGAATGCAATGCAATATTGATACATGGTTATTATCTCTTTCTTTCCTGTGCCTTTCATCATCATCATCCTGCTCTTTTGTTCAAATTACTTTAGGTCCACGTAATATATATTGCTCTTTTATCGTTAATATTACAAAAGTAGGTTGACCGACCGCATTCGTACCGACGACGTAAGAGAGCGAGTAGGTATGTAAGAGAGTATTGGTGTAAAGATGCGAAAGGGAATGCTCCGATGGTTCGGACATGTGGAAAGAATGCCGAACGAACGTCTGGTTAAGAAGATATACAATGCGAAAGTGGAAGGATGTAGGTGCCGAGGGAGACCGAGACTAACCTACCTAGACCAGATCGGTTATATACTGAAGGAAGGTGGAGTCAAGAGTCTCCGAAACCGGCGAGCGTGTATGAAGAGAATTATGAATGATGAGGAAGCGAGTGAAGTATGCAAAGATAGAGTTCTCTGGCACTCTGTTCTCACTGCCTACCCTGCAAGGGATATGGCGTGATGATATGTATGTATGTATGTATGTATGTATTACAAAAGTTATTGGTAACAATTTTGTTACAGGCTGCCTGCCTGACGTCCACCCTACTTGGGAATGTAATTGTTGATCAGGCGGCATCAGGTGGAGCTAGGTCAGCTCAATATAAAGTCCTTAGTCATCTTTTACGACATCCACGAACAAAGTAAGGCTTAGTAGTATTTTTAACTGCAACCACACAGCTATTCCTCCGTCTCTCGCATAAAATAATTAAGGATGAATTCAGATAAAAACATTGTAAGAGAAGGAAAATTCTAATCCTATGCTATTATATGACCAACGTGATATAGTAGGACAATTTTATTTTAATATTATAAATCTTGTAAAAAGAATCTAATATCTATCTATTTATATAGTAATCTCATATTAGTTGCCTTATGACCAAAATGCTAAATCACTTTTACCATATATCTATTCACTTTTCCGTGTGGTGACGGAGGAAGATTGTGAGAGGTGATCGTAAGAGACGACTGAGCGATATAAAATGCATATAACATCTATGCAAGAGGAGGAAAACTCGGAACAAACCCCTATACTAATACTTCTGAGCAGTGTGGTATAGTAGGTCAATTTACCTACCATTATAGAGGAAGTTCGAACCTAGTATTGGGACATATATGAGTTGAGATAATGATGAGTTGATGATTCACTTTTCAATTGTTTTATTGCTTGTGGTGAGAAACGAACAAGCAGTATACCAGATAGTAAGCGTTACTGCCGTTCCTGTAATTTTGAAATTTCAGAGGTACAGCTAACCCGTTGCCTATCAGCCAAAAACCACCCAGAAAGTTGGGAGTTATTGTAGATAGCAAACTGTCAACAGTGTAGCCGTACCACTGCTAAAATTCAACGAAATATGACTAATCTACTTAAAAAAATATCACTATTCAAAATAATTACATATTAAAAAATTATAAAGCGATTGATTAAAAAGTATTTTTTTTTATTTATAATTTTTATTTGTAATACCACCGTATGCTGTTTGATAGCGGCTTCGAATACCAAGTCTTACTTTGATCGTGAACATCGTAAAAGACGACTAAGAGCCTTATAACGACCTAGCTCAACTCCATCTGATGCCGTTTAGTCAACAATTACATTGCCAAGGAGGGTTGACGTCTGGCAGGCGGCCGGTAATAAAACTATTGCCAATAACCTTTACAATATGTACTATGAAAGAACAGTACATGATGTCTCGACCCCAAGTAATTGGTATAAGAGTAGGAGAATGATGAATGATGATTTGCAATACCAACGTCTCATTTCCACCGGGTGTCTTTACGACATACCCTGTCTAGATTTTTTTTTTTTTCAAGAAAATTCATCGTACTAAGAAATAAATTCTTATATAGCGGAGAAATTGTGTTATTGAATAAGCTGAATAAAAACGATCCAATTTAAAATTTATAATGGTAATATAGGGGGTTATGAATATAGGTCATGATAAGGAGGACACTTGGGAGCATCCGTGACGGTGCATTAAATTGCATCTTGTACCTGCGCGGAATTTCTAATGGAGCATGGATGTAAAGTGATTAACTGAATGTGCCGGTTATATTACTCAATTGACAAAAAAAAAATCATATAAAAAAAATATTTTATGGATTTCTTTCACCCAGGACCATAAATGCTTTTTTTTGGCGGCGAGCTATGGAATGGTCACACCCCGCTAATCCGTCCGGGGCAACTAAAAAAGCGGCGCGTGACCTCATAGACCCAACGTACCTCTCAATGCCGTGCGATTGGGCTACCGAAACCCGGTCTGTGTCTTCGGTGGCCCACCAGTGGTCTACCCTCGCGTGTATCCTCTCGAGTCGACGCCTGGATAGCTCGAGCAATAAGTCTCGCCATCAGGGCGTCATCCTCTAGGACCATAAATTCTGAAAAGTATTCAAAACTTCGGGGAAATAAAAATCAATTACAAAGAGCAATATTTGCATTTACGCAACGTGCTACTTGTTTGTAATTGAACAGAAGTCATAATAAAAAAATCTGATATTTACGTGTGTATGACATATTTGAAATAAAACTATTCTTTACGGATTCTAGCACGTTATATTTGATTTTTAATTTCCTGACGTTTTGAATACTACAGCGTTCATAGTCACGGGAGAACTATCCTGTCCTTCTGTGTCAATGAACGCTGTTAAGTATCTGAAACGGCGGGCAATTAAAAATCAAATAAAAACGCGTTAGAATTCGCAAAAAATAGTTTTATTTAGAAAAAATTCCCTGTTTTTTTCACATCTTAATTACACTACTGGTTATAAGTACCCCCATAGAACACGACAAGGTCTGGTAATTCATTGAAGTAAATAACAATTAAGTAGCTAAGCTATTACAATATTAGTTAGGATTATCGAATATAACTTTGACGCAACGGCCTTTATAGGTAAAATTAAATCATAGAAGTTGATACAGAGATCTAAATGGTCACTTCTGAAAGTGACAAAATTAATTTAATTAAATTCAAAGGGAAATTTATAGGTATTCGAGGTTGCAGATGTGGATGTGTATTTACTAGATAAGACTGTGGAAACATTGACAAGATATATTCCTCTATCAGCTGGTATACCATATGTCCACATTTAGACATAGATCAGCTGATAAAGTACTTTCTGAACTGAGCTTAACATCAAAATTGCTGATCAAACTTAGAGTATTTTCAGAAGAGTCCTGCCAGTGATCAATTTTATGAATCTTTAAGGCCATTCAGAGATGATGACACATTATATTCTGAATCCATCACTGTGCGGAGAGATAAAAAAAATCAATGAACGACAAAATATAACTTATGTGGTATTTTAAGAGGTAGGTACTCCAAAGAGTGTGTTGTCGTGATCAAAAATATTGATAGTATTACTTTAGTAGCACATGGGCAAAAGTGCTTATATTCAGTAAAAAGTTATGCCTCCATGTATCTTTGAGATAAGGTATAATAACTCAGCTATTTTCAATATTTATATTAATTAAACTAACAGGATGTAGGTACCGGGGGAGACCGAGACTGACCTATCTAGACCAGATTGGTCAAGTACTGAAGGAAGGTGGAGTCAAGAGTCTCCGAAACCGGCGAGCGCGTATGAAGAGAATTATGAATGTTGAGGAAGCGAGTGAAGTATAAGAAGGATAGAGTTCTTTGACACTCTGTTCTCTCTGCCTACCCTGCAAGGGATATGGCGTGATGAAATGTATGTATATATATAAACTAACAGGTTGGTGTTTAGTTGTTCAGTTCCAAGTAAATTTCAGTTTACCTTATAGGTATAATTCAAATTAATACATATACCTACTATTATTATTTAAATAATATATTTTTTTTAATAATAATATTACCTATCTGTATTAATTTAATTATAATGCCTCGTATGTATTATAAATAAAAGTTTAATTGATTTTAACGTCGTAGGATGTTAATAATTGTTTACATAAATTATAACTTAATATCTGAATGACCAGCTTGGTATTTTCTTTTTATTGTTTTATGGAAAATATATAAAGTAATTAATAAATAAAAAATATATATCATAATTATTAAAAATAGAAAAATAATGAAAAGGGTAAACCAAGGATAGAACCCGGGTTGTTTGAATTAGGCTGCCCGATTGCTCAATTGTATGCTATGTCTATTCTCAATAACAATCGCCAAATTTGCCTACATATTCTAGCAGTTTTCAGAAACACTAACAAAACGATATTTCAAAATACTAACAAAACGATATTCCTATAAATGAGATTTCTAGTGCTAGATCGATTTATGTACCTCAAAACCTCCTGCATACTAAATTTTATGGACACCCGTATTGTCATTGGTAAGATTCTGAAAATATAGAAACGTACAAATAGAGAAGAATTCCTCACTTAAAGATATTAGATATTAACTGAGACTGCACAGATGGCGTAGTGGTTAAGATACCGAACTTCCGTGCCAGTGCCATGGGTTCGATTCCCACGCAGGACAATACTTTGTTCTGAGTCTGGGCGTAATTTATCTGCGTTAATTGCATGTTTGTAACGTCACCCGCACAATACAAGGATTATTTACTTAGTGCGGGGCGGTGTATCTGCGCCTGATGCTGCCCTAACCGAGGCTTCGGGTGATCGGACCGGGGAATTGTCCGGTCACCCAACGTGAGGCCACCGCGTGAGGGCGACGGCGAGAGCTGTCGGGGCATCGACACGGGAGGAACCCGTAAGAGTAAACCGCCGGGCGGGCCACCGAAGACAAAGATCGGGTACCGGTGGCCCGCTCGCACGGCGAAGAGAGGTGTTTGCAGGGTGAGTCCATGGGGTTGCGCGCCGCCTCTTTTGTCGCCCTGGATCGATTTGTCGGGGCGCGAAGGCTATGGCCCAGACACACGTCACCCGCTCCGAACGGGGCGACGAAAGGGCAGCGCGTGGCCCCATAACCCACCGTATTCCTTCCCCATCGACATTAGGTCGGTCACTAGCACCACTTCCTTGCCATCCGTGTCCAGCCCGGCGGAATATGCATTGCTACGTATATATTTCATTTTTGGTAAACAAGGCCATATCTAGTTTGACTTAATACATATGTGCTTACACTAACGTATACTAACTGTTGTATAACCCTTTCCATCTGACCCAGATTTTTTATTTCACTACAGAGAATGAAATTGCTCGTAGTAGGCTCTCGGTTTTTTTTTATTTATACACGGAAACACTCTTTTTTTTTTCATATTGCTGTGTTTGAATAGCGACATTGCGAGTAATAATGAAACTTTACTATGCTACTTTTTTAAATAGGCCTGCTTTGTATTACAGTTCATATTTTGCGAAATAATCTCCGTTTTCAACTGGGAGAATATTGTCGGAGATAAATTTTTGATGTTTTCATTATCGCCATTCGGTACCGCTTAATAAGTGAATTCACATTATTTTAGTTTGTTGTTGGGAATTTACGAATATTTATATTAAGCAATTAATTAAAAGTAAAACATTTTATTTTTCGTTCGTAATCGGGTTTTTATAAAATAATCAAGCATATTGAATCCTAAATTTCAGTAATTTGCATAACAGGATTGTGTCATCGTTTAATATAATTCTAACTGCAAAGTTTGAAGTATTAAGCCTGTACAATGTGTAAACATTGTCGGGTAGATGGCACACGTCCCCTTAAAGACATAAATATAATACGATGCGAGAATTGGATGTCCTACAATAGTTCACGGTGGTGTAAGTGGCAGCACGATTGGAACGAATTTCCATTAGGTGTGGGTTCGAATCCCACTTGTGACAATCATTTTTCGCTCGTAAATAGGGAATTTATAAAATAATCTAGCATGTTAAATGCTAAATTTTAGTAACTTGCAAAAGTAAAACATATTAAAATTATAGGAATTTCTATTTAGTTTTGATTTTTTTTTAAGACACCTTTTTGTGGTAAGTTATGGTCTAGAGACATCCCGTCCTTTTCGTTTGGGGTGTCGAAAAAGTGGTGTATAATCACATTACCCACCATATTCTATACCCATTGCCATTGGACTGGCCTCCGGTACGAATTTTTTTACTTCAGTGGCTAGTCCGCTTTTAAACATATCCTGTTCAAAGTAAATAATACTTGTATTACAGAGGACTAACATAAATTACACCCAGATTCAAATTCAAAGATCAAAATAGTAATATTTTCTTTTAAACATTTAGGGATACAAAACTAGTGTTTTATATTAATAGAATGCGAAAATGGAAGGATGTAGGTACCGAGGGAGACCGAAACTAACCTACCTAGACCAGATCGGTCAGGTACTGAAGGAAGGTGGAGTCAAGAGTCTCCGAAACCGGCGAGCGTGTATGAAAAGAATTATGAATGTTGAGGAAGCGAGTGAAGTATGCAGAGATAGAGTTCTCTGGCACTCTGTTCTCTCTGCCTACCCTGCAAGGGATATGGCGTGATGATATGTATGTATGTGTATTAATAGATAATACTATTCTCATTGGAAACTACAGAGGTATTTCTTTATTACTATTGTTAACAATGAATTAGAAAATATTAAAAATCTGTAACAATTATTTTATAATTTGTAACTGTCAAATCTTATGCACTGTAAAATCATATACGATTGTACATATAAGACATCAGAATGATATTAGAGTTCTGAGTGCATAGGAGGATATGTCTAAGGGACAAGCGGGTCGATATTACCCAAGCTGGTATAAGGAGTGGCCTCAGTACACTATAAATTCACGACTAAGAGTTTGCGTCTTTAAAATAATCATTATATCTTCTGTGGTGACGAAGTAAAATATAATCACCCTGGGTGGATGGGTGTTGTAAAAGACGGCTAAAAGATATAATATGCTTAAAGATGCTTTATGTAAGATAAGGAGAACTTTAAATAAAACCTTATTATACCAACCCCTGTGATGAGAGTGGTAGAGTAGGTTAATTACCTTCCTCTTGTGAAGAAGGCTCGAGCCTGGTAGTGGGATGGATATGAGCAGATAAGATGATGATTATTTAAGGAGGATTTATTTATACATTAATTTGTATGACTTAGTGTGTTCTCTACCAGAAGTTCTTCCGCGTGGAGTTAGAATACAATTTACCATCCCTATCTTACCCGTAGGTGATCGTACAAGATGACGAAAGGATATAAAATGCATATAACATCTATGCAAGGGACGGAAATCTCGAAAAAAAGAACCCTATACTAACACGTCTAACCATTATGGTATAGTGAGTCAATTTCCTCCCATTATCCCTAATGAGGCTCGAGCCTAATAGTGTAACATTGTGAGCTGAGATGATAGTGATTGTAGAACTTAAGGAAATGCGTATTCAAAGTAATTTTAGACCTGAGAAAAATACTTAACTTATCTTTGATAGTATAGTATAGTATAGTCTTTGATAGTACATATTGTCAAAGTTATTGGCAATAGTTTTATGACCGGCCGCTTGCCTGACGTCAACCCTCCTTGGGAATGTAATTGTTGACCAAACGGCATTAGATGAAGTTGGCCCAGGTCGTTATAAGGCTCTTAGTCGTCTTTTACGACATCCATGAGCAAAGTAAGGGTTGGTAGTATACATGTGTAAGTAATGCGAGTGATGCATCACACGTAATATTACCCGACCGTATACTGACCCATTACACATTACGCGACTAAACATCACATCACATTAAACATGACGCGAACACCCGTGTACTGTTCTGCATTTCTGCAATGTTCGGTGATTTGGTAATGGTCATCTATCACTCAAACGCGCTGTGTGTTCGGGAGAGTGAAAGGGAGAGAACGACTGGACCGCGCTGCGCCGGCGGCCGATAAATATTTATTTTGAGATTTATTTTCAGAGGATTAAGGCTTATATTGAATTGAATGTCATGTGTAATGTATGAAGTGATGGTAAAATGTAATATTACTCGGCACGAAATGCAATGCCATATCACATCACTTCGCGAAGTACTGTTTCGCGCATGTCTAGTTGGTAGTATTCGTAGCCGCTACCACATAGCTTAACTTATCTAAATAATTTACTATTAAATTATTACAATTTCTGATTTCTGATGTTAACGCAATTATTATATATTCGAAATAAAACAATTTTTAGGGATTCTATAGTGTTTATATTTGATTTTTAATTGCCCGACATTTCGTACAATTTACAGCGTTCATGATTACAGGACATACACTATCCGTGTGGTGACGGAGTAAAAATACTATTCACCACCCCATATCTTACCCGTGGGTGATCGTACGAGACGACTAAGGGATGTAAAATGCATATAACATCTAAAACTCCCAAACGAAACAAAACCCTATACCAACACGTCTGACCAGCACGCTATGGTAGGTTAATTTCCCTCCCATTACGGAGGAGGCCCGAGCACAACAGTGGGACATTTATGGGCTATGGTGATGATGATGATGATGATTACAGGAAGATCGATTAACGCGATGGAATTAATATCTGTTTGGCGACGGCGACGGCGGCGAAAAAATTAATATCTGTTTGGCGACGGAATAGGAATATAATTCACTATTCTCTCTCTTGGCCGTAGGTATTGTTAAAGATAATTTAGAATTACGCTATGCGAATAACAATACAGCCCTACAATAATATGTTATTAAACCTATTTGCATAGGGTATTTTTTATTTTTCCTGCTCTTGAACTATTTGTAAAATATCCTTTAGTTATTTTTAACGAAACCCACAGGTGGTTTGTATACTTACTCCACCAATACAGGGAAGATATTGTATATATTTTTGGCGTATAGTTAGTCGCAAACTTTAACGAAAGTGGAGCGCCAACTTAAGACAGACCGGGCCTCTTTGTCCACCGGTCGTCAATTGGCGTGTTTACTTCAGTGATAGCTGTATTGGAGGCCATATGAATATATAGGGTGTGTTCTCGACCGTGAAGGGAACCAGACCGAAATCTACTAAATTTATCGTCATAAATCTGTGATATTAATAATTTACGAGATAATGGTAGCGGTCTCCATGACGAGTCTCGTAGATTCGATTCCCTTACAATACAATTTTTACTATGAATATATGAATAAATAGAATTTGGGCAGGATTTCTTTATTATTGCTTGTGGTGGCAAACGAGCAAGCAGCACACTTGATGGTAAGTGTCACTGCCGCCCTTGGCCATTTGCAATACCAAGGGTATAGTTAGGCCGCTGCCTACCAATATAAATCCCAAACCCACCCAATTGCGCTTCCAGCTCTCTCGCTCACCGAACGAAGCGCAATAACATATTATCATTACTCAGACGTCGATCTTCTGCACAAGTGTGGTACAACTCCGGATGAACTGGCCCGCGGTTGTAGATGGAGAAATGTCAACAGCATGGTCCTACCACTAGAGGATGATGATAATGAATAATTTAATTATATTTACGTAAAATCATCTTCTTTAAGACCAGTATTCCTTTATATCCTTTTTCTCAATGCATTTATGTCCTACTGTTGGACGTATCCAACTCTCTCTTCTATATGAGAGAAATTTGCCTATAATGACCACGCTGTTCAGGCTAATAGCACGGTATGTCATTTCAAGATTTCTTCTCGTATAGTGGATAGCTTACACATTTTGATCAGTTTCTAAATTCTGATGATGATTGTATTCTAACTTCATAGAAAAAGAGATATTCCTAATTCTCCCCCTCTCTTTCTCTCTCTCTATCTCTCTCTCTCTCGTGAGTGGCGGAAGAGACGAGTAAGAGATATAAGGAACAGATTTGGTGACTTAACCAGTGTTGTATGTATCAATTTCCTTCCTTTTGTTGAGAGGGCTCGCGCTCTATAGTGGATCGTATATAAGTTAAAATAACGATGATGATGATGATGATGGTGATAATGATACTTATTGCCTATGCTTTCAAGATATATATTGTTCAAATGAATGGTGTGGCTCTGGACCTTGTCGAATCAACCGTTTTTTTAGGTATTACTATAGATGCTAGACTGCAATGGAGCCTTCATATTGAAAAATTGTCGAGCAGGCTTAGCACAGCGGCTTATGCGGTCAAAAAAATTCGAGTATTGACCGATATTGAAACGGCTAGAATAGTTTATTTCGCTTATTTTCATAGTCTTATGTCATACGGCATATTACTGTAGGGATGCTCCGCGGATCTGAGTAGTATCTTTGTTCTCCAAAAAAGGGCTGTCCGCGCAATTTATAAACTAGGCCTAAGAGTTTCACTTCGAGAAAAATTAAAAAAGTAAATATTCTGACTGTTATATCGCAATATATTTACGAAAACGTATTTTATGTAAAAAGAAATATCAATAATTTTGAAAGATATTGTGACATTCATTGTGTTAATACTCGGAATAAGGACAAATTAGTTGTACACACGACTCGTCTCGAAAAAGTTAATAGGTCATTTATGGGGCCAATGTATACGCTTCTATAATAAACTGCCAAAAGATATCCGAGACATGCCTGTGAATAAATTTAAAAGGGCTGTCAAGAACAGACTTTGTAAGAAAGGTTATTATAAAATCTCGGATTATCTAAGCGATAGTACAGACTGGCTATGAGCAGCTCCTCATTCAGAAATGACCTTGTCTTTGTTAACTGTTTGTTTTATGTTTTTTTTTATAATGATCTTACATACCTGTGAAGCGTAGCGTGTCTTGCCTAACGAATTTTGACTTTGGTTAGCGTTAGTAATACATGGTATTGGTCATGCTCACTGGAAGGTCTACTTGCGGTAGCTGCGTCGAGCGGGTCCCTCCCTTCCCTTCAAGGTGGTTGAGGGGAGTGATGGCTGCTCTAGTAGTTAACTCGTGATCGGGTGCCGCTTGTTGGATCTGGTCCAGCCATTGGCTATTTTACATTGTATTTAAACTATTAGGTTCGAAGGGCATCACACTGGAGCTATTTCTTTCATGTACCATTCTTTTTATATATATAAAAAAAATGAAAAGAAATAATAAAAGACAAACCCGCTGAGTTTCTTGCCAGATCTTCTCAGTAGTGGTCTAGTTCCGATCCGGTGGTAGTTTATTAGATTAAAATTAAAATGTTAATACTGACAATATGTAAGTGCCCTCACAGGGTTTATACATAATAAATGAATTTGAATTTGAATATAAGAATGTAAATTGAATTTTTTCATTAACTGCTTTTTTTTGTATGAAATAAAAGATAACAATCGTTGCAAAATTCAATATTGTACAAATACCTCAACATATAATACGTATCGGCCTGAAATCCTCAGATAATATCGCTCAGTCGCTCGACCGTATCATACGCTGCCAATTTGGTTGCTGCATTCTCACCAGTGCATCCTCCGGAACTTAAACAGGGGAATATCGATTTATCATATGGTGGGTGGATATATCAAAGATAGGTTAGATATATCTAAGATTTTAATGGTTCTTGAAGTAAAATTTGATGATTTATCTTATAAATATAATATTGTACAAGTTATGATTTTCTTGCACTTGTCACTGTCTTAAATATTTTAAATCGAATTAATCATTTTTTTTTAAACAACTCTCAACATTAAGAAAATTATCCTTGTATCGTTGGGAACTTTACAAACATACAATTTAACGGACACAAATCACATCCCGACTCAGAATAATAATCTGTAGATCGCACAAAGTATTGTTCCAACTTTTATGACATCGTGCACGATTTTTACGTCACCCATGAGCAAAAAAGAGGTTGGTAACAATTTATTACCCTCTCTCTTGCCTATTCCTCGATATTACTCAGTCTCCATGCGAAAACTTATAGTCTTACAATCATTTTATAGCCTTATTTATTTTAGTTTTAATTATACTTTTAATGTTGTAACATTAGTATTGGATTTTTAGTCGCATCAAATCTGATAATTAATATTTTTTTCTTGGAATGGCGAAGTGATCTGAGCTCGGTAACTAAAGTTAATTAAATTTGAGTGTGACACGATGTAAGTTTTTTTTTTAAATCTTTAGTTTTTTTTTTCGCGGCGGACTATGGACATGGTCGCGCCCGGCAAATCGGTACGAGGCGATGGAAGAGGCGACACGCAACCCCAAAGACCCACCCTGTAAGCACCACTCTTCACCTTGCGAGCGGGCCACCGCTACCCGATCTTTGTCTTCGGTGGCCCGCTCAGCTTAAGACATCAGCCTGCACTAAGGAAATAATCCTTGTTTTACGAAGGATTTTAAAAACATAATCACCACTACGTCATCTGTGCAGTCATTATCATCATCTCAGCTCATATATGTCCCACTGCTGAGCTGAAACCTCCTCCACACTAGGAGGGAAATTGACCTATTACACCGTTCTGGTCAGACATGTTGGTATAGGGTTCTATTTGGAGTTTTGGAGTCTCTTGCCTATGCAAAAGAAAAGTTATACGCATATTTTATCCCTTAGTGGTCTTTTACGATCACCGACGGGTAAGTAAGGGTGGTAAATTATATTCTTACTCCGTCATCACACAGAAAGATACTATATTAATTTTGATTTCTATTTATAGATACATACTGTACGAATTGCGAAGTATAAGTAGCATCTATGGTGAATGCCATGACTTCTTTCTAGCGTTCGGTTGAAAATCTGTGTGTATTACTTGTATGTCCAAAAAGATTTCCATTACACAAAGATTTATTTCTTAATGCGTTGTGTTGTCTTTATAAGAAAGATCTTCTTTCTTCGTATATGACAATTGTAAATGGGTTCACTTATTTGTTAATTATATATCTCCTATATTTTTATATAGATTTTTTTGTTTGTATTTGATTTATAATTTCCCGACGTTTCGAACACTTTACAGTGATCATGGTCACGGGAGGACTGATCACTGTAAAGTGTTCGAAACGTCGGGAAATTATAAATCAAATACAAACGCGATAGAATCCGTAAAAGTAGTTTTATTTCAAATGTGTAATACTCGCGTAAACATTAGAAGTCATTAGATTTTTTTGTGTTCTTTCATAGGTTCTGTGTAAGGTCAGCAACAAAAAGTGTTGCTGGGACATCATGCCGGATCTCATGACGTTCTCCGACATTGTTAAAATAAGTGATAGTTAACGATTTATAATTTAAAAATAATTATGATTATAAAAAAGAATGTTTACCATTAACGTCAATCTCTTTATATATAATCGTGTAATCTCGCTCTTTTATCTTCCCATTCCATCCAATTATCAATCTTAAAACATTCACTGTTGGAAGTTCTACTCGCTACGCTTGGTAGAGGGGTTGAAGTCGTTGAAGAACATAATTAATATTGAGTTTCCTAAGAGATTGCTACTACTCACTTTCCTGGGTGGGTGCTACCTTGGTTGGCATACATTGCATTTTTAATCCATTACCGCATAGAATTTTCTCATTAACAGGAATATTAGATATGGCTGTGAATTTTAATTTAGTTGATTTTAACATGATATTATATTTTGTAGACATCCTAAGGTGTTTTATTTTTTATAGTCTGCTATTTTCACGTCTTTAATCTCGAAAAAAACGAGCAAAGATATAAAATACCGTAATTTTCCTGCTATATTTTTTTTAAGACTAATTTTTTATTGGACTCTAAAAAAAGTATATTAAAGGAGACGAGTTTATTACCTTTTAATAGATACAGCTCGAAAACTTACTCTGCTATTGAATATGATCTCGGATCTGCTTCGCGCAGCCTCTTAAAATTGGAACCATGTGTGATGGCAAAAAACTATTTTCAATGATCAGAGCAAAATAAAAGTTATAAAGGAAATATGAGCCGTGTTCAGCTGAACTGGCTAAATGAAATCTAAAGACTCGAATTGCTACAGTATTTATCACATCTATATTAATATTATAATAACTTATTATACTAGAGCAAATAGATAGCCTCACATGGGATTTGAAGCAAAATGTATTACTGGCAGTCCGTTCCAAATGTCTTACCAATTTAGATGAACGTGGCCTTACAAATAACGAGCAAATTTTTCACCTATATCTTCGTCTTTATGGAGATTTTTCACACCTCATCTATCGGAGAAACGTTACAACATTGTACCGATTCAATACTCTAATTTATTAAGTTGGAATTGTATTAAATAATGACACCAATCAATTATCTAAATAAATGAGATTTAACATTTAATATACTAGGTTATTAGTAATCTAAGATCCTTAAGTGAGCAATTCTTGTACATGTATATATAATCTGACTCTCGAACGGCTCCAACGATGTTCATGAAATTTAGCATTTAAGAGGTTCCACGGATGGTTAATCGGTCTAGCTATGTTTAATTTATAGAAGATATTGTTTTGACGGTATTTTTAGGCCACAAAAAATATAATTTTTAAACAAAAACTATTAAAATATGAAGGCAAATTTTGACGCTGTCATTAATAATAGGCAAAGGTAATTGAAAAATCGAATAGTCTTATCTAGACAGCACCGGTTCAGATGTTTAGTTTCTCGTTTTAATATTTTTTTGTCTTAAGTTTTTTTAATTATTTTATTAAATATTTCTATCATGTTTGAATATATCTTCCAAAGCACACAAAAAGAAAATACCCGGGTAATCCCGATATTAAAATGTATATTAGTATTCTTCCTACTCTGTGATGTTTATTAAAATAATATAAAATTCGTTCAAGCAATGCAAGACATAGCCGCAACTCATTAAGTAATAAGCTAGTTTTTATTAAAATATGACGGTACTTCCGTTTATCGTACGTGCTAAGCGGAAACATGTTAACAAAGTATTCACTAATCGCGCCACCTAGCGCAAACTTGTTTAAGAGATGAACAAAACTAAACGACCGACCTCCGTTCGGCAGTCTGAGCCCGAGTGGCACAGTGCATTGATCGCATATCGTATTCTCGCTTACGTTAGTGTGGCGACGGGAATAGAATACAAAGGTCGTCACCCCTTACTTGCCCGTGGGAGTCGTAAAAATCGGCTGAGGGTCTCACCGGGAGATTGGGCAGCGGCTATCTCCCGGGAAACTTAATAACATCTACCGCGATCGCCAATCCGCTCGCCAAGCGTGGCGATTATGGCATTATTACTCCCCCCAAAATAAATATGGATGCACAAATAGTCACGGCCCCCAGTCACGGCAGTTTCGCTGTTCCACGGGCTCATTTTGGTAGCGGGCCTGTTGGTGGCGGGGCAGGGGGTGCTAGGAATCTCCGGCCGCGATCCGGCTACCAAAAAAATCGACCCTTGGCCCTGGTAACACACAACGTTCGGATGCTTAGGACCGACGAGAGGGTCATCGAACTGGAAGAGGAATTGAGCAAAATCCGATGGGACATTGTAGGATTATCAGAAGTGCGAAGAGAGGGGGAGGGCACGATAATCCTCCGGTCTGGCAATTTGCTCTTCTACCGGGAGGGAGATCACCCATCCCAAGGCGGTGTAGGGTTTATCGTTCGTAAGTCTCTCGTAGAGAACGTGGAGAGGATCGAAAGTGTGTCAACAAGGGTAGCGTACCTTATACTCAGAATTACCAAACGGTATTCGTTGAAGGTCATACAGGTATACGCACCGACTTCGACATACTGCGACGACGTAGTGGAGTCCTTATACGAGGATATCTCGAAAGCCATCCACACGTCCAAAACCCACTTCACGGTAGTTATGGGAGACTTCAACGCAAAACTAGGCAAAAGGACAGACGATGAGTTGAGAGTGGGGCAATATGGATTTGGACAGAGAAACCAAAGGGGCCAAAAACTGGCCGACTTTTTGGAGAAGGAAGGCCTCTTTATGATGAATTCCTTCTTCAAGAAACGGCCACAAAGGAAGTGGACCTGAATTAGCCCTGATGGATCCACTAAAAATGAGATAGACTTCATCTTGACGGACAAACGACAAATATTCACTGATGTCTTTTTTTTTTTTTTATTTTTTTTTTTTTATTGCTTATGGCGGCAAACGAGCAGACAGCACACCTGATGGTAAGTGTCACTGCCGCCCATGGACCTTTGCCAATGGTATAGCTAGGCCGCTGCCCACCAATACAACCCTGAACCCACCCCAGTTAGGCTTCCGGCTCTCTCGTTCACCGAACGAAGCGCAATAGCACATTGCTATTACTCAGACGTCGATCTTCTGCGAGAGTGTGGTACTACCCCGGACGTACCGGCCCGCGGCTGTAGACAGAGAACTGTTCACAGCGTGGTCCTACCACAATAAAAGTCTCTGTGATCAGCAGGATTAAAACTGGGAGTGATCACCGGATGGTTCGAGGCACATTGAATCTTCGTACGAAAGTCGAGCGGTCCCGCTTGATGAAGTCTACACTCCGACCTACACCTGTCCAAGACCAGAACCCCGATAGCTTTCAACTCGAATTACATAATCGCTTCCAATGCCTGGAAGAGTGCGAATCTTCGAACGATATGAACAACAGGTTCGTGGAAACTGTCCACGCGGTCGGGTCAAAATTCTTTAAGGCCCGTCGCGCTACTAGAACAAAAAAGCTTTCTGACCAGACTCTTCAACTCATGGAGAGGAGAAAGGAAATGACGGTACAGTCTTCAGCCGATTGGTCCGAACTCAGGCAGCTTAATAGACAAATCTCTAAATCTATGCGAAACGATATTCGCCGATTCAATACACTGCGTATTGAAGAGGCGATAGAGCGAAATCGAGGCTCCAAAGTGTTCGCACGAGATTTGTCTATCGGGCAGAGCCAAATGACTAAGCTGAAGACCGATAACGGTACTGTCATTTCATCCCAGAGTGAGATCTTGGGAGAGGTCGAAAGGTTCTATGGGCAGTTGTACAAATCATCCCTGAATCCTGTTGTCAGCTTGGTCCAAGACCCCAGATCCAAGCTAACTCGACACTATACCGAAGAAATCCCGGACGTCAGCTTGTACGAGATCAGAATGGCTCTAAAACAATTAAAGAACGGAAAGGCACCGGGAGATGACGGCATTACCACAGAGCTCCTGAGGGCAGGCGGCAAGCCAGTTTTAAAAGCCCTACAGAAGCTATTTAATTCTGTCATTCTCGGGGGCGACGTTCCAGAGTCGTGGACCAGGAGTGTGGTGGTGCTGTTTTTCAAGAAGGGCGATAAAACGCTCTTAAAGAATTACAGACCCATCTCACTCCTGAGCCACGTGTACAAACTGTTTTCAAGAGTCATTACGAACCGACTCGCGCGCAAGCTAGACGACTTCCAGCCGCCCGAACAAGCCGGTTTCCGAAAAGGTTATAGTACCATAGACCACATCCACACGCTACGCCAGATTATACAGAAGACCGAGGAGTATAATCGGCCTCTGTGTCTAGCGTTTGTGGACTATGAGAAAGCCTTTGATTCTGTCGAAACTTGGGCAGTGCTGCAGTCCCTTCAGAGGTGCCAAATTGACTATCGATATATCGAAGTGCTGAAGTGTTTGTATAAAGACGCTACTATGTCAGTCCGCATCCAGGATAAGAGTACGAAACCGATCCAGCTGCAGAAAGGCGTGAGACAGGGAGACGTTATCTCTCCGAAACTGTTCACCACTGCGCTGGAAGATGTCTTCAAGCTTTTAGACTGGACCGGACTCGGCATCAACATCAATGGCGAATACATCACTCACCTTCGATTCGCAGATGATATCGTAGTCATGGCAGAATCCCTGGAGGACCTTGGCACCATGCTCAATGACCTCAGCAAGGTGTCCCAACTAGTAGGGCTGAAAATGAACATGGACAAGACGAAAATCATGTCTAATGCCCATGTCATTTCTGTACCGGTCCTGGTTGGGAATGCGATTCTCGAAGTTGTCGATCACTATGTTTACCTAGGACAAACAGTCCAATTAGGTAGATCCAATTTCGAGAAAGAGGTCAGCCGACGAATCCAACTCGGCTGCGCAGCGTTCGGGAAACTTAGGAGGATCTTCTCGTCTAATATTCCGCAGTGTCTGAAAACAAAGGTTTATAACCAGTGTGTGTTACCAGCGATGACTTACGGCACTGAAACGTGGTCTCTAAATGTCGGCCTCATAAAAAGGCTCAAAGTCGCTCAGCGTGCTATGGAGAGGGCTATGCTCGGTATTTCTCTACGTGATAAAATCCGAAATACGGAAATCCGTAGATGGACGGGTGTAACCGACATAGCCCGAAGAATTAGCACGTTGAAGTGGCAATGGGCAGGCCACATCGCTCGACGAACCGACAACCGTTGGGGAAAAAAGGTTCTCGAGTGGCGACCACGAATCGGACGACGCAGCGTAGGACGACACCCCACTCGGTGGACTGATGACCTCATCAAGGTCGCAGGAAATCGCTGAATGCAGGTGGCACAGGACCGTTATAGATGGCATTCTCGTGGGGAGGCCTATGTCCAACAGTGGACGTTTACGGGCTGATGGATGGATGGATGGAAAGTATAATATTGTATTGTAGCATGTCTGCTTACGTTTCAAGATGTTTGTGTTTTATTTGTTTTGTTGTGATATTAGATTATATTTGTCGAAGAAGGAATGAGACACGAGGAATATAAATGCGGATATAAAGTTGCAAATGACCGTACTGCAAGTAATTACGATTATCTTCACACCTATATACCAATCACAGCTCACATCTTAAGTGACCTCACAGAGCAGACCTAAGTAATCGTCTTTGTATAAACAACTGTATGGTATGGATGGATGACACAGGACAGTCCTTGCCGTGCAATCACGAGACGAGACTACAACCGGCGCCACCCATTTACCTGCCCGTGGATTTTTTAGCCAAATCACCAAAAGGTTCACCAAGAGAACAAGCAACACCTCTTCCCCGGGAAACGTACATCGTTCACCGCTACCACCAGCCTACCTGCCAAGCGCAGCAGCCATGACACTACTCTCTCACAAGTGACAACCTGAGAGAGGTCCACAAAACTAACGTAAGCGAGAATACGATATGCGATCAGTGCACTGTGCCACTCGGGCTCAGACTGCCGAACGGAGGTCGGTCGTTTAGTTTTGTTCATCTTTTAAACAAGTTTGCGCTAGGTGGCGCGATTAGTGAATACTTTGTTAACATGTTTCCGCTTAGCACGTACGATAAACGGAAGTACCGTCATATTTTAATAAAAACTAGCTTATTACTTAATGAGTTGCGGCTATGTCTTGCATCGCTTGAACGAATTTTATATTATTTTAATAAACATCACAGAGTAGGAAGAATACTAATATACATTTTAATATCGGGATTACCCGGGTATTTTCTTTTTGTGTGCTTTGGAAGATATATTCAAACATGATAGAAATATTTAATAAAATAATTAAAAAAACTTAAGACAAAAAAATATTAAAATGAGAAACTAAACATCTGAACCGGTGCTGTCTAGATAAGACTATTCGATTTTTCAATTACCTTTGCCTATTATTAATGACAGCGTCAAAATTTGCCTTCATATTTTAATAGTTTTTGTTTAAAAATTATATTTTTTGTGGCCTAAAAATACCGTCAAAACAATATCTTCTATAAATTAAACATAGCTAGACCGATTAACCATCCGTGGAACCTCTTAAATGCTAAATTTCATGAACATCGTTGGAGCCGTTCGAGAGTCAGATTATATATACATGTACAAGAATTGCTCACTTAAGGATCTTAGATTACTAATAACCTAGTATATTAAATGTTAAATCTCATTTATTTAGATAATTGATTGGTGTCATTATTTAATACAATTCCAACTTAATAAATTAGAGTATTGAATCGGTACAATGTTGTAACGTTTCTCCGATAGATGAGGTGTGAAAAATCTCCATAAAGACGAAGATATAGGTGAAAAATTTGCTCGTTATTTGTAAGGCCACGTTCATCTAAATTGGTAAGACATTTGGAACGGACTGCCAGTAATACATTTTGCTTCAAATCCCATGTGAGGCTATCTATTTGCTCTAGTATAATAAGTTATTATAATATTAATATAGATGTGATAAATACTGTAGCAATTCGAGTCTTAAGCTTTCATTTAGCCAGTTCAGCTGAACACGGCTCATATTTCCTTTATAACTTTTATTTTGCTCTGATCATTGAAAATAGTTTTTTGCCATCACACATGGTTCCAATTTTAAGAGGTTGCGCGAAGCAGATCCGAGATCATATTCAATAGCAGAGTAAGTTTTCGAGCTGTATCTATTAAAAGGTAATAAACTCGTCTCCTTTAATATACTTTTTTTAGAGTCTAATAAAAAAATAGTCTTAAAAAAATATAGCAGGAAAATTACGGTATTTTACATCTTTGCTCGTTTTTTCGAGATTAAAGACGTGAAAATAGCAGACTATAAAAAATAAAACACCTTAGGATGTCTACAAAATATAATATCATGTAAAAATCAACTAAATTAAAATGCACAGCCATATCTAATATTCCTGTTAATGAGAAAATTCTATGCGGTAATGGATTAAAAATGCAATGTATGCCAACCAAGGTAGCACCCACCCAGGAAAGTGAGTAGTAGCAATCTCTTAGGAAACTCAATATTAATTATGTTCTTCAACGACTTCAACCCCTCTACCAAGCATAGCGAGTAGAACTTCCAACAGTGAATGTTTTAAGATTGATAATTGGATGGAATGGGAAGATAAAAGAGCGAGATTACACGATTATATATAAAGAGATTGACGTTAATGGTAAACGTTTTTTTTTATAATCATAATTATTTTTAAATTATAAATCGTTAACTATCACTTATTTTAACAATGTCGGAGAACGTCATGAGATCCGGCATGATGTCCCAGCAACACTTTTTGTTGCTGACCTTACACAGAACCTATGAAAGAACACAAAAAATTATATATAAAAATATAGGAGATATATAATTAAAAAATAAGTGAACCCATTTACAATTGTCATATACGAAGAAAGAAGATCTTTCTTATAAAGACAACACAACGCATTAAGAAATAAATCTTTGTGTAATGGAAATCTTTTTGGACATACAAGTAATACACACAGATTTTCAACCGAACGCTAGAAAGAAGTCATGGCATTCACCATAGATGCTACTTATACTTCGCAATTCGTACAGTATGTGTCTATAAATAGAAATCAAAATTAATATAGTATCTTTCTGTGTGATGACGGAGTAAGAATATAATTTACCACCCTTACTTACCCGTCGGTGATCGTAAAAGACCACTAAGGGATAAAATATGCGTATAACTTTTCTTTTGCATAGGCAAGAGACTCCAAAACTCCAAATAGAACCCTATACCAACATGTCTGACCAGAACGGTGTAATAGGTCAATTTCCCTCCTAGTGTGGAGGAGGTTTCAGCTCAGCAGTGGGACATATATGAGCTGAGATGATGATAATGACTGCACAGATGACGTAGTGGTGATTATGTTTTTAAAATCCTTCGTAAAACAAGGATTATTTCCTTAGTGCAGGCTGATGTCTTAAGCTGAGCGGGCCACCGAAGACAAAGATCGGGTAGCGGTGGCCCGCTCGCAAGGTGAAGAGTGGTGCTTACAGGGTGGGTCTTTGGGGTTGCGTGTCGCCTCTTCCATCGCCTCGTACCGATTTGCCGGGCGCGACCATGTCCATAGTCCGCCGCGAAAAAAAAAACTAAAGATTTAAAAAAAAAACTTACATCGTGTCACACTCAAATTTAATTAACTTTAGTTACCGAGCTCAGATCACTTCGCCATTCCAAGAAAAAAATATTAATTATCAGATTTGATGCGACTAAAAATCCAATACTAATGTTACAACATTAAAAGTATAATTAAAACTAAAATAAATAAGGCTATAAAATGATTGTAAGACTATAAGTTTTCGCATGGAGACTGAGTAATATCGAGGAATAGGCAAGAGAGAGGGTAATAAATTGTTACCAACCTCTTTTTTGCCCTTTTTTTTTTTTTTTATTGGTGGGCTATGGGTGCGTCTCGCCCCGCCGAATCGGTCCGGGGTGACGGAAAAGGCAGCGCGTGACCCCATAGACCCACCGTAAAACCTTCTCTCTTCGCCGTGCGAGCGGACCACCGGTACTCGATTTTAACTTCGGTGGTCCGCCCGGCGGTTTACCCTCGCGGGTTCCTCTCGTCGACGCCCCGACAGATTTCGCCGTCGGGGCGTCGCCCTCACGCGGTGGCCTCACGTCGGGTGACCGGACAATTCCCCGGTCCGATCACCCGAGGCCTCGGTTAGGGCGGCATCAGGCGCAGGTATTCGCGCCTGCGCCGCCCCGACCGCTGACGGCGGCCCGGGTCGCGGGATTCCTCCCGGACTCGCTCCGCCGCCTCCTTCTGCGAGATGACAGCCTCGCAGAAGGCGGCGACCGCGTCCCAGTTCCTGACGCTGTCGACCATCGCTCTCGCGACAGCCGGCAGCGTCAGGTCGGCACCGATAACAGCGACGAGGTCACGGCGCTGCCGGTCAAAGCCCGGACACGCCTCCAGCGTGTGTTGCGCCGTGTCCTCGTCACTGCTGCAATGGTGGCAGAACGAAGTCCACTCCCTACACGCGACCGTGTGCAGGTAAAAGCCGAAGCATCCGTGCCCCGACAACACCTGCACCAGTCGAAAGGAGAGGACTCCGTGCCGCCGCTCCATCCACTCCATCAATACGGGCCGGAGAGCCTCGACGGTGACGACACCGTGTCTAGGCCTCTCCAGCCGCGTAGCCCAACGGGCGATGACGTCTCGGCGGGCGTCCTCGCGCCAGGTGGCTATATCGCTCAGCGATGGGGAGCCACCTTCGTCGCGCAGTGAGGTCACCCGCCGGTAGAGGTCGGAGAGCATCTCCGCCTCTAGGTCCCACGGGGGTGTCCCGGCCAGTAGGCATGCCGCCTCGGTCGATACCGTGCGGTACCCGCGAATGGCTCTGACCGCCATGACTCTCTGAGGTCTCCACAGAACAGCCCTGAGCTGGGCGTTCAGAGCCCTCGCCCACACGGGTGCGCCGTACATGGCCATAGAATGGATCACCCCCGCATACAGCCGTCGGCCCTCGAAGCTGGGTCCGCCCACGTTCGGCATGAGCCGCGAAAGGGCGGACGCCGCGCCGACCAACCGGGGAGCAATTCGGCGAAAATGCTCCCGGAACCACCATCGCCCGTCGAGCACCAGACCCAAGTACTTCATATGGGCCTGGATGCTGATGTGGACGGAGTTGACGACTAGCGAGACGCCGATTGGCGGCCTTACGCGTGGCCCATGGAACAATAGGGCCTCCGTCTTATTTAGGGCCACCCTGAGCCCCAGCGCCTCGATTCGCCCGACCATCTCCTCGGTGCCGAGAGTGGCCAGGCTCGCCGCCTCTTCGAGTGTCCTGCCCCGGGCTGTGACGAGCGTATCGTCAGCGTAGCATATCACGCTCAGCCCGGGGGGGAGACTCCCTCTCAACGCCCAGTCGTACCCGATGTCCCACAGAGTCGGCCCCAGAACCGACCCCTGTGGAACGCCGCACGACATGGACGTCCGCACAATGTCCCCTGCGGGACTCGCGCAGAGGACACTGCGCCCCTCCAAATAGTCCGCCACCAGCCGCCTCAGGTACAAGGGCACCCCATGAAATCGGAGCGCCTCCCTGATGCAGCTGAATGGCAGACTATTGAATGCGTTGGCGATGTCCAGCGACACCGCCAACAGCACTCCCCCGCCGGTGACAGCCTCCGCGGCCGTCTGCCTCAGTCGTAGCAGGGCCCCGATGGTCGAACGCCCCCTTCTAAAACCGAATTGAGCGTCCGACAGATCGGGCCCCACCTCCTCCAGGTGCTGGACGATGCGGGCAGCGAGGATGCGCTCCAGCAGCTTACCCACATCGTCGAGGAGCACGATGGGCCTGTAGGCCGACGGCGAATCCGGGGGCCGTCCCGGCTTTGGCAGGAGAACCAACCTCCCCTCCTTCCAGCACTCAGGGAACCGTCCAGACGCCAAACAGGCGTTGTACAGCTGCCTGAGGCGAGGCTCGAGGTGCTCAAGGAGCGACGTCAGCACCCGGACTGGTATTCCGTCCGGGCCGGGGGCCGTGGTCGCGGAACGAATCCGCGCCACAGCTGCTCCCACTTCCGTCTCCGTCACGGGCGGAACACTCTCGTCGTCAGCCTCCCGGTCTTGTTCTGGCGAGGCCATGACCGGGGGCGTGTGTTCCGACTGCCGTGGAAACAGCTCGTCGACCACCCTACAGAGGAAGTCGGGCTGGAGGGTCTCGGTGAGGGGGGGGGCCCTGCGCGCGAAGCTTGTTCAGCGACGCGCGATACGGGCGACCCCAGAGGTCACGGTCGAGACCGTCCAGCATCTCCTGCCAACTCGCACCCTTGGCGGCTCGGATGGCCAGCCGAAAGGCCGTCCGCGCATCGCGGTACGCCTCATACAGCTGGCCCTCCCGCTCAGAGTCGCGGTGACGCCGCCGGCTGCGGGTGTAGGACCTTCGGGCTCTGATACATGCCGCACGAAGGTCCGCCAATCTTGGGGACCACCAGTAGACCCCCTGCCTCGGAGGTAGACGCCGCCGCACTCTGGGCATGGCCGCATCGCAGATCTGCGTTAACGCACTGCGGATGCGGACAGCCTCGGCGTCCACCCCGTCCGCTGGGGGCGGTGAGGACAGCCACGTGTGAACGATGGCCGCCTCCGCCAGTAGGTCCCTGTCAAGACGACCCACAGCCCACCGCGGAAACGCGGGAGCTCCGTCCGCCCTGTGACCCCTACCGGGGTCCCGGAGAGGGGAGACCTCCATCCGGATGTACCGGTGGTCCGATAGGGTCTCCGCCTCCTCCAGGACACTCCAGTTCCTCACCCGTGGTGCGACAGCGGGGCTAGCGAACGACAAGTCCACTATCGACCCGCCCTGCTGCCGCACACACGTGTTCACTGAGCCCCTGTTAAGAACACAGAGGCCCAGTGAAGCCGCCCACTCGATGACCGCCCGCCCGCGGTCGTCCGTCATAGGGGACCCCCACGCCGTGGATTTGGCGTTGAAGTCCCCCAGAACCAGGACGAGGCCCGGTGCCAGTCGCCGTATCGAGGCCTCCAAGTTGGTAAGGGAGGCCCCGAAATCGTCCATTCTCCTGGTAGGGGAGAGGTATACGCTGTAGAGCGTGACCCCTCCCCACTCCGCCGCGACAAATTCCTCGCCCCTATCCAAAAGAGACAAGGACGGGAAGTGCCGCTGCGTAGAGACGACGATTGCCGCAGTACCGTTTCGGCTGACCACCCAATTGGGGCGATCAGGCACGCAGTACGGTTCCGCGACTACGGCTGCACCAATCGACCACTCCGCCATGGATTGCAGGAGTAAATCCTGCGCACCGGCGGAGTGGTTGGTGTTGGCTTGCAAGAGGTGGTGCATGGATGGTGTAGCCATTAACGGGCTGTATCCATGACCTCCCCCTCGCCGGCGGGCGATCGGACCGCGCTAGGAGCGGGAGCGGCCGTGGTCGGAGGGCCGCCCCGCCCCTTTGGGGCCGAAGCTGGAGGTTTGCACGCCCCAGAGCCCATGCGGTGCTTGGCGGGCTTATTGCCCGCCGCACACGCGGGGCAGTGGGGCGGGGCGGCGCAAGATGCCGCCACGTGCCCGGTTTGACCGCAGCGGAAACACAGTCCGCCGCAGTCGAAGCAATTAGTGCACGTCGGTCGAGTATGTCCGACCGCCATGCACTTATAGCACCTCGCAGGCCGGTGCTCAAGCACGGTCACCCGCGCCGAGCTCCAGCCCACGAGGAGCCTGCCTGAGCCGGCCAGTTGCCTGACCGAATCCACTGGGCACTGCGCCCAGGCGGCACCTACGCCGCCCGGACCGGGGCGGATGACACCAACCCGGACGGTGTCTATGGGACACCCGGTTCTCGAGGCAATAGCCTCCCGGATGTCTTCCACCGTCACGGAGTCGTCCAGACCCGCGATGCGCATTTCGGCGCACTTGACGGGCCTGGCGATCCTGATGCCACCCTCCTCGGCAAACAAACCTCGCAGCTTGTCAGCTACGCTGTCGGCCGTCTTGGAGCCCTCGGCCCCGGGGAACTCGAGGTTTCGAGCCCCTGTCCGGCCCTTGCGGGTCCTGGCTTCGACGCTTCCAATATCGGAGACGTCTAGCTCCCGCCGGGCCTTCCTCAAGACGGCCTCGTAGCTGAGGCCCTTCTCAGCCGCCTCAGGCAGCACAGTGATCACCACTGCGGCTGTCTTCGGCGACTTGAGCCCCTTGCGCGGCCTCTTCTTCTTACCGGCTCCTGCCTGTGGAGCGGGAGCGGGGACCTCAGCGGCGCGCTTGGCCTCCGCTCTCCTCCTCTGACCGCGACTCTTCCGGTCGCGCTCGGCCACCTGCCAACCCTCGGGCGCAGCAGGCGCGACAGGCGCGGAAGGCGCAGTCGTTGACGCGCTGGTCGTCGCCGGCGGTGTTGTTGCCGACGATGACTGCGGTCCGGCAGGAGCCGGTACCGTCCTCTTCCTTGGCTTTGGCGCGGGCCCCTTGGGCTTGGGCGCCGCCGCGGCCGTGGCGTAGCTGCCCCCCACGCGGCCACCCTGACAAGGCAGCGGGGCGGGGACTGATGCCACATGCGGCCGCTTGTCCGCGGCGAGAGGCGGCCGGACACGTGATTCTGGAGGCAACCTTGCCTCCAGAACGGCCATGCGCGCATCGACGAGTTTTCCGACTGCGTCGATGATTTGACGCAGGGCCTCGTCCGGTAAGCCTCCCACCGCAAGTATCGGGGTCGGCTGGGCCTCTTCGGGGGCCCGTTCCGCGGCGCCTGGTGGCTTTGGCGCCGCAGGGACGCCAGCCGGCGGCATGCGGTCCGCAGCGAGAGGCGTCATCCTCACCACGGGGACCCGTTTCGCCGCGGCGACCGCGCCAGCGTCAGCCGGCGACGCGCGCTTCGCAGCGGCAGGCGTCTTTCTCGCTGCGGGGACGGGTGTCACGGTGACGCCAGTGCCCAGCGTCATCGGCACCGCAGCGCGAGGCGGCTTTGGCGCTGCAGCGGCTGCTGAGTGGCCGGCCTTGGCTGGTGGCGCAACTGGCGCAGGCGGCGCGAGCAGCGCCATTTGCGCCTTTAGGTCGGCCACGTCCTTCAGTAACTGGCGGTTTGCCCGCCGCATCCCCGCCAGCATGTCCCCCAACTGCCGGTTCCGGGTCCGTATGGCCGACATCTCGCCATTAAGGCGGGCATTTTCGGCCCGCAGGTCGGGGGGGTCGCCGTTGGCGCGGGCAGCAATCGCCGCCGCCCTTTCCTCTCCCGAGGCCCCTCGCCCTCTTCGGGAGGCGACCTTAGGTGGCGGCATATTGGCCACGCTCCCTTCGGAGTCGGCACCCGAGCTGCCACCCTTACTCAGACGGCGCTTCCTCTGCGAGGGGAGGGCTTTCTCCTTGGTCGTCAGCGTTGTCACTGTCGGCGCCGGGCTCTTTGCCACAAGACGCGCTGACGACCTGGCAGGGGCTTCAACAGTCGGCCCGCTACCCTTCTTGGACGGCCCTGCGGGAATGTCACCGCCCTCGTCCATTCTGGCGGTAGAACCGCCACCCCCGTCTTCTCCGGACGGCTCTGCGACATCGCTGTCGCCCTCGTCCGTTGACGGCTCCGTTTCGGCTCTACCGCCGTCCTTCCTCGCTTCCGCGGCGGCAGCCTTCCTGCGCGCTCGCCACTCCTCCAATCGCCGTTTAAAGCTAGAGGTCTTCCCCCGGCTCCTCCTGGGCGACCTCCGCTTTGATGTTGTTTGGGCCTCTGCGTGTTGTGCCGGACCCTCGGCGGACGCCTCGAGTCCCGAGGACGAGGCGTCGTTTTGGTCAGTTTTTCGTTGGCATGACCGGGCCTTGAGGTGGGAATCATCATGATCCCCATCGTATGTATTTTTAATTTTTGAAGTTTCCATGATGGTCCCACGAGTGTGGGAGAAACTATGACGTCAACCCGGGCAGAGATCCCTGTACCCGGGCAAGCCTACATTTACCAACCAGGGGGGCAGCCGGTACCCTGGCTGGAGCGTGCTAAGAACAGAACAACCCATCTGCCATGCATCTTCTCGCCGCACGCCAAAACTTAAGATTATGGGTGATTTCTGAATTCGAATGTACATTCGAAATTCTTTATAGAGGTTGTCTTCCTCGCGGTCCGGGCGGTTAAGCCAAGACCCTCGTTCCTGAAACTAAGACAAGCAAAGAATCAGGTTTACGATTTGACGACGGTGGCGGTGGAACATGCCTGCCCAGCCCTCAAATGAATGAGTGACTGAGCCCGTCGCGGATTCGCGTCCGGTCACCTTCTACGGATAGAAGGCTAGGAGCGAAGCGCCAGCTATTCGCTACGGACGGCAGTACAACAGAAGAACTGGGGACCGCCGTCCGCACCCAGGGTACACCGCGTGGAGGTTTCTGACATCGTACCCCACCTCTTTTTTGCCCATGGGTGATGTAAAAATCGTGCACGATGTCGTAAAAGTCTTATGCCAACATGTCTGATCAGCAGCGTGAATTTTTAGGTGTGATACTCATATATAATATTATGAATCATCAGATAATGATTGGGACGCAAATGTGCTAAGATGATCATAATAATCATACCATGACTGCACAGATAGCTCAGTGGTTAAGATTACTATTAACCTTAGCATTGTCGTAGGTTCAAATCTCGCACGGAACAATACTTTGTGCGATCTACAGATTGTTATTCTGAATCGGGGTGTGATTTGTGTCCGTTAAATTATATGTTTGTAAAGTTCCCAGCGATACAAGGATAATTTTCTTAATGTCGAGAGTTGTTTAAAAAAAAAAGATTAATTCGATTTAAAATATTTAAGACAGTGACAAGTGCAAGAAAATCATAACTTGTACAATATTATATTTATAAGATAAATCATCAAATTTTACTTCAAGAACCATTAAAATCTTAGATATATCTAACCTATCTTTGATATATCTACCCACCATATGATTAATCGATATTCCCCTGTTTAAGTTCCGGAGGATGCACTGGTGAGAATGCAGCAACCAAATTGGCAGCGGATGATACGGTCGAGCGACTGAGCGATATTATCTGGGGATTTCAGGCCGATACGTATTATATGTTGAGGTATTTGTACAATATTGAATTTTGCAACGATTGTTATCTTTTATTTCATACAAAAAAAAACAGTTAATGAAAAAATTCAATTTACATTCTTATATTCAAATTCAAATTCATTTATTATGTCCATCCATTTTTACTGTATGCCATTTTACTGTAATGTTAGTACGTAGTAATTTTTGGATCATGAACATGATCTTCGAATTTTTATTTCGATCCAAAATATCCACTTTCAAGCTGTATTGTGATCTACAACTGGTAATAATAGACCAACGATGCGTAACATTATAATCCCCTAATTCGCGTAATCTTCTAATGTTTTTATCGGCCCAAAACATTTCATTTTGGCTTTCACTTAAAGTAATACTAATATTTTTTTGTTAAACAATACCCTACAGTAAGATATAAATCCTTGTTTTATACGGGATTTTACAAAATAAACAAATAACGGACTCAAATATATCCAGAATAAAGATAATAATTTGTGTATAAAGCAAATTCGAAATTAAATATATACCAATTGGCTTTCATATCTGGATAGACAGTAATTAATCAATCTTCCCTTTATTCTTTCCTTTCTTCTTTATTTGTCGGCTACTCAACAATGGAACTTATATGGAATAAAAGCAAAAATATATACAACCATACACATTTTTTTTTTGCGGTGGGCTATGGAGTAGCCACGCTCCGCCAAATCGGTCCGGGGCCGACGGAAGAGGCGGCGCGCGACCCTATAGACTCACCCTGTAAACACCTCTCTTCGCCATGCGAGCGGGCCACCAGTACCCGATCATACAACCATACACTAGGGCATAAATCCTTGTATTTTTAAAGACAGAGTTAAAATATACACAGGTTAACAATTGCAGTTCGCATAAAGTATAGTCTTGTGTGTAAATCGACCCACACTACCGATAACCCGACACTATATTTGATATCAGAGGTCTGATTTTAACCACTATGCTATTTGAACAGACAATTATCCGTCAAAAAAAATGTAATATTTATTATGGGAAAAATCAGATACTTATTGAATGCGTAGAGTAAAAATATACACAGCATACATCCTCACAAATATTCAGCAAATATAAAATTTGGAAAGGTTTCCATCTTCGTAATATATTTAAGGGGTTTATACTACGTGGGAATTTGCGGCATCCCACCGGGACTTCGGGTAACGCAACTTATTCCTGGAATATACGAAGAAGGAATATAAGTGACGTAACTTTAGTAGGAATTGTTTGATATATCGTAAAGTATAATATGCCGGCTGTTAAATTATATTCTTACTTAGTGCGTCTTTGCTTCATATTTAGTTATTTTCAATAATAGTATAATATCTTTAAATAACATAAGTATCTTTCATCATCATCATCACAGCCCATATATGTCCCACTGTTGGGTTCGGGCCTCCTCCGTAATGGGAGGGAAATTAACCTACTATACCGCGCTGGTCAGACGTGTTGGTATAGGTTTTTGTT
The DNA here is from genome assembly GCA_905163515.2 of Lymantria monacha. NCBI lineage: Eukaryota > Metazoa > Arthropoda > Insecta > Lepidoptera > Erebidae > Lymantria > Lymantria monacha. The sequence continues at coordinate 32,591,340 of LR991088.1, forward strand.
TCGAGTTTTCCTTCTCTTGCATAGATGTTATATGCGTTTTATATCCCTTAGCCGTCTCTTACGATCACCCACGGGTAAGATAGGGGGTGGTGAATGGTATTCTTACTCCGTCACCACACAGATCAAATATCTTTAAAGTACCTACATAGATTATTAAACATAAACACACACAGCGAAATAATTTTCAAACATAACATAAATTTTCATTTCAAATTTCAAAATATTATCAAAGGTATGTCTTAATAAGACTTTAGAAAATTTTTATCAAGCGTAAACGAGGTCTCCGAACAACTGACCCAAATTAAAGGAAAGGAAATAACGATAAAACCAACCAAAAGAACGAAGTAAGACAAAATCAATACAATCATTAACCTATACATCTCAATCCTGAGGTAACCTACTTTGAAAAGAAAAAAGGATAAGTCAATATTAAAAAACGCGTATCTCGTCAATTAATTAAACAAGGAAAGGGCTGGACTAAATAATATAAAGGTCGTTAGAGTGAAGTCATTCGAAGCATCATTATCTACTAAATTTTGGAGGGTCACAGTGACAGCGGGACAGCTATAGTTTTATTATTACTATATATTACTTGCATATTTAGTATTGCTATGCTGTGTGGTAGCGGCTACGAATACTATCAACCCTTACTTTGCTCGTGTATGTCGTAAAAGACGACTAACACCCTCATAATGACCTGGGCCAACTCCATCTAATGCCGTTTGGTCAACAATTACATTCACAAGGAGAGTTGACGTCTGGCAGGCGGCCGGTCATAAAATTATTGCCAATAACTTTTACAATATGTACTATGAAAGAAGAGTACATATTGTATCGACCAAATAATTGGGATAAGAGTAGGAGAATGATGATGATTACTGGCATATTTATTACTAGCAAACACAACTCGTTGGTTTGCTTATAGAAACCTATATATCGCAGCGCCGCCTGGTGGCGAGTTACATCAATATGTATATAAACATTCTCCGTAAAAAAAATACATATACATACCAATTTTCATAATGATCGGTCAAATAGTTTCTGACTTTAGTGATGTCATATGTACAAACATTTTCTAATTTTTTTATTGCATATGGTGGCAAACGAGCAGCATACTTGATGGTAAGTGTTACAGCCGCTCATAGACTTTTGCAATACCTAAGATATAGCTAGGTTAGTGGTTATAGCTAGGTTGGTGGTTATAGCTAGGTTGGTGGTTATAGCTAGGTTGGTGGTTATAGCTAGGTTGGTGGTTATAGCTAGGTTGGTGGTTATAGCTAGGTTGGTGGTTATAGCTAGGTTGGTGGTTATAGCTAGGTTGGTGGTTATAGCTAGGTTGGTGGTTATAGCTAGGTTGGTGGTTATAGCTAGGTTGGTGGTACTGAGAGGGGTTGGGGATTATATTGGTGGGCAGCGGCCCACAAATATAAACCCCAACCCCACCCAGTTAGACTTCCAGCTCTCTCGCTCACCTAACGAAGCGCAATAGCACATTACCATTACTTAGACGCCGATCTTCTTCGAGAGTGTGGTACTGCGCCGGACGGACCGGCCCGCGGCGGTTGACTGAAAACTGTAAACAGCGTGGTCCTACCACAATTGAAATATTTGAAAGTAAACCACAATAAACTTATATTATAAGGGAATGCATGCTATAGATATGTGATAACAAAACTACTCATATTTATTTATATCCACATATTGATCGTTTTCACACGAATCTAAATAGAATCATCACAATTCGTATGTGATAGGAATGTAAACGAAATATAATCGACGAAACTTACGCATGATGTATTGGTTGCTTCCGTTAACTTATGGATATAACTTCACATATTTTTCTCGAAGAAATATCGTATACTTTTTATTAAATATAGGGTTAAATACCCACACCGGCTTTCCGTATTTTGATGGAGTAAGAATAGAGTGTCTCATCACTGATTGTTGTCCCACCATCGACTTATTATTTCGACTCATATATATTAGGCCAAGCGCCGGGTCTTTTTTTTTTGCAACGTACGGGACCTGGTATTTTTTTTTGGGAATATGTTCAAGGTCGTCCCCTGAATGTAAATCCAAGTTGGCGCGGCGGGGGAGGGTTCACTTCAGCCGCCATCTTGGAAAACACGTTTTATTGAATATCTCGCGAACTGTGCATCGTACGACAAAAATTGCAGAGACCATTATTGTAGATAATAATATTTGCCATCTTTTATATTTGAAACTTTTTTTTTTGTATAACACATAGGTTTTTAATTATAGCGAATCAAACTTTTTACAATATGGTTTTTACTAAATATTTATTTAATGGTCAATGATAAATTAAAAATAATGGTGACTGAATTGTAGAGCATGAAATTACCTATAAATTTTATAAAAACTTTTTCTCGTAGCATTTATAGTCTAAGAGCTGCAGCTTAGTAAAACTTGCACCTCGTACATTATCAGTGGCAATATTGCTCGCTGTATACGAAAACCATTTCATAACGCATAAAATGGCATAGTGTTAAAAAAAATGTTAATACAGCTGTGCAGCAAATCAATTAAAATTATAAATAATGTGGAGAACAACTAATAATTTGTCGATCTTTATTGTTACTTAAAACGGTATCATAAAAGATTGTCTATGTAGCAAAAAACAATAGTACATCCCGCTACATCGTAAGAATTGTAATAGTTATTATTTTTATTATTATGTATCTCCAATTGTTATCGAAACCACAAAAATGAAAAGAATTTTACGAATGTTACTTCAAAAAAACGGAAAAAACATTTGTTTACACAAACAAAAAGTTGCGCATTATTTTACGGTGCGAGTCTTATTTTTTTCGATGTCGAGGGAAGACACTCATCGTCTTGTGGATCTATCTCTTCTGCCTCCGCCATATCCGAAGGAGACGAATCAAAGGTTAGGTCTTCGGTTGGGATGGCATCTAATATGTCTGGCACGTTGTCGCATGTTTGGCCGCTGCAATTGGAGCAAATAATCGAACATTTGAGAACAGCTTTTCGGCATCCGCAGGCAGCTCCGCAATTTTTGGTGCATTTGCACGATATTATTTGCAACAAACTCGGCGGTGCAGGAGCCATAGCAGTTCGAATTGGTTCAAGCCCTTGTGCAGTTCGCTTCCAACCCCATTTTTCAGCGTCGTGATAAAATCCAAGCCAAGTTTGAACCTGGTGGTACACTCTGAAAGAATAGTAGCGTGCCGTATCTTGTGTTGGAGATAGAAGTGATAAATTCAACCTTGTCTTACTCGCCAATTTCCTGAAGCATTTGTAGCGAAGCGAGTTAATAGAGACTTCCGATTTTGTAAAACGGTTGGGATTTATACCTGAATACTGTTGGAATGTTAAGAGGGAGAAATTCTGAACGATTAATTGTGGTAGGACCACGCTGTGGACAGTTTTCTGTCTACAGCCGCGGGCCGGTCCGTCCGGGGTAGTACCACACTCTCGCAGAAGATCGACGTCTGAGTAATGGCAATGTGCTATTGCGCTTCGTTTGGTGAGCGAGAGAGCCGGCAGCCCAACTGGGGTGGGTTCGGGGTTTGTATTGGTTGGCAGCGGCCTAGCTATACCATTGGCAAAGGTCCATGGGCGGCAGTGACACTTACCGTCAGGTGTGCTGTCTGCTCGTTTGCCACCATAAGCAATAAAAAAAAAAAAAAAAAGAAAAAAAAAAAACCCGAAATATATACTACAACTTATAGGGACATAATTGAATATACAGCATTATAATCTCATTTACAGCGTTATAGCTCTTAAACTATAAATGCTACGAGAAAAAGTTTCTTATAGAATTTATAGGTAATTTCATGTTCTACAATTCAGTTACCATTATTTTTAATTTATCATTGACCATTAAATAAATATTTAGTAAAAACCATATTGTAAAAAGTTTGATTCGCTATAATTAAAAACCTATGTGTTATACAAAAAAAAGTTTCAAATAAAAAAGATGGTAAATATTATTATCTACAATAATGTCTCTGCAATTTTTGTCGTACGATGCGCAGTTCGCGAGATATTCAATAAAACGTGTTTTTCAAGATGGCGGCTGAAGTGAACCCTCCCCTGCCGCGCCAACTTGGGTTTACATTCAGGGGACGACCTTGAACATATTCCCAAAAAAAAAATAGCAGGTCCCGTACGTTGCATTACAAACCTACTTTTTTTGCTACGGCGCTTGGAGTATATTTGGGGGGCATAGTCCGGAGCGTGTTCGTTCGCGTCCCCTGCCAGTCTAATTAGACTGCTAATCCGGCTCGAAATGCGTACCGCAATGCGGGTTAGGGCGTCCCCCGGAGGCGACGCGTACCAACCCGACCCCGTCGGTACGAACTTCGGCAGTTGCGGCGATGGGGGTCGCCACCCATCACGCCTTGCCCAGTCAGGCGAGTCGAGGAGAGCAGAGTGCCGGGTGGGCACATGGAATGTAAGAGGTTGTGTGGAAGGTAAATTGCACGAGCTGATATCCGTCATGGCGGACAAACAGCTAGACGTGCTCTGTGTAACAGAGACCAAGCGAAGGGGCAGCGACGCCTGCGATCTTCCTGGTGGCGGGATGGCTCTGTGGTCTGGTGTACCACAGAGCGATCAAGCCAGCATGGGGGTAGGAGTACTGCTGTCCTCTCGCTTGGCCTCAGGTGTGAAGGATTACGGAATGTATGATCCCAGACTTCTTTGGGTCCGTATAAAACTTGGTGTCACCAAGGTATTCATGGTTGTAGCATATGCTCCAGTAGGATCCTCGGTGGCATCAGACCTAGAGAAGTTTTGGGATAATGTTAGGGAAGTTCTGGATATGGCAGAAACCAGTGAACGCGTGATTGTATGCGGAGATTTGAACGGATGGGTGGCGACCAAGCGTTCCGACTATGAGGACGTACTTGGTCCATTTGGTGATAAGAGAGTGAACGACGCAGGTAGGCTCATAGCGGATGTATGTATGGAGAAAAACCTTATTGTGTCAAACACATTTTTCCAACATAAGGACGTCCATATGTATACATGGAGAAGGAATGAACAGAAAAGTATAATAGATTTAATTTTGGTAGAGAGTCGCCTCCGAAGCAAAATATTGGACGCAAGAGCCTACAGGGGCCCCACAGTCGATACGGACCAGTATCTCGTTATTGCGAGATTTAGTGGTCTGTTCAGAAAGTGGAGGCACTGGCGAGAGCTTGTCCACTTCGGAGGGCTTGAAAGAATAAAGGTTGAAAGGTTGCAAGAAGAGTGTGTTAGAGAAAAGTATGCAGAGGGTGTCCGAGAACGGCTGACGATGGCAAGCCAGCCGCAATCGGACATTGAAGAATGCTGGAGAGTATTGAAAGAGATGAAGCCAGAACAGATGTAAGAGTAACAATTGGAAATGATGTATTGGAGCAAGGATATACTACATATACTGGATGAATTTGTATATCTTGGATGTGGATTTAGCCGAGATGGAAGGTACACCACTGATATAGAGCGAAGAGTGAATGCGGGAAATAGAGTGAACGGAGCGTTGGGGCAACTTCTCGGTAGCCATCACCTCAGCCAGAAGGCACGTGCAGCAATACATAACGCAGTGCTTGTCCCAACATTACTATATGGAAGCGAGAGTTGGGTATACAGAAAAGAGTATGAAAGTAAAATTAATGCAGTCTAAATGCGAAATGTCTCCAAAGGTTGAACGATATGAATGTGGGAGTCCAGATGGGCGACTCAGTGGTCACTGCTCTGCTTTATGCAGATGATGCAGTCCTGCTGGCACAGTCAGCGACTGACCTGCAGACCCTAGTCGACACAATGACAGAAGATTGTAAGAAAAGGGGTCTACGCGTGAATGTGAGCAAAACCAAAATAATGGTCTTTGAAAGAGATATAACCAGAACAGATGTAAGAGTAACAATAGGTAATGATGTACTAGAGCAAGTGGATGAATTTGTATATCTTGGATGTGGATTTAGCCGAGATGGAAGGTACACCACTGATATAGAGCGAAGAGTGAATGCGGGAAATAGAGTGAACGGAGCGTTGGGGCAACTTTTCGGCAGCCACCACCTCAGCCAGAAGGCACGTGTAGCAATACATAACGCAGTGCTTGTCCCAACATTACTGTATGGAAGCGAGAGTTGGGTATGCAGAAAAGAGTATGATAGTAAAATTAATGCGGTCGAAATGCGATCTCTGCGGAAAATCTGTGGAGTTAGGCTGACCGACCGCATTCGTAACGACGACGTAAGAGAGCGAGTAGGTATGAAAGAGAGTATTGGTGTAAAGATGCGAAAGGGAATGCTCCGATGGTTCGGACATGTGGAAAGAATGCCGAACGAACGCCTGGTTAAGAAGATATACAATGCGAAAGTGGAAGGATGTGGGTACCGAGGGAGACCGAGACTAACCTACCTAGACCAGATCGGTCATGTACTGAAGGAAGGTGGAGTCAAGAGTCTCCGAAACCGGCGAGCGTGTATGAAGAGAATTATGAATGTTGAGGAAGCGAGTGAAGTATGCAGAGATAGAGTTCTCTGGCACTCTGTTCTCTCTGCCTACCCTGCAAGGGATATGGCGTGATGATATGTATGTATGTATGTATGTCTAAATGCGATCTCTACGGAAAATCTGTAGAGTTAGGCTGACCGATCGCATTTGTAACGACGACGTAAGAGAGCGAGAAGGTATGAAAGAGAGTATTGGTGTAAAGATGCGAAAGGGAATGCTCCGATGGTTCGGACATGTAGAAAGAATGCCGAACGGACGTCTGGTTAAGAAGATATACAATGCGAAAGTGAAAGGATGTAGGTATCGGGGAAGATCGAGACTAACCTACCTAGACCAGATCGGTCATGTACTGAAGGAAGGTGGAGTCAAGAGTCTCCGAAACCGGCGAGCGTGTATGGAGAGAATTATGAATGTTGAGGAAGCGAGTGAAAATAGAGTTCTCTGGCACTCTGTTCTCTCTGCCTACCCTGCAAGTGACATGGCGTGATGGTATGTATGTATGTGTATGAAAACAGATTATACGTCGAACTAAATTGTGGTCTTTAAATGTCTACCACATAAAGAGTCTCAAAGTCACTCTGCGTGCTATGGAGAGGGCAAATGGAATTTCTTTACAAGATATAGTCCAGAAATTCAGAACACAGAAATTTGTAGAAGAACGGGTGTAATCAAAATTATTGGAGAAGAAATGCTGCAGCGCAGGACGGCTCCCCACTAGGTGGACTGACGACATTTCAAAACTAGGAGGGCGCCGTTGGTTGCAAGTAGCACGGGGTCGTTCTGAGTGACATTCTCGTGAGATGATGAACGAATGGATGCAAAATAATGGTGTTATGAGTTTCTCATAAAAATAAATCGCCGCCTGAGCAGTGTAAATGTACTATGCTTCATTCTTTGAGCGAAAAAGCCAGAACTCCAACTCTTGAATGGGTTTGGTATTTTATATTAGTAGGCTCTGCCTAGCTGGTATTGCAAAGGTCTATGAGCGGCAGTAATAAGTGTAACCTGATGAAAGTACATCAGGTGTGTTGCTTGTTCGTTTGCTACCAAGAGCAATAAAAAAAAACCATTGCTACCTTATTACTTGGTGCCGCCTTAACTAGTTTTTATAAGAACAACGTGACAGTAATGCCCGTGGAGATAACGTGTTCACGAGAAATTAAATTAATCCTCCGCTGGACTAAGAGCTCCAATATTTAGCAAGATCGGATAGTCCTTTTATTTTTAGACGAAGCAATTAAAACTCGTGCCCTCTTCAAAGAGTGGAAAGAGCTCCAAATAAAAATTAAAAGACTGATTATTGGTATAAGGAATTAATTTTAAAAGCCTTATGTCATAATATAATGTTTTGTCATAATATAAAGGTTATATATATAAAAGTATATCTATGTATGAGAGAGTATCACCTTTTTTTTAAAAACATTATTTTTAAAACATATATTTATTTCCTATCACTAGACGGAAAAATAATTAGTCAGTATCATGAGAAATATTGCATTATAACAGAAAAATAATATTTTCTCAAACATGCTTGGAAATTGGAGCATTATTTAGTCAACTTTCTTCGAGATAAATAGAAATTGCTGTACTGAGCGAGCAGCGGCCGGCAAAAAATCTATGAAAATCCATATCTGTCGTGTTTTAACGCCCAAATAAATATATATGTAAATTCATATCTATCGTGTATTTTAAAAATGGAACGATTTGTTACTTTAAATTCTAGTAACCATATAGGCAACTTATCAGAGTTTTATTTACATTTCGAACTGGCTTGAAAAATAAAGCTGTTTAATAATGAAAAAAAAAAAACAAATGCACCCTGTAGCACGTGAATAATATTGTTCGTTGTTCGTCATGTATACAGTTCTACTTAGTACTACTTAGTTTTAATTTCTGCGCATTATTTGAGAAAAGTAATATATGAGCCTTGGCCACAACTAGGAATTAATGGACTTACACGTTCGTCCATCAATGCCTCTTTTGCTGGCCGCTGCAGTAATGTTCTAAACCAAAATAAATACAAAACAATAATTTGCACGTGTATATAGACAATATTTTTGCAATATGTATAGGAATGACCGGCCGCCTACCTAACATCAACCGTCCTTGAGAATGTAATTATTGATTATACAGTATCAGATGGAGTTGCGTCAATGTAAAAACCTTAGTCGTCTTTTACCAATTATTTATAATAAACAAATACGGACGACAAAATGTAGAATAAATTTTAGAAAAGGATTATATGGGGTTGACCAATGATGGACGGCCGGGTAGAACGCGGTTAGTCTGCAGACCGCCCTATCTATACTAAAATGAGATTATCAGACCTTATCTCCATATGGTGACTGTTTTAAAATATAATATACTTGTTTTCTCATTGGTCACAACTAATCGCTGCCACTGTTTATAAAATATGTAATATCACATACTCTTTAATATGAACATGGTTTTTCAAGTAAAGGGGCTCCTTTATAATTCTAAAGAGGTATATTGCAGGCTGATGACGTCACAAGCCAGTTACTCTAGCAATTTGTCAGGCAGGCGCGCACTCAATAAGCAACCAGCCAGGTGCGATATTAAACTGGAACGCAACAAGTTGTGAGTGTTTTGACGTCAGCCTCATAGATAACAGGTACGTTCATAGATATAGGTACATATATAGTCTGTATTATTAATAATAATTTTTTAGTTAATTTATTTTTTTTGAAAAATAAATTCACATATTAAAGGGCTGTTACGGAGTTTAGAAGTATATTTAGATACAAATTAAAGTCGGGCTAACCACGCATGTCAAAGAAGCGGTACCAAGCGGTGGGTATACCGTTCCAATGGCGATGGGGAGTGAATACGGTGGGTTATGGACTCATGCGCCACCCTTCCATTGCCCCGGAGGGAACGTACTATAACCTGCAAAAAAAAACACAAAGCAGTCATGAGAACTGCCGACAGAAGAGAAAACTTAAACCTATAAAAAATTCAATAAAAAAAGTAAATGAAATAATGAATATTATAAATTAAAATAGAACAAAAAGTACGTATTTCAGTTAATTTCACGACACTCATACTGTTTAGTTCGCTGCATAGCAAGAATACCACGCGCATGTACTTAGGATCTACTGACTCACTCTCTTTCTCTCTTCTACTTTCTACCTTTGGGTATCTTTCTTTCTCTCTCCCTCTTGCGTTGGAATATTGGACGCTACGCGTTGCTAACGCTCGCGCTGGCCTGTAACAGGTATACTATGCGCATACGTTGGAGTGCCACGCATTCGCTCTCGCTCTTAGCGTTAAACGTTTAACGCAACCTTGTTGGAAGTCACATTGGTGGTTTCACTTAAAAAAAATGCACATTAAATACTGTTGAAATATTATTTTTATATCCTATCGACTTAATAAGCATATAAACTTATCCATATTATTAAATGGCGAGCCGGGTTTTTTTGTTCGGTTATACTGCAAAAATAATTGAAACTTAACCTGAATGATTATGTTGGTGATTACTTATCCATAAAGGAGAGAAGCGAAATTACACTTAGACTCAGAACAACTATCAAACAACAACCTACGGCAGTGGCACAGAAGATCAGTATCCTAACTACTATGCCATCTGTGCAATTTACTATATAAACCAGATAAGTTGTTCTTTATTTATTTATTTATTTTATTGAACTGCTTATTACACCTACAGTTTCCCAATACATGTAGTGAGCCATTACAATTCTATAATTTAAGTTATACACTTTATATATATATATATATATATATATATATATATATATATATATATATATATATATATATATATATATATATATATATATATATATATAATATATATATATATATATTATAAGACAAAAAGTATAAACAAAATTTCAAAAATAAATCATATAAGAGAGCAATATATCAACTAGCAATGAATGAGTTAAGCAGTGCAACAGCCTGACTGGTAGGTATGTATTGTGCGGTATATGTACGCACCTTTTTTTTTTTTTTATTGGTGGGCTATGGATGCGTCTCGCCCCGCCATATCGGTCCGGGGTGACGGAAAAGGCGGCGCGTGACCCCATAGACCCACCGTAAAACCTTCTCTCTTCGCCGTGCGAGCGGGCCACCGGTACCCGATTTTTGACTTCGGTGGCAATATGTACGCACCTGAGGTGCAGCGATCAGAAGGCGCGAGCGAAGTCGTGTGTATTGGTACGGTGCTGATAGGGAACAGCGTGATAATCAGTGATCGGAGTAGGTATATTGAATTAGGGTCAATAATCTGAAACGTATATGGGTATTCCTCCGGAATATTATTTTTTTCCGGAATTTTACAATGTAACCATATGACCAATAGTATCTTCTTAATAATTTATCGCCATCCCGCTGCAAATTAGTTTTTTTGGGGTTCCGTATCCAAAGGTTGAAAATGGGACCCTATTGCTAAGACTCCGCTGTATGTCTGTCACTCACTGAGCTTTTTCTTTCGAACATTAGCAGGTGCACAATTCTATTTTTCAAAAAGAGTTTATAACTATGGCCGATATAAGAACATACAATAAAAATCAAAAAGTTAAAAATTACCGATTCCATACAAGAAAAATGGCGTATCCATGTTAATCTTTACATGAACATTACTGTCGCAAGTAGCAAAAATCAATATACCTACTCCGATCACTGGTGAGTGGTGATAATACATTAGGATTATCGATTTTATTGTTAAATAATAAATAATAATGTATCAATATGGCACATTTGCGTCGTAACGCAAGAGTATCGAGACTTATCATGCCGGATACAAAAAAAGACGGATATGTGTAAGGATAATAACCATAAAGCATTTTGTACAAAAATTTACAAAATTTACGTTGTACACGTTCTATTATCACGCTATACTTGACCTCGTGTCGGTCCCAGACTAAATCAAATCAAATCATTTTTATTTGCAAAGAATACAGGTGTAACCAGATAACAAAAAACGGTAGATTTTCCTGCCATATTCTGCCTTTAAGACATGCAAATATTGACACATTTTCAATTATTAATTAATTATTATAACAATAACTATACATATTAATGTGTAATTAAATAATATCACAATATATAAATCTCAAATTACAATTAATTTAAATGTCAAGTGATTATTATTAATTTTTATATGTCATAAATTCGGATAAATTATAGAAATTGTAGCTGATTAACCATTGTCGTAGTTTTAATTTAAAATATTTCTGCGGGAGCTCTCTTAAGTCTCTAGGTAATTTATTAAATATGGTTATGCACATATGGTAAACATTTCTCTTGTTTAATGTCGTCCTACAATATGGAATCACTAATCGTGTGGGATCCCTACAGCTACGTATAACATTATTACTCTTGGAAACAAAAAATGAATAATGATTTTTGACAAACACTGAGACTTCAAGTATATACATGCAGGTTAACGTCAATAAGTTCATCGATTTAAATAAAGGTCTACAAGATTCTAACGGTCCCACTCCACAAACCGCTCTCACGCACTTTTTTTGTACAATAAAGGCTTTATGTGCATCTGTTGAATTGCCCCATATTATCAGTCCATATCGTAGTATGGACTCTACATAACCATAATATACTATTAGTGCCGTTTTCTTATCTGTTAATGTACGTAATTTTTTAATAGCATATACGAAACCACTTAGTTTACTGCATATATTCATTAAATGTTTTTTCCAATTGCAGTATTTATCTAGTGTTATGCCTAAAAATTTAATAGAGTCTGTTTCTTCTATACTTTCATCGTTAATTTTAATATGAACACTATAGTTTTGGGAATTAATTGTTGAGAATTTTATGTATTTTGTTTTGCTTAAATTTACACTCAAATTATTTCTTTGAAGCCAATCTATTACTGAGATTACCGCATCATTTATTTTTATTTCATGGGTCGTCAAATTATCATCATTAGGAATTATTATTGAGATATCATCAGCAAATAGAACACATTGATGCTTAATCACTTCTGGTAAATCGTTAATATATAACAGAAATAACAAAGGGCCCAAAACACTGCCCTGCGGCACACCATAATTATTATTTTTAAAGTATGATCTTACAGATGATTCATGATCTTTATTTAAACTTACAATTTCAACACATTGCTGACGATTCTTTAAATAATTCTCAAGCCAATTTAGCGAAATACCTCTAATCCCATAATTTTCACATTTCTTCAATAACGTCATATGATCCACAAAATCAAATGCCCTAGTCATATCAAAAAATATCACTATCACTGGCACTTTTTTATCTAGATAAGTTGTTGTACTACGAATTAAATTAAATGTAGCCAAAGAAGTAGATTTGTTACGTTGGAACCCATTTTGTTCAGCCTTAATAATATTATGTTTAGTCAAGAAGTCTAGAAGTCTAGTATAAAATGCTTTTTCGAATATTTTTGACAAAATAGGGATAAGTGTTATGGGTCGGTAATTTTTGGGATCTTGTTTATTACCTTTTTTATGCATGGGTTTTACAATGGAGTATTTTAGTTTATCTGGGAATATATTATACCTTGTACAAATGATTCGTTAATAATATGAGTTAAAACTGGCGCTAAAATAGTGGAACTTTTTTTTATAATACTTGTAGAAATAGAATCATATCCAACTGATTTAGTATTATTTAAAGAAGATATAATGTTTAAAATTTCCTGCTCAGTAGCTGGTCTTAAAAAAAATTAACTGTTGTTCCATTGATTTAATGATTTACTATGTAAAGGGAGGTTAGTGTTGCTAACCTGCTTGTTTCTATTAGTATCATTTATAAAAAAGTTATTAAAGGCATTTGCAATTTGTATTGGACTTTTAATAATATTTCCTTTAACTTGAAGTGACTCTATTCTATTAATTGTTAGAACTCTATCATCTCTACTTTTAATTATCTGCCAAGTTGCTCTACCTTTATTTTTTGCTGTAGCAATAATTTTTCTATTTCTATTACATTTAGACCAATTAATACATCTTTTCAGTAATCTGGCATATATTTTATATGTTGATAGAGCTTCTTCTGTTTTTAATTTATAGTAATTGAACCTCAATTTTCTTCTTACAGTACATGACTTTCTTAAACCCTTGGTTATCCATTGAGGAGTACCCATATTAGAACATATTCTTATTCTATTAAACGGAAAACATAAGTCATAAATTAATTTCAAATCGTCATGAAATATGCTAAAAGCCCTATTGACATTTGTCTCCATATAAACATTTTGCCAGCTCAATTGTGATATATAGTATAGGAACTTTTTTACATTATCATTGCAGAGATCTTTTTTTTGGCAATACCAATATTTTGCAGGTGCCTTATAATTAGAAGTAAATTCTAAAATTTGTGAAGTCTCATGGTCAGATAGAAATGTTTTACACACGTCTGTGTGTATAGCCATAGCATTATTCAGATTAGATGCAATTATATCTAAACAATTATATAGTCTTGTTGGTACATTAATGTGTAATATTAAATTATAGTTAGAAAGGATATTTTTTAATGTTACTGTATTGTTACTATTAACTAGGGTATTAATGTTCAGATCACCTGCTATAATAATCTTTTTATTAATTATTTTATATGACAACTTATGTAACAGGATCTCCAATTTATTAAAAAATATTTTAATATCAGATGTTGGTATTCTATACAGACATATAATAATGCAATTTATACTAGGTATTTCTATACCACAACATTCAAATACCTTTTCTTGTGAGACACTTTTACATATAGCAACAGGACAACAATCAATACCATTATATGTTAGAATACATGTACCTCCCCGATTTTGTTTTTTTCTGCAGAAGTAGCTACTCACTTTATAACCCTTGAGATTAATGTTAAACTCATCTCCTGATTTAATGAAAGTTTTACAAAAAGATAAAACATGAATGGGGTTTTTATGACTGTCTGTGAGTTCATCTAGGCACAACTCAACCAACTCAGATTTTCTTAGTAGACCAGCAATATTTTGATGCAATAACCTTATCTTTCTTTTATTATCATTGGGCTTATGTATAAAAAATCTGTATCTTTATTTATTTTATATGGTAATTTAGATGAAGTATGTCTTAGTACAGGAAAATAATATGGAATAGTTCCCTTTTTATATTGACAACTACTGATAGTTTGTTTTATAAGAGATTTATTTACTTTATTTTTATTCGGAATAAATTTAACTTCATAGTCTTTTGTGTCTATTATAAAATTTACTTTCTTACAAATAAAACCTTGCAACAAATGAATATTTTTTGTATGCATGCTGTCCAAATTGATAAAGTAATTATTGAAACTTCTACATGTAAACTTTAACAAATTATTTAGTTTAATTTCATTCAAATATTTATTCCTACTGACACTCACAACTATAACATTACTTTTATTTAAATGATGCAAAATTTTTGTGAGGTTATATTGAATTTCATTTGGGTTTTTGTCATTTTGCCCAATACATAATATCACCCAATCATTTATAGCATTCAAATAGTAACATGGATTCAAAGATTCACTACACTTAGCAAATGGTTTTACAAAAGATGAGACATTATATTGTCCATATTTATTATTTAATCGACTTTTGATTAATTTTTGAGCTAAGCCAACACACTGCTGTTCTCCAATAATGTGTATTTTTCGATTGATTAGTTTCTGGTTTATATTATCATTCAATTCACTACTAAAATATTTTATACTATTGTCTATGGTAGTAGTAAAATTCCTATTTTTGGAATTTGTTCTATTTGGTGGTTTGTGTACAGCGCCATCTTGTGTATTAAATTGCAAATTTGTGGACTCATTAATTTGACCAAAGATGCGGGAGTCTGTGTTAATGTTTACAGATTCATGAATAAAAAGTTTTTTTTGTTGATAGTCTCTGGGTATTTTCACAGGTTTCTTTTTTGAGCTGCTGTTACTAACACATATTTTTTTAAAATTATTTATAACAGTTTGTTGTTCGTCTCGTTCTTTTCGTAATGTTATTGTCTCTAGAGAAATATTTTCAATTTCTTTGTGGGCACTTTCGAGTTGTTGTTTTAATTCATTTATTTCTTCCTGCAATGCCGATATATAAAAATTTTGTTCTACTGATAAATCTGGTAAACTTCTTGTCAATGTAACTGAATTGCTGGAAGTTGATTGGTTTAACGATTCTAAAGATATTGTTCTTTTTTTTCTTAACGTAATGTTCGAGTAATCCATATTGAAATATATTTTTTATTGTTGTCAAAGTGATAAATAATTTTGTAAGAAACGTTTGCAAGAAAGTTTCTATCATCTACCCACCTGTTAGATTTTGAATAAAAACAAACTGCCATAAAAATGCTGATGATCCAAAATAATCGCAAATCATTTCATTTTTGATGCTTGTAGTAGTATTCTCAGATTTATCTGATTGTTATTTGTTTATTTAAATTTATAATTTTTTTATTGCGCTTGATTCACTTAACGATAACTCATTCACCGTCAGTAACAATAACTTTTTAGTAGATGTTTATGTTGTTGTAGATATTGAATTAATATTTGCAAGTTTATAATACGTTTTAAGTTTCACTTTTCCATGCACTAAACACAGTTAGAACGACAGATACTATTTTTAAACACTTATTATTACGGACGATAACTTTTGGATGTATTATGGGCGGGTACCCCCTTCATCCAAAAAACTATGGAGTTATACTCCAAATTCTTACTTGAACGAAACAAATAGCGATGTACAGAGAAAAGATATTAAGTTCTGTATGTGGATGGAACTTAACAACTGGCTTAACAACGGCAACAATGGCTTTCTCCTCCACCAGAAGGCATTTCATATAGAAGCAAAACTTCGTACTGTAATATAACTAGTTCTTATCATCAAAACTTTCAGAATATAATATCAAAAGGCACATCTATATTACTCTTTAAGTGTAAAGTTTCATTTCGCTATTAAAATAAACTTGGAACAAAATCTTTTGAATCGAAAGCGCTTAAATAACTTTGAAATTTAACTAAGATGTTTATAAACTTATTAACATATTGAACTGTTGAAATGAATTCTGATATTTTTTATATTATAATCTTCAAATTTTGGCGTGTGGTGACGGAGTAAGAATACAATTTACCACCTCCTATCTTACCCGTGGGTGATCGTAAGAGACGACTAAGGGATATGAAACGCATATGACATCTATGCAAGAGAAGGAAAACTCGAAACAAAACCGGTAAATTTTTCTTCCGTTATGGAGGAGGCTCGAGCCCAACAGTGGAACATACAACATGAGCTGAGATGATGAATCTTTAAAATTCAAAGAATTCATAATACTGAAATTCGCAGAAGAACGGGTGTAACCTACATAACACGAAGAATTAGAACGCTGAAGTAGTAATGAAGCGATAAGCGTTGAGGAGAAAGCGAGTAGCGAACGCGTATCAGATGTCGCAGTGTTGGTTGCCCTTCCATCAGGTTCATCGACGACTTGGTGAAGGTTGCTGGGAGTCATTGCATACACTCGGCACAGGACTGTATTTTGTGGCTAAATATGAGAGAGGTCAACATCCAGCAATGGATAACAAAATACTGAATGATGATGATGAAAATGAGGAATTTTCAAATCTTTAATGTTTTCATTTCTAATAAAAGTAATTCCCGGTGATGTTGTGAATAAGAAATTTTGGGTTTGCATATGAATCTATCCATCCATCAATCAGACCATAGACGTACGATGTTGGACATAGATCTCCCCACGAGAATACTATGCGGAACGTTCCTGTGCTTCAAGCATTCAAGGATACGGATTATTCGATAATGTTGCACAGTTTCGTTTGCCGATATTAAACTTTCAGGTTGTAATGGAGAAGGATTTAGTGACGGCCTCTAGTTTCATACATACATATATATCATCACGCCATTTTCCTTGCAAGTTAGGCAGAGAGAACCAGAGAACTCCAGAGAGTGCCAGAGAACTCTATCCTTGCATACTTCACACGCTTCCTCAACATTCATAATTCTCTTCATACACGCTCGCCGGTTTCGGAGACTCTTGACTCCACTTTTCTGCAATACGTGATCAATATAGTCTAGTTTCGATTAGGTATAAACATTAAAATATTAAGAGTGTAAAGTGTATTGTGATTTTTCTGGTCTAATAAAAATGTGTGGTTGTGCAGAGACAATTAGATGTGAATTATTATGGAACGAAAATTATGATTTAGGTGGTTTAATAAAACTGTATGGTAGCGCAGCGACAATTAAATATGAACTATTATGAAACGAAAGTGAAATGTAGTTCAAATTAGTACTTGTGTTTATATTAGCGCCTTCTTCTTAATTTTTTAATCGATACAAGTGGTATAGAGTATGCCCACAGCTTCCACGCTATACTATTGCTATCGCAGGGGAGACCTAAGTGAAGAAGAGCGCCCAGGCTGTCAATATCATTATGGTGCTAGAATGCCTAAGATATTTATTTTATGCATTGAATCTATGCAATATACTTTATAGTTTACACAGATGGCGTAATGGTTAAGGTGTCGCGGGTTCGATTCCTAGTAAGATAATGTTTTTAAAGATCAGAAAATCGTTGTCCCTAGTAATTTGTGCCCGATAAATTATATATTTGTAAAGTCCCCCGCAATACAAGGATTAGTTTCTTAGTGCTTTCCCACCGAAGACAAAGATCGGGTTCCGGTGGCCCGCTCGCATGGCGAAGATAGGCGCTTTCCAGGGTGGGTCTATGGGCCCGTGTGCCATTTTATCCGTCGCCCCGGACCGATTTGGCGGGGTTTCACCACCTGTATAGTCCACTGCAAAAAAAAAAAAAAGGGTGTTGTGTCTTTTAAAATATAAAAAAAAATAATTATTATTTTGGTTTCATGAATAATACAGGATAACATCAATTGCTCGACATAATCTATATGGTGATAGAGTAAGAATAAAAATCATCATCCCTTACCTATTCTGTAGATGTGTGATGAAAATAAGGTTGAAAATCAATTAAATGAACCGCAATACAAAATTTGTCAACAGTTTGCGTGGTAGTGACGTGTGATGTCATCCGTGATTCTCTTTTGTTCGTCGATAATGTACTGTGACATCGCAATGGGGGACCGAAAGATACCTTTTAGGGTATATCTCTAAATTTCTATATTGGTATCTAGATGTTGCATGTTTTTAGGGATCCGTACCTCGAAAGGAAAAAACGGAACCCTTATAGGATCACTTTGTTGTCCGTCCGCCCGTCTGTCCGTCTGTCTGTCAAGACCCTTTTTCTCATGAACACATAGAGGTATCAAGCTGAAATTTATATCAAATACTCAAGTCTACTGTCCCTTAGAGCTGAGAAAAAAATCAATCTTCTAAGCTAACGCAATCCAAAGATACAGTTGTTTATGTCGCACATTTCTGAAAATTTTCGACACTCGCAAGGGAATCAAAACCTACAGGGTACTTCCCGTGAACTCAGAATCTTGAAATTTGGTACAAAGCAACGTCTTATAGCACAGATAAAGGAAAAATTGTCAAAACCGTAAATGTTTTAATTAGGTACATCATATATAAAAAATATTTTTAATAATTTTAAACTCATTACCCCTTTCCTCTTGAACGTGTAGAAGTATTAAATTCAAAATTCATATCAAATGTTCAGGTCTATAATACTTTTAAGCTGTAATAAAATCAAACTTCTATGTTAACGCAATAAAAAAAAACAGCAATTTAAGCCACGTACTTTCAAACTCGCAACTACTTGCAAGGGAATCGAAACCTAAAGGGTACTTCCAGTCGACCTAGAATCTTGAAATTTGGCATGAAGCAATGTTTTATAGCACATATAAAGGAAAAATTCAAAAAACCTTAAAATTTTAGTTACATCACATATTTTTTTTTAGTTTTACGGAATCCTTCGTGTGCGAGTACAACTCGCACTTGGCCGATGTTTTATTAATATTTTTTTATAATTTTTTTGGCGAGCGAGTCCGGGAGGATTCTCTCCATGCGGACTCGATCAGCCGCCGGCGCCTCGGGCGGCGCAGGCGCGAATATCTGCGCCTGATGCCGCCCTAACTGAGGCTTCGGGTGATTGAACCGGGGAATAGTCCGGTCACCCGACGTGAGGCCACCGCGTGAGGACGGAAACGAGAGGAATCCGCGAGGGTAAACCGCCGAGCGGGCCACCGATGACAAAGATCGAGTACCGGTGGCCCACTCGCACGGCGAAGAGAAGTGTTTGCAGGGTGAGTCTATGGGGTTGCACGCCGCCTCTTCCGTCACCCCGGACCGATTTGGCGGGGCGCGACCAAGTCCATAGGCCAGCGCAAAAAAATACAATAAATTAAAGTGGCGAGACCACTTTAATTTATAATAATAATTTATTTACGCTCACCCACGGGTAAGATATGGGGCGGTGAATAGTATTCTTACTCCGTCACCACACGGAAAATACAATACGAGCCGCAAACTGAATATCATACGACAGCTCACACTCGTCTAAGAGGTAGGGCGATTGGAACGGATTGCCAATAGTTGTGGGTTTGAGTCCCACGTGTGACATTAATTTTTCGCTCGTAAACAGGTTTTTATAAATAACCTAGCATTTTAAATGCTAACTTTCAATAATTTGAACTCAAATAATTAAGGTAAGTAGATAATAAAAAAGATTACTCAGAATAATATCACATACTGAACTGTCTGAAATTCAGCGTGGTTTTTTATTAGTCTCGTTGACAATATAGCAAGCTGACGACTCGACGTAGGCTGGTCCGCCCAATGGCGATGTGGATGGAAAACGGTGGGATATGGGACTACACGCTGCCTTTTCGTCGCCCTAGCCGGAACTGGTGGCGTGTATTCAGGCTAACACCTACCAAAAAAAAAAATCTCTGCCGACTCGAAGAATCTGTAATACTGTAGAACTTTTAATCTGTAATACTAAAATATTTATATATTATATAAGATCATTAGATAAAGTATAAAACTAAATAGATTTTCATCCATCACTTTAATAAAAGTGGCTGGTTTTTTTTTTCTAAGTACCTTTTGTTATAATCAACATGCTCGTATTTCGTTAATAGCCAAAACTTTAATAAACTGCAGGCGCCAATAAAATACACTTGATCATCAAGTTTTATGTTCATCCATTAATAACTTAACGCCGTGTACTGAGTGCTTTCTTATGTCTTTAGCGAGAGAAAGAGCATTTTTCTTCCGCATCAAGAGATGAGAGTGGTACAAGTCATAAGCGTAAGAATTATTTATTTTTTTAATATATAAAATATATAATATCTTTTTAAAATATTTCATTTAAATGAAATTATTAATACATTTGAATTGCTAGAATTATTACACAATAATTTTCAAGCGTTAAGCCGCGCATCGACTTCGCGCTCCAAAAGGACGAACATTGGCGCGCGTTCCGGCCGCGCAAAATGGGTACCACTTTAGAACGTGCGCTAAAGTGTTCGTTGGAACGCTCGAACATGGAGCGGGTCGTTCCATCTGTTGTCGGTTTCTTGTCGCGTATCAAACGTGGCGTGCGCGCCAGTTGAGTTTGAAAGTATTTTGTGTGTTTGCTGCGTTCGAAGCGATGGATAACCAAAGTTGACGTCAATGTGGTACAAAAGAACTGCTGTGGAATAGCAAAAGTTCTTTGCATCATAATAAATAGGTGCATATCTGTCATAAGTGTCATTCCATACTGCATCCTTTTTCGGTAAAACTTTTTCATCCAACAACGCTCTCTTCGTTTCTGTTTTCTCTTATAAATAATACTGTGAATAACTATTAACGCTGCGGCTGCTCGCATGCGATGCCTGCATGATGAACGATCCAACACTGGAACAGTTGCCTCGCTTAGTTTGTATAGTTCATATATTTGGAACGCGTACCGTGGAACGCACTCTCGGTGCGGTCATTTATGGCACGTGCGCCAGGAGCGCGAAGTCGATACGCGGCTTTAGGGTGAGGTTTCTGATAGAAAATCGACGTCAATTTAGAAGTTCAAAACCATTGTTCTTGTGGCATTGCAAAGATTTTTGAATTGCAGTAAATATTTACCACCAGGTGAACTGCTTCCTCTTTTGCCATCAAAAGCATGATAATATACATGACAAAATCTCAAAACTCCGTATGGCGAGTAATAATACATATAAACTCCTTTTCTTTTCCGTATCAATACATACTACTGTGTTAAAAGACAAACTCAAAATAAAACTCTGTAGCAACTCATATGATTAACGTGATTGTTAAGTCAATTTCCCTCCTATTGAGGAGATCCATGGGACGTATATAGGCCGGAGAAACTATAGCATATCTTTTAATTGCACTATTTTAATAATTTGACATGTTTAAGCGAATACTAGACATGAAATAAAACTGTTTTTGCAGTTTCGTTTACGAACTCATATATTCCTGTTTTAAATTTGTTTTTAATATCCCAACTTTTCGAACAGTTTTCAGATTCATGGTAACGAATAGAATAAAAGGTAAAACATATTCAAAACGTTAGGATAGCAAAAATAACACTCAAACATGATAAAATTACGATCTTTCATAAAACAATTCGCTTTCACTTACCACTTACACCAGCTCCAATAAGTGGGGGAACGAATGACAGGAATCAATTAGTTTTTGTGAAACTTTTTGTCCGTCTGTCCATTATCAGCAATGAATGCTGTAGATGAAGACGTTATGAATATTTTATAGAGGTATCTTATTCATATTTATTTGATTTTATAATTATATAATGTGACTCAATTAATTGAATTAGTCATTATTCCAATATCTCCATAGCCAAGGTCGCAGGAAACCGCTGGATGCAGGTGGCACAGGACCGTTATAGATGGCATTCTCGTGGGGAGGCCTATGTCCAACAGTGGACGTTTACGGGCTGATGGATGGATGGATGGATGGAGTCATTATTAGTTATTTACTCATACTTTACTCGTACTTCTTCACCTGACGGCAATATTAATTATTATGATTGTACAGTTCGGATTATTTAAGAGGATATCTCAATGTATGAGAGCACAGGTCTACGAAAATTTTGTTACTAATGATTATGGGAAGGAAACGTGATGCCATATTAGTCTCATAACTCAGAATAATTAAGTGAGCTAGGAACGGGTTATACTCGAGATTTATCTGCTAGATAGGATTCGAAATATGGAGATTCACAGAAGAAAGTATATAACCGACATAGCACGAAAAATTAGTATGCTAAAGTGGCTAGGTGCGGATCACATCCCTTTATTTACGACATTGATGCCCTCGCACCAGATAAACAACTTGGTGAATGTACTGGGAGTCGTTGGATGCGGATGGCACATTACTACACATTGTGGCAAATGGCTGAATGATTATGATAAATATGATGCTTCATGATAATTTGAAGTCGATTTATTGGGATAATGTGTTAAGAATATAATAACGTAATTGTCCATGGAGTCGTAAAAATCTGCTGAAAGAGCAGCTGCCTCAAAAACATATTTGGCTGTTTCTTTTGGTATAAAATTACTTACTTTTAATTGTTTCTACTGTTTAGTAATGTCTAGTGTGCTCGCAGTCACTATCTTAATACATATATATTTTTTTATGGATGTATTTGTTCCCCAACTCTTCCTAAAGGGTTGAATCTATTTGCATGATTTTTGTATGCATATTTCAATTGGTTCTCGAGTGGTTTGGAAATACAATTAGAGTGATATATTATTAAGATATATTATTTATTCGAGAAAGGTTATATAATAGGTACATAATATAAATAGTTATCAGATCTGTCAAAATTTTATATCAATGGGATATCACATATCAAGCGTTCATCCCAGTTACTGTTGTCATGACAACTGCTTGGATAACAAAAATCGTGATTGATGTATTGTGAATGTTGATATTATAATATTATTAGTATCTTATATGACGTATCATTCAAAAAAGTAATAATAACATTATTTACCTAAGTACTAAATCCACTGAAACGAACCTGATGGCACATTTAGCATTACAATATACATAAATTTAATATTAAAAGAACGATTATCAAAAACTCACAGAGCATACAAATCACAAAATGAAATTCCAAATTAAATTTCACAGCTCGGCAGCTGAACATTTAACGCATACCGCGAAGGGTCTCTCAGTAGTTAAGCGAAATTAAATAACATTAAAATTTTATTATTATGACAGGGTTCTAAAAACCTACGCACTGTATAGTATTCATTTCTAGATATGTTCGGATGGACTCGGGTATTTCCGTGTGGTGACAGAGTTATCATTCTTCTACTCTTATCCCAATTACTTGGGGTCGATACAGTATGTACTCTTGTTTCATAGTACATATTATAAAAGTTATTGGCAATAGTTTTATGACCGGCCGTCTGCAGACGGGAATGTAATTGTTGACCAAACGGCATCAGATGGAGTTGGCTCAGGTCGTCATAAGGCTCTTAGTCGGCTTTTACGACATCCACGAGTAAAGTACGAATACTACCAACCTTGGTAGTATTCGTAGCCGCTACCACGTGTGGTGATAGAGTAAGAATATAATTTACTACTCCTAATTTACCCGTGGGTGTCGTAAAAGTGAAGGAAACCTCAAAATAAAACCCTATAGCAAACCATTCTAATCAACGTGGTATAGTATACATAGGTCAATTTTCATTTTATTGTGCAGAAGGCTTGAGTCCAGTATATGATATGACTTAGGTGGTGATGGGTTAGTTTTTTTTTAAATATTTATTTATGACTATCGATACAAAGTCCTTTAGCTGAGATCAATATTGCTTAACAATATAAACTTGGTTATAACAAGCCTTGTTTGATTTGATTTTATTCATTAACCGCCGAAAAAAAAAACGGAGGAGGTTCTCAAGTCGTTCGCGTATTTTTTTTATGTATGACTACAACAGCACAAGTTTTTATAGAGTAGTCTGATTTTGATAATTCTTACTTTATTGGAAGTATACATATAGTATACCCAAAGTTGGTCCCATATAAATTTGGAAAAATAAATTCAACCCTAATATAAAATTTATTTATTACAACACTAAAAATCTATAATATTTAAGGTCTATAATTTATGAGCGCCATAGGAAATTTTCATTTTCGCGCCAAAACTCGGTGATGATTTAAGAATACGAGTACAATGTGTCACCAATTTTTACTTTTCTCGTGGCAATCCTAAAAACCTGCGAGATCATTAGAAGACAATAATGGGTTCAATACAATTATGGATTGCCGTCATGTATCACCTAATTCAATTAATTGTTTTAGCACATATTTTTCTCATAATATACACAGTGCCTAATTACTTCAATATTATCTCTATTATTATAAATGGAATCAAATCATCATCACTTTTTCAAGGGTTTATCAGTTTTCTAGAATAGTGCTGCTGTTCGTTTCCCTGTCGATTTCTGAGGCGGTATTTACGCCTCCCAGGGGAAAGTAAAGAAATTATACGACATATATTTGAGTTTTTGGCGGGAATCTAAAACGTTATGTGGTGCTCTTGTATTATATTCGATATCTTAGTGTTTTAACGTGTTATATTAGATAATTTTGATGGCATTTTATGTAATTTGATGTGACGGAACTGCTGAGATGTAGTGAATATCATATAAAAGTGCTTTACAACGTTTTCGTTTTTCATCAAAATTCTCACAAGATACCATTAACAGTGTGGCCATAGCACTGTTGATGGCGACAATTTGACTTACTGATGGACATGACTAATCTGAAGACACTAAAAAATTGAAGATAATTATAACTCGACACTGGCAACAATGGCTCATTTAAGTAGCTGATTGCCAATACATAAAAATAAGAAGAAGAAGACATATATTTTTAAGCGTGATACTTACTTTCGAATTTTATTATTTTTGTTCTACATACATCTTAAATTGTGATTCTTATCAAACTCTAAATTGTATTAAATAAAACAAATCTTAAGGATTTTTATTTCCTAAATTAGTAGGTAAACCAATGTATCCAAACGTGAAAGCATTGGCCACATACAATTCAAATAAAATAAAGTACATTTCCAATTTCGAACGTCAACTGTTTGATTTTGGAAGAGGCGACGAAGCGTGCGTAGCCACCGTGCAATGGTATGCTGCGGCATGCTGCCATGCATAGGGCTTACGATACAGAATAGATAGCTATTAGATTTGTCAAAAAGTAATTGCATTTAATTAATTCTAGGTTAACTATTTATTAAATAAATTACTATACTAATGTCGTGTTTGTTTAAATACCCACGATTATTCATATATAATGTTTGATAGATTTAATATGAATACACGTAAAAATCTACACTGCGTTTCGGCAGGCAAAACATATAGTTTTTTCAGTCTATGGTATGAGGTTTTTGCCGGGAATATGGAAATGTCATGTCGCGCTTTTGAATTATATTATCTTTTATAGTGTTTGATAGTGGTGTGTTAAATAATTTTGCTGCTATTTTATGTAATAGAATAAAGAGAATGTACTGAAATATAGTGAATTTGATATAATAGTTATTTACGTATCTTATATACCAAAATTCTTAAAGAAATTTCGTTTTCAGCTTCCAATAATAGTAACAATTTGACTTACTAATAGACATTGAATATATCTAAGCTACTCAATATGAAGAAGTCTTCAATAATCTGTGAATAAAATTGTATAAGACTTGGCTGTTTGGGTTTTGCTCCCTTTGTCTATCTGAACAGAAGAACAGATCGAAAAAAAAGTCTACAGTTTGGCCCAAAGGTGAAGGCACGGTCGCTTGATGCTCTATAAATTGGATATTGCCCCTATTCACTATTTGGCTAGGATGTCAGGAGGTACATTCAGCTATGAGGATACTGTTATATGTGTCCAGATCTTGGTGATCGAGTTGTACTTATTTAAAATCCATCTCAGCTCATATAAGTCTCACTTTTGGTCTTGATCTTAATCCACTATTGAAGGGAAATTAACTTTTTTTTTTTTCCTGCATGGTGGACCATGGATGTGGTCGCGCCCCGACAAATCGATCCGGGGCGACAAAAGAGGCGGCGCGCAACCCCATGGACCCAACCTACAAACACCTCTCTTCGCCGTGCGAGCGAGCCACCGGTACCCGATCTTTGTCTTCGGTGACCCGCCCGGCGGTTTACCCTTACGGGTTCCTCCCGTGTCGACGCCCCGACAGCTTTCGCCGTCGGGGCGTCGTCCTCACGCAGCGGCTTCACGTCGGGTGACCGGACAATTCCCCGGTTCGATCATCCGAAGCCTCGGTTAAGGCGGCATCAGGCGCAGATATTCGCGCCTGCGCCGCCCCGGCCGCTGGCGGCGGCCCGGGTCACGGGAATCCTCCCTGACTTGTTCCGCCGCCTCTTTCTGCGAAATGACAGCCTCGCAGAATGGCCTCATAACCCACCGTATTCCCTTCCCATCACCATTGGGCCAACTACTACTACCGAATCCTTGACATTCGTGGCCAGCCCGGCATATTACATCCCTTAGTCATCATTTACGACACCCACTTGCATAATGAAAGAATGGCGAATTTTATTCTTACAACGTCACCTTTCTTCGTTGTTTTCACCTAATTAATTTTGTATTAACAAATCAACACTGATTTTGTCTTCACAAAGGTACACATAAATTATAAATTCTGTATACGACAATTTAATTTCTAAGTTATGCGGAATTAAGCTCAAAATAGCATGAATATTGTTATCAGTAGGTGCGATCTGTGTTGGCGGGTGTACGGACACATGTCCCCCGCATTCCCGACAATCGGGCCCGCTCATTAACTTTTATTAGCACTAGCCGACGACGTGGATTGGCGGTGTTTGAAAGTTTCCATTATACTAAAGGATTTTATTATTTTTTTATGACATTTTGTAGATTAAGTATTCTATGTGTGTCTTCCTGTCGTCATCTCAGCTCACATACGTCCTATTTCTGGGCTTGAGCCGCCTCCACAATAGGGAGAAAATTAACCTACTATTTATAAAACCGATTACGAAGTGAAAAATGATGTCATAAGCGGGATTTGAACCCGCGCCTATTGGGATTCCGGCCCAATCGTGCTGCCACTACACCACCGTGTCTAATTATAGGACATGCAAATTTCACTTCGTATCATATTTACATCTTAAGGCTTACTAGCACGATTGGGCCGGAATCCCAATAGGCGCGGGTTCGAATCCCGCTTGTGACATCATTTTTCACTTCGTAATCGGTTTTATAAATAATTAAGCATATTAAATGCTAAAATTTCAGTAATTTAATGAACCTACTATATCACGTTGGTCAGACGAGTTGGTATATGATTTTATTTCGAATTTTCCTTCTCTCGCATAGATTTTATATGCATTTTATATATCTTAGTCTTGTTTTACAACACTCACGGACAAAATAGGAGGCGTTGAATTGCGTTTTTAGTTCGTCATCACACAGAAAATGTCAATAAAATAATTATTTTATTAACATTTTTCTGTGGTAATTATCATATTTGACTAACGGCTTGTTTATTATCCTTGGTACAAGTTTCCTACTAAAGCGATGTGCGATGAACTCAATCCCTTCGTGATCCCTCAGTTAACTTTTGCGACTTTCATGAGTATGTGTTGGTGGTAACTAATCTTATAGCTACGTGGGGAATACATACTATTAATGCCATGGGCATTAATAGTAACTGAGGTATATGGATACCTAATACCATTAGCACCCGGAAGAAAGACATGAAAAACCTATTAAAAACGATTTATTAATTTTAATTCCTCCTTTTATTCGTTATGTAATCAACGAAACAATCATTACTTCATCACCATCATTCTCCTGCTTTTATCCCAATGGTACTACTTAAGGTAAATGCAATGTATACTTCTCTTCCATTGTATATATTGCAAAAGTTATTGGCAATAGTTTTAAGAACGGCGGCCTGCCTGACGTCAATGCTCTTTGGAAATGTAATTGTTGACCAGAGGGCATCAGATGGAGTTGGTTCAAGTCGATGTTAAGCTCTTTTACAATGAGTAAAGTAAAATTTGATAGTAGGTATTCCCAGCCGCTATCGTACAACAATAATTATTTACTAATTGTTATTAGGATAATGAAATCGTGTCGTCTCAGCGAATGGATACAGTGCAATAGCTCACACTATCGCATTACGTGGTGCATGTAACGTTGAACGCATAACGTTTTATTGCAGCTCTGATAGCCGAATCAAATTCCGTATTCCTTGTTGCTCGTTTCCTAACGTATTTACAACCGCTGCTTTTATTGACAAATTAGTTAATAAATGACATATTATTTGGAACAGAATTGAGCGAATGGTAGAATAGTTCCACTACTTACTGTATCAACGACCCTTGCCATTTGGCTGATCACTGAATGTTTTCTTGACCTCGATGGTAAAGTATTAGATTTTTTTTTACTGCTCGTAGAACTTTGCCTTTTTCGTCTGGTTAAGAAGATATACAATGCGAAAGTGGAAGGATGTAGGTACCGGGGGAGACCGAGACTAACCTACTTAGACCAGATTGGTCAAGTACTGAAGGAAAGTGGAGTCAAGAGTCTCCGAAACCGGCGAGCGTGTATGAAGAGAATTATGAATGTTCAGTAAGAGAGTGAAGTATGTAAGGATAGAGTTCACTGGCACTCTGTTCTCTCTGCCTACCCTGCAAGGGATATGGCGTGATGATTTATAGAAAGTTGGGCTCCCGTCTGTCTCGTTCACCAAACGAAGCGACTACAGCACTTTGCCACTGCTCAGACGTCGATATTCTGTTAGAATGTGATACTACGTCGGATGGACCAGTCCGTTGCTGTAAACATAAAACTGTCAAAAGTGTAGTCCAACAGTTGTAGTATTAAAGTCCTAATTTCAGTTTGTTAAGCTTATTATCATTGGAGTCTAATGTATGTGAATCAACTACGATTTTATTACCTTGGGAAGGTTTATGTTCAGAAGTTGTCGTGTATAACCTTTTCTTTGGGGACGGAGAACCCGTAGCGCCAATGGAGATACAATACGATAGGTTAAAACCTATCGTATTGTAGCTCTCCATTGGCGTTCTTTCCACAACGCCAGTTTGAAACGACGGCCATATTGAAAATATTAGAATATTGCGTATTGAATATTACATATATTGTCCCGAAACCAGAAGGACGTATGCAACATTTCAGCACAATAGGACATCAAGAAATAGGTCAAAGTTAACGTACAAGATAATAAACAGACACTGAGATAGGTGAAACTAAATAAAACCTTGTAAAAACATTTCAAAGTAAATTTCGTAACAAATATTTTCTTTACAAAAGGTAGATTTAATATAATTTCTCATTCTTTCAGCGTAGGTACCGTTATCCTTAACAATGTAAGAAGATATGGTCCATATAAACAATATTATTAGTAATAAAAACTGGTTAGATGTTTGTTCAGCGAGACTATGTCGCAGTGATTACAGACTTTGTTTCTGTTTGTCATGGTTTTCATAGCGTCCTGTTACATAATAGTTTTTTTTACGTAAGTTGTATTAAGGATACGATATATTTACCCTATCTTTTCTCCTGGATTCATACAATATAACCAAGGCATTGGTATTTATCCTGTAGTTTCCGTATATTTAAGAATACAATATTCTCCACGCCTTTGTTTTTTACTCGTAAAATATAAAAGTAATAACAAAGAAACTTGCTACTAAAAATTTAGTCATATAACGCTAGTTGTTTTCCAATGTGACATTTTGTTAACTAAACTTTAGGAAATATGGTAATTGATTACCAGTATTTTAGTGTATTAAACTTTGTAGTCACGTGATGCTAATTATATTCCAGGTTGATACTTAGTATAGTAGACAATCAAAATTCGAAGCAATTTTTGTGTGAAATAATTATGTGTGCAATCCGCATTGACTGTTTTGAATCTGGATGTAATTTGTATCTGCTAGTTTTCTGTTTGTAAAATCCTCCGCTATTTAAAAATTTATTCTATAGTAGGTGATGCTTTCTTTCTAAAAAACTAAAAAGGTAACTATGTATTTTTATGGATTTTTATCTTAGTTTAAAAATGAGAGGGATCCTGAAAACGCTGACTAGACGTATGACCAGCAACTGCTTTTTTTATATAAGATACTTTTTGCTGATACAGGGATTTTTTGGAATTTCTCTATCATATATTTAAATAAAAAAGAATAACGACTAGTCACGATAACAACAAGTTTTTCAAAGTTCCTGCTTTTATCTTAACTCCATAACAATTTATATTAGCAATGGAAGATGTAGAAATTCTTATGCAATAGATAAAACTATAATATCAAGATTGGGCTGGTCATTGAACTACCAACTATTAAAGCAAAACGTTTTGATAAGGCACGTTTTCCGAGATATCATATCAGGAGCCGAGATTGTTAGAAATACAAATAAATATATGACATAATGAATTCCCTGTAATATCTTGTGAAGTTAAACTATTAATAATGATGTCTTTTTGCTTTAATATAATTTAGGACACTATATAGTGTGTACAATTATTTAGTTATGGGAACAGAAATGATTTTAGATTTCAACACATAGCATACTCTCTGCTCACGGCTCTGTAATTTGCGCAGTCATAACGTGAACCCTTGTTTTTAAATAAAGGCACGATGACTGCGCTATTCCAGTCCCCGGGAATCATTCCCGAGCTCCAACATAAATTGAGAAGCAACAGGAACGCCTCCCGGACACAGGAGCCACCAAGCTTGATCATCTCGGCAGACACCATATCAATGCCCGCTGCCTTACCATTTTTCAAACTTCTTATCGCCCATTCAACTTCATCCATACTGATGCCATCGGAGGACGCCGTTGTCGAATGTTGATCTAATAAACCACATGCCACACCGGCGTCAACCGTAGCATCCGCATACATATCGCCAAAATATTCACTCCATCGGCTTAACACGTCTTGTGTTTGTGTAAGAATGTCTCCACCTTTAGACCTTATTTTATTCATTCTGAAGGCTGACCAACCACCCCGAGACTTCTTCACCTCCCTCCAAAAGAGTTTGGTGTTACCCTCGAAGGTTTAGTCAGCCTATCTTCTGCACTCATATTTGCTCTATCACGTTTCTCTTTCACTAAGGCCTTGGTGTCATTCTTACATTGCCGATATATTTCTTTCTTCTGTTCAGTCATACTGTCATTCAGATTCAAAGAAGAGACATAGTCCAGCCACGCTTTCTTCTTTTGCTCTACGGAAGCTGCCACTTCCGCATCCCACCATGCATCACCATTTGTTTTTCTATACTTTTTTGAACTTCCACATACTTCTTTCGCTGTATCTACCATACTCTCTTTCAATACTCTCCAGCAATGTCTGATTGCGGCTGGCTTGCCATCGTCAGCTGTTCTCGGACACCCTCTGCATACTTTTCTCTTACACACTCTTCTTACAACCTTTCAACCTTTATTCTTTCAAGCCCTCCGAAGTGGACACGCTCTCGCCAGTGCCTCCACTTTCTGAACAGACCACTAAATCTCGCAATAACGAGATAGTGGTCCGTATCGACTGTGGGAACCCTGTAGGCTCTTGCGTCCAATATTTTGCTTCGGAGGCGACTGTCTACCAAAATTAAATCTATTATACTTTTCTGTTCATTCCTTCTCCATGTATACATATGGATGTCCTTATGTTGGAAAAATGTGTTTGACACAATAAGGTTTTTCTCCATACATACATCCGCTATGAGCCTACCTGCGTCGTTCACTCTCTTATCACCAAATGGACCAAGTACGTCCTCATAGTCGGGACGCTTGGTCCCCACCCATCCGTTCAAATCTCCGCATACAATCACGCGTTCACTGGTTTCTGCCATATCCAGAACTTCCCTAACATTATCCCAAAACTTCTCTAGGTCTGATGCCACCGAGGATCCTACGGGAGCATATGCTACAACCATGAATACCTTGGTGACACCTAGTTTTATACGGACCCAAAGAAGTCTGGGATCATACATGCCGTAATCCTTCACACCTGAGGCCAAGCGAGAGGACAACAGCACTCCTACCCCCATGCTGGCTCGATCGCACTGTGGTACACCAGACCACAGAGCCATCCCGCCACCGGGAAGATCGCAGGCGTCGCTGCCCCTTCGCTTGGTCTCTGTTACACAGAGCACGTCTAGCTGTTCGTCCGCCATGACGGATATCAGCTCGTGCAACTTCCCTTCCACACAACCTCTTACATTCCACGTGCTCACCCAGCACTCTGCTCTCCTCGACTCGCCTGACTGGGCAAGGCGTGATGGTTGGCCGCCCCCATCGCCGCAACTGCCGAAGTTCGTACCGACGGGGGCGGGTCGGTACGCGTCGCCTCCGGGGGTCGCCCTAACCCGCGTTGCGGTACGCATATCGAGCCGGATTAGCAGTCTAATTAGACTGGCAGGGGATGCGAACGAGCACGCTCCGGACTATGCCCCGCAAAATACTAGAAAATAGTGAGAAAATTTACTTTTTCATAATCAGTTAATTTTACGTGTGGTGACGGAGTAAGAATACAATTCGCCACCATCTCACCAATAGGTGATCGTAAGAGACGACTAAAGGATGTAAAATGCATATACTATCTATGCAAAAGAAGGAAAACTTGAAACAAAACCCTAAATCAACACGTTTGACCAACGTGGTATAGTAGGTTAATAGCCTCATCCAAACGCGAAGAACCGTTTGGAAAAAACAAATTAATAAATTGCGTACGAGCAATAAATAATTGCTCGTACGCAATTTTTTATTGAGTACAAGCCGACAGCACACCTGATGGTAAGTGTCACTGCCGCCCATGGACCTTTGCAATACCAAGGCGCTGTCTACCAATAAAATCTCCAAACCCGCCCAGTTGGGCTTCCGGCTCTCTCGCTCACCGAACGAAGCGCAATAGCACATTGCCACTACTCAGACGTCGATCTTTTGCAAGAGTGTGGTACTACTCCGGACGAAACGGCCCGCGGCTGTAGACAGAAAACTATCAACAGCGTAGTGCTACCACTATTACAAATATTATACACCTTAATCGCTATTTACGACAACTTTGGCCAATTTTCTTTTTTTTTTTTTGTGTCTGTCTTTTAGCTGTTAGCCGCAGATGGCTGTCACAGCTTAACCCGGACTATGGGAGAGCGCTGAGTGCTCTCAACCCGGTAGTACTTTAGCCACGATAAGAGCTGATTTATATTCTTAATCAGAAATTGCATAGAACAAAGGATATGTAAATACAGAATATAAAATCTAGATAACAAAACACCAATCTGTTTCAGTAATAAATGTTATAAATAAAACTGTATACGAACAAACAGAAATCAGTTTGGTACAACGGCACGCGGATATTAATAATGCAGATCTAACTGAGGCGGGCCGCTGTTAATAATTGAAGAGGGAGGCTATGGATTATGTGAACGTATCGATCAAACGGTGCTAGTTGACTACTTCGTTTTGAACACTAACAGGTTCGAAATAAGTGAAAAAACAGCGCCAGTATTCTGCCTGGCAAAAATTGAGCGAGACACTTTTGGGACAGTCATGGTACATAATTTTTTTTTTTATGTTTTTTTATTAATCCATTTATATTTTTTAACCTCTTTCCTTGTTCTCTTTTCTTGTCTTGTCTAAATACTATAGCAGTATCTATTTTTGTTTGTATTTATTTTATTTTCAATATGTATTCTTTATATGTACCTACCATATGTTTTCATGTTGATCATTGACTGTATAAATGACGTAATGGTTAAAATACCAACTGTCCCTACTAGTGCCATAAGTTCGATTCCCACGCAGGATAAAACTTTGTGCGATACACAAAGGTTTGTTCTGAGTCTAGGTGTAATTTATTTACGTTATTTGCATGTTTTGTAAAGTCCCCTGCAATACAGGGATTGTTCCCTTAGTGCAGGGTAGTTTTTTTAAAAAGAAAAATAAGTGTTTCCTGGCTTCTCTCGCTAAATAAATGTCTTCTTCTTCAAATATTATCGTGTTATATTATTTGCAGTAGTTCCTAGCGAAATATTTATATGAATTTATTCAAGTATCTATGAGCTACGGGAGAAGAATATAATTCTTGTCATTTCTTTATTGCCCAAGTCATATAAATCAGTTAAGAGTCGCCTTAGGAGAAGGGGCAGCAGCTGTCTCTTGGGAAATTTATGGCGTTTATGGCATTATTGCCAAAAATGTATGTAATTGTGGTATAGCCACACCGTTGACAGTTTTCTATTTACAGCCGTTGAGCTGGTCGCTCCAGGATAGTAATATGCTCTCGCAAATAATCGACATTTGAGCAGTGGCAATATGATGTTGCGTTTCGTTCGGTGAGCTAGAGAGACAGCAGCCCAATTTTCGGTGTGGGTTTGGTGTTTTCAACTGTGGGCGGCTACCTAGGTCACTCTAACCATTACCATAATTGCTTCTTGTTTATTTGCCATCATAAACATGACGGTGCCCAGTCAGGGCAGTTCCATCATACCATGGTGCAAAGGATAGATTATTAGAGATGAATAAAACAAACGAATGCTGAATAAACACTGCTTATATTGAGTAACGTATTTATAACAAAGATTAGGTACACATCATTAGCTGTGTGGTAGCGGCTACGAATACTAAGACAACACCCAATACTAAGGAAGCAATTATTGTATTTGGGGGACTTTAAAAACATGTAATTAAAAGCAACTAATTACATTAAAGAGTAAGAATAAAATTGAGTAAGAATACAATTCACCACCCCCTATCTTACCCGTGGGTGAGCGTAAGAGACGACTAAGGGATATAAAAGACATATAACATCTTTGTGAGAGATGGAAAACTCGAAACAAAATCCTGTACCAACACGTCTGACCAGCATGGTATAGTAGGTCAATTTCCCTCTTATTACGTAGGAGGCTCGAGCTCAACAGTGGTACGTATATGAGCTGAGATGATGATGATGATGAATTACACTCAAACTCAGAAAAACAATTTGTGAATTTTATAATTATTCTGCGTGGGAAGACGACTAAGAGGCTTATGATGACCTGGGCCAACTCCATCTGATGCTGTTTGGTTAACAATTACATTCCCAAGGAGGGTTAACGTCTGGCAGGCGGCCAGTCATAAAACTATTGCCTTTTTTATACTTTTACAATATGTACTATAAAAGAAAAGTACATATTGTATCGACCCCAAGTAATTTGGATAAGAATCGGAGAATGATGATGTTCTATAACTACAATGTTAATCCAATCAATAGATTGGCTACGTCCGAAGCGCTGTATATTAAGTAATTGACTTATAGGAAGTATTTATTAAATGTTAATTGGACAAATCGATTGGTACAATGATTATATTAGTTATTTATAACTATTGTATGGACAATACGGTTCACGTATATCTATTGTAGTGAAAGAGGAATTAAGGAACATTCAAGTTCTATTAGGCTAATTGGCTGTTATTGTAAGATCGAATAAGATTGGATTACAATGAAATGATTATAATGAAAAAAAAAAGTGTGTGTATCAGCTCCGACGCACGACTGGAGTTTACTCCTTAAGTACGATTATCAAAACAGGCGCAAAAAAAGCTCATTTGACTAAAAATAATATATATATTTTTATTTACATTTATTAAAACTGTTCAGTAAAGTATTATCTCACGTCAGAAAGTGAAAGATGCGCAGAATAGGTTGCGCACCAAAAACGTAACGAGGTCATTCG
Organism: Lymantria monacha; assembly: GCA_905163515.2. Classification (NCBI taxonomy): domain Eukaryota; kingdom Metazoa; phylum Arthropoda; class Insecta; order Lepidoptera; family Erebidae; genus Lymantria; species Lymantria monacha. The sequence continues at coordinate 32,627,517 of LR991088.1, forward strand.
ATCACTAGATTTTACTCCTCAAATTTTTCTCATACCGGGCGCCTTATATGAAAATCGATTCTTAAGGAGTAAACTCCAAAAATATTCTATTTCACAAGATATAAATAATTATAATTACCCAATAAAGTTTTTTTTTTTCAATGTAGTGACGGTGAAACAATACAATTAATTATTCTTTTTTTTGGTCCCTGGGTCGTAAATGACGAGTAAGGGATATATTATGTAATTACAATAATATATGTGCAGGAGAAGGAAAACTCGATAAAATCCTATAATAATATGTTATGTCTGACCAGCATTGTATAGTTTATAAATTTTTCTTCCTATTGTGTAAAAGGATTAATCAATCAACTTACAACTTATGACTTTGTTTTTGGATAATGTATATTAGATACTAGCTTCTGCCTGCGACTTCGTCCGCGTGAAATAGTCGTAAGTTAGCGTTAATCCAAAGTAACTATTCCTCCTACAATATTTCATCCCACTTTTCTATCCTTTACAACGCTTTTTCCAATTAAAAAGTATGCCTATGTCCTTTCTCAGGATTTACACTATCCGTGTACCAAATTTCATTTAATTCGGTTCAGTAGTTTTGCCGTAAAAGCGAGCCAGATAGAGTTACTTTCGCATTTATAATATTAGTAAGGACACCTTTTCTACTATTTGCACTTTCTTTGTATAGCAAATTAAATTATATTATCATTCTCCTATGTTATTACCCACTGCCTAGATATTGAAGGTGATTATACAGTCTACAAATATTTGAAAAATATCGTTTATTTAAGAACCATGTACCATTTGATCGCCACAATTTATAGATTTTTGATGTCAAGATATTTGAGGTGCAGCATTGACTCTTATGTTTAAGATAGGCGAGCTAAACGGTATAATTCCCTATTTTAAGCATAGATTTCACATATTTCCAAGAGCGTTTTTTAGAGAAAAAAGGTTTCTCATATTTTTTCTTCAAAGGCAAGGCAAGAGCTGTTTAACTTTATAATAAAGTTGTTGATGTATGCAGTCACACAATATTAAAGATTTTATCTTACATGCCGAAGATTTTACATATATAATGTCGAAGTCATTCCCAAGGAGGTTTGACGTCTGGCAGGTGGCCGGTCATATAACTATTGCCAATAACATTTACAATATGTACTATGAAAGAAGAGTACATATCGTATCGACCCCAAGTAATTGGGATAAGAGTAGGAGAATGATGATGAATGTTGAAGTCAAAAGCGTTCGTCGATTATTTGATCTTGATATATCAGCTTACAGAGGTATTAATCTGCACAGTCCCTAGGATAGCCACTAATGCTTTGTGAATGGTAATTTATATTTAAAATAATATTGCAATCAAAACTATTGTATGAATGATTAAAAATTTACGATTTAATTACAAATTAATGATCCGTGGTTTTATAGGAAAAGATATAAAAAATAATTAAAGTACGAATAACCGTTGCATAAGGTTGAAGTAAAACTTCTTTGACATTGTGATAGATAACAATTAAGTTAAAAATAAGTTATATTACAATTTAAATATATAGCTCTCATACTAGTTCTTTCTACGCTATATTTTCTTCTCCAATTCTCTAATAATTTTCGGCAATTCCTGACTTAATTCTCAAATATCGACGCCTAAGAAAATTTTCTTCAATAAATGTTAATTAAGGAGTTCTCTATAAAATATGCACATGATTTTTAGTTGGAAAAATGTTAATAAATTTAATTCTATCAGCAACAATCTGTTACGTGACCGGATATACGTATCAAACTGAAAAACCGTTTCTTTTAAAATTAACTCCGGAACAGGTAATGCAAACATTTGATGGTGTCATGTCCGATGAATATATAAAAATCTTAGCTAAAGATTTTGCAACAAAAGCAGCTGCACATTTTATGAATGAAATAAGAAACCAAAAGAATGCTCTAATAGCGAGACTCAACAAACAGCGTGATGATGAACAAGATAGGTATGTACCATTCATATATTAATCATTAGGATAATTCCTCGACTTTTTCTTAAGAGATATCATATGCAGATGACATCGATGCAAGAGAAGCAAAAGTCGAAATAAAAGTCTGTGCCAACACGTCTGGCCAATATGATATAGTAGTAGGAAAAGGTCCGAGCCCAACAGTGGAACTTGAATGAGCTCAGAGTGATGCTTTACAATTCACCCATTACCCTGTCTATGTGTACCAATAAATATATCTATCCCTATATGGGGAACAAATCAAACCATTAGTTATGTTTAAGGGCACTTACATATTGTCAATTTATATTTCATTTAAAATTAATCTAATAACGTACCACCGGATCGGAATGCAACCACAATTTGATAAGATCCAGTACGTAATTCAGCGTGCCCATATTTTTTAAAATTATTGTTTCCAATACCAAATATAAGAAAACAGTTATTTATAATTTTAAACTATTTATCAAAAATAAATACATAATATATGTAAATAAAAAGCCTGCGGCTCGATAGTAATCTGCGATTATAGAAAGAAAGAAAGAAGAAAGAAAGAAAGAAAAACATTTATTTTTTTCTTGTTAAAAACTAATGAAAATAAACAGAACTAAAGAAAACAACTTCTGGTATAAAATTACATTAACAAGATTTTTATTTTTTATTTAAATTACATTAATGAGATTAGACGATTTTATAAAATAGCGCTGATATTCTGCCAACACCTGGTACATTTTAAAGAAATTATTAAAAACATGACTAGTATAAAAGTGGAAGAGTGTGTGTGTGTAACGATGTATGAATAATTTCAATTATGAACATGCCGTACAAATTCAAATGCAAAATTACATCAACATCTATTCAGGTCTTTGGGAGGAGTATAGAAGTAAATAATTTGTTTGATATCTATATCACAAAAGACAATTTAATTTTAAATTTTTTATGAATTTGTTTTGATTATTTTTATTTTGTATAAATTTTCATTTGAAATGTCAAATCATCCAGAAAATTCCAAATCATTATTGCTTGATGATCAAAAAAATAAAACAAATCTAAATTATTCTGTATGGTAGTAAAATTTTATTTAATTTCATTACTTTAAGGATACCATCAAAACCGAAAGAATATACTGAAACAGAGATGGATACTGAAGCAGAGATAGATACTGAATCAGAGACAGAGATAAGTAATGAGAAAGATGATAAGACAGAAACACATTTAGATGAAAGGGAGGCTTTTAGACTTTTGCAAGCACCATCACCAGATGGTGATCATTTGGAATCTTCAGGAGAATTTTCTGATAAAGAAGATAGGAAAATACCTGTTATACAAGTGACAAAGATTAATGGAAAATATTACAGGCGACTTCTAGGAATGATATAACATTCACCACCAACCTCCTCTTATCATAATTACTTGGGGTCGACGCAATATGTCACCTCTTTCCATACAATCCTTTCAGACATCATCGCTGTCATCTCTCCCAGACTATCTATGTCATGTTTCACGCAATCCATCTGTTGTTTGGTCTTTCTTTATCCCTAAAGCTTTCAATTTAAAACTTTTCTCACAACATCACTTCCAATCCGTCTCATCACATGTCTATCGTTTACTCCTCAAATTCGCCGTTACTGGTGTAATTTTTCTTATACGTTTATTCCTTATTTTATCATTTACCGTTACGCCGTACATCCATTTCAACATTCGCATCTCTGCTATATGGAATGGTCTCTCATACAGCGATTTTTTATCCCAAAATGCTGAACCATTCAGTATAGCAGGCAGAAAGTATATGACATTATATTAATTAAATGTATATTAATTGTACTAAATTATTACGTAAATGAGTTATTCATCATGATCGTCTCAGCTTATATACGTCCCACAGGGGACATGCGCCATATATAATTGGAGAGAATTTGACATACTATACCAAGCTGATCAAACGGTTTGGTATAGGTTTTATTTTCGTGTATTCTTTCTCTAAAAGTAATGTTATCTGTTTGCATCCTTTACTTACCTATTTCGATCATCATGAGAAAGGACGCAGTGGTTGTACTTCTTATCCCGTTATCATACGGAATAATGAGTTAATATTTTATTTTAACTTTAGAAGGACTATTTGTCTTTGATTTGAACGAATAAGAATAGACGACAAAAAATATAAACCTATTTCTCCAAAGGTTGAACGATATGAATGTGGGAGTCCAGATGGGCGACTCAGCGGTCACTGCTCTGCTATATGCAGATGATGCAGTCCTGCTGGCACAGTCAGCGACTGACCTGCAGACCCTAGTCGACACAAGGACAGAAGATTGTAAGAAAAGGGGGTCTACGCGTGAATGTGAGCAAAACCAAAATAATGGTCTTTGAAAGAGACGAAGCCAGAAAAGATGTAAGAGTAACAATAGGTAATGATATACTAGAGCAAGTGGATGAATTTGTATATCTTGGATGTGGATTTAGCCGAGATGGAAGGTACACCACTGATATAGAGCGAAGAGTGAATGCGGGAAATAGAGTGAACGGAGCGTTGGGGCAACTTCTCGGCAGCCACCACCTCAGCCAGAAGGCACGTGTAGCAATACATAACGCAGTGCTTGTCCCAACATTACTGTATGGAAGCGAGAGTTGGGTATGCAGAAAAGAGTATGAAAGTAAAATTAATGCGGTCGAAATGCGATCTCTGCGGAAAATCTGTGGAGTTAGGCTGACCGACCGCATTCGTAATGACGACGTAAGAGAGCGAGTAAGTATGAAAGAGAGTATTGGTGTAAAGATGCGAAAGGGAATGCTCCGATGGTTTGGACATGTGGAAAGAATGCCGAACGAACGTCTGGTTAAGAAGATATACAATGCGAAAGTGGAAGGATGTAGGTACCGAGGGAGACCGAGACTAACCTACCTAGACCAGATCGGTCATGTACTGAAGGAAGGTGGAGTCAAGAGTCTCCGAAACCGGCGAGCGTGTATGAAGAGAATTATGAATGTTGAGGAAGCGAGTGAAGTATGCAAAGATAGAGTTCTCTGGCACTCTGTTCTCTCTGCCTACCCTGCAAGGGATATGGCGTGATGATATGTATGTATGTATTCCTGCAATTTAACCCTAGATGCAATAAGTAAAATACGTCAAATTATGGGGATACAATTCGTCATTTTTTATTCTCAAGTAAATCAATATATGGGGTGAGGCTATTATAATCACTCAGACACTATTCTAGCCTTCACGATTGCTATTCAAATCCAGGATCATAAATAGGACAACTCGAGTTTATCAGACCAATTAGGGAGTTTTGTAAAATATCTATGTATACGTCTACTGTATAGTGAATGCAACGTCCATTAGAGAATTTGTTCTGAGTCAAGCAAGTGTTAATTGAATTTTATTTAGAAACAACACTAAATCTGCAACTGTCCAAAAGACAAAAATATTTTTTTGTGTTCGTGATTAATGATTAAGAAAGTATTAAGAAACATCCACAATTCATATTTTATTGTAGATTTTTTAAATAAGCAATAAGTCGCTCCAGTTTCGAAAGAGCTTGAAAGAAAGTATAGATTTTCACTGTCTATGATTATGACATAATTTTTGTCATTCATATTAATCAAAGTATATTATTACCATACCACCAAAAATAAAATAAAAATAACCCAAGTCGCTTTTATCACGCCTAAATGTTCAGTACCAATATTAAAAGAAAATTGGTGTATATCTAATGTCACGATCGACAATAGACTGTTTTTTGCTTTTCAATAACAAATTTCAATGAAAGAAGCAACACAAAAGGCGAACCTGCCATCAACGATCACTTATTCACTCGACAACATGCCCGAATAAGCTTTTATCGGCCTTCACATTATTAAAAATGTATAGAAAGCCGTGTAAGTATTAAATATTTACGGGCTCCTTAAAGGTGTTATCCTTGGTCCATCAGAAAGTAATCTGGACACTAATATAAGGCGTGAAAAGGGTTTCACAAATTCCTATTGACGTTATTAGTTCAGATTATAGTTAGTTATTTTATACACATATTTTAGTTATAAGTGCTGTGTGGTAGCGGCTACAAATACTACCAACCCTTACTTTGCTCGTGGATGTCGTAAAAGTCGACTAAGAGCCTTATAATGACCTGGGCCAACTCCATCTGATGTCGTTTGGCCAACAATTATATTCCCAAGGAGGGTTGACGTCTGGCAGGCGACCGTTCATAAAACTATTGCTAATAACTTTTACAATATGTACTATGAAAGAAGAGTACATATCGTATCGACCCCAAGTAATTGGGATAAGAGTAGGAGAATGATGATTTTAGTTACAAGTTGGACACTCAATAGTTGAAATCTTAGAATAATATGTAGCTGTTTTGAAAATATATTCATCATCATCATTATTTTTTTTGTAGTCTGCTGCTTGAAGTAGATTTCCCTAAAATTGAGAATAAAGTGTCATAGTCACTATGCTTGGCAGTTAGCGTGGCATTCACTGTGAGATTTTATATATTTACCATGAGATGCCTTTTGTAAGGCTTCCTAGTGACACTTTCTTTAGCTGATTCTTACGCCTCCCAAGGCTAAGTAAGTGGTGGCGGCAATTGTATTTTTATCCCATCGAAAATAATTTATTATTTATTTCTTTAATCTAGATTAATTAAAATTTAAAGAGAATATAAATAAAAATGGGCTCGTATAAAAAATTCCAATATGTTAATCCTTTCATCTGTTGGCGGCATGATATAAAATCACTTTCATTCAGAAGGAACCTGTCAAAAATAAAAATGTTACAAACAGCTGTTGGGTCATCTAAAAACGATAAATATAATGTGAATTTTTCGATTTTAAATTTATAAAGATTATAATTTTTATGTAAACCTTTTTGTCTATAATTTTTGCAAACAACGTTTTATTTACAAATTTGTAAACTTCTAGTAATAACAACTTTATTATAAGATTAATTTATACCAGCAGTTTTCATATTAGGTACAGGTTTGGTAGTGTTTTATTTCAAGTTTTCTCTGTCCTAAATGTTATATTCATATTATACTCGTTTTTTACCTGACTTCTTCATGTAATGGCATTCCGAATACTTCCAACTTTTAGTTTGCTCGTGGGTATTGACGACTAAATGCTTTACATTGGCCTGGAATACCTGCATCTGATGCCATCTGCTAGTTAATTGTATTCCCAAGAAGAGTTGACATCAAGCAGGTGGCCGATTAAAACTAAAGCTAAAGAGGTTTTTATCTTCCCACAAGTTATTAAATTTTGACCTACTTTTTGTATTAAAATTCATTTATCAAAACTAAAGTGATCCTATATTAAAATATATTGTAGTTGATCAGTTACTTTCTACAATAAAGATGGCTTGATGTTGCTGTGTGATAGCGGTTAAGAATACTACCAGCTCTTACTTTGCTCGTAGATGTTGTAAAAGACGACTGAAAATTTTATATCGTCCAGGGCCAACTCCACTTAATGCCGTTTGTTCAACAATTACATTCCCAAGGAGGGCTTACTTCAGGCAGGTAGCCAGCCATAAAACTATTGCTAATAACCTTTGTAAAATTACGATGGAAGTAGAGTATACATAGCGTTGACTCCTTGTAATTGGAATAATAGCAGGAGAATGATGATGATGAATGATGACTTGATGCATTTGAAATACCTTAGTGACCAGTGACTATGAACGCTAAAGTCTTTTAATCGTGTGAATATAATTTTATATCATCATCCTAGCTCACGTATGTCCCAATGCTGGGTATGAGCCATCTCCACACTAGGAGCGAAATTAACCTATTACATCACGCCGGTCAAATGTTTTGGTATATGCTTTTATTACGAGTTTACCGAGTAATCCGTGTGGTGACGGAGTAAGAATACAATTCACCACCCCACACATCTTACCCGTGGGTGATCGTAAGAGACTATTAAGAGATATAAAACGCATTAATATCTATGCAAGAGAAGGAAAAGTTGATTAATTTCTCTCCGATTACGGAGGAGGCCCAAGCCCAACAGTGGGACGTATATGGGCTTTTTTTTTTGGGACTAATCCCACCACACATTCCCACCATTGTAACTCCTGTAAGCCAGGATCCACAATGGTCACTATAAATGACACCGAGCCATTCAATTAAAAATAAATATATAAATAAATAAATGACACCGTGCCATTCAATTAAAAGTTTTTCATAGACAACGGATTGCGGTGCAAACGATCGAGCAATTTTATTACGGTCGCGCGGTAGAAGGAAATCTGTGTTCATATTTTCCCTTGTCGTGTAATACATTGATGCCCGTCTCTGAATCGCCAAGTCAACCGGAAGTATACCCGCGAGTACTGGCAAGGCCTCGGTACTGACCGTCCTGTAGGCTTTACACAAGAATATTAAGGCCAATCGCTGGCTTTGTAATAATTTAAGGCGAGCTGCCCCTATGGTAGCCATATCAGCCCAAACGGGTGCAGCGTAACAAATACACCCCAAATATGTGGCCATTTATATAGTTTTCAGTGTATTAAAACGAAGGCCCCAGGTAGACGTTGATATTCTAGTAAGCGCATAGAAATTTCGTTTCGCTCTTTCACCTACAGTTTTAATATGCTCGACAAATGAAAATCTTTTTTCTAAAAGTATACCAAGATAGCAAACTGAATCTTTCTTTTTGACTGTCATATTATTGAATTTTATACGGCAACGATTGTAAATTTCCTTTTAATAAAAGGTGATACGTTTTTTGTGAGCAAATGTAAGCCGATTTCGTGTGCCCCATTCGAATATATTATTGAGACAAATTTCTGCTAATTTCTCTAAACCGTCTCTAGTGTTGGATTCTAGGAGTAGATGACCGTTGTCGGCATAGCCGATCAACTGACAGTGTTTCGGCAGAGGTAATTAGAGGAAATCGTCAAAACCTAAATTTTATAGATATGGATTTAGCACCGAACCTTGGGGGCAGCCCATCGTCAGTAGCTTCGACACAGCATGGTGACCAAGTTTCAGTTTAGTCGAACTTTGTGAAAAGTATGACTGTATAATTAAGTAGATATTTCTATAGCACCCACGAGTCTTTAATTTAAGAAGTAGCACACATATATGGGCTGCGATGATGATGATGATGATGAGTTTACCTTCTCTAGGGTAGATGTTATATGCCACCGAAAACAAAGATCGGGTACCGGTGGCCGGCTCGCACGGCGAAGAGAGGCACTTTGCAGAGTGGGTCTATGGGATTGCGCGCCGCCTCTTCCGTCACCCCGGACCGATTTGGCGGGGCGTGACCACTCCATGGCCCCCGCAAAAAAAAGATAGATGTTATATGCATATTTTATCCCTCAGTCGTCTTTTACGATCACCCATGGGTAAAATTGGGGATGGTGAATTGTCTTACTCCGTCACCATACGGAAAATTTTAATATCACAAGTGTATATGTTAGAAATCTTTTGAGATACATTGTTATAATATAGAATTTGATAAATATTCATACTGTTTCATCTCAACGTAGCCCTCATAGATTTTCTCATAGACATTTTCACATGGTTATGAACCTCAATAGGCGTGCGCATTTTTAAGCGAACTCATTTCGGTGCTCATTTTCGAGTATGAAGGCTCTTTTGAAAGGAACTGTATTACGCACACACAATGGGGGCCGAAGCGAAGGATCTCGTAGGAAAGCGAGAGGAAATCCGTTGAGATCGTCGCGGCCATAATTCACATTGCACCATGAATTATTGATGGCAGGCTCAGAGCCTGGCCCAACTCAGATTAGATTATAAATAAATAGCTGTGAGATGCTTTTAAATATGTGTTGAGATCAAAATCATGAGAGAAACAACGTCGATTTTATTTATGCTATTGTGAATGTGTGAGAGATTTTTGTTTTGTATTTATTTTATTATAGAATAATGTTGCACTATGAAATAAGATCTATATTAAAGGTAACTTTACGAAAATAAAAGTCTTCGTGTAGAGACCGAGTCAGAATACAATTCACTATCAGGAGATAGTACCCACACCCCAGATAGGATATCTTGGGTGTCGGTTTCGTTAAAGATGACTAAGAAATATGCCTGTACCATCTGTGAAAGTGAATGAAAACTCGAAATAAAACCCTATATTGTCTGATCAGAATGTAGCTGAATTTCCCTCCCATTGTGTAGGAAGCATATGAGTTGAGATAATGATGAAGATTACGAATATAAATTCAGTTTACCTAAATTAAGAAATAGTTTGAGGTTAACATTGATCGGCGCGTCGAGTCGGATGGCATCTGATAAGCCTATCGAGTTGCAACTCGCCCGACACGCCACTCATGACAAACGCTGGACTCCAGTGACCCACCCAGATTTCGTAGAGATTCATCTACGGCAGGTTATAGAGTCGCCTGCCGCTCCTCCACTGCCTCGAACGGATAGGACGGAGTATGATGATACCATTGTCTGTACCCAAAAAAAGTGAATATTAATACACTTATAATACTTACTATTGATAGGATAATGGTAAAAGTAGCGAACTCTAGAATAAAGTGAGTTTAATTTGACACAGAGAAATAGTTGTGTGATTTGTAAATGGTTATTTGTTAAACTTAATCTTCAGTGTAGAGATGGGTCACGCCCATGTCGTGCGGTGTCCCACAGGGGTCGGTGTTGGGGCCGACTTTGTGGGACATCGGTTACGACTGGACGTTGCGAGGGAGTCTCCCCCCCGGGCTGGGGCTTATATGCTACGCTGAAGACACGCTCGTCACAGCCCGGGGCAAGACACTGGAAGAGGCGATGAGCCTGGCCACTCTCGGCACTGAGGAGATGGTCAGGCGTATCGAGGCGCTGGGGCTTAGGGTGGCCCTAGAGAAGACAGAGGCGCTCCTGTTTTATGGGCGCCTCATGGGGCCGCCCGTCGGCGTCTCGATCGTCGTCAACTCCGTCCCCATCAGTATCCAGGCCCATATGAAGTATTTGGGTCTGGTGGTCGACGGGAACTGGTGGTTTCGGGAGTATTTCCGTAGACTTGTTCCCCGGCTAGTCGGCTCGGCGTTCGCCCTATCTCAGCTGATGCCGAACTTGGGCGGACCGAGTTTCGAGAGTCGACGGCTATATGCGGGGGGTGATCCGTTCAATAGCATTGTACGGCGCTCCCGTGTGGGCGAGGGCTCTGACCGTCCGCCTTAGGGCTATTCTGCGGAGACCGCAGAGAGCCATGGCGGTCAGGGCTATCCGTGGATACCGCACGGTTGTGACCGAGTCTGCATGCGTATTGGCCGGAACGCCCCCTTGGGACTTGGAGGCGGAAATGCTCGCCGAAATATATCGGCGGGTGTCTTCAACTCGCGAAGAAGGTGGCGATGTTTCACCTAGCGAATTGGCCACCTGGCGTGAGGACGCTTGCCGGGAGGTTCTTTCCCGTTGGGCAACGCGGCTGGAACGGCTTCAATACGGATTACGAGTCATCGAGGCCGTCCGGCCCGTACTGATGGAGTGGCTGGAGAGGCGGTACGGAGTCCTCTCTTTCCGGCTGGTGCAGGTCTTGACGGGGCACGGTTGCTTCGGCAAGTACCTGTACACAGTCGCAAGGGTGGAGACAACTCCGTCCTGCCAACAGGGTGGCAGCGACCGGGACACTGCGCAGCATACGCTCGAGGTCTGCGTGACCTGGGCTCAGCAGCGCCGTGCCCTTGTCGCTGCTATCGGTGCCGACCTCTCGCTGCCGGCCGTCGTGAAAGCGATGGTCTACAGCAAGAGGAATTGGGACGTGGTCGCCTCCTTCTGCGAGGACGTCATCTCGCAGAAAGAAGCGGCGGAGCGAATCCGAGAGGAACTTCTCTTCGAGGATTCGCGCCGCCACCGGCGACTGGGGCGGCGGAGGCGTGAATACCTCCGCCTCATGCCGCCCTAGCTGAGGCAGCGGGTGATCGGACCGGGGATTAGTCTGGTCGCCCTGGGAGCGAGGCCACCGCGTGAGGACGACGCCCCGACGGTGCAAACTGTCCGGGCGTCAACATCAGCGAGGATACCCGTGAGGGTAGACCACCGGGTAGGCCACTGAAGAAAAAGACCGCGTACCAGTGACCCACCCGCACGGCGTCGAGAGGTATATTGTAGGGCGGGTCTACAGAGTCTTGCGCCGCTTTTCCTGTCGCACCGGACGGAATAGCGGGGTTTGACGTACCGTAGCCCGCCGCCAAAAAAAAACAAAAACCAAAAAAAAAACAAAAAAGAGATGGGTGGTGTGTGTTATGACTTAAAAATGTTTAGTTAAATTGGTATGTACTCTTTAAATAATTATTATTAATATAACAAGACTTGCTTATAACTGCCTTAGACATTTGGTTTACGTAAGTAGAGCAATCAACTTTAAATATTAATAAAATTACAAAAAAAAATATGACAATCATTTCGCGTTAACCACTACAATTGTATTTGATTAAAAATCAAATATGTACAAACGCGATAGAATACGTAAAAATAGTTTTATTTCAAATACAATTTTATTTTTATTGAAGTATTAAAAAAAGTTATTCAGCTCATAATAAATAAATTCGTACACGTTTAGAGAGCTAAGACGAAGAATTTAGTTATTACTTTTTCTGCCCTACTAATGAATTAGCAAACATAAAAAGAGCCATTAAAAATAGGCAATAGAATACACAAATAAGCATTGTTTTTAAATGTAATCTATATAAAACAAGTTAGTAGGACACTCCTTTGGGACGGGCATATGTTGTTTGCCTATTTACTGAATATATAGTTTCATCCCAAACCATTTGCTAATTATCCACCTGCCTATCAGTGTTCACATCATTTACCCGATGGAACCCTTTCAATAATTCACCGTGTATCGAGTCCGTTGTGTAAAGCGTGCGGTTTTACGGATTTCCGATACTGTTACTACTATTGTGTATAATAGTGTATATCGTTTGAATGATTAAAAGATTTCGATCTATTTGGATTTTGGAATCCTCATTTAGCGATAGGAAAAGATTATAGTAAACAGCACCCTCCTACATGGAGGAGAGCTTTACCCAAAAAGGGAATCCATCCAAGGGGGTCATACAGATAACTAATTATAGAACATAATAATAATTATATTTTGACATAAATTAATGAGTGTTAATTTACTATCTTATTTAATTTATAATTATTACATAACGTAAGTTTTTTTTTATAATTATATTTTGCGAATACAAACTTTTTCTTCTTTTTTTCCTTTACTTACTCGAGGAAGTTTTAAAAGTTGGATATCCTTATACAACTTAAGATATATAAGATAAGGATCTCTATAGGCAGTAATGTTCTTCTATTAAACTAACTGCAGATAATAGTTTATCTCTATACTAAATTTCTTCCAGATCCGTTCAGGCGTTCTAACGTAATTGAATTAGAAACATCATCTATCCAAACTTTTGCATTAAAAATGGAATTAATAATAAATTTGAAAGGAAGGAAACGTAAAAAAATATATTTAAATTTTATTTAAATTACATACATTTTAATTTTATTTAAATTTGGTGATCGAGTAATAATAAAATTTACATTTACGTGGGTGATCGTAAGAGACGACTAAGGGATATAAAACGCATATAACATCTATGCGAGAAAAGGAAAACTCGAAATGAAACCCTATACCAACACGTTTGACCAGCGCGGTATAGTAGGTCAATTTTCCTCCCATTATTGAGGAGGCTCGAGCCCAACAGTGGGATATTTATGAGCTGAGATGATGATGAATAATAAAATTTACAAGTCCATTCCTTGTTTGAGAGTATCATAAAAGTCAATTGAAAATATAAAAAAACACAAAGCAGTCATGAGGACTACCGACAGAAGTGAAAACTTAAACCTATGAAAATAATGAATATTCTAAATTAAAATAGAACAACAAGTACGTATTTCAGCTAATTTCACGATGCTTATATTGTTTACTTCGCTGCATAGCATAAATACCACGCGCATGTGCTTGGGATCTATCGACTCACTCTCTTTCTCTCTCCTACTTTTTGCCTTTGTGTATCATTCTTTCTCTCTCCCTCCTGTAACAGGTATACTACACGCATGCATTCGAGTGCCGTTGCGTTAAACGTTTAACGCAACTTTGTTGGAAGTCGCGATAGAAGTTTTACTTCAATAATATGCATTTAACTATACAAAAGTAGGCAGCCTCGAAATAACAACGCCAACTCGTTTGACCAGCGTAATAGAGTAGGTTAATTACCTCCTTTTTATAAAGGAAGTATTTACTCAATAGTTCAATACATATGAGCTGACTGTGATAATGAAATGTATTTTATTTATTTTATCAAGACTTTAAGTACATCCATTACATAACTTTTACCTTTACATCATAGCGTTATAATCCCCGTCACTCACGCTTACTGCCGAAGATGGCCTAAGTGGATTACAGAGCATTACACTCGGATCAATAAGTTCCCCAGTTCGATTCCCGCTATCCTCGCTACCGGTTCTTCTGGATTTAAGTATCTACTCGCGTCTATGAAATTGACATATTTATTTTAAGATTAGAGGAGATATTTATTTTTGTGCGTTTCCGTGTCCTAAATACGAATGTGTATATGTTGAATTTGGGATTTTATTTAGAGTATTATATTGGCTGTCTCGTTGATTTAGTATTATAATTATTTAATTGCTGATAATTGCATCCTAAGTTCGGAAATAGAGTAGAACAAAAAGAAATAAAACTAGAAATTTCGTCAAAAAATTATTATTCAAGCTTTATGTTTGAAAATATGCTCAGTCAATTTCATTAATATTGACTCTAATACAATTAAATTTGCATTTTTATACTTCTGATTCCCTTTTTTTTAAGAATACAATTCATTACCCCCTATCTCACACGTAGATGATCTTAAGAGACGATGAAGAGATAAGAAACAGATAACATCTATACAAGGGAAGGAATATTTAAAACAAAACCCTATACCAACGCAGGGGACCAACGTGGTATAGTAGGTCAATTTCCTTCCCATTATGGTGGAGTCTCGAGCCCAACAGTGCGATCCCACCCGTCCCTTCCGGGGCGACAGACGTGGGCGTATAGCCCTATAACCTACGGCCTTTATGATCGGCTGCCGAACATTAATCTTTCTTGAGAATGTAATTGTTGACCAGACAGAATCAGATGGGGCTAGCTTAGGTCAATGTTAGTTCTTAGTCATCTTTTTTATGACATCCACGAGCAATGTAAGGGTTGATAATATTCGTAAACCACACAATACATTCTGAATCCGTCATCACAAGTGGTAATTTATTGTTGCCATTTATGAATTATATTTATTTCATAAGCGACATGTGAAGGCATTGAAATGATAAATCTAAAGAGATTATCTTCTAAAGAAATGCGATTTTTTAAACAGCTGTATATAACGCTAGATACCTTTGTTGTTAAACTAAGTACGAAAAAAAAAAGAATTACGTTGGAATATTGAGATAGGTAAGCGGTACTCGTAATGAAGAGATTGTTTATTAAAGGTCTCTGAATTTAAAATGACAATAATTATATTTTAAACTAATAACTATATAGGATTTTAAACTATTATGGTCAATAATAGTCACGAAATTTTTTTTTTTTTTACACACCACCCTGCACTAAAGAAATAAACCTTGTATTGCGGGGGACTTTACAAACATGCAATTAACGCAGACAATTTACACCCAGACTCAGAACAACACTTTGTGGATGACACAAAGTAATGTCCCGCGTGGGAATCGAACCCACGGCACTGGCACGGAAGGTCGGTATCTTAACCACTACGCCACCTGTGCAGTCAATTATGGTAACAGAATTTATTAGTTTTGGAATATTTTATTATTTACATGTTGTCGATATTTTGGCAGTGTTACAATCGCTATTACTATGGAAGAACCCATCATTATCATTATCATTTCAGCTTATACGTATCTTACTGCTATGGTCAACTTGCTAATAACAACCATGCTAATCAGACAGGTTGGCATAGGTATAAATCTTAAAAAAAAAATTATACCTTAATCCCGTTAACCATAATTTTGTGAAGCTTGTTAGCTTAGTAGCTTTAAATTTATCTATTAATATTATTGAAAATCATAATTATATCCATTATTTTGTTGATATTTCATACGTGTATTTGAAATACCAATAACAGTGGTAGGAGCACACTGTTGACAGTTTTCTGTCTACAGTTGCGGGCCGGTCCGTCCGGGGTAGTACCACACTCTCGCAGAAGATCGACGCCTGAGTAATGGTCATGTGCATTGCGCTTCGTTCGGTGAGCGACAGAGGCGGAAGCCCAACTGGGTGGGTTTGGGGATTGTAATGGCAGGCAGCGGCCTAGCTGTAGCCTTGGCCAAAGGCCCAAACAGCAAAGTCCCATGGGCGGCAGTGACACTTACCATCAGGTACACAGCTAGCTCGTTTGCCACCACAAGAAAAAAAAAACCTATCTGATATTATAAAATTTTTTTTTTTTTGTAAACTTATGAATTTTACAATGAAATAAATATAAAATCAATCATCAAATTTATTATTATTCAAAAATATCAAGTAATTCTATTGCGTAAATTAAATCAGTACATTTTCATGTTGTTAATCTTAAAGTTTGTCTTATTTTTTTAATACAAAACGTACTTATAAAAGAAGAATAAAGCAAAGTTCTGTGCTTTATATATGGTATGATCTGAATAAAACGAGTAATAGAAAAGGTTAAAAGATGAAGACATAATGTGTCGACTTTTCAAATAATTGATTTAATAGTGAAAAGAGGAAGAGCATTACGCTGACATTAATCCTAATTTAGCTTTGCGTTTTTAATACTTGAAACTATTGCGGCTGCTTTGTATTCTCAATGTGGGTGTCCCCATAAAATAAATTGCAAAACCCTCGTGCTAATACTTTGTAGGTTTTATTTTATTTATTGTAGTTATCTACCAATTAAATAATTTCTTCGTCTTCATCGATTCGTTCTTGGCAGAACGATCGTGATCATCATGTAGCATGGGATGAGGCAGATGTTAGTCGCTTCACGATATTTCGTCATGTTTCTCTATTCGAGGTGATCCTAGTGCACTCATTCAAAGGATCACCTTCAGCAGACCTAATCTGGTCAGTCCATCGCATGGGTGCCCTACCACGCGGCCTAGTGCCTTCCACCCAACCTTGAACAACGAGGCGTTCTATGGACGGGCTATCACGTCTGGAAACATGTGCGGCAAAAGTCAGTATGCGAGACTGTACTATAGAAAATAGACGCTGCCTGATGCTGAGTTCTTGAAGTATCGAATCATTGGTTCGAAATTCGGTCCACGATACTCCAAGCATTAAATAATTACACATTGTAATTGTAATAATCTCATTTTTAAATCTTATTTTTAATGAGATTTATTTCTTTAACTGTAAGCTCGCAATGGTATATTTGTATTACTTTATAAATCTATCTGTAGCTGTTGATTAATACTCGAAGAGAATCAATAAATTTTAAAAGGAAAACGAAAAATTTAATATACTTATTTTTTGTACATTATTTTTTAAAAATCCTCAATGTTTGGCTTATTAAACTTTAATTTTTATGCAGACCAAATAAAATTGAAAATATAATGTATATACATATTTTTCACAACATATAATTTTAATATAGAAACCTTATTTTCGAATATTTAGTGTTTGAATATTAGATTATCCACGTATATCTGGTGTTCCAGCCCACCTCAGGGGACTGTAACTGAAGACGCTCGCTTTAAATTTTCCCTCAACAAACTATACTTAGCTGTGTTTATACACAACTCTCCGATTTCCAATGTGATGTTTACCTTACCGCGTGTTTCTTACTTTGATGCCAAGATTCTAGAATAATCTTTGAAGGAAAGCAATTTCAAGACTTGTAGATTTATTCTCAGTTGGTTTGAGATTGGAATGTTACAAAGTAGGCACTTTACTTTAGCTTGTATACTAAGTAGATTGGTTTGATTAAACTAAGAGTAGAAAGTATTTTTTAACAAAATTTGCAATTAAATTTACGAAATGCTTCTATATTACATAGATAATAATGTTATGGGTTCCAAAATAATACTATAAACTATAGGAGCTGTGACATAATCACAAATCTCAAAGAATTTGGCAAATTTTGACGAATAAACAGCCCTCGTCAATATGATTATGCAATTGTGAATCTTTTATTAATTTTATTTTTAGAAATACAAGAATTATTCATTATGAAATAAATTCTTGTATCGCGGGGACTTCATAAATAGTGGACACAAATAACACTGAAACGTCTCACAATCACTTGTTGGTTACAAAAATTCTCCTGTTTAATATTGAAGAAACTTATTAAATAATTTTCTATGTTGCTAGTTATAGTAGTATTTTTTTTAAAGACACCGCCTTGCACTTAGGAAATAACCCTTGTATTACGGGGGACTTTACAAACATAATTAACGGAGAGAAATTACACTCAGACTCAGAACAACATTTTGGTAATCTCGCAAAATATTGTCTTGCTCAGGAATCGAATCTCCAGCACTGGCACAGAAGGTTGGTATCTTAACCTCTATGCTATCTGTTCAGTCAATTTTATTTCAACACTCATATTCTCTCTCGCCATTGGTAATAATATCAACATTAATAATATTTTTCCTAATGATATAGATGACACCTTCATGACGCATCTTCATAGTATTTTAATAAAAAAAAATATATTTATGAAAAAAGTATTAAAAAAAAAATTAGTAACAAGCAATAACCTAAATTGTTATCTTATAATCAAAGAGATTACAATCTTAAAAGCAAACGATGCGCGACAAAAAGCAATTTTAGTGGTCTATTTTCTGAATTTCTCCGTTGGAATGGCCTAATTTCTATTCAAAGTCTGGACTGGAAAAGTACGTGATACGAATAGTTCGTGCAATTGCCTTTTATTGTATTACCAGTTCGGACTGGTTCGGGCTGGCTCGAACTGGCGTGAACTAGATCGTCACAGTTATACGGTTGGAAATGCGGTTTATACTGGATTTGCTTGGTTATTTTGTGCGAAATTGTGATACATATTTTTTGTGGTGTGAAATATTTGTAACAGCATTTTGTTGTCTGGTAGGTAGTTAGGAATACTACCAACTTTTATATTGCTCGTGGGTGGTGTAATTAGACTAAAAGACTATACTTATTTAAATTAACTACGACTAACTCCACCTGATGCCTTCGCACTAACTTCTGGTTAACGTCAGGCAGGTAGTTGGTCATAGAACTATTGCCAAAACTTTGCCAATTTGTATGATGGAAGAAAAATATATTGCGTAGACTCCAAGTAATTGGGATAAAAGCAGGACGATGTTGGTTGGTAACAGGATTCTAAATATCACCAAAGATTTTATTATCCTACTATCGCTATGCCACTGGTTAACTTTGGTGATTATGGCTTTATCCTCTGTTTGACGGTATATATCAAGGCTCAGGATCGAAAATCGATAAGTTGATGGAAAGATGAATGAAGTATTTTGGATGAGTTTATTTCTGTCTACTGTCTAGCATTTTGGAGCTTAAGTATTTAGTGACATATGCCGCAGTATAAAACATAATTATCATCATGATTCAACTCATATACGTCCTCTTGCTGGTTTTGAGCCTCCTCCAGAGTGCACCCAGAGAGAGGCTGACCGCGTGATGGCGACGCTCCGGCAGTTATGTGGGGCGTCAACGGGGAATGGTACCCGAAAGGGTAACTCAACTCGGATTGCAAGGAAGCGGTACCAGTGGCCGGCCCAATGGCGATAGGGAGGGAATACGGTGGGTTATGGGGTATATTATGCAGGGTACCTAGGTCTACAGTCTACAGTAACAATCTACAGTCTAGGACAACAGGTCTAGGATAACAGCCGCTCCTAGGAGTGGCTGTTATTGTTTAAAACCACTTAGACTACTTGCTCGTTTGCAACCAAGTTTAATAAAAAAATACAGCAAAATATTTTATTTTTGATGTTTGCGCGATTATTCATTTAGTATAAAACGAATTTGTATCAAAAACTTGGGTTAAAATTTAGAAACTAATACTGTAGCAGGTAGATATAAATCTCTATAATAACGATGACTTGTTGGACGTGAGACATCTTAATCTTCTCGTGACCATTAATGCTGTAAAGTATTTGAAACATCGGGCAATTAAAAAGCAATTATAAACACTATAGAATCCGTCAGAATAGTTTTATTTCATATGTACCCAATTAAAACTATTCAAAACAGTAGCTGTAGAGTTACCAAGATCTTATTCAATTCCAAAGTTCCATTACTCAATGATAAACTGTACAATAGATGAACGTAGCGCTATTGAAACCTAAGGATCATTGAAACATCTTATAAAGCTAGTCTTTATAACTCAAAGGAGCCCGTCAGTCTGCTACTTGGCAATTAATCTTTCAACGCTACCGTCTTTACTTTAGGCAGTGAAAGAATATTTTATGCTTATGTCTTATAATTATCTAAATAGATACGCTGTGTATATATATATATATATATTTACCCGTGGGTGATCGTAAGAGACGACTAAAGGATACATAACGTACATAACATCAGTGCAAGAGAAGGAAAATTCGAAACTAAACCCTATACCAACACGTCTGACTAGTGTGGTATTGTTAGTCTTCCTGTACAGCGTTTGACAAATAACGCACTTAAATTATAACCAACATTTCATCACCTCAGCTCATAAATATCTCCTTACTACACTCGAGGCTCCTCTAATATGGAAAAGCAGTTGACTTACTACACCAAGTTGGTAAAATGGGTTGGTATAAGTTTTACTACGAGATTTGTTTCTCCTATAGTAAAGTTATCTGCTTATATCCCTTAGTCGTGTTTTACTACCACCCAAGGGTAGGAAGGAATGGAAAATTAATTATAATATTTTTTAGTAATGACGTAATTTTAATTAAGCATTTTTCCGAGACGTTGAAACGACATAATCAAGATTTAAACTCCTTATTGTAGACCCGACTTCGTCGGTCCTTTGTCTCGGTTTTGTACGACACATCTTTTTACGGGATTTCTTTTGTTTTTATACGTTTAATTTAATCCCTTTGTTGGTACAGCTGGTCGGGACAAAGAGAAATGTCACTTTGCAGCTTACTTAGTACGTGGAAATATTGCCCCCGCTCAAAGAGGTTCGGTTTAGACGTAATGCTTTTAATTTGATTTCTTTTTTTCTTTTAATTCTTGATTCTGAATTATATTTATATTTAAGATTTATATTCGTGTATTTTTTTCGTTACATTCAGACTATTACTATAGAACTATTTAGTTGCCTTTAATAGATATATCTATCCGTATGGTGACGGAGTAAGAATACAATTAACCATCTCCTATCTTACCCGTGGGTGATTATAAGAGGGCCACCGAAGTCAAAAATCGGGTACCGGTGGCCCGCTCGCACGGCGAAGAGAGAGGATTTTACGGTGCTTCTATGGGATCACGCGCCGCTTTTCCGTCACCCCGGACCGATTCGGCGGGCGAGACGCATCCATAGCCCACCAATAAAAAACAAAAAAGGGTGATTATAAGAGACGACTAAGGGATATAAAATGCATATAGCATCTATGCAAGAGAAAGAAAACATGAAAAGATACGCAACACGTCTGATCAGCGTGGTATAGTAGGTCAATTGCCCTCGAATTACGGAGGAGGCTCGAGCCCAGCATTGAGACATATATGAACTGAAATGATGATTATGATGATTAAATACATATAAAAGGAAGACAAAAATAAAAAAGAAAAGATATTAAAATCTAAAATTAAAACGTTACAATATTCAATCGGTTAATTTAGTTTATTAGAGCTTAGCAATTAGCTAACCTGGAGTCAACGTTTAGCGCTTTCACGTCGAATAGACGATAATATAACCAAGTTTACATGCTGTGGCAACGTGGAGCGGATCTCTCCATTCCCTCTAAAGTGATTAGGGTAGGTGTATTGGCTGCTCTAGTAGTTAATTCGTAATCGGATGCTGCTTGTGAGATCTGATCCAGCCATAATATTTTGCATTATATTCGGAAATTGACCAAACGGCATCAGGTGGTGCTGGCACAGGTCGAAATAAGGCTCTTAGTCGTCTTTTACGATATCCACAAGCAAAGTAAGGGTTGATAGTATTCGTAGCCGCTATCACACAGCTAAATGCGTTTAATACGCATGTATACAATTTTGTACAAATAAATAATTAGTAAAAAAAAGTACAAAAATAGACGAATCTGTTGGGTTTCATGCCGGATCTTTTCAGCAGTAGTAGTAGTAGCATGCCGATACAAGGGTAGTTTATTGGATTAATTTAAAGTAAAATGTTAAAAGTAGGTAAATTTTCTGTGGAAATTATGTATAAAAAATTATTACCAATTTTGACTTTTCTATTTCCCGTGAATATTTTTTAACGATATCATTGTCTCTAATCTCCAGCTTTCTGTAATTTATAACACTCAAAAAGCTTATTTTCCAATAATTATAAATTAATTGAGTTATACTACTCTCTACTTTAGCATGCTAGCTCATGACTTGCGCTGTTCCACAGGAGTCGGTCCTGGGGCCGACTCTGTGGGACATCGGTTACGACTGGGCGTTGAGTCTTCCCCCCGGGCTGAGCTTGATATGCTATGCTGACGATACGCTTGTCACAGCCCGGGGCAGGACCTGCCACTCTCGGCACCGAGGAGATGGTCAGGCGAATCGAGGCGCTGGGGCTCAGGGTGGCCTTAAATAAGACGGAGGCCCTTTTATTCCATGGGCCCCGCGTAAAGCTGCCTATCGGCGCCTCGTTAGTCGTCAACTCCATCCGGATCAGTATCCAGGCCAATATGGTGTTTGACGGGCGTTGGTGGTTCCGGGGGCATTTCAGACGAATTGCTCCCCGGCTGGTCGCGGCGTCCGCCCTATCACGGCTGATGCCGAACGTGGGTGGAACCAGCTGCGAGGGCCGACGGCTGTATGTGGGAGTGATCAATGACCATGTACGGCGCACCCTTGTGGGTGAGGTCTCTGACCGTCAAGCTCAGGGCTTTTCTGTGGCGCCTACAGAGAGCCATAGCGGTCAGAGCCATCCGCGGATACCGCACGGTGTCGACCAAGGTGGCATGCGTGTTGGCATTGGTTGGTTGGTTGGGGATACCCCCGTGGGATCTAGAGGCGGAAATGCTCTCCGACCTCTACCGGCGGGTTACCTCAGTGCGCAACGAGGGTGGCTCCCCATCGCTTAGCGAGATAGCCACCTGGCGCGAGGACGTCATCGTCCGTTGGGTTACGCGGCTGGAGAGGCCTAGGCACGGTGTTGTTACCGTTGAGGCCCTCCGGCCTGTACTGATGGAGTGGATGAGTCCTATCTTTCCGGCTGGTGCAGGTGTTGTCGAGGCATGGTTGCTTCGGCAAGTACCTGCACACGGTCGCAAAGAGGGAGTTGACTCCGTCCTGCCACCAGTGCGGCAGTGACGGGGACACGGCGCAGCACACGCTTGAAGTCTGAGTGCCCTGCGCTCAGCAGCGCTGTGACCTCGTCGCTGTCATCGGTGCCAACCTGACGCTGTCGGCCGTTGCGAAAGCAATGGTCGACAGCATCAGGAACTGGGACGTGGTCGCCGCCTTCTGCGAGGCTGTCATCTCGTAGAAGGAGGCGGCGGAACGAGCCCGGGAGGATTCCCTCCAGGCGGACTCGGGCAGCCGCCGGCGCCTCGGGCGGCGCAGGCGCTAGTACCTGCGCCTGATGCCGCCCTAGCCGAGGCTTTGGGTGATCAGACCGGGGAATAGTCCGGTCACCTGACGTGAAGACAAGACGAGTCGACTCGAGAGGAATCCGCGAGAGTAAACCGCCAGGCGGGCCACCGAAGACAAAGATCGAGTACCGGTGGCTCGCTCGCACGGCGAAGAAAGGACTCCTTGCACGGCGGGTCTGTGGGGTTGCGTACCGTCAACCGTGCTATACTGTTATACTCGTGTACGGCAGTGTTTACAATTTAATATCATAAAAAAACTCTATTATAAAGAATAATCACGTTTTATAAAAGATACTATAAAACACATCGTTTTTCAGAAAAAAAATTATATCGAATCAATCAAGTATTTTTAGGTAAAAAAAAATAACATTTCTGTGCATCATAAATGTCTTTGATTAATACGTAATTTTATTGAAGCAAAGCTTATTAAATTAGGAATTTTGAAGGTGGATATAATGTTGAGTATTTCACTCAAGAATTCCCCACATAACGAGTGTGATGTGGGGGCACAGGATCACAAGGGCTGTTCAGGTACTGTCAACATTAAAATTTGAAACAAATTTATTTGTAGGGCATGCAAATATTGGCTTCGACCGGAAATTGAATCCTTTGCATACAAAATCAGATCCTTTTCTATGTATGTCATATACATTGAGATTTCAGTTATAGGGTTCTCTTTGAAAATAAACTCGTTTTTGGTAACTTATGAGAATGGGCAGTTTTCTTTTGGAAACCTCATAATGCTAATAGCGACCGCTAAATGGTCTGCCAACCGCGGCGATTACGGAATGATCAATCTTCAAATTACTGAAAAGCATTTAGCATGTTTGATTATTTATAAAAACTTGATTATGAGGGAAATATAATTGTCACACATGGGATTATTTCGCTCGTAATCAAGTCTTTATAAATGATCACTCTTATCTAGTAGGGTATGTCAATAGCCTGATAGATCATTAGATAGATAACTAGGTCCTAAGTGCTGGTACCCTACTAATATTATAAATCTCAAAGTTAATAAACAAACGTCTTCTTAACCAAACGTTCAAACGAACGTCTGGTTAAGAAGATATACAATGCAAAAGTGGAAGGATGTAGGTACTGGGGGAGACCGAGACTAACCTACCTAGACCAGATCTGTCACGTATTGAAGGAAGGTGGAGTCAAGAGTCTCCGAAACCGGCGAGCGTGTATGAAGAGAATAATGAATGTTGAGGAAGCGAGTGAAGTATGTAAGGATAGAGTTTTCTGGCACTCTGTTCTCTCTGCCTACCCTGCAAGGGATATGGCATGATGATATGTATGTATGTTTGTATCTCAAAGTTTTTGAAGATCTTTGGACATGTGTCACTCAATCACGTGTAAACTCTTCAACTGATACCATTAGATAGACAGATGGACTATTTTGTTAATTAACACATAGGACACTTTTAAACCCCACAATGTATTTTCTTGGGATAATAGTGTGAATTAGGAATAGTTACTTTATACCCGGGCGAAGACTGTGGGAAGTTGGTTTACTATAAAATTATCCTTGTTAAATTTGTCTTCAATAATTAAAATAGAGGATGAATTTTTTATTGATTTTCTACCCATTGGCTATCTTAATAATATCACATAATTATCTGTTAGGATCACCAGACCAATATCTTTTAGAACAGTTCTGTGCCATCCTACAGACAATAGTTTTATGCGATTTTTACGATGTCATCTATCTACCTGGTTGATTTACTTACGGCATTTTTTAGTGGCTGGCGAGCAAGCAGCCTTGATCATAACTGCTCCTCCTCCTTATCGACCTGTATAATACCAAGGGCACAGCCAGAGGGAGTGCCCTATCATGGGTTGGACTTTAGGATTCGGGTTTCTCATTCACTAAACCAACCGCAGTAGTCAATTGCTACTAGTTAGTCAGATATAGATTAGTTGATTTTCTGCGTGACTGTAGTGTTATTTTGGATGAACCATCCTTTTACGCCTGCAGTCAGAACATTGAAAACAGCGTGGCCTTTTGCACATCATCTCTTTTGGCCCCTGAATGGTTTGATAGGGGTATGATAGGACCATAACCTCAAACAAAAGCATAGTCCAAATTCAGACAATAAATGCAACATACCTTATAATAAAACCACATCCTCCTCCAATAAAATACCAATGCAATATTATAATTTCTATAAGACGTTCACACAACACAATTAAAATTAACATGATAATGGTTTCCCCGCCTCTTGTTATGAATCACTACATGTTCTTTAGCGCTTATTAGTGATGTTATATATTCGCGAAATTTGAGAGAATATTTTCATTAAATACACCTCAGTTTAGCATTTATAGACCTAAGTCTATGACATAGTGTGTTAACAGTGACGACTTATGGTAGGGAAATGTGGGGTACGAATTTTTGTTGCATTATTAGGCTCAAAGTATTGGGTAGGGCCACACTGATAATATTTTTCTTTCTAAACCTGCGGAAAGGTCTTTCCGGAGTAGTAAAGTTCGCAGAATACCGATATATTCTCTCAGAAAATCGACGTTTAAGCAGTGTCAATGTGCTATTGCGTTTCATTCGGTGAGTTAGAGTGCTAGAAGCCCAAATTTTTAGGTGGTTATTGGTTGACCGGCACTGACATGGCTGTACCTGGTATTGCAAAGGTCCATGAGTGTTAATAAAACTTATTAGCAGGCATGCTGCTTGTAGCGTTTGCCACGATAAGTAATAAAAATAATATTGTCAAAGATTTCTCTGTGAAATAAGATTTGACATAAGAAATTCCTGAGAAAAACGGGCAAACTGACAGCACGAGTAGTTAACATGCTGAACTAACATTAGGAAATCTACATCACTCGACGAACCGATAACGGTGAGAGCCTCTCTTTTCCTGTGGCAACTAGGTTCAATCCACACTGTATAATTTTTAAAGTAGTATCTACTTTCACCTTCATCTCAGCCCATGTAAGTTCCAGTTTTGGGCACGAGCTTTTTATACATTACCAGCAAAGTTGATCTAGTATATCAATCTACCCAGAGAAATGTAAGATTTATTTTCAAATTTTCCTTTTATGCAGCGAATATCTACTCTCATATTTATATTCTATATTCTTATACCATCACTATACAAAATTTATAAAAGAACCCTCTTTAGATATTTCAAATGACGTAAATCTTCAGAAGGCATATGAGAACGTAAGGAAGAGCCATATTTTTAAAATGGGCAGTCGTTATACCACTTTAGAAAATACTCTAAAAGCTTTGACGATCTCAAGTAGGTAACTAAACCTAAACCTTTGAAGTTGAATTTATTATTTATTAACTTATGAGTTTGTTTCATCAATAAACAATTACTACAAGAATTACTATGTATAATATTGGAAATGCATAATGAATATAAAATTGAGAATGTATACCAGCTGCAAAGTTCGTTATAATGACTGCATTCGCCAATCCACTTGCAATTATAGTATTATTATTGCTTGTGGAAGCCTATTTTTTATGGATGGATTGGAAATTTATAACAAGCTTCAATCCATTAATATCCACATTGACTATAGCTAGGCCATTGTGGTAGGACCACGCTGTTGACAGTTCTCTGTCTAAAGCCGCGGGCCGGTCCGTCCGGGGTAGTACCACACTTTCGCAGAAGATCAATGTCTGAGCAATGGCAACGTGCTATTGCGGTTCGTTCAGTGAGCAAGAGAGCTGGAAGCCCAGCTAGGTGGGTTTGGGGATTGTAATAGTAGGCAGCGGCCTAGCTATTTTACCCTTGGTATTGCAAAAGTCTATGTGCTGCTTGATCGTTTGCCACCATAAGTAATAAAATAAATAGGTCTAACTGTGGACGATGTCCTTTCATTGTCTCCCTATAATGTCATAATTTGCATGCTAAAAAGTGTTCATTCTGGTACTTCTTAATATATTTTTAAAGCTCTCAAGGCAATTAAGAGGTTATAACATATATTCTTAAGCCTTCACAACACGAGATAATAATATGAGAGTTAAAAATCATCTGAGTGTGTCACCAAAAGAATAGGCCTGCTAGAACCTCCTGACAAACTTATAAACCATACTGCAATCGCTAATTTGCCTGCCACGCGTGGCGATTTTGTCATTATTTTCTCCCAAAAAATATAGACCTGCAAAAAAGGTAAGTCCATACACTCATTTTATAGCAGGATGCCGTTGGATGTGATACCTGATCGTTCTGAGTGATACTTCATGGACGTCTACGAGCTGATGCATAAATAGAAGGTTACGTAGAGCGTCTACTGGCTGATGAATGGAAGAAAGGTTACATATTGCTAAATTAATCCCGGGATTCAAAAGTACTTAGACAACACTAAAGCATTTGATGACATACAATATGTATCGTGGGTGTTATTTACAATCTTGTAAGACAAGTTTTGTCGCAAATGAAGTTGTTATCCGCCCCAGATGTATTACGGCATCATTGCAACAGATAAACAGATAACTTTTGAAGATATTATTTTATCAGGTATTTGCATTTTTTCTCATGATTTTTCTTTGAAATATAGTATCTGAAAGATAAAAATAATATAATTGATTAATAATAAAATTAATTGATAATAATGACTGCTCAAATAGTGTTGTAGTTAAGATGCCGACTTACAGTGCTAGTTTCATAAGTGCGATTCGTACTCAGAATAATGAGTTTGGGCGATCTATAAATTTTTGTTATGAGTCTGTGTATAATTTGTGTTAATAAATTATATTATATATCTATAAAATCTCCCACAATAAATGAATTGTTGTTTTAGCGGAGGGTATTGTCTTATCCAAAACCAATGTGGATTACTTCGAAATATTAATTAGCTGTGATATATACTCGTAAATAATTACATCATATCAAATAGAAAAAAACAGATTGAAGTATTTTTCTTTACTTATAATAAAAATTTATAATAATGATAAATATTTTTCTTTTCATCTTTTGAAATATTTTTGCAAGAAAACTCGATGAAATAATAAAACATTATTTACGGATTGTATTTAACGGAAGCATCTCTTGTGGCCATGAGCGCTGTAAAGGCTCCACAACGTCGGGAAATTAAAACTCAAACAAAAAATGCAATAAAATCTATAGGAATAGTTTTATTTCAAATGTATACTACTCGCAAATAGATTGGCGGCACGGAGTCCTCTCTTTTCGACTGGTGCAGGTATTATCCGGGCATGGATGCTTCGACAAATACTTGTACACGGTCGCAACGCACGGAGGGAGACGACCGTCCTGCCAACTGTGCGGTAGTGAGGAGGACACGGCGTAGCATTCGGTCGAGGTCTGTGCGACCTGGGCTCAGCAGCGCCCCGAGCTCGTCACTACAATAGATACCGACCTGACGCTAATGGACCATCATGAAGGTGATGCTTGATAGTGTCAGGAACTGGGACGCTGTCGCCGTCTTCTGCGAGACAGTTAAGGCGGCGGAGCGTGTCCGGAAGGATATCCTTCATGGCGGCTCGGCCCTAGTTGTGGCAGCGGATGAACAGACCGGGGTTTGGTCTAATCGCCTGAAGGGAGACTGTACCGTATAAGGACGATGCCTTGACGTCGAAATCTGCCGGGGTTTTGACTCGAGAGAATACCCGTGAGGGTAGAAGCGTCGAGTGGATCACTGACGACAAAGACCGGGTTACGGTGGCCCACTCCCACAGCATCGATAGGTATATGAGAGGCGGGTCTATGGGACCGCATGCCTTTCTTTCTGTTTTCCCGGACGGAATTAACGGGTTGTGCCCACACCACAGCCCGCCGCCAAAAAAAAACACGTTAACAATTGGACCCAGCAGGTGGTTTCATATTTTTTTATTTCCATACAGTTTTCTGTAATTATTAAATTAATCAGTACCTACCTAGCAACTTTGTTGAATTTTCACTCCATTTAGGTACATACATATATTATAATCAAAAAAGCTGAAAACTGAAGCAAAGTATTAATATGGTGTACTAAAAACAAATTAAAAAGTAAAAAGAACTAAAACGACGAGTATAAGATTGAAGATTCAATATTTTATTTTTTAAATTCAAATCTATTTTTCAATTTTATAGTTTCGATCGCAACTTTAAATAACTACTGCAAACTAAGTGACGTTCTATGCAAGTTTAATAGCTTCCAACAACATCGACACTTTCATCCATAAATCAATGTACAATTTTAAATTTACTAACATTTTCTTTCATTCTTATTACATTGCAGGTTCGCTATGTAAATTTGATTGAAAGTTTTATTAAAAACGTCAATGTAAAACTATCGAATCGATATGTAAATGTTGCTTAAATGTCCTTGTATGAGTTTGGTATATTTGTTTTACGCTGTTCATTCAATCTATCGCCCCACTGAATACTGATTGGTAAATAAGACTGTGTCTATAATACATTTTTTTACAGCGGTGCCCGTATAACGCGACTTAACAATCTGTCAACAGCAATACGGATCTTTGGTTAAATTATTGTTTTGTTTTCAATAATTACATTTTGTGTGGACGCGAAATTGTATTAAACAGAAAAATTTTCATCAAAAAATAATTCAACTTAATGAAATTTTGAAGAGTATTACTAAGTAAATATTCTTTAAAATATTACCTAAATGTAGGCCTTATAGCTAAGTTCAAAGATACTCGCGTGCTATGGAGGCGGCTATGCTAGGGATTTCTTCATGAGAATGGATTCTAAACACAGAAATCTGCAAAAGAACGGGTGTAACCGTCTTAGTACAAAGAATTAACACACTGAAGTGACGATGGGCTGACCACATCGCTCGACGAATGGATAACCGCTGGAAAAAAAAAGGTTCTTGAGTGGCGATCATTTATCGGATCATTCAGTATAGGACGCCCGCCACTAAGTGGACTTGATAAAAATTGCTGGGTGCCGTTGGATGCGAGCGGCTTAAGACCGCGCTATGTTGAAGTATGAGGGAGACCGATGTAAATTAAAAAACCAGCGGAGGATAGCAAAAGGATGTCGCTGATGATTGTCTAAAATTGTGTAAATCATTCTATATCATCACCATCTCAGCTTCACTTACTTCACACTGTTCGCCTCTCCACGAGAAAATTAGTTCATCAAACTAATTGGTGTAAGGATTTATTTGGTGTTTTTCTTCTCTGAAGATCAGATTAAGTGTACGCGTAACCGTAAAGCATGCTTGAAGACTGTGATGAGTGTGGTATGAAGCGATGTAGGTATGTCTGGATCGTGGTTTGTGGCAATTCGTAGTCCCTGCCTACCTCTCTGGGAAACAGGTATGAGTCTATGTAAATATGTATATATTTTCTTCTTTTTATTTTATATACTTCATATATATAATAAAATTCAAATTTAAAATGTATTTTCAATATCTTCTTTCTTTATCTTTGTACGTAAAATCGCATGTCACAATATTTAATGTCACAAAATTTATTCGGTACAATTTTTGAAACCCCATAATCAATTTTGTATCTTGTTTGTATATTATATAAATTTTGTATACCCTTTTATGCTTGGTCAAGTTCGAGATTTGATAGTTTTTTTAAGACTTGGTATAGTTTATCGACTGAGACTGACTAAAGCTAGACTGGGAAGCTAATATATTATATTTCTTTGTTCTCATTCTACTAGAGTAGTTAATAACTCATGATGCAAGCTAATATTAATCTATTAATGCACGTTTTAAGAAGTTTTTGTTGAGTTTTTAGACAAAAATCATTGAATACAGTAAGATTACCTTTAGGTCAAAAATTATGATAATATTCTCATCAGATTACTTAATTGGTCTAGCAGTATAAGTATACTACTATAATCGTGAGGTCATGGTTTGGAAAATATGACAGGAACAAAAAATAGGTATTGTTAAGTTGATACTTTCAATTGCCGAGGGGATTGAGGACTCCATATCCTTAACAATGAGCTCGATGTTTGGAACTGTGGCTAGTTAATGACAATATCCGGTCGATGGCCCTGTACGGCGCACCGGGGGACGTCGCTCAAGGAGAGGGTACCCTTCAAGGGTTATTCCGTCGGGCCGGCCACTGACGACAAGTTCACGCTGCTCCGGTGGCCGGTCCAACGACGAAGGCGAGGTTCACGGGTGGGTTACGGGTGTGCGTGCTTACGCCCCTCTGTCGCCCCGGACGGAGTGGTGCGAGGAGTGCGCTGACCGTAGCGAACACCAAAAAAAAAAGTTAGTGACAAAATTGCTCAATATTTCGTAAATTTAAGTATTGTTTGGCATTATAGCCTTGCTATCCCTTCAGGGACAACGTTTATGGAAAATATCTTTATCAGATATAGGGCAAATGAAGCTGATGTTATTATTTAATGGCAAATAAACAATATCTCACGAGATACAGACTAGATAGTAAGAAGAATACGTCGAATATTATAATATGCAAAATGTACTCTGTTATGGAAAATCTACAAAGGACGTACGATCGTTTGAAGTTCAAATAGAGAGATTTTCAATTTACATCGTATTCTTGGAAAGGTCTCCACGATACTATTATAATATTTCACGACGTGAAATGGTACGGCGATATATTGCAAGTATATTTTAAGTTTAATAGGTATTTAAGATAGATTATATAATTTTATTTGATTATTCCTAAAGATAGTATAACCTATCTTCTATAGTAATAAATGAAGAGCCGGTAATTTTGTTCGGTTACACTGCGAAAACTACTAAATCAATTGAAGTAATATTTATACCTTATGATGCTGCATCTTGTGTGTTCCGGAGAAAGTTTTGGTAAGTATATATGGTGATTACTTACCCCAAAAGGAAGGGAAGTGGGCGGGGGACAGCTAGTATCTATATATATACACTAATAAATGGGGTGCCGGTTTTTTAATTCGGTTATTTTGCGAAAACTACTAAACCGCTCAGAATAATATTTATACTATAAGATGCAGCGTGTTTCGGAGAAAGTTTTAGTATATAAGATGTTAGTTATTACTTATTCGGAAAGAAGGAAGCGGGCGGAGGACAGCTACTATTTAATGTTAGAAAAAATATTTATAACACAATTTAGGCACTTGAAAAATTAATTAAACAATTTCTTCTATTTCTGTTCTGAGAACTTATTAACTATTTTTAAGAATTATATCGGATTCGTTATCTTCTAATAAAAAATGACACCAACAATTTTCTTGAAATTTAGCATGCAGGGGGTTCCGGGGACGACTAATCGATCTAGCTAAGTTTCATTTGTAGAAAATATTGTTTGGTCAATATTTTCAGGCAACGAAAAAACATAATTTTGCGTTGTCTGACAACTATTAAAATATGAAGGCAGATTTTGACGCTGTCATTAAGACACCTCGATTGGATAATGGAGCAGTCTAATCGACCTGTTTCTCTTTTTTATTACTAATGACATTTTTGTTTTTTTTATTATTGTTTAATTAATTATTTTTATTATATTTAAATATATCTTCATAACACTTTAAAAAGAAAATACCTATATATATATATATAAAGAAAATACCTATATAAATACCTATATACAGAGTGGAGACGTCAATACGACAATAAATGAAAACACCGTCAATACTAGTGTATAGGAGTATTTTGAAACTATTAAAAAAGTCCTCGCATGCATATTTAAAAAACAATTTTTTCAAACAAACTTTTTATCATAAATATTGAAACAAAATAGAACACCGTTTGTAAATATTAGTTCACTAACCTGTGGTCGGCACGCGAGTGACCTTGTGGTATCATATGTTACAACTTCGAAACGTAGGTAAATACATACACTTATGGGCGCTATTCATTGTTCATTCTCATTCGATTCTTTTATTAAAATAATCACGATAACTTTAATAATTCACTTGGTCGTTAAACTTTTAAATTTTCGATATGTGCGCCATGGACCCGAACGCACAAATTATATCTTCTTAAAATATTATTTCGAACTCTTGTTAACAGGTCGCCATTGACGGCGATGTATTTTAACTTGTCGAAAGATCGTACAATTCCTTTTTTTAAGTTCTCCACATTATCAACCTCTGTCAAATTTGCGAGAAAAATAATTTAAAATTTGTTCATCTAGGTGACTCTTACACGCGAAGGAGCACTATCCATATGAGGCAGTAAGGATTGATTATCCCGTAACCTCTGGACAGCTTGCACAATAGTCCGGCCATTGGTAGTACAAACACGTGTGTTTCCATATCTCTTTCGGTACGTACGTATGGTTAAAGCTGCATTACCGTGATATTCTCCATAAATTAAAATCATATCTGTATACCCGAAGCTGTGTAATTATAACGAGGCATTGTAAATGAGAAAGAAATACTATTCTAACACAAAGTAAGCGTCTAATTACGCACATTCACGTCACAGGATCACGATGGCACACTGACCTACAGACCTATTATAATAGTTTTGAACATGAGACCGAGGTCTTCTTTCATTAAGCCGCATTAGGTAGTTTTAAATTCCTCATCTAAGTCTGATGACACGGTTTATAAAGACTTAGGAATAAGGTATAATATGCATTGATTTGTATTACGTTTGGGGAAGACTTGAACTGGTAAACATGGCGATATGTAGGTACTAGTTTCATATTAGTTTATACCGATGCGCCGCGGGAGCTCATTGATCTCTTAGTGATAGACGAATAATTTTAATTTTTATACAGAGTGTGGAAATTGTTAATAATACAAAGTAATGTGCTGCGGCTAAACTATACGACATATTGTATTCAAAGTTTGTATACAGGCTGGGCAAGTCATCAGATACACTAGATTAAAATTATTGTCGTATGGTCGTCTCCACCTTGTATACCAAGCTCGGTCATCCAGATATTCTCAATTTATATGAGGTCGGCCTAGCACGCCTTCTTCATTTAACACAGGTGGAATAATAATATGATATTACGACATGTCGTCAATCTAGACTTAGACTTAACTGCACAGGTGACGTAGTGCTTAAGATATCGACTTTCTGCGCCAATGGACAATACTTTGTGTGATCTATAAACTATTGTGGTATTATTTATATGTTTGCTAAGTCCCCCGCAATACATGGATTATTTTCTTAATGCAGAGTCAATGTTGTCTTTAAAAAAAATCAATCTAGAGTAATCTCGTGCATATAGCTGGTAAAATATACTGTCTATAAATCTTGTTTGCTACTGTAGAACATTAGACGAGAATGTACATTTACATGTAAATAATATTTAGATAAGTGAAGTAATATACATAAACTTGTACAATATTCAGAAGTTTCATAATTATATTATAGGGTCCCATAATATGCTCGCGTCATAATCTATACAGTCTGACGCATTTGCATCCCTAACTTTGGGTTCCATTGCCGCTTAGGCACTAGTTTGTTAATGTTCTGTGATTTGTCATCGAGAAATGCTCACGACATTCACTCTATTCAATTCTAACTAATTACATAAATGCGTTAGTAAATTTATTAATTAAACTATCACAGTTCATGAAATTTGGCATTTGTTGTCATCTTTTAATTGTCCATGACGGTTATAAAAATCGTCTATAAGCCTAATCAGAAGAGTTGGCAACAGTTTGATCCTTAGAAACCTATAACAATTCACTACGATCGCCAGCTCCCTATGGCGATAACGACACTATTCCCTCATTTGTGGGCAAGGTTTACATTTAACAGTGCACATTGAAATGCTGAATGTTGTGGACTAAACATACCGATTTGAAACATTAGTCCAGTTATTATTCAATCCGCTATTTTTCTTACTATGGTATATATTAAAGTACTCCATATACCTTTATTTGACCCTAACATTTTAGTAGAATTAAAACTTTCCCAATGAATTCTACCATAAGAAAAGTTAATAACACAAAATAAATCGATTTCGCATATAGGAAAGTTTTTGTGTGATTCCGTAAATAAAATGCTCACAAAATTAATAGTTATAGTCGCGGTTGATATGCTTGAAATTATTGAAGAATTTCTTTTTCTATCACTGAAACTCATAGATATTTAAGAATTAAATGAGACAATTTTAAAATTATTATAATACATACATACATAGCCTCACGCCTGTTTCCTCAGAGGGGTAGGCAGAGACTACGGATTGCCATAAACCACGATCCTGACATACCTCCATCGCTTCATTCACGCTCATCACATTCTTCATGAATGTTCTACGATTACGCGTACCCTTAATCTGACCTTTCACTAACACATCTTCAATTTGATCCAGGAAAGTACGACGTAATCTTCCCCTTGTAATCTTCCCACTCACACTCGCTTTGTATACTTGTTTAGTTAACCAAAAAAATAATTCATAATAAATATTATTAATAATATTTCTCTTTAAAAAATTACATTTCTCGAATCTCGAAATTTCTTTCTCTTTAAAAAATTATATTTCTCGAATCTGTAAAAATAGTTTTATTTCAAAATTTTAAGAAATTGAATTTTCTTATAATGTGCATCATAGATAGAAAACTGTCAACAGTGTGGCTTCTTCCATTACTAAATTTTATTTTTTACCAAAAAAATGTACACAAAACTAAGTTCTGCTATTCCTAGTAATAGAGGTATTTTATTCCAAAAGTGTCGTTATTATCTAATTGTAATTATCAATAAGACAGATTTTCACATATTCAGGTTTCATTTATCCAGGTTTAACTATATAGTATATATAAACATCCATCGTAACTACGACGTAATAGAGCGAGTAGGTATGAAAGAGAGTATTGGTGTAAAGATGCGAAAGGGAATGCTCCGATGGTTCGGATATGTGGAAAGAATGCCGAACGAACGTCTGGTTAAGAAGATATACAATGCGAAAGTGGAAGGATGTAGGTACCGGGGGAGACCGAGACTCACCTAACTAGACCAGATCGGTCATGCACTGGAGGAAGGTGGAGTCAAGAGTCTCCGAAACCGGCGAGCGTGTGTGAATGTTGAGGAAGCGAGTGAAGTATGCAAGGATAGAGTTCTTTGGCAATCTGTTCTCTCTGCCTATCTTGCAAGGGATATGGCGTGATGATATGTATGTATGTATGTAACATCCAAATTTAGAACCTCTTTCTTTTCTAAAGTTATTTAGAAACCAAAGTCTATGATTATGATAAGTCTTCATATATTTGTCCCAATAAGAAAGCACTAATGATATCCAATTATACGTAATTATTGAAACAGTGACGTAGATTAATGATACTTTAATTAGATAATCATTACATGTTATTATTGATATGAAGACAAACGAGTGTTTTATGAATAAAGCTAATTGAATCAAACTTCTATTATATTTTTGTTGAGGGTTGGTCAAATAAAAAATATTCCCAATTGTAAGTCGGACTGTATACTGAGGGCACCGTAACATGATTTAATTTAATTTTTGAAGTATATTTGAATGAATTAGAATTTTAATGTCCGTTTTCAATATTAATGATTTTAATTTTATTGGCGTTAAGTGATGTTAAATAAAATAAAAAATTGGGTAAAACTTAAGGGAATAAAAATACCTTTTTTTTGGTTAGGCTATGGTCCGGACACACGCCGCCCGGTCCGTCCGAGGCGACGGAAAGGCAGCGCGTGGCCCCATAACCCACCGTATTCCCTCCCTATGATACCTGGAATGGAAAGTCAATTGAACAATACTCAATATGTACTAGCAGTCTAATCGCTCGTTTTAATGAACAATGCCTAAATTTTAAGCAACACTCAAGGCGATACAAAACATGTCTAACATTGATGATGTGGATTACTCATATCGATTTAGAATTTATTTAAAATTTAGAGATCCTGTTTGAAAACGATAACATGTGTAAATGATAGCAGTCGAACTCATTTTCAGCAACGAAACCTAAATTGTAGATACTACCTAAGGCAAAAATAAATAATCAATGCATATCTTAATTATTATTTTAATTTTATATACGTTCCACTGTTGGGCTCGTGCCTCATCCAAAATGGAAATAAATGAGGTTCAAAATATAATAACTAATACCTACTATAGCGGGTAGATATAAATCTCTGTAATAATGATGACTTCTTGGACGTGAGGTACCTTAGTCCACCCGTGACCATGAACGCTGTAAAGTGTTCAAAACGTCGAGAAAATAAAAATCAAAATACAAACGCGATAGAATTCGTAAAAATAGTTTTATTTTAAAAGAAATAAAAGTGTTTTATTATGTGTATTCCGTTTCTTGCATAGATAACATCATTATCTGGTTGCTTCTCTCAGTCCTGTTTTATGATCACTTACAGGAATGAAAAGGTCCATTATTATCTGAAATAATATACGGCCCACTGCTGAGTTCGAACCTCCTCCATCATGGGTGAGAAATTAACCTACTGTACCACGCTGGCCAGGCGGGTTGATAATAGGGTTTGTTTTCGAGTTAATCTTCTCATGAATAAATGTTATATACCTATTATATCCCTTAATAGTATTTTACGATACCCAGGTTAAGATAGGCGGTGATGAATCGTATTCTTACTCCATCACTACATGGAAAATCATAAATATTCTTTCATTTATTTTTATATAGTATAAACTTTATCTAAAATTTTCCAATCGTTGTTGAAAGTAGTAATAGATCTATTTGAAATAAAGTTTATTTGTAAAATCTGTGTAAATATAATTACTTGTTTTTGTATTAGGAGCAATTGTGTGTGAGAATACAATATATGTATATATAATAACATAATATATTAGTTATTCTCTCTCCCACATCCGTAGGGCGACTACAATGGCTGAGATATTGACATTCCACGCCTTCAATGCCACTATTGTTGGTTGGCTAATGACAGCCCCTGAAATCTCTAACGCTTCAATGGCTATTGATTTTCTTATATATTATGGGAAGCTAAGCTATTAAACGTAATCCTTTTGTTGGTGTAGAATACTTACGATAACGTTATTATGGTGCTCATACCATTAAGTTGAAATAAAACTACATTGACGGATTTTATCGCGTTTGTATTTGATTTTTTTTTTAACATCCCGATGTTTTGAATACAGCTTTCATTGTCTCGGGAGGATTCTGTCCTCATGGGTCCTTGTTCTGTAACTATGAAGAACGCCCTCCTGCTAGCATGAAAGCTGCAATGTGTTTGTAATGTCGGGAAATTAAACATCAATTACAAACATGAAATAATCCGTAAAAATCTCATTTTATTTAAAATTTGTAATAATAGCCGAAATATCAGATATTATTACACCTTTAAGATTTTTCTATATATTACTTCAGGATGATGATGTGATGAATGGATTATCTATGTGCCAATTTTCATCGAAATCTCTTCAATGGTTTACGTATGATTGAGTAACAAACAAAATATCTTCACAAACTTTCACATTTATATAATTAGTGTGTGTGTGTGTGTGTGTAATACAATGATTTTCATAAAAAAAAAAAACTATCCATAGTTTTTGTAATATGTGCGATGGAAGAGGAGTAGATATTGCGTTGACCCCAAGTAATTACGATAAGGGCCACCGAAGTCAAAGATCGGGTACCGGTGGCCCGCTCGCACGGCGAAGAGAGGAGTTTGCAGGGTGGGTCCATGGGGTTGCGTGCCGCCTCTTCTGTCGCCCCGGACGTTTTGTCGGGGCGCGACCACATCCATGGTCCACCTTGCGGAAAAAAAAAAGTTATTACGATAAGAGCAGGATAATGATGATGAATTACTTTTGATATTTTTTAAAAATAGATATTTAAAAATTAAAAATTCACGAAGGCATTTTATTATGAAAAAAATATAAGCATTTTAAATATATATGTATTACATTTTATAACAAAGCTACTTTATAATAAAACTTGTGTTTCTAGGTGGGTGATCAAACGGTCGTAAAGTCAGCTACAAAACATTTTTACTGCAGGTTTCTTGGTTTATGGCGTTTTTAGAACAACTTATCATTTTTCTCATAAACCTTGCATAATGGATTCATGAAATAGCAAGTTTTGTGACCATGCTAAGGAAATGTTTATGATCTATTTGAATGTGCATAAAGTAGACGGAGACAATTTTAAAACTTTATTCAAATACAAAAGTCACAAACTTCCTCCACGCATTTAGAACTTTGAGGAAATTTTAAGAACTTCTATAATAAATATTTTTAGTTTGTGAAGATTTATCGTTAGGTATTACTACTAGTAATCTTAACGTTATAAGATTCAATTAAAGGTTAAGCTTTAATCGATAATATTAGAGGTAGGACCACGCTGTTGACCGTCTCTGTCTCCAGCCGCGGGCCGGTCAGTCCGGAGTAGTACCACATTCTCGCGGAAGATCGACGTCTGAGTAATGGCAATGTGCTATTGCGCTTCGTTGGGTGAGCGAGTGAGCCGGAAGCCCAACTGGGTAAGTTCGGGGTTTATATTGGTAGACAGCGGCCTAGCTATACGCTTGACATAGCAAAGGTTCATGGGCGGCAGTGACACTTACCATCAGGTGTGCTGCTTGCTCGTTTGCCACCATAATCACAAAAAAGAAATTAATAAATTTCAAAAAATATGTGACTTTTACCGCCTAGTATTTTAGCCTGAATGCAAAAATCATCATCATCATCACAGCCCATAAATGTCCCACTGTTGGGCTCGGGCCTCCTCCTCAATGAGAGGGAAATTAACCTACTATACCGCGCTGGTCAGACGTGTTGGTATAGGGTTTTGTTTCGAATTTTCCTTCTCTCACATAGATGTATATGCGTTTTATATCCCTTAGTCGTCTCGTACGATCACCCACGGGCAGATATGGGGTGGTGAATAGTATTCTTAATCCGTCACCACACGGAAAAATATGCAAAAATGCAAAAATATCCCACCATATTCCTACTAATCTCAAGTACACACAATGATGAGGCTTTGGGGAAGAGAGAGATTGGTCTTTGTTTTAGATCGATGTGATGTTATAATTTTTATTTCAATAAAATTTTATTTTTATTTTCTTTTTTCAATGGATTTTGGGCTTCCAGTAGAGAGCCATCATCGTTCACCTATAGCTCGGGTGCCATTTACGGCTAAATGTACATACCATAAGTAAGAGCCTTACATAGATACACTTATAAAACAACATTTTATCAAAATTTGATTTTCATCAACATTTATAAACATAGTCTTGTCATAAATACTGTAATAAAGACTCTTCCGACACCATAACTAAAAAGGTTCATAAAATGAAAACTACTGGGTCAAAATATGTTAAATTTTTATGGGACAAAATGGCAGCTATCCCGCATCAAACTAAAGAAAAATCGCGTAAATCGAACTATAAATCTCAGTGTAATCGGTGTACATACATAAAAAAAATATACCAATCGAATTGAGAACCTCCTCCTTTTAGACCTCCTTTTAGAGTCCTTTATGACCAGACTAAGTATAAATTTATATGTATATTAGAATTGCTTATTTAAAATAATTAATACGACTACATAGGTAGCGTAGTGGTTAAAATAACGACCTTCCGTGCCAGTGCCATGGGTTTGATTCCTACGCAGGACAATACTTTGTGCGATCCAAAAACTGTAGTTCTGAGTCTGGGAGTAATATGTCTGCGTTAATTATATGCTTGTAAAATCCCTCGCAATACAAGTATTATTTCCTTAGAGCAAAAGGGTGTTTTTTTTTTTTAAAATAACGTAAAATCTATTGCAGTCCACAGACATTTACAGACGCAGCATGATCCTTACTTTATACGTATATTTTTCTATTTACTTCTAGCACACCCATCCGTTCTACAACGGGAGTGCATTACAAAGAGTTTTATAGTAAGCAGTAAAAATATATGTGCACACGTGCATAATACGATAGAAGAGGACTAGGATATCGTTATTTGTGGAAGTCACTTCCAATCACCGAGTCTAGGCGGGGATTTTCCTCGAATAAATTGTAATGTCGAATCGTGTCGTGTCGTGTCGGTCGAAACTTGGGCGGTGCTGCAGTCCCTTCAGCGGTGCCAAATCGACCCTCGTTATATCGAAGTGCTGAAGTGTTTGTATAGGAACGCCACAATGTCAGTCCGTATTCGGGATAAGAGTACGAAACCGATCCAGTTGCAGAAAGGCGTGAGACAGGGAGACGTCATCTCTCCGAAACTGTTCACCACTGCACTGGAAGATGTCTTCAAGCTTTTAGACTGGACCGGACTCGGCATCAACATCAATGGCGAATACATCACTCACCTTCGATTCGCAGACGATATTGTCGTCATGGCAGAATCCATGGAGGACCTGGGCACCATGCTCAATGATCTCAGCAGGGTATCCCAACTAGTGGGTTTACGAATGAACATGGACAAGATGAAAGTCATGTCAAATGCCCATGTCATTCCTGTACCGGTCCTAGTTGGCAATGCGATTCTCGAAATTGTCGATCATTATGTTTACCTTGGACAAACAGTCCAGTTAGGTAGATCCAATTTCGAGAAAGAGGTCAGCCGACGAATCCAACTCGGTTGGGCAGCGTTCGGGAAACTTAAGAAGATCTTCTCATCCAACATACCTCAGTGTTTGAAAACACATGTCTATGACCAGTGTGTGTTACCAGTGATGACTTACGGCACGGAAACGTGGTCCCTAAATGTAGGCCTCATAACCAGGCTCAAAGTCGCTCAGCGTGCTATGGAGCGAACTATGCTCGGGATTTCTCTGCGAGATAGAATCCGAAATACGGAAATCCGCAGACGAACGGGTGTAACCGACATAGCACGAAGAATTAGCACGCTGAAGTGGCAATGGGCAGGCCACATCGCTCGAAGAACCGACAACCGGTGGGGAAGAAAGGTTCTAGAGTGGCGACCACGTACCGGACGACGCAGTGTGGGACGCCCCCCCACTAGGTGGACAGACGACCTAGTGAAGGTTGCTGGGCGTCGTTGGATACAGGCGGCACAGGACCGCACTCTGTGGCGTAAAATGAGGGAGGCCTACGTTCAGCAGTGGACGGCAATAGGCTGATATGATGATGATGATGAAATTGTAATGTAGCTTAAATATTTGAACTTAGTATTTTTATATGCATACATATACACATCTTTATGCAGATCGATTACTTTTTAAGCTTCCCTATCCAAAGAGTAAAACGGGCCCCTATTACTAACACTCCGCTGTTCGTCCATCTGTCTGTCACCAGAATGCATCTCATGAGCCGTGATGGTTGAAATTTTCATAGATGATGTATTTCTGTTGCCGCTTTAACAACAAATACTAAAAAACAAAATAAAATAAATATTTAAGGGGGCCCCGTACAACGAACGTGATTTTTTTGCCATTTTATAGATGTAGCATGTAACCCTTTGTGCGCGAGTCCGACTCGCACTTGCCATTTTTTTTTGTATTAAAAGATGTAAGCTGGTCTATGTAAAAGACTTTAGGTGCTGTTAGGTGAGGCAGTAGCATTACAGCATTATCTTTTAATACTGCAAATTTAAATAAAACACTTTTCATTGAGAGACAATAAACTCCTAAACTCCTAAGGGGGGCTCCATTCTGTGTGGTGACGAAGTAAGAATACAATTCACCACCATTATCTTATTATTATTTATTCTTATCTTATTATTATTATTATTTATCTAAGATTGCCGGGCGGGCCACCGAAGACAAAGTCCAGCTTCCGTTGGCCCGCTCGCACGGCGTGGAGAGGTACTTGTAGGGCGGGTCTATGAGGTCGTGCGACGCTTCTTCTGTCGCCCCGGATGGATTTAGCGGGGCGTGACCACTCCATAGTCCGCCGCCAAAAAAAAAAAAGGACCCCTATCGTATCCGTGGGTGATCGTAAAAGACGACTGAGGGATATAAAATGCATATAACATCTATGCAAGAGAAGGAAAACTCGAAACAAAACCCTATACTAATACGTCTAATCAGCGTGGTATAGTATGTCAATCCCTCCTAGTGTAGAGGAGGCTTGAGCCCAACAGTTGCACATATATAAGCTGAG
Organism: Lymantria monacha; assembly: GCA_905163515.2. NCBI lineage: Eukaryota > Metazoa > Arthropoda > Insecta > Lepidoptera > Erebidae > Lymantria > Lymantria monacha. The sequence goes on from LR991088.1 coordinate 32,671,101, forward strand.
ATGATGATGAAGCTCCTAAGGTGAGATGGAGTACGCTTGAAAGAAAAGAGTATGCAATTCAAATTCAAATTCATTTACTATGTATAAACTCTGTGAGGGCACTTACATATCAATTTCAACATATTAAATCGATCAAATAAACTGCCACCGGATCGGAACGTAATTTAGAAGATCCGGCAAGAAACTCAGCGGGTTTATCTATTAATATTATTTCTTTTCTGACTTTTTATATAAAAAAATAGTTCAACATGATCAGTAATACAAATTACTGAAATTTAGCATTTAATATGCTTGATGATTTATAAAAAGCCGATTACGAGCGAAAAATGATTGTCACAAGTGGTATTCGAACCTACACCTATTAGAAATCTGTTGCAATCGTGCTGCCACATATACCACCGTGAACTATTGTAGGACATTCACGCTTCGTATCATATTTTCGTCTTTAAGGAGACGTGTGCCATCTACCCGACAATGTTTACATATTGTACAGGCTGAATACTTCAAACTTTGCAGTTAGAATTGTATTAAAGAACCCTGTTATTCAAATTACTGAAATTTAGCATTTAACATGCTTGTTTATTTATAAAAACCCGATTACTTTTTCGCTCGTAATCGGGTTTGTAAATGATCAGTAATAATTGGCTCCATTGTGATTTTGAACTCCAATTTGGTTTAAACAAAATGTGATGGAAAGGAATGATATTGAGGAAAAGCTACGTATTACTAAGTATAGTTACTTACCCATACAATAATGCAACACTGTTATTTTATGCACCCCTTAAAATTTTTACTTTCTGAAGAAGTATAAAGTACTGCTATCGTTTCCGTTTCAATAATAGATAGATAGATAGTCAAGCAATTGTATGTTCAAATATAAGGGGGCGAAATGTCTTTGAATGTAAACGTATATAATTCGTGTTTACGAGTAAATACGGTGAGTGGAATAATGCTTTTGATGTTGGTCGTAGATTTTTATGTAGACACCTGAAATATGCGGGTATTAAGTTATAAATTGGACGTTTTCTTATACTGCTTAAAATTCATAGTATTTTTATGTTTAATTCAGAGATTTTTTTTGTTAAAAATCACCACCCTGCATTAAGAAAATAATCCTTGTATTGCAGGGAACTTTACAAGCCACTGAAGATAAAGATCGGGTTCCGGTGGCCTGTTTGAACGGCGAAGAGAGGCGCATTGTATGGTGGGTCTATGGGATCGCGCACCTTCTCTTCCGTCGCCCCGGACCGATTTGGCGAGGCGTGACCGTACCATAGCCCACCGCAAAAAGGCGACTTTACAAACATATAATTAACTCAGACAAATTACACCCAGACTTAGAAAAATACTTTGCGAATCGCACAAAATATTGTCCTGAGTAGGAACTAGGAATCGAACCCACAGCTCTGGCGCGGCAGTTCGGCATTAACCACTACCTTATCTGTGCAGTCAAATTATTATTTAGTAACTTTTATTTAGTTCATCTATCCATTATAGTATTAGTCATTAAATTTTGTGATAGTCTTTTAAGTTTTTTTTAATTGACTTCAAAGGAAGATAGGCCTCTGGCTGTCTTATTCAACTGACACTGTTCTCTACAAATCTATAAAAAATGATAAGAGTTCATTAAAATTGATCGCAGTGCCAAGTACGAAGTCCGGGGTTGAATCCACTTAAACACAACATTCAATTCTCGCATCGTATTATATTTTCGTCTTTAAGGAGACGTGTGCCATTTATCCGACATTGTTTACACATTAGACAGGTTCAATACTCAAAGTTTGCAGTTAGAATTGTATTAAACGATGACACAACTGTAATTTTCAAATTACTGAAATTTAGCATTTAATATCTATGCTTGATTTTATTTATAAAAACCATTGACAATAATTGTTCGCTCGTAATTAAGGTTTTTATAAATAATCTAGCATATTAAATGTTCAATTTCAGTAATTTAAACACAACAGTCAAAAGCTTTAACAAATGTTGTTGTGTGGTAGCGGCTAAGAATACTACCAACCGTAAAAGTCGACTAAGAGCCTTATAACGACCTGGGTCAACTCCATCTGATGCTGTTTGGTCAACAATTACATTCCGAAGGAGGGTTGATGTCTGGTAGGCGGCCAGTCATTCAACTATTGCCAATAACTTTTACAATATGTACAATGTAATAAGAGTACATATTGTATCGACCCCAAGTATTTGGGATAAGAATAGGAGTGATGAGTCAATAACTTTAACAACTAACAAATCAAAGACCAAATTTTTATATTATTGATATAGTCTTGTTATAAAAACCTATTAACATTTTAAAAATTCAAACTCAAGATACTACGAATACTTTTGCCATTAGATAGATGTTTTTTTTTAATATAATAAATATCAGTACATGAGGTTTACAATAAAAAAAAACATTTATTTGTATTTATCCAAGTTACAAAAAAAATTTTTCATCATTCAAATATTCCACTTATTAGTACCAAAAATATAAACATCAGTCGAGGTAAGTCGGGAGACCTTTGACGCGTATTTTCCTTTAATGTTGAAATTGTTCTTCCGTTAACTTGATTAATAAAATTTCAAACAAGCTTCGTACAGAGATATTTCATGACGTGGTTTTGTTTGTTGAGGTCTGCGGTAATACGTTATGAAGAAAATACTATATAAACAATTTTATCTAATTCATTTCTAAATAATTTATTTACTTTGTCAATTTCGCTGTATATTTTTTCAATATATGCTGGTCTACTTCAGTATTTTAAACAGTATTATAACACGCTACCTTACTTTATCTGTAAAATGTACACCACAAATGCTTTATAGAATTTTGGTAGGAATGTGAAAATGTAACGTGGCGGTATTATTTTATATTCAATATTTTAATGTTTATATATTAATTAACATTTGACACGGTTGTACGAAAGGAACTTTGGGATATTTTACCGGAGTATGGTATTAAGGGTAAACTGCTGCAGGCTGTGCAGTCCAGTTACATGGGCTGTAGAGCCTGTGTGCGGCTGGATGATGGAATGTCACCTTGGTTTGACGTCAATATCGGCGTTAAGCAGGGGTGCGTTCTGTCAGCCAGGCTGTTTATCATATATCTGGATAAATGTCTCCAAAGGTTGAACGGTATGAATGTGGGAGTCCAGATGGGTGACTCAGTGGTCTCTGCTCTGCTTTATGCAGATGATGCAGTCCTGCTGGCACAGTCAGCGACTGACCTGCAGACCCTAGTCGACACAATGACAGAAGATTGTAAGAAAAGGGGTCTACGCGTGAATGTGAGCAAAACCAAAATAATGGTCTTTGAAAGAGATGAAGCCAGAACAGATGTAAGAGTAACAATAGGTAATGATGTACTAGAGCAAGTGGATAAATTTGTATATCTTGGATGTGGATTTAGCCGAGACGGAAGGTACACCACTGATATAGAGCGAAGAGTGAATGCGGGAAATAGAGTGAACGGAGCGTTGGGTCAACCTATCGGCAGCCACCACCTCAGCCAGAAGGCACGTGTAGCAATACATAACGCAGTGCTTGTCCCAACATTACTGTATGGAAGCGAGAGTTGGGTATGCAGAAAAGAGTATAAAAGTAAAATTAATGCAGTTGAAATGCGATCTCTTCGGAAAATCTGTGGAGTTAGGCTGACCGACCGCATTCATAACGACGACGTAAGAGAGCGAGTAGGTATGAAAGAAAGTATTGGTGTAAAAATGCGAAAGGGAATGCTCCGATGGTTCGGACATGTGGAAAGAATGCCGAACGAACGTCTGGTTAAGAAGATATACAATGCGAAAGTGGAAGGATGTAGGTACCGAGGGAGACCGAGACTAACTACCTAGACCAGATCGGTCAGGTACTGAAGGAAGGTGGAGTCAAGAGTCTCCGAAACCGGCGAGCGTGTATGAAGAGAATTATGAATGTTGAGGAAGCGAGTGAAGTATGCAGAGATAGAGTTCTCTGGCACTCTGTTCTCTCTGCCTACCCTGCAAGGGATATGGCGTGATGATATGACCAAAAAAAAAATCCTTTAAAAATGATATGTAATTATTAATAATTTTCTAACTCTTATCTATGGCAACGAATTTTTATGGCGGAAATATGGAAATACTATGCTGTGAACTCTTGAATTACATTAATTTATTTAGTGTTGTGTTGTGTTATTCTATTGAATAATTTTGCTAATATTTTTTTTATAATCTGCCTGACGAATTCGACGAACAGATAACAATATAATTATTCTCAAACTCATCATAATCATAATCTTTGTGATAATAATTATTATGTGTTGCGTATTTCTATTACTGTACATTATAATATATTATTTATTGATTAAAGAAATCGTGATCTATAATTCGTTAAAAAAAATTACTAAAGTGAGCTCTCGAATGATATATTGCCTCATAAAGTAGTTTATATGCCTTTTATTTTATTTCTCAATAGTTATTAAGCAAAAGAAACTGAATAATATCAAATATATGAATGTATACAATCATTTAATTAACAAGTACATATCCGAAGCAAACCTTTAGTGTTCAAATTGTGTATTGTATTTGTATGTCTGCCCATTGGCAATATCAATCTACCTGTCAATTAGGCAAATGGATCAAAATGCAAGTGCCGTACAGATTTCCATTGCAAATATTTACGTCAAAGGCCGAACGTTGTTGGAATTTTTCATTATGGTGAACTTTTAGTGAAAGTAATCGTAGGGGTTGGGGTGAACTGTAAAGTTTGGTGGGTGTTTGCATGCTTATACATTATGTGGCACATTCCAAAGTTCTAAGTATTAGAACGAGATTGGTTATAATTTTGCTTTTCATTTTGAGTTATTTAACTCCTCTAAATTATGGGTTAATTTTTGTTAATATAACATTTGCCATGCTAGGCTTTCGATAAAATTCATTTGTAAATAGAAAAGTAAATTACTACCTAATATTAGAAATTGAGGATTAGATAAGAAAAGAGGCAGCGAGTGAAGTATGCAAGAATAGACTTCTCTGGCACTTTGTTCTCTCTGCCTACCCAAGCAAGGGATTTGGCGTGATGATATGTATTAGAAATCGAACTGCTTTACCATTTAAGTTACTGTGGTAGCTACGTTTAGTAATCTATTTTGTTTTCACCTACTCGTCTTTACGAGTGATATTTTTGACACGCCATCTATAGGAAACATCAGAAAGATTTCCAATTAGCATAGTTATCAATTTATTTATTTTACTTACTACTAGGTATCGGTGGAGACCGAGACTGACCTACCTAAACCAGATTGGTCACGTACTGAAGGAAGGTGGAGTCAAGAGTCTCCTAAACCGGCGAGCGTGTATGAAGAGAATTGTGAATGTTGAGGAAGCGCGTGAAGTATGCAAGGATAGAGTTCTCTGGCACTCTGTTCTCTCTGCCTAACCTGCATGGGATATGGTGTGATGATATGTATGTATGTGTACTTACTACTATGAATATTATGTCTACGCAAGATAAGAAAAACTCGAAATAAACGCTTATTTCAATCCATCTGACCAGCGCGCTATAGTAAGTAAATTTCTTCTTTATTAAAGAGTTGACCTCTTGCCATGCGAAGTATATATGAGATGAATACTCACGTAAATATAAGAGATTCGCACAGTAGAATATACTCTATAATACCGCAGATAGCCCTTATCAATTAAAACATTCTTAAGAAGAGACAGTATCAGGTAATTTGTAGCAAAATTTAAAATCTACGCTAATATATACTCTAGTCTAGTTTACAAAATATTGAACATTACCATGAATAGCGGTAACCAATAAAAAAAAATCTCAAAGAATATTAATATTCTAAAATTATACGCTAGATATTCTGGCGTAAAGATTTGAAGTTTTCTAGCTCTTTTGAGATTGGACAATACCGTAAATACCGTTACTGACAAAAAATAAAGAGACTATATTAGGTAATTAAACTCGCAATTTCCTCCAAATTGTTTCAAATTTTCGCTAATATTTACCTCTATTATTAGTCATAGCAGAAAAACATAGTTTTAAAATGCTACTGGGCTCGACCCTCCCCTACAATAAGAGGGAATTGAACATACTATACCACGCTGGTTAGACGGGTATATCGACTTTACCTATTCTTGTATAAACCGTTCTTTAGTATAAATTGTCTTTTACGATGCCCACGGATAAAATAGGGGGTAGTGAATTGTATTCTTACTATGTAACCACACGGATAGAGGTATATAACATAACATACTTCACTTCACTTTATAACGATTTCTCATATTTAAACTAATATTAATCACAAATAAAAATATTTTATGGAATTTAATACATTTTTTATATACATAATAATTTTATTGAGAATCTATGCTGTTAAGTTAGTATACAAATGTTAGTACTCAGTCATCATGTTAACTTAGAATTATTTGCAGACTACTTACAAATTACATTAGGTAGATATAAATCCAGCAGGAAAGTCTAGTCTTTCCAATCAAATCAATTCCCAGACGAGGGTAGAAAGTTCCGTATACATAGACGAGACCTGCGGCCAACAAAAATATGACAAGAAATATAAAGATTGAGTTCCCGAGACGTTTTCTATCAGATCCATCTTTGTCGATTTGCGTTCGTTTTGAGGCCTTCGGGAAATTCGATGCACTATCGATTATTTGTAGTGATGGAAGCGATATTTATCGATAACTTTGCTCACGTTTATATATTACTTTCTATAAATTATGATAATTATAGATATAATATTGTCTAAAATTATTCTTTAATTCTAAAAAAAAAACAATATGAAATCTTCAAAATCATTATATTTTTTAATGTTTACGCGAGAATTACACATTTGAAATAAAACTAGTTTTACGGATTCTATTGCGTTTGTATTTGATTTTTAATTTCTCGATGTTTCGAACAGTACAACGTTCATAGTCACGCCAGGAGTTCAATCCGCTACGCTACAGGAGGAGTTTAGTCCACTACGCTGTAAATAAAGTGTTCGAAACATCGATAAATTAAAAATCAAATACAAATGCAATAGAACCCATAAAACTAGTTTTATTTCAAAGTAATTTTTAAAACTTTTAACCCATTCATATTTGAGAACAGATCTCCATCATCATATACTAGTAAAATATTACATCTTAGTTTTAAAAAACGCCGAAAAAATATAGCAAATGTCATTAAATAATTCGAGATCTCTACGTGGCAGTCAATAGGTAAGAAAAATTATACTAAGATGCAAATTAAATTGAAGAAGTTCATCGCAATACAAACACTTAAATTTGCTTGGTGGGTAAATAGATCAAATGGATTACTGAAACTGGTATGGCATATTATTTCTGAAGTAATGCAATATTTGTTTATTACGGTGGCACGCACTTCTACTTCTAAAACTTACTTATAGTACAGTTTTTGTTATAATGAAGAAAATTTTTCATAAATTTATTGAACTAATATTAAGTATTTTTTATTATACTATACTGATATCGTGTTGTGACGAAGTAAGAATACAATTCACCGTCCTCTATCTTGCCCGTAAGAGACGACTAAGGAATATAAATCGCATATAAAATCTATGCAAGAGAAGGAAAATTCGAAACAAAACTCTATATCAACACGTTTGACCAGCGTGGTATTATAGGTTAATTTCTTGCATTATGGAGTAGGCTCGAAACCAACAGCGAGACAAATTTAGCTAAGATGATGATGATGATTAATATACTCAATTTTCGCCTTAGTAACTTACAAGTCACACTAATCAAAAGTTTAAAGTAAGATTCACACTTCATATGTTCTGTTTTGTTTGTTAATTTTTTCTAATCGGCAATAACCCCGACTACTTTCAACTTAAATTTAAACCGCACTGCTCACAATTAGTCTTATAAATGAAACACACAGTTGCTGACAACGAACTGACTGTATTAAACACATAACACAGTGTAAATAGTACACGATAGATGGCGCTAGTATCTTAGAGGTTTTGTTACTCACTTAACACTGCCTCTTAACAAAACAAATATAAAACAAATAATACAACTTAAGTTTTATTTCAACATATTACACAAACCCAAACTTTCCATGAATTTGTAATGTTTAATAGAATTTAATCCTTTAGTAAGTAAGTCTGCTGGCATTTCTGCAGTTGACAAATATTCCAATTTTACAACATTATTATCAACACAGTCTCTTAAAAAATGATAGCGGATATCTATGTGTTTGGATCGTTTCTGTAACATGTGATTCTTTGCTAATTTTTGAGCTGACTGATTGTCATTAAAAAGGCTAACAGTATACAAATTTTTGGTTACTTCATATTGTAAATTTCTTAAATAAATAGCCTCTTTACAACAATCAGATAGAGCCATATATTCTGCCTCGGCACTTGACAAGGCAACAGTGGCCTGCTTTCTGGTTTCCCATGAAATTGCACCATTAGATAGACTAAAGAAAAATCCTGTATAGGATCGCCTATCCAATACATTGCTGGCCCAGTCAGCATCTACAAATGCTTGCAAACTTGAATTACCTCTAGCTGTATATTTTAAACAAAAATGTTTAGTAGTTTTCAAATATTTTAAAATCCGTTTAGCATAAGCCCAATGCTCTTCATCAAAACAATTATTAAACTGACTTAGATAGTTTACAGAAAATACTATGTCTGGTCTGGTAAGTACAGCCAAATACATAAGGCAACCAATAAGTCGTTGATAAGGTAGTTTACTGTTACATTTTTCACTTTTACTGACATTTAATTTTGACTCAATTGGTGTTGTTACATGTTTACAATCATGAATGTTGAATTTTCTTAACAATTCATCAATGTACTGTTCCTGATCTAAAGTTATTATGCCATTTTTCTTATCTATATTTACTCTCATTCCCAGGCACTGTTTTACACTACCCAAATCTTTAATTTTGAACATGGATGACAGACTTTCCTTTAATTTATCGGTTTCACTTGAATTATTGGAGAATACAAAGAAATCGTCTACATATAATGCAATTACAAGTTTAACATCATTGTTAATCTTAGTATATAAACAAGGTTCTAACTGAGACCTTTTAAAGCCAATTGACTGTAGGAAATCATTGACTCTTTGGTTCCAGGCTCTCGAAGCCTGTTTCAGACCGTAGATTGCTCTTCTTAACTTCAGAACTTTATTATTTAAATTATCAACTTTAAACCCTTCTGGTATTTTCATATAAACCGACTCATTTAAAACGCCGTTAAGAAAAGCAGTCTTTACATCTAGATGGGTTATATCTAATTTCATTTGAACTGCCAAAGCAAACAATAATCGCAAGGATGAGTGTCTCAATACAGGAGAAAAAGTTTCTTCAAAATCAATTCCAGGTTTTTGAGCAAACCCTTTAGCTACTAACCGTGCTCTGTATCTCACACTGTTATTACTGTCTACTTTGCGTTTAAATACCCATTTACACGGAACCACAGTATGACTCACGGGTAAGTCCACCACTTCCCAAGCCTCATTTTCCTCAAAGGATTTTAGTTCATTGTCCATGGCATCTTTCCACTGATTACACTCAGCGCCATTTAGGGCCTCCTCAAGAGTAATTTCACTAGAGTCCACTTCACTACATGCACCATAATTAACAAGGCCATACCTATCTGGCACTTTACGAATACGTCGCGAACGCACTAGCTCTTCTGGATCCACTGGTGATTGAGCTGGTTCAGGGAGCTCATCATCATCAGAACTGCTGCCTGCCACTTCTGAACCCTGCTGGTTCATATTCGAAGCCTTTGCTACTTTCTTTGTATCTGTCTTCCATATTTCTGTAGCCTCTGCCTTCACACAAGAAACTGCCTCTGTTTCTGGTACCTTGGAATATTCTGTATCCTCAATTGTTTCCTGGCAATCTGTAAATTCTTCTTCTTTTAATTCAAATTCACTGGTTTCATCAGATATACTCACTGGGAAGGCTTCTTCAATCCCCTCCTCAATCACAACAATATCCCGACTGGTGGTAACGGTGTTGTTGTTGGGATTGTAGACTCTGTAGCCCTTGACATTATCTGGATAGCCGACTAAGATACATTCCTTTGCTTTTCTATCCCACTTAAGCCTCTTTTCTTTCGGTATGTGCACCATCACCTTGCTTCCAAAAATACGTAGGTGACTAACATCAGGTTTTACACCTGTCCACACTTCAAACGGCGTTCTGTTATTTAGTCCTGATGCCAAGGACCTGTTTCTCACATAAACTGCGGTGCCTACCGCTTCTGCCCAAAACTTTTTTTCTAGTTTTGCATCAAATAACAGATATTTGGCTTTCTCAACTACAGTTCGATTAAGCCTTTCGCACATGCCATTCTGTTGAGGTGTATACGCATTTGTCTTCTGGTGTATTATGCCAAACTGCTCCAAATATTTTTCAAATTGCTTGTTGCAAAACTCTAATCCGTTGTCGGTTCGTAAGATTTTCATTCTTTTATCAGTTTGATTTTCCACCATTGTCTTAAATGTTTTAAAACACTCAAAAGCTTGATCTTTGGTTTTCAGGAAATAAATAAAAGCCATCCTACTATAATCATCGACGAACAACAAGAAATATTTGGAACCACCAATCGATTTTATTTCCATTGGTCCACAAATGTCTGCATGTATTGTATGAAGCAAATTATCACTTCTGTTACCAGTGTGGGAGAATGGTAACCGTGCTTGCTTTCCTTCACAGCATGCAGTGCAGTTCTTTTGGTAAACTTCACTCTTATCAGTGTATGACATGCCTGTGACAGCACCTTCCTTCATTTTGTTTAAATCTGTGCTATTTAGGTGTGCAAATCGCCTATGCCACACACGTTCTGATACTGAGGTAAACAAACAATCAACCTTCTTGATATTCAGTTTGTAAACACCATTCACCAAATCTGCCGTCGCAACTAGTTCATTATTTTGATTATAAATCATACAGCGATTATCATTAAATATCACTTTGTTACCTTTTTCTATGAGCTGGCTGACAGACAACAGGTTTGTAGCCAGGCTCGGCACATACATTACTCCTGTAACTGGTATCTCGTATTCCGTGCCATTTGCCACTGTTGTGATCTGAATATCTCCACAACACTCTACAGAAACCTGTGTTTTATCCGCTATGACTATCTCGGTGATACTAGGTTGAGTCGAAACATTTCTCATCCAATGTTTTTTTGTTGTTAAATGCATGCTCGCTCCCGAATCAATATACCAATCTGTAGTACTGAATTTTGAACTAAGAAATATCGCACTAAACGCGTTTGATTGCTTCTTTTTCTGTTTAAAATCACATTGATTTTGGTAATGTCCGATTTGTTTGCACTTATAACACATGACATTGACATTTTTCGACTTTGACGTATCGGTTTTGTTACTGATAGCTGCATTTCCGCCATACTTTTTTTGTTGCCAACTTTTAGAAACAAATGCACTCTGTTGACTGTCACTAACTTCACTTTGATTGTCCATATCAATTAACTTTGCTTTAATGGCGTCTGTCGTTACCTGCATTCCTGAATGCTCTATGGCCATTATCATGGGTGAGAATTTATCGGGCAAACCTGCCAATAATAGCGAACCAACCCACTCATCAGTGATTTGGAAGCCGGTATTATTTAATCGCTGGCTTATTTCGACAATAGCAGTCACATATTGATTCATGGATTCACAATTTTCTCTTCGGATCGATATCGAATTCCGCAACAATCCAATTTTTCTCGTGAAGCCGGTGTCATCAAACATTTTTTTGAGTTTGGTCCATAAATTTTTAGCACTGGTTTCACCTTTAATATGCACATAAAGTCCTGAATCTATCGTGAGTATGATTTTCGCTCGCGCTTTGGCGTCGTTATCTCCGCCATCTTTTGTGATGCATGTTTCCATTCCTTCCAATATTAGAAAATTTTCAACCGCGTACGCCCATTCTTCATAGTTTTCACGCCCCTTGAGCTTAGGTATGCTTGAGATGTAACTTGTAGACATTTTTTAAACTTATTTTCACTTATTTCTTTTAGAATCAAAAAAGCCCATAACCTCTTATAAATGAAACACACAGTTGCTGACAACGAACTGACTGTATTAAACACATAGCACAGTGTAAATAGTACACGATAGATGGCGCTAGTATCTTAGAGGTTTTGTTACTCACTTAACAATTAGTAATAATAATAAAAGAAAGTGTATGCTGCATTAACCTTATATCTTTCAATGTATATATTTCTATCGACAACTTGTTCACATCACATCCCGTCTCTAAGGATAAAGTATAGGATTTCAGTAGTTATGTTGGTGTATCTGATGATATTAGGGGAATTTTGTAGCTTCACTCCATATACTACTCAGATTACTAAGAGATTACATCGTGGAAGATGAGATTTTGAAGTAAAAATAATATAATGGTTTGCGAATATCACTTTTATACATTATTTTTTTCTTTAATTAGATGCGGATACAGGAGGTTCATAAGGCTATTAGCTTTCAACTGCCTCAAATACAGATTATCTGCTTAATTTGCCAGTTATCGTCTGTCTGACTCCTGTCTCAGAGACCTACCAAAGTTCTATGCATATACGTTCCACTATCGGGTATGCATTGACAAACGTAGAAAAATTACTAACATGTAATGAAATCTCTATAGCTTGAAACTAATAATCCTTATTAAATGAAAAAGTGCCATTGCCGCTGAATATTTAAAATCGATATTTCGAGTAATTTAGACTTTGTAACTCGAAATGAAAACGATATATCCTTGCGAGTTATTAATAGGACATATTTAGTAGTATAGAGTATTCGATTTATAAAAAGCAAACTCTGTGGGTCGTCGCTAGTAAAATATAATGAGGTCTTACTTGAAATTCTTTGAATTCATTCCAATAAAGTATAAAAGAAGTGTTAGGTATTTATATTCAATGAATGAAACCATAGTTGAAATTTTAATAATTAAATCCACTATATCTCGAATTACTTGTTAAAGAAAATACTCATTAACTCAAAGAAAGAATAAATATTAAACCCAAAGTGTTATAGAATTGTAAAAATGCAATAATATGTTATAAAAATGAGCAATTAAGTACCATTAATTAGAGAATATTGAAAAGCGTTATTCGTTTATTGTACGGTTGGGTTCGATCGGAAAAAACTGTGGACTATCTTAAAATATCTCAAAATGGTGTAGATTTTTTCGTTATTTTTCGTTATTATCCACGATTGTTGGTGATTGATATCTTCTGGTTGTAGTGTATTTCTAACTTAAAATTGAGGTCGTACTGTCGTCGAACATCATCATTATCTAAAGAGTTTTAACTTGGAGATCGTGTGTTGGTAGAAAGAAACTGGACAGGGACACCCCAACATTTCTTAGAACAGCATAAGATTGCTTTTTTACCATATACACAACAAAACCTTCAAAATAATTATGACATGGTTAAAACTTTTCCCTCTTACATCTCCCAAAGAGACAACAAATACGAGGGACAAATTTACTTGTCATACGTCAGCTCACACTGCTCTAGTAAGTAATACGATTGGAATGGATTTCCCATAGGTGTGACTTCGAGTCCCACGTATAGTAATAATTATTCACTCGTAAACAAGATTTTATAAATAACTTAGTATGTTAAGCGCTAAATCTTAGTAATTTAGAAAAAGAACTTCAAATATCTTTATTTTATCGGTTAAAGTAAAAAAATAGGCAGGACCACACTCTTAACAATTTTCTGTCTACAGCCGTGGATCCATTCATCCTGGGTAGTAGGTAATTGGTGCCCTCGCAAAAAATCTACGTCAGCAATGGTATGTGCTGTTGTGTTTCGTTCGGTGAGCCAGAGAGCCGGCACCCCAACTTTTTGGGTGGGATTTGGGGTTTTCATTGGTAGCCCCACCTTGTAAGGTCCATGAGCAGCAGTAACACTTACCATTGGGTGCGCCGCTTGGTCGTCTGCCACCATAAGCCATAAAAAGAAACAGAATTTGATTTGCATTATTATTAAGATTGTGTCTGGTTTATATAATCAAATATATATCAACGGGTACATAACATACTAACCTTTTATAAAAATCGGTATCCGCGTTTTCCCTCACAATTCCCATCTTCACGTAATAAGCAAACATTACTGAAATTAAAGCATCAATCTTACCACCTCGTCGATGTGTTACGCGCTCCTGTTAAACATTCGTTAAAGAATATGATATAGAAGTGACAATGTAACTTTTATTCGCATTTTTTTAATTCAAATAATATTTTAGTAACCGGTCTTTTTTATTACCATTCTTATATTATGTAAAACGCATTAATTACTAACGCCATCTCTTAATATCCTCAGATAAACAACAAGAACCTCAGAAAATTTTAGGCTACCGTCTGAAGTTCGTAAAATATAATACTTTTTTTTGTTTGTTTTCAAGCAAAATTTATATGTATATAGAGAAATCTAAATTTATATCTAAATATTACGATAAAATTGTTTCTATAAAAGAAAATTCATAGATCATATCAACGGGATTACAATTACAACCTCATTTTGAGACAGCCGGTTAAGTTGCGGCGAAATTGGAACCTAACGGAAAAAGATTATTCAAGAAAATGAACTATAATAATATTAGTACTTCTTAATCATAATCATCATCATCTTACTCTTATACCAATTACTTGGGATCACAATTTGTATTTATTTCTCTTCCATCATATATATTGCAAAAGTTATTGGCAATTGTTTTATGACTGGTCGCCTGCCTGACGTCAACCCTCCTGGGAATGTAATTGTAAACCATACGGTATTGGATTGAATTGGACAAGGTCGACATAGAGATTTTGGTCGCCTTTTACGATATTCACGAGTAATATAAGGGTTGATAATATTCGTAGTGGCTACAAAATAGCACTAAAAGTATTATTTTAATTTATTACATAATTGTATGTCCGGTTATAGCTCGGCAATACGCATCGTCAGTGACAGTGCAAACCCGCCTATCTACCATTGGTAAAGCACTAAGTGCAACTGTTACAAGAGAAGGTTTTAAAAAGTTTACAGGTGAAGTTTTTAACTTGATATTTTTTTTTATTTAAATGCATTTTGATCATTCATTTTTACATCGAGAGTAATAAATATTTCACGTGTTTTATGTATTGTTAGCAATAGAAATGTATTCATCATCATCATCATCATCTTGCTCTTATTCCAATTACTTGGGGTCGACGCAATATGTCAACTTCCTCCATACAGTCCTATCAGACGTCATCTCTGCAGTCACTCCCTGTCTATCCATGTCATACCTCACGCAGTCCATCCATCTTTTCTTTGATCTTCCTAGCAATAGAAATGTATTAAAGTTACTAATATAGTCTCTCTAATGCATTAAATGCAAAATTTGTAATTGGCTACCTATGTCAGATAGGTACGCGGAATAACCCTACGCTAGTTAAACGGTTTTGCACTTTCCCCGATTCCCAATTTCCACCACAACATAATTTGATGTGACGTAACTGAGATTTTATATGAATGTGTGGTAACGGATTAAGAAAACATGTCACCACTCAGCATTATCCTCCAGCAGAATACGCAGTGAAATCCTTCTGGGAAATTTTTGCCAACCCAACAGCCAAATGTAATAATTATAGAATCGTCTCTTTATTAAGACTCTGATAACTTCGATAGCTTGTTAAAAATTATTATATATATTTTCGTTCCTATTGAAGTTTATTTAGGTGAATAGTAGTGGTTCATATACCATATTTATCCTGAATGCGGTTAATGAAAATTTACTTTAGAAATAATAAAATGGATATGACATATCTATATTAATTTTAATCTACGCGACAGGTGAAAGTTTGTTGTGGTCTCGACATAAATTACCGTTTAAGGCAATAAACGCTTATTGCGCGGTACGGGATGCGGCTTAGGATTGCGTCCTTACAATAAGCCATAGAAAATTAGTTGCTATGATTAATTTTGTTTAGAATTTGTTTTCATTCACGAGAAACCACCATGACTTATTGCTTGAAAAGTAGTACACATTTTCGGTTGCACATATGGTGTAAAGTTTAAGATACAGATCTATCGTGCCAGCATCATGGGTTCGATTCCCATGCAGGACAATACCTTGTGCGAATCACAAATTGTTCTTAGTTTGGGTGTAGTTTGTGTACGTTAATTATATGGTTATAAAGTCCCCAATACAAAGATTATTTCCTTAATACAGGTTGTTATTTAAAAAAAATATTTATTTTTATTTAAAAAAAAATACATAAATAAAAAAAAAACATTATTTATATTTTTTTTACATTGAAATTTATTTCCATGTGGTAATGGGTGAAGATGAATGATTTTGTATTTACAATACATAATCATTCTCTTCCTCTTGGAAAGTTAAAATTGACAATATGTTTAAACGCCGTGGCAATTTGCCACGGCGTTTAAATATAATGAATGAATTTGAATTTAAGTAGGTATCGAACCCACGACTCGTCATCGTACCTCGATAGTTGATTCGAGATTGATTGCTACGTAAGCTACGACACTATCTGTCTAGTTATTTCTGAAACTCAAACGTTTCTATACTTTACTTACGTTACTTTTAACTTAGAAATGACGAAAGTTGAATAGCTAATATAATAATAAATCCTCATTAATACAGTAATATTTTAATATTATAAAATCCTTAATGAAAATATTTATTTCAACTCGCAACAAACACAAAAGATTTTCAATCATGGCCGTCTGACGCTCGGAAGCGGGGAAATTTACAAAACGTCTACCCACCATTGTTTACACTTGGCTACCATGAGTGACGTTATCTAGTAGCCTGTATTCATCGCTCGTCAAATACCCACTTTGAAATAATTATACAGAATAGATTGTGAAATGTAAGTGAAAATGAACAAAGATATCGCCGGTTCAATGTTGCGTGTCGGAAATTAAGTACGATCTATTTAAAATGGGTTATAATTTTTTTTCTACAGAACATATTAAAGTATACTAACTATAGACGTTATCCGTGTGATGACGGAGTAAGAATACAATTCACCACCCCTATTTTACCCGTGGATGATCGTAAGAGACGACTAAGAGATATAAAACGCATATAACATTTATGCAAGAGATGGATAATATTATATGTTAGTATTTTAGTATTTATTTGATTGAACTAGGTAATTAAATTAAAAACACGAACTGAGCAAAACGACGGAAACAATGTATATTGGTGACAAGACAGATTACAGAGTATGTTAATTTTTTAAACGTCATAATATGACAAGTGCACAATATTCATAATGGATGGCGTTCAGTTTTGCAATTAATCATTCCAACAAAAATTCAAAACAAAACCCTATACCAACACGTCTAATCAGCATGGTATAGTAGGTTAATTTCCCTCTCATTATGGAGGAGGCTCGAGCCCAACATTGGGAAATATATGAGCTGAGATGATGATGATAATGATGAACTATAGACGTTCAGTGGAACAAGTGTACATTTATCACCATTGGTATTCAGAGTCAGATAAAATTAATAACAGAATAAAAATACAAGTAATAATTTTTCCTTTACAAATAAGTGTTCCATAAAAGTTGTTTTATTTTATAGGACATTTTTGTTCCTATATAGTGACATTTTAAAAATACATTTACTTCTCACCATTTTCTCCGCGCAAGTAGCAAAACTCAACAGAGGGATCACTAATAGGTGCTATACCTATTAACAATAAAGAGGAAATGCTATAATACGCTAATCAGACAATTTGGTATTGCATTTTATTTCGAGTTATTCTTCTTTTCAAACAAAATACATGCATATTATATCCCTTGGTAATCTTTTATCTTATCCACGGCCAAGATTGCAGACTGAAAATACGTACCAATAATAGACGCTTCTAAAATGTAACAAGTACCTCGAAAGTTTACATTTGACTAAGCATCAATAGAATCTAATTCGTAATCATTAATACCCGTCCGGCGTAGAACAAAAACCGTTTATTAATTTCTAAATATTAAACGTTAATATCACATTGTGGACTCCTCTGTATTGTAGAGACAATAATTTCGATGCTATGTCCGGGTATGTATTGTTTGAATACAAATAAATCCGTTGTATTTATCATAGACCCGCGTGACGGTCGAATGATTTTGTATACAATACATAATAAATACCAACAATGATGTATCATTGTTATGTAAATACAGAAATGAGATATTCAATTTTAATAAACCGAATGGTTATATGTATGTGAATAATTATTTGTATGCGGGTTCTAATTTCGTTGGTATTTGATCGTTGGTTTTGTTATAAATATAAGTATTCATGTAATTAATTGATTTGAGTAATTAATTGATGGAAGGATGTAGGTACCGGGGGAGACCGAGACTAACCTACCTAGACCAGATTGGTCATGTACTGAAGGAATGTGGAGTCAAGAGTCTCTGAAACCGGCGAGCGCCTATAAAGAGAATTATGAAAGTTGAGGAAGCGAGTGAAGTATGCAAGGATAGAGTTCTCTGACACTCTGTTCTCTGCGCCTACCCTGCAAGGGATATGGTGTGATGATATATATGTATGTAATTGATTTGGCCACCGAAGTCAAAAATCGGGTACCGGTGATCCGCTCGCACGGCGAAGAGAGACGAGTTTTACGGTGGGTCTATGGGGTCACGCACCGCCTTTCCGTCACCCCGGACCGATTCAGCGGGGCGAGCCGCATCCATAGCCCACCAAAAAAAAAAAATGTATGTAATTGATTTAGTTTAACGTGTGGTGACGCAGTAAAAATGTAATTTAGTAACTCCTGTCTTGCTCGAGAATGTTTTAAAAGATTACTAAGAGATATAATTCATCTTTATGTAAGAGAATGAAAACTCGGAACAAAACCATATATCAATTCAACTGATTAAGATTATATAGTCAGTCAATTTCACTTATATTGTGGATGAGGCTTGTCCCCAGCATTGGGCCGTATTTGAGCTAAGATGATAGTGATGATTTTATAAAGAGCTCATATAATATCATGCTGATGCTGATCTCAGCAGATGTTTTTTAAATCACTTAATAGATTTCGTTATTTTTTCTAGAAGACTTCTTATTATTAATTTAAAATGGTCTTCTTCTAGTCTTCTTTTTCGTGCAGTGATAGATTAAATTTACAATTCACCAAGCCCTTTTTTGTCTCTCGGTATCGTAAAAAAGGACTAAGGGATATAAAACGTAGATCATAATAGCCAGAGAAGGAACACTCGAAATAATCTTATACCAACCCGTCTGATAAGCGTGTTATACTAGATCCTTCTTATTGTGGAGAAGACTTAGGTCCAGTAGAGGGGTGTGTATGAGAACTGAAGATATAGCAAAAAGGGGCCGCTACCGCATATCAATCATAGTTTCAAACTTTAGGCTTAATAAAATCTTGAAGAAATAATATTTTATTTTGATTCATTATTTAAATATGAAACATCAAGATCGATGATTGTATACTGTGTGTCTAAATAAACCAATTTGCAATTGATAACTTATAGAGAATAGAAAAAATGATGTAGTGCATCAAATCCTTGCAAAGTTTTAAAAACATTAATGTTAAATTAATAGACAAATCACATCTAGACCTAAACGAATCACGAAAAAAAAAATCTGTCTCGTAGCAAAAGAGCTGAGCAAAATTATTTCAATTCAATCAGGCATGGCAAACCACAAATAGGTTTTTTTTTAAGTCTCAAGACCAAAACCACGGAACGGTTAGGCAGCCGGACTCATTTAAATAACTTTATGATTA
Organism: Lymantria monacha; assembly: GCA_905163515.2. Lineage (NCBI taxonomy): Eukaryota > Metazoa > Arthropoda > Insecta > Lepidoptera > Erebidae > Lymantria > Lymantria monacha. The sequence goes on from LR991088.1 coordinate 32,690,846, forward strand.
AATTTATTTATGTAACTTTTGTTTTAGATAATGCTATCGAACCCTTTACTATCATTGGGTACAAGTTCTACAATCCCGTTAAGAATTTAATATTAAAAGTATTCGAATCCATTTAATAATCATTACAAATACTTAATATCCATCTATCTATCAAGCAAAACCTCTTCTATATTGAATGTAGACCTCTCTGCTGGTCTATATGGTCGACATCCAAGACCATCCAATCCAGCCTTTTCTTGACAAACTGTGATAAAATCGTTTGAACGAAAAAGTTGCTTTAATAGCTTTATCGACGGATTATTGTTTTAGGTATCTGCTATGCCGACCGATGTCCGGATATAGCAATCAGGGTTTCGTACAGGGGTAGTTTTTTATGGCTTATGGTGGCAAACGAGCAAGCAGCACACCTCGTGGTAAGTACCATTGCCGCCCAGGGTTCTTTACAATATCAGGGGTATAGCCAGGTCACTACTTACCAATGTAAACCCCAAATCCACCCAGAAAGTTGGGTTAGTAGCTCATTGTCACTGCTCAGACCGGACTGTAAATAGAAAACTGTCAACAGTGCGGTTCTACCACAACTATTACGATCTCTCAGTATGACCTAATTAAAAAAAACTATTATGACCTGATTTAAAAGAAAAATGTGATCCTTTTTTGGAACTTTTGTTGAGAGATTAGTTAGTTCTAGTAGTGTATTTTGATAAGTTATAGAGTATATCAATAAGAACACACAGCCAGTCATTATGGCATGCAGTGTAATGGAAGCAAAACCAATTTGAATTCCACAACGAAGGTTCACTGAAACGTGTGACGCATTCCACCGTACACTTCAGTGCAAATAAAATTGAACGGTGTGGGTGGCTAGTTAAAATTTCACGAGTCAGCCTAACGGTCTGATGCAGTGTTATTCCTAGTTCCAGTTTCGTTGCTTTATCGAACACTCTTTTTGAATATTTCATTTCGAGTTTCTGTTTGACATTTGTGTTGTTTTTTTTTTATAATTGTATGTAGTATAATTATTATAGTCCATCGTGTAGCTTTATGTGGTTAAGCAAACTATACCCGCTTTAGAAAAAAGAAATATCAGATATTTTCAAACATTGTCATGTTTCAACAGGGCTTTTTGAATATAAAACTACTTTTTGTGAGGTATGAAAAAAAATCAAAATATTTTCTCGATAAGAAAATATCATTTTCACAAAGAAATCGAATAAAATCATAATTTGAAGAGATAAATCGCTATCGTCGAAGTGTCAGTTAATAAAGGAAATAAAATAAAAACAATAAATAAGAATAGTATAAAAATAAAACGCCTTTACCCCATTTTTTATTTAAAATATGTTGAAAATTTAGAAAATACCCCATTTTTCTATTTAAAATATATAAAAAAATTACTTCATCTCAGCTTATACACGTCCAACGTTCCAAACCAGGGGAAATTTAATCTACTATACCGCGCTAGTCATACGTTGATATAGAGTTTTATTTGAGTTTTTCTTCTTTTGCATATGTGTTATATAAGTTTTATATCACTTAGTTGTCTTTTAAGATCACCCGCGGATAAGATAGGAGGTGGTGAATAGTATTCTTACACCGCCACCACACGTAAAAAAAATTAAGAGCGAAAAATGATTATCCCACATATGGACCCACATATGGTCCCACTAAATCTTGCATCTATTTGAAATACAATTCAATCAGGCCAGTGTGGGTATGTACTTATGAAACATATTGTGACTCACAATATAGTCTGTAGGGGAAACGTTTTTATACCATCTATCAATTTTTTTCACATTATTCCGATTTAAGAAGAAGATTTTAGAATTGTATTAAGTGATGATACGATCCAATAGTCTAAACGACTGAGATTTAGCAATTGACATATTCGAGTACTTATAAAAATGGAGGGCCTATGACCAGTATTAATTATTACTACAAGGGACCACGTTTCCTTGCCATAAGTCATCACGACTTATGGCAAGGAAACGTGGTCCCTGAATATAAGTATCCTGAGGAAACTTAAAATCACTCAGCGTGCTAGGGAGCGGGCTATGCTTGGGATTTCTAGGTAGATTCAAAAATACGTAGATTAGAAAAACGGGTGTAACCGTAATATTACGAAGAATTAGCACAATGAAGTGATAATGGGAGCCCTACATTGCTCGACGAAGTGGTAACCGCTAGCGAAAAAAGGTTCTCGAGTAGCGACCCTGTATCGGATGGCGTAGATTACGTCTGATGACCTGGTGAAAGTTGCTGGAAGTCGTTGTATGCAGGCGGCATTAAACCATGGCAAAATATGTGGGAGTTCAAGAAGGGAGACCAGATAGCTTATGCCCTGAAGAGCACGGCAAAGGGCTGAATGATGATGATGAGGAGAGAGCAAAAAAGGCATTAGCGTATTGTGTATCAACCATCCAACCCACATCTGTGTTTACGTTCAATAATTTTTGATAAATTGTAACTTGCTGTGTATTTACTAACAAGCTCAAAGTTAGAAGTCCTTCAACAAATATTTGTAAAGCCTACGAGTATTGGTTGAAGTTTTGAGGATCTGTTTGTGTACGTGCCCAGTGTATCTAACCGAAGCATATTTTTTATTTATAAAATCAAATCAAATCAAATCAAATACATTTATTCACCTTAAATAGAGTACAATAGTCAGATGTTACAGTCATTTTTACATACATAGATCTATCTATTTAGCCTTGCATTGGCATGTGAAATACAGTCATTTTTATTTAAATAATAAAATTAAAATAAATTAGTTTTAAATAAAATTTGCATTTCATACATTAATATTTTGGCAACATTACAATACCAAACCAAAATATGTTTGTAGTCAAAAAATAAAATAAAAAGAAATTAAAAAAAATATTATAAATTGTGCCATATTACAATAATTCATTTAACAAAAAACAAAAGGATATCGAAAAATTTATATTTAATTACTATCAATCCATTCATTTATTGAATATATAACTTCATTTAAAAGTAGGGTCTTGAGCTTATTTTTAAAAAGTGGAAATGGAAGTCCGCGAATATTACATGGTAGCTTATTGAATATTTTTACACACATGGAATAACAATTTTTTTGGTAAACACTAGTTCTAGGAGTAAACCCCAGGACAAGTCGATCGCCCCTTCGAGTGTTTCGGGGATAAAATTCGCATGCCTTTACAAAGAGGTTTAGATTATTCCTAACAAACACACATATTTCAAAAATATACAAGCTGGGCAGGGTTAATATGCCCAATTTCTCAAAATGTGGTTTGCACGATTCATAAGGCGGAATGCCAACCATTGCTCTTATACATCTCTTTTGGGAAAGAAATGCCTTGTATGAATCCGTAGAGTTACCCCACAGTATCAAACCATAACGCAAGGCAGAATCTACATGACCATGATATGCCATTTTCAATGTATCGAGTGTGCTTGTAAGTCGGAGTCTATTCAAGGCATATACAAAACTATTAACTTTTTTACATACTGCTTGAACGTGTTCTTTCCAGTCACAGTATTTATCCACTGTCATTCCTAGAAATTTGGTAGAGGATGCTTCGCGTATAGTTACATTATTATAGAGTAGATTACGCGACACAATATTAAACCCATGAGTTCGAAATTGAATATAACAAGTTTTGTCAAGGTTTGCTTGTAAATTATTTTTCTCTAACCATTGCATTACCAATTTAATTGTATTATTACTTTGAATATCATAATCATCAAAATTATTATAAATATTATTGTATGTCAAAAGAATCGAAATGTCATCAGCGAATAAAATGCATTTATGTGGTATAATGTCAGGTAGATCATTGATATAAATTAAGAAGTATAGAGGTCCAAGAATACTTCCTTGGGGCACTCCATGTCGGTTTATTACACTATTAGATCTGCTTTGCGCTAAGTAATTATTTTCCATTGATGATATTTCCACATATTGCTGTCGATTACTTAAATATTTTTTGGACCATTCTAGAGCTGGTCCTCTGATGCCATAGTCTTGCAATTTTTCTAAAAGTAATGTATGTGAAACGAAGTCAAAGGCTTTAGTCATATCAAAAAAGATTACTGATGTTGGTATTTTCTTGTCAATATTGAGTAGGATGTTATTAATTAAATTAAATGCTGCTAGTGTAGTAGATTTTTTCCTTTGAAAACCATATTGCTCGCTTTTTATTAATTTATGTTTATTTAAAAAGTTAACCATCCTCGCGTGCATGGCCTTATCAAAAATCTTCGAAAATATGGGAATTAGTGTTATTGGTCTATAGTTGCCCATATCTGCTTTATCACCTTTTTTATATAATGGTTTTACTACCGACTTTTTTAAGCGTTCTGGAAAACTACCTAGTTCAAATGATAAGTTGATTAGGTGCGTAAGTAAAGGTGCGAGAATTTGTACACAATGTTTTATAACGTTTGTAGTAATTTCATCATAACCTACAGAGTGCACATTGTTTAACGACAAAATAATGGCTCGGACCTCACCAACGTTTATTGGTTTCAGAAATATGCTACTACCGATATGAACTTTTCTATTAGTGTTCTGTATGTTTATAGTGTTGGGAAGAATATTTGTACGCTCAACAAAGTAACTATTAAAGGCATTAGCAATTTCCACAGGGTTGGTGACTGTTTGATCATCTTTATTTAATTCCTTTATAAAATTTAGGCTAGTATCTTTATTATCGTTAATGATCTTCCAGGCTGCTCTACATACATTTTTGGAGTTAGCTATTAAGTAATTATTATAATTTTTTTGTGAGTTATTTATACAGCGACGTAGTAACTTAGTATATCTATGATACTTCAACCTATTCTCCAGAGTCCGGTTTTTATAAAATTTGTATCGTAAATCTCTCTTTGTTTGACAGCTTCGCCGTAATCCTTTCGTAATCCATTTTATGTTTTACCTATCCATCGATATTATTTTTCTAATACAAGGAAAACATAATCGAAAAAGCAAATTAAAAGTATCATAAAAATAGTCGAAAGCGCCATCCATATCATCCGCATCATACATATCTTTAAAACTTAAACTTGACAAGCAATTACCAAATTTGAGCATGTTTTCTGAAGAAAAATCCCGCCTATTGAAGTAGATTCTGGAAGGGTGATCGATGTTTATATTATTTTTTATGCTTAGAATTTGAGCTGTATCATGATCTGAAAGATCGAGTTTTAACACTTTGCTTGTAGCATCTTTAATATTACTAATTATATGGTCTATACATGTATTTAATCGAGTGGGCTGCTCAATATATAATTTCAGATTGTGACTGTGTAGGATATCATATAAATCCTGAGCTATTTTACTTATTTTGAGCGTGTTTATATTAATGTCACCAGCAAGAATTATTTTGTGTTTACTAAATTTACTGTCGAATAGTAGATGATATAGAAAAGTATCCAAATATTTTAAAAATAAATCCACTTTAGATTGAGGTGTACGATACAGACAGATTATTATCGTCTTTAAGTCTATGATCTCTATTCCACAGCATTCAAAAACAAAGTCTCGTGCAAATTTTAAAACAAGTTTGAGATCTCTGTGTCTAATGCCGCTCCTAACATAAATGCATGTGCCGCCTCTTCTTTGTTTTCGACAATACATAGATCCCATGTGATAACCTATTAGTTTTGTATATTTTAAATCCTCAATTTTCAAAAATGTTTCAGAAAAGCATAGTACATCAGGATGCCTGTTATTTTTATAGAATTTATATAAGAATATTTCTATTAAACTCTTTTTTGACAGCAATCCTGCAATATTTTGATGTAGTATATCAAAGGATCTCTTCTTATTCTTTTGACCGAAAAAGCTTTTTATTTTTAGGATGGTTATTAGGAATAATCGAAGGTTTTATTGTAAAGTAATACGGAATAGTGCCCTTAACTAAATTTCGCTTTTTTTCACCTGTAGTAAACGCGGTGGCCTTGTAATTGGGTCTATTTATTATTGGAAAATAAAAAGGAATAGTTCCTTTTTTTGGCTGACCCTTACAAAATGTCTGTTTGTTAGTGAATGCGGGCAAAGTATGTGAATTTTTTGGGCGTCTATCGTTATATCTTAAGTATTTATCGTAATAATGACCGTAGTCAATAGATAGGTTAATTAAGTTTGAAAATTTGCTATTCTTACCACTATATGAGAGAATATTTCGACCTCCATTCACATCAATAAACTTACAATTATCATACTGAGAACATACAATTTTCAACATACTGTTTAATTTATATTCATTTAAGTATTTATTTCGTAATATACTAAGAACGAACACCTGTTTGTGTCTAAGCAATTTTAAAGCAGTTGCCAGTTCCGACATCACATGCATAGGATTGTGGTCATGTTCTCCTACTGATAAAATGATACGATCCTCTTCGTTTACACTCAAGGCTTGCTCATTAATTATCTTAAGAATTTCTTGAGTACTTGCTTCAGGCTTAACAATCCCTATTGGAGAGTAATATTCACCCCTGGAGTTCGCTCGGTCCTCATATAGTTTCAATGAAAGTCCTTTACATTGAGTACCTCCTAGTATATATATTCTACGCAGATTGTTCTGCGTTTTAGCTTTTGTGTTTTTCATATATATGTTCGGGCTATTGACACCAATTTTGGTTTCATTGCTCAAAAGCGTACTTATTGGTGAGTTTGATGGACCATTCTGCTTTTGCGATTCGACCAATTTTTGGTGTAAAAAGTTAGTATTATCGAGTTGCATCTGTCTGGATTTCTTTCTATTGCTTAATGTTTGATTTAAACTACCTTTACCGGGACTAGAGCATATATTTTTCAATGAAGTAATTATTTTTTCTTGTTGAATTACCGTATTTTTTAGGCTTGCGTTTTCCAAAACCATATTGTCGATTTCATTATTTGCACTTCTAATATATCTTCTAATATATCTTCTAATATCTCCATGCATTACCTTTCATGTTAGTTGTAAAAACTGGTAAAGCAGGATCAGGTAGATTCATCATTCATAATTCAGGATCATTCAAGGACCTATTAATTTCACCATCGTCATCACAGCCCATAAATGTCCCACTATTGGGCTCGGGACTCCTCCGTAATGGGAGGGAAATTAACCTACTATACCGCGCTGGTCAGACGTGTTGGTATAGGGTTTTGTTTCGAGTTTTCCTTCTCTCGCATAGATGTTATACGCGTTTTATATCCCTCAGTCGTCTCGTACGATCACCCACGGGTAAGATATGGGATGGTGAATAGTATTCCTACTCCGTCACCACACGGAGAATTATTATAGTCAACTATAAATTTAGTCACGATAATTAAGAACTATTAATTTAGTCACGTCATACTCGACGTTCCCAATAACTTAATCACGTCATTGTCGCATGAAGGTTCTTTCAAAAGATTCATAATAATTTAATATTATTAGTAACTCCTGTTCTTTGTGGTGACAGAGTAAGAATTTACCACCCCTTTAGTTGCCCGTGGGTGTAAATGAAGACTAAAGGGTATAATGTGCCTCATCATCATCATCAACTCAGCCCATATATCTCACACTGTTGGGGTTGGGCCTACTCCATAATGGAAGGGTAATTGACCTATTATACCACGCTGGTCAGACGTGTTGGTATAGGGTTTTGTTTCGAGTTTTCTTTCTCTCGCATATTGTATGCGTTTTATATCCCCTAGTCGTCTCGTACGATCACCCAAGGGTAAGATAGGGGGTGCTGAATTGTATTCTTACTCCGTCACCACAGGGAATTTAAAGTTAAACTCTATGAGAACACAGCACAATGTGGTTAAGGCAGATCAATTTCCCTCTTATTTAGGAGGCTCTGGCCCACTAGTGGACACTTATGTGTGTGAGTGGGACGCTAAGGTGATTAGTAACTCATATTTTTCTTAGTAAGTTATGTAAAACTTTATAATACGTTTTAATTTTAAATGATTTATTTGCATAGTTTAAATAGCAAAGATATAAGTTTTACATAATAAAAAGTTTTAATTAATTTCTTCAAACTTCAGAATTATTCACAGAAGTTGGATAATGAAATTCATTATCTAAGTTTAAAAAAAAGTAAATTAAATACTTCCCGCGATGGCATAGAGTTTATAATGCAGTTGAAAGGTATCACAACTGCATTCATCGACTAAGAAAATTTAATCCGTCGACTCCGAATGAGCTCAGTCACAACGTGCATATACGAAAAACAATTCAGACTTTTGTAATAATTTCAATTAAAAAAAAATACATAAAAGTTAAATAAAATAACTGTCGAGAAAATTTTTTAACAGGAAACATCCTACATCATCAAATTTTTACGAAATTTAAATGGTGCCATTACGCTAAAACCTCTTTCAACACAAATTACTTGTAAATCTGTCCATATAAAACGAAAGTATCTCCAAACCTACATAAAATATAGTCAATCAAATTAAAAAAAAAACCCTATGATTTCTGCAAAAAATTCAGTTTCATCAATTTATCAATAAATCATACAGAGCTAATGAAAGTTTGGGTAGGAGTAACGAAAATCGCCTTAGGGAGCAACTGCGAATCAGCGCAGGTGGATGTCGCCAAGGCGCCACCATGTCAATTATGGTAACATTCTCTCTCTTGCAGAGACTTGTTTTCAATAATAAACTGCTGTAGTATAAAAGTTTATACTACATATATACTATAGCTGGATGAATTACATTAAAAATAACCATCAATTATCGTAAAACTATAAAACTTCGCATTATCATCATCACAGCCCATAAATGTCCCACTGTTGGGCTCGGACCTCCTCCGTAATGGTAGGGAAATTAAGCTACTATATCGCGCTGGTCAGACGTGTTGGTATAGGGTTTTGTTTCGAGTTTTCCTTTTCTCGCATAGATGTTATATGCGTTTTATATCCCTTAGTCGTCTCGTATGATCACCCACAGGTAAGATATAGGGTGGTGGAAAGCATTCTTACTCCGTCACCACACGAAAAATTTATAGCACATTATAGCAAATATATAATATTAATCACTTTTATAGGTAGACTAATTATGAAAATATTATTAATATTTCTAGTAATATAATCTTTATAGATTCCCCGTGCATTGACGGTACAAGAATATAGATGTCGCCACTCTTTACATGTCCGTGGCATCGTAAAAATCAGCCTAGAGATCACCACGAGATGGTCAGCAGCAATCACTCGGAAAACGTATAACACTTACTGTCACTGCGATCGTCAAATCGTTCACTAAGCGTGGTGATTAAGGCCATCTTCCAATGAATGAACCCATCATTTGATATTCTACGGGTACGACCAAATGCTAAGTGCGACAATTATTATGTTAGAACGTTACCTCTCTTTCGAAGACCTAGCAAATTTCGATAGGCCGATAGATAGAAAACGGGAAAATAAAATAAAGACCACCAGTAGATTGCATAAATATATAACTAAAATTTATTTTCAATCTATTTGTAGTGATAGAATAGAAATACAAATTACCATCCCCTTTCTCACTCATGACACCATAAGGGATGATTTTTATAGTGGTAGGACCACTAGGTGACTAGACCGGAGAATACACCCGCAAAGAGACAGACCGTGTGAGGGCGACGCCCCGGCAGTTAGCTGGGGCGTCGACCATCCCCTGGATGGTACCGAAAGGGTAACCTGCCGGGCTGGCCACTGATGGTAGGGAAGCGGTACCAGTGGCCGGCCCAATGGTGATGGGAAGGGAATACGGTGGGTTATGGGGCCACGCAGCGTCCTTCCATCGCCCCGGACGGAGTGGGCGACGCGTGTCCGGGCCATAGCCTACCAAAAAAAGAAAAGAAAAAAAAAGTGGTAGGACCACGCTGTTGACAGTTTTCTGTCTACAGCTGCAGACCGGTCCGTCCGTGGTAGTACCAGACTCTCGCCGAAGATCGACCTCTGAGTAATGGCAATGTGCTCTTGCGTTTAGTTCAGTGAGCGAGAGAGCCGGAAGTCCAACTGGATTTGGATTTTTTATTGGTAGCCAGTGGTCTAGCTATAACCTTGGTATTGCAAAGGTCTATGGACGGCACTAACACTTACCATCAGGTGTGTTATCTGCTCGTTTGCCCCCATAAGCAATAAAGAAAAAAATAAAATATATACGATATGCAGATAGCATAGCATGAGAAGAAAATCTCTAAGTAAAACCCCATGACAACCCATCTGACCTAATAACTAAGTTAGTGTTTGTGCTATTGTGAAGCAGGCATAACCCAGCACTGGAGCTTATATGAGCTGAAATACTAGTGGTGACGATGGTGATGATATATACAAAAGACTGAGGTACATAATAAAGATTATACTAATACATGTATCCTATAAAAGATAACAAAATACTAGTAAAAAGTTGATTGTCATACGTAAGCTCACACTGGTCTAGTTGTTAGGAAAATTGAAAAGTTTTAATGTAATTTCTAAAAGGAGTTCGAGTCCCACGTATGATAATCACTTTTTGCCCGTAAAAAAGTTTTTATAAATAGCTTATAATATTCTAATTTAGAGCACAAGGTCAGGTCTTTAGGACTGAATAGTTGGCGTTGTGGTTAAGATACCGACCTTTCGTGCCAGTATTGTGTATTCGATTTCCACGCAGCAAAACACTTTATGCGATCCACAAATTCTGTTGTTTATTTCTGTTTTGTTCTATTGTTCTGAGTCCGAGTATAAATTGTCTGCTTTAAAGCATGCATGTTTTTTTTTCCTATTTCCCATGGAGGCAAACGAGCATGTAGCACACCTGATGGTAAGTGTTACTGCCGCCCATGAACCTTGCTATACCAAAGATATAGCTAGGTCGCTGCCTACCAATAACCCCAAACCCACCCAGTTGGGCTGCCCGCTCTCTCGCTCAACAAACGAAGTGCAATAGCATAATGCCATTACTCAGACGTCGATTTTCTGCAAGAGTGTGGTAGGTACCCGGACGGACGGTATACAGAAAGCAGTCAGCAGCATAGTCCTACCACTAAGAGTTTGTAAAGTCTGTTGCATTAAAATGATTATTTCCTTAATGCAGGGTTGTGTCTTTTTAAAAAAAGAAAAAGATAGTATTGATGCAAAGAAACTAAGGCGCGATACTTTGGTGTATAATAATTTAATTATATTAAAAATACCACATCCAAAATTCGTACTCTCAGTCTTCGGGAAAGGCTAAATCTAGTAAATTAGTTTCATTATCACTATGTACCAGGTGCTTCACAAAGCGCTTGTTTTTGCCCCTTCCTTCTTCCCTCGTAGTTCAACTACTCGTCTATCTTAACCGGCTTTATTAACTTGAAAGTCTTCAAAACTATTCAAACTTAGGATCTTTAGTCTATTGACTGCGATTAGTGACCTGTTAAATGGATAATCTGTTTAAGTTGATATGTTTTTATCTGTATTATTATAATAAAGATGAAGAGTTTTCGCATTTATTTGTTCATCATCATCATCATCACAGCCCATATATGCCCCACTGTTGGGCTCGGGCCTCCTCCGTAATGGGAGGGAAGTTAACCTACTATACCGCGCTGGTCAGACTTGTTGGTATAGGGTTTTGTTTCGAGTTTTACTTATCTTGCATAGATGTTATATGCGTTTTATATCCCTTAGTCGTCTTTTACGGTCACCCACGGGTAAGGTAGTGAATTGTATTCCTACTCCGTCACCACACGTATATACTCCATCACCACACGGATAATTTATTTGTTAGTATGCTCTAAGGGTAAGCTGGTCAAAAACGGAGGGTGCATGTGTTGGTGGTCACAGGGCACAGCGGTGATTCCACCTTGCCTCCACACAAGGGCTCTGTGGGGGTGGATCGTTTAATACCCTACTACTCGTGGGAACGCTATGGATTATATGAAAAGAAATAAAATTCCAAATGACGGCGATGCGGCTCGCCACCCTTCACGTCTCGATCCCAATGAGGGCGAAAAGCGGTCTACGGAGTGCCGCTTTGCCACGCTAAATGTAGGAGGAGGAATGAAAGACAAATTGAATGAGGTATGTCAAATGATGGATGATAAAAAGATTGACATTCTTTGTATGAATGAGACAAAGCGAAAGGGATGTGAGGTAACTAGTCATGGACCTTACACGGCATACTGGTCTGGAGTATCAATGACTACTAGAGCCTGCCAAGGAGTTGGTCTCCTTCTCTCTGCTCGAATGGCTCAATGTGTTAAAGAGTATGATTGTGTGAATGCTAGATTAGTATGGTTAAGAATGAAAGTGGGTCTGACCCGTATTTTTGTTGTAGGAGTATATGCTCCAGTAAACACGGGTTTGACTAAAAATAAATCTGAACAGGATGCGAGAGAGAAATTTTGGGAAGAACTAAGAGATGTTTTGAGATTATGTCAGTTGAATGAAAGGTTGATTTTGCTAGGTGATTTTAATGGATGGGTAGGAATAGGTCGAAAAGGATTTGAAAAGGTTTTAGGAAGGTTTGGTGATGAAAGTGTGAATGAAAATGGTCAAAGTTTACTAGAGGTGTGCTTGGAATGGAATCTTTGTATTACAAATACTATGTTTGAACACAAAAAGATCCATATGTATACACGTGAAGCAAAGAATGTAAGAAAGAGTATGATTGACTTTATAATAGTAGATGAAAGACTTAGAAGCAAAGTTCTAGACACTAGGGTGTATCGCGGTGTTGGTATCCATACAGACCACTTTCTAGTAATGACTAGAATAAGTGGTCTCGTAAAAATGTGGCGAAACCGGATACATAACCCGACAAGTGTACTAGAAAGAATAAAAGTAGAAAATTTGCAAGATGAGATTGTTAGAGAGAAGTACAAAAGTAAACTGACAGAAAAGTTGTATGATTCGGTTAATATTAGTGATATGGAAGAATTAGGGAAGACTTTTAAAGAGAATGTGATAAATACTGCTATAGAAATATGTGGCGTGACCAGAAGAAGGAAAGTAAATGAGATGAAGAATGTATGGTGGGATAAAGATGTGCAGAGTGCAGTTTGTGAGAAGAAGAAAGCCTGGATAGATTGGCTTGCTAGCAGAGCCAATGAGAGAATGGAAAAGGCAACGAATGATGATATAGATATAGCTAAAGAAGAGTACAAGAGAAGAAAAAGAGTAGTGAAAGAAATTGTCAGAAGAAAGAAAGAGGATCAAAAAGACGAGTATGATAGAAGATTATCGCAAGATTATCAATCCAACTTAAAGATTTTCTGGAAGTCGATAAGATCAGCTCGAGGTAAAGCTCAAAGTACAGAGCTTGCCTCGATCATGGATAAGTATGGAAGGATAGTGAATAGAGAAGAATGTGTACTAAAGAGATGGAAGGAATACTTTGAAAGCTTATTTGAAAGAGAAGAGTCACAAGACCTGTCATCTGAGAGTGAAAGAGATCTTGAGGATAGAGAAGGTATAACTATGGTGGAAATTATGAACGCACTGAAAGGTATGAAAGTTGGTAAATCTGCAGGATACGATAGGATTACAGTTGAAATGCTGACGGCTGGACAAGATATCATAGCTAACATGCTATACCAGCTCTTCAATCTCTGTTGGACTAATGGCCAAGTACCTGACGACTGGTGTAAGGCAGTTATTGTACCTCTGTACAAAGGGAAAGGTTCCCAGCAAGATTGTGCAAACTACAGGGGCATAAGCCTCCTTAGCATTGTCGGCAAACTGTATGCGAAAGTATTGATTGAAAGAGTAGTGAAAGTAACTGACAAGAAAATATGGGATGCACAAGCGGGTTTTCGAAAAGGTATGGGTTGTACGGATCAAGTTTTCTCCTTAACATGCATGACGCAGAAATTTTTGGCTAAAGGTCAGAAAATCTTTTGCGCATTTATTGATTTGGAGAAGGCTTATGACAAAGTGAGGAGGAATGAACTGTGGTCGGTACTGTCTATGTATGGGGTGGACAGCCATCTTATTCACGCTCTGAAATCCATTTATAAGGACTCCAGGGCGTGCGTAAGAATAAACGGATCCTACACGGAATGGTTTAATATTGATAAAGGTGTTAGACAGGGATGTGTAGCATCACCGTGGCTGTTTAACCTATTCATGGATAGTTGTCTGAAAGATCTGAAAGATAATGATTGTGGTTTAAGAATGAATGAGTTACTTATCAAATGTCTTCTTTATGCCGATGATCAGGTGTTACTTGCATCGTCGGCTGAGGATTTACAGGCGATGGTAACTACTGTGCATGAAGCTTTTGAAAGAAAAGGCATGAAAGTAAATGTACGTAAGACGAAAATAATGGTTTTTGAAAAGGATAAATGTATGACGGAATGTAAAATTAGTATAAATGGTGAGGAATTGGAACAGGTGAAAGAATTTTTGTATTTGGGTGTATTATTCACTCGAGATGGTAAAAATGATAATGATGTTGAAAGAAGAGTAAATGCTGGTAATAGGGTGAATGGGGCACTGTACACCTTTATGAGAAGCAGAAATGTGTCCAAAAAGGCACGTCTAGCTGTGCATAAGGGAGTATTAGTACCTACCCTCATGTATGGTAGTGAAAGTTGGATTTGGCAGAGAAGACATGAAAGTAGAATAAATGCTGTAGAGATGAGAGCTCTTCGTAGTATGTGTGATGTGAGCCTGAAAGATAAAATTAGGAATAGTGTTATAAGAGAGCGCTGTGGTGTGAATGAAGAAGTAGTGACAAAGATCAAAAAGAGTATGCTGAGGTGGTTTGGACACTTAGAAAGAATGAGTGAAGAGAGGTTGACGAAGAAAATATATAAAGCAAGCGTGAGTGGGACGAATACAAGGGGAAGACCTCGTCATAATTTTCTGGATCAAATTAGCGATGTATTGACGAGAGGTCATATTAAGAGTATGCGTAATCGTAGAGTATGCATGAAGACTGTTATGAGTGTGAATGAAGCGATGGAAGTATGCCAGGATCGTGGTTTGTGGCAATCCGTAGTCTCTGCCTACCCCTCTGGGAAACAGGCGTGAAGCTATGTATGTATGTATGTAGTATGCTCTAATCTCAGGAAATATACCTTTCATTTAAAAATATGTATTTGCTTTAGTCTATCTATTAACAAAGTTTAATTGAATGTACATATGGCATAATGGATAAGATACCTACCGTGACAGTGCCGTTTCTTCGATTCCCAAACAAGACAATAATTTTCTGCTATCTACAAATTGTTCTGGGTCTAGGTTGAATTTTTATTCGTTAATTATGTTACAAAGTACCCCGCAATCAAGGAATATTTCCTTAGCGCAGAGTATTGTATTTAAAAAAAAAACTTTCTATAAAGAAGAAATGTAGGGAATGAAAGAAAATGAATATTATTTCTTCACAAAAGAAACATATAACAAAGATGTATTAAAAATATGTATGTTACCTACAATTTCATACTATAAAGAAAAAAAAGAATTAAGTAATAATTGCATAGGTCGTCGTTATCATCATTTCAGCTCCTATGTGGTACTGCTACTGCAAAGGAGCCTCTTTGGAAGAAAGTTTGACCTGCTATGCCATGCTAATCAGACCGGTAAGTATAACGTTTTATCGAGCTTTCCTACTCGTGCATAGATATTATATGAATATTATTATATATCCGTTAGTTGTTGAAAGAGGGTGGTGAGTTGTATTCTTACTTCATTAATACAAGGAAATTATTTATGTAAAACTGATTAAAACAGTAATTACGTTGTGATAATTAATCTTAAGCGTTCATGACAGGTCCTTGTACGTCCATGATTTAATTAAATATGGACGTACAATAACTGGGTATATTTAAAATTAATTTGGTCGAAAAGCTGGCATTATCGCAAGGCGAGGTGAGAGGTGCGAATTTATCAGGGCACACTCCACTGCTCTCATGTAAAATTAAATGATATTTGATGTTTGGTGCAAGTGTAATGGGGAATTTTGTGATATTATTTTATTAATAATCAAGTTATGTCTCTGAATGTTTTTTTTTCTTTTCTGCAAGAATTTCATATGGCCAAAATATATTTATAATACGAGTTTGTAGGTATTATATGGGCAAAAGATGTTTGTAATATGAGCTTGTAGCTATTATATGGGCAAAATAGGTTTGAAATATGAGCTTGTAGCTATTATAATACTAGTGACCCACCCTCGCTTCGCTTCGGTCACGTTAGTTCTATTGTGTAGTTTACTTTCGCGCCATAGAATTTCTTTCGGAGAAAGAATTTCTTATAATCCTACTTCATCTGATCTTTACAGGGCAGAAAGAAAGGCCACACCAAACTCCAAGTCTGTAGCGTCTGGGTCACTGTTGGGTTCAAGCCTCTTACGTAATGGATAGGAAATTAACCTACTATACCACGCTGATCAGATGTGTTGGTATAAGGTTTTGTTTCGAGATTTCCTTCTCTTATCTAGAAGTTATATGAGTTTAATATCCCTTAGTCTCTTACGATCATCCACGGATAAGATAGAGGGTGGTGAATTGTATTCTTACTTCGTCACCGCACGGTAACGGTATTTTTTTTGTGAAATATTTGCTACTTTTCAAAATATATAATGTCTTATAGATCTAATAACTAAGCTCAAAGTTGCTCAGCGTACTACGGAGCAGACTATGATCGGTATTTATCTGTGTGATAGGGACTGCAGTGAGTATTCCGCAGAAGAACGGGTGTAACCGACATAGCACATTAGCACGCAATAGGCTGGTTACATCTCTCGACGAACTGATAACCGCTGGGGAAGAAAGTTTCTAAAATGGCGACCATGTATTGGACGATCCAGTGAACTGGTTTCTTCCACTAGGTGAGCGGACGACTTAGTAAAAGTCGCTGGGGGTCGTTGGTTGCGAGCGGTAAACGATTACCCTTTGTGGCAGAGTATGAGGAAGGCCGACGTCCAGCAGTAGACGCCAAAAGGCTAAATGATAATAATGAATAACTAGTACTTGAAAATATATTTTTTTTATCTCTCTTTTCTTTTGCCATATTTCTCTTTTTCTTTTGCCATACATTTTTGCTGAAAATAGGTCTTCCATATTCACCACAGTTGATACTTAGACTTAAAATTGCAGTAGAAGTTATACATTTGCCAAGAAATAGCTGCTACCCACTCCCTTAAGTTAAGCGTATCTTAGTAGATTTCAAAACTCAAACTGGCAAGCAATAGAGGGCTTAATCTCCGCTGCTTATTTTCGGAAATTATTGAAAGGAGAATGAGGATGGTGTCCGATGGTTTACTGTGTGAGGCACAAGGAGGTTTCAGGAGTGGAAGGGGATGCATGGATCAAGTGTTCTCTCTGCGCAACATTGTGGAGAAGCATCTGGCTCTAGGTCAGAGGGTTTTCTGCAGTTTTGTGGATCTGGAGAGAGCATTTGACACGGTTGTACGAAAGGAACTTTGGGACATTTTACCGGAGTATGGTATTAACGGTAAACTGCTACAGGCTGTGCAGTCCAGTTACATGGGCTGTAGAGCCTGTGTGCGGCTGGATGATGGAATGTCGCCTTGGTTTGACGTCAATATCGGCGTTAAGCAGGGGTGCGTTCTGTCAGCCAGGCTGTTTATCGTATATCTGGATAAATGTCTCCAAAGGTTGAACGATATGAATGTGGGAGTCCAGATGGGCGACTCAGTGGTCACTGCTCTGCTTTATGCAGATGATGCAGTCCTGCTGGCACAGTCAGCGATTGACCTGCAGACCCTAGTCGACACAATGACAGAAGATTGTAAGAAAAGGGGTCTACGCGTGAATGTGAGCAAAACCAAAATAATGGTCTTTGAAAGAGATAAAACCAGAACAGATGCAAGAGTAACAATAGGTAATGATGTACTAGAGCAAGTGGATGAATTTGTATATCTTGGATGTGGATTTAGCCGAGATGGAAGGTACATCACTGATATAGAGCGAAGAGTGAATGCGGGAAATAGAGTGAACGGAGCGTTGGGGCAACTTCTCGGCAGCCACCACCTCAGCCAGAAGGCACGTGTAGCAATACATAACGCAGTGCTTGTCCCAACATTACTGTATGGAAGCGAGAGTTGGGTATGCAGAAAAGAGTATGATAGTAAAATTAATGCGGTCGAAATGCGATCTCTGCGGAAAATCTGTGGAGTTAGGCTGACCGACCGCATTCGTAACGACAACGTAAGAGAGCGAGTAGGTATGAAAGAGAGTATTGGTGTAAAGATGCGAAAGGGAATGCTCCGATGGTTCGGACATGTGGAAAGAATGCCGAACGAACGCCTGGTTAAGAAGATATACAATGCGAAAGTGGAAGGATGTAGGTACCGAGGGAGACCGAGACTAACCTACCTAGACCAGATCGGTCATGTACTGAAGGAAGGTGGAGTCAAGAGTCTCCGAAACCGGCGAGCGTGTATGAAGAGAATTATGAATGTTGAGGAAGCGAGTGAAGTATGCAGAGATAGAGTTCTCTGGCACTCTGTTCTCTCTGCCTACCCTGCAAGGGATATGGCGTGATGATATGTATGTATGTATGTATGTTATTTTCGGCAAATATCTCAGTGATTCATCATTCTCCTACTCTTATCCCAATTACTTGAGGTTGATACAATATGCACTCTTCTTTGATGGTACATATTGTAAAAGTTATTGGCAATGGTTTTATGACCGGCCACCTGCCAGACATCAACCCTCCTTGGGAATGTAATTGTCGACCAAACGGCATCAGATGGAGTGGGCCCAGGTCGTTATAAGGCTCTTAGTCGTTTTTTACGACATCCACGAGCAAAGTAAGGGTTGGTAGTATTCGTAGCCACTACCACACAGCAAATATCTCAGTGATTATATTTGAAAATAATTACCTTTTTTAATTAATAAACTTCTTTCCTTGAACGTCAGAAATTATTTAAGTCATTATACTCTGCCTTTCGTACTTTACGTCTGCCCGCATTGAGGCTACAAACAAAATTTAAATGCAGCGTTGAAATTCGACAATGCTTATATAATTAGATGTCATAATTCACTGGTGGCTCTTATCATTTTTACATGAGCCCTGAATTCAAAGAGCTTTTGTTGCAAAACGATTTACGTGTAGAGGTTATGTCTGTTTTTTGCTTTTAGTTAATGTTCTTGATTACACCGAGGGTTAATTATAGGGGTTATATACTCGTAGATACCTTTCGTGATTAATGCTAGAATTTTGTGAATTTACATTTATGATTTGGGACAAATTATTTAAAAACTACCAGTGGTAGAATTGCGCTGCGGCTTGTTTTCTATCGGCAGTCATAAATAGGTCATTTCTGCCAGTTTAGTCAAGTGACGGTGAGGAAGAGGACTTCCACATCATAATCATCAATATCTCAGCTTATATACGTCCCCCTGCCAGATTTGAGTTTCCTAAAAATTAAGAGGAAAATTTATCTGTACTATTACGCTGGTCAAACGGGTTGGTAAAGGGATATATTTTAAGTTTTTGTTCTCTTACATAGATGTTATGTGCATATTATATCCCTTGGTTACCTTTTACGACATCGATGGGCAAGATCATTCATCATCATTATTCATTGTCCTGCTCTTATATCAATTACTTGGGGTATTAGATTGTACTCCTCGTCCATCACATATATTGCAAAAGATATTGCTATTCGTTTAATGTATGATGTTAACGGTCCTTGGGAATGTAATTGTTGACAGGCATCAGATAGGTCACTGTGAATTCCAATAGCACATCAAGCATATTAATCCTTTCGGGTTCCTACTCCCTGAGCTGTGTCCCAGCATAATTCGGGGCGTTGCTTATATGCGATGTGACATATTGTGGTTGAGTAACTGTCTCTAGTCTAATTAAATATAGCCTCGGCCACAGGTGCTCTTCTCTTCTCTGTCCACATGTCAATGGAGGATCAGATGAGCGTAAGTACACATTTTGATCTATTCCATCGCCACTTGCCGGTGACTTCATCTTATGTGCTGTCTTTACTTTTATAGATAATACATGTTGTAGCAGATTTAAATACTTTGGATGGTTAGTA
This sequence comes from Lymantria monacha, assembly GCA_905163515.2. Taxonomy (NCBI): domain Eukaryota; kingdom Metazoa; phylum Arthropoda; class Insecta; order Lepidoptera; family Erebidae; genus Lymantria; species Lymantria monacha. Next base: position 32,710,788 of record LR991088.1, read on the forward strand.
GAGGATTTGTTACGTATAATTTTGGTGGTTGATCAGAGAGGATTACTCGCTCGTCTGTCATCAAAGGCAATAAAAGCTTATCTGATGCTAAGTATTAACTGCCATTCTTACCACTCTGCACTACTAGAGGCACGGACAAGTAAGTTTAAGTTTCTACCGGGCTGGTTACCGATGTCAAGGAATCGGTACCAGTGGCCAGTTTAAAGGCGATGGAGAAATATGGTGGGCTATGAGGTACGACACGGGCGAAGTGAGTCCAGATCATAGTAAAAAAATAATTAAATAAAAGATTATTTTATTTTTATAGTTAGAATGTGTTTATTTTCATTTTTTGTTTACCTATAGGTAAGGCAGTAAGCAATATATTGCTAGGTTTTTTTATATAAGTTTTACATGTAGTTCATTATTAGTTTATCACAAAGGCAATATCCGGCGCTAAGGATACAGTCCTTGTATTGCGGGGGACCTCACAAACATATAACTTAACGGACACAAATTACGCAGAATAACAATTTCTGGAACTGTCTACCTTTTTTTTGGACTATGCTGTGGTCACGCGCCGCCAAATCGGTCCGGGGTTCGGTCCGGTATCCGACCTTTGTCTTCGGTGGCCACCTGTCCATGGTGGTGTCACTTGTACGTGGTCTACCTAAAATTTTTGTTTTATTTGATTGCAAAAAAACCTTTATTATTGAACAAAGCGGTAAATACATATATGTTGTAGATATATAAGTGCTTGTCCTATTTTCAAAATATGTCAATAAAGTTATTATAAGTATTAGCTCAGACTGCGTGTTGTTTTCAATATAACAAAGCTTTGTGAAGCTATAAACTAATATTCAACAAAAGCAATGGAATCAACAGCAATACCATTTAATTTTATTTCAAATGCCAATGATTGGTTTTTTATTTGTTTCATAAATTGTTTTCTCGCAGTTGTTTTTTTCAATTATCTTGTATTTGAATAATATAGAAAAACATAAATTGTTATAATATTTTAAAACATTGCTTATAATATTTTGAAATTCTTGGTGTATAGTGATTATTAGAAAGCAGATTCCTTGTGGTATCATCATCATCATCTCGCTCTTATCCCAATTTATTTAGGGTCGACGCAATATCGGGTACCGGTGGCCCGCTCGCACGACGAAGAGAGGTGTGCAGGGTGGGTCTATGGGGTTGCGCGCCGCCTCTTCCGTCGCCCCGGACCGATTTGGCGGAGTGCGACCATGTCCATAGCCCACCGCAAAAAAAAAGGGATCGACGCATTATGTCTTTTCTTTCCATACAACCCTATCAGACATATCTGTGGTTACTCCTTGTCTATTCATGTCATGTTTTACGTAGTCATTCTTCGGTCTTTCCCTACCCCTAAAGCCTTCATATTTAAACTTTCCTCACAACATCATTTTCATTACGTCTCACCACATGTCCATTCCACGTCAAGCGTTCAATTCTTAGCTTATCCATAAAACACATTCCTTGTGGTAATAGAATAATAATATAACGTGTCATCACCTTTAACTTTCTAGCAGGTGACCATAAAAGGCGACTAAAGATGCGATCTTTTTGTACAGTTAATTGTACTAACACTTAAATATTATTTTCTTTAATTTCCCTTAACTTTTATTGGTATTAAAGAATTATTTTCACTTCTTATATTGTATAGATTATGATGATGATTGGTGATGATTAAAAGAGATTTATCTTCATTAAAAGTATTTTAACATTCAATAGAAGTATTCCCATTGTCTCCACTTTGTTACTGTTTATTCAACATGTCATTTAGCGTCTCTGTAAAATGTAGAGAGAGCGCTGTTTAGTATGCAAATTAAAATTGCAAGCCTTATTTATCATGGTATTTGCTTATTTATATAATAGAATGCATTTTATAATAGAGATGTTTTTCTTTAAATTGACAGATATTGCTTTGGTCCTATTTCGATTAAATCGTTTGAGATGATGAAAGACCCTCTTCGGCCTTCTAACCAGCCGTATTTACCATTCTCAGCCTACCAAAGAGGTTGAAGTAATTAATTACTTGCCTTTGTTTGTCCTTTTATTTTTGGTTAGACTATGATAAGTATCTGTCTATCGTCGTATGGGCGAGCCACCGATATCAAGTACGTACTTTCGTCAGCATAACGTGACAATTTTATCTTATAAAGGAGAGAATATACTATAAACAAATACTTTAATCTACTACTATAAATACCTTTACGAGAGCGTACGTCACCACAGAGTGGAATCCGGCATTCCACAGGGCTCATTCCTCGGTCCGTCCTTTTCGAACGTCGGGTTGAACTGGCTTCTACGGGGTACACCCGTAGTAAAGGGGCGCAGGGACCGTGGGAGTTCAGGGATTGTAGTTCCTTCCTGAAAATGGGGCTATTTGTTATGCAGATGCTATCTAGGAGGCCACAGAGGTTGGTGTAGCACTCATTATGGACTGGCAAATTGGGTCTAAGGCGGAAATGGAGGCTCTTTTAATTTATGAATCAAGCCGAGATCTTCTCGAGGAGCGCAGATCAGGGTGTCTGGAGTTGCCGTACCGGTGCAGACCTGGATGAAGTATCTGGGTCTGCACATAGATAGATAGTGCAGCTTCGGGCTGCACTTTGCCCAGCTGGTCCTCAGGCTTGTCGGGGCAGCCATGGCGCTGGGTAGACTTCTGCCAAGTGCTGGTGGTCTTGGATCATCCTGGCAGCATCTATATGCAACTATTTTGCGGTCTATGACACTGTACAGTGCCTTGATCTGGTCGGAGTTTCTCACCGCCCCTAACAAGGTTTTGCGGCGGAAAAAGCAGAGAAGCATAGTGGTATTATAGAGCTATTGTACGGTGTTCTGGACCGCAGCCACATTGTTGGTTGGCAATCCGCTTTGGCTACTCAAGGCTAGGGCACATGCAGAAATCTACGGATTCTGCACTGCTGTGCAAGCTTGTGGCGAGTGAATTACCACAGAGGGACCGGGTAGGGAAGACAAGCGGCTGGAGAGGCAGTCATCCGGCGATGGAGAGAGGAATTGGAGTCCCCTGTAGCGGCCCCCGCCCTATCAACCGACCGACCTACAAGGCGATTGCGCTTCACCGTTGGATAAAGAGAAGGCACGGCAGCTTGTCCCTCACGGTAACTCAGGTACTTACCGACCACGGGGTCTTCGGTAACTACCTGCAAAGAATCGGACGGCAAGAGGCCCCTGGATGCCACGAGTGCGGCGGGCCAATTGATGATGCGCGTCACTTCCTAGAGGGATGCAGCGCTTTGGCCTCAGCCCCACAACCTGTTAGCGATCATAGGAGTAGACCTGTCGTTGTTGACCTTTGATTTCTAAGACGCTTGACAGCGACAGGTGCGGGTCGTCGATGGCCTCCTTCAGCGAGATAATTATCTCTGCGAAGGCCGTGGAGCGGGAACGCAAGTCATTTGCTTCCGCAGACTCTCTCCGGAGACAGTGACCTTTGAGGCGCCGTTACGCACATCTTCTGCCACCGCCTTGGCTGATGACTGGACGTGGCCAGTTAACCTAGTGTTAGGGTATCTGGGATATAATTTCAATAACAAATGCATTTCCACTGCGTGAACAAAAAAAAAGAAGATATGTCCTTAGTATTAATTAACATTACCAAGTATTTGAGTGGTAATTACCTCGTAATCAATCCGTATAGTGACGGAGTGAAAATATAATTTACCACTCTCTTTCTTAATTTTGGATATTGTAATACTATGTAAGAGAAGAAAAACTGGTTATGAACTCTACACTCTATGCCAATTCGTGACTGGTGACCAGCGTGATATAATAGGTCAATTTTCTCTTACTGTGGAGGAGGCTGGCAAATAGCTGTGGAGCTTATACGGGCTGAGCAAAACAAGCTTAACCACTTGCCATGAGGGAGGGAATTCTAAAACTTGTCTCAGAAATTACAAGGGGAATGTCCATTTAGCATTTGCCTCGCCTGCCAAGGATTTTAGACCAATAATGAAAGGTCTATAGGCTGTTTGAATTAATAAATATTCCATCTATAAACTGGTATCAATATAGTCAACTGATAAACTTAGATAACTTCACGAATATGAGATAAAGAAATAATTGCCAAGCTCGGCAAAAGTGATAGTCATGTCAATTGGAATGAGTTTTCTAGTACAATGCACCTGCTCTATTTCTGGTGTTCCCTTAGCCGATTTTCTTGACTCACACATAACCTCCCACTTATTAACCCATCACCACACTAAATATTGATAACCTTATTTCCACTTTACGTAACTAACCACTAATAGTGGGAAGAATTCGTGCGTGTCTTCTAAATTAATTTAGTCTCAAAATGAAAACTGTTCGCAAACTTTACACCTGATCACTTTCAAAGTGAAACGAGGCGAAATAACAAGACATATGAAAACGTGTTGCTACCCTACACATCAGTGTCAAGGAAACTGTCGACGTGTAGGGTGTACAAACTGTCACCACGAAGATAGATAAGTCTGCGTTTTAATTGTTACAAACTCTGAATTATTTGTGTATATATTTCGGTGTAATCATGAAATGCTTTGTATTCTATGATGTTATTATGAAAGGCTCTTAGTTAGTAAATTATAAATTATTATATGCTAGCTGTTTCCACTATTTTGATCGTGTTACGTATTAATCTAGAATTTTCTAGTTCACGGAAACACTCTTTTTTTTATTCAAACAGAATTAACTTATATGTAAGTCTTTTGATAATCTTAATATATATATAAGTTACGCGTCACATTGTTTGTCCGCGATGGACTCCTAAAGTACTTAACCGGTTTTAATCAGATTTGCACAGCATGTGTAGTTTAATCCAACTTAAAAGATAGGATAGCTTCCATCTCAATTTAGGTATAGTCGCAATATTATATTATTGCAAATTATTTGTCTATTATTTGACAATCACAATTATCTGTTATATCCAAACTATTCTAACAGATGGCGATATCTATAGACTGGATTGAGTAAGTATTTAATAGATGGCGCTATGTTAAGCGTACTAACGTTTCATATAAGCTACAATTTATTAGCATAACCAACACGTGTTGCTGAGACTACCTTAGCCACAGCAACGCGTGGCCGAGTCTGCTAGTATTATATAAATAATCTTTGTATAGTGAGGATTTTACAACCATATATAAATTACACAAATTATACCCAAACTCGAAACAACAAATAGTAGATCGCACAAAGTGATGTCTTGTGTAGGATTACAGATGCTTAGAAATTTAGGATGGTATCTTAACCGATATCATCTCATCATCATCTCAGCTTATATATGTCCAACTTTTGGGCTCGGGCCTCCTCCGTAATGGGAGGGAAATTAACCTACTATACCACGCTAGTCAGACGTGTTGGTATAGGGTTTTGTTTCGAGTTTTCCTCCTCTTGCATAGATGTTATATGCGTTTTATATCCCTTAGTCGTCTCTTACGATCACCCACAGGTAAGATAAGGGGTGGTGAATTGTATTCTTACTCCGTCACCACACGGAAAACTTAACCATATCGGTTAAGTTTTCCGTGTATTATATCTGTGATTGTCTAATGTATATCAAAAAAAAATTAAGATGAACAGCTAAAGAGTAGCTAAACATAATAATTAAAAATCAGATTCTTATTCGCATATATAATATCAGTACAAGCATTATAATTATAAACCTTCTCTTTAAATTTAGGAGCGATTTCAGGTAAAGTAGTTTCTTGAAGTCATACCCACTTGAGCTTAATTTATATATAGAATTTCACAGTTAACTCATTATTGACGCTTTCGCTATAAATTCAGCCTGAAGAATTAATACATTAAAGTCGCAATGGGTATGCCCCATCGCTCGTCGAACCGACAACTGTTGGAGAAGAAAACTTTGTTGCCCAACCCTGGAGAAACTTCTCCGGTGACCACGAATTGAACGACACAGCGTACGGTGACCTATTTGGGTGAAATCAATACATTTTAAAATTCTTCATTTTTAAATTTTTTAAGAGGAGCTTTATTACTACAAAGCCTATTTTTAAGATATAGCTTATCTATTTCCTAGTCTATTTTCAAGATTGGACAACACAAATGGCGTAGTGGAGGATACCGACATAGAGTCCCAATAGCGTTTTCTTTTTTTTATTGCTTATGGTAGCAAACGAGCAGACAGCACCCCTGATGTTAAGTGTCACTGCCACCCCTGGATCTTTGTAATAGCTAGGCCGCTGCCTACCAATACAAACCCCAAACCCACCCCAGTTGGGCTGCCGGCTCTTTCGCTCACCGAACGAAGCGCAATAGCAAACAGCCATTAATTACTCAGACTTGGAACTTCTGCGAGAGTGTGGTACTACCCCGATCGGACCGGCCTGCGGCTGTTCACAGAGAACTGTCCACAGCGTGGTCCCACCACTATTAAAGTGTGAGATCATTTCCCATGTAGCACGATACTTTGCCCGATCATTATATGTTTATAAAGTCTCCAAATACATAGCTTATTTCTTTAGTGCAGGTCGTTGTTATATAAAAAAACTTCATAATTTAGACTACACGTGTTATTCATGGACTTAGCACTAAAATAAGACACTTTTATATCTCGTTAGAGTAAATTCTAACATATGTATACAAGCAGAAGGTTAGTTTACCCATATATTATCCGAAGGCTTGGCTTAAGCCACACACATAAAGCCAAATTAGGCGTGTCTTGGGGGACTTACGGTTTGAAAGTTTGAGAAACATGTTGAGCTGAAATACTTCAAGAACTTGTTAACGCGTTAAAATTCTATGTCAGTACGCGTTGGTATACTTACAGATTTATTGTATTTTTATTTATGGTCAATTAAAGTTATTTATTTTATAGCAAACTGCCTCTGCTTCTCCGCGTGGGAATGACTTCAAAATACATTGTTTCACTACCTTTGTCGTTATACTTACTTTGTTGCAGGTGTCGTAAAATCGTAAAAGCGCATTGGTAGCAGCATTCTACTAAGAAATCCCTTGAGAACACCAAACTGTCTTCAATGCATAGCAATTATGGCATATGTTTTTCTTGGTGGATTGCTGTAGGAAATCTCTTTTTTTTTAACAAGAAAATACTTTACTATAGGGTCTAATCCATGTTTTTCAAAAAACTTTTCAAACCTAAAATTAATGGACACAAATTACATCTAGAAGGCAAATATTTTCCTGCGTGGGTATCGAACCCGTGACACTTGTCATCAACCACTACACCAACCGCACCGCACACTCAGCATAATACCAAATACAGTGTTCTAAGAAACAAAATTATTTAATTTTTAGTATTATGTTCTCGGAGCTTTTTTCTCAGATCTTTCTCAATATCCGCGTTCCGATCCAGCTGTACTTTATTAAATTTTGTTAGGTTATATAAATAAAATATTTTAATATAATAATTATCATACATTTAATTTTTAAAAGCCACTGATGAAAAACTATGTATATTTTTCTTATATAGAAATATTTTCTTTTTGTACCGGCAAAGAATTTGTTTCAAAATGTCGGTCAAAATTTAATAACTAATATTATAGTGGGTATATTATCTGTGTGGTAGCTAGCGGCTTCGAATACTATCAACCATTGCTTTGCTCGTGGGTGTCGTAAAAGACGTCTAAGAGCCTTATAATGACCTGAGCCAACTCCCTCTGATGCCGTTTGATCAACAATTACATTCCCAAGGAGGGTTGACGTCCGGTCATAAAACTATTGCCCATAACTTTTACAATATGTAAGAAGAGATTCTATGAAAGAAGAGTACAAATTGTATCGACCACAAGTAATTGGGATAAGAGTAGGAGAATGATGATGATGATGATGACTATAGTGGGTATATGTAAAACTCTGTAATGACGTTAGACATCTTAATCCTGCCATGTCGTGACCATGAACGCTATAAAATGTCCGAAACGTCGGGTAATTAAAAATTGTATTTAGCGAAGTATTATTAATATTGTTATGTATGGAGCCTGTGTAAATAAAAGCGTTATTTTTAGAGTTTACTCCTTAAGAATCTATTTTCATATAAGGCATCCGGTATGAGAAAAGTTTGAGGAGTAAAATCTAGTGATCGAATGACCTCGTAACGTTTTTGGTGCGCCACCTATTCTGCGCACCTTTCACTTTCTGACGTGAGATAATACTTCACTGAACAGTTTTAATAAATGTAAATAAAAATATATATATATATTATTTTTAGTCAAATGAGCTTTTTTTGCGCCTGTTTTGATAATCGTACTTAAGGAGTAAACTCCAGTTGTGCGTCGGAGCTGACACACACACTTTTTTATTTAATTCTTTCTGATTTATTTAAAAATTGAAAATCTTAAAATAATGTTATGTCAAATGTGTAATACTTTTGTAAACATTAGAAACCGCAAGGAAACAAACAAAACCCGCAGGAAAGTGATAGTTCTCCCTCGCTTTCATGCATTAAAATATATCCTTTACCCTCCTCGATCTAGGCTTTCTTCCCTTCCTTCAATTCTCTATAATATGAAATAGCTACAAATTATTCACTTTATATTATCACGCAATAATGTGGTACACCTTTATTTAATTGTGTATTAGACCCAAACATTACTTCACCAAACTTTAACCTCTGTATGTCTCAACCGCAAGACTTGCTTGAATCGCATCACCTGAATATTGCGTTGTATACCGTCCCTATTTAGTCTAATATCAACCTTACATAATTAACATAAGAACTCTGTATTTTTTTTTTCATCTACCGAATTATGTTTGTAATTTGTACCTGTGTTATACGTAAGTTTTAATGTTGTTTGGGGCTTATTTCTTTGTTACGTGATCTTCTTGCAAGGGTTCTCATTACAAATTACTTCTGCTGTAGTGAATATTGTGTTTTAAGGCAGACTTAGTGAGAAGCTTTGTTTTAAACAAGAGGTTATGTGATTTGGCCGTTTTCCGAATGTAATACGGATAAAATTGAAGGTTATTGGAAGATCCGAAGGAATAGAAATGGAAGTAGAAATTTCATATAATACTAATAATACTATCGACTGATGGCGTAATGGTTTAGGGCGATAGCAGCGACCTTTCATACCAAGTATCGCGTGTTCCTCACACCATTTGTTATGACAACAGTTAATAAATGTATTATAGATATTATCAATGATATTAATAACAATTTTGTGATACAATTGAAGTGTTTTATGTACTGATAATATTGTATACAGAAATTTCTACATACATATCATCACGCCATATCCCTTGCAGGGTAGGCAGAGAGAGAACAGAGTGCCAGAGAACTATATCCTTGCATACTTCACTCGCTTCCTCAACATTCATAATTCTCTTCATACATGCTCGCCGGTTTCGGAGACTTTTGACTCCACCTTTCTTCAGTACGTGACCAATCTGGTCTAGGTAGGTTAATCTCGGTCTCTCCCGGTACCTACATCCTTTCACTTTCGTATTGTATATCTTCTTAACTAGACGTTCGTTCGGCATTCTTTCCACATGTCCGAAGCATCGGAGCATTCCCTTTCGCATCTTTACCCCAATACTCTCTTTCATACCTACTCAGAAATTTCTCTTGTTGCATATGTAAATATGATCAACGCACTATTTTTTTTCAATAAATAATTAATTCTTATCCCGGTCTCTCAATACAATTTTCATTCAGATATCCGTGTCTGTTTTCAATATTTCTCGACATAGAACACTTAGGGATCACAATGAGAGACAAAGAAAAGGATTAAATCAATTAGGTGTCACATTTCAATCACTAGATGACTTCTAGAGTTAAATATTACTAAAGCAAAGTCACTATGTTAATATAAATTTGTGATTATTGCACTACAGATAATTCTATTTACTAATTCAGTTGTAATTAGAACAGGTACTATATGGATTGTGGCTAATATTCTTATAGCTAAGATGGCTTGCTATAATAGAATCATAAAACTTATCTTAAAATCTCTTATCATATATGACACACAGAGAAAAGGTAAGCTTTGCCTATTCCATATAAAAGCTTAAGAACAAAAGAACGATGAATGATGCGTTCTAAGCTCCATAAAAACCCTCTACCCAAATTGTCAATCCCTTTCCATTACGTTTTTGAGCAAAAATAAACTCCATTCTACATATTTTATTCAAATTCATATTCAAATATCATTTATTCAAAATTCATATTCGCAAAAAAAATATAACACGATGTATGCAAAACAGTCGTTACACAATAATTAATTCAGAGACGAGATTAAAAGTCATATCTTTGAGTGTAAAAGCAATGGAAAAGCTGAATAAATTCGTATTTATTGTGTGAAATTTTATGGATTCGTGAGTATTGTATTACGAAGGATTTGGCCACCAAAATCTACAGGCCTCATCAAGCGTTTATTAAGCCGTGTTAAAGGAGTTTAAGCTTAGTATACAAGGTTTCTTACATGTTTCTTTTTTTAATTATTTCATTCCCTCTTTTCCTGAAATTATTTCTTTAGCTATTCTAATTCGTTTTGTTTTTTTGTAATAGGCTATCAGGTCATAACCTACCTAAACAGTCCGACTCCGACGGCAGAGACAACATGCAACCTTATAGCTAGTTGTGCCGTACCTCTTCTACTACACTCGCCATTTTGACAGGCCATCGGTATCAAGTCCTTTGTCTTCAGATCCGGGGGCCTTGCTGTCCGTTTTTTACTTGCAACCATAAACGACCGGCTTATCTGCTGTAGCATAATACTCTTGCAGAAAATTTACATCTGAGTAGTCGCAATTTACTACTACACTTTGTTTGGTGAGCTGGAATCGGTCTAACACCCAAGTTACAGTATACCGTGATTTGGCAATGCCCCTGGTATTAAAGTGTTCCATGAGCTACAGTCATCATTTACTATCAAGCGAGATGCTTGCTTGTTTGCAACCAAAGCTAAAGCAGTTTAGTTCTTTACCTTTCAACCCTGTATTTCTAAGAGTAAATGCATGTAAATACAATATATGCATATTTTTATAAAAAAATATGTAATAAGACTGACTTAAAGTTTAATCAAATCAAAGCATTTATATAAGCCCTGCGAGAAAATTTATATACAGACAATTTGCCATATTTTCTAATCATCATTCTCCTGCTTTTACCCCAATTACTCAGGGTCTACGCAATGTGAACTCAATACAATTCACCACCCCCTATCTTACCCGTGGATGATCGTAAAAGACGACTAAGGGATAAAATATGCTTATGACATCTATGCAAGAGCAAAAAAACTCGAATAAAACCCTATACCAACACGTCTGACCAGCGTGGTCAATATCCCTTCTAGTATGGAGGAGGCCCCATCAACAATATATGAGCCGAGATGATGATGATGATATATATATATATATATATACACACCTACATATATATATATATATATACATATATATATATATATATATATATATATATACTATCGAATCGAAACAGCAAGCTGAGGAGATACGACAAAAAAAATGGCTGGACCTATAATTTATTATTTTATTTATTTTCCCGATAAGCTGTGTGGTAGCGTCAACGAATACTACCAACCCTTACTTTGTTCGTTGATGTCGTAAAAGACGACTAAGAGCCTTATAACGACATAGGCCAACTCTATCTGATGCCATTTGGTCAACAATTAGCGGCAGGCGGCCGGTCATAAAACTATTGCCAATAACTTTTACAATATGTACTATAAAAGAAGAGTACATATTGTATCGACCCCAAGTAATTGGGATAAGAGTAGGAGAATGATGATGATATTATAAACGCATACTGTATTGCTATACCTTCGGGTTGAGAGCCCTCTGGCTCGCCCACGGACCTGTTCAGCTGTAAAAGCCCCAACAGCTAACAGCTCATAGTTGGTTTTTTAGTGGGTATTCAGTGACCCCTTCAGGGCCTGCGAGTCCCACATACCCCGTACGGGCGGGTATGCGAAAAATGCATTTTTAGCCACTGCGTTACCAATATCTATTAATTAATATCCATTTAAACGGATGAGTGGGGACCAAGCGTCCCGACTATGAGGACGTACTTGGTCCATTTGGTGATAAGAGAGTGAACGACGCAGGTAGGCTCATAGCGGATGTATGCATGGAGAGAAACCTTATTGTGTCAAACACATTTTTCCAACATAAGGACATCCATATGTATACATGGAAAAGGAATGAATAGAAAAGTATAATAGATTTAATTTTGGTAGACAGTCGCCTCCGAAGCAAAATATTGGACGCAAGAGCCTACAGAGGCCCCACAGTCGATACGGACCACTATCTCGTTATTGCGAGATTTAGTGGTCTGTTCAGAAAGTGGAGGCACTGGCGAGAGCGTGTCCACTTCGGAGGGCTTGAAAGAATAAAGGTTGAAAGGTTGCAAGAAGTGTGTGTACGAGAAAAGTATGCAGAGGGTGTCCGAGAACGGCTGACGATGGCAAGCCAGCCGCAATCGGACATTGAAGAATGCTGGAGAGTATTGAAAGAGAGTATGGTAGAGACAGCGAAAGAAGTATGTGAAAGTTCAAAGAAGCATAGAAACACAAATGGTGATGCATGGTGGGATGCGGAAGTGGCAGCTTCCGTAGAGCAAAAGAAGAAAGCGTGGCTGGACTAAGTCTCTTCTTTGTATCTGAATGACAGTATGACTGAACAGAAGAAAGAAATATATCGGCAATGTAAGAATGACACCAAGGCCTTAGCGAAAGAGAAACGTGATAGAGCAAGTATGAGTGCAGACGATAGGCTGACTAAAAACTTCGAGAGTAACACCAAACTCTTTTGGAGGGAGGTGAAGAAGTCTCGGGGTGGTTGGTCAGCCTTCAGAATGAATAAAATAAGGTCTAAAGGTGGAGACATTCTTACACAAACACAAGACGTGTTAAGCCGATGGAGTGAATATTTTGGCGATATGTATGCGGATGCTACGGCTGGCGCCAGTGTCGCATGTGGTCTAGTAGATCAACATTCGGCGACGGCGTCCTCCGATGGCATCAGTATGGATGAAGTTGAATGGGCGATAAGAAGTTTGAAGAATGGTAAGGCAGCGGGCATTGATATGGTGTCTGCCGAGATGATCAAGCTTGGTGGCTCCTGTGTCCGGGAGGCGTTCCTGTTGCTCCTCAATTTATGTTGGAGCTCGGGAATGGTTCCCGGGGACTGGAATAGCGCAGTCATCGTTCCTTTGTTTAAAAACAAGGGTTCACGTTATGACTGCGCAAATTACAGAGCCATAAGCTTGACCAGTTTGGCAGCAAAAGTGTATGGTAAAATTATTGAAAGGAGAATGAGGATGGTGTCCGATGGTTTACTGTGTGAAACACAGGGAGGTTTCAGGAGTGAAAGGGGATGCATGGATCAAGTGTTCTCTCTGCGCAACATTGTGGAGAAGCATCTGGCCCTAGGTCAGAGGGTTCTCTGCAGTTTTGTGGATCTGGAGAGAGCATTTGACACGGTTGTACGAAAGGCAGTTTGGGACATTTTACCGGAGTATGGTATTAACGGTAAACTGCTGCAGGCTGTGCAATCCAGTTACATGGGCTGTAGAGCCTGTGTGCGGCTGGATGATGGAATGTCGCCTTGGTTTCACGTCAATATCGGCGTTAAGCAGGGCTGCGTTCTATCAGCCAGGCTGTTTATCATATATCTGGATAAATGTCTCCAAAGGTTGAACGATATGAATGTGGGAGTCCAGATGGGTGACTCAGTGGTCTCTGCTCTGCTTTATGCAGATGATGCAGTCCTGCTGGCACAGTCAGCGACTGACCTGCAGACCCTAGTCGACACAATGACAGAAGATTGTAAGAAAAGGGGTCTACGCGTGAATGTGAGCAAAACCAAAATAATGGTCTTTGAAAGAGATGAAGCCAGAACAGATGTAAGAGTAACAATAGGTAATGATGTACTGGAGCAAGTGGATGAATTTGTATATCTTGGATGTGGATTTAGCCGAGATGGACGGTACACCACTGATATAGAGCGAAGAGTGAATGCGGGAAATAGAGTGAACGGAGCGTTGGGGCAACTTCTCGGCAGCCACCACCTCAGCCAGAAGGCACGTGTAGCAATACATAACGCAGTGCTTGTCCCAACATTACTGTATGGAAGCAAGAGTTGGGTATGCAGAAAAGAGTATGAAAGTAAAATTAATGCGGTGGAAATGCGATCTCTGCGGAAAGTCTGTATGTATGTAATTAATGCAGGAAATGAAGGATGTAGGTACCGAGGGAGACCGAGACTAACCTACCTAGACCAGATCGGTCAGGTACTGAAGGAAGGTGGAGTCAAGAGTCTCCGAAACCGGCGAGCGTGTATGAAGAGAATTATGAATGTTGAGGAAGCGAGTGAAGTATGCAGAGATAGAGTTCTCTGGCACTCTGTTCTCTCTGCCTACCCTGCAAGGGATATGGCGTGATGATATGTATGTACATATGTACCAAAAAAAAAAAAATTGCTATACTGCTATTTGCGCGCTAGTGGATGGAACACTAGCGCTTTTCTTGGAAAGGCATAACACCAATTACGTTCGCTAGCCTGCCTATTAAGTGTGTCGATTATGGCACTGGTCGCACTTTCAAAGGTAAACTTTTATATACAGCATTAGATATCGATAAGTTGAATTTACATTAATTATATTGTAAGAAGTATAATAAATTGGAGTAACCGGCAGAAAATCTTAAGCTTGCAAAAGTATTAGTAGTATATATGAGTAGTAAGCATTTCACAATTTCTTGATTAGTTCTAATCTCCCAACCGAAGATTGCGTAGGATTTGGATTCGATGGCTGTTCTACAATGGCAGGGAAAGAGGGTGGCGTACAAGCCATTTTGAGAAAAAAATATCCTCGTGCTTTATATTTTCATTGCTCAAGTCACAAACTCAACCTTGTTGTGAATGATGCGAACGCAGTGCCAGAAATTAGAAATACTGTCGCCACTGTAAAGGATGTTATAACGTTTTTCAGAGAATCGACTACCCGTCGAAACTACGCTCCAAACCTATCACGATTGTGTGAGACGAGATGGTCCGAAAAATATAAATCAATCAGAAAGTTTTCTCAACATTTCCCAGAGCTTGTGAAATCTCTAGAAACGTTATCTGTAGAGGGAAATTATGCCACCAGAAAATCTGCATATCAGTTGCATTCAGCCGTTACAAAACCAGTGTTTATTGTTGCTCTACAAACAATAGCCAAATATTCAGCAGTTTTAGAACCAGTAGTTAACGCACTGCAAGCTAAATCGATCGATATGATCTCGGTGGGAGAACACATCAAAAATATCAAGGACATTCTCAGAAGTGACCGCGAGTTTCTTGATAAAATAAGTAATGAAATGCTTCAAAAAGGGCGATCTGTTGCAATGGATTTGAACATAAAAATTTCGGTTCCACGTCTTGCGCACAAGTAAACACATAGAAGTAACCCGCCATCAGACAATGATAACGAATATTATACTTTTGCAGTAGTAGTATACTACAAGTTTTGTAATGATCCTAAATTACATACTAGAATATTATATTATTGCGAAATAAATTAAATTAAAAACAATAATTCAACATAAAATCATAAATCTTAAGAAGAAACAGCTGTTTCCACAAACCTCAAGAAAAAAAAAATACATGATTTATGTATACCAAGCCTAATACAAATTAAAGGAAAGGGCCGCCCTTTCCGATTCCGGCATCGCAGGGCGGAACTCATCCACCTAAAATTGCTCCCAATTTATTAGGATTCCCAGAATAATTTCATGCCGACCGTGGACAAATTCTCAATGCCATACTGTTTGGACAGACATAAAATTCTGTGGTATTTTTCGAGTTTCGATGTTGAATGGACGATGAGAAAATTGGACATGGTTGTTAATCAAAAAATTATATTGTTGGAATGAAATGACTGACAGAATATAAATGAAATTTATTTAATGGATTTATGATAAAGGCGTAATAAATAGCGATCTTTGTGCCCAGTACTACAGATTCAATATTCCCGTACGTCGCAAATATTTGAATGATTTTCAAATGGTTTTCTCAAATTAGTCATCATATCTAATTCTCATGGTCATTTATTATGGAATGTTGCTTAAATAAAAGCAAATAAGAAAATTACGTGATACATATGAGGCTACCAGAACCAGAGTGGCCTAACTACAAGAAACATGTTTTGCAATCATCATTCTCCTACTCTTATCCCAATTACGTGGGGTCGATGCAATATGTACTTTTCTTTCATAGTACATATTGTAAAAGTTATTGGCAATAGTTTTAAGACCGGCCGCCTGCCTGACATCAACCCTTCTTGGTAATGTAATTATTGACCAAACGGCATTAGATGGAGTTGGCCCAGATAGTTATAAGGCCCTTAGTCGTCTTTTATGACATCCACGAGCAAAGTAAGGGTTGGTAGTATTCGTAGCCGCTACCACATAGACTATTGACACCATGAGCTTTTGAAACCATGTTTTACAATATGGAGGGAAATTAAATTAAATGCAATTTAATCCATTTGAACTATTGTTAAGAGCTTGTAAACACTTTTGGACCGATTTGGTTTTTTAGATTAACATTTATGATTACGAACTTGCAATTAGGTTAAAAGTTGCAAAAATGCAGTTAGGCCACTCTGGTTCTAGCTGCCTCATATATCAATATATCATCATAATCACCATAGTATATCATAGTGGACTTTATCCTTCGAACCAACTTAACCAATAGTGGTTAGAACCATACTGTTGACAGTTTTCTGTATACATCCGCGAGCTGGTTCATCCGGGGTAATAGCACACTCTCATAAAAGAATTGGCATCTGAGTAGTGGCAATTTACTATTGAGCTTTGTTAGGTGACAGGCAGCTTAAGTTTTTGTGAATTTGAGGATTTCATTGGTAGGCAGCCTAGCTGTATCCCTGGTAATGCAAAGGTCCACGGGTTTTTTTTTTTTTTTTTGGCGGCGGGCTACGGTACGTCAAACCCCGCTAATCCGTCCGGGGCGACAGGAAAAGCGGCGCAAGACCCCGTAGACCCGCCCTACAATATACCTCTCGACGCCGTGCGGGTGGGCCACTGGTACGCGGTTTTTTTCTTCAGTGGCCCATCATCAGGTGTGCTGCTGACCCGTTTGCCATCATAAACAATAAAAAAAAGAACTATGTTATTGTTATAAATCGGAAAAGTTTCTTTGTTCGTTTTTTTTTTCAAACTGTAATTGTTTGGGCATACGGTTCCCCTGACATGATCAGGGACCTTAAATTAGCAGTATTAAATAGTGTGGTGTCGTTAATTAGTTAGCTTAAAGTATACGATGCATGATACATATGTATGTTATATTATATTATTATCTTTGTTCGTTTGAATGCACTAATCTCTGAAATGACCACTTGGCTGATGAAAAATCTATTTGTCTAAAATAGCCGGTTTAGGTTTAGGAATATAATGCATAAACAACAAATGGGAATAGATAATAATATTAATATTATAAAAACAAATTGTTAACAATGAGACATCGCGTACTGATTCTATAACAATATCTGTTGTCATACCAACTGCTATGATAATAAAATAGTTGCCGATGTATTATGAATCTTATTAATATCGATATTATAAATGCCATGGTATAACATGAGTGATTAAATAAAATACCATTAAATATATATGAAAACCATCCCAACGAAGCTGTTGTATATCCACGTAGGTCCCCAAACTCATATTATGCATGTATTATGAACATTCTTACTCAGAACTTGGTTTACAATCTCCTTGAATTAGATAAAGCAGATAGATGAAGTATAACGTAGTAATAGTCATCAGCGAAGTTAGTCTTGTGAAGGGAATAACTGCTTCTTTCTCTTTTTATATCCTTACTTGGTGTGAGCTTAAACTCTCGTTCAGTATTGCGTCAAAGTTAGACTAACTAATCAAGTTTTTATAAATAATTGAATGTTTAATTTCAGTAATATTAATAACTGGGTCGTGTCATCGTTTAATACAATTCTAACTGCAAAGTTAGAGTATTAAATCTGTACAATGTGTAAACATTTTCTGGTAGATGGCACACGTCTCCTTTAATAGACGAGAGTATTATACGATTCGGAAATTTAATGGCACGATTGGAACGGATTTCCAATAGGTGTGGGTTCTAATCTCATGTGTGACAAAATTTTTCGCTCGTAATCAAGTTTTTACAATTGTATATTTGTAATGACTTTCAAGCATGCGACGTGTAGTTATATGTTAGGAAGAAGATTGGGTATACACCTCATCCACAAAGGAAGTCAAATTAGGCTATACGGTATACATGTATTACACTGGTATGACAGGTTAACACAGTATAATATTGACGAGTAAGAAACCAAAAATAAAAAAAGCGCTAAATTTATCATTATTTTATATCGGGTACTTTAAAATATTCATTAGCATAAATAATCCTAAATCTATTTTGGCATTCATCCCGTGACCATGGATTCAGTATAATAAATTAAACGGTCAAATTTGTAAAATTAGATTCATTTCTTTTCAAAAATCCCAATTAAGCTTTTGATGAAGTTATTTTCAGGATTTAGCAAAAATAAATATCAAAATTATTTTATTAAGTAAAACCAATATTTAATTTTAATGTAATATATCTAACGGAAAAGTAATCCGCTGCGCGGGCAGAGAAGTCGAGGTCCCGAGACCAATTGTAGGTACTTTTATTTGTCCAACCTTTTCTACGTCTCTGAGGCTAAGGTAGTGCGTAGTGACACCATAAGCCCTTAAAAAAAAGTGACATTACAATATTTCTACAATTTCTTTAAAAATAGGTACCTATTAAAAAAGCAAATTGCCTACTTGGTTGTACGTGTATTTATCTCTACCTACTTATTAATTCAGGCAGAGTATTTTTACCATTTATTCTAGACTAGCTCGACCTCTAATTTAGGGTTAGGAAAAGTGTGACAAAATGTTTAATAAAAATGTTCAAAATGGTTTCTGAACATTTGCTTTGACATCAAAACGAGATTCCTAAAAGTATGTGAGTTAAATTTCATATCTAATTTTTTTGTTATTTTTCCATTCATACTCGTGACATTTTAAATAGTGCTTTGATTAATTAGATTTTATAAACGTTCTTGCGAGATTTGTGAAGTGAAAACTTTTTTAGGCGCGTTGGGTATTTTTTGAGATTCTGTCGACCCACACGGAGTGTTAATTTATGTTTGACATGTAAGGCAATATTATGAGTAATGTTACACAGACGTAGTGAGGAACGTCGCTAGTTAATCACGCTGCCTCAATATCAGAAATACCAATTGCAACACTCAACACAAGTGGATACAGAGAATGCTGACGCAGGAACACCTGCCGAAGACAACACAAAATGATGAATTCTTATGTGAACCGAATTGATGAATTCTTATGTAAACGCTCGTCAGTTTTTAGTCGATCGCCGACATTATTACACCTTTTCTTTTTTTTTTGTTGCGGTGGACTATGGACCTGTTCTCGCCCCGCCAAGTCAGTCTGGGGTGACGGAATAGACGGCGCGTGACCCCATAGACCCACCATGCAACTATCTTCTCTTGGCCGTGCGAGCGGGCCACCGGTTCCCGATTTTTGTCTTCGGTGGCCGAAATAGTCATACCTTAGTAATAATTATCTTCATTTTGTAATTTTGAATTAATATTAAATTATATTATCATAGATCGTTTTTTTTTGCATGCTATGCTGCCACTGCTCTTATCTGGCATCTGTATACTCCATACATACGATATCATAATACACTTGACTAGTAAACTTTCTTTAAATTACTGAAATTTAGCATTTAATCTGCTTAATTATTTATAAAATCCGATTACGAAGTGAAAAATGATGTCACAAGCGGGATTCGAACCCGCGCCTATTGGGTTTATGGAGCACGATTGGGCCGGAAGTAACAAGGTTGTGTCATCGTTTAATACAATTCTAACTGTAAAGTTTGAAGTATTAAGCCTGTAACAATGTGTAAACATTGTCAGGTAGATAGCATATTGTCACCTTAAGACGTAAAAATGATACGAAGTGAAATTTGCATGTCCTATAATAAGTCACGGTGGTGTAGTGGCAGCACGATTGAGCCGGAATCCCAATAGGCGCGGGTTCGAATCCCGCTTGTGAGATCATTTTTCACTTCGTAATCGGGTTTTATAGTAACTTTCTTTTTAATAAATTGAGTTTTTCATTGAAGAATATATACATACATACATACATATCATCACGCCATATCCCTTGCAGGGTAGGCAGAGAGAACAGAGTGCCAGAGAACTCTATCTCTGCATACTTCACTCGCTTGAAAAGAACTACTTATATATACTTATTATACTACTTATATACTTATTATACTTACTACTTCACTCGCTGAAGAATATATGTACAGAAGAAATACATATATTCTGTATATGTGTAAGAATTGGTCCTTTCTAAACTGTGAACAACTTAACACGAAGGCAAGTTCATACGTTACATGTAATTGTGTATGTAACTCTTAATGTAATTCTCTATGTTCTTGTTACTGTAATTGTTGATCATTTTAACTTCGAACAACTTGCTCTAGATTAAGTCCTTTTGCTTAATTTAATTGGTATGTTACTTTTATTTGTAACTAGATATTTATCCGAGAGTTCGTTGGCATTAAATAAAATGTATTTGTTTTCTATAATGAATTGAGGAAATAAATGTTTGTTTTAGTGAAGGAGATTAAAATGCAGGTGTTTGTAAAAAAACCAACTTATGAAATTCACTGTCATAGGTAGGTCTCCTCCATGCGGATTATTCTACAACGGCCACGCTCTTTAAAAGATCTAGCGATTGCAATTGCTGTAGGTACTCTAGAAAGAGTTTCTGTGTGGTGATTAATTAACAATATTTGCACTATCCTCTTTTTTACCCGATCGTAAAAGGCGACTAAGTAACAAGCAAATAACATCATTGCGACAGAAGAAAAATCGAATTAAAACCCTATAACAACCCGTCTGACGGATTTCTATTCTACTGGGAAATACGCTCAAACGCAGCAAAGGGAGATATGAGCTGAGATGGGAAAGAGTGTTAACTGTTGATTGTTGACTGATGTTTTGTTTTGTATGCATACTTATAGATTTTGTCGCGTTTATATTTGATTTTTTTTTCCAGAAAAATACTCCCTGGTATCCTTCAATAAACGCTGAAAAAATTTCATAACGTCAGTGAAGTGCATACATACATATCATCACGCCATATCCCTTGCAGGGTAGGCAGAGAGAACAGAATGCCAGAGAACTCTATCTCTGCATACTCCACTCGCTTCCTCAACATTCATAATTCTCTTCATACACGCTCGCCGGTTTCGGAGACTCTTGACTCCACCTTCCTTCAGTACATGACCGATCTGGTCTAGGTAGGTTAGTCTCGGTCTCCCTCGGTACCTACATCCTTCCACTTTCGCATTGTATATCTTCTTAACCAGGCGTTAAATTCGTCAGTGAAGTGAAAAACAAATATAATTCGTAAACACAGCGATATAATTCGCAAACACAGTTTTAATTTAAACATTTTATTTCGTTCATTACTTTTCCATAATCCATAATTAACTAAAACCAAAGCTATCCAGTTCAAATAGTTTTAAACGCTACCAACTACGTAGTGATGAAGTTTCCAAGTTGCCAACATCAAATAAAAATATGTAATAAACCCTTTTTATTTCACCGTAAATGAGTTCCGCAGCTCGACCGCTCGCTGACGGGGCTTAAGAGTCCACTACCAAGGATATTCTACGCCAATTGAATAAGAATTCATTCATTTTATGAGTAATAATAAAATTTAATTATTGTTTCTATTGGTATCAGATTAATTTACAATTAAAATATAATAATTTATAATTAAATTTTAGATTTTATCTTTATAAAACTTAAAATTATTTTTGTTTTTATATCAACAAAATTGATGGTGCGATTCTAGGCTCGAGCCTGCTCTACAACGGAAAGGAAATTTACCCTCACCTCGCTGATCAGACGAGTCGATATAAGGTTTTATATCAAGTTTTGCTTTTCTTGTAGCAATATCACCTGTACTCGTGTATCTCGCAATCATCCTTTAAGACATCCACGGCTATGAAAGAGGGTGGCATAATCTATTCTTATTCGGCCACCATACGTAAAAAGGTAGATAGATATACAATGAAAATATAAAGTCTTATCTTTTTCTAATCTTATGATATAAAACTATTTCTATCCGAATATCACTATCATCAAATAGTAGTGGTCCATAAAATTGCAACGTGGCTTGATGGGCTAAAATCTTTTTGCTTTCGCCGCAAAGGTGATTTAGCAGAGAAATTAAAAAAAAACTGTCTTAGAGATTAAGTAAAAATTGCATGTTCTTATTATTTTAAGTTCCTTTTTACCATTTTATATACGCCCAATACTGGGTTCCAACTTACTCCATAGTGGAAGGGAAATTAATCTACGTTTTGTCTAAAAGAGTTGGCATAGGATTTTATTTTGAATTTTCTTTATCGTGCAGTGATGTTATATGCATAAGTTTCTTAGTCATTAACGTTCACCCATGGCTATCAAAGGCGGTAGTAAATTCTATTCTTATGCCATTATCATACGAAAACTTACGTTCTAACATCATTCGTCATACATATCTTCTTGGCCTTTCATCTATCCCCTATCTGTTATCAGTCTGTCATATAAATACCTTAATTCGGTCTCTAAAACATGATTTCAGTAGTTTATGTTGATATTCGGTATTTTTTACTTAATACTTGACTATGTGGCTAGTTCTTATCACAATTAATGGTATTTGACAATAAGCGATAGTTCGATGTGGTCTTGGATTATGAAACGACTTTATTTTATCATGTCTATTAGTTGTTAGCTGCAGCGTTCACGACTTAACGCAGAGTATGGGTTGAACGCTGAGGGTTCACAACTTGATGTAAAATGAATTCATTTCATTACACTTAATATATATTAAGCTGTGTGGTAGCGGCTACGAATATTACCAATCCTTACTATGCTCATGGATGTCGTAAAAGACGACTAAGAGCCTTATCACGATCTAGGCCAACTCTATCTGATGCCGTTTGGTCAAGAATTACATTCCCAAGGAGGGATGATGTCTAGCAGGCGGCCGATCATAAAACAATTGCCAATAACTTTTACAATATGTACTATGAAAGAAGAGTACATATTGTATCGACCCCAAGCAATTGAAATAAGAGTAGGAGAATAATTATTCGATGTGAAAAACGAAATATGAATTATAAAAAAATTGCTGCACGGGTTGTGGGAGCTTGGCTAAATTTAAAAAAAAACGTAGATAACATTTTCAAATCTAATAATATACAGAAGGCCGTATTTCGAACTGTATCTTAATATTGCGCGAATTAAAACAAACGAATGACACATCTTTGTCTTTTGTTTTAATTGAGATGTTATGATCTTGTGGCGAATTACGTACATCGTATTTTTTTTTTAATTCCTTACGTAATATTGGTGTTATATTTATTCAAGTATAAAAGCAAAATTTTATTTTTATATAACAAATGTTTGTTAAAAGTTCATTCACACGTCTTTTTAATCGTAACCGCATCAACAACTACAGATTATAATTAAAATTAACAAAGCGGAAAGCGCCACTTTGAAATGCCCGGGTACAGGAAACCCGAAACCATAAATCGTTTGTAATTCACAGTTTTATTGTGGTGTGCCTTTAATGCGATTAGTTTTTTTCTTTCTCTACTTTGTTATAAATTTCCACAACTTTATTTGATAGAAATCGTATAGTTAAAGGATCATTCTTTTTTTAACACTTATTGTTAAAACCTTTTTGGTTGAGTGTTCTTTATTATTTATTTTTATTCTGTATATTCTTGTATATTCTATAAACCTGTGAATGTTGATATGAATAGAAATAGTATAGGTTTTAAAGTTTTTCCTGATGGAAAATTATGTATTGGATTATGAATGCACTTCATCACCTCATCTTGCCTGTGGATGTTGAAAAAGAATATTACATATTTTATCTATGCAGGACATATTTTATCTATGCAGGAGAAAGAAAGCTCGAAATAAAATCTTATGTTCACACATTTAACCGACGAATCACAATTGGGTGGGTTTGGGGTTTATATTGATAGGCAGCGGCCTAGTTATACCCTTGGTATTGCAAAGGTCCATGGACGGTAGTGATACTTACTATCAGGTGTACTGCTTGCTCGTTTGCCGCAAGAAAAAAAAAACTTGGTAAGACAATTGCCACCCTATCATGGAGGAAGTTACAATTCAGTAGTGGGACATATATCAGTTGATGTGATAATTGAGAAGGTGGTTCATAGTCGAATATGATATTGGTTAATACTGAAAACGTTATAGAAAATTAAATTTGACGCAAGCAAAATTTCAATAAATTGATTTTGGCGAGCAATATAACTTAATACACAAAAATACAGTTATTTTTCCAAGCTTAGCGATTTTATTTAAAGAAGCTTCTATCTAGGTTGTGAGTATACTGTGAAGGCGAAGATATAATAAAATTTGTAAATTCACGGATATATTTTGTAAAAAAAACTGTTAATTTTGTAAAAAAAAAACCTTTGCATATATGGCGTAGATCCAAATATTGAGCTTTAATCCCAGCGTCCTAGATTAGATCGCCACGAAAGATAGTTTTTTTGTACAATCTACAAATCAGGGAATCTTTATCCTTTAGAATCGCCATCCCTTATTTGCTCTTGGACTTATTGCGATCACTCACTCATCTACCAAGCATAGCGAATATAGCATCCTCTCATTGGTGGTGGAGACTTACGTCCAATAATGAATAGTAAAATTTTTAAATTTTGAAATGATTCGTTAAATCTATTTATGAACGTTTTATTACACAAAACCTTACCGTATATTTTTACACAACGCAGTTGGCGCTCAACTTATTGGAGTGTTTTCCTTTAAATTTAGGACGCAGTACGTGACCTAAAGGGGGACGGTCGTAGACGAAATACGAGCTAAGTTTACAGAGTTGAATATAGTCGGTACTGGGCCCCGAGTTACAAAACTAATGTGACGTATTGTACGGACTTTATACTTGGTTTATAATCCTATGTGATTTGAACTAATTTTGTATATCACTGTTGTATGGTTAAGGTTTCTTTGGGAGTGTTTATCGTGAGTACAGTTTATATTGTCGCATTATATTTTACTTTATAAACATAAGTGTCCTAAAGGGATTACTTGTTAAATTCAAAGGGTTTGTATCACAATTTTCTGCGTCATAATAATTTAGTTGCTTGATAAAGTGGATTTCTTGTTTAAACTTTTGTTGATGGTTCATCATTATTATATCAGCTGATATACGTTTCTGTTGGGTTAAATGCGTCTTTTATAATGGAAAGGAAATTGATCTACTATACCACTCTGCTCAGATAGAGTGCTACGGGATTTTGTTTCTAGTTTTCCTTCTTTTATGTGATGTGTATTGCCGTGTGGTGACGGAGTAAGAATATAATTCACCACCTCTACCTTACTCATGGGTGATCGTACGAGACGACTAAGGGATATAAAACGTATATAACAACTATGCGAGAGAAGGAAACCTCGAAACAAAAACTTATACCAACACGTCTGACCAGCGTGGTATAGTAGATCAATTACCCTCCCATTATGGAGGAGGCTCGAGCCCAAAAGTGGGACATATATGAGCTAGATGAGATATAGATGTTATCTTTCCCTTATTCGTCTTTTACGACACAAACAGGCAAATGACAACCCTTTATGGGTTGTCAATTGTATTTTTATTCCGTCAACATAGGAAGATTATTGATGCTTCATACCCAAAAAAATAAAATATATTACTCCAAGCACTTATCCTCATCATTTAGCTAAAATACTAGTAAATACCGGGCTTAACATTCATTTTATCAATGGTATTATCAGTTAAAAACCAACAAGCTCTCCTGCCTCTTAATTACGGCGAAGTAATGGACTATTTTCACATAAACCGCGACTTCAACAGAGTAGACAATCTGTTGCATATAAGACAACCCTTATGTAATTGTAGTCAGAACTGCGTTTAAGGCAGGTTATGGTTATTTGGGCTAAATTGAAATGAAGCCATCCGTGAAGCCCCAGCTTTCAAACAAAAAAAGAATTATCAAAATCGGTTTATACAGACGAAAGTTCTGAGGTAATAAACATAAAAAAAATACATTGGAATCGAGAACCTCCTCCTTTTTTAAATAAAATTAAAAATTATTTGAAACGTCGGTAAATTAAAAATTAAATTCAAATACTATTAAAATCCGTAAAAAAATAGTTTTAATATACACGCGTAATAGTCGCGTAAAAATTAGAATTCTTATTTCAAATCGATAAAAGCTAGTACAAGTTTATTACAAAATTTAACTTTCAAAATAATTTGAATGTGAAACAATGCGTTCATATATCAGTAGTTTACATGTTGGCAAGGAAATATACGCATTAAGATAAACGTAGATGTTAATATATTATTCACGGTACATTAAATACGTCACAAGTCGCTTGTAGATATTCCAACGCCACCGTAACTCATATGAATAAATATCTGTTGAGGTTTCGGCATCGGAAATACGTAAGGTACATTGAATTTCCAGCATGAATTAACGCCAACTAAAGCTTAACTACTGAAATTTATTATTTGTCATACTAGATTATTTATTATATTACTTTTCCATATGGTGACGGAGTAAGAATACAATTCACCACCTCCAATCTTAGCCGTGGGTGATCGTATAAGACGACTTAAGGATAAAATATGCATATAACATTTATTCAAGAGAAGGAAAATTCGAAGTAAAACCCTATACTAACACGTCGTCAGAGTGGTGTAGCAGGTCAATTTCCCTCATAGTGTGGAGGAGGCTCGAGCCCTAAAGTGGGACATATATCAACTGAGATGATGATGATACTAGATTATTTACAAATCATTGTACATTTCGTTAATAGTGTAGGGCCACATTGTCGACAGTTTTTTGTCTACAAGCCTTGACCTGCACTGTCCGGGGTAGTACCACACTCTCGCAGAAAATTCGGAGACAGACATCGGAAAAGTGGCAATGTGCTATTGCGCTTCGTTCGGTGGGCTAGAGAGCTGGAAACTCAAATTTCTAGGTGGGTTTGAATGAATAGGCAACGGCCTAGCTGTGCTGTTGATATTGAATAGTTTCGTGAGTGGCAGTAATACATCAGGTGCGCTGCTTGCGCATTTGCCATTGTAAGTATTAAAAAAAAAACATATTTCGCCAGCAAATATTTTTTTATATACTAAAGTGATTGATTGAATTAGGCAATAGAAGGTGGAAATACAGTATTATTATTAAGAAATTAAGGATAGGGAGCGAGAGTCATATTTTTTGAAGATTAAACGGTATACTGCATACCACAAGAAAGAAAAGAATGCGTGATTGCTATTTGTGATTGGCCTGCTATTTTTCAATTAAAGATGTATTTGAAACCGAACCGTCTTAGAGATGCTTCATTCAAAAGAGAAATACGTGTCGAATCATCTGCAGAAAATTGCCTGTTAAAATTCTGAGGGTTGCTCATCATATAATAGTACAGATATTTTTATATTCTATGGCACATTGAATCCATCTCGAATTCCTTTCTTTTTAAAAGTATGCAATATATTGACTAATCGTGAGAAAGGTGTGGGTCTTCCTTCTTGTTTTTTTTTCAAAATAACATATAAAAGC
Source organism: Lymantria monacha (assembly GCA_905163515.2). Taxonomy (NCBI): domain Eukaryota; kingdom Metazoa; phylum Arthropoda; class Insecta; order Lepidoptera; family Erebidae; genus Lymantria; species Lymantria monacha. The sequence continues at coordinate 32,738,487 of LR991088.1, forward strand.
ATTGAGACAATGTTATGTCAGTAGCTCGTATTATTTGTTTTTTTTTAAACATCCTGAATTAAGAAAATAGTCCTTGTATTGACTTTACAAACAGGTATAATTAACGGACAAGAAATACATCACACTCAGAATAAAAAAAAATGGATCGCACAAAGTGTTGTCATACGTGGCAGTAGAACCCACTACACTGATATGGTAAGTTAATATGCTAATCAATACACCATTGGTGCAATTGAGTTTTCTAACGGATAAAGAATGAGAAACGGAAGAAAGAATGAGAAAGCAACAAGATAATGTATTCGTTGCTTGCTCGTGGTAGTCGTAAAAAGTGGACCTAGGATTATCAAGAGTATGGGCTGGAGAAGCGTGATCATTATTACATATTGTTACAGCTCTGCTAAAATCTTGAAAAATAATAAAAAAACGAGAAAATTGAAAAAAAAGCAATAATATGTGCGATATGCATTTTTTTCAAAGGTCTGAAGATAATAATGTAATTTCTATAAAAAAAATTTCGCAAAAACTTGAAAAAGTTTTGACAAAATGTTTTAAAATTATCTAAGAAAACCTTTCAATGAAGTAACTAATTACTCCAATACGTTAAGGAGACCCGAAACTTTGAAGTCTTCAATTATCGCATTAAGAAACTCATTGGAACATAAACGGGGTTCCGTTCGAAGTTACAATTTGAAGCCTATTGATACTTATGAATAACTTGGAGGCCGCAAGTTTTGGGCTCTCGGCCTTTTCCTAACATGATTGATGGCCTTATTCGCCCTTTTCAAGGGTTTTCTTGTTGTAATTCTGATGGAGAGTAGCGAAATTTGAATGAATAAGGAAATTCGTATGAACAAAGTTATATTTAAGCTGAGAACTTGTGAAAACAATGCTTCATTATTTCTATAATAATATCAGATATTGAAGTCTGTTTAGTATTTATGTATGATATCGAAGTAAATGATTGGTGTATTGTCAAAACATAAAATATGATTACTCAATAGCAATAACTGCATAAATCTATTTAATATTAATTATAATTTAAATGCTTTGTGAGAATGACAAATCGAGAGTTTTGTTCTCGACAAAACTCTCAACATGAAAATATTGTGTGGCACTCCCAAGTTATATTCATTACTTCAGTAATTTATAGCGTTATTTTGAATCATTTTACTTGTATTCTATGTAATACACAGAAGATAGATAAGTATAAATAATAGTGTAAAGACTTACTTTATATCATGACCTCAACTCATATATGTTGTTGCTGTTGGGCTCGAGTCTCCTCCATAACGGAAGGGAAATTGACTTACTATACCACGCTCATACGTGTTAGTACGTACGGTCATACGTGTTAGTATATCGATTAGTTTCGAGTTTTCATTCTCTTGTCTAACAAGAGATGTATATGTGTTATAAGTCTATAGGTTATATGCATTTTATATCCCTTAGTGGTCTCTTACAATCAACAAGGAGTGGTGAATTGTATTCTTATTTCCTCACAACACAGAAACTTAACTTACTAGCGGATAATAATTATGAAAGAACTACATAATATGAAGAAGTAGAATATTAGAGTACAGATTACGAAAAATCATGTATTGGACTAGGTTATATTCAGAATACGAAGCTAATGATGTATTTGACTAGAGAACTTTGTGTCCATAGTCACAAGAGTTTCGATGTAAAAAAATATATTTTAATAAAACTATAATTAGATATTTGATGTTTGGTTACTAGACCAATATGAAACACAATAAACTCTTCTCCCCAAAGAATTGCTGGAACTTTTTTTTTATATAAATTGATATGTTTATAAAAAATTTGTTCATTATTGTATTACTGAAATTAAAAAAGATTGCTGGCAACATAAAAAAAAAACACATGAAAAATATATTTATTTTGACACCTTTGTAAAGATTGATATTAAAAAAACATGCTTACGTCATACGTGAAACCTTTTGAACTTACATAAATAGTACATATTATTGATTAATTACATTGATAGTTCCATATAGTTTAGTAATAAAATTAATAAAAAACATTATTAAAGAAATAAACATTACCCTTTTACAAAAGGAAATATTTTCGTTAAAACCACATGCTCACAGTACCAGAGTTCACATAATCTTACTATTATTCTCTATAGAAATATTTAACGCTAACTAAAGTCAACCGTACATACTTACCAAACTACCAGTACGCTAACAAGCGTAGAATTTCGCGTCTAAGGCTGTAATCGCACTTTGCAAAAATATAATATCTGAACGTATGGGTTCAATATGACTGCACAGATGGCGTAGTGTTTTATTGGTAGGCAGCGGCCTGGCTGTACCCTTGGTATTGCAAAGGTCCATGGGCGGCAATAACACTTACCATCAGGTGTGCTGCTTGCTTGTTTGCTACCATATGGCATTAAAAAAACACATTGGAAAAGTTCGATAATTTTCGTTTGCTTTCATAACAGTTCAATCAAAGTAGTACATGTTCAAAAAGAATATTGTATCTAGTAAACAGCAAAAGCTAGTAGTTATTTTAACTCGTAAATATTCCATTATTAGGCACGAGTCTACTCAATAATGGAAGGAAAATTGATCTAATATTCAACGATAGTTCGAAAGATTGGTATATAATATAGTATTATTTCTATTTTTTCAAGTCTTACAATGCTCTTACTTCGTAGTTTTTCTATCGAAAATCGCATAACAAAAAAGTTGACGAATTATGTTCTTACTTACAAGGCGAATATGTTTTAGCTATATAGCTACGGATTTTTTCTTTAAATATCTTTTGGGATCAACTTAGAGGAGTAAACAAAATATACCTAAAAAAGTAAAGGCGGGCAATGTACCAAAATCAAGAAATTGGTGTCGGAGACAAACGCAATTGTCGGTGATGGTGATGGAAAATTATGACACGGTTCTGTCACCCCCGATGGTTCAAACAAGGTCTGACTATACTGCGGCCTGTCAAAAACAGTGCAGCAATTGTTAATTAATAAAATGTTTGAGTAATTGAATCAATGCACAAATACTACCACCAATTAACAACGTTAATTGGGGATCGTTTCAATTTAGAAAATTTTAATTGGGATAATAAGTAATAAAATAATTAATAATCAAAATTGATATTCATTACAAATCATATTTTAAAAGATTTAATGAAAAAATAAAATAAAATGTCGAAGAATGCGGAATGAAAATTAAAATAAACATATTCGAGGTTGGTGGAATACTTTTTTAATTTAAACACAAAAACAAAACACATAGCATAGTTTTTGACTGATCTTGCAACCAATCGCTTGTTTTGTGTCAATCTACTGGAAACATTCTGCTAGAGTATTGAATGAAGGCAAATTATACGTTTACCATAGTTACAAGAAAATAAATTTTTAGCATCCCTTTCTTTCTCCTGAGTAATGTAAAAGAATAAAAGAAGAAAATCTAGAAACATAGCCCTATGCCAACAAGCCTGACCAGCGTGATATAGTAGGTCAATTTTGCTCCCATTATTGGAGTAGGCCCGAGCCCCATAGTGGAACATATATGAGCAGAAATGAATGTAAAAGAATATTAAAGAATTTATGTACATTAAATCATTAAAGAAAAATAAAGCTCATAATGAAACCTGATGCTAAACTGATCACCGTGAGTGGGCATGTTTTCTTCTATTGGGAGACCCCTTAAAACCAATAAATCTGGGGGTGCTCATTTCTAAAATCGCAACAAAATCGAGACATTTTAACATTTTTTTAGTATTGCTTTTGGTGGCAAAGAAGCAAGCAGTACACCTGATGAAAGTGTTACTGCTGCCCATGGACCTTTGCAATACAAGGGGTACAGCTAGGTTGCTGTCTACCAATAATCTCAAACTCACCCAGAAAGATGGGCTCTCGACTTTCTCGCACACCAAACGAGCATAGCAGCACAATGCCACTATTCAGACGTCGATTTTCTACGAGAGTGTGGTACTAACCCGGACGAACCGGCCCACGGCTGCAGACAGAGAACTGTCAACAGTATAGTCCTATCATTAAAAAACTTGTATTGTTCTGCTACCAACGTCTAAATATAGTGCTATGTCTTATACGAAAGCAAATTTTATTTAATTAAATTTCTGCAAAGAATGACGCATAGGTAACGTGTATGCAGCCTTAGATTATTAAGTAAAAGCAAAACAGTGTTGCATCGTGTTTACGTTGTACATAAAGTGTTAAGGAATTCGCCTCGATGGATAAAAGTTTATGAAGAGTTTACTAAAAAACGTTTTAAAATAATACTAAGAATCTATACTCGGTTATTATCTGAGTTAATAAGAACTGATTACTTGTTATAGTGAATGGAGACGTTTGTAAAATTTCAAATGTCACATAAAGCAAAAACTATTAAAATCATTTGCATTTTGTACTGGAAATTGGTATTAAAAATGTGGGTCAACATTTAATGACTAACACTGTAGCGGGTAGACATAAATCTCTGTAATAATGTTGACTTGTTGGACGTGAGACACCTTAATCTTTACGTGACTACTAAAAATCAAATATAAACGCAATATTAAAACAAAGTTATTGGCAATAGTTTTATGATCGGCCGCCCAACTAAACCCTTCTTAGGAATGTAATTATTAACTAGATGGCATCAGGTGGGGTTGGTCCTTTACGACATCCACGGCCAAAGTAAGCGTTGAAAGTCTTTGTAGCCGTTAACACACAGCAAACACAGTAGATATACCTAAAGTTTTTAATTGGAAGCTTTAAATAATTTGGTGCCATAATGTTTTACGTGTAACATTTTAAAGCAAACAAAGGAAACTAAATTCACAATGGCAGAATAATTTCTAGAATAGTATATGGAAAAGTATAATATATTTCTGGCTATTTCTTCGGGCATAAATGTCTAAAATTTTAAGTAAGTTATTATATAATTATTGTATGTTATTATATGTATATATTACGATTTTATTGCCTGTATGTAGAGGTATATAATCGTAAAAATTCAATATCGTAAAAGCCGATTGACAGTTGACCATGAAAATATACGGCTCTTTCGGAAGTCTCTCTTGCAACATTCGCGTACTACAATTGCTAATCTGCCGGCCCGTCTGCCAAGCATAACAATTACTATACCTATTGTGGAGTTCTATGTCCAAAAGTGGACATAGATGGAACAATATTTATCACGCCTCCTTCTCTTCGTGTTTTTCATAGCGAATAAAATAAAGAATTATTAATTTTTAGTTAATCCATTGAAAGAAAACAATTGCTTTGATGTTCTTCAATGAAACTTATTAACAGCGCTTCATAAACTTGTATTCTTATGAGATAAACTACGTATACTTAAGAAAAGATGCTCTAACAATATTCAATGAACATGCAATTTAAATTTATAATGTTTTTTTTTAATATTAGCGAGAGAGCCGGAAGCCTAACTGGGGTGGGTTCAGGGTTGTATTGGTAGGCAGCGACCTAGCTATACCATTGGCAAAGGTCCATGGGCGGCAGTGACACTTACCATCAGGTGTGCTGTCTGCTCGTTTGCCGCCATAAGCAATAAAAAAAAAAAATAATAATAATAATAAAGACAAAACCTGGCAATAAGAAAATATTACGGGGGAAATCATACCCAGATCCTAAAAATCTATTTATCAATCACACAAAGTATTATCATGCATGAAAATCGAGCCCCGATACTTAGCATGGTAGGTCGGTACTATAAGAACTGCAGCTAAAATCCAATCACGATTTCACGAGGTTTCACGCAACGACTGACAAAAATAATTGAAACAGATTCCTTGTATTTTCTGTTTGGGTAATGCGTAACAATTTTGGTTCTATATTATGGCATGATATTGAGATATTTTTCTCAAGGCAATGAGAATATACTTTTCAACATTACTAAACTTGACAAAGACTTACAATAAATTGAGAGAAAACAACTTGTGTATGCATATTTGATATAAAATTAAATGTGAGTATATCGATTAATTTTCTGTGTGGGGACGGAATAAGAATACAATTCACCATCTTACCCGTGGGTGATCGTAAGAGACGACTAGGAATATGAAACGTATATAACATCTATGCGAAAGAAGAAATACTCGAAACAAAATCCTATACCAACACGTCTGATCAGCATGATATAGTTAGGTCAATTTCCCTCCCATTATGGAGGCCCCTCGAGCACAACAGTGGGAGAAATATAAGCTAATATGACGATGATAGCGAATAATATGTACATAGATATAGGAACTCGTTGGAAACTGGTCACGGGATACATATGCGATGGCCGTCTTTGTGATTAGTCATATAGCTACACTAAATGATTAGCGTATAATTAACGTAACCATACATTATATACTATACAACTCATACTAAATAATAAATCCAGAGGACTTTCATTATCATCATCATCATCACAACCCAGAGGACTTTACAAACATACAAATTAATGAACACAAATAACAACTATTCTTAGAACTCCTTTATAGGTCACACAAAGAACTAAGTTAAGATGGCACTTAGTACACATGCATGGGAGATCACTCCTTAGACAACAATGTCATCTATCCTAATAGTGGTACCCGACTAGAAAAAAAAGTATGGTTCAACCAGATCATGTATCTGGACCCGATCAGGATAGAATGAGGCATGCCGGATCCGGCAAAGCCTATCAGGACCAGGTCTGGTCCTGATCAGGATAGCCTAATGTGAAATATCATCAAGTATGGTAAGGCATACCTGATCAGGACCAGATCAGGACCAAATAAGGATAGCCTGATGTGAAATGTCATCAAGTATGGTAAGGCATATCGGATCAGGACCAGGTCTGGACCAATAAGGACAGCCTGATGTAATATAATCAAGTATATGGTAAGGCAGTACCGCACTGATACTATTTCATACTGTAAACTATTCAATATAGATGCATAAAAGGAGTTTCGTTTTTACAATTTTACTAGGTCCAATTGGCGTTGTGCCGTTTTAACAAAAATTTAACCCTATATAGTTTTAAAATGACAGATAAATTAGTGTCGCTGTACTCGCATTAACCCGTTAAAACATTGGCCGTTTACCATAAAAGACGTTAAAAAAAATATTACATAACATTCTTTTTTCTCTCAACTCATTTTTCACTCACCTTGTTACGTCACACATTTATCTTGCAAATGTTGCCCTACGCTCGGGAACAACAAACTGTTATACACGTACGTAATGGCAACACTAGCCGCTATAATGGTACCCTAGTGTACAACTGCTTAGATTTTATACACACTTTTATAGCCCGTTATGAAACATTGTTAAATAATATTTTGCTTACAAATAGTTTTTTGGGTGACTAGTTCTTTGTTTTCCGTATCTTTTTTTATATCGACCTGAGCCAACTCCATCTGATGCCGTCTGTTCAACAATTACATTTCCAAATAGGGTTGACGTCAGGCAGGCGTCCGGTCATAAAACTATCATCAATAACTTTTATATTATGTTCGAAGAGAAATACGTATTGCGTTGCCCTCAAGTAATTAGGATAAGAGCAAGAGAATCATAATGTTGATCTTTTTTCTTCATGAAATTGAAGACAAAATATTAAACACAAAGGATAAATTCTTGTATCGCGTGGATCTTTATAATTATACAATGGACGTAAATTATCGAGTAAAGTAGAGCTATCTACTCTGACTAACTCAAGGATCGTACAACGATAATTCTGATTGAAATCGTAATCGCGACCTGATGCGGGAAGTCGATATTAATATCATCTCTTTACCGATTTGATGATAAAATTTCGTTATTTTTGCTACATTAATTTATTTTTCTCTATATCAGATCAAATCATTTTATTTGCAAAATATAGTTAGGTACAAAATCTTGTTACAGAATGAGGTCAGTAGGCATCTCTATATTTTGCCACAATAAGGCGTGCAAATATTTAATACAATGTTATAAAATATATTAGCTATAATTTAGTGGAAATGCCAGTAAAATTGCTTATGTCAATATTATCTATTAGGAAATCATTAATTGTATAATAACATTTGTCTATTGAAATTACTGAAATTTTTAGCATTTAATATGCTTAATTATTTATAAATACCGAGGTTTCGAACCCCGCTTGTGACATCATTTTTCGTTTCGTATCGGGTATTTATAAATAATTAAGCATATTAAATGCTAAAAATTTCAGTAATTTGAATAACAAGGTTGTGTCATCGTTTAATACAATTCTAACTGTAAAGTTTGAAGTATTAAGTCTATACAATGTGTAAACATTGTCCGATAGATGGCATACGTCATCTTGAAGACGAAAGATATAATATGATTCGAAATTTGCATGTCCTAAAATAGTTCACGATGGTGTAAGTGGCAGCACGGTTGGGCCGGATTCCCAATAGGTGCGGGTTTGAACCCCGCTTGTGACATCATTTTTCGTTTCGTATCGGGTATTTATAAACATTTGTCTACCAAAAACTTATTCATACATTTTTAAATTGTGTTGTATTTAATGTTTTAATATCACCTGGTAATTTATTGAAAATTTTTAGTTATGTTTTATATAACTTATTTATCCATGTTTTTAAAAATAAATTATCTTTTTTTTTTGCTCATACATGTTCTACTGTAAGGCTGAGACTGTTTCCACGGTAGGAGGACACGCTAGTCATATGGATTGTGATAGGTTCTAATACCGTGTTTTTCAAACATTGTGTTTTTCTTACATCGATGTTATTTTCATATCACTTAGCCATATTTTAAAATATACACGGTAAAGGTAGTTCTTACTCGTTATTACACCGAAACAATAGACAAAATATTGACGTAATAATTATACAAAAGAAAAGATATTCTATAATATTTGGTGAAGAATCTATAGTACACCGATTTTTAGTGGTAGGACCACGCTGTTGACAGTTTTCTGTCTACAGCCGCAGGCCTGTCCGTTTGGGCTACACTCTCGCAGATCGACGTCTGAGTAATGGCCTTGTGGTATCCAACTCTGGGTGGGTTTGGGATTATTGGTATGCAGCGGCCTATTTATACCCTTGGTATTGCAAAGACCCATTGACGGCAATAATGCTTACCACTAGGTGCTTGTTTGATACCATAAGCTATAAAAAGAAAATACAGTAAACCTATAGTACACTTGTGTACTTAGATTACTGCATACTCATATACATATAGATCTCTCTTACTGATTGTGTATAATTATGTAAAAAATTTCATTGGCAGGACCACTTTTAAAAGGTTATTAATATCGGATCCATCAATTCGTAATTTAAGTGATCGTTGATAATTTCCATATTAACAAATTTCATGAAATTAATTCCCATCTGGTGACGGAGTAAGAATACAGTTCACCACCTCCTATCTTACACGTGGGTGATTGTAAGAGATGATTAAGAGATATAAAATGCATATAAAATCTATGCAAGAGAAAGAAAACTCGAAACAAAACCCTATACCTACACGTCTGACCAGCGTGGTATAGTAGGTCAATTTGCCTCCCATTATGGAGGAGGCTTGAATCCAACAGTGGACCATGTGTAGGTTGAGATAATTATGATGATGATTATGGTGATGATGATGATGATAACAATAATAATAAAAATATATTGTACAATAAGAGAAACTTAGCTTGATGAATTATTACATAATACTTATTGATATTTGAAAACTTTAGTGTAGTGGACCTTCGGTGCGAAAGTGGCAGGATGTAGGTACAGGGGGAGACCGATTGGTCACGTTCTTGAAGGAAGGTGGAGTCAAGAGTCTCCGAAACCGGCGAGCGTGTACGAATTAAGAATGTTGAGGAAGCGAGTGAAGTATGCAAGGATAGAGTTCTCTGGCACTCTGTTCTCTCTGCCTACCCTGCAAGGAATATGGCGTGATGATATGTATGTATGTAGAACGCTAATGTTTTACTTATTACTTATAATACTAAGTCAAGACAAGTTTGAGGCTGTCATGGAGAGGAAGGAGGCTGCGGAGCGGAAACACGAGGCTCTTGCGTCCACTGACTCGCTCCGCCGCCGGCGACGGGGAGGAGAAGGCGCCGTTATGCGCACCTCCTCCCGCCGCCTTGAGGACCGACTGGACGTGGCCAAAAGGCCAAGCGTTGGGGCGTCGGGGATCGAATGTCAGTAGACGATCTCTCCGGCGTCCCGTAAAAGTGCAGAAGGGGGCCGCTGTGGTTTTAGTGGGTATTCCGGTGGAACAGCCAACCGGAGAGTCCCACACTCCCTCCCGTCTTGACGCCAGTTTAGCGCGTAAACGCGTTTCCACAGCGTCAAAAAAAAAAAAAGACAAGACAAATAAATATAGAATAAATTTTACGATATAAGTATGCGAAACAAGTTTTCCATTAACCTTGAAATACTAATTGGTAACCTTTTCCTTGCTGATCCATAAAACATTTCAAAGACTAGAAGCATCGTAAATGTCATTCCGTGAATACGTGATGAACCCCAAATTGGGACAGTAACAAGGGCATTTAATTAATTTTTAATCGATTTGGAAAGTTCTTACCAAAGAGCGCTCAAGCTACTATTAAGAGGAACGATATTATATTTTAAATATTGCTATTAACATATGTCACCATAATAATCATCTCAACTCGTATATGCCCCACTGTTGAGCTCTAGCCTCCTCCATAATGGGAGGGAAATTAACCTACTATACCCCGCTTCTTATTTATTTATTTTTTCTGTTGTCGCTGTTGAAACGCATTTATGCGCTATCCCCCGTCAGTGACAGACGTGGGGGTGTGTGGGACTCACCAGCTAGCTGAAACCGGACCGGAATACCTACTAAAACCACAGCGGCCCCTTTCCTGCTTTTACGGGGCGCCGGAGAGATCGTCTATTGACATTCGATCCACGGCACTCCAACGCTTGGCTTACTGGCCACATCCTATCGTCCCTCAAGGCGGCGGGAGGAGGTGAGCATAACAGCGCCACCTCTTCCCTGCTCACCGGCAGCGGAGCGAGTTAGCGGACGCAAGCGCTTCGCGTTACCGCTCCGCAACCTCCCTCCTTTTCATGAAGGCATCACAAAACGAGGCCAACGACGACCAGCACCTGTCACTGTCAAGCATTTTCGAGATGATGTTTGACAACGACAGGTCCCTCCCAACGACCGCCGACAAGAGTTGGCGCTGGGAGCCCCAGGCGGGGCACACCTCCAGGGTGTCTCGCATCGTCGACTAGCGCGCCACACTCTTGGCATCCTGGGGCACTTTCTCTCCCAATTCTGTGCAGGAACTTACCGCAGACCCCGTGTCCGGTAAGCACCTACCTACTATACTGCGCTGGAGAGCCAAGTTGGCATAGGGTTTTGTTTCCAGTTTTCTTTCTCTTACATAAATGTTATATGAGTTTTATATGCCATAGTCGTCTTTTACGATCGTCTACGTGTAAGATATGGGTAGTGAATTGTATTCTTACTCCGTCACCACAAGGAAATATTAACATATGTATATTAACATATACATGTCGTCACAATTTGTGTGGTAGCAGCTACGAATACTACCAATCATTACATCCCTCGTGGTTGTCGTATATCGACTTGAGCGCCTTCTATTTAATGCTCTCTGGTCAAACTTTTATTCCTAATGAAGATTGATGTCAAGCAGGCGTAAAACTATATCCACAATTTTTACAATATGTATAACGAAAGAAGAATATATTTTGTGTCGACCCCAAGTAATTAAGATAAGAGTCGAATGAAGGTGATGTGTGATGTTAACAGAGTAAGAATACAATAGTTACTACTCCTTCCTTTTCCTTGAATATCTAAAAATTCAATTAACTCATGTAAACAGATAATTGTCGTGTGGTGACGGTATAAGAATACAATTCACTACCCCTATCTTACCCGTGGGCATTCGTACGAAACGACTAAGGGATATAAAACGCATTAATATCTATGTGAGAATAGGTAAACTCGAAACAAAACCCTATACCTACCAAAACGTCTGACCAGGGTAATGTAGTAGGTCGATTCCCTCCCGTTATGGAGGAGGCTCGAGCCCAACAGTGGGACATATGTATATGAGCTGAGATGATGATGAGATGAAGCAGGTAATAATAAGTCATAGAACTTTTAAACACGAAAACATCCTGTATTGAACCATCTGACCAGCGCGGTACAATAAGCAATTTTTCGTCCCACTATATAGAGGGCTCGAACCCAGGAGTAAAACGTATATAAGCTGAGATGATAGGCTGTCTTTGTTAATCTTGCCAGTTGCGGTCAAATTATGTTCAAGACGTTATTACTGCTATCACTTACCATCAGTCATGTCGCTAAGTAGCAAACAATTATCTGCAATATTAAAGCAGGAAGACAACGTTTTAAAATCGCTCCCATGATTACCGCTGCGCACAGCTCTTTGGCACTTTTCCAACTAGAAGACTGTGCATTATTTTAACGGTTTTACCAACTGAATTATCGACACGGTGCGGCTCGGTGGCGTAAATGTATAATATGATACGGAGCGTCTTAATATCCCTCATGATTTGAGAGGAAGGAAATGTAGTATAATAATATAGTTAAGTGCACTTTGTTGAAGGAATTTTGTAAATAACATTTGTGAAGATAAATTGATCACTATGCTTTAAGCTTTCAAGAACTTAAGCTTTGTGATTAATAATTATAAGCTTTCGCTCGCAACTTGCTCTGAGTATTTAATTAATAAATGCCTAAAATATTAAAATTATTTTTAAACGAAGTCCTTTCACAGTTATTTAATAGCGTTACCTAAACGGGTATGCCATAGATCCAATCTAGATAGTCACAGATACAATCAGAAAAAAAAAAAAAAAACGCCACATTCTTTGGGCGTGAAATTGCGGCTCTTTAATTCTATATGCAAAAAAATATTTTGGACAGAAAACCTTTAAAAATGGTTCTGAGTTGATTAAGGAGCTTTAGGCACAATTAATTGTTGCTAAAAAAATTGTGGCTCTTTAAAGACTTTAAACTTTTATAAATTCTAATATTTGGCACTTCCGACCCCAGAGGGGTAGGTCAGGACCTAGACCAAACAATACTATTTGGTATAGCGTTTTATTGTCAGTTTTCCTTCTCCTGCATCTCCATATATAATATCCCTCAGTTTTTTTTTACGACACCAACAGTCAAGATATATGGTGATAAATAATAAAGAACTATTTTCTCAGCTTACATACGTACCCAATTCTGAGCTCGAACCTCCTCCAAAGTTGGGAAGAAATTAACCTAGTAGGTATGCCATCCCAGGCCTCGGGTGATCGGATCGGGGAATTGTTCGGTCACTCGACGCGAGGCCACCGCGTGAGGGCGACGCCCCGACGGCGAAATCTGTCGGGGCATCGACGAGAGGAACCCGCGAGGGTAAACCGCCGAGCGGACCACCGAAGACAAAGATCGGGTACCGGTGGTCCGCTCGCACGGCAAAGAGAGAGGATTTTACGGTGGGTCTATGGGGTCACGCGCCGCCTTCTCCGTCACCCCGGACCGATTTGGCGGGGCGAGACGCACCCATAGCCCATCAATAAAAAAAAAAAAAAAGGTATGCCATACTGATTACACATAATACTTGGTATACGGATATATGGACTTGGTTCACTTTTATTCCAAGCCTTCCTTATGTTACAGTGATATCTGCTTGCATCTCTTAGTTGTGTTCTACGATCACCTTTCCAACCAACCAACATTTCAGAAAAAAGAAAAAACATAGTAGAATTTTCTAAATATACTCTATGAAGTATATCAATCGTAGAAGTATTTATAAATCCAATGATATATTAAAAATAAGTTCACAACCCCTAAATAACTAAAATCCCAAATGTTCCTAAAAATATTTTCACAAACAGGAAATAAAATAGCCTACAAAATAAAACTATATTGAATTTGGTCTCCACACACGGCAAATTCTAATAATTAAAACTTATCACAGTAGGTGTCTTAATTAAAAAGTTAGCGTGAATCGGAATAAAATCTGAGGGATTTTGTTTGATAGAACTCTCTCGAAGCACTTTAATTAACGTGAGAAACTCATTATTTCTTATTATTTAACTTTTATACTACTTTAAAAGTTTTCGTGAATCTTTTTAAATTAATTTTGGGTACACGCTTCTGATTTATGCTGATAAAGTGTTGAAAGGGATTATTATCGTTAACACCCTTGCTTGTTCTGAAGGGAGGATTCATCCAAGGACGAGGTCTCTCATCTGGCATAGCGTGAGTTAGAATATTTTTTTATAAACTTTGTCAGATTTATTTAATAAGTAAAATGTATACAATATAATCAATTCTTTTTGTTTTTTTTTTATTGACAATGTTGGCAAACGAGCAAGCAGCACATCCTATGAGAAGTGTTATTGTCTTTGTTGTTATTCTATTGGTATAGCTAGGTCGCTGCCTATAAATACAAATCCCAAACCCACTGAGATGGGCTTTCGACTCTCTCGCTCACCGAACGAAGCGCAATAGCACATTGCCATTACTCAAACGTAGATCTTCAGCGAAAATGTGGTACCACCCCGGACGGACCGGCCCACGGCTGCAGACAGAAAACTGCCAACAGCGTGGTCCTATCACTAAAACACAACTATAATTGAATAAAATTTCAAAAGAAGAATTTATTTTCTTAGAAATGTTAGTATGTTTTTAAAAAAAGAAAAGATAAAAATAGTCTATTATCAAAATAAAAGCGTATTACTCTTTCAGCTGCTGTCAAATTTAACGTTATCATTTTGGTAATAGACCAATTTTATCATTTTATTTCTATTTTAAAGAAAAAGTCCTAAGCGATGACTGTTAACTTATTAAAAATAACTGGTAATAATATAATTATCTATAATTATAAAACACCAATCTTAAGTCTTACCTTTACAGTAACAAACAGTGACGAAGGCTTACGAATAGTATTCCTGAGTTAACAGTAGACGCAATGCATTCCTTGCATTTTACATGTTTGTCGCAAGTCATAAGCTTAAAGAAATGATATCAGTTTTTCAATTAGTATTTTTAAAATTCATTCGATTACTGAGCTAAGGCCTACTCTATAATAGAAGAAAAATTACCTACCTACTACACCACGCTGGTCCGAAAGGTAGGTGAATGGTTTTTATATTGAGTTTTCCGTCTTTTACATAGATGTTCTATGCATATTATATCCCTTAGTTGTCATTTCCAACACACTTGGACAAGAAAGGAGGTATTGAATTGTATCCTTACTCCGTTACCTGGTCCTTACTAATTTGTTTTATACCAAAAAGATATCTTTTACATATCAATTTAGTAGTATATTTAGCAGTAATATCTGTAATAAAAAATATATATCTGTCTGGTGACGGAGTAAGAATACAGTTCACCATCCCCTGTGTCAACCGTGGGTGATCGTAAGAGACGACTAAGGGATATAAAACGCATAAATAACATCTATGCAAGAGAAAGAAAACGCCTCACCAGCGTGATATACTAAGTCAATTACCCTCCCACTACGGAGGAGGCTCGATCCCAATAGTGGGATATATATCAGGTGAGATGATGATGACGGTGAATAAAGAAAAATATCTATGCCCAACAGCGGGCACTTAACTACGTGAGAAGAATAATATCAATACATCTCATATTATAAATTCACAACTATGAATCTACGCTATAAGTTTCTACTTTGTCCCACAATTTTAAAGCGTAACTTTTCCAATAAATGTTAGGTGAAGAGGGACTCGTGTCGTTGCGGTTCGGCCATGAATTGTTGCTTCATTGATTTTGAAACGGTCTTCACCGCTTTTACATGAACCAAACCAAAATAATTCCGCATAGAATTTGTTAACTAACTAAAAGTTCCATGTGTGTTGAAGTAAGAATACGATATGTCAATTTTTTCTTTATTATAACGATGTCCTATGTTTACCGCAGTATTATAAATATGAAATAAAACTATTTGAATGGCTTTTATCGTGTTTGTATTTGATTTTTAATTGCCCGATATTTAGAACACTTTACACAGATCGTGGTCACGGACAGGACTAAGGCGTTTTACCTCAAAGAAATCATCGTTATTGTAGAGATTTATATTAACCCACCACATTATATACTTAATATCGCCTCACATTTTTGATATAAATTATTTAAAAGGAAAAAGAAGATTTTTTTTTATTGCTTTTGGTGGCAAATGAGCAAGTAGCACACCTGATGGTAATTGTCACTGGTGACCATGGACCTTTGCTTTACCAAGGGTATAACTACGTCGCTGCCTACCAATATAAACCCCAAACCCACTGGGGCTTCCGGCTCTCTCACTCACTGAACGAAGCACAAAAGTACATTGGAATTGCTCAGACGTCGATCTTCTGCGAGAGTGTGGTACTACCCCGGACGGACTGGCCCGCGGCTGTGAACCGAAAACTGTCAACAGCGTGGTCCTATCATTACTCTAAATCTATATAAAAAAAAAACTCACTTATTTGTACACAACTCCTTTATTGTATTTTTTTAAACATAAGCAAGCCGTCCATTTGTCCAAATAAATGAATGGTAGTGGTAACTACTACATATGGACTGTCGTAATACCAGAGGCACAGCGAAGTCGTTGTCTACCTTAAGGGTTTGGGACTCCCAACTCTCTCTCTGTCACCAAACGAGGTGCGGTAGCATATTACTAGGAATCAGACTTTCAATTTCTTTAGAAGTATGGTAGTATACCGAACGAGCGATAGGTGCGGACAAAAACTGTCAACAACATATCTCTGCCACTACTAGTTTATTGATTGACGGATAAAAAATAATAGCATATCTATACTTTTATTCAGATGTTTTTAAGAATACAATGAGATGTAGTATTCGGGTGTTATTCAAAATAATTGTACTTTTTCTATCCCCTCTGTGTCCAGTTCATTTATTTTTCGTATGTGATATCAAGGCCAAATAGTTTTCATTTACCCCTGTTCTAAAAGTATAGCACTATCATTCATATTAATGACAATATTTGTAACATAATATATTGTATTCTATATTTTACATTTTTAAATTGTACCAAAGCAACTCCATACAAATTAATCGCGTCCTCTTCGCAAAAAGTGACTTTAAAAAAGTATTTCAAAGTTTCGTGTAGTCTTACTATCAAATAGTATATTTTTTTAAGTAATGTAATTTAATGTTTACATGGTTTATTAAAAACATTAACAAACAATTAATTATTAAATATTAAAAAATATATTTTAATGTGTCTCCAATATTTTAATCATCTCTGTTATTACTATCTGTAACACTGATTTTTAAGTTTACTATCGAACCGAAAACAAATTGATCACCTGGCAACATTAGATGCTAAACTACAGTAGCAGATGGCGTAAGCGTCAATTCGGCCATTTTGATTTTTTAGCGTGCGTTGTCGGATTTGTATGTGCAGTTTTATTTAGATATTTAATCGTTTAAAATAGTTTTGTGGTTTACGTGGATTCGGTAAGTATGTATCGTTTTGATATTAGTATAAAGAAATAGTTATCGTTATGAAAGATAAAGAGAAAGGTATAATTTGTAAAACAAATAGTGATATAAAACTATTGAGTATTTTGTAGGTTAGACATGTGCAAATTTTTCATAAACGTTATTTCTCTGTTACTTTTCACTGTTACGTAACAGATATAAAAAACTAAAGCTGTGTGCATACTACTATACCATCGCGCAAAATCCCTTGCGGGCTAGGCAGAAAGAATGGAGTGCCATACGTCACGGTCCTTACACACCACTCTCGCCTCTTCCACATCCATAACTATTTTCATGCACGCGCGTCGGTTTCTGCGGCTGCTGCAGTCACCTTCTGGCAAAACGCGACTGATTTGATCGTGATAGATGTGTCTAAGCCTGCCGCGACTCCTACATTCTTCTACTTTTGCATTGTATATCTGCTTAATCATTCTTTCATTACCCATTCTGCCCACAAGCCCGAACCATCGGAGCATGCGTCTACGTACCTTAACACCGACACTGTCTTTCAACCCAACTCTCTTTCGTATCCTTCTTTCGAACACGGTCAGCGAGCGTTACTCCGCATATCGTGCCGAGTGCTCACATCTCGACCGCGTTTATCCTACTTTCATGCTCACTCTGCCATACCCAACTCTCGCATCCATACGTTAGCGTAGATATCAGCACCGTGTTGTGTATTGCGAGCTGTGTCTTCTGGCTTAGATTCTTGGCGCCCAGAAGCTTACCCATCGCTCCATTTACTATGTTCGCCAGATTTACTCTTCTTTTGACATCGGTGCTGTACCTTCCATCCCTGCTGAATGCGCAACCAAGATTTACAATCCCATCCACTTGTAAGTTGGCTAAGTAATGTGTTTTGTTACGCTAGGACGAAGAGGCTGCACATATCGCAGTGTCGGATATGATGCATTCTTGAGAAATAAATAATAAATAAATAAATACTACACCACAATCACACAACGCCATCTAGTCCCAAAGTAAGCATTAGCTTGTGATATGGGTACAAGATAGCGGATATAATATATTTACATTACTTTTTTTTTGTAAATACATACATATTACTTTTTTTTATTACTTTTTTTATTTACTTTTATACTTTTTTTTTGTAAATACATACATATTATACATAGAAAACGCCCAGACACAGTACAAATATGTGTTCGTCACACAAATATTTGTCCTGAGTTGAAATCGAACCCTCTTGCATCTCTCCCTCTTTATAGACGATGTTTTATTAGACAGATAGAAATTTCAATAACAAAAATCCATTTTTCTCCGAAACTGCGGGATTTCGGCGGGAAGGGGGCAATGGGGATTGCTTATCCTCCCCCATCAATTGTTACTCCCTATCGAATAGGCACGTTTCTAAACTCAACCGATGACTGGGATTCAGAAATGTAATTAGGACATGTAAGATTAATAGCTAAAAAGTAGGCATGGTTCGCCTGAGATGGCAGGTTTGAGCCCCGTCTATGATTTTTTCTAAAAATCTTAATTAGTTTCATTTTGATGAAACCCAGTTTAATTTAGGGTACTTTTTTCAATACAACATTTATGCTTAGGTACTTGGAAATAAAATTTACTTTTGTTTTAGGAAAATGCCTTTGACAGCGGCAGAACGACAAAAGAATTATAGAGAACGCTTAAAGATTAATCATCCAGAAAAATGGAAAGAAATAAAAGACAAAGACGCAGAGAAAAAAAGAAAAAAATATAAGAAAATATGCGAGTTATCGGAATCCGAGAAAGTCGTGAGACGCAGAACTTGGCGAAAATTGAAGGAAAAACAGTTTGAGCAAAAGGAAAGAGTAGAAAATAAAATTAGCCGTAAAGTATACAAGCAAAGATATTATAAAATTACCAAAGAAAATAAACAACAGAAAATAAAAATAGATAGATTAAAAAAGAAGGTGGACTCCCTGAGAAAGCAAGTTTATAGATATAAATTATTAGCATGTAAACGAGATGTCAATGATGAAAAAGAAAATATCAACTCGTCAATTTCATCAAGATCTGCATCTCCTGTATCTAAAACAGAATCATTTATTCGTGAATTAAAAGATGTTCCTTCACCAGAAAAAGAAAAAGTCAGAAAAGTTATACTGGAAAGATACGTGTTGAGTGAATCTTTGGCAAACACATATAAAAGTACTAAAACTAACGCTGAGAGAAATGTTATTAAAGGTGTTATTAACAATTCTTTGGTTCAAAAATATAAAATGAAAACTCGATTAGGTTACTGTGTTGGATTAAAAGGAAGAGCCCGTAATACAAGAAAACAAATAAATACTGAATATGTTGATGTGGCCGAAATAATAAGAAGATTCTATTTGCAAGATGACGTTAGTCGCGCTACTGCTGGAAAGAAAGAAACTAAGACTAAAAACAAAGTAAAAATGCAAAGAAGATACTTACTCGACAGCTTAACTAATTTATGCAAGAAGTTTAGAGAAGATACAAGAATAAATGTGTCCTATACGACGTTTTTAAGAAATAAACCCTTTTACGTAATTAGTCCAACAATTTCAAACCGTGACACTTGCCTATGCAAGAAGCATTCAAATATTAATTTTAAATTTGCTTCCCTTAAAAGATTATCTGTTTTTAACACCCATATAAGTATAAGCGAATTAGTAAAATCTTTAGTTTGCAATCCACAGTCCCAAATATGTATGTATTCGCAATGTGCGATGTGTAAGGGAAAAAACATTAAGTACGATTTTACTAAAGTTACACCCGATGAAAAGGTTTCATGGCTAGAATGGTCTATTAAAGATGTGAAATATAAAAAGGATAACATAATAAAAACATCTAAAAGATATATTAAAGAGATAAAAACCGGATCTTTAGGTGATTTATTGAGTAAATTTGAACAAGAACTCTATCATTTTAAAATACATTCATTTAACATCAGCCATCAGTACAACATGTACAAAGACGTAAAGGATAATCTTAAAAATAATGAAATCCTGCTGCATTGTGATTTTTCAGAAAATTATACTTGTAAAATGTATCAGGAGATTCAAGCAGTTCATTTTGGAGCCTCGCAGTTTCAAATAACTTTACACACAAGTGTGTTATATCAAAAAAATAAAAAACCACAGTGCTACTGCACTTTCCAGACTCTAGTGATCATTCACCAGCAGCAATTTGGGCACACTTGAAACCAATTTTATCTAAGATAAATAAAGAAGCACCAGATATCGACACCATCCATTTTTTTTCCGATGGGCCAGCGACGCAATACCGGCAAAAGAAAAATTTCTTTTTATTCAATAAATTAATCAAATATTTCGACTTTACTGGGACATGGAATTTCTTTGAAGCTGCTCATGGAAAGGGGGCGGCAGATGGTGTGGGTGGTACCATAAAAAGGTTGTTAGATAGTAAAGTTGCACATGGTAATGATATTCTCAATGCGGAATCTGCCTGCAGTCAATTGATGAAAGAAACGAGCATTAAACTTTTTTATATTGATGAAAAAGATATAGAGAGTATTATGGAAGACAACATAAATTCTTTGGGGTCCCTTGTGGCTGTTCCTAAAACCATGCAAGTTCATCAAATCCAGACTACAAATGAATCTAATATAATTGTGTCCAGAATTTTAAGCTGCTTCTGCGCCCGTTCAGCCAGTAGTGGGTTTTGTGATTGCTTTTTTGCAAAACGCCATAAATTAATAAAAGCCGCTAAACGGACAAAAATATTCATTTCCTCTTCTGAAGAAAGTCAAGAAGACGAATCGGTAAAGATTCTGCCTATCAAACGTGCTACCAAGTCCGGCAAATCTAATATATCACCAAATCCACGAGTGACTATTCTCTCAGATATTCGAGTCGATTATAGCCGAGAAACATTGCAGACTCTGGTGGGATCCTCAAAAAGGTATAACATGTCTACTAATGATCTAAAAAAAAATTTCCAAGAGCTGATACTTGATGAACCATTGCCTAGCACTTCTAAAACCGATTTTAATAATTATTTCGATCTGAGTGACGATAGTGATTATGATATTTTTTAAACGATAATCATCGTGTATGCTAATAATTATATTAATTGTGTTAATGTGTTGATTATGCGCAGATATGATTGTTTTTTACTAACGAATGGGACTATTCAGTAGATCGTATGACTGTCAGAGCTGGTTCGCACGGCGTAATTTTTATGCGGCGCTGAAATAGAGCACACAATTACGTTTGCTAAATTAAGCCCTATGAACGCAGCCGCCTTCTCTTGCAATAATATTATCTACCCAAATTCCTTAGTCGACCACTCATATGTCTTAGTCGGCTTTTACGACACCTTCAGACGAGAAAAGAGGGTCGAATTGTATTAGGATTTTTAGCACTTTACATGCAAGATTTTTAAATTACATTAAATTATGAACCAGAAAAAGATGATCACAGTCAGGAATCGAACTTGCGCCTCTCGGGTATACGTCCCAAGCGCTCTGCCACTGAGCTACGGTGATGACTAACTGTAACAACCAAATTCTGGCTCATATCGTCCTGAGCGGGCTGAGGGGACGTCTCACGTCATCAATCGGATCTGTTTACACAGTATACCGACGAATATATCCAACATTGCAGTTGGAATCACCGTAGCTCAGTGGCAGAGTGTTTGGGACGTATACCCGAGAGGCGCAGGTTCGATTCCTGACTGTGATCATCTTTTTCTGGTTCATAATTTAAAGAGGGTCGACTTCAAATTTACCTTATCTGCTTATATTATCTGCACACATCATACAAAAAAAAATTCAGCTCACTGTTCACATCTCTAATGGTTCTCGAATACAGCGCTGTGACAGACAGACAGTTAAGGCGTTTCCTAAACTGTACTTCGTCGTCATTGTCAACGTCGTAATAGCAGTCCTAGCCCATTTCGGTGTAAAGTTCTCCTTGATACAGATAAAATAAGCCCAAACACGAGGTATTTGCTATAAGCCATTAAGGAGTTCCCTAAACTGTATTGCCACTCCATAATCAGGCCCCTAATGGCAGTCATAACTCATCTCAGTGTAAAGTATTTGGTGATACGAATAAGATAAGCCTAAATACGACGTAGTTCTTATGTACAGTTGAAGAGTTTCCTCGATCCACTCTCGTCTCCATCATCATATCAGTTCCAAATCTTCATCATCGTAAGGTAACATCAGGGATACAAATATAAGTCATATTTTTATACTAGTCATGCCTACAATTTTCGAGAGTTGCCCTCGATTTCTCCAGATTCCCATCATCAGAGCCTAACCTGGTGAAAATGGGACCACACGAGAAGTATACCCTTCCATCCAAAAAAAGAATTTTCGAAATCGGTGCAAGCCTCTTCGAGTAATGAGGTAACACATATAAAAAAAATACAGTCGAATTGAGTACCTCCTCATTTTTTAGAAGTCGGTAGAAAAAAATCATTTTCGTAATTACCCATTATACTAACTTATTTATATAATCAAATGAATGTATTCGTTTGATTACTAAAAAATACTCGCATTATGTAGTAGTCCTTATAATTCATATCTGTTTTCCTATCTATTATCTCTTCTGTTACATTCATATCCGTTACGTACAATTTTTTTGAATATCACCCATTCCATGTAATGATGAAGTAAGAATACAATTCGCTACCGCCTATCCTGCTCATGGGTGATCTTCAAAAACGAGTCATCATTCTCTTACTCTTATCCCTATTACTTGGGGTCGATACAGTATGTACTCTTCTTTCATAATACATTTTGTAAAAGTTATTGCCAATAGTTTTATGACCGGCCGCCTGCCAGACGTCAACCCTCCTTGGGAATGTAATTTTTGACCAAACGGCATCAGATGGAGTTATCTCAGGTCGTTATAAGACTCTTAATCGTCTTTTATGACATCCACGAGCAAAGTAAGGATTGATAGTATCCGTAGGCGCTACCACACAGCATTATTCGTACAAATCTTAAAAAAACGACAAAAGGGTTGGTCGACTAAACGACTATTGAGATAATTTCTATGCAAAAAAAAATCTAGAAATGAAAATCTATACCAACCATCTGACTAGCATGGTGATGGGTTGTTGTCTTCCTATTGTGAAATATGAGCTCAACAATGAGACATGTATGAGTTGAAATGATGATAATCACGATGATAATGAATGAAATGTAAAACATGAATCGCAACTTTACTAAAAACATTTAAGATACAAATTAATTACAAATACAGTACAAGAATTTGTAGATTATTAAAAGTGATTTCATCAAAGGAGAATTTCCTCGCGATAGCAGGTCATTATTTACAGCACGAAACCATTGATTAATTCTACAACAATTAATTAATTGCAATTCTATTAAAATTAAATTAATTCTCGAATTGTAAACATATTTGTTTAAGATTCGAGAACAAATTTAATTTTATATATATTTTATATATAATATATAAATTTATAGCATTCACTTTATTGCTAAAAATAATACTTTTGAAGTGCATTTGTATTTCTTATTTTGTATACTTACCTCATCATCAAAAAGGCTGCTAGCTCATCTGTCGCCAAATGCATAAACACTAATCCTAGGACTAATAAAACGCACAACAGCATTAGTAAATTCTTCAGCAATCAATTATTTGAAACTCTTTTTTAATTAAATTAATTCTCGAATCTAAAAATAAATATAAGTTACAAATTTATAGCATGCACTTTACTGCTAAAAACAGCACTTTTAAACGTTAAACTGTAACTAAATTACAATATGATCACCACGGACGATATTGCGGACACAGTTTTCATACATTTTCTAATAAAACTTTAATTATTAGTATTAAATTACTTATAATTATATAATTTAAATAATTTATTAGATTAGAATGGTTCATATATTCATTTAAACCGGAACATACACCTATTATTTATTTTGTTGGTGGGCTATGGGTGCGTCTCGCCCCGCTGAATCGGTCCGGGGTGACGGAAAGGCGGCGCGTGACCCCATAGACCCACCGTAAAACCTTCTCTCTTCGCCGTGCAAGCGGACCACCGGTACTCGATTTTAACTTCGGTGGATCGGAACATACACCTGTGTAATAAGGGCTCTCGAGGGTTTAAAACTAGGTAAAACCGGTTTTAACTGCTTTTAACCAGTTTTAATCTTTTAATCCATTGTGTGTGATCGGAATTAGTTTAGTTGGGTCAGGTGGGGAACTTTCGCCCTCATTGCGGCAACTTTTATTGTTTTATTAGACATGTATTGTTTGGATTGGCGCTGGACTTGTGTATTTTTGTTTGTCTTTTGTTATTGTAATACTATTGTTTAGAGAAGGATTTATGGATTGGACCGGCAGGATAAAATTAAGGATTTTGTAGCATATATATATATATATATATATATATATATATATATATATATATATATTCGAGTTTTCCTGGTCTTGCAGTAATGTTACCTACCTGTATCCTTAGTCGTCTTTTATGATGACTCAAGGAAAAGAAACGAGCTACTTTGTATTTTAATTCCGAGAACATGAAAAAAGTATACCTTTAAAAAGTAAGAAATGTATAATCTTATATATAAGACCCTACCTTGTTTGACATAGTATGAAATAATCAAATAGGTAAATGTCCCCTACAAAATCCTAAATATCCAATCGGATATAACGGACTTAATTATTGTATATTCTGTCGTTAATATAATCGAGACTTATTAGATATACACTCATTTGCAAAAAAAACGGGCACCTAAGCAATGAACCATTTCAAATGTTAATATTTCTTTGTTAGATAATTATAGGTAGTTTTATCCACACAATTTGGTAAATTAATAAGAAAATAATCGTTTTCATCAGTATTTCATAAAATTTAGATACAATTTATGGGAAATAATGCTAAACCTCGCTAGTAGTGTATATTCGCTAGTAGTGCATATGCTCATGAAGTAAAAATAAAAAAGTTTTTTTGTTTGTTTTTCTTTAATAAAGTAAAAGCAGATAAATGTTTAGTATCGAGTGTGACCCCCTCTAGCTAAAATCACAGCTTGAATTCGTCTGGGCATGCTAGCGAGTATATCCCGGATACTTGCTTGCGGAATACGTTCCCACTCCGCAGTAATCACATTCTTCAGCTCTCTGATGGTCTGCGGAGCCGGGTGTACTGATCTCACACGCCGTTTCAGAACGTCCCAGACATGCTCTATGGGATTGAGGTCGGGACTTCGAGCTGGCCAATCCAAACGACGAATGCCGACCTCTTGCACATACGCATTAACATCGCGGGATCGGTGGGCGCGAGCATTGTCGTCCATAAAAATCGAGTCTTCACCTAGAGCGGCCAATGCGGGTTGTGCATGAGAAATTAGAACTTCCGTTATGTATCGATGCCCAGTCAGTGAGCCGTTTTCAATGAAGACTAACTCTGTACGATCCATTGAATTTATTCCTGCCCAAAACATAACAGAGCCCCCACCATAAGGTGTGATTTCTTCGAAACATGCCTCTGCAAAGCGTTCTCCTTGTCTTCTTAGCACTCGCCGACGTCGATCTTCACCGAACAGAGATATCCTGGCTTCATCAGAGAACAAAACCCTATTCCAATCGTCTTGAGTCCATGATTCACAATTTCTAGCGAACCTAAGCCTGTGAACTCTGTGCTCACGGAGTAATTTGGGGCCGCGGGCCGGGCGGTGACTGCGTATATTGGCAGCGAGAAGCCTCCTCCTGACCGTCCATAGACTAATATGCACATTTCTTACTTCTTGGAGGTTGTTCTTAAGATCCACATACGAAGATTTGCGATTTCTCAATGCGCGACTCACAAGAAAACGATCATCCCGTGGTTGGGTACATGGTTTTCTTCCAGAACCAGGCCTTCTCTCGACGGAACCAGTCTCCTGATATCGCTGCCAGGTCCTTTGGACTGTCGAGCGACTAACATTTAGCCTCCTAGCCACGAAACATTGGCTGCAACCCTCTTCAAGCAGCGCGATAATTTTGGTAGCTTTTACCACTTTATCTACCATTTTTGATACAGCCAAACAGCATTAAATAAAGCTTTGACAGTCAAGGATATGAAATTAATCGATATAAATTGAATAAAAGTTATGAAAGTCGATGTTAACTTCTGGAACTTCGCGCCAAAAATGTAGGATAAAAAGGGGTTTTCTGTAAAAATGAACATCAAATGAAAAATTGAATTTAGAACGTACTTTTTTAAATACCACAGCATTTTTAAAACCGGCCAGTAACGTGTACAAACGATTGAAACCTTTTTGGTATTGTATCTTTTTAAATATGAATGAAAATCAAAACCGCCCGTTTTTTTTTG
Source organism: Lymantria monacha (assembly GCA_905163515.2). NCBI lineage: Eukaryota > Metazoa > Arthropoda > Insecta > Lepidoptera > Erebidae > Lymantria > Lymantria monacha. The sequence continues at coordinate 32,765,242 of LR991088.1, forward strand.
CAAATGAGTTTATGATATTTATTATTAAGACTTATTACGATTATAATTTCTTGGAGCCTAACAAATACCCAATTGCGTAGTTTGACTTTTCCTAGAAAAAAAAAGTATGGTACAAAATAAGAGAATACAGCGAATTTAATTGGTTTTGTCATTGAATTTTATTAATAATATTTATAAATTTAATCACGTAGATACTGGCTCTGAGATGAACTACCTGCTGCCTTTCTTTAAACGAGGTAGCTTTCATCACTGTAGGCAGCGGCCTGAAGTTTTGAGCAATAATTCCACTTACCATCATGTGTGTTGCTAGTTTGAAGCTTATAGTTTGGTCATACTAACTATCTCGTTTACGGTAACTATGTGCGCGGGGTTCCCTATTTTATTTCAATGTGGTCACGGGAAGTAATGGGTGCTTCAGTAGTTAGCTCGTGATTGGATGCTGTTTGTGGCAGGTCCAACCCTATCTCTTTTTTATTTTTGTTCTTCGTTTATATATAATATATATGTATGTACAAAAAAAAATGTATTTTGCTTCAAATGACATCACAAAAATAAACGACACACTAGATCTAATACTTTCTAAATATATATATGTACATGCAATTTTAATTAAAATATCTAACTTGAAAAATTAGTTTCATGCTAGATGTTCTCAAGTTTGTGGTTGCATTCGCTCTGGTGGTAGATTATTAGATAAATAAATCTTTAATCTAATATTTCAAGTATCAAGACAATAAACGTAGCATATTAATAAGAAGGCTCTATTCACATAAGTTACATATACATATTATCACGCCATATCCCTTGCAGGTAAGGTAAAATGTCCCAAAGTTCCTTTCGTACAACCGTGTCAAATGCTCTCTCCAAATCCACAAAACTGAAGAAAACCCTCTGACCTAGAGACAGATGCTTCTCCACAATATTGCGCAGAGAGAACACTTGATCCATGCATCCCCTTCCACTCCTGAAACGTCCTTGTGTCTCACACACCAAACCATCGGACACCATCCTCATTCTCCTTTCAATAATTTTACCGTACACTTTTGCTGCCAAACTGGTCAAGCTTATGGCTCTGTAATTTGCGCAGTCATAACGTGAACCCTTGTTTTTAAACAAAGGCACGATGACTGCGCTATTCCAGTCCCCGGCAACCATTCCCGAGCTCCAACATAAATTGAAGAGCAACAGGAACGCCTCCCAGACACAGGAGCCACCAAGCTTGATCATCTGGGCAGACACCATATCAATGCCCGCTGCCTTACCATTTTTCAAACTTCTTATCGCCCATTCAACTTCATCCATACTGATGCCATCGGAGGACGCCGGTGCCGAATGTTGATCTACTAAACCACATGCGACACCAGCGCCAACTCGAGTATCCGCATACATATCGCCAAAATATTCACTCCATCGGCTTAACATTAATAACTAAATAATGAAACTTATATTCACATAAGTTCTGTATCCATATTTCTCCATATTAGTAACAGGCTAGTTTACATGAATTTCTCATATACGCAAGTATTTGCGTGCTGTGCTAGTTGTTAACATGTGGGATATTTGGTCCAGCATCCATGATCTTTTTATATATTTGACAATTATATTATATGCTGAAGTTTATGAGTGGCAATTACTTCTCTCACCATCGAATGGGCTGCTAGCTTATCTACCGCCATAATTCACGTTCGATTACTTGGGGTCAACCCATTATGTACTCATACATATAGCAAAAGTACAGTTTTGTGACCACCTGTCTGATTCTAACCCTCTTTGCGAATATATAAATACAAAGCTCTTAATCACCTTTTACGACATCCACGAGCAAAGTAAAGGTTGGTAGTATGTATTTGTAATCGCTCCGTCACATTATTAGATCATTTTCCGCCAAAGGCATTTAAAATTCAGTTCTAGAACTAATAAAACGCCCTTCGTTTATAACTTAAACCTAATAACAATATACAGGTAGTAGTATTCATTACTGATTATATTTTTTTCTTCAATCCCGGCCACATGACACCGCTGGCCAGTGTCAAATATAATTTTCCTCGTTAACTGGTCGCAACTCGATACCTATAATCGAGTTCGAGTATCGATAACGGAAACCTTAGAAAGTTGAAAAGAAGACGTTAAATTTTTATGCATTACGTGACAGCTGTTTTATTAGCTGTTGATTAAGATGTATACTAATTTAGCGTACAGTTTGCTACATACTTTCAGCGTACATTATTTCTTTTCCCATTTTATTAATTTGTAGATATTCTTTTTGAGTTAGGAATTTGCCCATTCATCATTGTTATTATCCTGCTGTAATGCCAAATGCTTGATGCTGATCGACGCGAAATGTACTCTTCTTCCACCGTACATATTACAAAAGTTATTAGCAATAGTTTTATAATCAGCTGCCTCCCTGCCGTCAACCCTACTTGAAAATGTAATTATTGATTAGACGGCATCAGGTGGAATTGACTTAGGTCGATATAAAACTCTTAGTCGTCTTTTATGACATACACGAGCAAAATTAGTGTTGGTAGTATTCGTTGCCGTTACTACACAGCAGCAGTTAAGATTTATTTTTTCAGTTACAATTTTTTTTATAAAAGTATATACAGAGTGGAGACGTCAATACGACAATAAATGAAAACACAGTCAATACTAGTGTATAGGAGTATTTTGAAACTATTAAAAAAGTCCTCGCATGCATATTTAAAAAACAATTTTTTCAAACAAACTTTGTATCATAAATATTGAAACAAAATAGAACACCGTTTGTAAATATTAGTTCACTAACCTGTGGTCGGCACGCGAGTGACCTTGTGGTATCATATGTTACAACTTCGAAACGTAGGTAAATACATACACTTAATGCTTGGGCGCTATTCATTCTCACTCGATTATTTTATTAAAATAATCACGATAACTTTAATAATTCACTTGGTCGTTAAACTTTTAAATTTTCGATATGTGCGCCATGGACCCGAACGCACAAATTATATCGTCTTAAAATATTATTTCGAACTCTTGTTAACAGGTCGCCATTGACGGCAATATATTTTAACTTGTCGAAAGATCGTACAATTCCTTTTTTTAAGTTCATATGTAGGTACTAGTTTCATATTAGTTTATACCGATGCGGCGCGGGAGCTCATTGATAGGCGAATAATTTTAATTTTTATACAGAGTGTGGAAATTGTTAATAATACAAAGTAATGTGCTGCGGCTAAACTATACGACATATTGTATTCAAAGTTTGTATACAGGCTGGGCAAGTCATCAGATACACTAGATTAAAATTATTGTCGTATGGTCGTCTCCACCTTGTATATATTTTTAGTAGTATATAGTTTTAAAAATGTCAACCAAGGAAACTTATAATATCAGCCATATGATAACCCACTCAATGACCGAAACAGACTTTAATTTAAATATTTTATTTCTAAGGCATTAAAAATTTTATGGATTTTAGTTATGCCTACTACTTCAATCCGCATGGTAACGGAGTAAGAATACAATTCACCACCCCTATCTTACCCGTGGGTGATCATACGAGACGACTAAGAAATATAAAACGCATATAACATCTATGCAAGAGAAGGAAAACTCGAAACAAAACCCTATACTAACACGTCTGACCAGTGTGGTATAGGGTAATTTCCCTTCCATTACGGAGGAGGCTCGAGACCAACAGTGGGACATAAATGGACCTTTAACGATGATGATGATGACTACTTAGATACACTACATTTATTCAATTCCTACAAGATATTCGTGATTCTTAATTTCATTATCTCTAAATAACTTAAAGGCTAAAATAGTTGTAAATATATTGTGTATAGATAACGAATATTCGAATGCTCATTTTCTGCAATATGTAAACGAGTCCTTATTCATCGCTTATTACCAGGAAACTAATCTCAGGCATGTTTATTTTCTTTTAATAAGGCACTTTGAATATTCAAAGACAATAAAAGGTGCAATAACTTAAATCATCCGTTAAATAAAAAAAATAATAAATATTTAATCTTTATTATCTAAACACACCTTTTAGTATTAGGTATATTAAATCTTTATTCGGGTATTAAAATTTTAAAAAAGCATGTATGCATTGATTAAGAGGACCTGATTATTTGGGGTCGACGCAATATGTACTCTCTTTCATCGTACATATTGCAAAATTATAACAATAGTTTTATGACCGGCCGCCTGTCCGACGTCAAAACTCCTTGGGAATATAATTGTTGACCGCATCAGATGGAGTTGGCCCACATCCACGAACAAAGTAAAGGTTGATAGTATTCATAGCCGTTACCATAGAGCTTACAATTAGAATATAAGTACAAAATATTTACAAACATTTTTTAACGTTCACAATAAAAATATAATAAGTAAGGTACTTATAAAATGGTGTTTAATTTTTAAACTTGTCCTGTGAAAGTGAAGTGTGTTCTCTAAAAACATATTTAGTTATCTTAATAATCGTTTTTAAAGATGGGACGAGCTAAAGTATCTGTGAAACGACAGATAATGTGTCGAAACCACTCGAAATAAGATTAGTTAATGTTCAACATTTGTTTACAAAAATATTTTTATAGGTTTTTTTTTTAACGATATACCCTGTTGATCTGTAAAATCTTTTCTAATTGCACTATGTCTGTATGAATTAGAAAAGTAACTTATTATTATTTTATTTTTAAAAATAAAGTAAAACATAATTTGAATAAATGTCTATATTTATAATTATTTCCGTGTTGTAACGGGATAAAAATACAATGATCGCCATCCTTCACTTGCCAGTAGGAGTCGTAAAATCGACTGGGAGTCTCATTAGGAGATTAGATGCACTGCGATCTTAATTACTGCCAAGCATGACGACTACTGAACTATCCTCTCAATAGTAGGAGGCCTGAATCCAACAATGGAATGAAGATGATGTAGGTTTAATGAAATTATTATTGTTGGAGTAAAATTAATTATTGTACGTGTAGTGGTAACACTAGTTACACGAAAAAATATTACAAAATCAAATTAATTTGTTAGTTAGAAAACCTGCGGGGGCACTTATGTGTTTCAGTGTTTTACTTTCAACTAATACAATAAGCTACCACCTCATTGGAACGCGACCGCCACTGATACATTCTGGCATAAAACTTATCGGGTTGACTATTATTTTTATTCATTTTCTTGACTTCTTTTATATAAAATTATTTAGTAAGTAATAACTCCAGTGTCTCTTAGAACCATGGTAAAATATAATTTTTAAATACAATAGTAGTAAGGGATTATGACTCTAGTAGACTCTAGTACTCTACTTTTTTTTTTCCGCAAGGTGGACCATGGATGTGGTCGCGCCCCAACAAATCGTCCGGGGCGAAAGAAGAAGCGGCACGCAACGCCATTGACCCACCCTGCAAACACCTCTCTTCGCCGTGCGAGCGGGCCACCGGTACACGATCTTTGACTTCGGTGGCCCGCCCGGCGGTATACTCTTGCGGGTTCCTCTCTTGTCGATGCCCCGACAGCTTTCGCCGTCGGGGCGTCGTCCTCGCGCGGTAGCCTCACGTCGGGTGACCGGACAATTCCCCGGTCCAATCACCCAAAGCCTCGGTTAGGGCGGCATCAGGCGCAGATACTTGCGCCTGCGCCGCCCCGGCCGCTGGCGGCGGCCCGGGTCACGGGAATCCACCCGGACCCGTTCCGCGGCCTCCTTCTGCGAGATGACAGCCTCGCAGAAGGCGTCGACCCCGTCCCAGTTCCTGATGCTGTCGACCATCGCTTTCGCGACAGCCGGCAGCGTCAGTTCGACACCGATGACAGCGACGAGGTCACAGCGTTGCCGGGCCCAGGTCACGCAGACCTCCAGCGTGTGTTGCACCGTGTCCTCGTCACTGCTGCACTGGTGGCAGAACAGAGTCGACTCCCTCATTGCGATCTTGTGCAGGTATTTGCCGAAGCACCCGTGCCCCGAAAACAACTGCACCAACCGGAAAGAGAGGACTCCGTGTCGCCATTCCATCCACTCCGTCAATACGGGCCGGAGAGCCTCTACGGTAAGAACACCATGCCTAGGCCTCTCCAGCCGTGTAGCCCAGCGAGCGATGACGTCTCGGCGGGCATCCACGCGCCAGGTGGCTATTTCGCTAAGCGATGGGGAGCCACTCTCGTCGCGCACTGAGGTCACCCGCCGGTAGAGGTCGGAGAGCATCTCCGCCCCTATGTCCCACGGGGTTGTCCCGACCAACACGCCTGCCACCTCGGTCGACACCGTGCGGTATCCGCCGATGGCTCTGACCGTCATGATTCTCTGAAGGCGCCACAGAAAAGCCCTCAGCCGGAGGGTCAGAGACCTCGCCCACACGGGTGCGCCGTACATGGCCATCGAGCGGATTCTAGTACTCTACTAGAATTATGATGAGAGAAGGAAAACTCCAAAAAATCCATCTGACCACTGTGGTATAGTAGATCAGTATCTCTTTCATTTTGGAGGATACTCGAGCCCAGGAGTAATTTGTACACTGAGATCATGATGAGATAATGATTCATAAGGTTTAATGATTTAATAGTTGTAGGGCTATAATGCTAACTGTTTTCTGTCTACAGCCCCGGGCCGGCCCGCTCCGCCACTACACACCACAATCTCGCATAAGATCAACGTCTAATTAGTGGCAATGTGGTGCTGTGCTTAGTTCAGTGAGTGAGACAGCCGGCAGCCCAACTTTCTGGGTGGGTTTAGGGTTTTCTATGGTAGGCAGTGGCCTGGCTGTTTCCCAGTGATATTACAAAGCCCGTGGGCGGCGGTAGCACTTACCATCAGGTGCGCCGCTTGGTCTAATAAAACTGAAGACGACATGAATTTAGCCAATAAAGTAACTGTCCATATATTTTCTGTTTAATAGCCTACAGCTTGATGTTTTAAAGGAAAATGTGTTATTACTAAGATATTCCTTAACGACTGTTAGTTTTCGGAAAACGTTTATGCCGTTCTATTGTGAGGTAATTCATTATCGAGAGAATTACATTACAAAGCTGTATTCGTAGGTATATAGTTTCGCAGAACGATCGCGGAAGTGGCTAAACTTATACCATATACGAGACATAGAGGCTACTGATACTACAAACATAAGACTTTTTATTAAAGTTCACAGCACAAATAAAGGTGTTTGAAATGCTGACATACCACGCCAGATGCCATGAGTTCGATTTCCACATAGAACAATACTTTGTGTGATCAACCAATTGTTGTTTTAATTCTGGATATAATTTGTATCCGTTAATTATGTATTTGTAAAGTTACCCAATTTTATACATTTGCCAGAGATTGTTCCTTGCTGCAGATTTTAAAAAAATCTATAGTAGAAAGCTAAAGAAATAAAGCTATAGTAGCTTTTGGACACTGGTACATAATTAGACGACATTCGTTTCGTTGAAAAGTTTTTAATGCCCGGAGCAACAGTTATTGTTTTTCTTTTATTAAAGGAGCGTTCGTTAATAAATGGAAAAAATAGTCACTTATCTAAATTTACTTAATTTATCATTACCTTTCTACCCTATCATCATTCTGTTAAATTTCATTTCACATATTCATCATCATCTCAGCTGATATATATCTCACTGTCAGTTCAAAGCTCCTCCATAATGCGATGGAAATTGACCTGGTCAACAACGCTGGTCAGATGTTTTGGTATAGGGTTTTATTTCGAGTTTTCTTTCTCTTGTATAAATGTTATAGGTATGTATTTCCATACATAATTATAATAATAAATCATTAATTTTCTTTTGAATTTAATTTCTGAACTTTCTGTTTTGCTATATGATGGAATATCTACATCAAAAATATTATTCTTAAAGCAACAATTATAATGCCGAACGAACGTCTGGTTAAGAAGATATACAATGCGAAAGTGGAAGGATGTAGGTACCGGGGGAGACCGAGACTCACCTACCTAGACCAGATTGGTCACGTACTGAAGGAAGGTGGAGTCAAGAGTCTCCGAAACCGGTGAGCGTGTATGAAGAGAATTATGAATGTTGAGGAAGCGAGTGAAGTATGTAAGGATAGAGTTCTCTGGCACTCTGTTCTCTCTGCCTACCCTGCAAGGGATATGGCCTGACGATATGTATGTAACAATTATAATATCCAGGATCTACATAAATGTAAATATTAAAAAAAGAGGTAGTTAATATATACAAAGAGAACTTTGTGGTGACAGTTGGTGAGGTTTTTTACGTTTTACTAAACATTTTTTAAGCAATTTGTACTTGAGTGAGCGGCGATCTACTATAGGAGCAAAATTGACCTACCACATCAGTCAGATATGTTAGTACAAGCTTTCATATAGAGTCTTCTTACTCTTGTGTAGATAGTTATTATACCCCTTGGTCGTCTTACAATACTCACGCAGATCTTGCAGATAGGGTGATGAATTGTATTCTTACTCCGTCACCACACAGAATGCCATATGTTAACTTTAAAAAGAATAATAAAAGAAACTTTTTATATCCTTCTGTAATGTCTCCTATAAAACGACAATATAATATGAGCTGCAAATTGAATGTCACGTGTCGCTCACATTTATCTAAGCGGGAGAAAGATTGGAACGGATATCCAATGGTGTTTCGAGTCCAATGTCTGACAATCATATTTCGCACGTAAACAAGTTTTTATAAGTATTGTATTTTATTAATAATATATTTAAAATTAACTCAAGTCTAAAGCCAATATAGTCTAACCATCGTTACTATGACGAATCTCTTATTTGAATTTAACGTCGTACGCCAATAGTTATTTCAACGTTACCAGAGTAGTTATATTATTCGTATCAATGCATTTATTTAACGAGGAACCGCCTCTATTATGAATGTTAAAGACTTTGTATATATTGACACGCATTCGTATATTCGTTAAGGAAAACGCACAGCAAGGATTTTAGACACGCGTATCGTTTCTGTATTGTGTAAATTAATGTGTTAATGTCATTTTCATCTCAGCTCATATATGTCCCACTGTTGGGCTCGAGCCTCTTCCATAATGGGAAGGAAATTAACCTACTATACCACGCTGGTCAGACGTGTTGGTATAGGGTTTTATTTCGAGTTTTCACTCTCTTGCAAATATGTTATGTGCGTTTTATATCCCTTAGTCGTCTTTTACGATCACCCACGGTTAAGATAGGGGGTGGTGAATTATATTCTTACTCCGTCACTAAACGGAAAAAAAAATGTGATAATGTAATAATTCTGTATTATGTAAATTAATGTAATATGTGTAAATACCTACTAATAAATAATTGAGTGGTGGCCTATTTTGTCATATTATGCCAACTGAGTTTTCTTGCCGTATCTTTCTTAGTGTGGCCACATTACAATTCGGTGGTAGCTGAATTGATTTGTTAGTTTTCTAAACTTACCACAATATAATAATTATCTTAAATTAAATGTTTAATTTAACTAATCATAAACAATATATAACTTTAAATTTAGAATCATTTTCTATTTGTACTGGCAATGAATTTGTATTAAAAATATAGGTCAAAATTTAATAAATGATACTGTAATGGGTAGATATAACTCTCTGTAATAAGGATGACTTATTGGACGTGCGACACCTTAGTCCACCCGTGACTATGAAATTAAAAATCAAATACAAACGCTATAGAATACATAAAACTAGTTTTAATTCAAATGTGTAATACTCGCGTAAGCATTAGTAATCACAAACAAAACCATTAAGTTACCACTGGACGTAGCGGCCTCTACACCAATCTATCGCGCTAAATATCGTGGGTTCGATTACTATGTAGGACAATGGGCATATTTACTGAGATCCACAAACTGTTTTTCTGAGTATGTGTGTTATATGTTCACGTTAATTATATATTTGTAAATTTATATTATTTAGATTATTTTCGCAGATCGGTCATGTACTGAAGGAAGGTGGAGTCAAGAGTCTCCGAAACCGGCGAGCGTGTATGAAGAGAATTATGAATGTTGAGGAAGCGAGTGAAGTATGCAAAGATAGAGTTCTCTGGCACTCTGTTCTCTCTGCCTACCCTGCAAGGGATATGGCGTGATGATATGTATGTATGTATTTTCGCACTGTGTGGAAAGGTATATTGTAAGACGGCTCTATAGGGTCGCACACCATTCCTTCTGTTGCCCCGGATGGATTGAGCTGGGTATGACCGAACCTTAGCCCGCCATAAAAATTGTGTTACGAGTATCTTTTAAAAAATGTATCTGGTCTCAATTACGTGTAAAATTAACAGATTTGGAAAAAAAAACGGCTCGTAAGTAGAACTTATCCTAGATTAACACAAAATACTTTTATCCCAATAATGTGTTCCATTGGGATAATAGTTCAACTTTGAAAAATTTACTTTTTACATGACCGAGGCCGGCTAGAAGTTACCAACTTCATAAAGCTTTAAACGAAATTTTATTTCATAGCAACTTCAAATTAACTTTGCCGTAGTATTTTAATTATTCGCCACGTCAGCGTCTGAAAAGTCCTAATGAAATCGACGTGGCCGATGCGGTAGACATTATTAATTCAATAGTTAGTGGACATTCAAGACTTAAATTGCAACGTTGGTAATACAGGAAATTTCAGGGTGGCATCTAACTGGAGTTTCCGAAGCGTTGTCGGATATAAGTGGAACAAATCCAGCCATCACTTGAAAGGAAACTGTACGGGTTGTAGCGAACAAGACAAGTTGGCAGTAGACAAGTTGGTTTTTACTTATCGATTAATTTTATAAATGGCTTCCAATATTTATATATTCCATATTTTTTCTATTATTGATAATTACGTGATTGATAATGAACCATGATCTTCATCATCAACGTTATCTCAGCCTATGTGCATTATCCCCCTGCTGGGCTCGAGTCTCCTCCACGCTGGGTGGAGCCATCCATCAATCAGCCTGTAGACGTCCACTGTTAGAAATAGGTCTGCCTACGAGATTGCCACTCAGAATAGTCCTGTGCTACCTGCATCCAAATTTTTTCTGTGACCTTCATAATGTCGTGTGCCCACCTAGTAGGTGGATATTGACCTACTCTACCACGCTGGTTAGACAAGTTCGTATATGTTTTTATTTAGAGTTTTCCTTTTTTAATAGATGTTATCCGTGTGGTGACGGAGTAAGAATACCTTAAGAGACGACAAAGGGATATAAAACGCGTATAACATCTATGCAAGAAAAGGAAAACTCGAAACAAAACCCTATATCAACACGTCTGACTTGCGTGCTACAGTAGCTTAATTTCTCTCCCATTACGGAGAAGGCCCGAGCCCAACTAGTGGGACGTATATCGGCTGTGATGATGATGATGATGAAGAATAGATTTTATATGCATATTGTAAACTTTAATCGTTTTTTATGACACCCACGGGTAAGAAAGGGGGTGGTGAATTGTACTCCTACTCGTTCACGACACGGATTGTTTATAAATTAAAATTGTGCCCTGTAATATACAAAAACAAAACTTCCGTGTGAACGGAGTAAGAATACAATTCACTACCCTCTATCTTACCCGTGCGTGATCTTAAGATACGACTTACGGATATAAAACGCATATAACATCTATGCAAGATAAGAAAAACTAGAAACAAAACCCTATGTCAACACACCTGACCAGCATGGTATATAGGTCAATTTCCCTCCCACTATGGTGGAGGCTCGAGTCCAACAGTGGTACATATATGAGCTGTGATGATGATATACAAAAGTTTTTCTTCTATCATTTTTACGACACACTCTCTAAGTGTTTCATCCCTCACCGATTCCTTACTGTTTAATCATTTCTTAGTTTCACTAACATGCTTGACATAATAAGCTTCCATAAAATTTCATAGTGTCAACACTACCATAGCGAATCGTACCAAGTCAATAACACGGAAAATTATATCGCTTCTAGAGAACAGCTGCGTACCGAGGAAAGTATTCGTTCTGTACTAGTCGCATGTGATTTTCTTTTTTTATATTTTATTTATCATTATTGCTAGAGACTTGAAAACAAGTATTTTTGTTGCAACAAAAAGCCATAAAAATGTGGTATTTTATGGAAAAATGGATATATATGTGTATATATATAGCGATACACATAGCGACTATAAAAGCCATACACATAGCGACTATAAAAGCCGAGTGATACAAGATTGATTTCTTTAAAATTTTAAAAGAGTGAGATCTTAATTTGGATCCTATATTCTAGGTACATATGTATAGCAGGTGCTTACCAGACACGGGGTCTTCGGTAAGTACCTGTACAGAATTGGGAGAGAAGAGGCACCAGGGTGTCATGAGTGTGGCGCGCCAGTAGACGATGCGGGTTACGCCCTGGAGGTGCGTCTCGCCTGGGGCCCCCCAGTGCCACGTCTGATCGGCGGTTGTTGGGAAGGACCTGTCGTTGTCAACCATCATCTCGAAAATGCTTGACAGCGACAGGTGCTGTTCGTCGATGGCCTCCTTTTGTGAGGCCACTATGAAAAGGAAGGATGTTGCGGAGCGGGAACGCGAGGCACTTGCGAACGCAGACTCGCTCGCTCGCGCCGCCGGCGCCCAGGGAGGCGAAGGCACCGTCATGCCACCTCCTCCCACCGACTTGAGGGAGGATAGGACGTGGCCAGAAGGCCAAGTGTTGGGATGCCGGGGATCGAATATCAGTAGACAATCTCTCTGGCGCCCCGTGAAAGTGCGGAAGAGACCGCTGTGGTTTTGGTGGGTATTCCGGTCGGGCTTCAGCTAGCCGGTGAGTCCCACATACCCCCCCGTCTGTCACTGACAGGGGATATCGCGTAAACGCGTTTCCACAGTGACAATAAAAAAAGAGATACATATGTATAGCCCCTCTCTTGAATGTGGGTGCCGTAAAAGACGTCTGTACAAGGAAAATCCGAGATGATGATTTTAAGTATACAATTTTTAGGTAGTAATTTTTAGTTAGTTTTGACAATGGAGTAGGCCTGCAATAGCCTATTGTTGGGAGGTTGATGGTGATGATACCCAAGCGGTTAACCCGCCGGGCTGGCCACAGATATCATGGAATCGGTTTCAATGATCGGCCTAATATCGATGGGGAGGGTACACAATGGATTATGGGACTATATGCTGTCATTACGTCGCCCTAGATGTAAAGGCTATCTCAATACCATTACTGCAAACAAGAATAGATATATATATAAAATTGAAGTTATGAAGTAGTTAATAATAAAACTTCTGATAAAACAGAAGGATGTTGATACTATTTATATGAGATGAATCCGTATATATTTTGCCACGTAATTGGAGTCATTAATAGTATAACAGTTACATGTTTTGTCCATTACGAATAACATTGCTTAATGGACGAAAACGAAAATATACTCCAGTGCTATAATTTGCATCGAATATATTTGTAAATAGCAACTGCTCCCTTCGTTCGTGTAAAAAGTAATATTTTCAAAGTTGAACTATTATCTCAAGGGGGTTCATTATTGGCATAAAAAGTATCCTATATGTTATTCCAGGAAATGGTCTATACTATAATATTTTATTCAAATTTGTTCTACGTTTTACGCGTGATTGAGTAATAAGCATTCAAAGAACCTCACAAACTTTCACATTTATAATATTAGTAAGATATCATCATCATTCTCCTACTCTTATCCCAATTACTTGGGGTCGATACAATGTGTACTCTTCTTTCATAGTACATATTGTAGAAGTTATTGGCAATAGTTTTATGAACGGCCGCCTGCCAGACGTCAACCCTCCTTGGGAATGGAATTGTTGACCAAACGGCATCAGATAGAGTTGGCCCAGGTCGTGATAAGGCTCTTAGTCGTCTTTTACGACATCCACAAGCAAAGTAAGGGTTGCTAGTATTCGTAGCTGCTACCACACAGCTTATAATATTAGTAGGATATGTGACCAAAATAAATGGTGGCTTGTGATTACTTTTAGATTTTCATGATGAGATTTATAAAGTTTTCAGCTAAAATTATTTTATAACAATGCATTAGAAGGCCTGTTCATCATAATGTGTGACGTCAGGATAAGAATACAATTTTCACCACCCTTATTTGCCCGTCCGATCCGTAAAAACTGGCTAAGTGTCCAGGAGACTAGGCAGTACCCCTCTTCTGGAATTGTATAACACCTTGCCAAGTAAATGGACTAAGCGTAGCGATTATTACTCTATTTGAGCAGGATATCCAGCAGTAAGCGGTGATAGACTGAATGATGATGGAAAAGTTATTAACAGATTGATCCATCCCCTAACCTAACAACGTCTTTTTTTTGTTTGGGTTAGGCTACGGTCGGCGCACTCCTTGCACCACTCCGTCCAGGGTGACAGAGGGGCGTAAGCACGCACACCCGTAACCCACCCGTGACGTCGCCTTCGTCGTTGGGCCGAGCACCGGAGTAGAGTGACTTGAAGTCAGTGGTCGGCCCGACGGAATAACCCGAGGAGTACCCTCTCCTCGACCGACGTCCAGGGGTAGGATGTCGGTCTTTTCTCACGCGGTCGGCCTCTCGGCAGGTGACGGACTAATTCCCCGATCCAGCCACCCGCGGCCTCGGCTAGGACGGCATCAGGCATAGGTAATCGCGCCTGCGCCGCCCCAGTCACCGGCGGCGGCCCGCGTCGTCGAGGAAACGCTTCTCGCGCACGCACTCCGCCGCCTCCTTCCGCGAGACTACTGCCTCGCAGAAGGTTGCGACCGCGTTCCAGTTCCTGACGCTGTCGAGCATCGCCCTGGCGATGGTCAGCAGCGTCAGGTCGGCGCACCGATGATTGCGACGAGTTCACGACGCTGCTCTGCCCAAGCGGCACAAACTTCGAGCGTATGCTGCGCCGTGTCTTCGTCGCAATCGCAGTGGTGGCAGGACGGAGTACTCTCCTTCCTGACGACCTTGTGCAGGTATTTGGCGAAGCATCCATGCCCCGTCAAAACCTGCACCAGTCGAAACAAGAGCACCCCGTGCCGCCGTTCCAACCACTGCATCAGCACCGGCCGTAAGGCCTCTACGGTCCGCACACCGAACCGAGGCCTCTCCAGCCGGACTGCCCAACGGACAATGGCATCTAGGCGGGCGTCGACGCGCCAGGCGATGAGTTCCCTCAAAGAGACCACACCGCCCTCCGCGCGCACCCCCGACACCCGCCGATACAAATCGGCGAGCATTTCCGCCTCCAGCCAGCAGGCACGCTGCCTCCGTCGCCACCATGCGGCACCCGCGTACGGCCCTGACCGCCATGGCCCTCTGTGGTCGCCACAGAAGAGCCTTGAGTGGGACGGTCAGGGACCCCGCCCACACCGGTGCGCCGTACAGGGCCATCGATCGGACGACCCCCGCGTACAGCTTTCGGCACGTAGCGCTCGGTCCACCCACATTCGGCATAAGCCATGAAAGGGCGGACGCCGCGCGGACGAGCCGCGGAGCGAGCCGCGGAGCGAGCCTTTTTTTTTTTTTTTTTTTTTTTGCGGTGGGCTATGGACGTCGCACCCCGCCAAATCGGTCCGGGGTGACAGAAGAGGCGGCGCGCAACCCCATTGACCCACCCTGCAAGCACCTCTTCTTCGCCGTGCGAGCGGGCCACCGGTACCCGATCTTTGTCTTCGGTGGCCCGCTCGGCGGTATGCCCTCTCGGGCTCCTCTCTTGTCGACGCCCCGACAGCTTTCGCCGTCAAGGCGTCGTTCTCACGCGGTGGCCTCACGTCGGGTGACCGGACAATTCCCCGGTCCGATCACCCGAAGCCTCGGTTAGGGCGGCATCAGGCGCAGGTACTCGCGCCTGCGCCGCCCCGGCCGCGGGCGGCGGCCCGGGTCACGGGAATCCTCCCGGGCCCGTTCCGCCACCTCCTTCTGCGAGATGACAGCCTCGCAGAAGGCGGCGACCACGTCCCAATTCCTGACGCTGTCGACCATCGCTCGCGCAACAGCCGGCAGCGTCAGGTCGGCACCGATGACAGCGACGAGGTCACGGCGCTGCCCGTCCCAGCCCGAACATACCTCGAGCGTATGTTGCGCCGTGTCCTCGTCGCTACTGCAATGGTGGCAGGACGGAGTCCACTCCCTTCGCACGACCGTGTGCAGGTACTTGCCGAAGCAACCATGCCCCGACAAGACCTGCACCAACCGGAAAGAGAGGACTCCGTGCCGCCGCTCCATCCACTCCATCAGTACGGGCCGGAAGGCCTCAACGGTAATAACACCGTGTCTAGGCCTCTCCAGCCGCGTAGCCCAACGGGCGATGACTTCTCGGCGGGCGTCCTCGCGCCAGGTGGCTATCTCGTTGAACGATGGGGAGCCACCCTCTTCGCGCATTGAGATAACCCGCCGGTAGAGGTCGGAGAGCATCTCCGCCTCTAGGTCCCACGGGGGTGTCCCGGCCAATAGGCATGCCGCCTCGGTAGACACCGTGCGGTACCCGCGAATGGCTCTGACCGCCATGGCTCGCTGTGGCCTCCACAGCACCACCCTGAGCTGGGCGTTCAGAGCCCTCGCCCACACGGGTGCGCCGTACATGGCCATTGAGCGGATCACCCCCGCATACAGCCGTCGGCCCTCGAAACTGGGTCCGCCCACGTTCGGCATGAGCCGAGAAAGGGTGGACGCCGCGCCGACCAGCCGGGGAGCAATTTGACGAAAATGCTCCCGGAACCACCATCGCCCGTCGAGCACCAGACCCAAGTACCTCATATGGGCCTGGATACTGATGCGGATGGAGTTGACGACTAACGAGGCGCCGATGGGCAGCCTCACACGGGGCCCATGGAATAGTAGGGCCTCCGTCTTGTTTAGGGCTACCCTGAGCCCCAGCGCCTCAATTCGCCTGACCATCTCCTCGGTGCCGAGAGTGGCCAGGCTCGCCGCCTCTTCGAGTGTCCTGCCCCGGGCTGTGACGAGCGTGTCGTCAGCATAGCAAATAACGCTCAGCCCGGGGGGGAGACTCCCTCTCAACGCCCAGTCGTAACCGAGGTCCCACAGAGTCGGCCCCAGAACCGACCCCTGCGGAACACCGCACGACATGGGCGTCCGCACAATGTCCCCTGCGGGGCTCACGTAGAGGACACTGCGCCCCTCCAAATAGTCTGCCACCAGCCGCCTGAGGTACAGGGGCACTCCATGGAACCGGAGCGCCTCCCTGATGCAGCTGAATGGCAGACTATTGAAGGCGTTGGCGATGTCCAACGACACCGCCAACAGCACTCCTTTGCCGGCGACAGCCTCCGCGGCCGTCTGCCTCAGGCGTAGTGGGGCCCCGATGGTCGAACGCCCCCTCCGAAACCCAAATTGAGCGTCCGACAGATCGGGCCCCACCTCCTCCAGGTGCTGGACGATGCGGGCAGCGAGGACACGCTCCAGCAGCTTACCGACATCGTCCAGAAGCACAATGGGCCTGTAGGCCGACGGCGAATCCGGGGGCCGTCCCGGCTTTGGCAGGAGAACCAACCTCCCTTCCAGCACTCAGGGAACTGTCCAGACGTCAGACAGGCGTTGAACAGTCGCCTGAGGCGAGGTTCAAGATGCTCGTGGAGCAACGTCAACACCCGGACTGGGACTCCGTCCGGGCCGGGGGCCGTGGTGGCGGAACGAATCTTCGCCACGGCTGCCCCCACTTCCGACTCCGTCACGGGCCACCAGTAGACCCCCTGCCTCGGAGGTAGACGCCGCACCCTGGGCATGGCCGCATCGCAGACCTGCGTTAACGCACTGCGGATGCGGACAGCCTCAACGTCCACTCCGTCCGCTGGGGGTGGTGAGGACAGCCACGTATTCACGATGGCCGCCTCCGCCAGTAGGTCCCTATCCAGACGCCCCACAGCCCACCGCGGAAATGTGGGAGCTCGGTCCGCCCTGTGACCCCTGCTGGGGTCCCGGAGAGGGGAGACCTCCATCCGGATGTAACGGTGATCCGACAGGGTCTCCGCCTCCTCCAGGACACGCCAGTTCCTCACTCGTGGTGCGACAGCGGGGCTAGCGAACGACAAGTCCACTATCGACCCACCCTGCTGTCGCACACACGTGTTCACTGAGCCTCTGTTTAGGACACAGAGGCCCAGTGACGCCGCCCACTCCACGATCGCCCGCCCGCGATCGTCCGTCATCGGGGACCCCCACGCCGTGGATTTGGCGTTGAAGTCCCCCAGGACCAGGACGAGGCCCGGTGCCAGTCGCCGTATCGAAGCCTCCAAGGTGGTGAGGGAGGCCCCGAAATCGTCCATCCTCCTATTAGGGGAGAGGTATACACTGTAGAGCGTGACCCCTCCCCAATCCGCCGCGACAAATTCCTCGCCCCTATCCAAGAGGGATAAGGACGGGAAGTGCCGCTGCGTGGAGGTGACGATTGCCGCGGTTCCGTTCCGGCTGACCACCCAATTGGGGCGATCAGGCACGACGTACGGTTCCGCGACTACGGCTGCACCGATCTACCACTCCGCCATGGATTGCAGGAGGAGATCCTGCGCACCGGCGGAGTGGTTGGTGTTGGCCTGCAGGAGGTGAGTGGACTGGGCAGCCATTAATGGGCTGTGTCCATCATCACCTCCTGGCTTGCGGTGGGCGATCGGGCCGCGCTAGGAGCGAGAGCGGCCGGAGTCGAAGGGCCGCTCCGCCTCTTTGGAGCCGAAGCCGGAGGTCTGCACGCCCCAGAGCCCATGCGGTGCTTGGCAGGCTTTTTGCCCGCCGCACACGCGGGGCAGTGGGGCGGGGCGGCGCAAGATGCCGCCATGTGCCCAGTCTGACCGCAGCGGAAACAGAGTCCGCCGCAGTCAAAGCAAGTAGTGCATGTTGGCCGGGTGTGCCCGACCGCCATGCACTTGAAACACCTCGCAGGCCGGTGCTCCAGCACGGTGACTCGCGCTGAGCTCCAGCCCACGAGGAGCCTGCCTGAGTCGGCCAGTTGCCTGACCGACTCCACTGGGCACTGCACCCAGGCGGCACCTACGCCGCCCGGACCGGGCCGGATGACGCCAACCCGGACGGTGTCCAGGGGACACCCGGTTTTCGAGGCAATGGCCTCCCGGATGTCTTCCACCGTCACGGAGTCGTCCAGACCCGAAATGCGCATTTCGGCGCACTTCACGGGTCTGGCGATTCTAACGCCACCCTCCTCGGCGAACAGACCTCTCAACTTCAACGCCACGCTATCGGCCGTCCTGGTGCCCTCGGCCCCAGGGAACTCTAAAATCCGAGCCCCTGTCCGGGCCTTGCGGGTCCTGGCTTCAACGCCTCCTATGTCGGAGACGTCGAGCTCCCGCCGGGCTTTCCGCAGAACGGCCTCATAGCTGAGGCCCCTTTCTGCCGCCTCAGGCAGCACAGTGATCACCACTGCGGCTGTCTTCGGCGGCCGGAGCCCCTTGCGCGGCCTCTTCTTTTTTGTGCCGCCTCCTCCGGCTCCTGCCTGAGGAGCGGCGACCTCAGCGGCGCGCTTTGTCGCCGCTCTCCTTCTCTGCCCGCGACTCTTTCTGCCGCGCTCGGCAACTTGCCAACCCTGTTCGGGCGCAGCGGGCGTGCCAGGCGCGGAAGGCGCGGTCGTGGGTGCGCTAGTCGTCGCCGGCGGTGTCGGTGCGGGCGACGACTGCGGTCCGGCAGGAGCCGGTGCCGTCTTCCTTTTCGGAGCGGGCCCCTTCTTCTTTTGCCCAGCCGCGGCCGCGGCGTAGCCTACACGGCCACCCTGACAGGGTAGCGGGGCTGGGGCTGGTGCCGCATATGGCCGCTTGTCCGCGGCGAGAGGCGGCCGAACACGTGGTTCTGGAGGCAGCCTTGCCTCCAGAACGGCCAAGCGCGCATTGACCATGTTGCCTACGGCGTCTATTATGGCGCGCAAGGCCTCGTCTGGCACGCCCCCCACCGCAGGCAGTGGGGTCGGAGCTATCGGCTGGGCCGCTGTTGGGGCCTGCTCCACGGCATTGGGTGGGCTGGCGCTGGTCGGCGGCGCGCGCTCCGCTGTTGGAGCCGTCTTCGATGCGGGGGCAGCCACTGGACGGCCACCGCCTCGGGGCGGCTTCGGAGCGACGACGACGGCGGTTCCTTCGCGGCGGGCACTGGCCGGCGGCGCAGGTGGCGCAGGCGGCACGAGCCGCGCCATTTGGGCCCGCAGCTCAGCCACATCCTTGGCGAGGGCGCGGTTGGCCCTCCGCACCGCGGCCAGCTGCGACTCCAGCCGGCGGTTCTGGGCCCGCAGGCCTGACACCTCGCCACCAAGGCGGGCGTTTTCGGCCTGCAGGGCCTCCATATTTGTGGCTGGGGCGCTCGCGCGGGTACCAGCGGCCGCCACTTCGGTGGGAGGGATGCCGGACAAAACCCCCAGCACCCTCGCGGCGGCCGCCTTGTTCTCAGCCTGCCTGCCGGTCTCCGCGCCCCCGCGCACTCCGCCGGCCGGGGAGTGGGTCGCCCGACCCGAAGCCGCGGCCCCTCGCCCTCTGCGAGAGGCCGGCACTTTGGGGGGAGGCATGATCGTCACGCTCCCCTCGGAATCGGCGCCCGAGCTGCCCTCCTTATTTAGGGGGCGCTTCCGCACCTTCGAGGGGAGGGCCTCCTCCCTTACCGTCAGGGCCGCCGCCGCAGGGCGCGGCGACGACCTGGCGGCGGCGTCTTCCTCAGCCGACCCGCTTACCTCCTTGGACGGCTCTGCGGAACTACCGCCCTCGTCCATCACATCGGCAGATCCACTGCCCTCGTCTCTGGACGGCCCTGCGACAGAATTGTCGCCCTCGTCCGTTGACGGCTCTGCAGTGGATCTGCCGCCGTCCTTGTCAAGCTCACGCGCGTAACGCTCGCGGGTTTCGGCATTCCGCTTCTTCTCGCGAGCGTTCGCTTTCGCAGCTTTCCCCCATGTGAAGCGCGCCTGTCGACGCTTCTTCGTCTTCAAGAGGGGGGGGGCCTCCTTGGTCGGTGCCGGGCCCTCGGCAGACGCCTCCAGTCCTGTGGACGAGGTGTCGTTGTCAGTTTTACGTTGGCTTGACAAGGCCGTGATGTGGGAATCCGCTGGATTCCCGTCTGGTGTAGAAAAAATAGGTAGATCCATATGGTTCCCACGAGTTTGGGAGAAATAAATCGTCGACCCGGGCAGAGATCCCTGTACCCGGGCAAGCCTACATTTACCAACCAGGGGGTCAGCCGGTACCCTGGCTGGAGCGTGCTAACGACAGAACAACCCATCTGCCATGCATCTTCTCGCCGCACGCCAGAACTTAAGATTCTGGGTGATTTCCGAGTTCGAATGTTAATTCGAACTCTTTATAGAAGTTGTCTTCCTCGCGGTCCGGGCGGTTAAGCCAAGACCCTCGTTCCTGATACTACGCCTCACGACAACTTGTCTTGAAGCAAGATATCAGGTTTACGATATGTCGGCGGTGGCATAAGCCTGCCCAGCCCTCAAATTAATGAGCGACCGGGCCCGTCCGAAATTTCGCCTCCTGTACCCTCTACAAATAGAGGGTCAGGAGCGAATTGGGGCTCAACCTATCACTGGGGAACCCCCCCTCGCGCCAGAGATTAGCTACGGGCGACAATTCGACAGAGGGATCTGGGGGACTGTCGCCCGCACCCAGGGTACACCACGCGGAGGTTTCTGGCGTCGTACCCCGCCGCGGAGCGAGCCTGCGGAAATGCTAACCTAACAACGTCTGAATATCTTTCGAATAACAAGCATTTATAAGGTGGGATATATATCTTTATAAGGTAGGAGTTCTTTTGTGTTTCTGTAGGTGACTTTTACGACTAAGACAAAATATTAATGGGAATCAGTATATTACAATATGTTTAATAAAAAAATAAAAAAAATACAGTTTGAGAATATATTTTTAGTTTAAGAATATATTCTCAAACTTAGTTTAAGAAAACTTTCTCATACTTAATTTAAAAATATATTCTTAAACTGATAGCGAGAACCTAATTCTACAACAATTAAAATAAAGACAAGCGAATTTATCATCTGTCAGCCCTTTCTTTTTATTGCGGTGGACTATGGAGGTGGTCTTGCCCCGCCAAATCGGCCTGGGGCGACGGAAGAGACGGCGCGCAACCCCATAGACCCACCGTACAAGCTCCTCTCTTCGCCGTGCGAGCGGGCCACCGGTACCCGAGCTTTATCTTCGGTGGCCATCATCTGTCAGCCTCCATCATTTCTGGCCTTCTTACTATTGAGAATTTTCATCAAAATTTTCTTATACCCGATTCTACTTTTTTTTTTTTTTTTTGTTTTTTTTTTGCGGTGGGCTATGGACGTCGCACCCCGCCAAATCGGTCCGGGGTGACGGAAGAGGCAGCGCGCAACCCCATTGACCCACCCTGCAAGCACCTCTTCTTCGCCGTGCGAGTGGGCCACCGGTACCCGATCTTTGTCTTCGGTGGCCCGCTCAGCCGTATGCCTTCTCGGGCTCCTCTCCTGTCGACGCCCCGACAGCTTTTGCCGTCGAGGCATCGTCCTCACGCGGTGGCCTCACGTCGGGTGACCGGACAATTCCCCGGTCCGATCACCCAAAGCCTCGGTTAGGGCGGCATCAGGCGCAGGTACTCGCGCCTGCGCCGCCCCGGCCGCGGGCGGCGGCCCGGGTCACGGGAATCCTCCCGGGCCCGTTCCGCCGCCTCCTTCTGCGAGATGACAGCCTCGCAGAAGGCGGCGACCGCGTCCCAATTCCTGACGTTGTCGACCATCGCTCGCGCAACAGCCGGCAGCGTCAGGTCGGCACCGATGACAGCGACGAGGTCACGGCGCTGCCCATCCCAGCCTGAACATACCTCGAGCGTATGTTGCGCCGTGTCCTCGTCGCTACTGCAATGGTGGCAGGACGGAGTCCACTCCCTCCGCACGACCGTGTGCAGGTACTTGCCGAAGCAACCATGCCCCGACAAGACCTGCACCAACCGGAAAGAGAGGACTCCGTGCCGCCGCTCCATCCACTCCATCGGTACGAGTCGGAGGGCCTCAACGGTAAAAACACCGTGTCTAGGCCTCTCCAGCCGCGTAGGCCAACGGGCGATGACTTCTCGGCGGGCGTCCTCGCGCCAGGTGGCTATCTCGTTGAACGATGGGGAGCCACCCTCTTCGCGCATTGAGGTAACCCGCCGGTAGAGGTCGGAGTGCATCTCCGCCTCTAGGTCCCACGGGGGTGTCCCGGCCAATAGGCATGCCGCCTCGGTAGACACCGTGCGGTACCCGCGAATGGCTCTGACCGCCATGGCTCGCTGAGGCCTCCACAGCACCGCCCTGAGCTGGGCGTTCAGAGCCCTCTCCCACACGGGTGCGCCGTACATGGCCATTGAGCGGATCACCCCCGCATACAGCCGTCGGCCCTCGAAACTAGGTCCGCCCACATTCGGCATGAGCTGAGAAAGGGCGGACGCCGCATCGACCAGCCGGGGAGCAATTTGACGAAAATGCTCCCGGAACCACCATCGCCCGTCGAGCACCAGACCCAAGTACCTCATATGGGCCTGGATACTGATGTGGATGGAGTTGACGACTAACGAGGCGCCGATGGGCAGCCTCACACGGGGCCCATGGAATAGTAGGGCCTCCGTCTTGTTTAGGGCCACCCTGAGTCCCAGCGCCTCAATTCGCCTGACCATCTCCTCGGTGCCGAGAGTGGCCAGGCTCGCCGCCTCTTCGAGTGTCCTGCCCCGGGCTGTGACGAGCGTATTGTCAGCATAGCAAATAACGCTCAGCCCGGGGGGGAGACTCCCTCTTAACGTCCAGTCGTAACCGATGTCCCACAGAGTCGGCCCCAGAACCGATCCCTGCGGAACACCGCACGACATGGGCGTCCGCACAATGTCCTCTATTCTACCTGATTCTATTCTACCCGATTCTACCTGAGAACTAACAATCATAAATTACTACGTACTTATATACATACTATATACATACGTATACACGTATGAATGCAAAGACGTTACGTCACTGGATTAAAGAGACACCGCAATTTAATTTCTTAAGGTGTGCCTAGCTGATGGGTGTCCATACAAATTTCTAGGCGCTTTTATCCTATTGTTTCTTAATGTACAGTATAATTTAATAAATAATATCCATTCATTTAATTCTCATCCAACCATAATATTTTTCATATAATGTTTTAAAAAGAAACAAGAATATATCTTGAATCGGGGATTACATTGAAGATTAGCTTGCGATTTATTAAATATATTGTGTACAATTTTATTTAAAAGCAGTGAATTAAATAGAGATGAGCTCGCTGGTTTTCTTGTTGGATAACCTCGGCTTGTAGCCGCTTTTCAATCTGGTGGTAGATTATTAGGATAAATTACAAATAAAATGTAAAATTTCCAATATGTAAGTAAGTAGTAGGATGTAGGTACCGGGGGAGACCGAGACTCACCTACCGTCTAGGTAGGTGAGTCTCGGTCTCCCCCAGATTGGTCACATACTGAAGGAAGGTGGAGTCAAGAGTCGCCGAAACCGGCGAGCATGTATAAAGAGAATTATGAATGTTGAGGAAGCGAGTGAAATATGCAAGGATAGAGTTCTCTGGCACTCTGCTCTCTCTGCCTACCCTGCAAGGGATATGGCGTGATGGTACTTATGTATGTAAATACCTTTATGAGGCTTATACATAATAAATTATTTGGATTTGATTTATCTACTACGCACATATTGTACAGAGACAGATTGGAAACTAAAATCTAATTTAAAATAAAAAAGTTAGAATATTATATCGTAAGAGTATTTCAAACTTTTCTGATAGATGGCGCAGGATTAACTTATAAAAACGACAAATAATACTAGTCACAATTTGATTGTCGTAAGTCAGCTAACACTGGTTTAGTTAGTAGGACGATTGCAACGAATTTCTATGTTCCAGTACCATATGTGATAATCATTTTTCCCTTATAAACAAGTTTTTATAAATAACGTACCATTTTAGATGCAAAATTTCAACCACTCATCCATCCATCAGCCCTTAAACGTCCACTGTTGTACATAAGCCTCCCCACGAAATTGCCATTTGCAACGGTCCTATGCCACCGGCATCCAACGGTTTCCTGCGACCTTGATAATGTCATCAGTCCACCTAGTGGGGGGTCGTCCTACGCTGCATCAATTTCTATAATATTGTGTAATATTAACGTTACAGTCACATCTAAGCACCATATTTTTGTAAAAAAAAAAACAAACATTTAAGCATTTTTACATGACATAAAACGTCTGAAATCGCTAAAACGAAATTAGTAAATAAATAGTATCATTATTTAAGATTTTAAATAAAATTATGATTAATTGATTTATTTAATATTATCTCCATATGAACCCTTTTTCTACAACACCAAATATCATCATCATCATTTCAGCCCCCATAAGTCCCACTGCTGGGCTCGAGCCTCCTCCATAATGGGAGGGAAATTGACCTACTTACCACGCTGGTCAGACGTGTTGGTATAGGATTTTGTTTCAAGTTTTCCTTCTCTTGCATAGATGTTATATGCTTTTTATATCCCTTATTCGTCTCTTATGATCATCCACGGGTAAGCCAGGGGATGGTGAACTATATTCTTACTCCGTCACCACACGGATCACTAAATATAGCAAAAAAATATTATTTATTAATTGGATTGCACCCTGACAAACAATAGAATAAAAGTGTTCAGAATTTTGTATGAGAATCAGTGACTAGAATCCTGTTAATTAATAGATACGGTTCTATCTCCCCTATAACTCTTATTACAGAGACCATACAAACTATCTATCTATCTATCTATATCTTCTCAAGCAACGTAGTGTTAGTGATGACGTGGTCATTGATCCGTGAACTACTGATAAAGCCGCGATAACGCTAATAGAGTTTTGGATTAACGCTCGCTCGATATTCGACTGTACATTTCTCGTAATGAGTAACGAACGAACGTCGTTTAAGTAACGAACTGTCGTATCGAGAATTACATATTCGATTTCTGAACAAGCATTATATTTATATTAATTGAATTTTAAAATGATTAATCTATATTTTGAAAGTTAAACTGTATTTTTTGCTGCTTATTTTTTTTTAAATTTTAATTTAATAACATTTATAGTGGTAGGTTGTTGGTAGGCAGTGGCCTAGCTATACCCTTAGTATTCCAAAAATCCATGGGTGGCAGTAACACTTAACATCAGGTTTGCTACTTGCTCGTTTGCTAACAGCAAAGCAAGCAATAAGAAAAATGAATGAAAAATACTTTACAGCCTTTTCTAATACCCACCCATTCACTGTAAAATAAATATTAAAATAGGTAATTCGACAAACATCGTGATTCATGATTTTTGGGGTTCCATATCAAAAGGGTAAAACGGGACTTTATCACTAAGACTCCGCTATCCGTCCCTTCGTCTGCTTGACGCAGGCTCTCATGAGCTGCAATAGTTAGACAGTTGAAATGATCTCAAATGTTGTATTTCTGTTGTCGCTATAATAACAAATATTAAATAAAAAAATGATTAATTAAGGGCCTCTCGAAACAACAGATAGTTTTATAGATAACAACACGGAATACTTCGTGCGCGAGTCCAACTCGCACTTGACCGGTTTTTTTATATACATATTAAATATATATTTTGTTAAAAACATTTTTTTAATATAAAGATATTTACTTTGTTAAATATTGGTATTATATGAACAAAAGGAAATCTTCAATGTAGCAAAATGAAAGAAGTACCTACAATGAAACTCGCTTTACAATCTGGTGGCCATTGTCGAAAATGTCCGGTGAAAACTGTGGCCATTGTGAATGAATCTAAAGTTTATACGACAAAACTACAATATGTAAGGCCTTGTATAGATGATTTAGGAATACAATAGGCCACTATCCTCTACTTTTCCGGGGGTGATGATGAAAACTAGGAATCGATATCGATGATCAGGATAAATAGGTGATGGGAAGAAAATGCGGATGATGGGGTGTATTTAGCCTAACCTATCAAAGAAAATGGAAATCCGAGTAACATACTATATTACGCCATTACGAAAAATAATAAAGAAGGATAAAAAGGTCGAGGAAACGTAATAAAACGTCACGCCTAAAAACGGTAATAAATAACAATTTGGGTATCATACCTGCCCACACTGGTCTAATCATTAAGGTGGCTAAAAATAATTTTCAATAGATATATAGGGTACAAATCCCACGCACGATACTTATTTTCGAATGAAAAATGGTTTCATTCGAAAATAAGTTAATAATTCTACAAGTTAAAGGAAACCCATTTACGTAGAAATTATGAATTTCCATTCAGAAATTTTCTCGGGAATAGATTACAAATAAATTTAAATGTAATTCGTAAATATAAATGGAAATGGTTAATTTTAATTTTATTGTTGGTATACAATTTTATCATATAAATGTACTCAGTGATGAAGCTTACTGTCCAAGCTATAGTCATCATTCTTCTGCTCTTATCCCAATTACTTTGGGTTGACACAATATGTACTCCTCTTTCATTGTACATATTGTTGTAATTATTGGCATTAGTTTTATGATTGCCTGCCTGTCGTCATTACTCCTTGGAAATGTAATTGTTAACCAAACGATATCAGGTTGACCCAGGTCTATATAAAGCTCTTAGGTGTCTTTATCGACATCCAGGAACAAATTAAGGGTTGGTATTATTCGTAATTAATTATTTTTCTACTTTTGCTTGTTTATTGAAATATATACGATATCTATATTGAAATATATATAAAAGCCGTGAAATAAAATTCCTTTACACTATGTCCACTCAAATACCCCTTCAATCATCTTTATGATGAAAAAGAAAAGAAAATCTCAGCCGGATTTCGATCAACTTAACAATATGGCTGGAACAAGTTCATTAATAAAACTTAATTAATTTCGCATTAAGGCAGTCAGATTGGATTAAGTGAACGTTGATTAAACGAATTATTGGAGATTTGGTAAAATTATAGGGAACGGTGTTCGAAATACACGATCTTATAATGTGTACGGTACCGTTTTATAATAATGGTGACGTTAGTTTACTAGCCCCTAACTGTGGTACTTCGGCTTAGATTTCGAAGTAGAGTAAAAAAACTATATTGAATTTACTCACTACGTTGAACAGAAAATGAAGTGTTTTATCATAAGCATCATTCAGCCTTTTACCATCCACTTCTGAATATATGCTGTCATAGATGCCACAAGATGTAATTATATGCCCTTTGTAGTATTCATTTGAGAGGATTATACCATAATCACCACATTTGTTACAGTTTATAGGCGTTATCTAAAATTATACGCAAATTCTCCGCCGAAGTCAAAGCAGTAGTGTTCAGGGTCTGGTCTATAGGTGCAGAGGAATTGAACCGGAGTAAGGCTCGCCCAATGAAATAAAGGATGGGCTCACGATACTAATTTTTATGTCCAACTTTAGCTATAGCTTTATGGTATAACGGGCACTATCTCCATTATCTGTATATAAACAATGAGTTATGGTGAAATGATTGTATTATTAAAAAAAAAATCGAAAAATTCAACCGTACGGATTGAATGTCTGGCCAAAATCGTTATGATTATGATGATAAGTATTACTGTTGTTCATGGACCTTTGCAATACCGAAGTCACAGCTAAGCCACTACCTACCATTCAAAGCTCAACTAGAAAAAATTCTAAGTACAAATGTGACTGAACAAAACGCAACAACATTTTGTAGATGTTTAGACGTCGATTTTCTGCGAGAGTGTGGTAATGCCCCGAACTAACCGGCCCACAATTGTAAACAGAAATCTGTCAACAGTGTGGCCCTACGACTACAATATTATATATGCATTATAGATATAAATTATAAAAATAAAAGTCGGTAATCAAGTTCAAATATCAGTCCGTATGTTTTCATTTCACGATGGATTATTATCGACTTCCCCTGCCTGTGACCCGAATATTTTTATATTGAGATGTCTTCATTGATTGGGATGTTCTACGTAGCATAGTGATGTCACCAGGTCACGCGAAGGGAAGTGGTGATTATAATAAAATTATTATTAAAATTTGAATATTTTTATTCCTGTGTAGTTAATATTAGAATATGATAGAATAAACTGCTTATGATTCTAACTCTATTTATCATTCTATCTACTTCTCTTTTGCTTCTATTTTCGAATGCTACAATGCAATCAGCTAATAATACAAGCCTATTTTCCCCATGTCGAGTGACCATTTTCTTCACAGATTATTAGATTCTTCACATCTTTAGTTTCTTAAATTATTCAATCAGTAAGTCAAAGCATCCCCATCAAAATTGATTATAACCACACTGTTAATAGTATCTTTCGGATTTTTTAATGGAAAACAAAAACATTTATAAAGCGCTTTTGTAACATATCTACTACACTTTAGCAGTTCCACCGCATTACATTACAAAAAATACCACGCGTGGTAGTATAGTAGGCTACGAATACTACCAACCCTGACGTTGCTCGAGGATGTCATAAAAGACGACTAAGAATCTTATAATGACCTGGGCCAACTCCATCTGATGCCGTTTGGTCAACAATTACATTCCCAAAGAGGGCTGTGTCTGTCAGGCGGCCGGTCATAAAACTATTGCCAATACTATGAAAGAAGAGTACATATTGTATCGACCCCAAGTAATTGGGATAAGAGAAGGAGAATGGTGATGATGATGACATTAAAAAACTAAGCTATTGAATATATATAATAATAATAATATATATAATAATATAATATAATACAAGTCCATATATGCATGCTTTTGCATTCCGACCAATGCTTTATCTATTCTCTACTTTTTAGTACATGGAACATTGGAATAATATCTGAATATTTTAGTTTTTAGATAATTTTAATTGGAATAAAAAGGCGCAGAAATTACATGTTTATTATAAATGTATATAGTTTAGCCTGCAAATATTCAAATATAATTTATATTTTATTTAATATTAAAAACTTGTTTTGTAGTTTCCTTATACGTACCTATTTAAAAAAAAGACGATTTCAAAACAGAAAACAAATAAATAACGTCCCAATGAATTACATTACTACAAAATTCTAATATTGTCTTCCAAATGTCGTGACAACTACATTTGACGATATTTTAAACGCATTTAAATACAAAATAAACAGTGTCACGTGTCACATCAAAAGGGACGAAACTAAAATAGTATTTTGTTTAAACATAACAATTTGAAAGTATTTTTAGAACTCCCGCGAAAATGAATATATATTCATTACAAACGAAATTATACTCTATTGCAAAGAAATAGAAATTAAATGAAAAAGGCGCCATAAAATAGCATCAAAGCGTGTATTTTTATAGAATACAAATGAAAATGCACCTTTACATGAACAATTAAGTGTTAAAATAGACAAATGTTAATAATGTTTCCAAATTCGAATTTAAAAGGGCTAGATGTGCATATGCGTCGATTGTCAGCTGTTTGTGTTGACATATTCAATCACAAAGAGACGTTTTTAAATTAACAGTTTTAAACAATGCTATGGTATTCTAAATTCAAATACATATTTCGAACCCACCTTTTATAAGTGGCCTGAAAGTATTACTGATGACATTTTGGCGGTAACTTAAAAAAGTGATGTTTCATTCTACTTCCTCATTAGCAAAATCACAGTGTAAAAATTATACTGGGCACCAAAGTTTTATCTGTCTACCATCTTGTAGATAGTGACATGATCCCATTGCTGTAGAAATTTTGGGACTTATGATCAAAAAACGCAACAAGTAGTTTAGGCAGTCCTTTTTTATGTTAACCTGATATTGTCAAAAGAATTTTGAAGAGACAGTAACAGGTGGAAATCTGAAGGTACAAGGTTAAGGCTATAAGGTGGTTGCATTAACAGCTCCAAGTCAAATTTTCTTAATTTTTTCTGAGTGACTAAAGATGTGTGTGGTTTAGCGTTATCGTGACGAAAGATCACCCTTTCAGTTGCTTAATTTCGACCGGTTTTTCTCAATTTCTTGCTTTAATCTCATCATTTGTTGGCAGTAGAGATCCCAATCGACGGTCCTGACGGCGGTAAAAGCTCATAATGAACAATACCCTTCCAATTCCACCATACATACAGCATCACCTCCTTGCAAGTTAAACCGACCATTGAGGTGCATTTTTGGCATCAAAATTCTGGATTGTAAACGTTTCAACAAACTTTGTGCTATTCTTACTGACACTGCATTAGTCCCTTTTTTTTTCATGGATTGCGTTGCATTTATTTATATCTCATTAATATATCTTTTTTAAAATGTATCCAATTTCTTCATTACATTCACTCATTTTGACAGAAAGAAAATCAAATGAAAAATGGTGGGCAATAACATTTTACAAAATTGATTCTTTTTTTGAAATGTAACCTTTTTAGTGGTATCAAAACCAGCCAGATACGACTAGTACAGCAAAAGAAATTTTATTAAAAGTTTATACATAACTATATGCGTAAAAGACTTTCTCCCCGACCTATTAACCTGTAAAAAAATACTATTCTATAGTATTAAAAATATATTATTTTTCTATTCTTTATTTATGAATTATTTAGCACTTGAAATATTATTTAGTTATAATAAATGAACTAACTATTACGAAAAAAGGACACTTGGCTTGATATCGCCCACCTAATCGACATAGACAAAACTATTCTCATCTTTCTCCTACTCTTATCCCAATTACTTAGGGTCGATACAATATGTACTCTTCTTAGATAAAACATACCTATTGTAAAAGTTGTAGGCAATAGTCTTACGACTGGCTACCGGCCAGACGTCAACCCTCTTTGGGAATGTAATTGTTGACCAAACGGCATCAGATGGAGTTGGCCCAGGTCATTAAAGGCTCTTGGTCGTATTTTACACCATCCACGAGCAAAGTGGAGGTTGGTAGTATTTGTAGCCGCTAGCACACAGCATATAAAAAAATATCCAAAAGATATAAAATCCCTAAATATATCATCCAATTTATTTATTCTTAAATTTCGGGAGGAATCTCTAAGTTGGGAGCCGTGCTGATATTACTACATCGCACATACATACATACATAAATTTGCTCCCAGCCCGCGGTATCCGTTGTTTGGTTGTGGCAAGTAAATATTTATATACAGTTATCCGTTGGATGATCAGCTGAAGTGACGAAATTGGTACATTTCATATGCCATTAATACAAACACACAACGTACAAGCAATGTTATAAGCTTTTTAATTTGTAGATTAGCATAATATTAAAAACTTTATGAAATCTAAGGTTCACGCGAGTATTACATATTTAAAATAAAACTGATTTAAGGATTCTATCGCATTTATTTGATTTTGTTTTTATTTAATGTGTACATCGATTTTCGACACGAGCAATGTTTTTTTTTTGGCGGCGGGCTACGGTACGTCAAATTCCACTAATCCGTTCGGGGCGACAGGAAAAGCGGCGCAAGACCCCGTAGACCCGCCCTACAATATACCTCTCTTCGCCGTGCGGGTGGGTCACTAGTACGCGGTCTTTTTTTTCAGTGGCCCACCCGGCGGTCTACCCTCACGGGTATTCTCTTTAATGTCGACGCCCGGACAGTTTGCACCGTCGGCGTCGGGGCGTCGTCCTCACGTGGTGGCCTCGCGCCCAGGGCGACCAGACTAATCCCCGGTCCGGTCACCCACTGACCTACGAGCAATGTAAGGTTTAGTAGTATTTGTAGTGACGGTTATCAGGCCAATACAGAAAATAATCAATTATTAATAAACATATATTTTACTGTCATATATTCGAATATTGAGTACGGACCATAGACACTAATCTCCAAACGAAAATAAAACAACCTCTTTTATTCCCCGACCAATAATAAATTCAATCATATTCAAGCATTGACCGTCCCCACAAGCTAAAGGGAAAAACTATTAAAAAGAAATCCGCTTAAGGGCTCACATCTTCATACAATAATCGATTCTATAGTGCCCTTCAAGTTCTCGATTACAACATCTGTTACAGAGTATAAACAAAAATATAGATTTACTACTGCTTCATCAGAAATTCAACCATATTAATTCAGGGATAAGGTCCAAATTAGAGTGTACAAAATTACTTCTGTTATGAAAATAATGGCAAAGGAAACTCTTCTGTGATAATCCAAGATAAGATATATGTATATAAAAATATATTTCTAGTTTTCCTTAGTATCTTAGGTAAAATTATCATGATATCATGGGCATCGTTTTTACGAGGCAGAAGGCAAATCAGAGGTATCCTGATTTGTCCAAAACGTTGACTGTCTAATGACAACCATTATTGGCGATAGGCCTTTATAAAATAAGACAATGACATAATAATAAATTGAATAGTGAAGAAAAATATGACTGAATGAATGATCTGACTGAATTGAAGACGTAAGATATACCTAACATGAAACGAAATTTGCATGTCCTAAAATAGTTCACGATGGTGTAAGTGGCAGCACGGTTGGGCCGGATTCCCAATAGGTGCGGGTTCGAACCCCACTTGTGACATCATTTTTCGTTTCGTAATCGGGTATTTATAAATAATTAAGCATATTAAATGCTAAAAATGTCAGTAATTTGAATAACAAAATCTTATCAAATATTTTGATTCTTATGGAACAAGAAAATTTAAATTCACCTTTCATATGGTCATATAAATATTGTTAAATAGGTAAATCATCTAAGCCCACATAAGGCCCACTATTATTTATTATGGTAGGACCACGCTGTTGACAGTTCTCTGTCTACAGCCGCGGGCCGGTCCGTCCGACGTAGTACCACACTCTCGCAGAAGATCGACGTTTGAGTAATGGCAATGTGCTATTGCGCTTCATTCGGTGAGCGAGAAAGCCGGAAGCCCAACTGGTATGGGCTTGGGGTTGTATTGGCAGGCAGCGGCCTAGCTATACCATTGGAAAAGGTCCATGGGCGGCAGTGACCTTACCATCAGGTGTGCTGTCTGCTCGTTTGCCACCATTAGAAATAAAAAAAATAAAAAATTAGGGTCGGGTCCATTGTGGGAGGGAAATTGACCTTCTACGCTGATACTCTTATAGTGGTAGGATCGCGCTGTGGTGTCACGTGTGGTGTTCTCTGTCTACAACCGCGGGCCAGTTCGTCCGGGGTAGTACCACACTCGCAGAAGATCATATTATGGCGCTTCGTTTGGTGAGCGAGAGAGCCGGAAGCTCCACTGGGGTGGGTTTGGGGTTTGTATTGGTAGGCAGCGGTCTAACTATATCCTTGGTATTGCAAAGGTTCTCGGGCGGCAGTGACACTTACCATCAGGTGTGCTCTGTCTGTCTGCCCGTTTGCCACCATAAGCTATAAAAAAGTAGTAGAGCCACATTGTTGGCAGTTTTCTGCTTACAGTTTGGGGAAGTACCACACTCTCGCAGAAAATCGGCGTCTAAGCAGTGGTAATATACTGTTTTGGTGAACGAGAGAAACAGATGTCAACTTTCTGGGTGATTTTTCGTTGGTAGGCAGCGGCCTATCTTGTATCTCTGATATTGCAAAGGTCCTTGAATGGCAGTAAAACTTAACATTGTGTGTCATTTGATAGTTTGACACTATAAGCAATAAAAGAAAAAAAACCTATATCACACCAGTTAGACGTGTTGGTATAGGGGCTGGAAAAAATTTGGCGGCAGCTGTAGTAATGATTGATAAAAACCTCATTCTTATAAACAATATTAAGATTTATTCGGTGACTAATTTCAATTCGACTCCGAATATTGTTTATTATTATATTGTGTGTGTACAAATGTGTGTGATTGCAATTTGGCGACGAAAATTGGAATAAATTGATATGCAAAAGGATATCATTGATACAAATAAGACATATTCATATTAGAGTTCCTTAAGACATTTACCTCATTCATGTTGTGACAGAGTAATCTATTGAAGGATTATAACATTTCTAATTAAAGGAGGGCCATTCTTCTTTTGAACTAACAGGTTACCATACGGAATTAATAGTTATTTGTGAATTTGATTGAATATCTACAAGAAAACTATTGTAATGTAATGATTTCCAATGTTTACGCATATTATACAAAGTATACAAAGCATACTATGACATAGCGATATTTCTGGGAGATCCAAATTTAAATTAAACATTGCTTTATGTATTACTATTTTTGCTTATATAATACTAGCAGACCGGGCCACGCGTTGCTGTGGCTTAGGTTAGCCTCAGTAACACTTTTTGTTTATTCTAACAAATTTTAGCTTATATGAAGCGTTTGTATATTTAACATAGCGCCATCTATTAAATACTTACTGAATTCAGTCAACAGATTCCGTCATCTATTAAAATCTTTTTGATCTTCTTTTTCTTCTTCTCTTTGTATATTGGCTATCAGCTACTTATACGAGCTATTGCTGCCAGTGTCAAGTTATAATTATTTTTATGTTTATAGTCTTGTCAGGTTAGTCATTGTCTAAGTCAAATTGTCGCCATTAACAGTGCAATGGCCACACTGTTAATGGTATCTTGTGGGAATTTTGATCGAAAACGTTGTAAAGCACTTTTATATGATATTCACTACATCCCAGTTGTTCCGCTGCATCATATTACATAAAATGCCATCAAAATTATCTAACATAACACGTTAAAACACTAAAATATCGAATATATACAAGAGCACCACATGACGTTTTCAAATTCCCGTCAAAAGTCCAATCTTTTTGATATAACATATGATTTTGACTGACAAATATTAGACATATAATTTGCAATAAAATAATATTACTATAAATTGAGATTTAAGCTATCCCATCTTTTAAGTTGGATCAAACTACACTTGCTGTGCAAATTTGGTTAAAATCGGTTAAGTACTTTATGAGTCCATCGCGGACAAACAACGTGACACGTAATTTATATATATTAAGATATTAACTTATTTTGACTTATACATACATATATTCTAAGTGACCTTACATTGACTATTATGATTATTTTTTCATTTATATTGTTTTATTATGCTATTATATTACTTGACAATTGCTTATTATTATTATTCTGTTTGCATTGATTATTATGTTTTTATTTGATATTCATATTGGCTGTTATTATTTTGACCACTTTGTTTAATTGTATTTTTAATAACTAGCCAAAATATTATTATAAGTACCTACATTTGTACGCCACACAGTCGGCAAACATGGCTGAACATCTCAACTGTAACATCTTTTTTTTTATTTTTTATTGGTGGACTATGGATGCGTCTCGCCCCGCCAAATCGGTCCGGGGTGACGGAAAGGCGGCGCGTGACTCCATAGACCCACCGTAAAACTCCTCTCTCTTCGCCGTGCGAGCGGACAACCGGTACCCGATCTTTGTCTTCAGTGGTAACTGTAACATCTTGCATGCACATTAATGTTTGTATATATACACATGATTCACAAATAAATTTTTACTTTACTTTACGCGAGTAGTATAAACATCTGAAGATAGAATCTGTAAAAGTAGTTTTATTTCAGATGCTTATTATGTTTTATTTAACTAAGTCATGGTAGTCACGTGTAATAATCAATTTTTCGTTCACTTCTCACATTAATGACAGATGTCTTATTCTGCATGTATTGGATTTTATAAAGTACTGCAACTACTTTTGGTTTTATTAATATAAATGCACTAAATAACATTGACAGAATATTCAAATTTTATTATCCTATGCTTTAAAGAGTCTTTATTATGAAGTGTTATGTTATCATCATCAACATCATAATCATCATCATCTCAGCCCGTAAACGTTCTACTGCTAGGCTGGAGCCTACTCCACACTGAGAGGGAACTTGATCTATTATACTATCTGCTGGTCAAACTGATTGGTAATAGAGTTTTATTTCCAATATTACTTCTAATGCTTAGATGTTATCTGTATATTGTATCCATACATACATACATAGCCTCACGCCTGTTTCCCAGAGGAGTAGGCAGAGACTACGGATTGCCACAAACCACGATCCTGACATACCTCCATCGCTTCATTCACACTCATCACAGTCTTCATGCATGCTCTACGATTACGCGTACTCTTAATCTGACCTTTCACTAACACATCTTTAATTTGATCCAGGAAAGTACGACGTGGTCTTCCCCTTGTAATCGTCCCACTCACACTCGCTTTGTATACTTGTTTAGTCAACCTTTCTTCACTCATTCTTTCCACGTGTCCAAACCACCTCAGCATACCCTTTTTTATCTTTGTCACTACTTCTTCATTCATACCACAGCGCTCTCTTATAACCCTTGTATCCCATATGTAATATTGTATCCCTTAGTCGTTATATCCCTTTACCACACCCACAGATAAGAAACAAGAAATATGCACCTTTGGTTGATTTAAAAAAAAATCGGGATTAGAGCCGCCCTCAGCGATCACTGCTCAATTCTAGTCAAAACAGTAAATCGGAAGCATAAAAATCTAACGCAACTTAATGATTTTTTTTTTTTTTTTTTTTTAGCGGTGGGTTATGGTCGGCGCTCTTCTCGCACCACTCCGTCCGGGGCGACAGAGGGGCGTATGCAAGCATACCCGTAACCCACCCACGAATCTCGCCTACGTCGAACGCAACTTAATGATAAAAAAAAACTCACTACTTATGAAAGTTTGATAAACGTGTAAAGATTAGACAAAATTAGGAACTTCTCCCCAATAAAACGCAGACTTTTACTTTTGTTTACATAGCAAAAGTAGGGAATGAGACTGTTAATTTTACTAATAAAATGGTCTATAGGAGCATTTTTTTTTATTGCTTATGGTGGCAGACGAGCACACCTGATGGTAAGTGTCACTGCTGCCCGTGGACCTTTGCTATACCAAGGCTATAGCTAGGTCGCTGTCTACCATTACAATCCCCAAACCCATCTAG
Source organism: Lymantria monacha (assembly GCA_905163515.2). Taxonomy (NCBI): domain Eukaryota; kingdom Metazoa; phylum Arthropoda; class Insecta; order Lepidoptera; family Erebidae; genus Lymantria; species Lymantria monacha. The sequence continues at coordinate 32,803,046 of LR991088.1, forward strand.
TTGGGCTTCCGGCTCTCCCGCTCATCGAACGAAGCGCAATAGCACATTGCCATTACTCAGACGTAGATCTTCTGTGAGAGTGTGGTACTACCCCGGACAGAAAACTGTCGACAGCGTGGTCCTACCACAATAAAAACCATATATTGAATCCAAAAAAATTATCAAAGGAAGCCTGAAATACCAAAAAGACGATAGAACGAGAGATATGAAATATAAAAAGTGTTATTTTCAGCCAGTAATGAGACTACTGACAACTATTAAAAAAAAAACATGAGCGTCTCGGCAAGTCCGAAATAAATAATAACTTAAACCAATGTAATTTGAACTATTTAATATTGCAATTGTTTAACTTGAGAAAAGCTTAGGTTATTACTTAAATTTTATGTATATTAATATGATAATGTAAGTAAAGGTTATTTCTTCACACCATCACCACAGCCCATATATATCCCACTGTTGGGCTCGGGCCTCCTCCGTAATGGGAGGGTAATTAATCTACTATACGCGCTGGTCAGACGTGTTAGTATAGGGTTTTGTTTCTAGTTCTCCTTCTCTTGCATAGATGTTATATGCATTTTATATCCCTTAGTCGTCTCTTACGATCACCCACGGGCAAGATAGGGGGTGGTGAATTGTATTCTTACTCCGTCACCACGCGGATAATTTATTTATTAATAAGATCTTATAATGTGACATCTTAATACGGCTAGCGCTGTGGGTTAAAGTGAGAGAGGAGGAGAGCCTGTCTACCGCTGTCGTATACATGAGAGAAAGGAAAGACAGACTGGCACCGTTACGGATGGCGTAACGAAGCGGTCCCTCCCATAAGAAGCGGAACCCTCCCATAAGAAGTTAAAAACAAACAGAATCATAAACATTATGTTGAATGTCACTTGACATACTTTTTATCCCCGAGTTATTCGGAATGATGGAAAAAGGATTGGCCTGATTACAATATTGAGTATTATTCAGAATCGATTACAGATTATGTTGATAGGATTTCTTACGCTTGAAAGAGTCGAAAATACCTACTTAATGACTATCTAACTCGCCCGGTTTTGTATGACTTTATCTTACATATTTCCCACTACTAAGAGCCTCCTTCAATAGCAGCATCTTTAAATCTAGTAGTTGGATGTATTCAACTATCTAAAATGACTGAAGAAAATTATTATATAATTTAATATGTCTACAGCCGTCCGTCTTTTTTTTATTGCTTATGGTGGCAAACGTGTAGACAACACACCTGATGGTAAGTGTCGCTGCCGCCCATGAATTTTTGTAATAAGGGTATAGCTAGACCGCTGCCTACCAATACACCCACCCCAATTGGGCTTCCGGCTCTCTCGCTCACCAAACGAAGCGCAACAGCACGTTGCCATTACTCAGGCGTCGATTTTCTGCGAGAGTGTGGTACTACACCGGACGGACCAGCACGCGGCTGTAGATACAGAACTGTCTACAGAATGGTTTACCACAAAAATTGGTACTAGCGTCTGGGGTAGTACCACACTGTCGCAGAAAATCGACGTCTGAATAGTGGTAATGTATTTTTGCAGTTCGTTTGGTAAGCAAGAGAGTCGGCCACCAAAATCTCTAGATAAGTTTTGGTTGGTAGGCAGCGCTCTAGATGTATCCCTGGTATTGCAAAGGTTCATGAGCGACAGAAACACTTACCATCAATTGTGTTGCTTGCTCGTTTACCATCATAAACAATAAAATATATCTCATAGATATATAGAACCGTTTTTGTGTGGGGACTGAGACCGCTCTCCCTTCCCCCATGGATGTTATAGAAGGCAACTATAATACGCATATAACAATTATGCAAGAGACGGTAAACTCGAAGTGAAACCGTACATTTTATCCTATTAAAATAAATAAATAAACATATCATCACGCCATATCCCTTGCAGGGTAGGCAGAGAGAACAGAGTCCCAGACAACTCTATCCTTGTATACTTTACTCGCTTCCTCAACATTCATAATTCTCTTCATACACGCTTGCCGGTTTCGGAGACTCTTGACTCCAGCTTCCTTCAGTACGTGACCAGATGGTCTAGGTAAGTTAGTCTCAGTCACCCCCGGTAACTACATCCTTCCACTTTCGTGTTGTATATCTTCTTAACCAGACGTTCGTTCGGCATAGTATGTATACTCTTAGAAAAAGAAATCTATAGATTAGAAAAGAAATAACTCAGATAGTCTTGGTTAATCTGCCACTAAGAATCAAGGAGGATGAATCTAGTAAATACGTCGTACGCATTCAATAGCGAATGCCTTCTTTTGAGAAAAATGGCACTATTGTGACTTTTGGCTTTCCGTGATCGTACATTATACGATACTTTTTATTTTTTTCCGCAAGGTGGACCGTGGATGCGGTCGCGCCCCGACAAAACGTCCGGGACGACAGAAGAGGTGGTACGCAACCCCATGGACCCACCCTGCACACTCCTCTCTTCGCCGTGCGAGCAGGCCACCGGTACCCGATCTTTGACTTCGGTGGGAACATTATACGATACTAAGGTTTCATTAAAATATAATATTTAATTATTATTAATTTTATAACTAAACAGATGGCATAGTGATTAAGATATAATTCAATCGTGACAGATGTCATAGGTTCGATTTCTATGCAGCATTGCATGCATTTGTGTGTTCAACAAATTATTGATCTAAGCGTGGTTGTAATTTGTGTCAATTAATTTTATGTATTTTTGTTGTTGTTTTTTTTTATTGCTTATAGTGGGCAAACGAGCAGACAGCACACCTGATGATAAGCGTCCCGGCCATGGACCTTGGTAATACATATGGTGGTATAGCTAGACTACCACCTACCAATACAAACCGCAAACCCATCCCAGTTGGACTTACGGCTCTTTCACTCACCGAACGAAGTACATATGTACATTACATATTTACCCGGAATACAGGGATATTTTTTGATATTTCCTTAATGTAAGGGGTCTTATCATCATAATTCTCCTACTCTTGTTCCATCGTATATATTGCAAAAGTATTTGACAATAGTTTTATGACCAGTCGATCTGTCTGACGATAATTTTCTTTAGAAAAGTAATAATCAACCAAACGGCATCAGTTGAAGTTGATCAACGTCGATATAAAGCTTTTAGTCGTCTTCTACGATATCAACGAGCAAATTAAGACTTAGTATTATTCTTATCCGCTACCATGTCGGGCTGGCCACGGATGGCAAGGAAGCGGTACCAGTGGCCGACCCAAAATTTATATCTAATAATAATTCCATTTAGAATTTTCTTACTATCTTAGGTCCTCATGTTCTTAGCTTATATACGTCATACTGCCGGGCTAGAGCCTCCACCACAATAGGACTGTGGTAGTCAAGCAAGTTGATATAAAGTTTTATATCGAGTTTGTAAGATGATGATAATAGTTGACCGACCGCATTCGTAACGACGACGTAAGAGAGCGAGTAGGTATGAAAGAGAGTATTGGTGTAAAGATGCGAAAGGGCATGCTCCGATGGTTCGGACATGTGGAAAGAATGCCGAACGAACGTCTGGTTAAGAAGATATACAATGCGAAAGTGGAAGGATGTAGGTACCGAGGGAGACCGAGACTAACCTACCTAGACCAGACCGGTCATGTACTGAAGGAAGGTGGAGTCAAGAGTCTCCGAAACCGGCGAGCGTGTATGAAGAGAATTATGAATGTTGAGGAAGCGAGTGAAGTATGCAGAGATAGAGTTCTCTGGCACTCTGTTCTCTCTGCCTACCCTGCAAGGGATATGGCGTGATGATATGTATGTATGTATGATAATAGTGATGCGGAATTTTTATAAATGGTACCTCGTTAAATCGAATTATTTAAATTTGTTATCTCGAATAAAATGTAATTTAACTGCGAGATATGGATAGTAAATATTTACTTTTTAACTCAAATTTAATACACGACTAATATAAATCGAGTTTTCAAATCCGCCTCCCTATGTCGCAGTTAACAAAATACGTTTTACATGGATTCTCTGAACTCATAGCAATAAAATATAAAATGAATTTTCGGTGTTTTTAAAGCATTATTTTTCCTTGGCACACGTGCAATGAAGGGAAGATATTATTGAAAGATTCTAAGCAACTTAAGCACGACGCTTAAGTTGAAATATTAGTAATCAAATTTTCTGTATCCCAAATTACTTGTTAACTCGAAGATTCATTTATGTTCTTTTTTATTTGAATTTCATTTGACATTCCAGTTATTGAGATTCCACTGTAAAGTAAGTGGTAGTGAAATATATTTTACGGTCATGTCGCATAGTGAAGCAACTGAAAATACAAGATAATTATGTAATGAAAATTAACCTCAACTTTATTCCCCGAATTTATTCACTATCAAATGTTATTCCAGACTGTTATAATATGAGCGTGCATTAGGTTGCAAGGGGAAAATGCAATTAATTTTATCACAAAAGACCCATTCGACTTCGCAACTTATCGGGGAGCCAAAGAATAGTTTGAATGAAATATATTGCCTATGGGTATACCACTTTAAAATGATGAAATAAGGTTCAAAATTGATTGTATGTTATTATTATAGATTAATAGTTGTGTTAGCAGGTAATAACAAATAGTTTTATAGGTACATTCAAGATGTCAATAAACGATTAATTGATGTAATTGGCGTATATTTTAGATTATTGTACGAACATATTCGTTGTAATAAATTATTTGTAATCCCCTACTATTAATGAAGACCGAATGGATTTGAAATAAAACTATTTTTGCGGTTTTTATCGTGTTTGTATTTGATTTTTTATAATTTCCCGACGTTTAAAACACGTTACAATGTTTATTAACCCTGTAAAGTGTTCAAAATGTCGGGAAATTAATAGTACATTAACTGTAATGGCCAGCAAAACAGGGATTGATGGAACAACGTGTAAATGTGGACCGAGGCGTAGCCGAGGAAGATATACGTAAGTCCATTAATTCCTAGTTATAGCCAAGGCTTGTACTATACAAGCTTTTCTCAAATCATGCACGGAAATTAAAACTAATTAGTACTAAATAGAAATGTATACATGACAAACAACGAACAACATTTTTCACGTGCTAAAGGGTTTTTTTGTTTTTATTTTTCATTATCAAACAGCTTTATTTTTCAAGCCAGTTCGAAATTTAAATAAAACTCTGATAAGTTGCCTATTTGGTTGCAATATTTTGAAGTAACAAATCGTTCCATTTTTAAAATACATGATAGATATGAATTTACATATTACATATTTATTTGGCCGCTAAAACACGACAGATATGTATTTTCATACATTTTTGCCGGCCGCTGCTTGCATGTATTTGGTCAGTACAGCAATTTCGATTTATCTCGAAGAAGGTTGTCAAAATAATGCTCAAAATTCCAAGCATGTTTGAGAAAATATCAATAACAAACGCGATAGAATCCGTAAAAATAGTTTTATTTCAAATGTGTAATACTCGTTAGAGGCATCAAAATTTTGAAGTGACGAAATGTTGAAAACATTTTTTTTTATTACCTGTTTTTTAGTAACTGTAGAGACTAAATTATTTTGCTCCTTTTTCCATTTAGAATCACAAAATCTCAAAATAGTATTTTTTTGTGGAAAAAAATAATTAATCACCTAAGTACTACAATTTAAAATATCTAAATAATTGGTACTAGAAAGAATTTTATTAAGATATTATTTTATATATTAACTTGGGCTATTCTTTATTTTTTTGGCGGGGCTATTGTGCTCGCACACTCCGTTAATTTCGTCCGGAATGACAGAAAACGGTGCGCGACCCCGTAGATCCGGCGAACAACGTTCCTATTGACGCCGTGCAAGTAGGCCACTGGAACTCGGTTTTAGTCTTCGATGACCATATTAATTTGGGCCTATGGCTCTATAGGACCTAAATCTGCCACTTTGTCGAAGTAATACAATTAAAATGATCATCTCATTTATGATAGCTCGCATATATAGAGAGCATATCAACAAAGACAAGTGCAAAGAACTGATATTCGATATCCTAGTAAGCAATTTTCAGTTATAGAATAAGAAATCTTAACTTTCTATGTTGTATGTTAAATTAAACTTTCATTATCATCATTATCATTATCACAGCTTATTATATGTCGCAATGCTTTGCTCTAGACTTCAACATAAAATGAGGTTATTTGACCTTCTATACCTCGCTGGTCAGATGGGTTGGCATACAGTTTTATGTTGATTTTTTTATATTGCATAATTGTTATCGCCATATTATATCTATTAGTGTTTTTCTTTTGGTGACGGAGTAAGAATTCAATTCACCTTTCCATTTCTTACCTTTGGAAGTCGTAAAATACGATTAAAGGGTGTATCGTGACGATAAGTAAATAAAAAGAGAAGGAAAACTCGAAATAATACCCTATATTTAAATTTATGTAATCACCGTGGTAAAGTAAAACAATTCTCCTTCCATTTTGTATGAGGCTGGAGGCCTGCATTGGGACGTATATGAGCTGAGATTATGGGATCCGTTAGACGTCTTCTACGACATCCATCGAAAATACAAAGGTATATTATTCTCATTAATACTATTACTTTCATAAACTAAACAATAGAACTAAAGCTGGGTCATTTTAAATCCGGGTGTGTTCAAAATCGACAGTACTGAAACCTTTTACAATTAAACCGGACTATTATCGGATGTCCCTAATCCGGTACATTTAAGTGAATGGCCCACCTGACCGGCCCGACCTTTGTGCCTGGTTTTAAATGCAAATTTCGTTCGTGACGGTATGAATTTGAGGTACGATATTTAAACGATTTAATAACGATTTGATTATTTATTAATTTTGTATCTAATATGATTATCGAATCTCATTATTATATGGTAGGTATTTATCAATTGTTTCCATTATTTTACTGTAAAATAATAGAGGCTAATAGATAGATAACAACCTCTATTTATTTTCAGTAATACATTTGCTTTGCAAGAGTAATTTGAAACTGAATAAAGAAACAGTCCTTTATGTTTTTCTTCAATATTAACTTACATAAAATACCGTAGAAATTTAGTGATTTATTATAATAAATTATATTGTAACCTGCAAGATTTAGTTATCCAACTGAGATGGGTTCTTGGTTATCTTTTCTATTTATAAAAGAAAAAATAATAAATCAATAAATATATAGATAGGGACTCATAATCTTACCTTCACTAAATAACAAATAATACAAAAAAGATTTGATGGAACAAATTAGTTATGTCATGAGGATAATGTTCTATTACTATATTGAGGGATATTAAATTTCCTTATTATTTAGTTCACCAATAAGCGCACTAAATACAACGTTTTAGGGCAATGAAGATTATCATTCACGCCTACGATAACCAGTTTCTAAATTGTAATAATACCGTTTGTCCTAATATTCTCATTAAACGTTTAAGTCACAGTTAACAGTAGTTCTTATCTCAACGAATTTAATTCAGACTAAGTTCAGTAGAGACAGTTAGTAATTTAATTAGAAAATAGCCATTATTTTACGAGTATAATGCTCTTTATTTAGCTGAAGTAGTTACTAGTTTAATACTTGCATATTCTTTTAAGCGTGGCTATTGCATTTTTTTTAAATAAACAATTCATTATATAAAATTAAGAAAAAAAAACAATTACAAAATAATTTTTCTTAAAAAGAATAATTTACAAGATAAAGGTTATTGGTGACTGGTGTTACTAATAATCTAGGCATTTTTAACTGTATAAATGAAGTTAAGATGCTGACTTACTATGCCAATGTCACAGTTTCGATTCTCATGTAGAACAAGTGTTGACGCAATTCATAAATTGTTGTTGCCAGTCTGGGCCAAATTACCGATCACTTGCCGATCAAATTTTTCACATCACTAATTTACACCTGATATAGTTTTAGTTCACAATATGTATAATGTATATCAAACATAATTTCTTTAATAAACAGTTAATTTTTTCCTATTATGTAATGAAGATTTGCCCTACCCTCTGAACTAGTTATAAACTGTATCTCAGAGAATTAACAAAAATTTGTGCCAAATCAAATTAAATTAAATCTATAGAGTTGATTCCTATGAAAGGGAACCATGCCATCGCCACGTTAGGACAGCTTAGCGCCAGCAGCTGGAATTATAGGTGACCCAGGAAAGTGCTGCCATCCATTTTATCCCGTAGGCGATTTTTACAGCAGTCAAGTAAAAATGTCATTACCACATTGAAACTTTCAGTATGGTGACGGAGTAAATATACATTTTACCATTCAATATCTGGGCCTTGGGTATCGTAACAGGTGACTAAGGGATATAATACGCATATAAAATCGGTACAAGATAAGGTAAACTTAAAAAGCCTATAGCAAGCTCTCTGACCAGCATGGCATAGTTGATCAATTTCTCTCATATTACGGAGGAGGTTCAATCCGGTGGTAGCTTAACAGATTTGTTAGTTTTAACTTTAATTGTTTAATAATAATAGATTATAAACAACAGTGGTAGGACCACGCTGTGAGCAGCTCTCTGTGTACAGCCGCGGGCCGGTCCGTCCGCGGTAGTACCACACTCTCGCAGAAGATCGACGTATGAGTAATGGCAATGTGCTATTGCGCTTCGTTCGGTGAGCGAGAGAGCCGCAAGCCCAACTGGGGTGGGTTCGGGGTTTATATTGATAGGCAGCGGCCTAGCCATACCATTGACGAAGGTCCATGGGCGAGAGTGACACTTACCATCAGGTGTGCTGTCTGCTCGTTTGCCACCAATAAAAAATAAATAAAAGGAAAATAAACAATACAAAATTTTATGTATACAATCATTTTCTTTTTGTACTGGCAATGAACTTCTATTAAAAATGTGGGTTAAAATTTAATAACTAATATTGTAGCGGATAGATGTAATCTCTGTAATAACGATGGTTTGTTGGACGTGTGATACTTTAGTCCTCCCGTGACCATGAACGCTATAATGTACCTATTCGAAATGTCGGGAAATTAAAAATCAAATACAAATGCGATAGAATCCGTAAAAATAGTTTTATTTCAAATGTATTGCACATTTTACTCGCGTAAACATCAGAAATCATTAAGAAAATATCGAGTTCAGCTCGGTCAACCAGATATTTTGCTTATATATTCAAAGTCCAAATAAATGAATGAAACTTTATCCAAAAGAATTAAAGGCATCCCTTTAATAACACTTTGTTCCCTTATAATATAATTTTAATATTTCACGATCTGTTTGATATATAAAATTTCAATATTCGACACTATCGAACAACTGGTATGGAAAAAGCGACAAGGAATAGGTATTTTATTAATATTTCGTCTAATAGTATGAAGCATATTGTTCATAGTCCAATGATTTTCTCATTTATTGTACTATGAAAAACGATTTAGAAAATATTCTATTCGTTCTTTTATCAGCTTAAGACCCTATCGCTAGATAGATAAGCCTCCATACAATGAGGGTTAAGGACAATAACCACGCTTGTCAAGGAGGTGCACAAACGCTATTAGTGTTTTTTATCTGTCATAATATAGAAAATAAATAAGTAAAAATAGAAGACTACGGTCTTATAGAAAATTTTCCTACAAAACAAGGAAAACTCGAAACAAATCTTTGCGTAAAACAAATCGTGGTCCTTTTTATATATTATCATTCCCGTTGCGGCAATTCCGAAGTCCGGCCTCCGATTTGCATAAACTCCTCGAACGGCACCCTCTCGGCTCGGCTCTTATTAAATTTCTCGTGACCAGTAGATACTTTGAGCTGTAGAGAATCTGCTTCGGCCTTCCTGAATCTTCACGAACGCTGTGCTTTATGCGAATAATGTTTTTCAAATTGTGGACAGGTTATTATTTTTTTAATATATATTTCTCATTTTTATTTTATTCTAGATTATAGCCGTTCCATTGTATTATATGAGTAAGATATTTTTAAAAAAAAGTAACAAAAAGCTTTTAACATAATTTAGCTAAGTAGTGTTAGAGTGTATAATATAGTTCGTTAAAATGTAATCAATACTCTGTGTTTGCTGACGTTTACACGAATATTACATATTTGAAATAAAATAATTTTTACAGTGTTTATAAGACTCCTGGTCCCAAAAAAGTATGAAAATAGTTTTATTTTAAAATAAAATTTGTTTCATATCTATATTTAAAAAGCTGTGTGGTAGCAGCTACGAATACTACCAACTCTTACTTTGCTCGTGGATGTCGTAAAAGACGACTAAGAGCCTTATAACGACCTGGGCCAATTTCATCTGATGCCGTTTGGTCAACAAATACATTCCCAAGGAGGGTTGACGTCTGGCAGGTGGCCGGTCATAAATCTATTGCCAATAAGTTTTACAATATGTACTATGAAAAAGAGTACATATTGTATCGACCCCAAGTAATTGGGATAAGAGTAGGAGAATGATGATGATGATCTATAAAAAGAACATAAAATTAATTTTATCTCTAATTATTAAATACATATTTATAATTAATTATTGAGTAAGATTGTGGAATTTGCTGCCTGGTTCATAAGAGCGTTAGATATCAGATGTTCTTTCAGTTAATTCTCGGTGACAGCACGAAGATTTTCAGTGATAGTATTCTATGAGACTAACGTTTCCAAGAACTGAAATAAAATTTGGTAACAATTGAACATAACGCAATTGCGTGCAGACGCTGTTGCATGACAACTGCTGGGAAAACAAAAATATTTTTGATTTATTGTGGATATTATTAAAGCCACGTGAAAACGTATTTATTCTTTTTTTTTTAATTTTCTTGCGGTGGACTATGGATGCGGTCGCGCCCCGCCAAATCAGTCCGGGGCGACGGAAGAGGCGGCGCGCAACCCCATAGACCCACCCATGCAAGAACACCTCTTTTCGCCGTGCGAGCGAGCCACCGGTACCCAATCTTTGTCTTCGGTGGCCCGCCCGGCAGTTTACCCTCGCAGGTTCCCCTCGAGTCGATGTCCCGACAGCTTTCACCGTGAGACCCTCGTCCTCACGCGGTGGCTTCACTTCGGGTGACCGGACTATTCCCCGGTCCTATCACCCGATGCCTCGGCTAGAAAACGTGTTTATACTAATAATATTTGAAGACTAAACAAAACTATAACCTTGTAATTCATATGCTTGTTATTCGATGTCCAGGCTTAAGGATAATTTACAGTACGATATGCTTCGTGCTTTAAATTATAATGCTGCATTATTTTATGTAGGCGTCTTACAAATGCAGCGAGGATATGAGTTAGGGCACCATAAAGATATAAAGTATCCAGTTCTAATGTATTACATTCGACAGTAGCACTTCGATATTCTGCATTACGATTGTAACTTTGAGACGATTGATAAGATAAAACAAGAAATCATTTTATTGGATATATTTATGACTTAAGCGGATACTCTACGTAGGTATATTAACAGAGTAAGAATACAATTCACTACTTATCTGCGGGTGCAAGAAAAGACGACTAAGAGAAATAATTCGCTTACAATATTTATGAAAGAGAAAGCAAATTCAAAATAAAATTCTTAATAAATATGTTTGAGGAGCGTGATGTTTAAATCTATTTCCTACTTGTAACTGTATTTAGTGTTTTATTGTGATTGTAACTGTCCGTGATTCCACTGTAAGCCTTAGCAGAATATCAACGTTGCTTCGATGAAATGAAGTAGCACAAGCTGAGCTAAGATCTTTTTTTGTCTCTCAGTATATATTAGCATTTAGTTTTACTAGTACATAAGCTATCACTGTTCTACTTTTTTTCTTTCAAATATATTACATGTATGTGAGCAAAATAAATGTTTTTCTTTCTTTCTTTCTTCATATTGTGTAAGAGACTTCAGCCCTTGATGATATATTTCTGTCTTATGGTTTATCCTGCTCATTAAAAGTCTGTGTATGTGGTAGCTACGTAGAGCGGGTCTCTCACTTCCCACGAAGGGGGTTGAACGAAATGATGGAATGGATTAAATGTCATCAATTTTATAGTTTAGCTTAAATTTATGGTATAATCTAACACAGTGTTGAAATGTAGCTACCAAGAATTTGACAAGAAACTCGTGGCCTTCTTTTATTTTATTTTTATATAAAATTGTCCACGTATCTGATATTTAGTTTAGACACATAATTAGTATTGATTTATATTATTAAATTTGTGCAAGAATTAGTTTAATACATTTAATAATAAGAGATATTACTAAACATTATTCAGTACATGTTATTAGTCGATAATATCTACAAGACCTTCATGTCCCATTGTTCATTTGGTAGGTCGAAGTATAAACGTGTTGTGAGCTTAAGAATCGAATTAACATTTTAAATGCGAATCGATTCGATAGCGTTACTATTTGTTCTCGTAAAATAATCGTTTTCATCAACAATTACTAACTTTTAGGTAACCCCTAAAGAATATGAATAACACAAAGTTAATCTACTTGAACTTGACTTAATGTACTAGTATTTGACTGTACAGATGGTGTAGTGGTTAAGATAATGACTTACCGTGCCAGTGTTGGGTTCGATTACCACGCAGAATAATATTTTGTGCGATCCATAAACTGTTATTCTGAGTCTAAGTGTAATTAGTCTGCGTTAATTATATATTTGTGAAGTCCCCCACAAGGACTATTTTGTTAGTGCCATTTAAGGGTCGTTATATAATAAAAAAGGCATATGATGTAGGTACCAGGGCAGACCGAGACTAACTTACCTAGACCAGATTGGTCACGTACTGAAGGAAGGTGGAGTCAAGAGCCTCCGAAACCGGCGAGCGTGTATGAAGAGAATTATAAATGTTGAGGAAGCGAGTGAAGTATGCAAGGATAGAGTTCTCTGGCACTCTGTTCTCTCTATCTACCCTGCAAAGGATATGGCGTGATGGTATATATGTACGTAAAGGCATAAGGGTGTGAGTAATATTGGAAGTTTAAATGTTCTGTGTTGTTGTAATTATCAATCTCCAAATGTCCACTGTAGGACATAGTCCGTTATATATTTCCTTATTATACAAGTTACGTTGTCTTTCAATGTCATAAAATGGCCCGAAAAAGCTCAGCATTCTATGGAGATGACTATGCTCGATATTTCTTTACATGATAAAGTTCGCAGCACGTTGGACTTTTATTGTACAGGTTACATCGCTCATACAAGTGATGACTGTTGTGAAAGATTCTTGATAGGTAACCACGAATCGTGGTGTGGTGATGGATTAAAAATACAATTCACCACCTCCTTCTCTTATCTCCTTCTATTTATCTTACCTGTGGGTGATCGTAAGAGACGACTAAGGGATATAAAACGCATATAACAGCTATGCAAGAGAAGGAAAACTCGATACCAAACCCTATACCAACACACCTGACCAGCGTGGTATAGTAGGTCAATTTCCCTCCGAGAAGGCTCGAGCCCAACAATGGGACATATATGAGCTGAAATGAAAAAATGATAAACCACGAATCGGATGACGCAATGTACAACGATCCGCACTAGGTAGACTGACGTCATCTCAAAAGAGTCACAGGAAACTCTTGGAGGCAAAAGACCGTTCTGAGTAGCATTCTCGTGGGAGACCTGTGTCTAATAGTAAAAGTCTACGAGTTGATGGACGGATGGATATAAGTTACAATCATGAAGATTATTAGGTAGATTATGAAGCGAAAAATCATGTCACAAGCGGGATTCGAACCCGCACCTATTGGGAGTTCGGCCCAATCGTGCTGCCACTTACACATCCGTGAACTATTGTAGGATAGTCAAATCTCGCTTCATATCACATTTACGTCTCTAAGGTGACGCGCGCCATCTACCCGACAATATTTACACATTGTGTAGGCTTAATACTTCAAACTTGGGGTACTATCCCAGAAACCTCCACGCGGTGTACCCTGGGTGCGGACGGCGGTCCCCAGTTCTTCTGTTGTACTGTCGTCCGTAGCAAATATCTGCGCGATTTCGCTCCTTACTCTACTACAGTCGTAGTAGAGGGTATAGGACGCGAAATATTGGGACGGGCTCAGTCACTCATTCATTTGAGGGCTGGGCAGGCACACGCCACCGCCCACACATCGTAAACCTGATTCTTTGCTTGTCTTAGTTTCAGGAGCGAGGGTCTTGGCTTAACCGCCCGGACCGCGAGGAAGACAACCTCTATAAAGAGTTCGAAGTAACATTCGGACTCGGAAATCACCCAGAATCTTAAGTTCTGGCGTGCGGCGAGAAGATGCATGGCAGATGGGTTGTTCTGTCGTTAGCACGCTCCAGCCAGGGTACCGGCTGACCCCCTGGTTGGTAAATGTAGGCTTGCCCGGGTAAAGGGATCTCTGCCCGGGTCGACGCAATGTATCTCCCATTCTCGTGGGAATCAAATGGGTACTCAAAATTTAAATAAAACCGACGGGGATTGTAGCGATCCTCACCCCAAGGCCCGGTCAAGCCGATCAAAAACTGACCAAGACGACGCCTCGTCCTCAGGACTTGAGGCGTCCGCCGAGGGCCCGGCACAAACCGTGGAGGCCCAGAAGAAGAAGAGGAGGTCGCCTCGAAAGTCTCGGGGCAACGGCCTGAGCCACAAAAGGCGGCTGGAGGAGCGGCGAGCGCGCAGGGAGGCTGCCGCCGCTGAAGAGAAGAAGGACGGTAGACTCGCAGCAGAGCCGTCGACGGACGAGGGCGACAGCGATGTCGCAGAGCCGTCCGAAGACGAGGGCGGCGGATCTACCGTCAGAATGGACGAGGGCGGTGATATTCCCGCAGGGCCGTCCAAAAAGGACAGTGGGTCGGCTGGTGAAGGCCCCACTAGGTCGTCGGCGCGTCTAGCAGCAAAGACGCCGCCGGCGACCGCGACTAAGAAGGAGGAGGCCCTCCCCTCGCAGGTGCGAAAGCGCCCCCTGAGTAAGGGAGGCAGCTCGAGCGCCGAAACCGAGGGGAGCGTGGCCAACATGCCTCCACCCAAGATCCAGGCCTCCCGAAGAGGGCAAGGGACCTCGGTCATGGAAAGGGCGGCGGCGGTCGCTGTCCGCGCCGGCGAGGCCACGGATCTGCAGGCCGAAAATGTCCGCCTTAGAGGCGAGATGTCAGGCCTGCGGACCCGAAACCGGAACCTGGGCGACATGCTGGCGGAAATGCGTCGCGCAAACCGCCAGCTGTTGATAGACGTGGCCGACCTCAAGGCGCAGGTGGCGCTGTTCGTGTCACCCGCGCCAGCCGCGCTATCGGCCAGGGCCGGATACTCGGCGGCCGCTGCGGCGCCGACGGCGTTGGGTGATGGCGTCAGCGTCACACCCGTCCCCGCGGCGAGGAAGACGCCTGCCGCCGCGAAGCGCGCGCCGCCGGCTGACGCTGGCGCGGTCACCGCGGTGAAACTCCCTGTTCCCGTGGTGAGGTTGACGCCTTTCCCCGCGGACCGCTTGCCGCCGGCTAGCGCCCCTGCGGCGCCAAAGCCGCCAGGCGCCGTAGAACGGGCCCCTAAGGAGGCTCAGCCGACCCCGTTTGAGGTGGGAGGCATATCGGACGAGGCCCTCGCCAAAATCATCGGCGCAGTGGGCAAGCTCGTCGATGCGCGCTTCGCCGTTCTGGAGGCGAGGTTGCCTCCAGAACCACGTGTCCGACCACCTCTCGCCGCGGACAAGCGGCCGCATGTGGCACCAGCCCCCGCCCCGCTGCCTTGTCAGGGTGGCCGCGTGGGGAGCTACGCCGCGGCCGCGGCCGGGCCTAAGCCCAAAGGCCCCGGCCCAGCTCCGAAGGGACCCGCCCTGAGGAGGAAGACGGCTCCGGCTCCTGCAGGACCGCTGAAGTCGCCCGCAACAACACCGCCGGCGACGACCAGCGAGGCCGCGACGAGGCCTTCCGCGTCTGGCACGACTGCCGTACCCGAACAGGGTTGGCAGGTAGCCGAACGCTACAGAAGGAGTCGCGGCCAAAGGAGGAGAGCGGAGGCCAAGCGCGCCGCTGAGGTCCCCGCTCCTCAGGCAGGAGCCGGACAGAAGAAGAGACCGCGCAAGGGGCTCAACTCGCCGAAGACGGCCGCAGTGGTGATCACTGTGCTGCCCGAGGCGGCCGAGAAGGGCCTCAGCTACGAGGCCGTCTTGAGGAAGGCCCGGCGGGAGCTAGACGTCTCCGATATTGGAGGCGTCGAAGCCAGGACCCGCAAGGCCCGGACGGGGGCTCGAATTCTCGAGTTCCCAGGGGCCGAGGGCGCCAAGACGGCCGACAGCGTGGCCGAGAAGCTGAGAGGTTTGTTCGCCGAGGAGGGTGGCATCAAGATCGCCAGGCCCGTCAAGTGCGCCGAAATGCGCATTTCGGGTTTGGACGATTCAGTGACGGTGGAAGACATCCGGGAGGCTATTGCCTCGAAAACCGGGTGTCCCATAGACACCGTCCGGGTCGGTGCCATTCGTCCCGGTCCGGGTGGCGTAGGTGCTGCCTGGGCGCAGTGCCCGGTGGAGTCGGTCAGGCAACTGGCCGGCTCAGGCAGGCTCCTCGTGGGCTGGAGCTCGGCGCGGGTAACCGTGCTTGAGCACCGGCCTGCGAGGTGCTACAAGTGCATGGCGGTCGGACACACTCGACCGACGTGCACTAATTGCTTCGACTGCGGCGGATTGTGTTTCCGCTGCGGTCAGACCGGGCACGTGGCGGCATCTTGCGCCGCCCCGCCCCACTGCCCCGCGTGTGCGGCGGGCAATAAGCCCGCCAAGCACCGCATGGGCTCTGGGGCGTGCAAACCTCCAGCTTCGGCCCCAAAGGCGCGGGGCGGCCCTACGACCACGGCCGCTCCCGCTCCTAGCGCGGTCCAATCGCCCGCTGGCGAGGAGGTCATGGACACAACCCGATAATGGGTACACCAGCCATGCACCCCCTCCTGCAGGCCAACACCAACCACTCCGCCGGAGCGCAGGATCTCCTCCTGCAATCCATGGCGGAGTGGTCGATTGGTGCAGCCGTAGTCGCGGAACCGTACGCCGTGCCTGATCGCCCCAATTGGGTGGTCAGTCGAAACGGTACCGCGGCAATCGTCGTCTCAACGCAGCGGCACTTCCCGTCCTTGTCCCTTTTGGATAGGGGCGAGGAATTTGTCGCGGCGGAGTGGGGAGGGGTCACGCTCTACAGCGTATACCTCTCCCCCACTAGGAGGATGGACGATTTCGGGGCCTCACTCACCACCTTGGAGGCCTCGATACGGCGACTGGCACCGGGCCTCGTCCTGGTTCTGGGGGACTTTAACGCCAAATCCACGGCGTGGGGGTCCCCTATGACGGACGACCGCGGGCGGGCGGTCAACGAGTGGGCGGCTTCACTGGGCCTCTGTGTTCTGAACAGAGGCTCGGTGAACACGTGTGTGCGGCGGCAGGGCGGGTCGATAGTGGACTTATCGTTCGCTAGCCCCGCTGTCGCGCCACGGGTGAGGAACTGGAGTGTCCTGGAGGAGGCGGAGACCCTGTCGGACCACCGGTATATCCGGATGGAGGTCTCCCCCCGGGAACCCGGTAGGGGTCACAGGGCGGACGGAGCTCCCGCGTTTCCGCGGTGGGCTGTGGGTCGTCTTGACAGGGATCTACTGGCGGAGGCGGCTATTGTCAGCACGTGGCTGTCCTCACCACCCCCAGCGGACGGAGTGGACGCTGAGGCTGTCCGCATTCGCAGTGCGTTAACGCAGATCTGCGATGCGGCCATGCCCAGAGTGCGGCGGCGTCCACCTCCGAGGCAGGGGGTCTACTGGTGGTCCCCAAGACTGGCGGACCTTCGTGCGGCGTGTATCAGTGCCCGAAGGTCCTACACCCGCAGCCGGCGGCGTCACCGCGACGTCGAGCGGGAGGGCCAGCTGTACGAGGCGTACCGCAGTGCGCGGACTGCCTTTCGGCTGGCCATCCGTGCCGCCAAGGGCGCGAGTTGGCAGGAGATGCTGGACGGTCTCGACCGTGACCCCTGGGGTCGCCCATATCGCGCGACGCTGAACAAGCTTCGCGCGCGCCCCCCCCCCCCCTCACCGAGACCCTCCAGCCCGACTTCCTTCGTAGGGTGGTCGAGGAGCTGTTTCCACGGCAGTCGGAACACACGCCCCCGGTCATGGCTCCGCCAGATCAGGACCGGGAGGCCGACGACGACGAGAGTGTTCCGCCCGTGACGGAGTCGGAAGTGGGGGCGGCCGTGGCGAAGATTCGTTCCGCCACCACGGCCCCCGGCCCGGACGGAATTCCAGTCCGGGTGCTGACGTCGCTCCTCGAGCACTTCGAGCCTCGCCTCAGGCAGCTGTTCAACGCCTGTCTGACGTCTGGACGGTTCCCTGAGTGCTGGAAGGAAGGGAGGTTGGTTCTCCTGCCAAAGCCGGGACGGTCCCCGGATTTGCCGTCGGCCTACAGGCCCATCGTGCTCCTCGACGATGTGGGTAAGCTGCTGGAGCGTGTGCTCGCTGCCCGCATCGTCCGACACCTGGAGGAGGTGGGGCCCGATCTGTCGGACGCTCAGTATGGGTTTCGGAGGGGGCGTTCGACCATCGGGGCCCTATTACGCCTGAGGCAGGTGGCCGCGGAGGCCGTCGCCGGGAAGGGAGTGCTGTTGGCGGTGTCGTTGGACATCGCCAACGCATTCAATAGTCTGCCATTCGGCTGCATCAGGGAGGCGCTCCGGTTCCATGGAGTGCCCCTGTACCTCAGGCGGCTGGTGGCAGACTATTTGGAGGGCCGCAGTATCCTCTGCGCGGGTCCCGCAGGGGACATTGTGCGGACGCCCATGTCGTGCGACGTTCCACAGGGGTCGGTTCTGGGGCCGACTCTGTGGGACATCGGGTACGACTGGGCGTTGAGAGGGAGTCTCCCCCCCGGGCTGAGCTTGGTGTGCTACGCTGACGACACGCTCGTCACAGCCCGGGGCAGGACACTCGAAGAGGCGGCGAGCCTGGCCACTCTCGGCACCGAGGAGATGGTCAGGCGGATCGAGGCGCTGGGGCTCAGGGTGGCCCTAAACAAGACGGAGGCCCTACTTTTCCATGGGCCCCGTGTGAGGCTGCCCATCGGCGCCTCGATAGTGGTAAACTCCATCCACATCAGCATCCAGGCCCATATGAGGTACTTGGGTCTGGTGCTCGACGGGCGATGGTGGTTCCGGGAGCATTTCCGACAGATTGCTCCCCGGCTTGTCGGCGCGGCGTCCGCCCTTTCTCGACTCATGCCGAATGTGGGCGGACCCAGTTTTGAGGCCCGACGGCTGTATGCGGGGGTCATCCGCTCGATGGCCATGTACGGCGCACCCGTGTGGGCGAGGGCTCTGAACGCCCAGCTCAGGGCGGTTCTGTGGAGGCCACAGAGAGCCATGGCGGTCAGAGCCATTCGCGGGTACCGCACGGTGTCGACAGAGGCGGCGTGCCTGTTGGCCGGGACACCCCCGTGGGACCTAGAGGCGGAGATGCTCTCCGACCTCTACCGGCGGGTTATCACAGCGCGCGAGGAAGGTGGCTCCCCATCGTTGAGCGAGATAGCCACCTGGCGCGTGGATGCCCGCCGAGACGTCATCGCCCGTTGGGCTACGCGGCTGGAGAGGCCTAGGCACGGTGTGGAGACCGTTGAGGCCCTCCGGCCCGTATTGATAGAGTGGATGGAGCGGCGGCACGGAGTCCTCACCTTTCGGCTGGTGCAGGTATTGACGGGGCACGGGTGTTTCGGGTTGTACCTGCACAGGGTCGTGTATAGGGAGTGGACTCCGGCCTGCCACCACTGCAGGAGTGACGAGGACACGGCGCAACACACGCTGGAGGTGTGTCCGGGATGGGAGCGGCAGCGCCGTGACCTCGTCGCTGTCATCGGTGCCGACCTGACGCTGCCGGCCGTCGCGAGAGCGATGGTCGACAGCATCAGGAACTGGGACGCGGTCGCCGCCTTCTGCGAGGCTGTCATCTCGCAGAAGGAAGCGGCGGAACGGGCTAGGGAGGATTCCCGCGCCCCGGGCCGCCGCCAGCGGCCGGGGCGGCGCAGGCGCGAATACCTGCGCCTGATGCCGCCCTAACCGAGGCTTCGGGTGATCGGACCGGGGAATTGTCCGGTCACCCGACGTGAGGCCACCGCGTGAGGGCGACGCCCTGACGGCGAAATCTGTCGGGGCGTCGACGAGAGGAACCCGCGAGGGTGAACCGCCGGGCGGGCCACCGAAGTTAAAAATCGGGTCCCGGTGACCCGCTCGCACGGCGAAGAGAGAGGAGTTTTTACGGTGGGTCTATGGGGTCACGCGCCGCCTTTTCCGTCACCCCGGACCGATTTGGCGGGGCGAGACTAATCCATAGTCCACCAAAAAAAAAAAAAAAAAAAAAAAAAGGCTTAATACTTCAAACTTTGCAATTAGAATTGTATTAAACGATGACACAACCTTGTTATTCAAATTACTGAAATTTAGCATTTAATATGCTTAATTATTTATAAAAACCCGATTATGAAGCGAAAAATGATATCACAAGCGGGATTCGAACCCGCACCTATTGGGACCCCTTCCTTTCTCTCCTCCATTTTATAATAATGTAAAATTTAAATTAATTTCATTAGTAAGGGCTAAAGTATTTATTCAGCCGATTATGCGTGCTGGGCGGGTATTAATTTACAGAATAACATGCTGGTATTCGATCAACAAATTTATAAGCAATATAAAGGCGGGCCTATTGACGCTATATACCTATGTATATCAACGTGGTCTTATAATCTCATGTTTTGTTTTTAAGACATGCATTTTTAATAAGAACTTAGCGCAGTTAGTTAAAAAGCTGTGTGGTATCGACTTCAAATACTACCAACCCTTACTTTGCTTGTCAATGTCGTAAAAAACGACTGAGAGTCTTATAACGACTTAAGCCAACTCCATCTGATGCTATTTGGTCAACAATTACATTCAAAAGAGGTTTGACGGCAGGCAAACGGCCGGTCATAAAACTATTGCCAATAACTTCTACAATATGTACTATGAAAGAAGAGTACATATTACATCGACCCCAAGTAATTGGGATAAGAGTAGGAGAATGATGAGTGCAGTTGGCGAACAGTCTATTATTGAAAAGATCGTGCCGATCACTGTGATGAACTCACGATACCGCCAGTATCGTGAGTATTAAGTCGGTGTTTTTTTAGTAGAGTAAGTATATAATTTACTAACCCCTTTCTTACACGTAGGCGATAGTAAAAACTTTTTAAACATTGGTGTTTCCTATCGATCCACAAAAACACCCAAATAATACCCAGACTCAGAATTATTTGTGGATGTCACAAAGAATCGTCTTATATGGGCATTGTATCCAAACACATTTGGCAGGAGAGGTTAGCAGCTAGACTACTACTGTCCAATCATATTATAATATGGACTGTAAATAGATTTGTAAGGATGAATAAACAATTTTAATAAGTATTTCATTATCTAAGTCTGTACTTACAGTATAACTGTTTAGCTGTGTGGTAGCGGCTACGAATACTACCAATTCTTACTTTGCTCATGGATGTCGTAAAAGACGACTAAGAGCCTTATAACGACTTGGGCCAACTCCATCTGATATCGTTTGGTCAACAAATACATTCCCAAGGAGGGTTGACGTCTGGCAGGCGGCCGGTCATAAAACTATTGCCAATAATTTTGACAATATGTACTATAAAAGAAGAGTACATATTGTGTCGACCGCCAGTAATTAGGATATGATTAGCAGAGAGAGTAGGAGAATAATGACTTACAGTATAACTGTTGATAATTTTTTTTATAAAGAGAAGGACATCTAAAATTAAATTCTATACATGGTATGGTTAGTAAACTATCCTTCCATTTTGATTAAGACTTGAGCCCAAAATGAAAACTTTAAAAGCCCTAAATAAAGAAAATAATACAGAGTTTCACTTTATAATTTCAACGAACGATATCTCAACAGAAAATCTCGAACATATAAAAGTTAAAATGAGTTGAATACAAACAATGTGAATACAGCTTAAATTTTGTAAACACGTTTGATCGAGTTATGTATTATTAATGAACACATAGGTAATTATAGGGCGCTGAGATTTATTTGCTTCGACTAAAGTACTAATAGTACAGGATGTTTATAAATAAATTACATGAATATTTTCTTTATATTGAGTTGCGGTATGGTGAGGGAGAAAGAATACAATTGTTCGATCCTTATTCAATCCGATATGAAAGATATAAGTATATTAAGCATACAATATCACGTAAAGAGAATGAAAACTAGAAAAAAATCCCATGTCAAACATTGCCAGCATGTTGTAAATAGACAAACTTTTCTCATTTGAAGGAGTCTCATATACAATAAATAGTATTTGGTTATACCTTCCACTATATGGCTTGAGAACTATAAAAAATCCACTCTTATTCTTCGCTGTTTAAAAGAGGAAACAACAATACTTTTAATTTATTATATACTTTTTGTGTTTATTACTCAAGGGTAAATTTACTACAATCTTTTGGATATATGAAGATTAAAATTTTCTTTTTTGACTCTGAGGAACTATACAGAAAATTTGAAGATACTTTTGATTGAGTCAGAATTTGTACTCTGAGTCATGAAATTGTAATCTTTTTCCATTATTGCATAGAGAAATTATATAAAGCTAAACTAAACAGTTTTAAGAAAATACTTTTTATTTTTTCACAAAGCGACTGGCACCAAAACACAGTGACCTATTCTAGGCATGATAATACTAATAGTTTAGTATTCAACAAGTTGACTTCTTATTGACTCTAGAGTTGGGCAGAATAGTTAACATAACTATATCACAAGACTCGAAGAAACTTTTAATAGTAGCAAGGCCACACTATTAATAGATTTCTGTCTACAGCCACGGGCTGGTCCATGCGGAGTAGTATCACACTTTCGCAGAAAATTGAGGTCTGAGTAAGCCGGCAGCCCAAATTCCTGGTCAGTTTGGGTAGTAGGCGCTGGCCTAGCTGTACTTTTGGTATTGCAAAGATCCATGAGCAATAGTAACACTTACTACGAGGTGTGCTGCTTGCTCGTTTGTAACCATAAGTAATAAAAATAAATAAAGAAATTGACCCCTGTGTAAGGTATATTGAAATTATATTTTATTATGTATTTTTAAGAAGAAGGGGAATTTTAAGAAGCAAGGGGAATAGCTGTACAACTATCTTCACCCCTTTTTTCCTATGGGCGTTATAAGAATCGTTTAATTATGCATGCTCTGTCCTGGGAAATGTATAACACCTCACTGTAATCGCCCACCCACCTGCTAAGCGTGGAAATTATGGCACTATTTCTTGATTTGTAGGTTGTTTTGTGTGATGGCTAAGTAAGAATGCAATTCATCCCTCCTATTTATTTTCTCCTATGGATGTTGTAAAACATTAAGGTATATAACATGCCTTTAATATCCATGCATAAGAAGGAAATATCCAAATAAAACACTATAATTACCCGTCTTACCAGCGTTGCTTGGTAGGTTAATTTGTCACCTATTATGGAAGAGTTTTGAGCTCTCTAGTAGGAAGTATATGAGCTTAGAGGAGGGGAGGCTTATGTCTAAGAGTGGATGGTGCAATCCTGAATCATGATGATCAAGTTTAAAAATGACCATGATTTTGGAATCACTCTGTATAAAATCGAACTCACACACGATTTCTAAGAAAAAAGGTGGCACAATCGCTGCGTGGGGCCTTTAATTGAGATATTCTCTTTAATTTGTATTATTTATTTTTATTGAGAAATAGTAAAGGTGGATTTTTCTCATTTGAATATTCCATCCCAACATTCATCAGCCTATGGTAGTCGTTTGTTGGCAATAGACCTAACGGGGATTATAACTGCCACCTTTGTAGGCGGAGTAGAATCACAGTTGGTGTTATAAATTTCTTCAAATACTCATTGTACTAGTGAGCTGTGTTGTAGCGGCTACAAATACTACCAACCCTTACTTTGCTCGTGGATGTCGTAAAAAACGAGTAAGAGCCTTATAACGACCTGGGCCAACTTCATCTGATGCCGTTTGGTCAACAATTACATTCCCAAGGAGGTTGGATGTCTGGTAGGCGGCCGGTCACAAAACTATTGCCAATAACTTTTACAATATTGCCTCTTTGCTTCAATAATGTGTTATCTTGAAAAATGACATTTTAGAGTAGTCTTTTTCAAGTTTCAAAAAGTAATTATTTCGCAACGAATATTTTTTTATCGTAAATCTGATTTAATTCATAGATGATTTAATTATAAGTTAATGAAATAATTAAAATCATAGCTTTATATATTAATTATTTTTGAAACTTGAAAACACTCCTCTAAAATTTAATTATTCAAGATTCATTAATTATTGAAGCAAAGAGGCGAATTATGTACTATGAAAGTAGAGTATATATTGTATCGACCCCAAGTAATTTTAATTGCATGTGTAGCGTATTATTTTATCTCCAACAAGCATTAGTATTATCGCAAAACTTGTCATTAAAAAAGTACGTAGTAGTATTAATAACAGTTTCTCTTTCATTAATTGGAAAATAAATAAAAATTCATCAAATTTCATCAATATTGCTAGAACGTGACTTGATTTGTTATACGGCATGTTCTATTTGTGACTACGGAATATTTTAAATTTTATTATTTATTCACCATACATGCTAAGAATACCTAATGTCTTAGTTTAGTTATAGTAATTTTGGATATCTTCTTGTATGTACATCTTACTATACTTATCTTAGCCGTGGGTTATGTAAAATACGACTAAGAGGTATCATATGCTGCATAAATGTTCTATGCGAGAGAAGGAGACCTCAAAACATAGCCCATACAAAATCGTTGGACCAGTGTGGTTACCAGACCATGTTCTGCTTCCCATTGTAGTGCCATTGGCCCGGGCTGAGCAGTGGGATGTATAAGCTAAGATTGTGAACTGATGAAATTGTTAAACTAGCTACTACTACCATCTGGGTGGGTTAAAAAATGGTTAAAAATTGTTCACGTAGAAATTGCGAAAGTTTAATTAATATACCTAGCCTTGCCATACATACTGTAACATAGATTTTTTTCTATTGCAAGTAACATATATTATTTTTACAGTGTATTAGTATAAAATATAAAAACTTAATTGTTAAAATTTTCTCAACCGAAATCAAAAATTTTCTGTGACCTCCCTTTGGGCACCGCTTCAGTAGTTATTTCGATTTTACTACCTTATTTTTTTCTAAATTATTTTATAGTTAAGAAATGACCAGTATGTCTCTTATAGGCAATCCTAAGTTATCTTTTAAAATATGCGACATGGTTCTCGGTGCTATCTTCATCTCCCAAGACAAAATCTTTTGCTTTCGAACAGGATTTCTTCGAATTCTTTCCCTTACTGCTTTGACCACCCTTTTCGTGCGAACACTACGTGGACGGCCAGATATTTTTCTGTCACAGATAGAGGAGGTCTCATTGTACCTATTAATAGCACGGTACACAAACATTTTACTAATACCAAGCGTATGGCGAGTTTTAAAAATTGGCTCCATACCTACTTTGTGTAATACAATAACAGCGATTCGGTTCTCTTCATCAGCCCACTCCATTTTAATATCGCAAAATATTGTATAATGTATCGGCGCCAAAATGAGAAAACACAATGAACAATCATATAAAAATGACAGATTCCAAATTCAAATGTAATATTTTGCTTACTTTTAATTGTAACAATATTTATGGCCAGACTAAGTATTTGTATTTCTCCAAAATTCATACATACATCAAAAATAATATAAAATCAATTTCTGAATTGCAATGTTATTAAATTATTAAAAAAAAACTTAAGTATGTAATGTGATAGAATTTTCATAAAAGGTGATCGGAATTAGATCACATTTTTTTTGGAATAGGCAGACTATGTTACTTTCTGTAGTATCAGTTATCGGTCAGTGAAAACCTCATTAGAATCGATCCAACCGTTGCCGAGACCAACCTTATTGTTTTTTTTTTCATGGAATCATAATACATTGTCTGAAATAATAGTCGCTGAAGAAGTCAGTTAAATTATCCATCACATCAATTTCAGTCTAACCATTTCGAAGATTAGCCTAAAAAACACACAGATAGACTCAAATTAAAAAAATATATACTTTAATTTTGTGTTACTTTCATATACGAAGATTTATTAAAAATTGTTGCGCCAGTATTAATACACATCTCAATATTATTCTTGTAAATGATTATTTATACATGTAAGTCAGAAATAATTTAAATATCTCTTGGGCAATTCTGTTTCATTTGGAATGAATCACTTCCTTTCATGTTTGCCACCTACGTACAATTAAGTATTTAAATGACAATTTACCATTCATGTTGACGATAATTCTGATTTTTTATTTACACAAATGTAGCAACTTTAATCAACTTTATAGTGTTATCATATTAAATTACTTTTTTTTTAACTTTATCGACTGAATTTCTTAAATATCAATCAAAAGACACTTGCACTTGCAATTTTAAATTAAGTTCTAATATTCTATAATATAACTATAATTATAGGTAATCCTTTTGGGGTAAATTTTTATTGTAAGGTTGATGAGATATCCTGATTATTATTTTAGTTAGTTAAATACTTCAAGTGCTGTAACGTATAATATTTAAGACGTTGAGATGACTTCTGATAGAACTGTATGGCTGAGATGACATATTGCATCGAGCCCAAGAGTTGGATGATACTAATGATGATGATGATTTAAGATGTATGTAATATGTATTTCAAAACTGTTTTGTAAATAAAAAAATTTTTGAAGTAGAGAAGCTACTAGTATTATTGTATATCTGGTAAAGCTTTCCAGTATTTTTTTCTTCTATGTTACCTATTACTGCAATTTGTATTACACAGTTTTTATGTCGTGACGCAGTATGAATACAATTCACCATCCCTACGGACTAACCGTGGTTGTAGTAAAAAACAATAAAATTGAAGTGTATATTTGTAATTCCAAATTAACATCTTTTCACTAAAATGCATATGAAAGTATAATATAAATAAAAATATTTTTTTTAATTTTTTCCTCTGTCTGTACGTCTGTTTGTTCCGGCTAATCTCTGAAACAGCTGGATCGAATTTAATGGGACTTCTACTCGCAGTTATACGTACCTGTTATAAGGAGTAATTTATTATACATTTATGTTAGAAAAAAAAGATATAGAGTTCCGCCAAAACAAAATTCAAACCATTAAAAGACACCGAATGACACCGATTACACGACTGAAGCCTGGGAATGGGCATATGCTATCTTTTTATGAACAAACCATGCGGGGGAAGCCATGGGCGAAAGCTAATTGAGGAATATGATGTGCATATGACATCTATGCATAAGAATGAAAACTCGAAGTTAAACCCTGTTCCAACCCAGACGGTCATACGACCAGCGTGGTATAGTAGATCAATGTCTCTCCTATAGTGGAGAAAGTTCGATTCCACTAGTGTGTCCGTATATGTGCTGTGATTATGATGATAATATTATACAGATTGCGAAGTAATCTAAGTAATGTACGTAGCTTTAGCCCTTAGCTTAGTAAGTTTTACTGCCATCCATGGACCTTTACAATACCAAAAAGTACATAAATTTATTAAGAAGAGGTAACTTTAAATATAATGATCCCGATGAGTTTCTTGTTGTATCTTCTTAACTTGCCACCGCAATCCAATCCGGTAGTAGATTATAAGATTAACATCAATAAAAATATAAAATTTACAATAAACTAACCGCTCTTATAGAGCTTATACATAATAACTGATTTAATTAGATATAATGCGAACAAAATAAATAAAGAATATCAGTTTATTCCGTCAATCAGCCTATCAAACTCCACTGTTTTATACTTGTTAGTCGTCTCAATTTATACACGTCCCACTATTGGGCTCGAGCCTCCTTCAAAGGGGAGGGATATTAACCTACCACGCTGGACTGGCGTGCTGGTATAGTGTTATTTTTTCGGTTTTTCTTCTCTATCATAGATGTTATATGTGTTTTATATCCCTTCGTCGTCTCTTACGATCACCAACGGGTAAGATAGAGGGTGGTGAATTTTATTCTTACTCCGTCACCACACGGAATATCCACAATACTTCTTATATCCATGTGTAAAACTATGGAAACGCCTCAAGTAAATAATACCATAATGTCGATTATGAGATCGTAGTTGAACAAAGAAAAAAAAGAAGAAAATGAAACAAAAGAGAAAGAATTTATTTAGAGAAGCTTGCATCACAATAAACATTAAAACTTAAAAAAATATATATTAAGCATATAATAACATTGGTTTTTTAGCAATAGCTCTATGGTTTTTATTTTCTTTTAATTTTTTTTTCATTTATAATGGCGGCAAACAAGCAAGCAGTACACCTGATGATAAGTGTCACTACCACACATATACCTTTGTAATGCCAAAGCTATAGCTAGGCCGCTGCCTACCAATACAAACCCCAAACCCACCAAGTTGGGCTTCCGGCTCTCTCACTCACCGAACGAAGTGCAATAGCACATTGCTATTACTCAGACGTCGATCTTCTGCGAGAGTGTGCTACTACTCCAGACGGACCTATCCGTGGCTATAGACAGAGAACTGCCAATAACGTAGTCCTACCATTAACAAAATCTATTCTTCTCTGTTATAATACCATTATTTCTTTAATTAATAGCAGAATAAAAAGCTAATACCATGATTACAGTCGTGTTTTTGTGCAATATATAAGTCAAACTCTTAACATAATTAAAATTATAGTAGATAAACTGTTGCTGATATTATGTACATTATTTGTACTTGGTGTATAATTTTCATTGCTGCCGATATGTTACAGGAATGCCCCCTTTTTTTTCATAGCGGGCTATAGTCTAAACGTGGCTATGGTTTAAACTGGAAACAAAGAACAGTACTGCTAGAGCATCAACCTCACGTGGTCGACCTTTTTACAAGTGGCGGACTTATTTCCGGTCTAGTCACGCACACCTCAGCTACAGCGGCATCACAGGTACTTGCGCTTAATCTCCCGATGCACTGGCGACAAAGTGTGTAAGCATGGAGAATCTCCTCCTTTGATAATAGAATACCATTAGTGAGCATTCAGCTGATTTTGAAGACACCAACTAAAAAATAATATGTAGTGACTAATTTTAGTTTTAATCCATAACCAATAGGCGAAACGCGCAGTACTATAGTATATATACATTTTAAGAAAAAATATGGGATGTTGTCATCTTATACTCATAATATTATCATGCCAATATGACTGGCTAGTCACTCCTAGTAAGTAAACAAAAAGATTATAAAGAAGTTGATTTTTAAATTAACTTTTTTATTATCACTAACCACATCTGAATCTTATCTTTTGATCTCTCTGTATTGAGTGTAACCGGCTCTTTATATCGGTTGATGTTTGTTCTTCAACGTTTTTACGAGATTTCGCTGGATTTAATATGTATCAGAGCATTTATTACCACTTTATTACGTCTGCGGTTCGCCCACGAAGTTGTCTTATTCTTATTACAAATGAATTGATATTATTCAGCTTTTGTTATGAAAATAAATTCAATCAATCTATTTTTGTATCAATAGATGAATAATTTCCTAAATTATAATTAAATTATACCAGAATACAATAATAAGTTTTCATTCTGTTATGTTGGACTCAAAGATATGTACAGAAACTATGATATGTACGTTCCAATACTGGATTCCAGACTCCTCTGCAATAGGATGGAAATTGACTATATCACACTGGGCAGATGGGTGGGTTTAAGGTTCCAATCCAATTTTCCTTTTCTTGCATAATAACATTTTCTTTGTGATCCTTCTCCGATTCAAGTGAGTGGTGACACATTTAATACTTACCGCTCAGTTTATAATTAATAAACGGATGGATAAAATGTCCTAGTGTTAACTTAATTTTACTTCAAGACGTGAAATTTTCTAACTGTGCCTGTTTTTCTTTTCCAATTATATTTCATGTGGATTACAAGATATTGAGGGTCAACCCTTAGTATAGTTTCTGACGACTATTGTAGATCCTAGTCTGTCTTTAGTGTGTATTTTTCAGACAAAATCCCTCCATAAAAATTATACCCAGACTAAGAATATAAGAATAATAATTTTTTAATCCCTTAGCTTTAGCCTTACCTACTATATATATACACTACCGTCCAAAAGTTTGGAAGCACACCTGTTTTCAAACAAAACAAATAAATGCCGACTAATAGCGGTAAAAATTAGCAATAATCTTAAATTTTACAACCTTTTACGACTGTCTACACAAACACAAAAGGATTATTATCCTACATTCATCAAGTTTTATGGAATTCCTTAATATTGACGAAACACGTGTTTTATGACTTAATCCGTCGGCTACTTTATCCTATGCAATGGTGTAGTTTTATTGATAATGTTTGCTGGTTTTAACTTTTTTAGACCTTATTCAGTCGCACTTGAGCATTGGCACGTGAAAGTTGTGATATTAACATTGTCTGTATTCGAAAGATATCGGCTACTACTTTGACCGTATTTTTTCTTCTGAAAATGGCAAAACGCAAGCAAATCACGCTTGAACAGCGAAGCGCTATTTGCACTCTACGCGAGGAAGGATACAGTGAACGTCAAATCGCAGAAAGGCTCGGAATTTCTTGTAAACGTGTCCACTATACCCTTGCTAGAAAACAAGAAACGGGGAAAAATGAAGATAGAAAGAGATCTGGTAGGCCCAAATCCACAACAAATCAAGAGGACAACTTCATTAGAGTTCTTTCTAAACGGAATCGACGCTTAACTGCACCACAGATCACTGCAGCTCTGAATGATACGCGAGAAACACCCATTTCAACAACTACTGTTAAAAGACGCTTACTGTCTGCGGGATTAAGAGGATGTGTTGCTGCTAAAAAACCCAAACTAACAAATCGACATAAGAAAAATAGACTAGAATGGGCAAAAGCGCATAAAAACTGGACTATAGAACAATGGGAAAATGTCCTTTGGAGTGACGAATCAAAATTTCAGATTTTCGGATCCAATAGACGTGTCTTTGTACGCCGGTCAAAAGAAGAGAGGGCTTCAGAGGCATGTACAGTGCCTACCATCAAACATGGTGGTGGTAATGTCATGGTTTGGGGGTGTTTTGGCAACAGTAAACCCGGCAATCTTGTGAGGATAACCGGAAAATTAAACAAGGAAGGCTATTTAAAAATTCTCCAAGATTCTGCCATACCCAGTGGACTAAGTCTCATTGGTTCTGGATTCATTTTTCAACAGGATAATGATCCTAAGCATTCGTCTAAATTGTGCCAGAACTTTTTAAACAAGAAAAAAGCTGAAAACATTTTAAACATCATGCAATGGCCATCTCAATCCCCTGATCTTTCTCCCATTGAACTTGTTTGGGATGAACTTGACAGGAGGGTGAAAAGTCGTTGTCCTACGAGCTCAGAACATTTGTGGCAGCTATTAGAGAACGAATGGAACAAATTAGATAAAGATTATTTTAAAAAATTGATTAATAGAATGCCCAGAATATGTGAGAAGATTATAAAGGAGAAAGGTGGACACTTTGATGAAGCTAAAATTTAATCTAATTTACCATTGTATATTATTTTTTTATTTTGTTTAAGTTAGTTTCTGTTTGGTCTTTATTTTTTTATCAATACATTTAAATTTAAATGACTTAGTTTGGTTTTATTCGATTTTACCTTGCTGCTTCCAAACTTTTGGACGGTAGTGTATATATATATATATATATATATATATATATATATATATATATATATATATATACACTAATGGTAAGTTTTACTGCCGTCTATGGACCTTTGCAATATCAAAGGTATAGCTAGGCTGCTGCCTATCAATGCAAACCCACCCAGTTGAAGCCACCCAGTCACCGAATGAAGTACAATAGCACATTGCCATTACTCAGACGTCGATCTTCTGCGAGAGTATGGTACTATCCCGGACGGACCGGCCCGTGCCTTTAGGTATAGAGTACAGTCAACAGCGAGGTTCTACCACTAAATGTAATACAAATTATCGGTTGCACCTGAGCCCACCAGCAGCTCGTGATCATGAGGTTAGTACTAGAGCAGCCATCGCCAGCCATCGTGTGGAAAAATATCAAATACCTATTATTTAAAAGTTTAATAATTAACACTCCGTTGTGTCATTTTTTCGTGTGGTAACGGAGTAAGAATACTATTCACCACCCCATATCTTACCCTTGGGTGATCGTACGAGACGACTAAGGGATATAAAACGCATATAACATCTATGCGAGAGAAGGAAAACTCGAAACAAAACCCTATACCAACACGTCTCACCAGCACGGTATAGTAAGTTAATTTCCCTCCCATTACGGAGGAGGCCTGAGCCCAACAGTGGAACATTTATGGGCTATGATGATGATAATGATGATGAATGTATTACCGGATTGCATTGCGACCGCAAGCTGAGAAAATTCTCCAAAAAACTCATCGGGCTGGTCATATTTTAAGTTACCTCTTCTAAATAAAATTATGTACATACTATATATTTAGTAAGTATTATACGTTTGGTAAGAGCCATCCGAATCAGATTTTTATTTTTTCGAAATATACAAATAAACTATCGCTGGAATTGAGCCCACCAGCAGTATTTAATCACGAGTTAGTACTAGCCAGCACCATCACCAACGATCCGCATCACCACATATATTTCTACTCCACATATTTTTCTGACATCTATCATTATATCATTTCTACTCCACATATTTTTCAGAAAAAATATCAAATTCCTACTGGTTAAAAGTTTAATAATTAACACTGAGATTTAATTAAACCAAACATCTCATAAATACTTCAGCGTAATAACCAACATTGAATGTAGCAAATATTTTGTAAGCCTTGTTAACGATTTAATTAATTAAAAACTACAATTCACGATTAAGTTAAACGGTTGCACATTAAAATCGTGTTTTATTTGCTTTGTGAATTGAAATAAGCGTTAGTGATTTGCGAATGTAATCCTGTTTATCGTTAACACGTAATTTGCATTTATTACTTTGTTAAATGATAAAGAAAGATTATTTCGCATTTAATTAAATGTATTAAGATCCAAATAAAAGTTAGCTTAACATTTATGTCACTTAAAATCTGAAATTATTTTAATAATTAATCGCTTGTGCTTTGATTAATTTCAATTGTATTGGAATCGAATTTTTATCTTAAACTCTTCGGAAGAATACAATTTTTCCTCGATTCTTCCACTATCCTTACTGATATTATAAATGCGAAAGTAACTCTGTGTGTCTGTCTGTCTGTTGCTCTTTCACGCCAAAACTACTGAACCGATCTATATAAAATTTGGTACACACATAATCTAGAGCCCGATAAAGGACATAGGCTACTTTTTAATGCAAAAAAGAGTTGTAAAGGGGGATGAAACGTTGTAAGGATGTATCGTCATGTTTAAAACCAGAAGCTTGAAACTTTTTTTTAGGGTATTGATTAGATGTAAATAAATATGACATTTTGTAAAAAAATAACCTTAAGGGGTAAAATAAAAATAGGGGAAGGAAAACTTTAGTTAAGTAACCTTTTACGCGGGCGAAGCCACGGGCTAAAGCTAGTCCTATATAAATACAAAGTAATAAAAATATTCTACGAGGTAATCTAAG
Source organism: Lymantria monacha (assembly GCA_905163515.2). Taxonomy (NCBI): domain Eukaryota; kingdom Metazoa; phylum Arthropoda; class Insecta; order Lepidoptera; family Erebidae; genus Lymantria; species Lymantria monacha. Next base: position 32,836,670 of record LR991088.1, read on the forward strand.
TAATAATATAAACTGTCAGGATATTTGAGATACGAACTCGCTAAATGTGAAACATTATTTCATATTTAGTGAGCACAGATGACGTTGACGATGATGGTTGAGATAACGACCTACCGTACCAGTTTTGAGGTTCGATTCCTACGCAAGACAACACTTTGTGCTCTCCACAAATTATTGTTTATATGGTTTTAAAATCCGCAATCCAAGGACTATAGAGTATATATATTGTTACGATAGAGTTGCAGTTGTATTTAAAACATTCTATGATATAAGAAATATATGAACTACTTATTTAAATTTAAAAAAAAAACATTAATAAAACAACGAAAAAATTATGAAATATTAAAGAAGGAAAAATAATAATTTATGATATTTACGCAAGTATTACACATTTGAAATAAAACAATTTTTACGGCTTCTATCACATTTGTATTTAACTTTTAATTTCACAACGTTTCGAGCACTTTACATCATTGGTAGTTCTTTACAGGGTTCATGGTCCTCTCAGTCAAGACGGGAAATTAACAGTCAAATAAAAATGCAATAGAATCCATTAAAAATATTTTCTATTTTAAAGGAAAAGTTATAGAAAAGGAATACCAAGAACCCAATCAAAGCTGTCTGGATTAAATGAATGAATACCCGTTTATAACTATGAGATAGATTATAATATAGTAATATTCACCCATTTACCTATCTGCTAGTAGATATTGGTACTATCCAACATAAATAAGTAAATGACTGGTGGACTGCATATAATCATAATTATTCAAGCCAATAGGTAACCGCAAAATATGATTAAAACATAATGGCTGGCAATAAAATAATATTTACGATACATTTTTAATGCGTTTCCTATAGTTATAGTATAGCCATTCGAGTTTTCACGACTCTATTATAGAGTGCGACAGAATAATAAATTTTATTCCCATCTACTGATCAATTTCAGTCTGTTCGTTTGTTTCTTTAATATACTTGTCTACTTAGACGTACCTGCTGATCACTCATGCTAAACGCCGTGGGTTTGATCCCTATGCAGGATGGTTCTTATTCCTGCGGTCGACCAGAATTACATAATGCTTGTTCGGACTCAGAAGTCTGGATGATATTTAAATCTTTTTATTTACACGACATTCTATAAGAAATTAATATTGGATAATATGACACATAATTCAGTTCAGAATCTATCAATAATATCATACTCTTGCTCCAATGACTCGGGTTCGATTATATATTACTCCTCTCCCATAAAACATATTGCAAAAGATTTATCATAGGTCGCCTTCAAAATGGCCCTTTGGCTAAGCAATTTTTGATCAGACGGAATAAAACGAAGTTATTCAGATGTAAAACTTTAACCTTTTACGACACCCACGAATAAAGTAAGGGTTGATAGTATTCGTAGGCGCTACCACACAGCTCACATCACTTTCTTGTGTTCTAATAAAAGTAATAAAAAATATTCTATTAATAATCTTGTCCGTACATTAAATTACATATTTCGTAATTAACATTTAGAAATTAAAACATAACATATGTTAATCGATCGATATTATAATTACACAGGCAATTCTATATTTCGGTTTGTGTATAACTTGAAACTCCCTTTATTCTTTATCGTATAATTTGATCGTTTCCCGGCCTTTATTTATGACAGTAATAATGTCTTCGATTCACATAAATTCAGTTATAATTACACATTAGCCGTATTTTATTAGATATCTATTCATTTTATAATTAATTTTTATTATCTATTTTTTTTTTTGAATAATTACAGTGAATGTTATTATAATATTATTTCTATGAAACGATGATTTTAAATATTTAATTGGATAACGTTTAATGTTATTTTAAATATAGCTATCATTATCATTCTCCTACTCTTATCCCAATTACTTGGGGTCGATACAATATGTACTCCTCCTTCATAGTACATATTGTAAAAGTTATTTGCAATAGTTTTATGACCAGCCGTCTGCCAGACGTCAACCCTCCTTGGGAATGTAATTGTTGACCAAATGACATCAGGTGGAGTTGACCCAGGTCATCATAAGGCTCTTAGTCGTCTTTTACGAGATCCACAAGCAAAGTAAGGGTTGGTAGTATTCATAGCCGCTACCACACAGCATATTTTAAATATAGCTATATATTATGATAAATGTGTAGTAATTTGTTAATTATTCATATGAGCGAGATCAGCAGCCCAACTTTCAGGGAGTATTTGCGTTGGTTGGCAACAGCCTAGTATATATCATTGGTATTGTAAAGATCCACGAGCGGCAGTAACAATTACCATAAGGTATGCTGCTTGCTCGTTTGCCCGCTGAGTTTCTTGCCGGACCTCAGCTTGTCAGTGTGTTTCGACCCGGTGGTAGATTAATAAATTAATTTTAGATAAAATATAATATTTTTAAATTGTAAGTGTCCTCATAAGGCTCAAATGACTTGATTTGAGCGTAGCGTAAAGCAATTATCGTCAAGCTCTGGAAGAGACTTATGGATAATTGCGATAAGTATATGATCTGAAAGTTTTTCAATGTTTAATGTGTATATATTACTGCTTTTCTACCATTTTAATTTTTTTGTAAGCACCACCCTGCACCAAGGAAGTAAACCTTGTATTACGAGGGACTTTACAAACATGCAATTAACGCAGACAAATTACACCCAGACTCAGAACAACACTTTGTGGATCATACAAAGTAATGTCCTGCGTGGGAATCGAACCCACGGCACTGGCACGGAAGGTCGGTATCTTAACCACTACGCCATCTGTGCAGTCTGTGCTTATGTCATGTCTGTTCTTTAATATATTTGTCAGAGACCTTTCCAAAAGGTAAATTACAAGTACTCTATTAAAAATAGTAATGTAGAGCCGCTGTGGGTTTAGCGTGTATTCTGATGTAGAAGATATTTGATGTTTACATCATCAATTATATTAAACTTTAACCACGTAAATAATGAATAATAATATAATCTGATAACAAGTTATCCCTCATTAATTAAACAAAGTATATCATAAATCATATATATCCACATCTACCGGAACGAATAAACGTCAAATTGGCAATTTAATCTGAACGAAACCAAACCTGAGCCGAACTTGTATCGGTACATTGATTTATAGTTTTTACTGATAAATATTCATTAAGTACTTATATTATTTTATTGAAGTCACATTGACAGTTTAATTACTATTGAATTTTGTTTTTTTTTTATTTCGTTGATGTCTCAATTGTATTGATCGGTTAATGAAATTTATGTAGGTAGATTTTCTCTTACGTAATTTACTAATATTATTCGTGAAGATACTTTTGAGTCGATTGCGGTTTAACAACGTAGAAATATGCTTTGAGCGATATGTATATAGGATATGTATTTATCTAGGTACATCTGTTCCATCGTACCTTTTAAATTATTATACAGATTATGACTATCTTTAAATGTCTATGTATATGAACCTTATGGTCGCTTAACTTTATTGGGTTGAGAGCCCTCAGCGCTCATCCACAGTCCAGGTAAAGTTGTCATAGCCATCTGAGGCTCCACCGAAGACAAAGATCGAGTTCCGGTGGCCCGCTGGCACGGCATGGAGAGGTACTTGTAGGGCGGGTCTATGGGGTCGTGCGCCGCTTCTTCTGTCGCCCCGGACAGATTAGCGAGGCATGACCACTTCATAGTCCGCCGCCAAAAAAAAAAAAAAAAAAAAAAATTAACCTTATAATCAATGCATATTGGTGGCAGATTTGCAACTAGAATGAGGTGTTATACGTTCCCTAGAAGAGTGCACGCTCTTTTGGTGAGACTCATCATCATTGTCCTGCTCGTATCCCAGTTACTTAGGTCGACGCAATATATACTCATGCATATTGTAAAAGTAATTGTCAACAGCTTTATGATCAGTTACTTGCCTGACGTCAACCCTCCTTGAGAATGTAATTTTTGACCAAAAGACGTTAGGTGCAATTGGCCCAGACCAATATAAAGTTCTTAATCGTCTTTTACGTCATCCACTAGCAAAGGGTTACTAGTATATATACTACCGCTACGACACGGCACAGTCTACCGGGTCGAGAGCCCTCTGCGCTCACCCATAGTCCGGTTAAGCTGTCAAAGCCCTCTCGGCTAACAGCGATCGCAGTGGAAAGAGTTTAGTGGGTATTCTAACCACGGGGCTAGCGAGTCCCACTCTCCTCGTCTGTTTTTCCGACAGGCGGGGGTAAGTGCGGAAATGCATTCTTCAACCACTGCGTTACTAAAAAAAACGGCACAGTCTGAGACTATTAGCTATTTTTACGAATGCCACGGGTAGTTGCCCGTGGCATTCGTAAAAATACCTAATAGTCTTATAGGTGGTAAAAATAGCTAATAGGTACATAGCTAATAGGTGGTAAAAATCTTATACTTATCCCGTCGCCCCAAGGGGAGAGAAATGATTGTCCGGTCACCCGACGTGAGGCCACCGCGTGAGGGCGATGCCCCGATGGCGAAAGCTGTCGGGGCGTCGACACGGGAGGGACCCGTAAGGGTAAACCGCCGGGCGGGCCACCGAAGACAAAGATCGGGTACCGGTGGTCCGCTCGCACGGCGAAGAGAGATGTTTGTAGGGTGGGTCCATGGGGTTGCGCGCCGCCTCTTTTGTCGCCTGGGATCGATTTACCGGGGCGCGACCACATCCATGGTCTACCCTGCGAGAAAAAAAACAAAAAAAAGGGGAGAGAAATGTTAAATATACACATGCATATATATAATTATTTTAATCTCACGTTTTTGTTGCTTAAGTAGTAGGCAAAGCCATCGGAGTGGTATATATTATTGCTTTGTAACGGGATGGCTAGTGAGCCTATTCTATAAAGTACAAATGCCAAAAGTAAATGTAAGAATAAAAATATTCATTTTGTTCCAGTGAAATTACAAAAGGTTTCAAAGGTTCATCCATAGATATAAGAAATGACTATTAAAACAAATATCGCTATTTAAAATAACTGCTAATATAAATTAATTTACTTTGTATTATTATATATTAATATATATTAATATTTTTTATAAATTACAGAATACAAAACCAATAAAACTTTTTGTCCTGTTTCAAACCAGTCATGAATGTAAGTATAATGTAATATTCGATGAAAAAGTCAATTCGTAATTCTCATTTAGCTTTTAGTGAATTACAAGTTTTCGGAAAGGATTATTGACTTTCCTTAAAGCCACCCAGATTTTAATCGCTGTCTTAAGAAATGTCATCTTAAAGAAACCCTGCGGCTGACTTACATCGATTTCCGTTACGAGTTATCGCTCAACTCTTGAGACATTCAAAATCTGTCGAGACGTCGGCAGGTAAGATAAGACGAGGCAGCTTTTAACAGAGTTTGCCTTATCGAATAATCCAGAGTTTTATTATGACGAGGGTGCAAGATGTTGATTTGTGAGTTTCGATTTATTAAGGTATTTCAACTTTTTATTTTGACTGCGTTTTTATAGTTTGGAAATAAATTAACGGTGATAAGGTGATTCGTTTTTGTTGGGGTTGAAAGTTGGATAATATACACCGTTTTTTTTACTTTGTTTTTAATAAAAATTGGCTTTGTTGAACCGAAATAACTGTGCATCGACAGATATGGAACATAAAATCAATCTTTTACAATTCCTCCTCTTTAACTCTTCTAATTAAATTTGTTGCGGGTTTTAAGAGAATTGAAATCATCTCCCAGAACTACCTGAGGGTCAAACCTCGGTGTCATTTATGGAGATCCATGTGGATCCTCGCTTAGAGTAGCTACAATGGTGGTAATGTGCGGTGGGATTAGTCCAAAATAAAAAAAATATATATTGAACATAATTGAAATATATGTATAAAAAAAAAAACAATTTTATTGGTAATAGTTATTCCAGCAGCTTTGCTTGAACTTAGATTACTTATTTAGTTTTCTTATTTTGAACACTTACGTAGCATTTATTTTATAAATATAACACCACCATCATTCTGCTGCTCTTATCACAATTTCTTTACATGTTTCTTGTATGTGTTTTGTTTCTAATGTTTTAATTATTTTCTACTAGCTTCTGCACACGGCTTCGCCAGCGCAAAAGGTTCCTTTCCTAAAGTTTTTCATCCCCTATTTTTATTTTACCCCTTAAAGGTTTACCTTAAAAATTTATTTATACAACATGTTAATGTCATATGTACTTATATCTAATCAATAGCCTAAAAATAAGTTTCAAGCTTCTGGCTTTAAAAATTACGATACTTCCTTACAACGTTTCATCACCCTTTACAACCCTTTTTTGCATTAAAAAGTAGTCTATGTCCTTTACCAGGCTCTAGACTATTTGTGTAACAAATTTCGTTTGGGTTGTTGGAGATCGTTTCAGTAGTTTTGGCGTGAAAGAGCGACAGACAGACAGAGTTACTTTCGCATTTATAATATTAGTAAGGATAGGTACATTTTAATTTTATTTATTAATCGCAAATAATTACAAAGATACTTTATCACCATGGCCAAAACTAATCAATAAAACTTGGCACGTGAATTATTACTTAACCCATAACATGGTATAGTCACATCTAAATATCAAATCAGTCTGTAGGTGGTCAATATCAGATTGTAGCTTGATTAATTATTAGATATGTTATCAAGCAGGATGGGCAGAAAGGGTGATCGTAAACACGCCCGTCATTGTGGGTGGGCCTTGTTTGTTGTCAAATGTCTATTAGTTCCCTTTTTATTTTTATTTGAATCGTTCTGGACTTTATGTTAAGATACTTTATGTTTAGTTAAAGATAGCTTAGATGGAGCTGTGGTATGATTAGAGAATTTCCACGCCGTGTGTTATGATTTATTTTCATTATTTATAAATGATTGTTCTGAGTCTGCGTGTAGTGCTACCAGCAACTATAATGTTGCCAGCGTAAAATTTTAGAAGCGCCATCTTATAATAAACGATGATTGTAATATTTATATACTTTCATAAAACATCTAATTTCTTAATGATATTTTATGTGCTTCATAAACACAATTAGTTTGATAAAAAGAATTGCAGAGAGAATTGAAGAGTCAAATATTACGGCAATTAAAACCTTATATACTAAACTGAAAAATATAAAATCCTTTTTATTTTTTTTAAATAATAAAAATTTATAACAACTGGATTATTTTAACTGTAATTTAATTTAATATGATAAAACCTTTATGTACACATAATATAATATAAGACATTAGATACATGTAATGTCTTATATTATAAAAAGATAAGTTTATATTTTATTTGTAGTAATAGACTCTAAAACTGTTGCAGTTATTTTAAAAATGATTTCGCTAAAATATGTCACATTGTCATTGAGTAATACAGGCTATATTGTTTATCAAATTGAATAAAAGGTTTAAAAGGAAAAAACTTTAATAAAGAAATTCTTATAATTTGTACTAAAACAAAATTTATATCAAAAATTTCATTTCATTGGGTTCCATATTAATGAAATTTAACTAAAAACTTGTTTTAGCCGAGATCTTGTCAAAACTTTATCTATGAGATTCCGAAGCGGGCCGCTTGTATATTATTTTACTCTAGACTATAATAAAAAATCAATAACAATCCAACGACATGATCACTCAACGTTGATTAACAACTTAATCGAGGCACATAACAATAAAATCCTTGATTACACTCATAAATCCTTTTAGGGTTAATATACACTAGTCGATAAATGAGTTCCCATTCGAACATATTGTTATCTCGACACTCATTAAACTTAAAAGCAAAGACTTCGCTCTTAAATTAAACAATTGTAAGTGCATTCGCATCATTGCCGCTTCGCCCACTGCTTTGTGCGAGCTATTTTAGTAGCTGGCCCAATTCGGAAGATAATTTACCGGTATCTATCGGAAGAATTCTTAAACTTTTAATCGTGGTTGATAAATGTTCATTTCAGTAATCTATATTTATAGCATCCAATAATAAACAAATTCCTAGTAGTTTTTTTTACGCTAATAGATTTTTATTTGTTTAGTTTCATCGGCTTAGTCGTATAAGCGATACGGTATTGGGTTCGATTATCGTATAATGCAATGCTTTATTGAATTTTCATCTTTCAGGTAATTATTTACTACAATATCCTTAGTGACAACTAAATAGTAATGTTCAAAACAAACTGATCACGGCTATTTTTTACTCTTTTTGGGCAAGGCAAGAATGCCTTTAAAGACATAATTTTTGCCATATATTATCTACAGAGGTTTCACTCTTTAGCTAAATGAATATTTATTAACACATAAACATATACTTCAATCTTTTGTTTCCAAAGTCGTAAGTATAGACATAATAATATTAATTTTTGTATTAATTATATATTTTATGCCTCGTTGATTCAATGGTGTAAATATGTCACCATAAAATTATGAATTTTAGTGTTGATTGTAAGTCAGAGAAAAATGTGTGGATGAATGAATGATGTTCGGCACATTTTATTAACCAAAATCTTAGTTTCAAACTTAAGTGTCATAGACATTAATATCCAACTATTGATGTTAATGGTACTTAAGTTTAAAACTGAAATAAAAGTAAGAATACAATACAATTCACCGTCATATTCTTTCCTATTGGTGTTTAAATACAATAACAAAAACTCCAAATTTTGTGCCTAGAAATTCAAACCAGATAAATTTTGCAGTTTATTAATCTTCTTTGTTTCGCGTACCTCCTATTCCTTGCTCCACAAATCGTCAAGTAAGGTAAGTCACGACCGGCCACCGGGCCGAAAGCGACGTTTGATAAAATCGTTCCCTTTACCAACGTGACCTGGTGAACCTACACCCCAAGTTTGTCTTCCACATTGACTTGTAAATTACTACCTTACTTACTGTTTTGTGAAATAGTACTGTGTATCGCATATTGATTTTGTGGTTATTTTGAAATCTAATCTAAAGATTTTCTCTCTTAAATAAGTTTTAACTAATCTGAGAGTATTTCTTTATATTTTTATTATGTGCGAATGAAAGATAATTTTGTGATAACAAAAAATTAAATTGTTCTTTTTTCATGTCATGTACATCAAGACACAAGCAGAACTCACCTTAAGTATATAATTTCATCATTTCTTTTTATACTTTTGGGTGCTCTAAAAGACGACTAAATGTTGTAATATGCATATAAAATCCAGGCAAAAGATGAAAAACATACATACATACATATCATCACGCCATATCCCTTGCAGGGTAGGCAGAGAGAACAGAGTGCCAGAGAACTCTATCTCTGCATACTTCACTGGCTTCCTCAACATTCATAATTCTCTTCATACACGCTCGCCGGTTTCGGAGACTCTTGACTCCACCTTCCTTCAGTACATGACCAATCTGGTCTAGGTAGGTTAGTCTCGGTCTCCCTCGGTAAAAACTTGACATGAATTACTATGCTAACTCGTCTCATCTACCTGGTATGTTAGGTCAATTTCTTTCCTTTTAGAGACGAAACCAGAGCCAACAGTGGAACATTTATGGCCTGAGAAGAATAAAAGTTATTAGTTTGTATCTCAGTTCAATATATACCGACTTATAACCCATATACAAGTATGTATTAATGGGCTAATATGGGCTAAAATATATACAATCCTATTTCCCACTAATATTGTAAATGTTGAGTTTGTGAAGATGATTGGATGTTTGTATGTTTGTTACTCTACTACTCGTACACCGTAAAACAAATTTAGATAAAAATTGTCACTTAGATAGATCATTTCCTGGATTAACACGTGGGATTTTATTTCAGCAATACACTCCCTCCTGTGTTGTAGCCGCTAAGAATACTACCATTACTACCAACCTTTAGTTTACTCGTGGATGCCGTAAAATACGACTAAGAGCGTCATATCGACCTGGACCCAGTCCACCCGATGCTGTTTGGTCAACAAATACAATCTCAAGGAGAGTTGACTAGGCAGGCAGAAGGTCGCAAAACTACTGCCAATAACTTTTGCAATCTGTACGATGAAAACAGAGATTACATTGACCCCATGTAATTGGGATAAACGCAATCGGAGCAGGAGAATGATGATGACATTGTTCTCTGAGGATAATAGTTCAACTTTGGAAAAGTTACATATTACACGGGCTACGTTACGGACGGAAGCTAGTAAAATATACACCACTGTCGAGTAATATCCGACTTTAATAGTAGGAGGTAAATTGATCTAATATAATTTTAAAGGGATTTCTTAAAGGGTTATCTACACATATTCTTATCGAAAACACCTTGCACTAAGGAATTAATCCTCGTATTACGGTGCACTTTACAAGCATTAATTATCGGACTTAAATCAAACAGGATATGTGTAATATCCAACTCAAAAAAAATTGTGGATCGCACAAAGTATTGAGAGACACTTGGCACGTTAGGTCGGTATTTTAACAAGTACGACATCTGTTTATTCATTGCTCTATCGTTATTTAAAACAAGTAAATGTAGGGTGCGGTTTTATCACAAAAAAAAAATAGTGTATAAAATTTATCAGAAGAAGAAATTACTTTCATCTCAGCAAAAACACATACATATCATCACGCCATATCCCTTGCAGGGTAGGCAGAGAGAACAGAGTGCCATAGAACTCTATCTCTGCATACTTCACTCGCTTCCTCAACATTCATAATTCTCTTCATACACGCTCGCCGGTTTCGGAGACTCTTGACTCCACCTTCCTTCAGTACATGACCGATCTGGTCAAGGTAGGTTAGTCTCAGTCTCCCTCGGTACCTACATCCTTCCACTTTCGCATTATATATCTTCTTAACCAGGCATTCGTTCGGCATTCTTTCCACATGTCCGAACCATCGGAGCATTCCCTTTCGCATCTTTACACCAATACTCTCTTTCATACTTACTCGCTCTCTTACGTCGTCGTTACGAATGCGGTCGGTCAGCCTAACTCCACAGATTTTCCGCAGAGATCGCATTTCGACCGCATTAATTTTACTATCATACTCTTTTCTGCATACCCAACTCTCGCTTCCATACAGTAATGTTGGGACAAGCACTGGGTTATGTATTGCTACACGTGCCTTCTGGCTGAGGTGGTGGCTGCTGAGAAGTTGTCCCAACGCTCCGTTCACTCTATTTCCCGCATTCACTCTTCGCTCTATATCAGTGGTGTACCTTCCATCTCGGCTAAATCCACATCTAAGATATACAAATTCATCCACTTGCTCTAGTACATCATTACCTATTGTTACTCTTACATCTGTTCTGGTTTTATCTCTTTCAAAGACCATTATTTTGGTTTTGCTCACATTCACGCGTACGAATGTACGAATGTACACATGTACGAATAAGAATATTATTTTATTTTATTAATTATCGGCAAACGGTTATTTCGGTACAACTTGTCTTCCGACAAAGGCCTCCTCTAAAGACTTCCATTCATTTCTGTTCCTAGCTATATGGGTTCATGTTTGACCCGCTACTTTTCTAATATCGTCTTCCCATCTCTTAATCTGTCTACCTCTTCTTCTTTTATTGTCTAGTGGGCACCATTCCGTTAAGATCCTTGTCCATTTTTCTTTCTTTTCCCTAATCATATGCCTCGTCCATCTCCACTTCAATATTTTATAAGTTTTATATGCATTTTTAAATTTTGTTTTACTTTTTATATGTGTAAGTTTTTGTCGGTCTTTTCTTTTAACTCCTAGTGTACTTTTTTCTATTTCATTTTGACAAATCTGTATTTTATTTGAAAGTTCGTCTGTCAATGCCCAAGTTTGACATCCATATAGTAAAAGATACTGTAGTATAACTTAAATAAATCAGGATCATATTATAAATTATAAAAATGTGTCTTGCCGGAAAAAGTAGCCAGCTCAATATCATCTTCTTTCATCTCAATAAGTTTTATCAAATTCATCTCGATATCCTTGCCGGAAAAAGTATAAACTAAACGCCGGTACTTGGTCTCTGTCGCTGGCCGTCCGGTGAGTAACCCATTTGGATATCATCTCTCGACCCGGCAGCAGATCACAGTTCTTTAACCCTGAGTGTAATTTCAACCCACACATCTTAGTTCGTATATATTATACTGCTGCGCCTGAGTCACCTTTGAAGTGAAAGGAGAGTTGATCCACTGTCTCAAGCTGTTGATCACATCCCACATGATGTATATAGTTTTATTTAGAGATTTTCTTCTTTTGCAGTGCTGTTATCTGCATACATCTCTGATTCATCATTTACAATTATCCACGAGTAAGAAAGGTTGAATTATATTCTTACTCTGTGTCCATAAAGAATATATATTGTCTTTTCTTAAAAAAAAATTAGCTGATGCGAAAATATTAGTGACTGCTATCATAACTGTGTGTTGTCATAACAATAATTCTTTTACTATTCTAGAATCATCATATCATCATCATCATAGCCCATAAATGTCCCACTGTTGGGCTCGGGCCTCCTCCGTAATGAGAGGGAAATTAACCTACTATACCGCGCTGGTCAGGCGTGTTGGTATAGGGGTTTGTTTCGTTTATTTTCCTTCTCTCGCATAGATATTATATGCGTTTTATATCCCTTAATCGTCTCGTACGATCACCCACGGGTAAGATATGGGGTGGTGAATAGTATCCTTACTCCGTCACCAGACGGAAAGATTTATAATTTATATTTTAGAATAATTAGGTGAATATCAATATTTAGTTCCACTATGATTTTAAATATTATATCAAAATCTAAGAAATTGTACCTATATTAATATTATCCAGTGAATTAATGCTAAAATTAATTTTCTATTTGATATACATTTAAGTAACAAGACACCTTTAGATTAATTTCCTACTTCACGTGACATTCAAAATTAATATGTCGCACAAAAAGAGGTCTTACTATGAAAGGAAATAGTTGGATCCCCTTGCCGGCGACCTTACACCGGCTGATGAATTAACGCTCTACGTACTAGGGTGACTACACGTTTTTGATAAAATTATTATTTTAACAAAATATCTAGTTTTCTTTCAACATGTTATAGTAGAATATTTATTCTACTATTTGTATTTACAAAGGTTTCATTTTCATCTTGTGACTTTATAAATACTCTGTAAATTTTCTGAATTTGTGAAAACAGGAATGAGATCAGCTCTTTAGTAGAAATATATTGATTGCTTATTTGTCCTAAGTTAATACATATTCCGTTACTTGACAGACATTTAAAACCGAATCAAAACACAAACCAAGCATAAATGAAATATTGGATACAAAGTTAACAAATAAGTAACATTAACATGTCGAATTAATCATCATCATTCTCCTATTCTTGTCCCAATTACTTGGGGTCAACGCAATATGAACGAGTACATATTACAAAAGTTATTAGCAAATAGTTTTATGACTGGTCGCCTGCCTGACATCAATCCTCCTTTGGAATGTAATTGTTGACCAAACGACATCATGTGGAGTTGACCCAGGTCTATTTAGAGCTCACCGAAGACAAAGATCGGGTACCGGTGGCCCGCTCGCACGGCGAAGAGAGGTGCTTGCAGGGTGGGTCTATGGGGCTGCGCGCCGCCTCCTCCGTCGCCTCGGACCGATTTGGTGGGGCACGACCACATACATGGCAAGAAAAAATAAAAGGTCTATTTAGAGCCCTTAGTCATCTTTTACGACATCCACGAGTTTACCGTACTTTAGTACGGGATGGTAGTATTTATAGCCGCAACACACCACAATAAATAATTTACGAAAAAACCTTAAAAATGATAGCCATCTGATTTGCTGAATGTTATTTGCACGGATTTATTTACTTCTCGTGGTGACGAGTAAGAACACAATGATTACCGTCCTCTAGACCGAGACATCTTGATCAGCCAGAGACCAGTGCTGAAGGTTTAAGCTCTGCAGTGACTATGATGATTTACTTAACATTTAAGATTTTCTGATAATGATAATTAAATATATCATACATTAAAAAAAATACGTATTTATTTTTCAAAAATAAATCTATTTGGAATAATCTTTAAAACATAGTCACCGTACTCAAGCCCTTTGTCGCCGTCTACAATGATGCCCTTTGCGATTGATTAGTCGACATTTCAGTCCCTTTCAGTCATAGGGCGTCTCGAAGAAGCCACACAACATAGTTGGAGTAAGGAATTAGGGTTGCGTTGTGGTATTAGGTTGAAATTTGATGCATTCAATATATTGAAAGGAAAATATAGAAGTTAAAATATAAAGAATTGAGTCAATAGAAATTATTGTGATGCGAATTTGGTATTTTATTAGAAACCTTATTTTCAATATATATTTCAGAGAAAACCGCGCTGACTTGACATTTTAAATCTGATGTTATGTTTGATCCTTTAGTCGACCTTTTTTTTTTCGACACCACGTAAAAGGTAAGTGTATTAAATGTTCCTCTTTCATCACGTTAAAGCCTGCATCTTTTTTTTTTTGAACACAAGTCTCTTTTTTGGCAGGCTATGGTCTCGACACACTCCGTTCATTCCGTCTGGAGCGAGTGTAGATTGTCGTGCGGTGACATAATTAACCGTGTAATAAATAACCGTGTTCCCTCTCCAACCTCATTGAACCGACGACTGGGGACGGTTCCTGAATATCAGTGGCCAGCCCAGCTCAAGACAAGGCTATAAGGCAATAATCCTCGTATTGTGAGGCACTTTAAAAGCATGTCAGTAAAAAACACAAACACAGGTTCGGAACGATAATTTGTGGATCTCACAAAGTTATTGCCTCACGTGGAAATCAAACCCACTATACTAGGTACGACAGTCCAATATTTTAACCATTAAACCATCTGTGCAGTCGTAATTATTATTATATTATTGAAATATTATTATGCCATCATAACTCTAATTTATGTAGAACTTATATATATAGGTTAGGTTAGTTTAAATCATGAAAGTTTTTAAGCTGAATAGATAAATATCTATTCAGATTAAAAACTTTCATGACATTTTAACAATCATCATCATTCATCATTTCAGCCTATTGCCGTCCACTGCTGGACGTAGGCCTTCCTCATATTACGCCACACATTTTAACAATATAAATCCAAAAATTTTACTGTCCGCCAGGCTTATGAGCTAACTCATAATAAATACTCAACTAGCACCTTGCCTCGAATAAAAAATTACGGATGGGTGTCAAAAAATGTGTCTGTGTTTTTAACACGTTCCCATAGGGTCCAATAAAAAGTGACGGTAGCAATTTTTATTTCATAGAAACACCTGCCCTTTTATTGTCGGTTTTATAATATATTTAAATGCATTCCCGAAATGTATGCTTCGTTGCTTAGGAACTATGATGTATACAGAAATAAAAATAAAAATTGGAATTAACTTAATATTATTGAATAATAATGGAAGAAATTGTAGTATGTGATAGTACCGCCTAATTGTACCAACATTAAACTTTTATATTTTATTTCTGTACTTAGAAATGGTATGCAATTAAGAGTTATTGTATAGTATTGTAACAATATATAAACTAGATCGTTAGTTTACGTTACTTGCGTATTATAATTTTATCTTTAATTAAAGGTAGCAATTCTGCACTCAGGGACTAATAATTATATTGCAGGGGAATTTGTAAATATTATATATTTGTAGAATATAAATATTTTTATTAATCTACAAAAGAAAAAGATTAACCTACAAAAAAATACAACTCGACTCAGAGCATCATCTATTGGATCACATAATGTATTGTCACAAAGTAAGTATGGTCCTTCGTCGGAATCGAAACCACGACGCTGGTGCGGTAAATTTTTTTTTTTTTGGAATATTGGTCCGCTCGGTTCGCTGCGACGAAAATAAAATTATAGGTCACTTATTTTAGTGCGAGTACCCAAGTCTATATTATTACTTTCGTATTATACATACATACATATCATTACGCCATATCCCTTGCAGGGTAGGCAGAGATAACAGAGTGCCAGAGAACTCTCTATCTCTGCATACTTCACTCGCTTCCTCAACATTCATAATTCTCTTCATACACGCTCGCCGGTTTCGGAGACTCTTGACTCCACCTTCCTTCAGTACATGACCGAACTGGTCTAGGTAGGTTAGTCTCGGTCTCCCTCGGTACCTACATCCTTCCACTTTCGCATTGTATATCTTCTTAACCAGACGTTCGTTCGGCATTCTTTTCACATGTCCGAACCATCGGAGCATTCCCTTTCGCATCTTTACACTTTCTTATTATAATAGGTATTAATGGACCCGTGAACTGTAAACCTGGTTAGTATGTCTTTATATAGCACTTTGGGGAGGTCTATGTCCAACATTAATCATTAGTGTATTGATGAATGACGTATATTCTAATAAAGTGTTACTATCATTTCGAAAGGTATTTTTTGTTTATATGAAATTTTTCGCATAATATCGTCTAAAAATTAGTCGTGGACTTCATTTTGTAAATTATTTTCTCCTCTAATGACCCCGTCATTCAAATAAAAGTAACAAAAATATTTCTGATGCTTATAAGAGTAAAAGTATTTTTACGTATTTTATCCCTTAGTCCGTTCGCCCTTGGAGCGAGGCCATCGCGTGAGGATGACGCCCGGAAGGCGAGACTTAATGGTCGAGCTATCTTGGTGTCGACATGAGAGGATACCCATGAGGATGGACCGCTGGGTGGGCTACTGAATAAAAAGACCGCGTTCCAGTGGCCCACCAGCATGGCGTCGAGACCTATATTGTAGGGCAGGTCTACGGGGTCGTGCGCCGCTTCTCTGTCGCCTCGGACGGATTAGCTGGGCGTGACGTATCGTAGCCCACCGCCAATACAAAACGGAGGCAACGTCAGAAAATTAAAATTTAAATACAAATGGTCGTTATTACGATATAGTTCATAACTAATATTTTAAAACACCATCTGGGAGCAATTCATTCACCGTCAAACTATTTTCGATAGATTAGAATCAAGTAAAAAAAAAAAATCGGAAAAAAATTGTTTTTTCTGATCAATAATTATATTGCCTGATTAATTTTAATAAGCGTTGTGTTTCCACAAAAAAAGTTGTTAGCCATTTTAAAAATAAAAAGCCACAAGTAAAGAAAAAAGGATTAAAGATATGATCTATTCATAAGTCTTTTTAGTTTTTTTTTTGTTGCATATTATTCAAGTTATTAAGACTGAACCTAAAATTATGTTAAAACATATTTTTACAGAGTAATCATCATCATCATCCCAGCTCATATATGTCCCACTGTTGGGTTCGAGCCTCCTCTACAATAGGGGGAGCAATAGACTTACTATACCACGCCGGTCAGACGTGTTGCTATAGGATTTTGTTTTGAGTTTTCTTTCTCTTGCATAGGTGTTATATTCATTTTCTATCCCAGAGCCCATTGAATGGCAGTCTCATGGGGAGACCTATATCCAACAGTGGACGTTTACGTGCTGATAGATGGAGGGATGGATGGATACGACGCTGGTCACGTGTTGGTATAGGGTTTTGTTTTGAGTTTTCCTTCTCTTGTATAGATGTTATATGCATTTACATCCCTCAGTCGTCTCTTACGATCATTTACGGGTAAGATAGGGGTGGTGAATTGTATTCTTACTGCGACATCACAGGAACAAGTAATCAGAATAATTAATTTATTAGTAAATATAGTATTTACAAGTCAAATAATAAACAGTACAAAAATATTTGTTTGCTTTAAATCTACTAATGCAGTTGATTCTCTATTATTTTAAAAAATAGTAAATAATGATTAATAAATGTGGATTCCCGTGTGGCAAGGATAAGAATACAATTATCACGACCCCTTGCTCGCATGTGGGATTCGTAAAAATCTATGAAGGGTTCACCTGGCCGACGGATGTTAAGAAAATCGTACCAGTGGCAGTACCCAAAGGCAATGGGGAAAGAATACAATGGGTTATAGAACTGCATTCCGTCCTTCCGTCGCATCGAACTGCATGGACGGGGTGTAACCAGACCATAGCCTGACACAAAAAAAGATTCACCAGGAGAGTAGGCTACATATTCTCTCCTAGAAAACGTATTACTCACAGCAATCGCCAACCTGCTAAGCGTAGCGATTACGGCATTATCCCCTTATATAAGTGTATGAGAAAAGTCATGTCCAGCCGTGATTTTTAGGACTGCACAGATGGCGATGCACAACTTCTAGGTTAAGATACCTACCGTGCCACTGTCGGGGTTCGATTTCCAGGCAGGACAATACTTTATATGATCTATGAATTATTATTCTGAATCTGATTATAATTTATGTTCGTCAATATATATGTTTATAAAATCTGTCGGAATACAAAGATTATTTCCTTAGTGCCTGGTCTCTTATTTTTAAAAAAAGCCATTTGTTAAAATAATCGCTGTAACAGGCGCCACACCTCATCCGTCATGCATGACGCTTGACTTAACCCGTTACAAGGCAAGCTCGCACCTGCACTATGAACGCACTTAACAATACACCAAAGAATATTTACATGTATAATCGATCAGTGAGAATAGAAACGGTGATGACCGACGCGTATTTTTTTTTTAATTGGCTTTACTGGTATAACGACAAACAGACCAGTTAAGTGATAACTACCGCTTGTAGACCTCTGCAATATTGGAGGCATAGCCATGTTGGATTTTATTTTGGCAGCCTATGGTCCTAGACACACGCCGTCTGTTCCGTGTGAAAGGGCGGCGTGTGGCCCCATAACCCACTTTATTTCATTCCCATCGCTATTCGGCCGATTACTGGTATTAAATCCTAAGCATCTGTAGCCATCCCGGCGGGTTAAGATTTTGGGTACCATTAGCCATGTCGCCTACTGTAAGGTCAGATTTGGATCTCCATCTCTTTTAATTGGCTATTGAAACGTACTAGTAAATAGCTACTATTTATACGTCGATATCTGCCAGAGTTTGCTTTGGACGAGCCGGCCCATTTAGGGCTAGAGTTTGATAGTTGTCAGATGCGTCTCCTTCGCCTTACTAAATACAGTAAAATAGTACAGGTAAATTAAATTGAGGACAATCTTACTTAAACAAAATATTTGTTTGTTTACTTGTACATTCTTTTTGCTAAATAAGGGTCTAACTCTTCTACGAGAAGAAATGTGGAAGAACTAGTCCATGCTAACGAAATACGTTTCTGTTTCCAATTTGTCTTTCCTTACTGTGAGGTTACCTGTTTACAACCCTTAGTTACATTTAACGATGTACGTGACAAAAGTAAGGTTCGGAGTTCTATTCCTACTTCATTATCACACGTATTTCATACTTACAGTAATGGGTATCACCTCTACTTACTTTGCTTGGATAGTCCAAAAAAAAACGGCTGATGGATTCTTTAAACACTGTGGGTGCATATACTTTATGCTACATATTCAAGTTTAGTGTTTTTTTTTGTATCGTGACCACACTGTAGATAGGTTTCTGTATATATGAAAGGGCTGATCCGTCCGGAGCAGTATCATACTCTGGCAGAAAATCGACGTCTCAGCAGTTGCAAAGTGCTGTTTTGCTATATTCGGTGAGCAATAAAGCCGGCAGCCCAACTTTCTGAATGCGTTTGGGGTTTTCATTGGGAGGCAGCAGTCCGAGCTGGTAATGCAGCAATCAAAATAAATAGTGCAAAAACTTTCTACATGGTGTAATAATTATGGGAATTGATAAAAAACTAAAAGAGGATATAAAATTTACAGTAATCCTGAAACCTCTTATTGGTGCTGTTGTCGAGACCTATGTTGTACTGGGTACGAATAACCTTTACATAGTTGCGAGATTTATATCGACCTCCTGATGGTCTGGCCAACAATTACATTGGTTTTTTTTTTTGCAGGCTATGGTGTGAGCACACGTCGTCCGCCTCGTCCGGGGCGACGGGAGGACAACCTGTGGCCCTATAACCCACCGTATTCCCTCCCCCATCGCCATTGGGCCGGCCACTGGTACCGCTTCCTTGCCATCCGTGGCCAGCCCGGCGGTTACCCTAACAATTACATTCCTAAAGATAGGTTGACATCAGACAGGTAGGTCATAAAAATATTTATAACTTTTACAATATGTACGATGGAAGTGGAGAATATATTGCGTCGACTTAAAGTAATTGGTTTAAGACCAGGATAGTGATGAAAGAAGACCTACATTCAGTAAAATATATCAATAAGATAGATAGATAGAGAGATGGTTAGATGTAATAAGAAAAATAATAAAATATTATTAACCATGCTTGCCCTTTCCCTAATTTATTTACAAATTACCTCGGCTGTCGCTCCAAAGTTTTTTTTGTTTGCCTCTAGTGAATGCTTGAAATTCTTCGTCTTTGTGTGCATTTGTTTTGTGTTAAGCATCTGTGTTCGATTTACGGAGTATGTTTGATCTTCGAAGGTGTTTTGTTCTTTTGTTTTTAAATGTGTGGTTACAGTATAGTTATTTGGCGTTATGAATAATATTTTTTTTTTTAATTCATTGCTCTGCACCAAGGAAATAAGTCTATAAATATATATTAGACACAAATTATAACCAGAATCAAGAATTGAAAAAAGGACGAGAATTGGTGGTCCTGGGTGGGAATCGCACAAACTTCTTAAAAACCATTATGTTATCCGTATAGTCACTTATTATCTATATATATATATATATATATATATATATATATATATATATATATATATATATATATATATATATATGTATATTATTTCTCAAAGCACATTATTTTTGTGAGATTGAAATATATTGACCACACACAGTTCTAATGACGATAATTAAGTAAATATTTAAAAATTATGATAATATTTTCATTAAAAATTAGTTGAATTAATCAATCAATACGGCAAAATTGTAAGCTTAATTTTCTTCTTCTTCGTCTTCACAGCCCATAAACGTCCCACTGTTGGGCTCGGGCCTCCTCCGTAATGGGAGGGAAATTAACCTACTATACCGCGCTGGTCAGACGTGTTGGTATAGGGTTTTGTTTCGAGTATTCCTTCTCTTGCATAGATGTTATATGCATTTATATATCCCTTAGTCGTCTCTTACGATCACCCACGGGTAAGATAGGTACCCCCTATCTTGGAATTATATTCTTACTCCGTCACCACACGGATAAGAGAAATACTTATACTGCAAAATATTTTGGCGTAACGTTACGATCTACTGCTGACGTCAAATTTGTTTAAGATCATTGGGTGCATTGCTTTATTTAGATCTACACAGATACAGTTCAATTCTAGAACTTTTAGACGCCTTTACCTTACCTTTTTCTTTGGGTATCATCTAGGTACCCTCAACCTGCGTACTGAAGCGAAGAAACACAACGTGTAGTCTCATAATCTACTGTACTATACTTTGTAACTATTTAGGCTAAAGACTGATACATTGCACTTGTTTTTGGTGGCCTTTTTTTTTTTGTTAAAGTTGGCTGTTATCACACTAGATAATCATCATCATCATCAACAACTTGCTCTTATCCCAATTTATTTGGGGTCGACGCAATATGTCTTCATTCTATCACACTTAGATAATATAAAGAAAAAATAAAACAACAAAATTTGCACAGTTAACCATAATTTATTTCATATTATTTTAAGTATCACAGATCCATTTATTTTAATAATCATCACTTTAACAAAAATATATATAGTCTACGGCTTGGTAATGACAATCTTATATATAGCAATATTATGCTGCAACTACGTTTTCAACTGCGATACATGATATTTACAATTTATTACTTTATGTACAATACAGAAAGATCTATAATCGTTTAGCTGCCAAAATATATGTCGCGGTAAAAAAATATTACCCTTTTAAACTTCTAACCCCCATATATGCGGCTGCGATAATTTGAACTGACTTATTTCTTTTAGATGAAAAAACGCATATGTCACTTCTAGAGCCTTTGTTTATATCAATAATTCAACTTAAACGATTTTATATTGATAATATATTACATATATAGATAAAATTAATTAAAAATCGATAAATTATTCTTTATCGCTTCTCTTTTTTAATTTTGACAGATATAGATTTCTAATTTTGTTAACGTGATCTCGAAAATATACTAAATTTAAAGACATGTTAAATTCTTGATAGCTAACTTTCATTAAGACTATGAAAGCTAATATGGTAAGCACTATCAAATATTCTATTTAAACACTTTTGGAAAAATTACCAACTTTAGATGTAAAATGGGATTCTGTTGTGCCTTTAACTAAAGAAATTTAGTTATTAACAGTCCTGTGAGATAAGCATGCATGATTAAGAGGTACATTAATATAAATATAATAAACTTTTTGCCAATAAATAATTCTAGAAGTACATATGTATATGGTGTCAAGTATATTGAAAATGAGTTAATGGATGCTACTAGTCTATATTTTTAGAGAATGCTAGCACACACCACATTTCGAACATCACTCATCAGTGATAATTTTATATAAAAAAAGAAGTTTTTTAGTTTTACGACATATTTTGGCGCAAATAAAATCATAGAATTGAACATAGATCAAAAATTTTATTCCTTTCTCTAAGCGATAATTTTCCAAAATGGCAGTGTAAAAATATGCTAACAATTAAACTTGATGATGATTTTGTAAATTACTAAAAGCGGTGATCATTATTTTATTACAATATTAATGAAAATTATTGCATAAAGAAAGGCGCTAAAATTCTCTTAGTCATAATTACAGATAAATAGTTTTAATCATAAATGTAATCTTTGTAGCATCTAAATGAATTTTTAACCGATTTCCTTTTAAAATTCTCTTTATTGGGCCTCCTGATATTTTAAATATTTTTACCGATAAAAAAATGTATCGAAATATAGTTACAATATATATAAGTGACAGTACAATTAACTAAAAGTACTTATTATATTTAAAAAGTAGCTAATTAAGCTCAGAGATAGACGTATAACATTTTTCTTTTAAATTATTGCCAAAATTTTGCTGTGGCATTTCATTTGGCACAATGTACGAATATATAAAAAAAAGCTTGCTCAAAATTATTACTCGCAAACAAATGAAAATAGTAAATTTTTCTTTTGTTTTAATAACACTCGAAATCTATACATAAGATAACAAATTAACCAATCTACATCGGCCTCGAGCCAACGATGTTTCTTTAAAAGACATTTTAGGCACTATTATTGCTAATATAATATAATTTATTTATCGATCGCTTATCTACAGCACAGAATATTCTATACAAAATATACTACGAAGATTTTACAAAATTTAGGCCGCTGGCCTACGAAACTATACCTTTTCTAACATAATATTATAATTATTTATTATTATACCAACAATCTCTCTTTAAGTTCATTCGCATTGGCCTTTACTTGGCTTTCACATTTCACAAGTCTCATTAATGTCTATACCACGTCATTCAAAAATTCATAAACCACTATATCTTTCTTATGACATGTCATAAATAGGAAAGAGTATGTGAACCTCAAAAATCATCTGGTCGTTGTGGTTTAATAAATTAAAATAATTAATTGGCCAAATTAGCCTCTATTGCAAATAAGTCTTATACTTAGAAATTAAAAATGCACGAGTAACCATATTAGGTGCGTCGATGGTTATCTCATCAACAATATTTTGTTCTGTTTTTATCATAGGATTTGATCGCTATATCTGCTCTTTTATGCTGTTCCATTATTGGATAATATTTATGTAGGGTTAGTAGAGAATTCATAACCAGGAAGGACGACCGTGCAGTAAATCTGCTGCATCATGGCGATCCATTTGCCTCAAGGCGGCAGCCAATGCTGCAGTAGCCCCAGCTCCACGCTCACGACACTCCCATAACTCTAAAATAGCCTCTGTTGGAGAACTTTTTGTGGCAAACCAAGTTGTATATCTATCCACGCCAAGGCGAGCTGCAAGTGCCCGCCAGTCATTTCCTCGCGCATTTGGAGGATCCAATATACTACAAAGCTGCCTCTTCACACGAGCGCTTAATTTAAATGGACCTTCACCGGCGCATTCGTTCACTCCCGCCTCACTGACTGTTACATTTCTTTTAACGCTTCCATCACTTCCATCTTCACTGCGGCACATACGAGCCTCCAAAAGATTTTCAGTTATATTGAAACTACGTTGAGACTCCGCGCGGGGTGATCTTCCTCTCGGCGATCGACTGCGTACATCTTCAAGTGATATTCGGAATGTCTGCTTATAGGAGGGATTGGTCCTTTGACAAGCGGACACACTAAAATCGATATTGTCACAATCGTGAGTCCTCTCCAGAACAAAACTGCAATGCAAAGCATTATAGTTCGAACTCCAAACGTGGTTGAATGGAATCTCCTGATAGCCAATGCCCGGTTTAGTTTTCCAGCCAGGACTAACATGTTCCAAATTCAAACAAAGATTTGATCCGCCATCTTGGAATAGCAAAGTTTTAGGGCGCTCAAGTAAAACTCCACCAAGTTTCTTTTCCTGCTCTTGACAGTAGTATGCAGCACAGAGCGTATCTTCAAATACGTAAAGCCTTATATTGTATTCAGGGCTGGTTTCACTTAACAACGCAGGTGCATAAATCGCTAACTGAAGCGCTTTAACCGCTTTCCCGTTGAAACTTTCACCGACTAAAACAAACGTAGACAGCATGTCTGTCACTAGGAATATTTTATCATTGTCGAGTTGGGTAAAGACCGGTGTATTGATCGTTTCTTGTCCAAGGCCGACAATTTTCTTCCATTGCGGTTGCGTGTTGTCGGTTTTAGCATTATTATGATCGATAGCGTACAGTGAAAGATTCCAGAAACCGTGCTTAAGGCTAGCACAATGTGGAATTTGTAGGATGACGGACTTGTTTAATTGAAGACGCGGTGGGCCGCACTTAACTACTGGACTGAGCTGCGTGATACCTGCGGGCGGAAACTTGTTATAAACACCTCATATCATACATATACATATGTTACTGAGTCGAATCGCCCAAGGCGAACGTTTTTTCTCTAAAGCAAAAATTATACCTCACTGATATTGCTGTATAATTACACAAAGTTTAAAATTACTTTGGAAATGGTCCAATATCATATAGCAAAATCAATTTATTTTTATTAGACTCGAACTGGGCAAAGTTATATAGCTTGGTCTCATAAATATTCATAGCAGTTTCATGATTTAGGCTATAATAAATACAGGATCGGGACAGAGAAAATATTTATCAAAATTAATTTATGTATTGCGTCAACAAACTTTATGTTCTCTTAATAAATAGGGCACATCCGCTTTTTACTTTATTTTTCGGGATAAGGGAAACAAATCCAACTTTTGCTATCCCTTTGCAAACTTCGGCCATTCAACGAGGTTGAAGTCTGTACTAATGAGTCTCGTGGTTCAAATAAGAAAGTAAATAGCGAGAATGTTTATAAATAAAATGAATACGTACATAAAGAATTTTTGGCGGAATAAAAAGTAGGGTCATCTCTTTTAAGAGACTTATGTAATATCTGTTTACATACTGTCTAAAATTAAACATCAGCCATGGGTGAGATTTCATCATCCAGTAGTAAGCAAAACATAAAAATCCATCAATATCTACTTCTGCACATCATGTAAAGTGCTCATGGCTCTTACATGCAACTGTTTCCTGGGACTCAGTCTAACTTGTTCCAGTGTGATTTTAAGTTCTACTTCAAACTCGAAGCTGTTTTGTCATTATTCTACCTTTTTTTGGTAGGTTATGGTCTAGACACACGCCGTCCCTACGGTCTGGAGCGATGGAAGGGCAGCGCGTGGCCCCATAACCCACCGTATACTCTCCCCATCGCCGTTGGGCCAGCCACTGGGACCGCTTCCTGATATCCGTGGCCAGCCTGGTGGGTTACCCTTTCGGGTACCATCCCCGTCGACGCCTGGACTAACTACCGGGGCGTCGTCCTCACGCGGTCCGCCTCTCTGAATATTTTTCTACCTACAGAGAACTGTCACAAAGTTTTTAGGTTTAAAAACTTACCTTTTCCAAGTCGTGGTCGATATCTATCATCTTTGACGACAGCCAAATATATTTGCTCCCTTCTTCCCCTACTAAGAGCTGCTTCGGGTATTGACAGTGCTACTCCAGCGGCCGGTAACGCCAATCTTGCACCAGCACTCGATACTGATAAAGACTGGGAAGTAGGCGAGTTTGAAACGAGTTCCGCTAGTTGGAGAGTGACGGATTCGTTGGCCGCGTCATACATAGAGCCGGCTGGAAGAGAAACGCTAGTTAGTTGTATTGCTGGGGGGCTTACAATGGATAGATTGACATCTGAAACAATTAAAGTACCGCATAAAGACTTACAAAGCGCTGTATGTTGATAGATATGATGAAAGATAATGATTGTGCACTTTATTTTTGTGTATAATTGTTTGTAAATGACTTTGTGGCGCTTTAAAGTAAGAACATTTTAAAATATTTTCAATTATCCAGCTTAACCGTATATAACCGAGGAGAGGGCCGTCTCTCTCCTCGATTCGAGGCTACTCTATAGGCATATTGACTAAATCCAACTAGTTAGTATAGAATTTTGTTTTAAGATTTTCTTCTCGTGCAGATGTTATCTGCTTTTGTGTCCTAGCTACTATTTACTATCACCAATGAAATGGAAGGGATAGTTTATGAAAAAGAAGAAGAATTGAAAGTTTCGGACATATACTTACAACTTGTGAAACAGCTAGAAGCTGAGTGCTCAGACTCGCTGTACGGCTTGCTATCGTAATCATCGCTTTGACCTTTGCTGGATGCACACGGAGTGATCTGGTGGTCTACTGGTGAGGCATAACTGGAACAAATATATCTATTGTATTTGTTGTTCACATTAAAAAAAAAGATAGACAAGAGATAATTGATTATTAGCTAAACATAGTAATCAAACCGTTACATACGGTAATCACCAATTTAAAAAAAATATCTAAAATTCAATCAAATCATTTGAGTTAGTAGACTAATTATAAAATAAAAAAAAACACCGAAAAGCGATTTCCACATGCAGAACTTGAAATCACGGATATTTAAAAATTTAGAGTGTAAACATTTTTCTGATACATAAATTCATATATGCGACACATTGGATCAAAAAATTACACTCAGATTTAAAAACAAAAAGTTGTGCATTGCTCAAATTATTGTCTTTGATAGGCATCGAGCCTACGACACTTGGCATCGGACCTATAACCATAAGTGTTATGGTTTCGATTTCTACCCAGTATAATAACATGTGTGATCCACAAATTTTTATTCCAAAACTGAGTGCAATTTTTGATCCAGTATATAATACATATGTATGCATGTATTAGAAAATGTTTACACATAAGTTAGTGATTAAGACCACAACGCCATTTATGCAGCGAAGTCTTTAAATGAAACAATTCATTGTCTTAAAATTAAATACAACCGAAAATATTTTCAACACTTAATTTCAAACGACATAAAATAATTAAGGCCTTAATATTTTCTTGTTTGAAGGTCAAATTCTTTCTTTACATTACAGCAATCAACTAAACCTATAATTTATACAATGTCATATTATAATACGAACCAATGAACTCGTGTATCAAGATTCATTATTATAATGATGATTAAAATACATATTCAACTTATTTTTGCGTGATAGTTACCTGTCATTTTGAAATTGATATATAGTTCGTTAAAAAAAACACTATTTGTAAAATAATAATTTATAGACACGTTATTTGTTTTAGTTGTCAATTTATACAGTTAATGCGTTTAATTTTCAATTTAATTTAAATTAATTGCGCAAAAAATAAATTGCTATCATAGAGAATAATTTTAGTTAAATATTATATAGTTTGTTTATTTAAATTGTAATTTACGAAGCATGCTTGTAGCCGGCGGGGTCTTATTTTAAAATTGTTGTTTGTATAAGATTCTAAATTAGTTATGAAAAATGTCTTCGTTCAAACGGTAATTTGTAGCAGGACGCTTTCTTGTTTTTTAAATAAGCCATATTTTATTTATTATGTTATAGAAAGTGACATTATAATATATATTTCTCTGAAATATATTTCTAATCATCTTGTTGAATAAAGCTTTTAAGATTTGAGAAAATTTTATAATTCTCTTTTAATCTAATGGTTTATGGTGGTGTCATTATCGTAATGTATTTTTATATAATACTAGCAAATCCAGCTCGATGGTTTGTTTGTAGAATTCGATATATCGCAGCGCCACCTGGTAGCGAGTTACATCAATAGGGATAGTATATAAACCTTCTTCGTGAAACAATACATACCAACTTTCATAATGATCGATCAAATAGTTTCTCAGTTTAGCGATGTCATATATACAAAGATCTTCTTTTATAGATATACAAGATCAGTAAGAGTAACAAAACATATTGTAATAGATTGACCAATTATGATTATGCTCTTCTTTTGCGATAGGCCGTAAAATATATACGATACAAAATGTTATCTCGTATTTATCAAGATACTATAAAATTTTGTATGCTTTTTATTTGGGGCACATAAAAGTGTAAATGGTACCTTTTATCTATAATAAAGCTACTATTGCCTAAATATAGAAAAATTATTTTTAAACGGATGTCGGATGCAACGCTGTCTAGCCGTCGTATTAGTGATCTAAAATCTGAAATAAGCTCGACCTCAACCCGTTTGTTTGTGGCAACCCTAGTATATTCAGAATTATATTTTATTTGATATAATAATAATCCGTGTGGCGACGGAGTAAGAATACATTTTACCACCCCTACCTTACCCGTCAGTGATCGTAAGAGACGACTAAGAGATATAAAACGCATATAAAATTTACGCAAGAGAAGGAAAATTCGAAACAAATCCCTATACCAAAACGACTGACCAGCGTGGTATAGTAGGTCAATTTCCCTCTCATTACGCAGAAGGCTCGAGCCCAACAGTGGGACATATATGAGCTGACATGATAAAACAATAAGATTCTCCTCCGGTAAATAGATGGGTGAAGGTCGTTATTAAGAATCATCTTCTTCCTCTCAGCTTATATATACACAATAAGAGTAAAATTGCAGTACAGTACCACGCTGGTGAGACGTGTTGGCATTGGGTTTTATTTCATGTTTTCACTTGATGATGTTAACTGGATATCAGATCCATGACCAGCTTTCACATCACCTATGGGTAGGATTGGATCTAATGAATTTCTATTCCCTCACCAGGTGGTTTACAAAGCTAGCGTGGAATTAGTACTTTACTTTTATTATAAGATTTTTTCGGTTGTAACGAATGATATTATCTGCTTAAAATACTTAATCATTTTTTATTACGTGTGTTAATTTTTGATTTAATCAAATGACAAATGATTGATTGAATTGTAGGAATTGGGACAAAGGCACTTTGCTTATTTAAAACCTGAGCTGTAAATACCTGTTAGTAAGATGCGGCACATCATAATGATGTTCAGCTCTCGTGTCTGGCTGTGGGTGTTCGTATCTCGGCGGTCTGTGCTGCATCAGATCTGGAGCCAATGATAGCGATTGCTTTTCCACAGTCGGATATATCTCCGGTTGAAAGTCTGCTTGGGCAATAAAAATATACTTTATAATTTGTTGTTTCAATAGATTTGCAGGAAATTATTATAAAAAAGCCTACAATGAAAAAATTATCCACAATTATTCTTGTTCTTTATTAAATAATACTAGCTAGCTAGCTTTACGATAACATATGTCTTCAGATGAGAAAAAGGCATCATTGGTTTCCATAACCTAAGACAGGTTTTCTGCTTATTGATTGGGCCAAGAAAATATTATTTTTGAATTCATTAGCTTGCCCGGGAAACTAAGCCTTTTAATAAGGACTAAACTACTGCCACTTTATCGATATTGAAATTATAGTACCACATGATGCGGTAATTATTCAATGGTGTTACTATAATCTCCACGTTTTCGAGTGAGTTGGTGATCGTAGTAATACGTTACGCATTTCCCAGGAGAGCACTGCTGCCCATTCTTCTAATGACTTTCCAGCCGATTTTACAAGTACCAGGGAAAAGTAAGGCGTGGCGGCAATTATAGTGATAGGGGCACTCTGTTGATAGTTTTCAGTCTACAGCCGCGAGCCGGTCCGAACGGGAACACTCTGACTTGTACCATACTCTCGTTGCGCTTTTTTAGTAAAAAGTTCTTTTAGTTTTTTTTAGCAAGATAGCCCGAAGCCCAATTTTCTGGTAGGGCTTGGGATTTTATTGGTAGGCAATGGCCTAGCTGTACCCTTTGTATCGCAAAAGTTTATGGGCTTTCGTAACCCTTACCATAGGCAATAGAAAATATGCATATTGCTTCAACGTCGCCATATGGGGCTCTATATATATAGAATCAAATCAAGCAAGTGATTATCTGTTATAATTGAATGATTAAACTCTGGCGGGCAGCGCAGTATAAATTCTTAGATATTTATCGTAAGTCACGGCTTATGCAAATGTTGGACAAAACAAATTAATGATACATATTAGGACAAGAAGCACAAGGAAACGGATTTCCTACTACTTGCTTATCAGTTCCAATCAATACGATGCATATAATTAATTCAAAATAAATCTGATTACATGATACCTTTATATGTAAATTTTTTAAAGAATTATTTATTGTTTAAGCTAAATTCTAGTATTTTAGAGCAAAGCGCTGACCTTATATGCACTGCTTTATATACATATATCTAAAAAAAATAGAATTCAAACATAGTCGCAACGTCACCCTTTATTTTTTTTTTTTTGGGTATGCTGGTCTAGGTCACACTCGGTCCATACTGTCTGGGGCGACAGAAAAGCGGCGTGCAGTCGCATAACCCAATAACCTACCGTGTCCCTCCCCATCGCCATTAGACCAAAGAATTGTAGCATCACCTAATGGATCTAATTATTAATCTAAACCACTATTGAATATAGCTGAACACGCTCGCAAACTTTTATCAAAATCTATCGGGCCGTTTAAGAGGAATTCATACACAAACATACAGAATTATATGTTTTATATATAAAGTACAATATACAGTAAGACGTATATATACGGCAAAAAACAGAACTTACCAGTCCTTGTCATAGTGTATAAGGAGTGATCCCTGGTCTTCCTCTGCAGTAGTTTGTATACTACTGCAGCTCCTGCCAGGAATACTACCACAGCTACAGCTATACCGATGTATAGTGGAATATCACTATGTGCTGCCACTGTTGACAAATAAAAAAAGTTGATAATCTTGACAAAAAAGATGTAGATACTTACTCCGTCACAACACGGAAAAGGTGACTCGTAATTAATAGCTTATAATTATTCTTTTTAATTTCACGAAATTATTTTTAGTTCGATTAAATTATTACATACATACATACATATCATCACGCCATATCCCTTGCGGGGTAGGCAGAGAGAACAGAGTGCCAGAGAGCTCTATCTCTGCATACTTCACTCGCTTCCTCAACATTCATAATTCTCTTCATACACGCTCGCCGGTTTCGGAGACTCTTGACTCCACCTTCCTTCAGTACCTGACCGATCTGGTCTAGGTAGGTTAGTCTCGGTTTGTATTAAATTATTAATTAAGGAAAACTCTATAACAAATCATTTGAATAATGTGATATTGTAGGTCGATTTGATTTTTTTATCTTCGAGATAGTTTAAACTCATCAGTGGAACGCATATGAGTTGACATGATGTAATTATTAAATAAATTAAATATTCATAATTAATTTGAAATAGGGTTCAGAGCCCTGAGATGCTCACCCACAATCCGGGTAAAGTTGTCAAGATGAAGTAGGAATATTACTCATCATCCACTATCCCGTCGGTGATGGTTAGTGACTACCAATGAACCTAAGTAAATCAACACTATAAGAGCAAGAAAACTTAAAATAAAACCGTATAACAGCTCCTATTTTAGAAGAAAATGGCACCCAACAGTGGGACGTATATCAGCTGAAATTATAATGATTCATTAATTCATATTTAATTTAAAAAAGGATATTATGATATTAAAAAAGATGAGAAAGTTGACATCTCCATTATTAATAAATTTATATACAAAAGACATTCGCAGTCAACACGAAGTGAATACTGTAACAATTGTCAGAAAAATAAAGTTAAACTTTTGCTTGTCATCTATAAACCGCGAACGGCGGCGACTTCGCGCCATTCATCACTCCAAACAAAGACACATAAATTACGAAGTTGGTTGAACAAACTTTATATTCCACCATTACAGTATTTCAACAAAAAAATAAACTATATTTCGTTCACAAACAAAAAATAAAAAAAAATCAAAACGCCATCAAATTATCAACCAACCTGATCGTTGTTAAGCTATAAAACGGATTCGTAATTTAAAATAACGATGTGTCAATACGATTTCCGTTGGCGATTCAAAAATAAGAAGCAATATCGTTCGAAATTTAAAAAAGTTGGGTGCAATCGTTAAATTTGTTTTCGTTTATGGGATGCCGTCTCGTGTTTGCGGCACCTTCATATTATTTATGTGAATTTATCCTGAGAGCTATTCTATAGAGAGCGAAGAAAAAATAATATTTGTATTTTGGGCTGTTTTATCAGGTTGATAATGGTTTAAGGTAAATAAAAACTTTAAAATATCAAAATACGGATTACTCATAAAAAGTTTTGCAAGATTAGAAATATTTGTTATTTGGTAATTAGAAATTAGTGGTAGGACCAGGCTGTTGACAGTTTTCTGTCTACAACCGCGGGCCGGTCTGCCCGGGGTAGTATACCACACTCTTGCAGAAGATCGACGTATAGCAATAGTCTGAGAATATAGCTGATGAATTTGATGTTTGTATAGGTAGGCAGCGGCCTAGCTATAACCTGGGTATTGCAAAGGTTACGATCGGTTGTGCTGCTTGCTCGTTTATCACTATTAGCAATTAAAAAAATAATTACCCAAATTTGTGATAAGAATACTATAAGATGCGAAAGTCGAAGGATGTAGGTACCGGGGGAGACCGAGACTAACCTACCTAGACCAGATCGATCATGTACTGAAGGAAGGTGGAGTCAAGAGTCTCCGAAACCGGTGAGCGTGTATGAAGAGAATTATGAATGCTGAGGAAGCGAGTGAAGTATGCAAAGATAGAGTTCTCTGGCACTCTGTTCTCTCTGCCTACCCTGCAAGCTATATGGCGTGATGATATGTATGTAATATTATAAGATCTTAACTACATTATCCAATTAATAAGATAATTGACGGTTTAAGAAAGAAGAAAATGTGTTACCACCCCTGAATTTTCCATGGGACTCGTAACATCCGCCTATGGGAGCACCAGGAGACTAAGTAGTATCACTCTCTTGAGATACTCGTAATTACATCACATTTATATCCCAAGTAATTGGGGTCGCTTTGATTCCATCGTACGTATAGCAAAATTTTGAGAATACTTTTATTACGGCTGTCTGCCTGTTGTCAAGCCTTGTTGGGAATGTAATTGTTGATAGAATGGCATTAACTAGAGTGCCTTTGGTTGATTTAAAGCTCTTAGTCGTTTTTTAGGATATTCACGAACAATGTACGAGGTAAAGGTACTTGCAACCACTTACTATACAGTAAACTCTTTTCCATGTGGTGACGGAGTAAGAATACTATTTACCACCCCATATCTTACCGGTGGGTGATTGTACGAGATGACTAAGGGATATAAAACGCATATAATAACTATGCGAGAGAAGGAAAACTCGAAACAAAACCCTACACCAACACGTCTGACAAGCGCGGTATAATAGCTTAATTTCCCTCCCATTACGGAGGAGGCCCGAGCCCAACAGTGGGACATTTATGGGCTGTGATGATGAAACTCTTAAGGAAATCATATTACTAATTGCGATTGCTAACTCCTCTGCCAAGCATGGTGATTACTGATATTGCCAACTTCGTAAAGAAACTGAGGCCAAGAATATTGTTTTTTTTTTACAGTTTCTTATCAATTTAATTATTTCTTCCAGATTTTTATTGACAATTTTAAATTTAGTATAGAGTCAATCGGACATCCTCAAGATTGAAAGACTAACTCTTGGATTTATTTTTAAATTCATCATCATCACAGCCCATAAATGTCCCACTGTTGGGCTCGGGCCTCCTTCGTAATGGGAGGGAAATTAACCTGCTATACCCCGCTGGTCAGACATGTTGGAATAGGGTTTTGTTTCGAGTTTTCCTTCTCTCGCATAGGTGTTATATGCGTTTTATATCCCTTAGTCGTCTCGTACGATCACCCACGGGTAAGATAAGGGGGGTGAATAGTATTCTTACTCCGTCACCACACGGAAAAAAATTAAATTAAGTTTAACATTGCTTCTGATACTAGTATTTTTTGTCTTTTTGTAATTATTACTAACAAAAAATATGGTGTTCAATAATTCTGAAATTAAGTATATTTATGTTATTATTATTTGGATTGATAGACTTGATGTAAGAGTAAAAATAGGTAATGAGGTACTAGAGCAAGTGGATGAATTTGTATATCTTGGATGTAGTTTTAGCCGAGATGGAATGTACACTACTGATATAGAGCGAAGAGTGAATGCGGGAAATAGAGTGAACGGAGCGTTGAGACAACTTCTCGGTAGCCACCATCTCAGCCAGAAGGCACGTGTAGCAATACATAATGCTGTGCTTGTCCCAACATTACTGTATGGAAGCGAGAGTTGGGTATGCAGAAAAGAGTATGAAAGCAAAATTAATGCGGTCGAAATGCGATCTCTACGGAAAATCTGTGGAGTTAGGCTGACCGACCGCATTCGCAACGACGACGTAAGAGAGCGAGTAGGTATGAAAGAGAGTATTGGTGTAAAGATGCGAAAGGGAATGCTCCGATGGTTCGGAAATGTGGAAAGAATGCCGAACGATCGTTTGGTTAAGAAGATATACAATGCGAAAGTGGAAGAATGCAGGTACCCGGGGAGACTGAGACACACCTACTTAGACAGATTGGTCACGTGTTGAAAGAAGGTGGAGTCAAGAGTCTCCGAAACTGGCGAGCGTGTATGAAGAGAATTATGAATGTTGAAGAAGCAAGTGAAGTAAGCCAGTATAGAGTTCTCTGGCACTCTGTTCTCTCTGCCTACCCTGTAAGGAATATGGTGTGCTGATATGTATGTATGTATGTATTGATAGCCTTAATTTTAAACTCATAGAGTCATCATAGTTAATGGGATACATTTATAGACAGCTTCAAAGATAAATGAAAGATCGTATAAAAAAGGCAATTTAAGAAAGGAGAACTAGAACATTAGGTTATTTTTATAATAAATTAGCTGACCCGCGCAATTTTCTATGCATAATATAAGGGAATGAGTTAGAGAGTAGGGGTGTGCGAATATCGTTCGAATCGAATCGAATCGAATATTAATATTCGATTCGAAATTCGAATCGAATAATTCGAATTTTCGAATTATTCGAAATTCGACGAATAATTCGAAAAATTCGAACAATTTCGAATAATTCGAAAAATTTCGAATAATTCGAAAAAATAAATATCCCCGATTGTCACTTATGGCGAGAAGATATTTAGGAATACCTTGTACTTCTGCTGAAAGTGAAAGATTATTTTCCACTGCTGGTGATATTGTATCTGATAAACGAACTTCATTATCACCAGATTCAGTATCGTATTTATTATTTTTAAACAAAAATTTGTAGCAAATGTTCATACTCATTGTTCTATTCATGTAGTTATATTTCATGGTTTAAATAAAATATTTATTAATTATTAATGTCATATTTGAATATCGAACATAACAAACTCCGAATTTAAAATACAATGAAAATTTGCGAATAATATTATAATTCGGCAAAATTCGAAATCATTCGAATAATTCGAAATTTTTCGAATAATTCGAAATTATTCGAATAATTCGAAATTTTTCGAATTATTCGAAATTTTTCGAATTATTCGGGAACTTTCGAATAATTCGAAATTTCGAATTATTCGATTCGAGTTTCGAATCGAATATTAATATTCGATTCGGAACGAATAATTCGTAAGTTCGAATTATTCGCACACCCTTATTAGAGAGTAATGATCATAAACATCAATAACTGCATTATTGCTGCGCATACACAACGAAAGCTCTTTAAATAAACAGTTTTTACCTCGTTTCTGCTAGATTTTTTGTCGATACTCCACTCTTTTTGGACAAAGCGTGATATTTTAATAGCCTTTCAAATCAGAATTTCCAGAGATTAGCATGTTCAACTAAACTAACTCTCTAACTTTATAAGTTATCATTCTCTTGCTCTTATCCCAGTTACTAGGAGTCGATAAAAAATACACTCTTTGCAAAAATTATTGGCAATAATTTTATAATCAGCCGTCTGCCTGACGTCAATCGTCTTAAAGAATGTAATTGCTAACCAAAGAGATTCAGGTGGAGTTGGCGTAAGTTGATTTAAAGCTCTTAGTTGTCTATTACGATATCTATGAGCAAAGTAAGGATTGGTAGTGTTTGTAACCGCTTTCACATATATTATAGTATTAGTATTGATTTGAAAAACATATTTATACATTTGTAAACATAGGTTAATATTCTGATAGATTTGCTAAGAGAGCAGTGTCCAATAAATTACGTTTGTCAGGTTTTGAGAAGCTGTTCTGGCCACCTAAAAATTAAGATCTCGTGACAAAATATTACTGTGCGTGTTAATAAGAAAAAATACATTTTAATGAAGTTAGCACCTCTAATAAATTAATAAACACCATGTTACTTTCATATCCAAAGGTGTTTCGAATAACGCAAAAAGATATAAATATCTTATTTTTTATGGGACAACACCATCTTCGGAGCGCCTTGCGGCAATTTTCATTATTAATTTTCTTTAAAAAAGCTTTTTAATGATACATATATTTTTTTCTATAAAAAGACGTTTTTTAACAGTATTTTTTTTTTGTATAAGAAAACTCATTAGTAAGCATTTTTAACGATCCTTTTGATCCTTGTATAGTGGTTATAAAAGTGGATTTAAGTGAAATTTTAGAGACATATTTTAAGGAGCAATGAAGCTAATGCGTTTCACGTGTCGATGTGA
The DNA here is from genome assembly GCA_905163515.2 of Lymantria monacha. NCBI lineage: Eukaryota > Metazoa > Arthropoda > Insecta > Lepidoptera > Erebidae > Lymantria > Lymantria monacha. The sequence goes on from LR991088.1 coordinate 32,873,657, forward strand.
ACGTTGAAAGGTGGTTGATGGCATTTTTTTATTGTTTAAAATGTTTTTTTTTGTGACAACGGAAAGTACAATCATACGGTACGTTTTCAGCATTTATTTTGTCCACGTACGTGGCTCTAGAATGAATTACTTACTGTGGTATTTCTCGAGCGTTATTTATTCTTATGCGTTTGAGAAAAACACTACGTTCGCTGTATACAGCGGCTTGATTTAAGCAGAAAAGGTCGTTACATTGCAGTCTTATAAATACAAGTATCTGCATACTATTTAAATTAATTCATGTCAATATGACATTTATGTGCAGATAATATTTATGTTATCTCCGACACATGATTTTCTTAATGTTATTTCAAACTTAGTATAATTACACGAAATTTTTCAAACTGAGTTTTTTTTTTGTCTATTGCTTTTTAAGCTATTTCAACTAGTGCACTTGAATATAACATCTCTTCCTAAACATATTCGACTTAATTCTAAAAACTATATTGGATTTAAGAAATAGTCATTACCAACCCGGATTGGATTAATATTCTTCTCTGAGATTTACTTGCCCATCAGAGGGATAGTAAAAATGTTAGTGAGAAATTATTTACCAAGCTCTAATATTTACAGAGAAAATTTTATTAATAACTATTTTTTTGACAAACAGATGTTGTCCTTATCAATTGTTAAAATTCTGAACTCACTATTCTTTCTTCCCGTGACCATGATCACTGTAAAGTGTTAGAAACGTCGGCAAATTAAAAATCAAATACAAACACGATAGAATACGTAAAACTTTTTTTCAAGACTCACAAATAATTTCGTCAAGATCGGTCCAACCATATAGAATATCTTATGATTTAGTCGCGTATACAAATACAGAACAACTATTCATATAGATATAATATCCAGTATTATTTTTTAACTAAAATATCATCTTTTACACAATTATTGTTATATAATTTCTTGTATTTTGATTTACATTTCTTTATTCCCCGTTTCATCGATCTAATATTTCTTTTATTTTGTCATTTACGTATGCCACGACAAAATTAAGCATTTTTATGTATTTCATCACTAACCGATTTTAAAAAAGGAGGTTCTCAATTCGACTATATTTTTTTTAGGTAACAACCTCAGATCTTTCGACTGGGTAGGGTACATTCAATAGTCTGTCATTCAGCTGCATCAGGGAGGTGCTCCGATTTCATGGGGTACCCTTGTACCTGAGGCGGCTGGTGGCGGACTATTTGTAGGGGCGCAGTGTCCTCTGCGCGGGTCCCGCAGGGGACATTGTGCGGACGCCCATGTCGTGCGGTGTTCCACAGGGGTCGGTTCTGGGGCCGACTCTGTGGGACATCGGGTACGACTGGGCGTTGAGAGGGAGTCTCCCCCCCGGGCTGAGCTTGATATGCTATGCTCACGATACGTTCTTCACAGAGGCGGCGAGCCTGGCCATTCTCGGCACTGAGGAGATGGTCAGGCGAATCGAAGCGCTGGGGCTCAGGGTGGCCTTAAATAAGACGGAGGCCCTATTATTCCATGGGCCACGCGTAAGGCTGCCAATCAGCGCCTCGTTAGTCGTCAACTCCATCCAGATCAGTATTCAGGCCCATATGAAGTACTTGGGTCTGGTGCTCGACGGGCGATGGTGGTTCAGGGAGCATTTTTGCCGAATTGCTCCCCGGCTGGTCGGCGCGGCGTGCGCCCTATCACGGCTCATGCCGAACGTGGGCGGACCCAGCTTCGAGGGCCGACGGCTGTATGCGGGGGTGATCCGTTTGATGGCCATGTACGGCGCAGCCGTGTGGGCGAGGGCTCTGAACGCCCAGCTCAGGGCTTTTCTGTGAAGACCACAGAGAGCCATGGCGGTCAGAGCCATTCGCGGGTACCGCACGGTATCGACCGAGGCAGCATGCCTACTGGCCGGGACAACCCCGTGGGACCTAGAGTTGGAGATGTTCTCCGACCTCTACCGGTGGGTTACTTCAGTGCGCGACGAAGGTGGCTCCCCATCGTTGAGCGAGATAGTCTCCTGGCGCGAGGACGCCCGCCGAGACGTCATCACCTCTTGGGTTACGCGGCTGGAGAGGCCTAGACACGGTATTATTACCGTTGAGGCCCTCCGGCTCGTGCTGTTGGAGTGGATGGAGCGGCGGCACGGAGTCCTCTCCTTTCAGCTGGTGCAGGTGTTGTCGGGGCACGGATGCTTCGGCTTGTACCTGCACACGGTCGCGTATAGAGAGTGGACTCCGTCCTGCCACTATTGCAGTAGTGACGAGGACACGGCGCAACATACACTCGAGGTATGTCCGAGCTGGGACGGGCAGCGCCGTGACCTCGTCGCTGTTATTGGTGCCGACCTGACACTGCAGGCTGTCGCGAAAGCGATGGTCGACAGCGTCAGGAACTGGGACGCGGTCGCCGCCTTCTGCGAGGCTGTCATCTCGCGGAAGGAGGCGGTGGAACGAGTCCGGGAGGATTCCCGTGACCCGGGCCGCCGTTAGCGGCCGGGGCGACGCAGGCGCGAATATCTGCGCCTGATGCCGCTCTAACCGAGGCTTCGGGTGATCGGACCGGGGAATTGTCCGGTCTCCCGACGTGAGACCACCGTGTGAGGGCGACGCCCCGACGGCGAAAGCTGTCGGGGCGTCGACACGAGAGGAACTCGTAAGGGTAAACCGCCGGGCGGGCCACCGAAGACAAAGATCGGGTACCGGTGGCCCGCCGCCTCTTCCGTCGCCCCGGGCTGATTTTTCGGGGCGCGACCACATACATGGAAAAAACACACAAAAAAAATAAGATTTTTCGACTGGGTGAACCGATTTTGATGATTATTTTATTTGAAAGTTGCTACTTCCCGCCTGGTCTCATTTCAGTTTAGACCAATTTGGTCCAGTTCTGATAATGGCATTTATGAGAAAATCATATAAGTCTTAAAAGCAATGAAGTCGAATTTTCGGTCAAAATTGTATTTGTATATAATATCCATTCTTCATCATTCCTCTTGTCCCAATTACTTGGGAACGTAATTGTTGACCAAACGGCATCAGATGGAATTGGCCCAGGTTGTTCTTAATCGTCTTTCACGACACCCACGAGCAAAGTAAGGTTTGGTAGTATTCGTAGCCGCTACCACACAGCATATCCATTCTTATAAATCTAAATATTCAAGTAAATGTATAGAATAATATTATTTAAGATTGATATTTGCAATATACATATATCAACGTCTTGCATCTGTCATGTAAAAACGTATAACTTTAAAAAATAACTACAATGATGAACGAATGAATAGGGCTTACAGTGTTCACCATATTATTAATTACTTGCGTACCGTGCGAGATCATTATCGAGTTATCGAGTAGCTGCGATGACTTCATTCATTCGTTCACTTCCTTAGTTCGAGTTCCGCGTTGTGTATGAAGTTTTAATGATATTAAGTTATAATTTTAGTTTAGCTTAACTTTGTTTAACACAGAAAAGGTAGAATAGTATTTCGTATTTCTGTTATAAATTGACACCATTTTAAATATCATATACACTATTATATATGGACTTTATTCTAACGGGGGCGTAAGTTGGTAATCGCCATGTTTGCGAAAATTAATGTTGGACTTTATTATAAAGAAAGATAAGGTCGTAATTGGGAAAATAATGTTATTTGTAACTTAGGAGAGCACCGCTGCCCACTCTATTGTGCTTATTTGGCCCGTCTTCAGGACTAGCACATATAAGTAAAAGATTGCGAGTTATTTTATTCTTAACCTGCTAGTACCTGATGGACCAACATATTTATACAAACAATTTTTTTTTTAAATAAATTTGTTTTGTTTTTTTTTATATTTTTAGATATTAAATAGTTTTTACGTAGTTTTGAAGTATATTTAGATATAAAATATGTACTAATGAAATATGAATATTTTGATATCCTATCATAATAACAATATGAACAAGTTAAAAATAATATTAATATAAGAATAGCGAAAAAATTAAAAAGGGAAGGACATCTCGAAACAAAACCCTATATACTAATACGTTTGATCAGCGTGGTAAAGTAGGTCAATTTCCCTCTCATTATGGAGGAGCCTCGAGCCCAACAGTGGGACATATTTGAGCTAAGTTGATATGAAAAAAGGGAAGATAATAAAAAACGAGACCAAATAAGGGCTGTCTAGAATAAAAGACTACTCGATTTCCCAACTGAGAGGTTGACGAAGAAAATATATAAAGCAAGCGTGAGTGGGACGAATACAAGGGGAAGACCTCGTCATAATTTTCTGGATCAAATTAGCGATGTATTGACGAGAGGCCATATTAAGAGTATGCGTAATCGTAGAGTATGCATGAAGACTGTTATGAGTGTGAATGAAGCGATGGAAGTATGCCAGGATCGTGGTTTGTGGCAATCCGTAGTCTCTGCCTACCCCTCTGGGAAACAGGCGTGAAGCTATGTATATGTATGATTGCCCAACTGATCTGTTTCTATTCTTGATGTAAGTAGCTTTATATTCTAATTATATTTTTCATTGTCTAAAAATACCGATAAAATGAAATTTCCTATAAATAAATCTTAGCTACATCAATTTATCGCCTGTGAAACCATCTGCATAGTTTTCTTGGAATTTTTTTAAACCGTTTCTAAGAATTCAATATTTCAATTCATTGCATCACTCTCCTACTCTTATCTCAATTACTTGGGGTCGATATAATATGTACTCTTCTTTCATAGTACATATTGTAAGAGTTATTGGCAATAATTTTATGACCGGCCGCCTGCCAGACCCTCCTTGGGAATGTAATTGCAGACCGAACGGCACCAGATGGAGTTGGCCCAGGTCCTTATAAAGCTCTTAGTCGTATTTAACGACATCCACGAGCAAAGTAAGGGTTAGTAGTATTCGTAGCCGCTACCACACAGCTTTATACATTTAAATTCATTTATTATGTATAAATTCTGCGAAGGCAAACTATCACCGGATTGGAAAGTAACTGCTTTGAGAAGATCCGGCAAGAAACTCAGCGGGTTTGTCCATTCTTATTATTTTTAACTGCCTTTTTTTTAAATAAATAAAAAATGTACAATATGTACACATTTAATAGTGGTAGGACCACGCTATGTACAGCCGCGGGCCGGTCCCTCCGCGGTAGTACCACACTCTCGCAGAAGATCGACATCTGAGTAATGGCAAATGTGCTATTGCACTTCGTTAGGTGAGCGAGAGAGCCGGCAGCCCAACTGGGGTGGGTTTGGGGTTTGTATTGGTAGGAAGCGGCCTAGCTGTATCCTTGGTATTGCAAAGGTCCATGGGCGGCAGTGACACTTACCGCTAGTTGTGCAGTCTGCTCGTTTGCCACCGTAAGCAATAAAAAAAACATGATCAGTAATAATTAGCTCTAGTGCGATGCCCTTCGAACCCCGGTACAATGTAAAATTGAAATACAATGTAATAAATTATGGCTGGACCATATTTCACAAGCAGCACCTGATCACGAGTTAACTACTTGATAATATTCTGAATATATAGTAATATATAAGATTTTTTTATTTTAAGGTATTTAGAAATATGGTTAAAAAGAGTTATATGTATATAAAAAAATATTTAAAAGGTAATAAATCAATATGCATCGTTAATTTAACATATAATCATCATACTTTTTTTTTGGTTGACTATGGATGCGTCTCGCCCCGTCAAATCGGTCCGGGGTGACGGAAAAGGCGGCGCGTGACCCCATAGACCCATCGTAAAACCTTCTCTCTTCGCCGTGCGAGCGGGCCACCGGTACCCGATTTTTGACTTCGGTGGCCCATAATCATCATACCTTAAGGGAACCGACATGGGTTGAATATAAACGAATATTCTTGAAATAAGGTTACCCACGTTGTGGTGCACGTTGGAAATTTCAGTTCCAATGCCGTAATTCTAGTGGGTACTAATTAGTGGCATAAGTAAGAATACTCTTATGAAAAGATCTCGTCGTTCATATGACCTTATTGACAATGGTTCCAGTACTAATGATGTATAATGCCTTTCACGTTTCTTTGTCAAAATTCAGAACAGCTATTTACAATAATCTCACATTTGTTTAATTCATTGTACACGTGTGTCTTTCTTAACAATGTGCCACTTTCATTTGGAATTTCAAATGTTTATTGTATTTCTGTGAATTGTTATTATGCAGATATTTTTTCTGTATTATGTTTTATTTATTTACTAGCTTTTGCCTGCGTGGTTTGTTGATACAAAGGTAGTCTATACCAGAGACTCTAGTTGTGCATTAAGTGTCACTTGGTGTCTCTCAATGGTTTTAATGTTATTTTTTGCGGAACTCTATTTTTTTCTTCTAAAATAAAGCAAAGTTACTTTATAACATTAGCTACCTGCCAGTGAAAGTCTCGCTAAAATCGGTCTAGCCGTTTCAGAGATTAGTCAAAATAAACAGATGGAGAAAAAAAAAATAGTTTATTTTTTATGTAAGTAGGTACCGTATATACTTTCATATGTATTTAGTGTAAAGTTGTTAATTTGGAATTACAAACGGATACATCAATTTTATTTATATGTATAAATAAATATGTAGGTACGTGAAAATGTTAAACAATAATAACAATTAAACAATCATAATATAATGTATTAGTAATAATTTCACGTTTGAATCTTCTTATTATACCTGTAATAAAATAAATATTTACAATAATGATTTGAAATAAGCAGGTTCGATAAATTGGCAATTGGATTAAAACTCTTGGCCAATTCAATTCTTAGGATTTTTTAAAATAGCTACAATATAGGAGTTCTGAATGTAAAAAAAAAACCTTATTTAGGGATACAAGCATTTCGAAAAAAAAAATGATAATTTTTGATTGCACAGATGGCGTAGTGGTTAAAATGCCGACCTTCCGTGCCAGTGTCATGGGTTCGATTCCCACGCAGGATCATACTTTGTGCGATCCACAAACTGTTGTTCTAAGTCTGGGTCTAATTCGTCTGCATTAATTGCATGTTTGTAAAATCCCGCCCAATAGAAGGATTACTTTCTTAATGCAGAGTGGTGTATTTATTTGAAAATGTTTGAAAATGTCTTTAAGCTCTGAAGGTCACGCAAAGTCTATAGTTCATGGAGGCACTAGTTAAATTTCAATGAGGACATACGTTCGACTGTATCAGTCTGTATATCCATCTCAATATGAATGATCATTAATATACGATACGTATTGAGTTAGAACTCACAACTAGTTTGGCATATAACAAGAGTTAAAACGCAACAGCCGTATCGAACGGCCGGCATCCGAGCCGAATGTTATAAATTAATAAACATCGTGTCCGAACATAATATGGGCGATACTGATCGATGTAATTGGTCACGCGATGGTACTGCTACGAAGAATGCGCGGTTATAAGCAATGATAGAAATCATAATAATAAAATGGCTAGGAGTGATCTCATACAACAACTGAGACTATCTTTACAGTACATATAGGTACATTCCTGTATTAGTTTCAACCTGCTCCATAAAGCCACCTTGTACGAGGCAGCTGTGTTATAAAAGGAGGTGGGAAGGCACGTCGAAGAGTAAACCTACTATCCTAATACAGTACGCTGCTGGACCGAGGATTAAGCTACCACTCGCAGAAAAGTCAAATGTATGAGAGCGATGACACGGCACTTTTTTACCACAGCATCGACAGACAATGATACTCGAAATAGTAACCCGTAACCACCGTCAAATAATCGGTACAGTTGATCAGCTACGGGTGGGCCACTGAAGTAAAAAGACCGCGTACCAGTAATCCACCCGCACGGCGAAAAAAGGTATATTCTAGGACGGGTCTACGGGGTCTTGCGCTGCTTTTCCTGTCGTCCCGGACGGATTAGCGGGGTTTGACATGCCGTAGCCCGCCGCTAAAAAAAAAACTGTACATATAGGTAGATTCCTGTATTAGTTTCATTCGTTCCTCCGCCACACAGCCGCCTTCTAAGAGGTAGCTAGCTATATTATAAAAGAAGGCGGCAAGGCGCGCCGAAGAGGTTCGGGTTGAGAGCCCTCAATGCTCACCCATAATCCGGGTAAAGATATCATAGTCATCTGCAGCTAAAAACTAAGTCACACAAAAATAAAGAAGCGCGTCGAAGAGGGAACTTGCTATTCTAACATAATCCGCTGTCGGTGCCTTAGGCAGCGCAAAAACGAGTACCTGCGTTAGATGCTGCTAGCCAAAATCACGGGTAGACCAACGAGGATTAATCTGCCACTCGCAGAAAGTTCAACTGTGTGAGAGCGATGTCTCGGCACTTTTTTACCGCAGCGCGACAGAGAATGACACTCGTAACCCGCTGGGTCAAATAATCGGTATAAGTGATCAGTCGAAATGATGTTTGGGAGGTAATACAGTCACATTATGTGGCCACAAGCTGCTCTCCCGTCGCTCTGGAAGGTTTGAGTGGGATGGTTCTAGACCATAAGTTTTTAATAAATAGCCTCTACCACAATGGAAGTATTTTCTTTTTTTAAAGACTCCTAAGAGGACATTACTGTCGCCGTATGTTGCTGAGTGAAGAAGATAATATGTCGCCAATCGTTCTTTTCATGTGGGAGTCATAAAATCTAACCAAAAGACCACTAGAAGAACTTACCAGAGCACAGTACTGGGTACCTCATACCACCCACCTGTGTGTTGTACAATGTGTTCACACATTGTAAAAGTGTAATCAGGTTGAGAGCCCTCCGCGCTCACACATAGTCCGCGTAAAGATGGCAACGCCAAGTGCAGCTGACAGCTAAACTCTCAAACAAAAAAAACATAAAAGTGGATGGGAACCGGTGGATGTAAGCGGAACAGAAACATTTTAGGTGGTATTTTCGTAAAAAGACTTATGTCCAACTGTGAATTAAAATATGATGGATCTATTAAAAATATATATTTCCGTGTGGTGACGGAGTAAGAATACAATTCACCACCCCCTTTCTTAACCGTGGGTGATCGTAAGAGACGATTAAGGGATATAAAACGCATATAACATCTATGCAAGAGAAGGAAAACTGGAAACAGAACCCTATACCAAGGGACATATATGAGATGAAATGATGATTAAAAATATACGTGTATATTATATACATACATATATACATATGTATATATAACAAGAATAATAATGCGAAAGGGACGATTAGCAGCCCCACACTCTACCGCATTGCATCTACCTGTTGTCATTTAGGCGGAACACTGGTACCGAGTCCCTGTTTTCAATAGTCCGTCTGGCGATTACCCTTTCGATTAACCTATCAACCGTCAACGCCTTTTTTTTTTTTGCGGTGGGATATGGACGTGGTCGCGCCCCGCCAAATTGGTCCGGGGCGACGAAAGAGGCGGCGCGTAACCCCTTAGATCCATCCTGCAAGCACTTCACTTTGCCGTGCGAGTAGGCCACCGGTACTCGATCTTTGTCTTCGGTGACCAACCGTCAACGCCTCAGCAATCGTAAATCCGAAACTGTTTTTATATCTATACAAATATATTTATAAAAGAATTATCAAGATTAAAAAAGTTAAAAGCAACATATTGCTACGAGCACAATGAATTTCTTTTGAAAGCGATAAATTATTTACAATAACTGCCGACTTAACATATTGATAGTTTATAGAGCCTATGAGATTTGTAAAACGAAGAGTTGAGTACAGGTCGCAACAGAATTGTACTATAATGAACCAAGAGATCAAAGCTACTAGATATTCTGGGATAGACTCCGACTAATATTTTATTGAACCAGAGTCCAACCAATATTTTTATGTCTATATTATATTTTTATATTTATATTTTATCCGTGTGATGACGGAGTAAGAATACAATTCACTACCCCATGTCTTACCCGTAGGTGATCGTAAGAGACGACTAAGGGATATAAAAAATGCGTACAACATCTATGCAAGAGAAGGAAAACTCGAAATAAAACCATATACCAACATGCCTGATCAGCGTAGTATAGTAGGTCAATTTCCCTCCTATTAAGGAGGAGGTTCGAGCCCAGCAGTGGGACATATATGAGCTGAGATGATGATGATGATTATATTTTGAAAAATATGTGTTCGAGTTGGAAGGGCAACACTATTTAAATTTTTGGCAGGCTATGGTTTGAAAACATACGCTCCATTCCATCCGGGGCGACGGAAGAGCGGCGTGCAAAACCATAACCCATCGTGTTTCCTCCCCATCATCATTGAATTAACCACTGGCACCGCTCCCTTGACATCCGTGGTCAGCTCGCCGGGTTACCCTTTAAGGTATAAACTCCGTCGACACCCGGCAACAAATAATAGTATTACCGGGGTGTCGCCATACTGTCACTTCTTCGTCTCACCACTCAGTCGTCCTCTCTCTTTTTGGTGGACTAATCCGCGGTCCATCCACCCGCCATTTCAGCTAAGGCGGGGACGGGCGCAATTCAGTGCAATACAATTTTTACTAATACTTGCTAAACTTATGATATACGTACGAATTTATTTGAACATATTTAAAAAATGACGAGTCCGATGAGCTTCTCTTTGGATTTTCTTAGATTGTGGTCGCGTTTCAATCCGGTGGTAGATTAATTTTAAATGAAATGTAGAATTGACAATATGTAGTGTCTTTATAGAGCTTATGCATAATGAATGATTTAATTATTAACTTTACTGCATTTCAATTTTGTTTGATAAATAAATGCAAATATTCGTAATGACGAGATAATACGAATATTTTGCAGGCATCATCTGTAATTACTGAAGAACTCCGTTACTTGACTGTCGTCAACATCATTCTCCTACTCTTATCACAATTAATTGGGATCGACGCAATATGGACTCTTCTTCCATTATACATATTGTAAAAGTTATTGGCATTAATTTTATGAACGGCCATCTGTCTGACGTCTACCCTCCTTGGGTAATGTAATTATTGACCAGGCGGCATCAGATGTAATTGGTCCAGGTCTATATGAAGCTTTTAGTCGTCGTTTACGAGATCCATGAACAAAATAAGGGTCAATCGTATTCGTAGTCGCTTCCAAACAGCAAGTACGCAATCATTTTAAAAAATCTAATGAATTACGATTGTAAACCAAGCACTGCTACTTAACGAACGATCTATTTTAAAAATTAACAACCGTATTAAAAAGAATACAATCTTATATGATCTTTAAAATACGCTAAATGTGCAGCTACCTTTTGATTCATGAACGAGGTTGGTTAATTATTACAGGTTTAAAACTCTTTTGACCATAACAGTCTTTCCGGTAGAGTTGCGTCGACGAGTGTACATCCATAGGCGATGGTGCAACACTGCAATAAAACGTACTTTATATCAATAAATCTCCTTCATAAACAAGTTACAACTCACCACACTTTTATAGCCCAACGATGTTTGAAACTTCATAAATCATTACATCCGTTTCTTACAACGTCCAAATCAAAACCGCAGGCACGTCACTCGATTTGGTATAGATTTTTTATTGACTTTGGTGGGAATAAGTAGCTCACATGATGGTAAGTGATAACTGCCGCTTATGCTATAACATTATCAAGAGCTACAATCAATTCGGCATATACAGGGGAAAGGACTTTGACCTATTACTACTGTTTAACTAAGCGTTGTGCGCAAGAGTCAAAAGTAAAGAGATAATTAGATTTTGGCTTCTAGTCAATCATCTCTTCATTATTAAATTTTCCTCTATTTAGCGGTAAAACAAGTAGCAAGCAAGCATAAGGTTATATTTTGACTTTTTATTCTTGTTATGTCTCTATATCATTATGTATATATCTGCTTATATATTTCATCTCTGACAATGCTGAAAAGAGTGGAAGAATGATATATTGTATTCTTATTATATTTCAATTTGGAGAGAGTACAGCGTTTAGTAAAAGGTTATCGAATTAATTTCTAAATTTGTACATTGTGTAAACATTTGTCAGTGCCAATGGTGTACCATGTCTGTTGCAGAGATTCCAGATAGGGAATCCAATCGAAATTTACAAACCCTTGTCGCTTTGCCCATAACGTGGTAGGAGGGCTTACGGAATTAAATTCTTCGCATCAATTTCTCACTGGATTCTAGTGCTTAAATAGAATATTTTAAAGGCGATAGCCGCTTGAGGGGTTGGAGGATATGTGAATGCATTTTGCGATCACCCGCTGCGTGCACTCGACGAAATCACAACAAATCATTCAAGTGGACCCACCTCCAGTAATGATGGCCGCATCGCATATAAATTGGATTTTACGTTTGTTTGTTTATGCATTAATGTTTGATTAAAAAGTTTCATGGAAATTATATAATTTTAATAAAATAGCAACATTTTGGAATTTTGTATCCAGTAAAATGATAACATCGGTAAGATTTTAAATATCTCATTACAAAACTTAACTCTGGTAGTTTTAAGATTAAGATATTAAAAATACGTATATAAATTAACGAAATTGGAGATGAAAATATAATTTCCTTATCGTAAAAAAAATCAGGAATTCATAATCAAAAGTATCTGCAATCGAAACCCACGGACGTAGAGTACCAAGAATTCTCAACTATTGAACAGAATATAGTAAAGACAATTTATGATTCATCTACAATGGAAAGAAACATCGCAACACCTCAATTCACACGAAGATCCATTTGCATTAACATAATAATACGCGTATAATTTGTACTGTGAAGCGACTTTGACAATATAAAACGTATAATCGATAAATCTGTCAAGTAGAAAGTTTAGCCGACTATAATGTTTCACAATATCTATTCGAAACGGTTTCTTCGCTATTATAAATGAACTGATGATAGTAATCCGCTTATGAGCTTACAGTAGCAGATATTTGGTATTTTAAGGTGTTTATTGGTTAACATGTTCACATATGACCTGCTTGTGGTCAGTCGTTAATTTTTTATAAAATATCTGATTTTAACATATTTTAGGATTGTAAAATTACTATTTTTTTTTATAAAACCCCGATTACGAGCGAGAAATGATGTCACAAGTGAACCCACACCTATTGGAAATCCGTCCCAATCGTGCTGTCATTTACACCGCCGTGACCTATTGTAGGACATTCAAATCTCGCATCGTATTATATTTACGTTTTTAAGGAGACGTGTGCCATCTATCTATTAATTTTTGGAAACCGAACCATACCGTACTATTAATTTATTGTGAAACAACAATTTATTGTATGGTTATGGCTACGAATACTAACAACTCTTACTTTGATCATGGATGTCATAAAAAGTTTTATATTGACCGTAGCCAATTATACCTGATGCCGTCTGATTAACAATTACATTCCCAAGGAGGATTAACGTCGGGCAGGCAGCCGGTTATAAAACTATTATCAATAACTTTTGCAATATGCACGATGGAAGAGAAATACATAGTGCGTCAATCCCGGATAATTGGTATAAGAGTAGGATAATGATAATATGCACAGATGGCGTAGTGGTTAAGATACCGACCTTTCATGTCAGTGCCGTGGGTTCGATTCCCACGCACGACAATACTTTGTGCGATCCACAAAGTGTTGTTCTGAGTCTGGGTGTAATTTGTCTGCATTAATTGCATGTTTGTAAAGTCTCCCGCAATACAAGGATTATTTCCTTAGTACAAGGAGGTGTCTTTCTTAAAAAAGAAAAAAAAAAGAAGAATATGAGATAGAAGTTGAATAAAATCGTTTTTCTACTCTCGCTCAAATTTATATTGGGGTCTATATAGTATGCCCTTGTCCAATAATACATGGGACCCTTTCCTATGTGGGTACAGAGTAAAAATATATTTTATAGTCTTGTCTCTTGTCCATAGGTATCTTAAAAACGTGTAAGACATATAATGACATATAAGACATATAATGATAACATCTTTGGCATAAAAGGAAAACTAGACAAAAATCCTTATGTTAAAACATCTGAATGAATAATGTGGTTTAGTAGGTCAATTTGTCTCTCACGGTGGAGGAGCCCTAATAGTGGGATGTATGAGGTAAGATGAATACAGACGAAAAAAGTGTAAAAATGCTTTATGTTTGTAGGTAAGTTTATAACTATGTTACACAACCTGTCTCATCATCATCATCATCTTGCTCTTATCCCAATTATTTGGGGTCGACGCAATATGTCATCCTTTTCCATACGATCCTATCAGACGTCATCTCTGCCGTTACTCCTAGACTATCCATGTCATGCCTCACGCAGTCCATCCATCTTTTCTTTGGTCTTCCTTTACCCCTTAAGCCTTCAACATTCATACCTAAAACTTTTCTCACAACATTACTTTCATCCCGCCTTTGCACATGTCCATAACATGTCAGCCGTTCACTCCTTAACTTTTCCGTCACTGGCGCAACTTTCAAACTTCCTCTAATGTATTCATTTCTTCCTTTATCCATTCTTGTCACACCACACATCCATCTCAACATTCGCATCTCCGTTACATGCAGTTACACAACCTGTCTATTGAAGTCAATCGTTGGTTACGCAACATTAGCCAATTCAGGACTCAATCCGGTTTATGACCATGATCATTGTAAGGGTTGATAAAAATCATGCTGCTGCCATATGTCATAATACAAGTTTAACAGGAATAATAATTATTATAAAATGGAGGAGAGGAAGGAAAATCAACCACTTTCCCATGGTTAATCAATATACCGTACACCTTAAAAAAGGAAGGAATACGGGATGGGATCAAGTGGAATAGGATATAAGGAAATTTTACTCCTGTGATGAGCACCGCCTCCGGAACTTCTACTTGCAATTTTCCGCAGAACTTCGAATAAAAATTCGACACGTATTTCGCATCTAAACGAGGCATCCTCAGGACGGTTCGGCTTCAAATGCGCCTAATAATTGCCAATAATAATTGCCAATTATTGTTATCAATCAAAGGTCAATCATTACAGATTAGGAATATTTTATATACCAATTCTGATCGTAGGCGACAACTAACGTACCTAAAGAGACATTATAGCAAAAGAAAATATATTAAAATCAAATTCTTTGCGTATGTTTTTAAAATGATCTTTATGATTTTGTAAGTATTCTGTTAATTGAAAATTTGTAGTGTAGCTTTCGACACAAGGAATAACTTAGTGCGAGGTATAATAAAATATGATAAGTAGTTTAGAAGTTATTAGCTAATAGAAAAACATACATTCATATATACAGTACTCGGCAATAAATATTGCACATTCACAGTGTGAAAGAGACAATCGACAGATTTCGGCTTCATAGAGCTCTGTCCCTGTCACATACAAAAAACTAACGTTCTGATGTCTATTAAGTTACAAAAGTGACTGTAGTGATTAGTTGATTGAACGTAAGTGCACTTTCTCACAATTATACGACGAAAAACGTCGCACAGAGAGTGTGCGATAAAGACAACGCTTTAGAAAGCCGAAATTAACCATTGCCTCTTTCCAATAATCGAGGTGCAATATTTAAATCCGTGACACCCAAATACATATCGGTTAAAACTATTACGTAACTATATTATTCCACTATAGCTAGATAAAATGAAGCAATACTCTCTTTATAGAATATGGATATAAACAAAATATGCAGAAAACTCCAAACTGAATAAGTAAAAAACGAAGAACATACACTTCATTTCAATGTTTAGGCAACAAAAGATGAAATGGTGCTATAAAATTTCACCATTTTCTCCCTTTGTATGTAGCAATTAGGCTAATGAAGCACTCCGACTGGTGCGAATGAATAGCCCTACTCGCGTTCCTGGCATTCAAACCTCACCTTTCATGTGGCCAATTTACTGATGGTTTACAGTAAGTATAAATTTACTTGGATTAGTTAAATGTATGCTAGTAATAACAGCAAAGTTTCTAAAATGGAATGTAAAGGAATAATAAGCTTTAAGTTAAACTTTAGTCTTTTAAGTTGTGTAGTTACGTCCGATAACCGATAAATTCTCTCAATCAACAGACATTTCAGATATTCATCATCATCATCATCACAAGCCATAAACGTCCTAAAGTTGGGCTCGAGCCTCCTCCATAATGGGAGGGAAATTAACGTACTATACCGCGCTGATCAGACGTATTGGTATAGGGTTTTGTTTCGAGTAATTCTTGTTTCGCATAGATGTTATATATGCGTTTTATATCCCTTAGTCGTCTCGTACAATCATCCACGGGTAAGATATTGGGTGGTGAATAGAATTTCAGATATTAGTGGTCTCAAATGAATACTTTATTCTGTTTTACAATAAGAACTAGGATATACACTCATCTTTTCTCAGCTTTGATTTCGCTATAATCATCAAGATTATAAGAAACTATAAAATGTTCGCGGCGATGGGGGCCGCTACCCATCACGCCTTGCCCAGTTAGGCGAGTCGAGGAGAACGGAGTGCCGGGTGGGCACGTGGAATGTAAGAGGTTGTGTGGAAGGTAAGTTGCACGAGCTGATATCCGTCATGGCGGACAAACAGCTAGACGTGCTCTGTGTAACAGAGACCAAGCGAAGGGGCAGCGACGCCTGCGATCTTCCTGGTGGCGGGATGGCTCTGTGGTCTGGTGTACCACAGAGCGATCGAGCCAGCATGGGGGTAGGAGTGCTGTTGTCCTCTCGCTTGGCCTCAGGTGTGAAGGATTACGGAATGTATGATCCCAGACTTCTCTGGGTCCGTATAAAACTAGGTGTCACCAAGGTATTCATGGTTGTAGCATATGCTCCCGTAGGATCCTCGGTGGCATCAGACCTAGAGAAGTTTTGGGACAATGTTAGGGAAGTTCTGGATATGGCAGAAACCAGTGAACGCGTGATTGTATGCGGAGATTTGAACGGATGGGTGGGGACCAAGCGTCCCTACTATGAGGACGTACTTGGTCCATTTGGTGATAAGAGAGTGAACGACGCAGGTAGGCTCATAGCGGATGTATGCACGGAGAGAAACCTTATTGTGTTAAACACATTTTTCCAACATGAGGACATCCATATGTATACATGGAGAAGGAATGAACAGAAAAGCATAATAGATTTAAGTTTGGTAGACAGTCGCCTCCGAAGCAAAATATTGGACGCAAGAGCCTACAGGGGCCCCACAGTCGACACGGACCACTATCTCGTTATTGCGAGATTTAGTGGTCTGTTCAGAAAGTGGAGGCACTGGCGAGAGCGTGTCCACTTCGGAGGGCTTGAAAGAATAAAGGTTGAAAGGTTGCAAGAAGAGTGTGTAAGAGAAAAATATGCAGAGGGTGTCCGAGAACGGCTGACGATGG
Source organism: Lymantria monacha (assembly GCA_905163515.2). Taxonomy (NCBI): domain Eukaryota; kingdom Metazoa; phylum Arthropoda; class Insecta; order Lepidoptera; family Erebidae; genus Lymantria; species Lymantria monacha. The sequence continues at coordinate 32,890,890 of LR991088.1, forward strand.
CAAGCCAGCCGCAATCGGACATTGAAGAATGCTGGAGAGTATTGAAAGAGAGTATGGTAGATACAGCGAAAGAAGTATGTGGAAGTTCAAAGAAGCATAGAAAAACAAATGGTGATGCATGGTGGGATGCGGAAGTGGCAGCTTCCGTAGAGCAAAAGAAGAAAGCGTGGCTGGACTATGTCTCTTCTTTGAATCTGAATGACAGTATGACTGAACAGAAGAAAGAAATATATCGGCAATGTAAGAATGACACCAAGGCCTTAGTGAAAGAGAAACGTGATAGAGCAAGTATGAGTGCAGAAGATAGGCTGACTAAAAACTTCGAGGGTAACACCAAACTCTTTTGGAGGGAGGTGAAGAAGTCTCGGGGTGGTTGGTCAGCCTTCAGAATGAATAAAATAAGGTCTAAAGGTGGAGACATTCTTACACAAACACAAGACGTGTTAAGCCGATGGAGTGAATATTTTGGCGATATGTATGCGGATGCTACGGTTGGCGCCGGTGTTGGATGTGGTTTAGTAGATCAACATTCGACAACGGCGTCCTCCGATGGCATCAGTATGGATGAAGTTGAATGGGCGATAAGAAGTTTGAAAAATGGTAAGGCAGCGGGCATTGATATGGTGTCTGCCGAGATGATCAAGCTTGGTGGCTCTTGTGTCTGGGAGGCGTTCCTGTTGCTCCTCAATTTATGTTGGAGCTCGAGCATGGTTCCCAGGGACTGGAATAGCGCAGTCATCGTGCTTTTGTTTAAAAACAAGGGTTCACGTTATGACTGCGCAAATTACAGAGCCATAAGCTTGACCAGTTTGGCAGCAAAAGTGTATGGAAAAATTATTGAAAGGAGAATGAGGATGGTGTCCGATGGTTTACTGTGTGAGACACAAGGAGGTTTCAGGAGTGGAAGGGGATGCATGGATCAAGTGTTCTCTCTGCGCAACATTGTGGAGAAGCATCTGGCTCTAGGTCAGAGGGTTTTCTGCAGTTTTGTGGATCTGGAGAGAGCATTTGACACGGTTGTACGAAAGGAACTTTGGGACATTTTACCGGAGTATGGTATTAACGGTAAACTGCTACAGGCTGTGCAGTCCAGTTACATGGGCTGTAGAGCCTGTGTGCGGCTGGATGATGGAATGTCGCCTTGGTTTGACGTCAATATCGGCGTTAAGCAGGGGTGCGTTCTGTCAGCCAGGCTGTATACTAGTAGGCTGTGTATACGATATGAATGTGGGAGTCCAGATGGGCGACTCAGTGGTCACTGCTCTGCTTTATGCAGATGATGCAGTCCTGCTGGCACAGTCACCGACTGACCTGCAGACCCTAGTCGACACAATGACAGAAGATTGTAAGAAAAGGGGTCTACGCGTGAATGTGAGCAAAACCAAAATAATGGTCTTTGAAAGAGATAAAACCAGATCAGATGTAAGAGTAACAATAGGTAATGATGTACTAGAGCAAGTGGATGAATTTGTATATCTTGGATGTGGATTTAGCCGAGATGGAAGGTACACCACTGATATAGAGCGAAGAGTGAATGCGGGAAATAGAGTGAACGGAGCGTTGGGGCAACTTCTCGGCAGCCACCACCTCAGCCAGAAGGCACGTGTAGCAATACATAACGCAGTGTTTGTCCCAACATTACTGTATGGAAGCGAGAGTTGGGTATGCAGAAAAGAGTATGATAGTAAAATTAATGCGGTCGAAATGCGATCTCTGCGGAAAATCTGTGGAGTTAGTCTGACCGACCGCATTCGTAACGACGACGTAAGAGAGCGAGTAGGTATGAAAGAGAGTATTGGTGTAAAGATGCGAAAGGGAATGCTCCGATGGTTCGGACATGTGGAAAGAATGCCGAACGAACGCCTGGTTAAGAAGATATACAATGCGAAAGTGGAAGGATGTAGGTACCGAGGGAGACCGAGACTAACCTACCTAGACCAGATCGGTCATGTACTGAAGGAAGGTGGAGTCAAGAGTCTCCGAAACCGGCGAGCGTGTATGAAGAGAATTATGAATGTTGAGGAAGCGAGTGAAGTATGCAGAGATAGAGTTCTCTGGCACTCTGTTCTCTCTGCCTACCCTGTTAAGGGATATGGCGTGATGATATGTATGTATGTGTGTATAAAATGTTTCGTGGGTAGGTATTGCTAATCCAGCAATAGAATGTTATCAATTAAAAAGTTTTATTATTTAAATAATAATAATTTAAATAAAAATAATACTGACCATTCATGGGGTCGTGAAAAAAAATAAAAGAAAACATCTAAGTCCAATAATACAATTTGAGTTGAATGTATATTTAAACACGCATCCAAAGGGTTTTTTAAAAATAGTATAGATTTCTTATCATTTGATATTGAAAATACGTTAAGTAATATAAATTTACGAGACTATTTAATCTCGAAGGATTCATCTTCTCTCAACTTACCTCTGTTTATCACTATCAAAAGACTAACAATATTCGGGAAGCATATTGATCATCTAAAATAAATAACAATCAATCCACACGGCGCGATAAACAAAAACAATTTATGAAAGCAAGATGGTGGATATATTTGGCGTGAAAGCATCCGTGAATAAGGCGTACAAAACCAAAATGGTATTACCCCCAAGGCTATTTATCAAATAGCACGATAAACAGAAATGGGAAATTGAAACAAAGTCAACGGGGACCAACGAAATGATTTATTGGTATTATAAACAAAATATGGACTGATCATTTTCCATTCGAAGATTGAATTTGGACCGCCAAGGGAGCGTGGTGTGTTATTAAACGTGTTTAACGTCATATTTAATGGCTTATGCTTTTGAGTGATTCGTTTCATTAAAATTGTTCATTTTTTAATTATTACATTTTGAAGAACATTTTTTTTTTATATATTTTACTACTGTCAAATCATTAATTTCTATAGATGGATTAATTTAACTGTCATCAATTTACCATGATCGTATATAAGGACTAAGGGATAGAATTCCGTATATGTAGTATTCCGTGTGGTAATGGAGTAAAAATACAATTCACCACCCCCTATCTTACCCGTTGGTGATTGTAAGAGATAACTAAGGGATATAAAACGCATATAACAGCTATGTAAGAGAAGGAAAGCTCGAAACAAAACTCTACACCAATAGGTCTGACCGGCGTGGTAAAGTAGCTCAATTTCTCTCCCATTATGGAGGAGGCTCGAGCTCAACAGTGGGAAATATATGAGCTGATATGATGATGATGAAGGGACAGTAAAGTAAAGAGGTAATCACTAAGTTTGACAGGCAGAGTAGACATCGTAATGTTATGAGTTCAGAGAGAGCCAGCGTATTACGACACAGCTGTCGTCTTAATTCATTATTATCATTCACCATATAGAAATAATTAACAATAATATAGCATGCATACAAATTAAAAGAGTCAGAAATGTGTAAAATCCTTACTCCCTTACTAATATTATAAATGCGAAAGTAGCTCTGTCTGTCTGTCGCTCTTTCACGCCAAACTACTGAACAGATCTAAATGAAATTTGGTACACGGATTGTCTAGAGCTTGATAAAGGACAAAGGCTACTTTTTAATGCAAAAAAGGGTTGTAAAGGGGGATGAAAAGTTGTAAGGAAGTATCGTCATTTTTAAAGCCAGAAGCTTGAAACTTATTTTTAGGCTATTGATTAAACATAAATAAATATGACATCAAAATTTGGCAAAAATTTTATCCTTAAGGGTTTAAATAAAAATATGAAAAACTTTAGGAAAGTAACCTTTTACGAGGGTGAAGCCGCGGGCAGAAGCTAGTATACTATATATTTCAAGCAAGAGAAAATTTTTCGACAGTTTTCGACAGCCAAATCATTTCATAGCTTGGGATAGCAGATCATTTTTCTTTGATTAGAGAGAAAGCCAATTAGTTAAACATTTATGAACTAATGAAATAATAAATAAACATATTAAAATCGAAGCAAAAAAGAATGAACTAACCGACACAAATTTCTAACATTTATTAAACACATTTTTATTTCCAGAACATTCGCAACGATGTCACTGTCAAAATAGTTTATAGCTCTTTTATAATGAAAGATTATGACAGTCGCCTTTATCACATATTATTACTTTTCAAATCGCATACCAGTCGTTGCTTAAACATGTGAAATATGAATGCTTGGTATTTTTATCCGCATTAAACCATTACCTACATCATTTTGACAGCTCATGATCTATGTGTGGTTTTTAACAGTAAATCATGGTAAAGTTTGCATATTTCTTATACGAATATTTATGAACTAGTCTATTTATGTTATGCTAGATATATTGATAATTATAACAGATTTGTGTTATTTATCATGCTAGATATTAACTCTGAGCATTTCTATTTTAATTACTTCAAAAATAAGACGTTTCTCAATGAGATGGTACATATAATTATTATGTATGTTTGATTTCAACTTCCTTTTTTTATAAATCTTAAGGGTGGTCTCATTTTAATTTCGAAAACGTATTATGTAACTCCTCAATATCGAATAGAAAATATGTAGTATATCCTCCTATCTGTTCTTATCCCAATTACTTGGGGTCGATACAATAAGTACTCTTCTTTCATAATATATATTGTAAAAGTTATTGGCAATAGTTTTATGATCGGCCGCCTGCCAGACGTCAACTCTCCTTGGGAATGTAATTGTTGACCAAACGGCATCAGATGGAGTTGCGACAGGTCGTTACAAGTTTCGTCTTTCAGGACATCCACGAGCAAAGTAAGGGTTGGTAGTATTCGTAACCGCTACCACACAGCTAAAAATATGTAGTACTCGTACTTATACTATATAAAAAATATGTATTGCAAAAATGTAAAGGCAATATTTGAAGATTTTTTTTATCAAATTCACGCTTCTAGCAGCAGTGTTTATTTACTCAGTATAATATTTAGATGCTATTTACTCGTATGTATATCGATAAATACCATGCTCAAATAAAAAAAAAACACTAAAAAAACCAACTATTAGATATTTGGAAGCGGTTATTTAAGTAGGTGAAATATTTTTTGTGGCTGTTGTCATCAAATCAATCGCAAATCTATTTCAATTGGACTTAAATAAAATTGGCCGAAAATCTGATACTAAGTTGAACATTTGTAAATAAATTTCATTACTATTAAATTACAGTGTTAAATATTTGCAATATTAGAATACTATTATTATCCTTACAGCAAAGTAAACTTTTGCAACAATTCAGAAAGTTATGAACGGTATTTGGGCTTAACTAATATTACATTAGGTGTCAGTTGGAGCATACTAGTTGGAAGTTTCGATGTTAATTCTACATGCAATATACAGGTATTTCTGTATTTGTATTTCTTTTATAAACAACACTCAGATCTAGATATTTTTTAAGTAACTTTCAACCAAAAAATGTTTCTTATTATCTTAATTAACCATTAAAATGTCCCATAATAATACAACAATTCTAGATACCCAATTATGTCAAAAGTTTTTATGATATCAAATTTTACCACAAAAGTCTAAGAGTACCATAAAAATTTATTCCCTCGTCTATATTTAGACGATATGATATGACCCAGATGGTCATGGTGCCCGATTTTAGTATCTCTCGAATCTTTTTTACGTGACCAACATACATTGACCTCTACTTTACCTTCATACTACCTTAACTTTAACAAAATATTCAAAGCCGCGGGGGAAGAAATAGATCTTACTTATATGGAAGGTCACAGTTATAGCCGATAGCCTGTTATGAAGCGCCCAGTAACATTTCATAGTTATGGAAGGGAACGGAAAGGAAGTGTATATTTAGTATGGCATCTGTTTCTCGAGCATTTCATAGAAATAATATTAATTAACATGTCCCGTGTTGAATGCATTCATAATTTGTAATACTTTTGACATGGGCTCGTAAAGTTTTAGCTAAAAATGTTTAAATTTGTCGCTTCCATAGTCTATTCGTAGCTATGCTGTTCTGAAATATAATATATATACCAATTAACGATAAAAAAATAAGTTTTGATGACATTACCTTATGAGAAGTGTTGTCATTATCAGCATCAGAGTGTGACGCGTCTCACGATAAAAAAATGAAATTATAAATATTTTAGCTTCCTGTTTCAAGCTTTTGACTAATATTCTATTTCATAGTTTAAAATTATCGTTGTGTTCAGGAATAATATGGTTTTTTACAGTTATGATATCTATGTTGATTTGTTTATTGTTTTTTTTTTTAATGATTAAATTTATTTGTTTGCTTATAAAATTGTATTCTTTTATTTTGAATTTCCTTTGTTAACAGACGACAAAGCAGACCACCCAATAACAAATATTAGTTAAGGATAAATTCGCTATGTTTTTTTTTGACTGTATCAAAATTGAATTACTCTTATAGATATTAAAGTTTAAGCTTTTTTTAATTTTAATATTTTCTCTGAATATAAGATATGAATTACGTTAATTTTGAAATCCAATTATTTTCAAGTATAATTCCAATAATAATTCCTTTAAAGTTATTAATATAATTTTGTATGTGGCCCGCGCAGCCATTTTTAATACGTATTTGCAGCTATGAAAAAAAATAAAGTTACATATCTCTGAGTTAGATCAACGGCTATATTATTTTTTTCTGGGATTAATCCCACTACACATTCCCACCGCCGTAATTCCTGTAAGCTAGGTTCCATAATAGTTTTTGTATAAGACGGAGTTTTGGTACCGAACAAACGCTCTTAATTGTCTTGGAACCCGAAAAAAAATTCATTAGAGAAGTAAAACAGGAGTTGGCTAATGACTCTATAAACAAGACGACAATAGTATTGGATAAGGTACTTACCACCGTGAACTCCACAGTAATCTCCAACACAATCCGCATGCTGGGCGTGTGCTCCTGAGCAAGGAGTATCACCGGTACATGATCTGCGCCTCGTCTGTCTACAGTCAGCTCCACAGACCGACCATTCAGACCAGCTACCCCAACGACCCGGAAGAGCTGAGGACAAAGATATGAATACAATAAATAAACAATCAAGACATTATATACTTAGTAGTGACGGAGTAAGAATACAATTCACCACACCGTATCTTATCCGTGGGTGATATTAAAAGATGATAAAATATGTATATTATAAGCCCAACCGGGGTGAGTTCGGGGTTTGTATTGGTAGGCAGCGGCCTAGCTATACCATTGGCAAAGGTCCATGGGCGGCAGTGACACTTACCATCAGGTGTGCTGTCTGCTCGTTTGCCACCATAAGCAATAAAAAGAAATATACAACATCTATACAAGTGAAGAAAAACTCGAAATAAAACCTTATACTAACATGTCTGAACCGTGTAGTCATCTTCATTCTCCTACTCTTATCCCAAATACTTGGGGTCGATACAATATGTACTCTTCTTTTATAGTTTGTATTGTAGAAGTTATTGGCAATAGTTTTATGACCGGCCGCCTGCCAGACGTCAACTCTCCTTGGGAATGTAATTGTTGACGAAACGACATCAGATGGAGTTGGCCTATATTCTTAGTCGTCTTTTACGACATCCACGAGCAAAGTAAGGGTTGATAGTATTCGAAGCCGCTACCACAGAGCTGAACAGTGTAGTGTATTAGGTAAATTTCTCTCCTACTGTGAAGGAGGCTTGAGCCCAGCAGTGGGACTTATATCAGCTGAGATGATGATGTTGAAACTTAGTAGAGTAAGAGACTAGAAATTATCACACCAACTAATAGTTTTATTATCCAACATCTGTGACATTGGTGATAAATATCCCATTTTTTTTTCCTAAGAAAGTATTTGACAAGAACATTTCGCATCAAAAATTCAAAACCACGCGCTGTCCTCATTTATCATGAAGTTACATCGTTTTTTTTTCCTCTTTTACGGAACTGAAACATATGAGTTTAAAATTAAACGGCTTAATGATCTTGGTTTTGTTCATTCCGTATTTTAGCTAATATTTTTATAATATATAGTATTACACATCTAATATGCGATTATTACACATCTATACTTAATATTATAAAGTTGAACAGTTTGTTTAATTGTACGCATTAATATCAAAAACTTCTAGTAATAATTGAAAAAAAAACTTTATATAGCCATCCAGATATCCAATAATAGGCTTATTTACCGACTAAAGCTACATAATATCACGTTACACCCAATAGCAATAGTGTACCAATGAAAAAATATTGCAAAACTGAATTGTATAGAATTGTATTCTTATTCCATCACTTCACGGCTGTGATATGCAATGAATCATCATCATCTCAGCTTATATATATATATATATATATTCCACTGTTGGGCTCGAGCCTCCTCCGTAATGGGAGGCAAATTGACCTAGTATATCATGCTGGTCAGACGTGTTGGTATATGGTTTTGTTTCGAGTGTTTTTTCTCTTGCATAACTGTTATATGCGTTTTATATCCCTTAATCGTCTTTTAAGACCACCCATGGGTAAGATAGGGGGTGGTAAAATGATTTTTTTCGTCATCATACGGACGAATGATGTGATATAATGAATAAGTAACTTACAACATTGTAAAATAAATCTAATTACTAACTTTTAATCAATATATCACCCTAAAATCACAGTTAAGTTGTAAGTTACACACGTTCTTATGCGAATTACCGTATTTTAGATTCTTCGTTTCATAGCACGCTGAGCAATTTTGAGCTTAGTTAAGAGACGTATAACAGATTTTAATCATAACAAATTCAAAATTCTCTATAAACAAGATCGCTGACACAGTTTTACAGTGCTAAATAAATATTACGTTTTATAATAATAAAATTGATCATTTACAAGAAAACCAATATTCTTAACTTACTAAATACAATCAAATCAAATATTTCCATTAAAAAATGTTATTATATATACTTTTAAAGTTATTTTTCGACAACAGAACATTACATATATTTTGTCGCAATCCTGCTGTGCGATTACTGTGAACAAATATTATAAACATTTTAAAATATAAATGTGTATAATTTCTTGGAATACATTAGGATACAGATATGAAATTGGGCACCCACTGAGAGAAAGTTACGTAACTTTATTTTTAGGGTTTCATTTTAGTGTTTTATTTGTTAAGCCATTTCAGTTTTTTTTTGTTTCGTCAACTTATCAACGTCCATTATTGAATATGGGCTTCTCCAATGGGGACTAATATCATAATCAGTGATGAGTAGATATGATAATGAGTAGACAGTGTTAAGAGTTTCCTGACAGAGAGTCCTGTTGGTCTTTCGCTTGGTGATAGTTGATATAATATTCTTAATCCATCTCCTCTAGAATAGAAGGCAATATAAACTCTATAATTTTTGACGTAAGATTGAAATTTTCAATAGCTACATCTATATGTACACTACACACCTATGTGTGTTATACTTCATCATCATCATCATCATCACAGCCCATATATTTCCCACTGTTGGGCTCGGGCCTTCTCCGTAATGGGAGGGAAATTAACCTAATATACCGCGCTGGTCAGACTTGTTGGTATAGGGTTTTGTTTCGAGTATTTTTTCTCTTGAAAGATTTCTATAGATGTTATATGCATTTTATATCCCTAAGTCGTCTCTTACGATCACCCATGGGTAAGATAGGGAGTGGTGAATTGTATTCTTACTCAGTTACCACACGGATAGTGTTATACTTATGTATGAGAAATACGTCGCGTGTTGCAGATAAATACGATTATCACACATTATAAAAAAGAAAAAAATATTTTTATGATGACGGATTAATAAAAAAATTGTTTCTTGCCCAAGGCACTCATGTGCAAGAAAAATATTGTGGAAGTGGCCTGAGCCCAAAGTTAGGACATAAGTACATGGATTAAATAGAAATGAAAAATAATAAAGATTACAATGAAATATTAATACTTAATTAAAATACTTTAAGGATGGATATTAATTCAGTTAAAATATGAATTATTCAATTAAAAAATAAATTTTTGAAACTTAATTAATGATTTTTTTATTACAATTATTAAAATATAAATTATACATTTGTCTTTATAGTCAATTGAATAATTTATATTTTAATAATTCTGCAATAACAAGCTTTAGTCATAGACTTGGAGAAATACAACCAATTATAAAGTACGTTACGATTAATTGACCACATTATAATATGGTGATGTTGAAACGTATCGCACTATAAATTGAAATTAAACTACATCTTCGTAGTCTCTCGTCCTTACATGCGAGAGGAGCATAAATCACAAGGTTTTTTTTTTATTAATAGAACGCTCATACAGCAATGGTAGTTGGTTTCGTAAGTTATAAGATTTATAATAATCATTTAAATTTGTCTATATAGTGTGGCCTGTAAATAAGATGACTGTAGATCGGATGGGCTAATGACATTATTACGGTAGGTGGTAGATGGTAAAAATAGAGAGATGTGGAACTATATGGTGGAAGATTTTACCCAAAAGGGGATCCGTATAGACAACTGAGTATAGGACATAATAATAATTATAATTTGACATACCTAAATTAATAAGTGTTATTTAATATTGATTTTATTTAATCTATAAAAGTTATTTAAATCTAATAATATTTTTTTTTATTATTTTTTGCAAATTCAATATTTTTTTAATATTGAGACTGATGTTTGAATCATTGATTATTTATTAGGTATTTAATTAATTATTATTGATTTGTTATAAATTGTATGGATATTAAATAAAGCTACTATTATAGATAGTTTTGATTCGTATAATAGGTAGCAGACTCAGAACAATGGACCGGATACCGGTGGCCCGCCCACATTGCGTAAGATAGGTACGTATACGACAGGTTTTGGGGTTGCGTGCCTTCCTTTTCATCACCCTGAATGGTTCAAGCGAGGTGTGAGCTTACTAAAACCTGTTCTAAAAAAAATCAGAAAATAATTTCTAAGATCTACAAATTGTTATTCTAAATCTGTCAATGATTAAATTATATCAGATACATATATGTATTTAAAATCCACTGTGATACAAGAATCTTTATCTTAGTGTTCTGTAGTTAAAGGATGCAGTTGAAAACAAATTTGTCTTTAAATAATTATTTCTATATTACAGAGATCGTGTTTATCATCGTCTACTAGATATGGTTGCAGACTTGGTGTTTACAATTAAAAAAAATCTTGTCGGACTTATTACCAGTTTAAATTTCGAGTGTAATGTAGAAAATTGTATATTTTTGCCACACTTATTTTGACAGGCTATTGTAAGGTCTCGCCCTAAACATCAGCGTTAGCGGCGTATAAGAGCAAAAATAAATAATACTTTTGTAATTGAAGGTAACGACGACGTAAAACCCAATACCAACCCACCTGGTCAGTGCGCCATTATAGGCTAATGCCCCTTTGAATTGTACAGATAGTTAAATCTACATAGGCTGCTAGAAAACTCATTTAATTTATTTATAAGTAGACCATTCATCAACATAAGTTAAATCAATATTAACTGGATAGATATATAGTGATCTAAGTAGTGACTTACTATGTCAAACGTCGCAGGTTCGATCCTCATCAAGGACAAACTGTCCTGGGTTAGTATTTGTATGATCCAGTTCAAAACTCACCCTGAATGCAAAACTTTCTCTAAGGAATATGTGTCATTCAGTAAAAGAGATACCATCATCTATCCACACTATCTTGTTATTTTTAGTATAATAAAATATAATAAAGTTATTACTTATTCCAATTACTTGTGGTGGACTCAATATGTACTCCTCTCCCATCGTACCTATTGCAAAAGTTATTGGCAATAGTTTTATGATCGACCGCTTGCCTGTCGACAACCCTCTTTGAAAATATTCTAATGTAGTAAACTATATATATTAAAAAAAAAACACACTCATATCCATATAGTAATGGAGTCAGAATATAATTCACCACGCCTTTTCTTGCTCGCGGGTATCGTAAAAGATGACTAAGGGATTTAAAAAGCTGATAACATTGAGGCAGGAGAAGGATACCTTGACATAAAATTTGGACCAACACATCTGCACCAAGGTAGTGAGTAAATTTCTCTGCCATTGTGAGGTGACCAGAGTCCAACACTGGATACACATGTACGCGTGTACAGACTGAGAAGAGCTTTTAAAAAGTCTTTTATAATTACTTTATGAAATCTCAGGACGACCAAGCTATGTTTTTTGCTATAACATTTCTTTTTGGAAAATATATTTAGATATTAAAGGGTTTCGAAGTATATTTAAATATTAATTATAAACTGATGAAATATGAATATTTTGATCTCTTATTGACATAATAAGGGTTGATATTTTTTTTTTATTGCTAATGGTGGCAAACGAGCAAGCAGCACATCTGATGGTAAGTGTCACTGCCGCCCATGGACCTTTGCAATACCAAGGGTATAACTAGGCCGCTGCCTATCAATATAAACCCCAAACCCACCCAATTGGGCTTCCGGCTCTCTCACTCACCGAACGAAGCGCAATAGCACATTGCTATTACTCATACGTCGATCTTCTTTTAGTTATGTTCTAATTTATAATAGGCAAATTGGTGTTCCTTTATGTTCTAAGTATATATTTCATTTCTTGAAAACACTGACAGAATGAGTTTTTCCATAAATGAAACCCAGCTAGATCAATTTATCGTCCTTGAAATTGCTTGTATACCAACGTACTACTCTTTCATAGAAATTATTGAAGCCATTTCGGAAATTCTGTGTTAGAAATATACAAGACGAAGAACTTACAATGCGTTTAAAGATATTAGATATTATTTAGTCGCTACATTCTAACACTTCGGCCATACGCCATTATGTCCATGTGTGGGTGTTCACATACGTTATCCACAGAGTAACATATCTTATTAATTAATGCGCACACACATAAATCAGTCGCGGTTCGTTATTGTAACAACGATGTAAAGGATTTTTACGTTTACATAATCGGTTTTTTTTAATACCACAGACTGATTTGATTAGGGGGTGGGGTTGGTTAAATTTGGTAAGTAATTAATAATGAACTTTTATGTGTTTCACAATGAGGGTTGTTGAATATAAATTTATTATTAAATTTTTCGTATGGCGACTCAGTAAGAATTCAATTCACCATTCCGTCTCTTGTCCATGGATATCGTAAAAGACGACTAACCGATATAATGTACTGGATATAATCCATGCAAGAGAAGGACAACAATATCCTTCTTGTTTTGGAGGAGGCACGAGCCCAATAGTGGGACATATATAAACTGAGATAATGGTAATCAAATTAATATATTACTTGTTTCAATCAGTCTGAATAAAGGTTAAGTTAATGATTTTATTTTTCGTATGTTATTTTATTCTAATCTTGGGAACAATAATTTTTTTTTGTTACCGCTACAATTAGAATTAGTTTTCCTTATATTCTTTTTCTGTGTGGTGACGAAATAAGAATATAATTCACCATTCAATTTTGTGAAGAATGTCTTTCAATAATTTTGGGAAATAAATGGGTTGAAAACCTAGGTATTTGTTTATATTATTGACTTTTTTTTTCAAAAGACTTCAAAAACATACAATTAAAGGACACATATTATACTCAGATATAGAATAACTATTATTATAGTGAATCGTACAAAGTATTATGTGAAAATCGAACTCATTACACTGCCACGGTAGATCTATTATAACCACAAAAGCACCTGTACAATCAATTGAAACCCTTGCAAAACATTTCTAATATGTTTATTTTAAAACTTTCATCTTTTTGCTTTTTTTATTATTATTTATAAGGTTGTTATAAGATTTCCTCTCCTTTGCATTTCATCTCGACAAATCCTTATTATTTTTAAATTATAATCCTACAATGCGACCGCTCCTCCAAGAATGTAAATAAATTTTAAATAATTGTATACTCAGACGGTCTCAAGAAACTAACAGAATTTATAGCAAACTATATTTTAAGTTAAATAATACGTGTTTTAATATCGTAAACTTGTAGTAATAATGATCATAATGAATTTATTTTCTTTTAATTTTCCTTTTTTTTTTTGAAGACAATACTTTATGGCAATAATCCTCGTATTGCGAGTGACTTTCACCATCATCATCATCGTTTCAGCTCATATATGTCCCACTGTTGGGCTCGAGCCTCCTCCATAATGGGAGGGAAAATGACCTACTATATCACGCTGGTCAGACGTGTTGGTATATGATTTTGTTTCGAGTTTTCCTTCTCTTGTATAGATGTTATATCCCTTAGTCGTCTCTTACGATCACCCATGGGTAAGATAGGGTGTGGTGAATTGTACTCTTACTCCGTCACCACACGGACAATCACCTCGTATTGTGAGAAACTTTGCAAATATATAATTATTGAACGTAAATATACTCAGGAAAACAATGTGTAAATCGTCCTGCGTGGGAATCAAACGTGTAATACTTGGCATGGTAGTTCATCAATTTCTTGTTTTTAAAGACAACACCCTACATTATGTATCTTTTTAATTCTTTTTGCAGGACACTAAAAATAAAATAATAAAACCTATACTCATGATTACTTTTGCGGATGGTGCGTCTTGTTTTATTTTTATGTTGGATTTGAACACATTACTTTCAACATGAAGTGTCAATATTTTGTGACATTTTAATAACTGCACGGATACGTACGGTAGTGGTTAAAATGGCAGTCTATGATTTCAAGTATCGCGATTTTGATTCTCTTTCTGTACAATAAGTAGTCTCTAATGGTACAAGGATTAATTCCGTAATATTGTATTGTTTTTCTTTTAAGTTAAATGCAGATGATGCTTTGTAGTGTTTAGTGTCATTATGTAGAATAAAATATGAATTATTAATACAAAGTGGAGATCATATACAAATTTTCCATGGGATTTCGAAGGACAAGTTCATAGGCATCTTATAATATCAGCCCCAATTGCCAACTCACCTATTTCTGAACCAGCATATTGATACTACTACTACTATAACCTCATTAGTTAAAATTAATTCCTAATTTCTAACCATCCTTAATCTTGCAAAAAAAGAAACAAAATTCAAGCGATTCTAAATTCAAAAGTTCGACACACACAGTCGTATAGTTTGCTTCACAAACATGTGTTACTAATTAGTTCGAAATATTCCGTTTCACGGTCCGAGACGGGCCTCTTGATTGGATTTTATTGTCTATGCCGTTGGTCTATTTCCTTTGATAGTTTGTGACCTGCATGCGTCGTAATTAATAAGCATTTGTTTCGAATGGGTTCGTTACTACGAAGACCGTGAAGTGGAATTAGAGAATCAAAATCATTAAGTCTTTTAGGTGTATGTAAATAAAATTAGTTCATATTAATATAATTATTTTAATTAAAAATTAAATAAACATTATTATAAATGATACTTTTTGCATTATATAACATGTTTTAGGGATAATTTTCAGATTATCTTCATTGTCGATGGTTTTTTTTTAAATTTTGTTCGAAATTTGGAATTATGCCTGATTGATGACAATAAGTTCATTATTCATTAAGTACGTCGAATTCCATTATTGGGCATGGGTCTCCCAGTGTAGCAGGATAATGGCTGATTGCTCTTTGTATTATAAATCTGTCAGGGGATTACTGCTGGCAATTTTTGTGGTAATTTCGTAGTCGATTTTTACGACTTTCACGGAATAATATGCTGTATTAGAATTGATTGATGGTAACACTTCCTGATAATCATCATTCTGCTCAGATTGCAATTACTGAGGCCCGCGCAATATATCTCTCTTCTACCATCTTACATCTCTCTCTCTTCTACCATCTTACATCTCTCTCTCTCTTCTACCATAGTACATATTGCAAAAGTTTTGGCAAAGTTTTATAATCAGCCACTTGCCCGACGTCAACTCTTCTTGGGAACGCAATTATTGACCAGAGGTCATCAGGTGAAATTGGTCCAGGTTGATGTGAAATTTTTAGTCATCTTTTACAGCACCCACGAATAATGTAAGGGTTGGTAGTTCGTACCCGCCTTCACACAGCTAATCAACTCATCTCCTGATAATTGTAACTAAAATTACCTATCAAAAGGTGTGTATTTTACCTGTTTATCTTTTTTTAGGCATTTTTAATTATATACATATAAATGTTTGTGTGGTAGCGGCTACGAATATTAACAATCTTTACTTTGCTCGTGGATGTCGTAAAAGACGATTACGAGCGTTATATCGACTTAGGTCAACTACACCCGTTGACTTTCTACATAGCCTAATATAGGAATTGATCAGACTAAAATCATAAATAAAAGCATAAATAGTAGTAGCATAAATATTTATTTAGTTGTAGCATAAATATCTGTTGTAGTAGTCAATTTATGTATGTAGAATACCATCACTTCAAATTCAGTTTAACTTTTTCCATAATCCGTCAATGTTAATCTAAAATTAGTGTAAAAAAGCAACTCTTTTTCCATACATTTCTAGACAAAGATATGCACATTACTTGCAATGACAATAGAAAAGCTATGTTACTACGGACTCATAATAAACTTCAAGAATTTAAAGGCTTTCTAAAAACAGATACATTCACTTTTAACTCCTTTTGATCTACCCTAACCCTATCATCAGCAAACAATTCGCGAACATCTAACAAGTTATATGAACAACAAAACCGTAAGTATTGTATAATCTCTTTGATGTACATACTACATTTTATATAATCTGTGGAGCTGTACTTTATGAGTTTTATGACCATAGAGAATTAAATGGCGGCGTTTTAACGACTTCAATGTACTGATAAAATGGTTGAACGCTTTAAAAGTTCATTGTGATTTGTCCACGTGTTTATTTTTGTGTTTCGGTGGTATAATAATAACACTTACCTTTAAGAGCCATTACAGTTTTATAAAGAGTACGGACCACATACATTTTTTTTTGAAATACGTAATTCATTTTATCCTTGAAACTTTTTTGACTATTTGGGAACAATCCTACCAAACATTGCTTGTGGCAATTTTAATTTCAATAACCGGGAACCTTTTGTAATTGTATGGGGGATCTATAAAAAAAATACAAATGTGGTGACAGAAAAAAGAAAATAATAAACAAAATAGATTTGAAAAGCCTTTATTATTCTTAACCACATTAGAAATGTGTTTTTAAATTCACCAATATTGGTTAAATAATGTTTTGACCGTTGCAAACCAGAAATATTTCAATATACTTAAGTTAGACTAAATGCAAACCTCTTTTGAAAGAATGAAACTATCATATGACTTTAGAAAGAATTGGTTCCCGTGTGGTTCATGAATTAAGAATACTATTTGTAACAAACAATTATTTTTCCTACATTAATAAAAATGGCTGAAAGATCATCAGGAGAATATATAGGCAGTAGAAATCCCCAGTGAAACTTATAATACCAATTGCAAATGCCAACCTGCTTATTATTTGGCCTTAGGAAGGTGGAGTCTGGATAAGGCTAAAGATGAATGACCTTCACAACTGGACTGCAATTAGTCTACCACACTACGCTATAGACATAATTTTTTTTTTTTTTATTATTTTTGGCGGCAAACGATCAAGCAGCACACCTGATGGTAAGTGTTACTGCCGTCCATGGACCTTTGCCATACCAGGAGTATAGCTAGGCCGTTGCCTACCAATATAAACCCCAAACCCACCATTGGGATTCCGGCTCTCTCACTCACCGAACGAAACGCAACAGCATATTGCCATTGCTCAAACGTTGATCTTCTGCCTGCCTACCACTAATATGTTTAAGTAGTTTTCTTTCGATGTAATTTTCTTTCGATGTTATTAGATTACATCCCTTAGTCACTAATTAGGTATCAAGTCGTCTTCCAATATACATGAGAAAATATGGATTAGAAATACGTATATATTTAAAAAAAAAACCATCTAATATAATACAGAACCCTAAATTCTAGAGCATTCATTTATTGGAAGTTTCAAGCCTTGGCTTTAGAATAGTTTTGTGTGGTAACGTGTGGCATTTAAAAAAAACATTCGTGAGTATTCAAGTGGTTATTACATGATCGTAAAATTTAAAATATCCAAAGAAACAGCTGTTTAAAGAAACAGCTAAGTTGAATGCGCTCATTACTTGTATATTTCAATCATTGATTAACTTAAAATACTCAATAGCTTCTTATAATAAATTATAATTCGTGCGCAAACATAATTCTTAATCAAATAATTAATGATAAATTTTATAATTAACAAACGTTACAACGAGCAATGGTATAATTTCATAAATTATATATTATATTACATAATCTATGTTTACTTCTTAACTAATATTTAAGAAAAGGGGAGTTTTAAGCGGTGATTAATTACTGGAACCATTGTACTTAATATAAAAGTTCTTTTACGGTTTAAAAACTACAAAATTTGAAATGGATATAAGCATAATATACATGATATACATATTACTATTATTTTCTACCTTAATTTCTACTTCAGCGATGATTTTTTATGTTTACGCGAGTTCATATTTAGTGAGTTTATGGTTGGTGATCGCAAAAGACGATTAAGGGATATAAAAATGAGTAAATTATTAAAATATTCTATAATATTCGTTAACTAAGTCGAAATAAATCTCATTTCTTGAGTTTTTATTATATTATTTCAGTTACAAGACAGTAATTTATACTATATCATTTAATTCTCCTGCTCTTATCCAAATTACTTGGGGTCAATAGTTTTATGACCGGCTACCTGCCTGACGTCAACCCTTCTTGGGAATGTAAATGTTAACCAAACGGCATCAGATGGAGTTGGTCCAGGTCGATATAAAGCTCTTAGTTGTCTTTTACGACATCCACGAGCAAAGTAAGGATTGGTAGTATTCGTAACCGCTTCCTTATAGTAAAACAATACTTTATACTAAAGGTGTACATATTATAAATTGAAAAAGTAAATTATGCAATTTCCGTATGGTGACGGAGTAAGAATTCAATTCACCACCCCCTATCTTACCTGTGGATGACCGTAAGAGACCACTAAGGGATAAAAACGCATATTACACCTATGCAAGAGATGGAAAACTCAAAACAAAACCCATTATCAACACGTCTGACCAGCGTGGTATAGTATGTCAATTTCCCTCTCATTACGGAGGAGGCTCGAGCCTAACAGTGGGACATATGTGAGCTGAGACGAAGATATGTAAACAGAAAACTATTGACAGCGTGATCCTACCATATACAATAAAAAAAAAAAAATAAAAAAAAATATTTGCATGTTTTTTAAATTAGGTTTATAAGAACGTTATATTTATAATGTTTGAAAACTAATCTAAATCATTATAAATACTATTTTAAGTAATGAATTTAAATCAAAATAACTCTTAATTTTTATATCAACTATAAGTCAGGCCCTATCTAGAGCTACGGGCGACGGAAGTGCAATATACGACCCCACATCTCGCCGTATTTTCTCTCTCCGTTTGTTGTGTAGGCTACCGGAAATGATTCTTTGAGTTAATAGTTCACCCGGTGGATTAACCTTGGGTAGGTTCTGCTGTATTGCAATAAAATACGGGCTGATGTAAGTACATACATACATTAATTTTAATTTTTACATTTATTTTTAACACTCGCCGCTTTTTGAGCAGCAGAAAATTTGAATATTAATAAGTGAAAATTGACAGATTTAATTTCATCATCGCTTTTTATTTTTTTTTCACGACTGCATATCACGCTAACGAATAACAATTAAAGAATTAAATTATTAGACAAAAATATTAACTATTTAAAACAAAAAAAATATTCACAGCCTTAAAACAATCAATTGAGAATCGAAGAAAATTATTCCGCGCGAGATATATGGTATGAAAGGTCGATATTTAAGCCACTACGCTATGAATTCAAGTCTTTCTATACGAATTCTATAAAAAAAAACTTACCAATCAACAACTGTTGCGTGTTATCGTATCCTTGCAGATCCATGTATCCCTCTTCATTGAAAGCAGTAACAAATAAAGTTCATTTCAATAATATCATCGCAAATCTAACCTTAATATCATACATTAAAGTTTAAATTTGTTTGTGATATTAACGTGAAGTGCATAAAGTTTAATAATATTGAGTCCGAATGTTTCCGATCGAATCGAATGGTAATGTTAAAACGATGCTCACCAAAATATTTTAACCGCAGTTAAATGTTTTAGCATCTGTGGACTGTAATTGAATTATGTTTGTGCTACTCTGTATTAAATAATTTATTTAATTTATATAAATTATTTCTGAAAAGTATTTTTATATGAATGACATATTTGGCATAATACGGCAACAATATTAAAGCTTCATTCATTAATGAGAAAAAAAAGTTAATGTTTCAAAAGCATTAACTATTTATAGTAACGACTTGTAATGAAATGTAATTGAATAAAAATATTTATTATATAACCAATATTAGTGTTTGGTTTACCATTTTGGAGTTTATTTTTTCCCTCTGATGACGAGAAAACAAGATAATATTTCAAACATTTTTTTTTTTTGAAAATGATATATCTTGCACTGAGGAAAAAATCCTTTTACTGCGGGTGACATTACAACCATATAATTGTCGAATGTTAAAGGACACAAGGATTGCACTAAGTTATCCTATGTGAAAATTTTATTGACGACATTAAGAATGCTTTTTTTTTTGGGTGGGCTATAGTCCGGACACATAATCCACCGTATTCCTTCCCCATCGCCATTGAGCCGGTAGAGCTTCCTTGCCATCCGTGGCCAGCCCGGCGCAATTGGCATGCCAGAATATTTTTATCTTAACCAATTACTATGCAAATAAATCATTTATTTCTCATAATTTTACAACAACTTTAGAAATGTATGTATGAATATACAACCTCTGGGTTGCATTTATTCAACTAATAAAATTAAAGATATATAATTTTACCATTTTGACATGGAACACAATCCGAAGTCCTCTGCACCGCCTGTCCCTGACATGGCGCTCCTCCGTTTAGAGGATGTGGCTCAGTACAAGAGCGCGTACGTCTCTGACCGCCAGTGATGCGCCCACTGCAACGACATGGAGTCCAAGGGGCCCAGGAGCTCCAACCACCGTTTACTACAAGAAAAAAGAGAAATATTTAGAGGATGCCCATTACCATAAAAGCTCTTATAGAATTTACTGCTAAGTCGAGCCTTCTTTACAACGGGAGGGCTATACACCTATGGTATGTTGAGTTCGCCTTCTGCTGCAGTGATGATAATATCATTATCAGTGATGATAATATCATCGATGTTTGCATGCATTTTTTATGATTACGAATAGGTAAGAAAAGGTGAGGTGAATTGTATTCTTACTCCGCAACCACAAAGTAAATAAAAGTAATGCTATCCTTTTTTTTTAACAATAATAACTAAGGAAATAATATCCTTGTATTGTGGGAGACTTGACAAACATGAAATTAACGAACACAAATGACAGCTAGATTCTGTATAACAATTTGTAGATTGCGCAAAGTATTGTCTTGCACGAGAACACTTGGCTGAGAGTGAAGAACAATACTGAGTTTGGCTATACCAGGTAGGTATTTTAACTACTAAGTCATTTATAGAGTCGCTACAACTATTATATTAAATGTTTATATTTAGACCTAGAACAACCATTTACTAATGATAGAGTCCTGGATGGAAATCGAAATGATTACACGATGTTAAGTTAGTCAACTTAGATCACTATGCCTTCTGCGTAGTTTACATAGTATCCACAGTGATCAAACTTTTGAAAGTTAAAACCTTCACTTTAAGTCACGCAAGTCTTACGCATATTCGTTTTCATTTTTATTTTTAAAAAAATATTGCCACGCAAAATCTGTAATTCAAAAAGAAAACCTCAGTCGTGGTTAATCAAGATCTAAAAGTACAGGTAACAGGCAGAACCAGGGCGCATGGTTATATCTTTTGGAGATCTCAATGCGAGCACGCGAGGTCGCGTGTACTAGGTAACCTAACGACCTAACAATTTACTTTAGGCTAGTATTACAATGCATGATAATATCGTTAATGATTTTTAGTAATGAACGATACTTTTCAGGGATAAGCAATGTTTTTAGGGATGAACGATAATTTTTAGGGTTAAATAATGCATTTTAGGGTTAACCGATACTTTTTAGGGATTAACGATGGTTTTTAAAGATAAATGATTTTGAAGGAGTAACGATGTTTTTAATGTTGAACAATTTTTTTTTGATTCGAGGCTTCTTCTTGTTGATGTACGATGGTTTTTAAGGATCAACGATTCTTTTTAATGATGAATGAATCTTTTTATTAATGAAAGATGCTTTTTATTATGAACGATCTTCAGAGATGAACGAAAGTATTTAGACGGGTGATAATTCACTACCTATTGTGAGGTCTAAAGGGTAAACTTATTTTGTAGATGAATGATGTATGAAGAATAATATGATTGATATTTTAAAGCAGCCGTCACCATATATCATCATTATCTTAGCTTATATACCTCCCACTGTTGGGTAAGACCATCTACAATGGGGAGAAAATTTTTATTGTTATGCAATATATAATTATTTTTACGGTCAAGTAATTATCAAATCTGTTGTATTTGATAATTAATTTCTTCATATATCGAACAATTTTCCATGTTCAAGATTATGAGAGCTTCCGTATGTAATAATAATAATAATTTATTGCCTTTTCAGAATTTAAACTAAAAACTAACAATTATACATACATATCATCACGCCATATCCCTTGCAGGGTAGGCAGAGAGAACAGAGTGCCAGAGAACTCTATCTCTGCATACTTCACTCGCTTCCTCAACATTCATAATTCTCTTCATACACGCTCGCCGGTTTCGGAGACTCTTGACTCCACCTTCCTTCAGTACCTGACCGATCTGGTCTAGGTAGGTTAGTCTCGGTCTCCTTCGGTACCTACATCCTTCCACTTTCGCATTGTATATCTTCTTAACCAGACGTTCGTTCGGCATTCTTTCCACATGTCCGAACCATCGGAGCATTCCCTTTCGCATCTTTACACCAATACTCTCTTTCATACCTACTCGCTCTCTTACGTCGTCGTTACGAATGCGGTCGGTCAGCCTAACTCCACAGATTTTCCGAAGAGATCGCATTTCGACCGCATTAATTTTACTTTCATACTCTTTTCTGCATACCCAACTCTCGCTTCCATACAGTAATGTTGGGACAAGCACGGGGTTATGTATTGCTACACGTGCCTTCTGGCTGAGGTGGTGGCTGCCGAGAAGTTGCCCCAACGCTCCGTTCACTCTATTTCCCGCATTCACTCATCGCTCTATATCAGTGGTGTACCGTCCATCTCGGCTAAATCCACATCCAAGATATACAAATTCATCCACTTGCTCTAGTACATCATTACCTATTGTTACTCTTACATCTGTTCTGGCTTCATCTCTTTCAAAGACCATTATCTTGGTTTTGCTCACATTCACGCGTAGACCCCTTTTCTTACAATCTTCTGTCATTGTGTCGACTAGGGTCTGCAGGTCAGTCGCTGACTGTGCCAGCAGGACTGCGTCATCTGCATAAAGCAGAGCAGAGACCACTGAGTCACCCATCTGGACTCCCACATTCATATCGTTCAACCTTTGGAGACATTTATCCAGATATATGATAAACAGCCTGGCTGATAAAACGCAGCCCTGCTTAACGCCGATATTGACGTCAAACCAAGGCGACATTCCATCATCCAGCCGCACACAGGCTCTACAGCCCATGTAACTGGATTGCACAGTCTGCAGCAGTTTACCGTTAATACCATATTCCGGTAAAATGTCCCAAAGTTCCTTTCGTACAACCGTGTCAAATACTCTCTCCAGATCCACAAAACTGCAGAAAACCCTCTGACCTAGGGCCAGATGCTTCTCCACAATGTTGCGCAGAGAGAACACTTGATCCATGCATCCCCTTCCACTCCTGAAACCTCCTTGTGTCTCACACAGTAAACCATCGGACACCATCCTCACAACAACACAAAAACAACACACACTACACAATACAAACTAACAATTATAATAAACAAAATTAAATCTAGTAGGCAAAAGGAATTGGCTCAGCTTCTGCTGTCATAAGAACAGCGTTGATTTTCAGCCATCTCCGTGAATCTATTGTATTATATTATTATTTATATCTATTGTATCATCATCATCATCTCAGTTCATATATGTTCGATTACTGCGCTCGAGCCTCCTCCATAACGAGAGGGAAATTGACCCACTATACCACGGATTATGACATCTTGCCAAATTATAATGAAATTTTACCTAAATTTAAGAAGAAATGTTTTAATATACGGAAGGAATATTTTGATGTTCGGTCAGTAACCAAAGGTATATGGTATAAAACTATAGTATCTGAGCCTCCTCACATACCGTGGTTTAGTGATATGAGTTTGATAAGAAAACTGGTTGTAACAGCGCATAGATTAAGAACAGGTCACATGCCACTAAAAAAATTTGCCTTTCTCATGCGGAAAGCTGATACACCCTGTGGAATTGTTGAGGACGTGTATCATTTACTTGTGGAGTGTGTCCGCTTTCAGCGCGAGAGGAAATCACTCGAACTGAGGTATAATTTTAATCGGCTGGATGTCGATTGATCTATCGATATACTGGTTGTGCCCAGCTCTGACGCTGCAAAACAACTTTTTAAGTATAGACACAACTATAGATAACAGACCCAATTTTCTCTTTAATAGTAGCTTCGACCTGTAATTATTGTATTTTTATGTTACCTTTGTATATACAATGGGACTAACATATTTTATTAAAGTCCCCAAATAAATGAGAATAAAAAATAAAAAAATAAAGGCCCACTATACCACGCTAGTCAGACGTGTTAGTATAAGGCTTTATTTCAAATTTTTATATCCCTTAGTCGTCTCTTATAATCACCCACAGATAAGATAGGGGGTGATGAATTGTATTCTTATTCCGTCACCACACGGCAAATCCGTATGTATACAAACGCGATAAAACTCTAGGAAAAGTGGGAGCAGAATATTAGCTGTTCACCCAATAAGTAAAAGCGGAGTAGCATAGAATGCGTTTATTAAATCTTATTATTATGGAGAATTAGTAATAAAACTAAACCACTATCTGTGTAGTCAAGTTACATATTGTATTCTTAACAAATACCACAAAATGTATAAAAAAGATTATACGAACTTAAAACATATCAATATTCACACGATAAATCTAACGTATTAAGTATCTTTCAATTACATTTAACCCTTCACACTATTCAGAGATCAACTCGATACGAAACAAGTGTAGTGGTTAAAATATTATTTATGAAACTAGATGCACTTGTGGTACCAGATGTGGTGTATTTTGGTCGGAGTATATCATGAAGGGATGTGTTTGATTATTTACATACGAAGTCTACCGTTGACTCACTTCCTCAGTTGATTTGAATGAGAAATTAATGAAGACAAATATCTTACATCGAATATTGTAATTAAGAACGAACGCTTTTAATTAATACATAAATTATTGTGTTATTCATTATATTATTGAATTATAACGTCGAAATTATTATGATTAAACTTAAATTTATACAAAATTGGTTAAGTTTTTTTATAGGTTTTTTAAGTATACAATTAATTCAATAATTAATGGAGAATAATTAATTAATCTATTAATTGCGTGTTATTCATTAAATTACTGGATTATAACATCGAAAATATTATAATTAAACTTGCATGTATAAAAAAAAGTTGACATTTTTATTGATAGTATTCTACGAAATTAATTGAATAATTTTAAAGTAATAATTATTTTTATAAGTAATACTTAATTAATTTAAATTTTTATTAGAATTTCTTTGTTTCCAAGCCATTGTTAATCAATTTTGTTTATGTATCTTTAAAATTATAATACAAATATTTTATTATACATATATTTAATTATATATCTAATTATCTAAATGAAATATATAAAATACATAATAAACAACTTTTATTAATATTGGCAATATTGTAAAATGGAAATATATTTAACTTGTATTATGTATAAAGATAATTAGAGGAGAACTAATTATCTGCCTAAGTCTGTCGTATTATTTGTCTGACGGTAACCTAATAATCTTTATATTTTTTGTAATGAGAACAGTATTAGATATAATATCTCATTTCTATGGTCTTTGAACTACTAAAACTATGGAATACTAAACCATTTCTTTGGAATATTTATACTTACTCAAAAGTTTAAATATCCATTGCCAATGATCACAGACTGTATTGATAGATAAGTTGGCCGGGACAAGCCGCCAAAGATTTATATTTATTACGCTATAAAACGTAAGTTTTTTTAATAGTATTAAGAAGGATTATAGTACAACAGACTTAAAAATGTAATCTTAATATTCCATACGTAGTTTTATTTTAATACCGGGCGTATAATATTCTGGTATTTAAATAATTCCGTTGTAACGCCGCCGTAGCCATGTTCGATAAATTTACGTGCAACCTAACTCACAGTTATAGGGCTATTAAACATAATTTACGAAAATGTGGCTTGATATTACATGTAATGTATTATTAAACTCATGTTATACATGTTCAATTTATATGACCGATCGGTTATTTTAAATCAAGATTCGATATGTTGAGTTGTTTTTTTTTTTCGTCATCTGTTATTACCACACATATTATGACAAGATTAAAGTTTTCTTTAGGAAGATAAAACATATTTGGGAAGAACTTAATTATAAAACTTGGAAAAAAAAACACACACACATGTATATGTGTAACTTGTATGGTTTTTTTTATTGCTTATGGTGGCAAAATAGCAGCATACCTTTTTTACTTAGCGGCGGGCTACAGAACGTCAAACCCTGCTAATCCACTAATCCGGGGCGACAGGCAAAGCAGCGCAAGACCCCGTAGACCCGCCGTACGGGTGGGTCACTGGGGAAACGAGCAGCATACCTGCTGGTAAGTGTTACTGCCGCAATACCAGCTGGGCTGCTGCGTACCAATGAAAACCCCAAATCTACACAGAAAGTTGGGTTGCCGACTCTCTCGCTCACGAAACGAAGTGCAACAGCATATCGCCACTTCTTTGACGTCGATTTTCTGCGAGGGTGTGGTACTATCCTGGACGGACCGGCCCGTGGCTGTAGACAGTAAACTGTCAACAATATGGCCTTACCACTATTAAACTGTAATAACTCGAATAAAGTGGAATTTTTATAACTGGTTAAGTTCAAATCCTCAGTAAGTCGTAAACACAAAAGACAACTGAAACCCTAAATACGTGGTGTCACGAATTACGTAGCTTTTATAACTCGAACATGATCGAAATGTTATTACCCTGTGAAATATTGGTAGAATATATTTATACTCTATAACTCGAATGTGAGTCGTAGTCAGTAAAATATGATAATGTTAAACTTCCCTGAACTCATAGCCATAAATTCTACAAGGAATGTTCTAATCAATAATACTTGTAGTACGTAAGACTTCACAAACATATAATTAACGCACACAAATTACATCGCGACTCAAAATAATGAGTATATGTGCATATTACAATACTTAGTGATTATTTACGACATCTAGAAACAAAAATATCACTACTATAATAGTACACTAAACAAATGACATAGATATACAATTAAACCTCCATAACTACATATAACTTATAAACAGACTTTCTACCACAGATAAGATATTACAGCAGAATGCTGTCTATAAGTTTGTATTCTCTATTTATACCCGTTGTTTGCTACGAAAGCACTCAACCGTAACTCTAATGTTGCCAGAGCACACTCTCGGAATCGCGTTCTTTCGATGGGTGATAACACTAACCAGAGTAAAAAAATACTCTGTAGCCACTCGATATTTAATGGTAGGAACACGCTGTTGACCATTTTCTATATACAGGCGCGGGTCAGTTCGTCCGGGGTGGTACCACACTCTTGTAGAAGATCGATGTGACATGACATGAGTAATGATGGCAATGTGCTATTGCGCTTCGCTCGGTGAGCGAGAGATCCGGAAGCCCAACTGAGCGGGTTTGGGGTTTATATTGGTAGGCAGCGGCCTAGCTATACTCTTGGTATTGCAAAGGTCCATGAGTGGCATTAACACTAACCATCAGGTGTGCTGCTTGCTCGTATGCCACCATAAACAATAAAATAAACTTGAATAAAATGCATTAAAACTTATTTTATGAAATTCATAGAAGAAGAATCCGTGTGAAATTGCATAAATAAGTTTAAGAATGCTAGAATAATTCTAAATATTAATTCTTGTATATTAATACATTATTCATCCATCCATCAGCCCTTAAACGTCCACTGTTGGACATAGGCCTCCCCACGAGAATGCCATCTGTAACGGTCCTGTGCCACCTGCATCCAACGGTTTCCTGCGACCTTGACGAGGTCATCAGTTCACAGAGTGGGGGGTCGTCCTACGCTGCGTCGTCCGATTCGTGGTCGCCACTCGAGAACCTTTTTTCCCCAACGGTTGTCGGTTCGTCGAGCGATGTGGCCTGCCCATTGCCACTTCAACGTGCTAATTCTTCGGGCTATGTCGGTTACACCCGTTCTTCTACGGATTTCCGTATTCCGGATTTTATTACGTAGAGAAATACCGAGCATAGCCCTCTCCATAGCACGCTGAGCGACTTTGAGCCTTTTTATGAGGCCGACATTTAGAGACCACGTTTCAGTGCCGTAAGTCATCGCTGGTAACACACACTGGTTATACACCTTTGTTTTGACACTGCGGAATATTAGACGAGAAGATCCTCCTAAGTTTTCCGAACGCTGTCCAGCCGAGTAGGATTCGACAGCTGACCTCTTTCTCGAAATTGGATCTACTTAATTGGACTGTTTGTCCTAGGTAAACATAGTGATCGACAACTTTGAGAATCGCATTCTCAACCAGGACCGGTACAGAAATGACATGGGCATTAGACATGCTTTTCGTCTTGTCCATGTTCATTTGCAGCCCTACTAGTTGGGAGACCTTGCTGAGGTCATTGAGCATGGTGCCATGGTCCTCCAGGGATTCTGCCATAACTACGATATCATCTGCGAATCGAAGGTGGGTGATGTATTCGCCATTGATGTTGATGCCGAGTCCGGTCCAGTCTAAGAGCTTGAAGACATCTTCCAGCGCAGTGGTGAACAGGTTCAGAGAGATAACGTCTCCCTGTCTCACACCTTTCTGCAACTAAATCGGTTTCGTACTCTTATCCCGGATGGGGACCGACATAGTAGCGTTTTTATACAAACACTTCAGCACTTCGATATATCGATAGTCAATTTGGCACCTCTGAAGGGACTGCAGCACTGCCCAAGTTTCGACAGAATCAAAGGCTTTCTCATAGTACACATTAATACATTTGAAAAATTTTATTAGTAAAATTAATTATGATTTAATTGAGGAAACAACACATGGCTATCAAATAACGATATTTATGGCAGACGAATCATTCATGGGCATATTCACTCGAACTGTACTTAGCTTAAAGCATAAATATAAATCATTACATTAGTTTTAAATAAGCAGTTTTTTATTAAAATCCCTTTTCTTTTATCCATTATATGCATATTGAAATAATCAATATGTCACAATACAAAATGTATGTAAATCTTTTGAAAATAATGCATATCTTTTTATTCAATTCGTAAGTAGGCAATTTCCTATACGACAATAATTTCAATCTTGAATGTAAAAAATATTCAAATGACACATCATAATTTCATTCTTAAGATATATAAATTCATCTTAACATCAACATTTTTATTGTATAAATTAAGTTTATTAATGCAAATTATAATTAATGAATGGTTCATTCATGCCGACATATTATATTCCAATAATAAAAATTCAAACAACTGAATTATAGTATTCAATTAATTCATTTCTAAATTTAAATTTTAATAATAATACAATAACACTATATTGAAAACTAAATAATTAAATTTATTTAATAATGAGAACATTTTGACCGCCCGTGGTGAATAGTTTTAATGATTTTTTTTTTCTCAATAAAAATTGATTGCATCTTCTCATCACAAGTTTGTTATTATACTATTAAAATACTGTTAATATTAATAAAGTGCCTCAAATTCTAACGGCTGTCGTAAGGGCCATAAAACTGGAATCTGATGTCGTATGAGATATTAACGGCTAAGTTTGGTAATGTTATGAGTTTTGAAACTATTGGATTTTCGTGTCTGACAGTCGTAATGTGGTGAAACTTAATGTGTGTTATGTCGTAACTGGCTGAGTTAAAACTTAAAGTGGATATACCTATTATTAATTAGATTATTAATCAAATTTTATTTTGAGTGACACGGTTTAATGAATCATGGTAAAAACATGGCAAATAATAGTAGATATGATACGTATTCTTCTGTTGTATTTTATTGTTGTTAATTAATAACTAGATATTATTTTTTCGTTTCATCGTTTAAAATAAAAATACCCAACTTACAGATAACATATGACACACATAACATAAAGTAAACGACAATAGATATTATATTTCACTGCTGCTATAGCTATTACTGAAATACCGTTAACTTTGTCACAATAAATTGAATAAATTGTTATTTTATTTGAATAAAGAATTATTCAAATATAATAATATTTTATTACTTTTTATATATAAAAAAAAAACTTGCTTTATCATAGGTTTTTTGTGATTAGCAGATTTACGATGACACTATATTTGATAGGTAATATTTATCACAAAAGTGCGGCTGTTTTACTAATTTTTTTATGGCCGACTCTCCGTATTACTTTGTAAACTAAGCACGTGTATCCATTTGTAATTATTTTTGTAAATTATAGTTTTTCGGAAGGCCTGTGATATATTAGTTATTATTATTATTTTTTTGGTTATTTGTATTGTAATTGTAGTATAGATAGATACAGATATTGAATATTAATGTATAATTATAGCATTTTGGAGGGTTGGTTTTAGAACGAGAATCGAAATAAAAGAGACCTTCTCGGAATAACGAAAACAGTAATTGGTATTGAACATATTTTTACTTTCATTGAAAGTGTTTCTATGATTTAGTTCCTAGGATATCTTTATTACAAGGTGAATAATTAATTCCCAATAAGCTACATAGAGAATACAAAAGACAACTTTTCTACAATTATGGTAAAGTGTGATGTGGTTCAAAATTCCGTGTGATGACGGAGTAGAATACTATTCACCACCCCATATCTTACCTGTGGGTGATCGTACGAGACGACTAAGGGATATAAAACGCATATAACATATATGCGAGAGACGGAAAACTCAAAACAAAACCCTATACCAACACGTCTGACCAGCGCGGTATATTAGGTTAATTTCCCTCCCATTACGAAGGAGGCCCGAGCCCAATAGTGGGACGTTTATGGGCTATGATGATGATGATGATGGTAAAGTAACAATAATCGGAACATTTAAAAAAAAATGGCTTGATTTTTTAGTGTTTATCCAGACCGGGCAGCTTTGACCGGCCTCGTTAGTGAATTTAGATTAGCGTGTCATCTTCTTGAAGACGAGAAACCTTCATAATGGAAAGAAACGCCTACTACATTAAGCTGGGCAGATGAGTTGGCATCTTATCATCTCATCTCAGATTAGAGTTTTTTATTATTGCTTATGGTGGCAAACGAGCAAGCAGAACACCTGATGTTAAGTGTCACTACCGTCCATGGACCTTTGCAATACCAAGGGTATAGCTAGACCGCTGCCTACCAATATAAACTCCAAACCCACCCAGTTGGAGTTCCAGCTCTCTCGCTCTCAGAATGAAGCGCAATAGCACATTGCCATTACTCAGATGTCGATCTTTTACGAGAGTGTGGCAATACCCCGCACGGACCGGCACGCGGCTGTAGACAGAGACTATCAACAGCGTGGTCCTACCACCATTGGTCTCAATGCTGGTCTCGTGCTTCATTTATAATGGTAAGAAAATCAATCTTACTATACCAGCCCGATCTGGTAGATTGGTAAGAGGCTTATACCAAATTTTCCTTTTCTTGCAGAAATGTTATCAGCTAACATTTCTTAGTTGTATTACGCGCGGACACACACACACAGATACACATACGAGCGCGCACGCACGCATACACATATACATCCACACGCACGCTCACATTTTACTTATCTCTATCTCATATAAGAAAACATGTTAAATAAAATAATTATAGTAGTATTATTATCGCAATTTGTCCCGGAGGTGAGAGCCTGGTGATCTGTGACATAGGGTTCCTTATTACAGACATCAGCTAGGATACCCGTGAGGGTAGACCGCCGGGTGGGCCACTGAAGAAAAAGACCGCGTACCAGTGACCCACCCGCACGGCGTCGAGAAGTATATTGTAGGGCGGGTCTACGGGGTCTTGCACCGCTTTTCCTGTCGCCCCGGATGGAATAGCGGGGTTTGACGTACAGTAAAAAAAAAAAGTAAAAAAAAAAAAAAGGGTTCCTTATTACAGACATCAGTCTCTCACAAAGGAATGAGTGTAATCATAACTAAATATTGTACGTGTGTAATTTGTATTTACCTTTGTGATAGAGGAAATAAATAAATTATTATTATTAATATTAATTACTATTACGCACGGCAAAAAGTGAGCGCATTCCTTTATATTCTGACCATTGACCATTTTTATACGGTCATCATCATCTCAGCTCATAATATATCCCATTGTTGGGCTTGAACCTCCTCGTAATGGAAGGAAAATTGACCTACTATACCACGCTAGTCAGACGTGTTGGTATAGGGTTTTGTTTCGTATTTTCCTTCTTTTGCATAGATGTTATATGCGTTTTGTATCCATTAGTCATCTCTTACGATCACTCATGGGTAAGATAGGGGGTGGTGCTTTGTATTCTTACTCCGTCACCACACGGACAATCGGTCATCACATGCATAATAAATAGTTGGTTTAATACTATAATATTTATATTTTTTTTTTTGGTGGGTTATGGTCCGGGCACAAGCCGTCCGTTCCGTCCGGGGTGACGGAAGGGCAGCGCGTGGCCCCATAACCCACCATATTCCTTCCCCATTGCCATTGGGCCAGCCACTGGTACCGCTTCCTTGCCATCCGTGGTCAACTATAACATTTATCTTGACATTTTCTTATCTTACAATAACTGCCTATGTCTGTTATATCAGTATCTTATTGTATAGTTAAATTATCTTCAGATATTATTAAAAAAAACATGATAAAAAGGAAAATATTTTCAACTAAATATATGCAATAAATAAATTGTCAGAGAATATAATCAGATGCAATCATCACACAATCACAGTACAAAAGCATTGTGGCGACAACACCCACGTATATGCCGACCGGTAATGACGATATATGGCCCAATTTACTTATGACAGAGCATTTTCTAAATAAAGAACTTGTAAGTTTTTTTTTAACTGCAAATTGCAAAGAATTACCGGCCTAGTTTATAAAGATGAAATTGATACAACCTAGGTACATAATAGATATTATTTTTTGGTACTGTACGTCTGTTTGGACAAGCAAAGGGGGTAAGGCCCATACAGCCAAGTCTTATATAATTTTCTTCACGTATTATTAAACTTCTTTATATTCAGTTACCTATTAATGGTCATTGTCCGTTCCTAATTCAAGTTGTTATCATTAATTGGGCGCTGATAACCAAATTGTGATTTCTTTAGGAATTTTGGCAAAACATGAAAATAAACGTAATCTACTATTGTATGATATGATGATGTATGATGTATGATATATGAAATGTAATGAACATTTGAACACTTCATCTTATTAGTACTAAATGGCCCTTATCGTATCTTAAGATTTTATCTACAGAATTCTATTGTATGACTTAAAAAAAATGCGTAATCGTTATTTAGATCTACTAGAATAGTATGTGGTATGCCAATGTCCGTTTTGTTCAAACTCAATATGCATAAAGTTTTATTTTTGTCAAAACGCTAATTTGATACTAGTTTTTTAAATTACCTGTATTTATTAATGACCGCGGATGCAAAGTCTTTGGTCTTTCAATCTTGCGTAATTTTCTTAATAACTTATAGCCAATTTATACATTAATAAAAAATATATATTAATTCAACTTCTTCATATTGTAACACCTTATTCATTGTGACGATACGTCAGCAAGCCAAATCGTTCCTATTAAATAGGCATATAGACAATCAAAATGACAATTTCACTGGGAATTTTTGACAGAAAATGGAAACACGTAACCCACTATTATGTAATACTCACCACACTTTATTACTTTCTCTGTGTTTATTACTTTTGTTTATTACTGTTTATTACTTTCTCACTTTATTACATTGCATTAAATACCAAAAAGTATTCAATAGCATACTCTAAAACACTAACGTATTGAACATAATTTAGGGTCGCCAAATATTTTCATATTCCCGCCATAATCCTCCGGCACATTTCATCAATAAATGTAGCAAGTTCGAGTAATAATTAAATAGAAACAAATCGAAACCATACGATAGATGCTATTCGCAGAACTAAAATTAAATATGAATCATAAATACGAAATAGAATTTAAGGACTTACGAGTCAGAGGTGATGATTGCTATCAGTTAGATGGCGCCACAAGCGTAGGCGTAATGACTCTTCCATACATCCATGTAATTGCAAGCATCGGGTCTATGCCCTTTGATCTTACTCAAGTAAAGATAGTTATTACGAACACTAAGGGTGAAATGAGCGTTAAACAGCTTGTCCGATAAATTGTACGTGAAATAATGAAACTTGCAACCATAACTTGTTTGGTGAGGTGTGCCTATTAAATTGTCTTACGCTCTTTAGTTCTTAATAGCTGCGCTTACTACTTCGAGTTATGGATTTGATAAGGAAACATAAATTGTGTTTGCGTTTAATACTTCCTGGTTGGTTTACAGATCTGCCGGTAATGACAAGAAATAATTTGACAGAGATATTTGTTTGGCTAATTAAATCGAAATTGTCATTCTAACTCAGAACAACATAACACAAGTCGTAAAATTGGTTGAGGGAACACCGGAAAAATAAGTAACTTTTTTTTGGTGATTATGGCTTAGCTACTAAGACCTTTTTTTTTTGTGTTTTTAGCTGTTAGCCGCAGGTGGCTTTGACAGCTTTACGCAGACTATGGGTGAGCGCTGAGGGCTCTCAACCCGATTGAGGTAAGCTAAGCGACATCGCCCAAGGGCTCCCCTTGTGGGGAACGGACCTCGGCTTGGGGCGTCGCTGGTGGCAAAGTGGGCGTGCCCACGTTTGGATTTATAATTTTTGCGCGTCGCGATTTCGCGCCTCGACGGCGAGGACGAAACCGCGGATATTTATGTGTAATGGCCTCGTGGGCCGTGTAAGCTCTTAATTGAGCGAGTGTGATATCATCATCGTCATCGTCAATGACGTGCCGCGGACGTCGGATTTTTGAATTACGAGAGGGCGTGCAGGAAGCCGCCCCAACCACCAGTGGGTTGAGGTGTGTCATGGCAGAGTCAAAGTAGCTCCGGGAGCACAGTTTCATAAATTGCCTGATGGTCGGTGGTTCGAGATCGACATGAAGATCGACGTTTCGTATGAACCACGGTGCTCCCGTAGCTCGGCGCATGAACCTATTTTGAAGTGTCTGTAGTCTGTGGATCCTGTGTGCCTTAACATGCGCGAACACTACGCTAGCATAGGTCATGATTGGCCGTATGCAAGCGGTGTATAATCGGACCTTGCTGCTCAAGGTTAATTTAGACCTAGCATTTATTAAACTATGGAGGCGTCCCATCACGAAAGCCGCACGTGCGTGGACTTGCGTTATGTGAGGGGTGAAGCTGAGTCGGTCGTCAAGGGTTACACCTAGATATTTGGCTTGCCTGCTCCAAGTAACAGGCTTGTTAAACATTTTAAGAGGCGGAATGCTATCGATAGTGTAGGCACGGGCATTTCGACGTATGAATATGACCGCCTGACTCTTATCGGGTTTGATTTCTATTCTCCACTTCTTAAACCAATTAGCTAGGGCGGTAACCGCTGTTTGGAGAGCTACTAAGACCTTTAAGACAAATCTTTGTTTACAAATTCATCATCATCATCACACAGCCCCTATATATCCCACTGTTCGGCTAGGGCCTCGTCCATAATGGGAGGGAAGTTACTATACCGCGCTGGTCAAACGTATTGGTATAGGGTTTTGTTTTGGGTTTTCCTTCTCTTGCGTAGATGTTACATTTTTGATGTCATGTTTTATATCTCCTAGTCGTCTCTTACGCTCACCTACGGGTAAGATAGGGGGTGGTGAATAGTATTCTTACTCCGTCACCACATGGATAAATTAACAAATTGACTTCATTTAAAGTCATTGTCGATCAGTACGTCAAACCGACGCCTTCAACAGTGCCATGGCACTACTGTTAAAGATATTTTTTGAGGATTTTTGTGAAAAACGAAAACGTATGTAAGACACATGTTGTATCATATCCACTACACCCCATTACTGCATTAAATTACATGAAATGCCATCAAAATTACTTAATATAATACTTTAAATACTAATTAAAAAAGTGTGTATATGTACACGCGTTAGAACTTTTACTTCTTTGGTGTAACAAGATAAAAATCTCTTGCAAAATTTTATCTTTCACATTATTCTACATTTGCAGAAAAAAAACGACACTAACAATAGAAAAAAGGTATTTAATACATTGAAAGTTTTACTATAATGCATTATCTAGTTAAAATACTAAAATCTTACATACATACATACATATCATCACGCCATATCCCTTGCAGGGTAGGCAGAGAGAACAGAGTGCCAGAGACCTCTATCTCTGCATACTTCACTCGCTTCCTCAACATTCATAATTCTCTTCATACACGCTCGCCGGTTTCGGAGACTCTTGACTCCACCTTCCTTCAGTACCTGACCGATCTGGTCTAGGTAGGTTAGTCTCGGTCTCCCTCGGTACCTACACCCTTTCACTTTCGCATTGTATATCTTCTTAACCAGACGTTCGTTCGGCATTCTTTCCACATGTCCAAACCATCGGAGCATTCCCTTTCGCATCTTTACACCAATACTCTCTTTCATACCTATTCGCCTCTTATTCGCCTCTTACGTCGTCGTTACGAATGAATTAAAATTGAATTACTAAAATTGAATTGAATTACTAAAATCTTGACTATAGTTAACTTCAGGGTGTCGGTTTCTCGTGACGCGTGTGCGCGCGCATCGTAAAAATTTACTCTCATCATTTTTCCCTAACGCGCCAAAAGAAATATAACTTCAATAATACAAAACCACCTATGGTTATCAGATATTTGGAATATTGCACAGATAACGGAGTGTTTTAAATACCAATGCCATTCTGGGTACGGAGTAAGTACGGGGAATCTTAGTCATCTTTTGCAATACTCACTAGAAAGAGTGTGGTGAAATTAGTTTCACCGTCAACATAAGAAAATTATCGATTTAGATTGTGAAAATAACATATGCTACTTACCATAAACTGTCAATAGTGCGGGTTCGGAAATTCTTTTCCCAGCAATATTTTCAGCGACGCAACTGTAATTTGCCATATCCTGTTGACAAAAACAATCATTTTAATCTATTTCATTTCAGCTCATATATGTAACTATTGAGCTCGAGCCTCCTCCGTAATGGGAGGGAAATTAACCTATTATACTACGCAAGTCATATGTTGGTATAGGGTTTTGTTTCGAGTTTTTCTTCTCTTATATGGATTTTGTATCCCTTAGTCCTCTTTTACGATCACCCACAGGTAACATGAATTACAAATAGGTAAATGTAATGGGTGGTGGTGGTAATCCGTGTGGTGACGGAGTAAGAATACTATTCACCACCCCATGTCATACCCGTGGGTGATCGTACGAGACGACTAAGGGATATATAACGCACATAACATCTGTGCGAGAGAAGGAAAACACGAAACAAAACCCTATACCAACACGTCTGACCAGCGCGGTATAGTAGGTTAATTTCCCTCCCATTACGGAGGAGGCTCGAGCCCAATAGTGGGACATTTATGGGCTGTGATGATGATGATGATGATGAATTGGTGGTGAATTGTATTCTTACTACAACACCACCCGGATGCAGAATCCCAACATTTTGAGTAGCTTTGAGGTTTTCATTGGTTGGCATCGGCGTAGCCATACCCCTCGTATAGCAAAGCTCTAGGAGTGGCAAAATCATTTACCATCAGGTGTGCCGCTTGGTCATTTATTATAGTGACAGCAATAAAAAAAATGTTTCTTATGTATTAATTATTATTATTGTGGTAGCGGCTACGTATACTACTAACCCTTACTTGCTCGTGGATGTCGTAAATGACGACTAAGAGTCTTATAACGACCTGGGTAAACGCCATCTGATGCCGTTTGGTCAACAATTACATTCCCAAGAAGGGTTAACGTCTGGCAGGCAACCGGTCATAAAACGATTGCCAATAACTTTTACAATATGTACTATGAAAGAAGAGTTCATATTGTATCGAACCCAAGTAATTGAAATAAGAGTAGGAGAATGATGATGTATAAATTATTTCCTCTGATCTGCCATAATAATTATTTATTACTCCTACAATCCTTACTAATATTATAAATGTGAAAGTAACTCTGTCTGTCTGTCGCTCTTTCACGCCAAAACTACCGAACCGATCTAAATGAAATTTGGTACACAGATAGTCTAGAACCTAACAAAGGACATAGGCTACTTTTTAATGCAAAAAAAAAAGGGTTGTAAAGGGAAATGAAAAGTTGTAAGGAAGTATCGTCATTTTTAAAGCCAGAAACTTGAAAGTTATTTTCAGGCTATTGAGTAGGTAGATATAAATAAATATGACATTAAAAATTTGTAAAAAATTTACCCTTAAGGGGTAAAATAAAAATAGGTTATGAAAAACTTTAGGAAAGTAACCTTTTACGCGGGCGAAGCCACGGGAAGAAGCTAGTAGTAAATAATTTGTGAAGATAATTTCATTCCAATAATGTATATATGAATATATATATATATATATATATATAGTCAGTATATAGTCAGATATATAAAATCATAACTTATATTTATTTTTGCTACAATACGGCCATAAATTTAAATAATAAAAACGCGAGATAAAATCCGTAAAAATAGTTATATCACAATGTGTTACACTCGCGTAAACATCAAAAACATTTTGGGCAATTTGAAACATTTAAATTAATATATTCGGATCATGACAGTAAGTGTTTGTATTTAAAAAAGTAAGTTTAATTTATTAAAATATTTAAAAAGTAGAATTATTACAGTCCGCTCAAAACAACTCTGTGATTTTATTTTTAACGTTGATAGATGGTGAGATACACTGCTGCTAATATGCTTCGGTTTTTTTACATAGAAAACAGTAAGCAAAATGCTGTAGCATTCAAAGTAGCAAAATATAAGTTTAGACGATTTAGAAAATGATTGGCTGACCAAAACAGACGTATTCTGTATATATCTAAATAAAAAATAGATTTCCTCCAACTAAATCGCAGTGTCACTAAATATCAATCTTAATCATTTCTGAATCTACCCGAATATATTTTAAAAATATCATCATAATCGACCAGCCAGCTATTTAGGAAGACTTACGTGCACAAGAATTATTTATAAAGATTATATCTCGGGTAATCTTTGCTAGCAACTTAGTGGTAAAATAGTTGATACCATTGATTCGTCGTAGAGAGGTACATATACAGCGGATTATATGGATGCATGCAGTTTGGGCGAGATATCTGTCCAAAAAAAGACTTGCACTTGAAGAATCATGTTTTTTTTTTATTTTAAAGTAATTGAGAACACTTTTAATCTGATGGTAAGTGAAGTAGCAGTAAATCGTGGTCTTAATATTACCAACGAGTATTAATAACATTCGGGGCCAAAAAGAAATTAAATGAAATACCGAAATAGGGTACTT
The DNA here is from genome assembly GCA_905163515.2 of Lymantria monacha. Taxonomy (NCBI): domain Eukaryota; kingdom Metazoa; phylum Arthropoda; class Insecta; order Lepidoptera; family Erebidae; genus Lymantria; species Lymantria monacha. Next base: position 32,930,790 of record LR991088.1, read on the forward strand.
AATGTTCATGAAAGTACCAAATGTAATACTATTAATCACTGCTAAAATCATAAAGGCCAGGTTAAGCCAGCATTTCACTGGATTACGAGAGCCATTAAAGGATCTACAATGTTAAATGAAACCTATCTATTTAAGTATTATAACTATATTATGATAAATACTAAGTATTACATAGATAGCAGCAACGTGAGCGCCCTGAACGAGGGGCATTGCTTCTTATGGCTTCGTCTTAAGTAGAATTTCGAACTTACTAGAAGCGAGGTCGTCTCATCTGAGCTCAACTTATAGTTTTCACGTCCGGGGTCGGGCTTGGTCCACAAAAGGAGGGAATATTAGATTGTATAACAGGTTCTAGCGTGCTGGTCAAACCGGTTTGCTCTAGGTTTTTATTTCACCTTTTCTTTCTCTTTAGATATTATCTTTTTCTTTTTATTGCTTATGGTGGCAAATGAACAAGCAACAAACCTGATGATGAGTATTACTGTCAGTCATACAACTTTGTAATATCAGGGATTCAGCTAGGGCGCTGCCTACCAAGCAAAATCAAAATCTCAGTGGTAGAAACATATTGTTGACAATTCTACAGCCGCGGGCCGGTCCGTCCGGAGTAGTACCACACTCTCACAGAAGATCGACGTCTGAGTAATGGTAATATGCTGTTCCGCTTCGTTCGGTGAGTGAGAGAGCCGGAAGCCCACCTGGGTGGGTTTGGGGATTGTAATTGTAGGCAGCGGCCTAGCTATATAAGTATATAGTCTTGATTTTAGCAAAAGTCCATGGGCGGCAGTGACACTTACCGTCAGTTATACTGCTTACTAGTTTGCCACCAAAAGCAATAAAAAAAAACGATCTAGAATATTGGGTTGCCGGCTCTCTCGCCCACTGAATAAAGCGCAACAGCACATTGTCACTATTCAGACGTCGATTTATTGTGAGAGTGTGTAGCATTCTTCTATAAAACTTATTTTATCAACATTCCAGCTCACATATGTCTGCTAGTCTCAAGCCTTCCCCACCATAAAACGATAATTCACTTACTATATCACGCTGGTTAGATGAGTTGATATAAAGTTTTATTTCGAGATTTCCATCTATTTCTATGATATTATCTACAATCATCACATACGTTTATACAATCACTTATTGGAATGGGAGGTGACAATGATATTTCTTAGTCTATCACTACATATACTTGACAACATTTCAAATCAAATCATTTATTATGCATAAGCATAAGTTTCCATGTGGTGACGGAGTAAAGAATACAATTCGCCACCCCCTATCTTACTCGTGGGCGATCATAAGAGACCTAAGGGATATAAAACATACATAACATATATAAAACTAAACCCTATACGAACACGTCTAACTAGCGTGGTATAGTAGGTCGATTGCCATCCCATTATAGAGGAGGCTCGAGCCCAAAAGTGGGACATATATACGCTGAAATAAAAACCCCATAAGAACACTTACATATTATCAATTATACATCTTCTTTTTTCAATTATTTTAAATTAATCTAACACCGGATCGGAAAGCAGCTACAAACTGTGAAGATCCGATAAGAAAGTCAGCATTATAAAGATTATATTCATTGATTAATAAAACACCCGCATTTTTTTAATTGCCAAGTAACTGTAAGTTTACGCACCAAATATAAATTATACTGTACATAACAGAAGCCATCTTCATAAAATATATTTTTACAACCAAAGCGAGAATACGTTAGGTAAAATTTACAAAGCAAAGGGAGTCATTAATTTAAAAGACTCACAACACATTACGATCATATTCATTAAGAAAGAGCGTTAGACACCTTCCTGAAGATTATGTTACATACGATGCCACAATGAGAACGGCTGACAGTGTCGGCAATTAATACATGTCTGCTCATGGTGCCTAATTAACGGGAGCTGTGTAGCGGAAACCGGAGATATAATGAGTTATTTGCGATTTCACTGTTATATGATTATGTAGGACGTTAACGTGATACAAGTTTTCGTATACATATATCCATAAGGAAAAATCTTAGTAGAATATGTTGTTCAACAATTTATTCCCGTCTTGCCAGATAATAATACAATCCCACCAAAACATAAATGTGAAAATATGAGCCAAGATTAATATTATAATATTTATAACATGATTATCAACTTCACTGATTAAAACTCTTTAAATCTAAATGTGTACCAAGTTCTGTAGATAATTTTGATTTTTTTTTTTAGAAAAACTACGAAGTATATATAATATTCATAAAAAAATTAAAATACACATTTGTGTATTCTTTTATTTGTGCTATAAAAATGTATACTTTAAATTATAATAGGTAGGTACTGCAAGCAAATAATTTATGATCTATTGAACCTCAATATTTCACTTGGAGTTTCACTAGTTCTCTTTACATGGCTTTAACACACTTCCGCGTATAGATGCATGGCTACCTTTTCTTTTTTCCTAGGAGTCGTAAAAATTGACTGAGAAACAACCTATAAAACGGGCATCAACACTGGAAATCTCATAATAGCATCTTCACAGATACATCAACATCTATAGTTTTTAACCCTAGAACACTAAGCTTCGTCGAATCGACGACGCGAATTCGAAAAAAGTGCCGTCAATTTTGAGTGCGCGAACGCACCTATTTCAGCTCCCGTGTAATCTCAGTTGACCCCTTGCCCCCTCGACAGACGGTAGCGTTTCTTGTGCAGGAGGCCTGTGAGCGCCGGACCAGCGACCATGGCACGTCGCATCGACGAAGGTTAGTGTTAACGTTATATTTTGTACTATTGTGTTTCTCTATATTTTGTAATATTTTAAGTTTATTTTTTAGTTTTTACAGCAAAAAGGTGATGTATATTATTTTTTTATTTTAGATACGATTCTGCATGCATCTCCATCAATTGAAGATCAGATACCTGGCACTTCGGCACAGGAGCGTAACGAATTGATTATTATACCATCGCGTAACATACTTCGCGGAAAAGATAAGCACAAATGGTCATCGCTAAAGCCAAGGACTGAAGAAAGAGAATCTGCAGGTCATCCTATCGCAAAAAAAAAGAAAAGTTTGTGCCGTATGCCCGTCAGCAAAACGAAGAATGACGAAATCTAGTTGATACAAGTGCAATAAATCATTCTGTGGCGAACACAAACTTGATGTGTGTCACAAATGTCTTAGTTCGTAGTTTTTTTACCAAAATGTTATTTGTTTTGTTGATTCTATATGTTAATTTTGATTGAGTATTTTTCAAAGTACTGTGTTCTAGTTTTTAATAGGTAAGCACTTAAAAAACAAATATCTTTATTTGGAGCGAAAAATATGGTCTCAGTAAAAAGGCTGATTAAGTAATAAATATAATATTTAAATAAATAAAAATGTTATATTTTCTTAATAAATGATTATAATAAAAAAATAATGTAAAAGAAATAAATATTTTATTTAGTAATAAGCGTTGAAAAATAAGGTTAGTGATCTAGGGTTAATGAATAGATAGAATATAGGGATGGGTGGGATTTTATTTCTTGCATAAATGTTGTCTGCGTATTATATCCTTTAGTCGTATTTTAAGATACCCACAGATAAGGTAACAATGTTCTTATTACGCTACACGCAAAAACCCCATTTATCGTCTATAAATGAAAAAAATTAAACAAATGTGGTTCGCTTTTCATTAAGTAATTGTGAATAAGTGAATCGTACGTAACTGTGAATAAGTACACCACCGTTTAATGAATAGAGTTCTATATTGGAGGCTATGATTGGGAGAGAATAAATGTACATGAAAATCACATCATATTTTTTCCAACCCTAGATTCATTGAGAGAACATTAAAAATATATGAAAATCCTATAAGATATATTCCCGACCCTGGATTAAAAGTAACACATTATCTGTAGTCACATCCTCTTTCCAATGTTCTTATAAAGAAGTCAGACCAATAAGTCAGTAATAATACTATATGGATTCATTTAAAGTTTCGTATTTTTGATTACTTAATTCAACTTAAATGTTGAAACACTGTGTAATTAAATTTATATTTATAGTAAACTTAATAACACGTTTTCTATATATAAACAGCTATGTTCTACAATTTATTAATTAATAGAAACCTCAGAGTACTGCTTTTAAAATATTTACATATAGAAAATATATAAAATGAAAACTCGTATGAATTATGTGTATGTGCCCACATATAGTTTTCATGAAATTACATTAAAATATTCAATCGTTAACCGTGAGTTAAGTTTTAAGATAAATATACGATATGACTGTTTATACAAATAAATATTGCATATTTAGCGGTACATAATCACTAGAACTTTGACGCCCAAAATATCAATTGAAGAAAAAGAATGGTAAAATACGACATCATCATCATCTTTTTTTGTATTTCAACTACTTGGAGTCAATGCAATATGTTATTTTTTTCTGTACAGTTCTATCAGACGTCATCTCTGTAGTCACTCCCTGACTATCACTGTCATGCCTCATCATTTCAGCCCACACACGTCCCCCCGCTGGGCCCGGGCCCTCTCCACAATGGAAGGGAAATTAACCTACTATATCACACTGGTCAGACGTGTTGGTATAGGGTTTTATTTCGAGTTTTCTTTCTCTTGCACAGATGCCATGTGCATATTATATCCCTTAATCGTCTTTTACGATGTCCACGAGAAAGATAACGGTAAGATAAGGGGGTGGTGAATTGTATTCTTACTCCGACACCACATGGCAATGTCTGTCCTGCTTCACGCAGTCATATTTTCATTGCTCTTCCTGAAAAAAGATCCCTAAAGCCTTCAGCATTCATACTTATAACTTTCCTTACAACATTACTTTCATCCTCTGTCACATGTCCGCACTATGTCAACCGTTCATTCCATAACTTTTGCGTCAATGGCGCAACTTTCAAAAATGGTAACGTATGTTTCGTAAAAATGTCACCAAAATTTTTAAAAGCCAGTTTTTACTGATAACGTTGCCTTATTAAATATCAAAATATATTCAACGAAATAAAGATAGAATGCAGTAAAATTAATCACTGAAGATAAACAAATCCTTAATCGAAAAAAAAAAGATATTTGATTTAACACAAAGGTTTAACACTTATCAGAAGAAATTCAGCAGCTTTTAAGACGAGCAATACTACACTGTACAAAAAAAAAGATAAAAAAAAAAGAAAAGTAACACAAGCTCGACAGCGACTTGTGTCGCAATTAATAAACGTCTGTCGCGGACGACTAATTAGTCGCAGTCGCAAAGATAAAATAAATAATTTGCAATCGTGCGACAAGATGATACGATTGTGCGCGCTGACGCTTTGAACGGGCATTTTAATGAGATGCATGTCTCGAAGCTAGCACTCATATATTTAGAATGTATGTATACTTATTACTTTGAAAATAATTGGTTCTTTATTTAGGACGCGTCTTAAAGATCTTGTATCGTAACTAAAGATTTTACGTAACAAACAAATTATAACATGGAAAATTGAGAACGCCTCAGCAGATATGGATAAGTAATTTAAAATAATTAGAGAACCTGACACAAATTATCGATAAACTTGCAGTTCTGGAGTAGAAGGTGCTACGTGTTAGGCTTGGTAATTTGCAATAAATGATATAGAAACTAGCTTATAATTATTTCTTATGTTTACACGGTTGTTTAAAGCATGTAATTACAATAAGTAGTTGTAATTCTAAACTGATAAGATATTATATATCGGATATGTAATTATAAATTAATAATAATCGATTTTTTTTTTTAAAAGATTATTAAAAAATATTGCACAGTAGTTAAATTTTTCCAGCCTTTCAATATAGCAGCATTTATAAAGAAACTAACGATATTAATATTTTTTTGTTATTTTTTTATGTCTAGTTAAGATCACTGACACCTTAACTGTCCAACGAGAGCTATTGAAAATATATTTATGATTAACAAAGCGAATAAGTAGAACTGATCTTTGATTGCTTAAAAGTGCTTTAGTAATTTCAATTTATCTGTCAAGTATGGTGATTATGGAATGATCTAGATTTAAGTAGATGAAGCTTCATTGAACGGTGGACGTAAATAGAATGATGACTGGGTGTAATATTTTTTTAATGACGACACTGCGCTAAAGTAATAATCCTTGTATAGCGGGTGACATTTAAAAAATATAATTGGCGGATATAAATTATGCTATGGTTTCAGAATAACAGTTTGTGGATCGCACAAAGTATTTGCCTACGTTGAAATCGAAACTCAACACCAATTGTGCAAGTAGTTATATGATGATGAGTCGTTTACTCAATATTGTCGCGTATAAATTTGCAACACCCTTTAGTACTTCTGTTAGAATCATTTCACGGTTACCAGACGCCTCCTAGCATCGTCATCATTCTCCTACTCTTATCCCTATTACTTGGGGTCGATACAATATGTACTCTTCTTTCATAGTATATGTTGTAAAAGTTATTGTCAATAGTTTTATGACTGGCCGCCTGCCAGACGTCAACCCTCCTTGGGAATGTAATTGTTGACCAATCGGCATCAGATGGAGTTGAGTCAGGTCGTTATAAGGCTCTTGGTCGGGGTTGAGAGCCCTCAGCGCTCACCCACAGTCCAGGTAAAGTTGTCATAGCCATCTGAGGCTAACAACTAAGTCACACAAATAAAAAAAAAAATTACGACATCCACGAGCAAAGTAAGGGTTAGTAATATTCATAGCCGCTACCACATAGCTAGACGCCTCTTATACCTCAAGTAAAAAACAGGCAATAAACGAACCAAACTTAAAACTAAAATATGCTACCGAGTGGCCGAGCCATTAATATCCCAGATGCTCATCATTAATAGCCCATAAATTAATGTTATATTACTAAAAGCTATATAAAATATGACCACAAATCTATACAATAATTACTATGATAATATAAGAGCAACGTCATGAACACATGTCAATATTGGGCGAACAACTAGCGCTAGTCGTATAACTATAATATACTACTATTACAATTATAAACATATGTATATGACAATTGAAAATGATATATGAATCAACAGTTTAAAATACAATTCTTTTGCTTAAAATTTACAAGTGATTCACTGTAACATGTGTTATATTTTAAAGGACATTCTAGTTGACCTTATTATTTAATCAAATAGAATTATTTGATTAATCTTCTATATTCTTATTTAATATATTTAAGAGGGCAATTTTTGTATATTTCTATAGATTCAGAATCTCACAAACGGCTCCAACAAGTTTCATGAAATTTATTGTATAAATAGATTTCGGAGGCGTTTTATTTATAGAAAACCTCATTTTATCAATATTTTCAGGCAATGAGAAATATAATTAGAATATGAAGGAAAAATTAGTACCTGTCATTATGAGAATAAAAATAACTTTTTGAGTATTGTCCAAATTTCTATACTGAGCAGTTCCTTAATTCAGACGGCCCAGTTTGATTCTTGGTTTCTTCTTTTTCAATATTTCCCCTTTTTATTTTACATTACTTTATCCAATATTTATTATTTATTTTATATTTAAAAATCCAGTTCTTATTCTTACTATATCGATAAAATATAAAAACAATTGTATTTCATCGGCATGTGATTTGTATCTAAACATATGCCTAACAACAACCTTTTATTACCTTAATACTTACATACGTATTATCCAAAAAAAAAACCGAGATGAAAAAATACTGAGCTAAACTCTCCTCTCGATCGAAGACGAAAAAGCACTCTACGTGATGGTAAGCGTCAACAGCCACATATGTACCTCTGCAGTATCAATGGCACCTGATCGCTGCCTATCTTAAGGCGGGATTAGTTTCTCATTCTCTCGTTCACAGAACGAATCACTATTGTACTACGTTGTCGTTACTACTTACTATGTTGATTTTCTGAGGAATAGGCGAGTCAATTATGGCTCTAAATAGAAAACATGGCACTATTCCTCTAACACTAGAAACACAAAATCTACAAGATATTATTAAGAAATGTTCTATTATTTATTACTCAAACAGTCAATTTATCGCGGCCTGCTTTCATTTTACTTCAATGTAAAATAACATCGAGACAAGAATGCCACAAAAGACAAGACACGATTGGCAAAAAATAAAACAATGGGACAAAATATGTGAGGGAGTATACGAAAGTCGGTAATTTTATTTGTTGTTTTTTTATTAACTGGTCATTTGATAATCTTTTTTTAGACAACATTTGCAGTGAGGAATTGAAGGGGACTGTGCAATTTCAATTTATATGACAGATATTAATGCAAGTCATATTTATAATTTTAAATTCCTACGTTTGACAAATTTATAACGCAAATAATGAAGATGGTTGATATTTTGCTTTCGTTATTTCGTCTTTGAAAACAAGTATCATAGCATAGCATCACGTAATTTTTTTATTAATTAATTGAATGTCATTACTCTGTACACGTGTCAGATAATAAATTTAAAAGGAGTAGTTTTAGCGGGAAAGTAAAAGTGTCATGTGGTGCTCTTATATTATATTCAATATCTCAGTGTTTTAACGTATTATATTAAGTAAAATTTTGATGGCATTTGATGTAATTCGATACGCAAAAAGTGCTAAGTACTAAGTACTAAGTGTAGCAATGGCACTGCATGGCATGGCACACATGACACGTTGAAGGCGACGATTTGACTTACTGACGGAGGATGACTATAAATGAAGTGAATTTATAAACTAAGAGTTGGCTTAAAGGTCTTAGTAACCAAACCATAATCTTTAAAAAAATATAGATTTAAAAATATCAATAAAGATCTCTGTAGTCATGATTGCCTAGTCACTTTTCAGTTGCTTTAAACTGTTCATTATATTATTCTTCTTACATTCATTCACAAAATAAGTTTGCATCGCGCGGCAATCGTATTCTCAAAATTCCGCAGTATATAACGACGAGACGATCAATTTAGTTAATATATTGATTAATAAATCACCTTCATTTTCGAAGATATCTCAACCGCAGATTTTATTCGAAAGTTATTTCTTCATGAAGCTTCTCCCCCTTTCAGACCAGATTGTTTATGCAACAGAAACTTTGTTTATTTTGGGATGTCTGAAGTTGATTTTGGTTTCAGTTTTATTGTCAATATATTCATTTTATGTTCTCGATCTTGACTGAAATTTGACCAACTGTTTTTGAGCGCTTGGGCATTCATAGCAGATAGTATTTTTAGAATATAAATTATCATGTTATTTATATATATTTAAGAAATGCAATGATTAAGAAATGAAATATTTTAGAGAGAATCTTGTGATGTATAAATTACTACATACATATCATCACGCCATATCCCTTGCAGGGTAGGCAGAGAGAAAACTGCTAGTTAAAGAATAAACTACTAGTTTCCCGATTAGATTTATGAAGGAGGGTACCATTAGTATTACGGCAAGGTAAATTGTAGAAAAATGCATTTTATTCTTGCTCCATCACGGCATGAAAAATATTCTGTTATTATAAGAGTTTTAGAAGCTTATTTTAAAGCCGTAAGTTCTATGTGAAATAAAATTATTTTTACGGATTTCACAACCACTTTGTATTTGATTTTTAGTTTCTCGACATTTCAAACACTTTTCCGAATTCCTAGTCAAGGGCAGACGGCGGATACTGATAGGACTGACTGTCTGCAACTTCAAAAAAGGAACGACTACGGGATAGCTTCCAGTGATTCAACTTCGAATATTGATTAGTTGTGTTTTGTCTCTAAACGAGGCATCTACAGAATGCTTCAAACGCCCATTTGCAATTTGTCTCGTGTCCAAAATTATAAGCTGTAATTCTGGAGGCTAGTCACTACATATGATTAGCAAGTGTTCCTAATATTCTATTTCACCTTGTTTCTACCCCGCATTCAATAGTTTCATGAGGTTTGCGGTATATTGATCAACTATGGCAAACTGGTGGGGCTGCCAGCCTTTCCTCCATTTCAAAATTATTGGTAACGAATGATAAATTGTACTGTCTTACTCAAACTATTATCTTTGGATAAGTAAATTAAAATAAACTTACTTGTAATGTCGCTCGTGATATGAGCAAATTGCCTTCAGCTGATATAAGAACATTGTGATCCTGCTGCAGTGGCTGACCATGTTTTAACCACGAGACACGAGGGGCTGGTGCGGCAGCAGGAGGGGCACATCGTAATGAGGCAGCTGATCCAGCTTCCACTGAGGCCGGTGCTGGCGATATAGCGAAGGGCTTCTTTAGATCTATAAAAATAAAATTATTTCAATAAAGTGGCATATATAAAGATTGCTTAAGAATAAATTGTTGTATATTATAAAATATTATAAAATAGAATTAACAGAATCACATCCAGGCTCAGAACGATCATTTGTGGATCACACAAGGAATTATTCTTTGTGGGACTGAGCCCTCGATACATAGTATAGTAGATCAGTATTTAGGGCAGAGTCTGTGCCTCAGGGAAGAGTTATTAAAGAAATTCGAACTTAAGGTTTAATCAACGTTTTTGTTTTGCACCAGCTACAGTCAAACTATACATCGTCTAGCCAACCTGAGTGATAAAAGTTCACTGTGAGCCTTCATAGCACGCCGCGTATCTCTCCGCTTAATAAATTGGTCATTGGTACCGCGGTTTGATGTCGGTGGATATATTTTTTGATAACTAAAACCTTATCATCGTCACGGAGAAATCGTGACATCGCCTTTTTATAATCAGAGTTACTGCAGGTGTCCAAAAATCACTATTTATTTTGAATATTAATTTTATATTAAAAAATATAAACACCTGGTTACATAAATTATAAAAATATAAATCAAATAGATTCTTGCTTATAAAATATATAAACAGACAGATGTATAGAGAATTAAATTTTATAATAGATACAAATAATATGTCAAACATATGCCCAGCGATAAATTTTTAAACCGAATCAAGCACATTAATAAGACTAATGAACAGATGCAATCGCCATGAATGACCCAATTCCGCAAGATAAGAATGTAGCTACAGTATCAGATCCCGCATTAAATAACAAGTAATTAAATAATACAATTGTTATTGACGTCGCAATATTAAATAACAATTAAGACGTAATAACATAACAATTGTACGTCAGTAACAATTAAAGTGTGTGACTGCTGGAGCAGAGAAGCTTTTGTACTAATTCAATAATTGTTACTTAACGTTACGCAATAGTAGTTCACAGAGTTTGGATCAAATTGTAAGCGATAGCGTATTTTAGAAAAAAATTGTCATCATTGAAAAAAAAAGTATAATTGTAAAGTCATGTCAGCCAATTCAATGACGACGAGGAGGGCATGGTTGTCTTTTCATCGTCCCAGAAGGAATGACGTGTCCATAGTCTGCCAAAAAAAATTTGAGAGGTCAAGTATGTAATTGGGCGAAAGGATGAAAATATACTATGATCATTCTGAATCTTAAAAATTTCATACAATGTGATTAAGGGATATTATTAACTGTAGGTAGGTTTTGAAGATAGATAAGTTGTCAATAAATAAGATTAGTGATGAAATTTACTTCATATAAGTAATTCATTGTGGTACCTCCTCCACATACAGGTGATCAAGAATATATATAGTATCTTTACTTTCCAGTGCGTATCGTAAAAATAACTTCTAGCGTATAGTAGTATAATAACAAGTAAATCTATACTAATATTATAAAGCGGAAGAGTTTGTTTGTTTGTTTGTTTGTTTAAACGCGCTAATCTCAGGAACTACTGGTCCGATTTGAAAAATTCTTTTTTTGTTGGATAGTCCATTTATAGAGGAAGGCTTTAGGCTATATAACATTACGCTGCAACCAATAGGAGCAGAGCAACAATGATGAATGTGTAAAAATCGGGTTTATGTTTCCTTTTGAGAGCTTCCGCTGCGTAAACGGTTAAAGTTGCGCAAAAATTATGTACTACATAATTGTTCCCCTTTCAAAGTTCTAAATAAAAGTCCGCGACAGCATATGTCTATCTTTTAAGATTGGCTCACTATAACCTTTTTTATGCTAATCAAATTTGTTTTAAAATAATGTGATATTTTCGAAGGTGTTTTTATAAACATAATATTAATCCTTATCCAAATAAATGAGTTATTCATCACAAGTATTTAATTTAAAACAAAATTGCTCTTTACATTATTTGATTTCAATGAATATCTTAGGAAATATCGCAGTTTAAAAATAACATCGCAGCAAAATAATGATCAAGTACTGGGCGCGCATTTACGATAAAAATACTGGATCTTATAATCTTATATTAAAAAAAGAACTCAAACTAATGTTATTTCAAAGTACTTCTGCACACACTACATTTTTAGTTTTGTTTTCTTCTCATGACCTTCCGTCGGCTTTACACATCCTAAATAATAATAATAAGTATAGGAAGTATTAGTGCCTGCCCTCATGTATGGCAGTGAAAGTTAGATTTGGCGGGAAGACATGAAAATAGAATAAATGCTGTAGAGCTGACAGCTCTTCGTAAGCTGTGTGTGATGTAAGTATGAAAGATAAAATTAGGTATAATGTTATAAAAGAGCGCTGGTATGCTGAGGTGGGTTGGACACGAAGTGGAAGAAATAATGAGTGGGCAGAGGTTGACGAAGCAAACATATAAAGCAATCGTGAATGGGACGAATACAAGGGGAAGACCTTTTCTGGACCAAATTGGCGATTTGTTCACGAGAGGTCATCATCATCATCATTCTCCTACTCTTATCCCAATTACTTGGGGTCGATACAATAAGTACTCTTCATTCATAGTACATATTATAAAAGTTATTGGCAATAGTTTTATACCCGGCCGCCTGCCAGACGTCAACCCTAATTGGGAATGTAGGTAATTGTTGACCAAACGGCATCAGATGGAGTTGGCCCAAGTCGTTATAAGGCTCTTAGTCGTCTTTTACGACATCCACAAGCAAAGTGAGGATTGGTAGTATTCATAGCCGCTACCACACAGCGATTTCATACACATTAAAAGTATGTGTAATCGTAAATAGGCGTAAGTGTATGTATGTATGTATAATATACATACATTGAATATATCTATAGAAAGTATAGATAAGACCCAATACTTTTACTTGCATTACTTTATATGGTACTACATTGCATTATATGGATTACGTCAAACTTGAATCACTTTTAAATACTTATTTCGCGTAACTACAAATACATACAAAAAAAAAGAAACACATACATGCACGCACACTACATCACAAACACACGCACACCACACACACACACACACACACACACACACACATACACACACACGCACACACACACACACACACACAAACACACGCACACCACACAAACACACACACAAACAAACGCACAACACACACATACACACGCACACACACACACACACACAACGTGTGAGCGCGCTCACTAACACTTTAATTCTCACTCATTCATTTATTATAGATTTCTTTATCATTAGTCTTTATTACGTAAGATATATATATTCATTATTTATAATGTATGTTACTGTAAAATAATTTGATGTTCAAGATTTATGTATTTCGGGAAGGAACTGTCTCTTGAAACACAGGTATTACCTAATTCAAGAGGCAAAGACATCTATGTCAACTGTCATATGTATTTAGTTTTCAATAAAGATTATTATTATTATCTTTATTTAAACTTACACCTACTTAATACATTTCTAAATATAATATAAAAAAATAATATATTTAAAAATATAAAAAGCGTGTTGACCCACCGGCAGCGAATACAGGGACCAAGCCGCCGGTGGTTAGGGCTCCAAAGAGAGGAACTTTCTCACGATGCGTGCCGTGTCGAGCAACACCGCTTTCTGCATCAGACCCCCAATCCAACTACCTAACGCGAGCCTCTTAAGGTGTTGAGCGAGGTTCTTGGCAATTAGACCATTGGTCGAAATGACTATCGGTACAACGATTGCCGTGTCTACATCCCACATGTCGACAATCTCGTGAGCTAAGTCTTGATATTTTATTTGTTTATCTTTCTCAGCTTTCACGAGATTCCCGTCATGAGGAACAGTAACATCGACAATCATTGCACGGCGCTGTAGCCGATCTATCACCACGATGTCTGGTTTATTAGCCACAATGGTTCTATCAGTGATAATAGATCGGTCCCAGTACAATGTGGCACGACCATTTTCGAGAACTGGCTGAGGTATATACCTGTAGTACGGCACTTCTGTGCCTACAAGTCTATATAACAAAGCAAGTTGCTGATGGATGATCCTGGCTACTTGGTTGTGTCTATGCAAGTACTCGCCGTTAGCAAGACGTGAACAACCGGAAACGATATGCCTGAGGGACTCGCCTGGTAGGTGACACGCCCGACAAATATCAGCCGTGCCATCCCTCAAGATATATTTCCGGTAGTTATTCGTCTTGATAACTTCGTCAGCAATTGCACAGACAAAACCTTCGGTTTCTCCAAAGAGATTACCGAATTGTAACCAGGTCACAGAGGCTGAGAAATCTACTTCCGAGGCATTTAGGGCTCCGTAGAACCTGCCATGCAGCTCCTTGCTCTGCCATATACTCTCGCGATCTTTGGTGCTTAGTACTGCAGATTTATGCCAGTTCTCTTTAGCCAACCCAAGCGGGGTGAGCCCGTTATCCACTGCTACCACATCAAGATGCATACCACTCGTCATCTTGAGGAAATAATCCCTGAGGTTGTATATTTCGCGATTATGGAGGGTTTTAGCATTTAGAAAGCCTCGACCCCCACATTTTCGCGGAATATACAACCTCATTACTGATGAACGAGGATGATGCATCCTATGTGATGTCAATAGAGTACGAACTTTCCTGTCCAAGGCGTCCAATTCGGTTTGAGTCCACTTGAGTATGCCAAAGGAGTACATTAGAATCGGCATGACCCATGCGTTGTAGGCACGCACCTTATTGCCGCCCGATAAAAGACTATTTAAAACCTTCTTCAGGCGGCCAAAGAAACGTTCCCGCAACGTTCGTTTCATGTCCGATTCATTAATGTTCAAAGCCTGTGACATACCCAAGTACTTATAGGTATCAGTTACTTGAAGTGGTCTAAATTGTAGAGTATTGAAGAGTTGACCTCTATCAACCTCCACTATCCCACCATGTTTTACATGCATGACAGCACATTTATCTACACCAAACTCCATTTTGATAGAACTACTAAAAGTTTCAGTGACTTTTAGTAATTTCACCAATTGTGGGTTATTTGGTGTAAACAATTTCAGGTCATCCATGTAAAGCAGGTGAGATATTATTTGACCACCTCTTCGTAACCTGCAGCCTAACCCTGAATGTTCTAGTAAGATACTAAGAGGATTCAGTGCTAGGCAGAACCAAAGAGGACTCAAACTGTCACCCTGAAATATGCCCCGCCTGATGTATATCGGTTCGCTACTCCCTAGATTCAGTCGGTGCATTGGATATTTCAGAAACGTTTTCCATTGCCCCATACAAGACTTCAAGAAAGTGCATAGAAGTGAATTAATTTTGTACAACTCCAGCACTCTCAAGAGCCACGTATGCGGCACGGAGTCAAACGCTTTCCTGTAATCTATCCAACATACCGACAGATCTTTTCGGTTGCGACGAACTTGTTGACTAATAGCCGTGTCTATTAGGAGGAGCTCCTTAGTACCACGTCCCCCATTCCTACATCCATTTTGAGAGATAGACATAACCGAATTAATTGAACATGTTTAGCAATTTTGTTACTCAGAATAGATGTAAGAAGCTTATAGACCGATGGCAAACACGTTATCGGTCTATAGTTACATGGTTCAGTGGTACTACCTGTTTTATGGAGCAAGTGAGTAATGCCAGTCGTCATGAATTCCGGCAACGTCCCAGACACTAAAGCCGACTGAAAGTGAGATGCCAAACGAGCATGAGCACTGTGTAACCATTTTAACCAGAAGTTATGCAGTCCATCCGGTCCTGGTGATTTCCAATTAGATAAGGAACGGACTGCACAGGTTACATCATCTTTGTCTATTAAAACATTTTCCATTTGTGGAATATTCTCACATGCTCGTTTGACATCCCCCATCCAATCGCCCTCGGAGTGAACGACAGGCACCGACCAAATACTGCGCCAAAATGTATTAGTGACTTCAGCATCAGGTAGCCGCTCATTATCCACAATTAGGCAGGGACGTTCCCAGTTTCTGTAAACTGACTTCTGGTCACTTTCAAACATGCGATTCACAGAATAACGATTCATACGTTTTTTATACCTGCGAATTCGACTTGCCCAAGCATAGACTTTCTGCTTCAGAAAGTCAATGCGCTCCGTGACACGAGCGTTATATTCATCGGGTTTGATGTCAGTTCCCAAGAAGGCCCGTCTCACGTAGCGCATCACCTTTGGTCGAGTATTGCCCGCTCTGAAGCAGATAAGCTTTCCAATGAGCACCCTCGCCTCACAGATACGACATTCAATCCTGCACTGCCAAGCGGGTTTGGCTTTTTTTTGTTGTATAGTAGATTCATTTTCTAAAAATTTTTGTCCTGCTATACGACATGCTGCAACGGCCACACAGTACAGGATTGAATGTGTATCACTAATATTATCACTAGTATGTAAATAACTAGTTAAAAGTGAGTCAAGGGTACCCACCAGACGCCTGTTTTTTCTATGCATGGGCAATCGTGGCAAGCGTGGCCTAATATTATGAGGTATGAATCTATATTCGCGAATCGCACATTCTAAAGCATTTCTTACCTCCTCATTGTACTGGGTGTCCATAGAAACAGTCGCGTCCTCACCTTCCGCATATGGTGGAGGAACGGATTGTGTAGTGTCAATCGTAGAAATTTCTGTAGAAATGGGAGTAACACGGCATGTTTGTATGGACACTAAGCGTAGCCGATCAAGTGTAGCAACATCCAACAGATGACAGCGCTGGATGGCTCGCACCTGATCCGACAGTCGTTGAGCTGTAACGTTGATAGTTGGTTCGAGGTTCTGAAACAGAAGCAGCATACGATCACGGTACGCGGTGAGTTTGATTCCCCCCTCTGTTGCCTCGAAATATGCGCGCATGACGTTTTCATTAATGCTATGCGTCCATTTCATGCGCTGCACATTACCACCGGCAGCGGGGGCCCTGTGTGAGGTCGGTGGGCCTCTGGGTCCCAAGCAAATCGGTGGCCGGCCTCTCCCTCGTCTCGGCGCAGGTGTTGGTGTCGTCGGTGGGGAGAAATACTCGTCGCTGGAACTTGAGCTCGACGCCTCTGTCGTAACAGAAGCTGCTGGTACACTAGCCGTCGGTTGGGAAGCGGAGCTTTGCGACGAGCCCGGGGGTGGTGGTCGTGCTGCTTTAATCTGTGACCTTGTCAACATTTCGCTATAACAAATTTGTTCATGTTTTCTTTCTTCAGTTTTAATGATTTTTTCATTTTGACGTGTATGTCAAATGTCATTATTTCTTATATTTATGTATTTTTCAACGTTAATATGTTATTACAAAGATATTGCTTTAAATTTCATAAATAAAAAAATTGTAGATACTTTTTAATACAAAACAGATCTATTAGAAACTCAATAAATTAATTAAAAATATTTTTTACAATATATTGTGTTGACAAACATGTATAGCCTTCAGTGTTGCAAGGTTATTATTATTATTATTATTATTTTACTTAAGGTTAAATGTTCCACTCTTACTAATAAAAGGGTCATGTAGGTACCTAAAACAGCTTTAACGTATGTATTATTTAAAAATATTTCCACCTTTTACGTAAACGAATTCGCGAGTTGAAGTTAACGTTAGCCCAAAGTAACCATTTCACGCGGACGAAGTCGCGGGCAGAAGCTAGTAGTATATAAATAAAAAGTAGTAGTAGAATAATGCTGATAAAGCCAACTGAAAATAAAATCGCTTCTGATCAGTGTGTTACTGTATTAATGTAGGTCAATTGTCGCCTAATTGTGTAAAAGGCATGCCGAATATTAGAACAAAATATGCTTCTTACGTTCAATAGGGGTAGGACCACGTTGTTGACAGCACTCTATCTGTAACCGCGGGCGGCTCCGTCCAATGTAGTAGGTACCACATTCGCAGAACATCGACGTCCGAGTAATAGCATTGTGCTATTGCGCTTCGTTGAGTGAGCGAGAGAGCCAGAAGCCCAACTGAGTGGGTTTGGAGTTTGTATTGGTAGGCAGCGGCCTAGTTATTCCATTGGTATGGCAAAGGTCTATGGGCGGCAGTAACACTTACCATCAGGTGTGCTGCTTGCTCGTTTGCCATCACAAGCAATAAAAAAAAGCCTGATTTTTGACCAGGCCTAGAATGCTTAATAGCTATTAAAATTTTACAGTTTAATTTCTAATGCGTATAAATGACTCATCTTTACTTATAAATCTTTTAATTCCAAACAAACTTTAATTAGTTTGAATAGATTTTTTTTTAACATAATAGCTTACCTGAGAGTTTCATTTATTTTACAAGCTTTTTATTAAACAGAATAACACATCAATCAATAACTGTCAATACCTACTATTGAATTAAAGTAATCTACTTTTAAAAAATCAAAAATGTTCACTCTAGAACCATAAATGGAGTATTTGAAACTTCCTTTATATAACAATTCCGAGGTAGTGTCTCCTACACATTGCCGCATACATATTCAACAGCTGCCTTTTTTAATGAAAACTTCGCTCCATATGCATTTGCTAGAGTAGCTTTTTTTATACTCCTAAAAACTCTTAGTGAACGCTAAACATTATAAACTATTTATATAAATGGGACAAAATTGAAAGTAGTGCGTGTTTAATTTTGTTAAGAATATATCTGGACTCTTAAGTTAATGAATTTCTTACTTACAATTTGTAAATAATATATTTATATAAAAATCGCTTCATTCTTTACCATACACCATTATCGTCTTCTCACGTTAATCTTCATACAAAACTTCAACGACACTCTCCTACAAATTTTGTGCAAAAACTATCTACAACTACTCTTCAGGATTTTGTTGGAACTGACTTAGGCTGACAATCGTAATCAATGACAAAAAAAAATCCACTTAACCATCTTTTCACTTATCACTAATACAGTGATAGAGTAAAAATATAAGAATATAATTTAATAATGGTAAGTCACACTCTTGATACATTTCTGTCTACAGCCGTGGGTTGATTCGATCCATCAGGGGTACTGCCACACTCTCCCAGAAAATCCACATCTGAATAGTGGCAATGTACTGTTGTACATTATTTGGTGAGCGAGAGCGCTAAAAGCCCAACTCAGGTGGGTTTCGGTTGGAAAGCAGTAGCGTAGTTAAACCCCTAGTATTGCAAAGATCCATGACCAGAAACACTTACCATCAGGTGTACTACTTGCTCGTCTGCCACGATAATCCATTGAAGAAAAATAATAATATCGTGCTCCTTGCTTTTCCGGCAGTGCCATAAAAATTGATTCATTATCATTTATAATTTGCAATGCACTACTACCGATTGAGAGCGCAAGCCTGTCATTTAGAAGATCCGCCAAAAAGCTTATGTATTATTATTATTGACTTCATATTATTATTGCTGACCGACCGCATTCGTAACGACGACGTAAGAGAGCGAGTAGGTATGAAACAGAGTATTGGTGTAAAGATGCGAAAGGGAATGCTCCGATGGTTCGGACATGTGGAAAGAATGCCGAACGAACGTCTGGTTAAGAAGATATACAATGCGAAAGTGGAAGTATGTAGGTACTGGGGGAGACCGAGACTAACCTACGTGGACCAGATCGGTCATGTACTAAAGGAAGGTGGAGTCAAGAGTCTCCGAAACCGGCGAGCGTGTATGAAGAGAATTATGAATGTTGAGGAAGCGAGTGAAGTATGCAAAGATCTTCTTCTTGAAGTATGCAAAGAGATTATCTGGCACTCTGTTCTCTCTGCCTACCCTGCAAGGGATATGGCGTGATGATATGCATGTACGTATGTATGTACTTTTTCGTAATAACTTAAAACGATTATGAATGTTGCATAATATTTCTATAACCTATTTATTGTTCACACGTTATCATCATCACCCATATCTACAAGTGAGTGAATAGCCCCGTAATCACCTAAACTGGCAGACGAGTTAGGAATTGCATCGAAGTTACTGTTCACTAACCTGGATAGATTATTAGCCTATTATTACAACTTCCATGGGCAAGTAAGGATTGACACGATAAATGTATTCTTATTCCAACGCCCCACGGAGTTGTCGTTCACTGTTATCATGTACATAGAATTTTTCTTTACTTGCCGAATATACCTGAAGACGATTTCAATGTTTTGTTCTCATGTGCATTGATCGTATTTTATAACATACGTGGAACCGAAAGAGCTTATGACGCACCCTATTATCACTCAAGAATGAGATCTGATTAATACAATTTGTATATATTATTATAAATTTAATTTAGTCTTCTTTAAAATGAATTGATTCAATACAGTTGTTGGCTAAAAAATACTTTATCAGTAAACAATTCAACAAACAACTTTTGTCAATCAAATAATAAGAGAAATATATTTGAAACTTGAAAAGTATAGCTTAACAAAAACTAACAAAATACAACGTACAGCCGGCACAAAATGTTCCGCCCTGAACTCCGAGGAGATTTAATGTAGTATGCTCATAAATCTGTTGGGCGAACGCTCCATTACTCGCGCTCACAGCTAAGATATCGCAGAGGTGGAAACTAAACTATTTTCTTCAACTAAAACTTATAAACATAAGGATGTGGTGCTATTTGTCAGTATTTTTCAACAGGCTCCAGTTGTTTTTTTTTTATTTTCTTTTTTCAATATTAGGTCACGACTGTATAAATGTTTTATTTTGGATATTTTTCAAATAAGAATAATGTTTTCACGTGGTGAATAAGAATACAATAGCTTAATTACCATCTCTTCTTTTTTTAGAAAATAAAGTGACTAAAAAGCGCAAGTAGATAATATTACTGCCAGCGAAAGAAAACTCTAAATAGATCTCTATATGACCCACTCTGATGATGATATTTGGTTAATTTCCCTTCCATCGTGGCAGTACATAGCTTAGATGATGATAAGTACAGCAATGTAACTAGTAAGAATCGAATCTGTAATCGTCTAGACAGGACACCTAGTGACAGTTTAATGTTACTTTTAAGGAATATCTAACTGGAAAATCTGACAACGCCTGGAAATCTAAATTGATTCTCAAGATCTTAAAGAAATGCACATTTTTTTTTATTGGTTATGGCCACCACACCATGGCACAGGAGCTGACAGCACACCTGATAGTGAGTATCACCCCTTTGATATACCAAGGGTATATCTAGACCGCTGACTACCAAAACAAAAATTGCTTTTTGAGCAAAAATATAAAGTAGTATTTGTAAAAACAAGATCCTACACTAAAGCAATAATATTTGCACTATAAGGGACTTTGAAAATATACAATTACCGTACACAAATTACCCCCAAACTGAAAACAATAATTTGTATATCGCACAAAGTATTGTCCTGCATGGCAATCAAACTACTCGACACGGTAGATCAGTATCTGAACCACTATATCTTCTACGCAGTCAGAATATATTAAAAAAAACTATTATTTTAACTATTATTTTTTATTTAAATTACTGAAATTTAGCATTTAATATGCTTAATTATTTATAAAACCGATTACGAAGTGAAAAATAATGTCACAAGCGGGATTCGAACCCGTGCCTACTGAGATTCAGGTGACGGTATGCTATCTACCCGACAATGTTTACACATTGTTATAGGCTTAATACTTAAAACTTTACAGTTAGAATTGTATTAAACGAGGACACAACCTTGTTATTTAAATTACTGAAATTTAGCATTTAATATGCTTAATTATTTATTAGTTTTAAGTATTAAGCCTATAACAATGTGTAAACATTGTCGGGTAGATAGCATACCGTCACCTTAAGACGTAAATATGATACGAAATGAAATTTGCATGTCCTACAATTAGTCACGGTGGTGTAGTGGCAGCACGATTGGGCCGAAATCCCGCTTGTGACATCATTTTTCACTTCGTAATCGGTTTTATTATTTTCTATTCAATAATTCCAAGAGTATCTCTAAATTTATAAGCAAATAATAGGGCTTCATCTGTTGTGGTTTTCATGGTCAGAAGTTATACTAACTGTATTAAACTTTTAATTTAAAAAAAAATCTTACTGTATCATCGAACCATACCTTGTCAAAAAAGTGACCATAATACTAGTAAACTACTAAATAACGTAAGCAAGTCGGTATTTAGTGCATTTTTCTTCTAAAGCGAACCAATATATTTGTACCGGTGTGGTATAGTATAAATTCATCTTAACTTATATATGTCCCACTGTTGGGTTCGAACCTCCTCCATAATGGGAGGGAAGTTGACCCGCTATACCACGCTGGTAAGGCGTGTTGGTATAGGGTTTTGTATCGAGTTTTCCATCTCTTAAATAGATGTTTTTGCGTTTTATATCCCATAGTCGTCTTTTACGATCACCCACGGGCAAGATATACATATATATATATATATATATATATATATATATATATATATATATATATATATATATATATATATATGGTAGGATTGATATTTAATAGTGGTACAACCACGCTGTTGACAGTTCTCTGCCTGCAGCCGCGGGCCGGTCTGTCCGGGGTAGTACCACACTCTCGCAGAAGATCGACGTATGTGGAATAGAAATGTGCTATTGCGCTTCGTTCGGTGAGCGAGAGAGCCGGAAGCCCAATTGGGTGGGTTTGGGGTTTATATTAGTAAGCAGCGGTCTAATTCTACCCTTGGTATTGCAAAGGTCCATGGGCGGCAGTGACACTTACCATCAGGTGTGGTGCTTGCTCGTTTGCTACCATTATTATTTTGCTACAATAAAAAAAATCAGATAGGGGGTGGTGAATTGTAATATTACTCCGTCACCACACGGGAAGTATAAATCCATGCTATTATAATGGCAAATTCTATGCCATTATGATTTATTTATTTATAGAATCAAAGAAACACAAAAAATTCTAATTAAATTACAAGGGGAAAAAATATTACAATATAAAAACTGTCACCAATAAAGTTTCTAATAAACATTAAGAAACGAGTAATCCATAGGTTAATCTTTAAGATATTATAAAAAAAAAGAAAATAGTTACAGAAATACATGGAATTACAAATTTGACACAAATTTGAAAATTGGAGATCTAAAGGAACGTTTAATTAAAAATATCAATGTTGTTATACTTAATATTGTAATAGCTACAAGCTATAATGTCAGATATAATTGCTATGTGGTAGCGGCTTCGAATACTACCAACCCTTGCTTTACTCGTGGATGTCGTAAAAGACGACTAAGAGCCTTATAACGACCTGGGCCAACTCCATCTGATGCCGTTTGGTCAACAATTACATTCCCAAGGAGGGTTGACGTCAGGCAGGCGGCCGGTCATAAAACTATTGCCAATAATTTTTACAATATGCACTATGAAAAAAGTACACATTGTATCGATCCCAAGTAATTGGGATAAGAGTAGGAGAATGATGATGAGCTACAAGCTATAATGTCAGGTGATATTCAATGTTGGTCGATGTAAAAAGGATATCATTATGAGATAGAATTATTTTGTTATAAATTTTATTATATTTTAATTTTATAATACTATGTTTCTAATACTTTTTAGCATACATAGGAAGATTATAAACGCTATTTTTTTATCCATGTAATACTAGCATCAAAAATCATCAAAGGAAAAAATATTTAAGGAGATAATTAAATTTTACAACAAATAAAAAAAGAAATACTTTTAAAACTCGAGTTTGCCGTGAAACTTTAAACTGTACGTCTGACGGGCGTAAATGATAAGTGTTAGGTAGATCCGGAGGAGAGTTCGTGTAGAGTCATAAATTACAGGGCCCGTTTCATTTCCTCTACGTAATTCGTACCTACGTGGCTCCAGATGTAATGACACTGGATGTGGTAACAGCTCTGTTAATTTTCAACGAGAGACAGAATACCTACTAAACATTTATAACGCCTTGTTTTTTTTTATATCATCATCAAAATCATCATTATCATCATCATTCTGCTCTTACACCAATTATGTTCTCTTGTCCCATCCAATTCAAATTCATTTATTATGCACAAACCTTTTTTTATTTTTAACTCTGCAGGGTGGACCATGGATGTGGTCGCGCCCTGACAAATCGATCCGGGGCGACAAAAGAGGCGGCGAGCAACCCCATGGACCCACCCTGCAAGCACCTCTCTTCGCCGTATGAGAGGGCCACCGGTAACCGATCTTTGTCTTCGGTATTATGCACTGACCCTGCGAGGGCACTTACATGTTTTACATTTTAATTTAATCTAATAATCTACCACTGGTGCTGTACTGCTGCGCTTATCGTAGCTGTACAACCCTTTACTTATTGGCTGACTAGTCAATATTGCTTTCTGTCTCCCGCTTTGCCTGGGAGGGAAGTGGAATCACTCTTTTCCAACTCCTCCTCTTTAACTTTTCTAATTAAATTTGTTGCGGGTTCCAAGACAATTAAAATCATTTCCCGGGACTGCCTGACGGTCAAACCTCGGTGTCATTTATAGTGACCATTGTGGATCCTGGCTTACAGGAGTTACAATGGTGGGAATGTGTGGTGGGATTAGTCCCAAAAAAAAAACAAAAAACTACCACTGGAATGGAATCAAGTCAAGTCATCTCTGTGGTCACTCCTTGTCTATCCATGCCATGTTTCACGCAGTCCATCTATCTTTTCTTCGGTCTTCCCTTACTCCTTAAGCTTTCAATATTCAGACTTAAAACTTTCTTCACAACATTACTTTCATCCCGTCTCATCACATGTCCGTACCATGTCAATATTTCACTCCTTAACTTTTCCGTCACTGGCGCAACTTACATACTTTCTCTTATATGTTCATTTCTTATTTTATCCATTTTTGTCACATGTGTGGTGTCCATCTCAACAAAAATTGTATAAATAATGAAATTAATAATATATTTTTTATATCTTTGTAATCAAAAATCCAGGAAGCGTACGAAGTGCGCATTCCTGTCTGTGAGCATTGAATTATATTCGTAGCAACATCGGTTTTATTCAAAATCCTACTTTTTGCACCTAGACGCTTCTATTATTTGGCAAACTTATATGGCGATGATAAATTATACAGCTATTTGTAGAGATAAACTTTTGTGTATAAATTATTTTAAATCTTGCGACTAGAAAAGGTTCTACGCTGAGAAACCTCTCAGCCATATATCTGTATCTATATAACCGTATACGAGTTATTATTATCGAAATGACGATATTAGATTTTTTTTTATTGCTTGTGGTGGCAAACGAGCAAGCAACACACATGATGGTAAGTATGGCCGCTGCCTACCAATAAAATTCCCAAACCCACCCAGTTGGGCTTCCGGCTCTGTCGCTCACCGAACGAAGCGCAATAGCAAATTGCCATTGCTCATACATCGATCTTCTGCGAGAGTGTGATATACCACGGACGGACCGGCCCGCGGCTGTAGACAGAAAACTATCAACAGCGTGGTCCTACTACAATTAAAACAAAGAAACCCTTAATTAATATATCATCTTAGCTTATATGTCCGAAGTCACGGATGTTGGTAGGTTCGACGCTCCTCCAACACAGGAAGAAAATTCACCTACTGTACCACGTTTCATCCACTAAACCCTTTAGGTTTTATTTCGTTTCTCTTGCTGATGTTATATAATAGTTGTTATATGTACCTATATTGTATCCCCTAATTATCTTTTACGACTCTTACAGGTGAGAAAAGGGTAAATATATTAAACACCCCATCTGTATGATAGCGGCTACGAATACTACCAAACCTTACTTTGCTCGTAGATGTCGTAAAAGACGACTAAGAACCATATGACGACCTGGGCCAACTCTATCTGATGCTGTTTGGTCTACAATAACATTCCCAAGGATGGTTGACGTCTGGCAGGTGGCCGTTCATAAAACTATTACCAATAACTTTTACAATATATTATGTGTTATGAAAGAAGAGTACATATTTTATCGACCCTTAGTAATTGGGATAAGAGTAGGAGAATGATGACTCCATCATTTAAAAAGAGGAATTATTATATAAAAATTAACAATAATCACTGAATTAAAAATATAGATATGAAATTACAAACTATCTCTATGATTTAACAATTCTATTTTATATTTTATATTTATTAGACCTGTGGAAGACTAATTTGTCAAGTACTCAGCGAATACCGAGTGTTACCATAATTTCATTTTGACAAACTTCAATGTGCTTTCTCAGATGTTAGCGTAGCTGTGAGACTACATAAATAGCCTCAAACTTATTTCGCAGGGGGTAGGCAGAAGGTACGTATTGCCACAAGCCACCATCTTAGCAAACGTCCATTGCTTAACTCCCACTCATCACATGGTGCACTTACTCTGCAGTTACGCACACTCTTAACGCCTTTCGCTAACACGTATCCATTTTAATCCAACAAAATACAACGCGGTATTCCCGTCGTGTTCTCCCAAAAAGAATTATATTTGAAACTTTGAAAGTTTACGTAATAGGTTTAAATTGCATAAATGCAATGTTAATCCAATTATTGTGTACGCTTAAATAATTTAATTATTATTAACACGCAATTATTAATTTAGGTATGCACGAATATATAATAAAAAAATTTGAAAGTCGATGTGAAAGTAGATGTTGTAATAACTATTTTTTTTAGATAATAATTGATTGAATTAAGTTATACATGACAAAATCCATTCATCTCAGCTGACATCGTTTTTAGTGATGAATTTAAATCTTTTCCCCAATAGTAGGGACATTGCCATGTTAATTGGTATGTGTTTTTGCTTTAAGTTTTCCTTCTCTTGTATATTATCTGCATGTTATAACTGTGGATTGTCCTTTACGACTCCCATAGAAAGGAAGGGAGTGGTGAATTGTATTCTTACTCCGTATTAGATGGCAAATCCATTAATATTGAAAGAATCAGCCAATCTGGGTGGTTTAGGGTTTGTATTGGTAGGCAGTGGGTTAGCAAAAGTCCATAGGCGGTAGTGACACTTACCATCAAATGTGTTGCTTGCTTCTTTGTACCATAAGCAATAAAAAAAAGTATAGGAGAGTGCATTCGGGATAGCATATCCGGTTCATCCGTAGTTGTAGCACACTCTCTGATAAAATTGACGTCTAAGCAGTGGCATATTACCATTTTGCTGCTGATTGCTGTTGCGCTTCGTTCGGTGAACGATAGAGCGAGAAGCACAAATATTTGGGTGGGTTTTGGTTGGTAGGCAGCTGCCTAACTGTAGCCCTGGTATTGCAAAGGTCTTTGAACGGCAGTAACACTTACCATCAAGTGTACTGCTTGCTCATTTGTCACTATAAGTGGTACAACAATAAGAAGAAACTCACCAGTTTTTGAGGATATGACTATTCTTTATAACTCAAAATAGTTCGTTATACAGGAACTATGAAAGCAGAATGGGATTGCCAAGTTCTGCAATTCTAATTCACTATCTGTCGCAATTTTAATGCAACTCTGTTTGCATTTCAAATATTATTTTCTTCTTCACAGCCTATAAATATCATACAATTGGACTTGGAACTTCTACCCAGTGGAAGTAAAATTGATTTACTATACTATACCTTCCATATAGATAACGATAACATCGTAAGAGATGGAAAATCTGAAAACAAAAAGTCTTATACGAACTCTAAACTAACTAAAGTGGTAGGTCTCTCACGCCAACTTTGAATGAAGCTCGAATCTATTAGTGTGACGTATGTATATGTGCTTATCTGATAAAATAATACTGCGCTGGTCAGATGGTAAAAATATTATCAAGCAATCAACTAATAATTTTTTTATTTGCATATATGATTAGAAGTATCTTGTAATAAATTTTCAGTACTTCCATATTTTATCATAAGTTATAGATATTTTGAAATTTATTTTCTTAGAGATCTTTTTTTTAATTGCTTGTGGTGGCAAACGGGCAAGCAGCAAACCTGATGGTAAGCGTCGCTGACGCCCATGGACCTTTGCTAAAACCAAGGCTATAACTAGGCCGCTGCCTACCAACAAAAACCCCCGAAGCACCCAAAAAGTTGGGCTGCCGGCTCTCTCGCTCACCGAACGAAGCGCAATAGCACATTGCCCTTACTCAGAGGTCGATCTTCTGCGAGAGTGCGGTACTATCCTGGATGGACCGGCCCGCGGCTGTAGACAGAGGACTGTCAACAGCGTGGGCCTACCACAAATAATCTGTATACGTTTTAAGCTAATGGTAGCAACTCATTCAAAACGCGGAAAAAAGGAACACCTCTTTCTTGATTTATATTCTTATTCTATATTTATTCATATAGAATCCGTTCATCAAGCTATTGCCGTGTGTAATTAATTATGTTCCCAGGAGAATGCCGTTGCCTCCTTACTTGATACTCTCTTAGGCTCCCATTAGTCTAGGATAGGCAGCGTATTATTTTCTAAACTTGTCAGTCACCATACGAAGAAATTTTTATCTTTATTTTAAATACTAGCTGTCCGCCCTTTTCCCTCCTATCATAAGTAATCGCCAACATGTTATATACTAAAATCTTCTACGAAAAACGTTGTATCTTATGGTATAAGTATTATTCTGATCGGTTCAGTAGTTTTTGCAGTATAACTAAACAAAAGAATCGGCTCTCCATTTATCAGAATAGATTCTTTCACACTACTTCGACTAAACATGTGTACCTATACAGCAGCAGTTTCGCTTGAAGCGTTTATACATAGTATATAATTAAAGCTAACATTGCCCCTCCTTAAATACAAATTCAACGATCCATTAAAAGCACCTACCACGGTTGTAAACATGAAAACATCACATTCCAACTTGGATGCACTTAATCGTGGCAGTAGAATTAACTGTGACACTTTTACGTACACTTACCATTCATCCATTATTGTTAATAGCTTCATAGATATTACTTCGAATATTTAAGTGGAGTTGCTGTTAGCGTCTCACATGTCCCTACATTTAGTACGGCCTGACTATCTTAGATGAAACAATAATTCAAGTTTAATCTTTATATATAAAAATCTCTTTGAGCTAATCTTCAAAACCACTTAAGCGATTTTAATAAAATTATAAATTGTCGCTTGGTCCGGCTTGAAAGATTTGATAGCATAGGTTATGCTTTTTAAAATTTAACTTTGCTAAACTATTTATGAAACGCATTCGTCTCATATATTATACATCCAACAGTGTGAGAAAAATTTATCCAATTTGATCAAACGGTTCGGTATAGGTTTCTATAAGGAGTTTTCTTTCACTTGCTTTAATATTACTTGCTTACGTCTCTTAGTTATTATTTACGATAACTCACAGGAAAGAAAACACTAGTGAGCCTGTATTTTAAGTTGTTGCAATACAGACAAATATATAAAACTCATTTGTACGTCAAAAAATAAAATAAAACTTGACTTAAGTATCTATTGGAAATCAGTTCTTATACAAAAGATCGTTGGAAAGGATACCTTGTTTTACATTGATATGAGAAATATAATCAGAGAAATATTCACATTTTTATATATCATTTAGCGATAGTACTAAGATTTCCTTCAAACCCTACCCTAATTGCATATAATTATATTAAAATAATATAGACCAGTCTGGTATTTGCTATTATAATACAAAATTTAATATTTAAAAATAGCAAACTTTACCAAACACTGAGGCAGTGGAATGCTTGAGCGTGTATATTTTTGGCATGATTCACTTATAATGTTGAATAATACCATTAAGTGAATGCATTCTATAAGTGCATCAATCAAGAGGGATCGTTCTAGAGGTATAATACATTCGCTTGATGTACAAGAGGCATTTGCAGAGATTATAGTCTTCAACAAATCAACAGAGATGTGGATTAACAGCTTTTACTTTTGAAACAATATTTGCATGATGAATGAATCTATTTCGATATTCGTTTTATTACGGTCAATCATAACGATATATCATTATCATTCTCCTACTCTTATCCCATTTACTTGGGGTATAATACATATAGGGATACAATATATACTCTTCTTTCATAGTGCATATTGTATGATTTATTGGCAATAGTTTTATGACCAGCCGCCTGTCGACGTCAACCCTCCTTGGGAATGTAATTGTTGACCAAACGGCATCAGGTGGACTTGGTCCAGGTCGCTATAAGGCTCTTAGTTATCTTTTACGACATCCACGAGCAAAGTAAGCGTTGGTAGTATTCGTAGCCGCTACCACACAGCCTATCATAACTTCTTTTTTTGAGCTCGCATACGTCCCACTGTTGGGCTCAAGCCTCCTCTATAATGGGAGGGAAATTGACCTACTATACCACGTTGGTCGAACGTGTTGGTATAGGGTCTTATTTCGATTTGTCCTTCTCTTGCATAGATGTTATATGCATTTTATATCCCTTAGTCATCTCTTACGATCAACCACGGGTAAGATAAGGGTAGTGAATTGTATTCTTACTCCGTCACCATACGGATAATTTATCTTTGGAATAACATATTTTTGGAATTTTATTTGATTTTTCCAAATACATTTTAACATTCTTCTCAAACTAATATTGATCTAGTTCTCCTGTGACTAGCCTAAAGAAAATAAATAAAATAAGTAACACATAAACTCGTAAGTTTAGTCTACAAATGTTCAGAGTAAACTCATAAACGTCTAAATTTAAACAATATAGAAATCGAGAGAAGAGACATAACCGCTGTTCTTAATTGTGCGAACAGAACTTGTACGGTGAACACGCACTAAATCTACCTCTGACGGCTTTAATTGTTCGTGTACAACTTCGGAAATAGGACGGCTATGTCTGGAAGGTATAATAAAAAAGGGGATTTGGTAGTAAGCTCCTGTTTGGTAATAATAAACTTCAGTAAGATTTCAAGTTTAGTAGTATCAGTTTGATAAGATGAAAATGTTTAACAAGTTTTGTTAACAATACAAAATATCTCACCAGATATCGCTAATAGATCACCAGAAGATGGATATGTTGCACTCATCTAAGAAACTTATAACTACAATCGACCTACCCACCAAATATGGCAGTTACGATTTTATTTCATACTTGAAAAGACCTACTTTTTTATAAGCTTTACATATTATATGCGTTTCGTGAGGGAGTAAAAATATAATAGACCACCCCTTCCCTACCCGTAGTTATTGTAAAAGACGACAAATGGATATAATATGCAGCTAACATCCATGCAAAACAAGGAAAACTTGAAATAAAATCTTATTCCAACACATCAAATCAGCGAGATATAGTAGGTCAATTTCCCTCCTGTTATGGAAGAGGCTTGAGCCCAGCAGTGGGATGTACATATGCACCCCACTATTGAGATCGTGACTATGATATATATTTTATATATAAAACATACACATATATTTTATAAGTTTCAATAAAATAATATGACTCTTTTATTCTCGTCCATTCATAAGTTTACGTTGCTATAAATTGATAACGACATTTCTATCAATAACCTACATATTAGAATCATATACGATATTGATATGGTTATAAAATATATTATTTCCTGTCTTGCCAAGCGCGTTGGGTACGATGTATTTCATCAAAAGTCATAATTCGTGGCCAGTTTCCGTGGACAATTTTAGAATAACCTAGTTGAGATTGTTTCACTCCCATCTCCGGTCGAAGATATTACGTTAATAATCGGTTCAACTTTTGCTTTATAAATATCGAGATACATATTTAGAAATTGATAATATTTATTTTTACTTTGTTATTTAGCTGTGGGAGAAGAAGCAAGAGAGAGTTGGGTATGCAGAAAATAGTATGAAAGTAAAATTAATGCGGTCGAAATGCGATCTCTGCGGAAAATCTGTGGAGTAAGGCTGACCGACCGCATTCGTAACGATGACGTAAGAGAGCGAGTAGGTATGAAAGAGAGTATTGGTGTAAAGATGCGAAAGGGAATGCTCCGATGGTTCGGATATGTGGAAAGAATGACGAACGTCTGGTTAAGAAGATATACAATGCGAAAGTGGAAGGATGTAGGTACCGGGGGAGACCGAGACTAACCTACCTAGACCAGATCGGTCATGTACTGAAGGAAGGTGGAGTCAAGAGTCTCCGAAACCGGCGAGCGTGTATGAAGAGAATTATGAATGTTAAGGAAGCGAGTGAAGTATGCAAAGATAGAGTTCTCTGGCACTCTGTTCTCTGTGCCTACCCTGCAAGGGATATGGCGTGATGATATGTATATATGTATGTAAGTATGTATGTATTTAGCTGTGCTTGTTATTTTAAATACGTTGATTTCCTAGACATTTATTTTATTGTAGATGATACTATGATTTAGGTTAGACTTCTAGTTAATCAACACAACAACAGAGACCATATATATCCTACTACTGGGCTCGAATCTTCTCTACATTAAGAAGAAAATTGATCTACTATAACTACGCTGGTCAGACGGGATCGTATAGTTTTGTATTTAAAATTTTTCTTCTCTTACTTCTATATGTTACTTGCATATAGCATCCTTCAGTTGACTTTTCAGACACCCACGGCTAAGGCTAGCTGCATTTTTATTTCGTTATCACAAAGAAAATGAATAATCATCGTCTCACCTTATATATATCCTACTGTTGGGTTCGAGCTTCTTTCGTAATGGGGGGGAAATTGACCTACTATACCACGCTGGTCAGACGTGTTATTACAGGGCTTTTTTTTCGAGTTTTTCTTCTCTTGCATAGATGTTATATGCGTTTTATATCTCTCAGTTGTCTCTTACGATTATCCACGGGTAAAATTAATAGATAATAGAAGGGGGTGGGAACTTCTATTCTTACTTCGTCACCACACAGAAATAAATAATGACTGAAGTTAATTATATTACCCACAAGTGACATTCATTCACGTACCATTTCACTCACATCAAAGTCTTCAATGTATATAACATTGTATTAATAAAACTGTATATATTAAACTAATTTCAATGGTACTTTCTTAATGACCAAAATAAACTCAACAAATAAAAGGACTCTATTTTGACAGGACAAAGTACCACTAGCATCAAACTCTCAGTGATGCATGACAACATTAATATCGTTCATAAACCGTATTACGGACAGTTGCTCGATTAAATTCAATACCCATTCGTTGTAAATCTTCTATGCATATTAAATAAACGTTGGTATGACCGCTGCATGGATTTATTGCTGTTGGGTAATACTTCAGACGGCCAAGAGCAACTTTAGATATCTATACTTCTATATATAGTGATACACATACGTGTGTATAACTTTCATTCTTAATTGATGTTGAATCTATTGGAATATTTTTATCGATACTTGAAATAAATATCTACATTATATATAATACGAGTGATTCTTTTATATTTCTATCTATTCAGAATCTTGGATATCGCTGCAATAATGTGAAATGAAATTTGGTACGCAGCAGATTCGAGAGGCGATAAAATGATCTAGTTTATAGAAAGTTTATAGAATTCATTTATAGAAAACCCCGTTTTATCCGTGTTTAGTTGTGTTGGGTTTTATTTTGTTTTGTGTTTAGTACATGGAGGTAAATTTAGCCACTGTTCTCGAGATTATAAGGAACTCAGTTGGGATATCGAATCCCTTAATCATAAAAATAATTTTCATTTTAGCTTAAATAAAGTTTTCTGTTCTATCAGATACAATACAGTATTCGGATAAAATCTATGCAAGAGAAGGACGAGTCGAAATAAAAATAATTAAAACAACCCATCTGACCATTAGGTCAAACCGTTAGTTACAATTTTGCTGCTATAGTGGAGGAGGTTCCGGCCCAGCAGTGAAACATATACAAGTTGAGAGGATGATGATAATTTACGATATAAAGTAATTTGCCAGTGCAGCATACATAAATAAGCATTTCAATCTTGACAGCCCATGTTAATTCCGTATATTATCTTGCCTCAATCTGCCATACGTTACGCAATTTAACACCATAAGCAAGAATTATAAACTGAACAACGCGAACTGAGATTAAATCCAGGCGTAATTTACAGCATCCATTGATCTAAGGAAACGTTAGTCGAGTTCGTGGTATTTAAGGTAAATTTCATTGTAAACTAAACTTTTATAGCTTCGATGTGCAAATGTTAAAAAAATGTTTAAAAATTAAGGCTTGTTATGATTTTAAAGTATGTATATATTTTTTTCAAATAGAAATCATAATCTAATAGAAAATATTATGTAGTCCCATACCACTCTTCAGTCGCCGCGGTCTGGGCAGGTCATGACCAGGTCATTATCATCTTTGTATCATCTCACACTGTCTGACCATTGTGGTACAGTAGTTAAATGTTCCTTTTATTATGGAGGAGATCCGAGCCCAGTAGTAGGATGTATATGACCTGAGATGATAATGAGATAGAATGCTTGTTTGTTTACTACAAAGTTAATAAAAATTTACTACTTACATGCCAATTCAACAACAGCTGGTTGACTTCTGATATCACCTCTACTACTCCACGCATTACAAGTGCATGTAAATCTGTCTTCACCAAAGTATTCATCTAACTGATCTCTAGTAACATTACATTCAGCCTCCACAATTCTTACTCCACTTTGAGGATCAACAAATTCAAACTGTGTACTCGCTACAGATCTAACATCATTACATTGAAAATAGACTTGTAGTGCATTAGCTGCCCGGCACCTTAGTAATGCTGGCTTATTTCTAACAACAAAAGCATGTTGAGGTTCTAACAGAAACATTGGTAAATCATCTGTAGAACTTTGTAGAAGATGATCTCCAGAGAGAGCCGGCAATTCGTCTGCGTCTTCCCTATTTTCATGTTCATCTTCTTTATTAGATTCGTGATCGTAATCTTCTTCAAGATAGTCTTTGTGATGTGGCGGTGCATTGACCTTTTCAGAGTTATAAGGGTCTAGAGCTTCCACGCCAGCAGGATGCGCGTATTCAGGTCTTAATGGTATTGGTGGTGTAGGAGCTGATGTAGTACTGTCGGTTTCTGTTGTGTTTGACCCCTCTGTAACAAGAAAAATGTCTTTTAATATATCAAGCAAAAAAATGTTTCTATATCTACTACAGACTTGGAAATCGTCTAATCGATATGTCCTAAACTGGCAGTAATGCGAAAATAGTTTTAGACCTTTAAAACAATTTATTAAGACCTATGCAAGAAGACAGAAGTACGTCTTTTGCGTCAACTAGTTATAAATAATATTAAAGAGTACATAAAAGTTAATTTATATTACAGCTGTATCGACCTACACAAAGTTCTAAAAGAACAAGATAACAGAAATAAATAGAAAAACAAAATCAATGCTAGTGAAGGACAAATAAGGAAAAGTTTCAAATAAAATCATATGTTCCCTCTTCTCTCATATATTTAACTACTACAAAAAATACCAATAAGTCGATACAAAAAATTAAGTCGTGTTGTGTTTGTCTTGTCCTAACAAGATATCGATGTTCACTATTAGACATAAGTGCTAACGAATGATAATGCTATAGTCACCATGCATGGCAGGTGTATTGGAAATTGCTGTTGATATTATAATTTTTTCAGGGGAATGTTCTTGGCTATTTTTCTAGTGATTTTACAGGTAATTATTACAATTTGGATGAGCAAGTGAATGATGGTGACACAATATATTTTGACTCTGTCACAACAAGGATTAATTAAATAGGCAACATCAATCTATATTTTAATATTATTAAATTGATTAGTGGTAGGACCACGCTGTTGATAGTTTACTGTCTACAGCCGCGTGCCGGTCCGTCCGAGGTAGTACCACACTCTCGCAGAAGATCGACGTCTGAGTAACGGAAATGTGCTATTGCGCTTCGCTCGGTGAACGAGAGAGCCGGATGCTCAACTGGGTGGATTTGAGGATTGTAATGGTAGGCA
Source organism: Lymantria monacha (assembly GCA_905163515.2). Taxonomy (NCBI): domain Eukaryota; kingdom Metazoa; phylum Arthropoda; class Insecta; order Lepidoptera; family Erebidae; genus Lymantria; species Lymantria monacha. The sequence goes on from LR991088.1 coordinate 32,966,775, forward strand.
GCGGCCTAACTATAGCCTTGGTTATGGCTAGGGTTGCATATATAGTATTGTACTATATTACGGGTCTGAGTACTATATACTGTTGGAAAAAAATACTATAATTTCAACACTGAATAAAATCTAATATTTTTTTCTGATATGAATTGGATGGTGAAAAGAGAGAAGTAGAAGTAGTATCTCATTTATAAAAAATGACCTTTTGATTTATATGAATCTAAAAATTTAATGACATGCATATGACACTTTTATTTCAGACAAAACATTGTTAAAAAATGCAAGAAATGAAAATAAATATAGTTTTTATAAAAATAAATAAGTAAAAATATCGTCTATTTTATATATAGTCATCATTCTCCTACTCTTATCCCAATTACTTGGGGTCGATACAATATGTACTCTTCTTTCATAGTACATACTGTAAAAGTTATTGGCAATAGTTTTATGACCGGCCGCCTGCCAGACGTCAACCCTCCTTGGGAATGTAATTGTTGACCAAACGGCATCAAATGGATTTGGCCCAGGTCGTCATAAGGCTCTTAGTCGTCTTTTACGACACCCACGAGCAAAGTAAGGGTTGGTAGTATTCGTAGCCGCTACCACACAGCTTATATAGTATATGTCTATTTTTAAATTTGCCATTAAATACAATATTTTTTTAGAAGTGTACATACATACATACATATCATCACGCCATATCCCTTGCAAGGTAGGCAGAGAGAACAGAGTGCCAGAGAACTCCATCTCTGCATACTTCACTCGCTTCCTCAACATTCATAATTCTCTTCATACACGCTCACCGGTTTCGGAGACTCTTGTTTTTTTTTTTTTTTTATTTATTTATAAGTGTACTATATTTTTTAGAAGTTAAACAATAAAAAAATAATATTTTCACTACATAATTAATGTAAATCGTCATTTTCCTACACTTATCCCAATTACTTGGGGTCGATACAATATGTACTCTTCTTTCATAGTACATATTGTCAAAGTTATTGGTAATATAAATAATTTTATAAATAATATATAATTAATATAAACAATTACTTAAAATTCAATATATTAAATGAAAGCTTTCTGCATATATATCGTTATAAGTAGAAACTCATAATGTGGGTACTAATTAAAATAAGTACACTACGTCAGTTCTCATCTCAAAAACGTCACAAACAATTTAAAGATTAATTAAAACTTTACGAAACACGAACGCTAATAAGACTAATAGCTTGTTTAAGTACAGACTCATTCTAATTGCGAAGTTAAAATATATGCCGTGTCGCTTAAGATAAATAGCAAACGTCATAATAACATGTACCCTTCGAGTTTCATCGATTTCACTCCAAGGCTACACCTGGCTTGAAGCTTCACTTACGTCTGTTTACACTGAGAATATAGATATTCGGATACCGCACACCCTACTTAATATATTCAGATTTTCTCAAACCAAAATCAACTGTAAATCCAAGGCTTAAATTACGTATTCCCTTTACATTAATATTAATTCTCCCTTTTCAAACATTTCGCTTAAAATCGCTATCAGAATATCAGTATATGTTACTGTTTCTCAAACATTGTTGACAGTATTACTATTATTTGAACTAGGGAATTGTACGAAAATAAACCGCAACTTGAGCGAACCGTGGATAACTTAATTAGTTTCACTTCCGTTCGGCTTATTTCTATTTCCGTTTTCGTGGGGCCGAACGATATTTCCTTCTTGAAATCTATTTTTCCTTAATAGGATTTGTTTCGTGGAACATTTTCCGTTCCTCCGCACGAGATTGTGTTGAAATGATTAAAATACCAATTAAATTGTGAATTGTAAGGTGTTATTTAATTTATATGAGGAAATTTCAAGATGTTTGCTATGTAAAGTTTAATTAGTGGAAAGATTCGTGGAAATATTTGACATGGTTCCATCATCACTTTTTTACCTTTGAAAGATTCGGCGCCAAATTAGGGTTGACATATTATTTGAAAATTAATCATTAATATTTTTTTTTTCAATCCGAATTTGTACCCCTATTGAGCAATTACACTTCTCGACAATGAGAAAGAAATTGCCTTACATTTTTTTTTCGTATATGATTTTCTTTCGAATTTAACTTTTTCTACGAGTGAGTTTATTTGCCTACGTCCCTCGTACATGTATTAAAACGGGAAAAAAATAAGAAATTCCTATTTCGTCACTACACGGTCATTTGAATACTCGTTAAACGAGATTTGTTTCATCATAGCACATTTCTTCTAATAGACTAAAGTTTGTCTGAAATCTATAAGCATTGGTTAATATATATGGCGCAATATTTCCAAATTTCTTCTACAAAACTTTAAGTAAAATTGTTTTTAAAGTTACTTATCAACGTTGTTATACGTTTTCTTACAGAACTCGGTATCCATTTAGATCTTAAGTCTTTTGTTGTTGACATTTACGAGCATATCATAATCATTATAATATTGAACTTGGCTTCCCTCCATCATATTTATATCTTTGACGGGATATAAAATTACATAGTTAGCAATCAGCTTATTAATTTGGAAACAAAGGTGTGGAACTACATATTAAAAACGTGTAATGTGACGAATGATAAGACGAGCGACACTTATAGTAACTTTATTTTGAATAGACAACGTTACAGAGAATAGGTATTGTCTATTATAAGAATAAGCGGAGCACTAATTCTCGTACCTATACTAATTAGGACGTAGGCAGCGAATGCAGCGCTATACCCGTAGAGAGTCCCAGTGAGCTGTTCCAATTAGGACGCAACAGGCAACTACCAGATGCTAACTACTCTTCACGGTAGCTTGGATTTCTTTTGAAGTGAAGAATTGATTGACCAGTTATGATCTGATCTGAATTTCTTAACCGATAAACTTAATGCTAGGCGAAGTGATTACGCTTCAAAGAATCTTAACATTGTGATTCAGAAAATGACGTCATTTTACTAACGCCATCTTGTATACACGTGATGAAACAATTTATTAAGACCCAAGACATTAATTGTTAGAACGGTTTGTTACAAACGTTTAATTTCAAATTAAAGAAAAAGTGTATTATGTTTCTTTTAAAAACAATAAAGCTCAGAATACTGAATAAATTCTTGCATAGAATTTATAAATATACAATTAATAAGACTGCACAAATGGTGTAGTGGTCAATACCGACCTTCCGTGCCCGTGCCATAAGTTTGATTTCCGCACAGGACAATACTTTGTGCGATATGCAAAGTGTTGTTTTGAGTCTGGTTGTAATTTGTCTGCGTTAATTACATGTTTGTAGTAAAAACAAACATTATTTCCGAAGCAGGTATAATGGTTTGGACATACATACATATCATCACGCCATATTCCTTGCAGGGTAAACAGAGAGAACAGAGTGCAAGAGAACTCTATCCTTGCATACTTCACTCGCTTCCTCAACATTCATAATTCTCTTCATACACGCTCACCGGTTTCGGAGACTCTTGACTCCACCTTCCAGTACGTGACCAATCTGGTCTAGGTAGGTGAGTCTCGGTCTCCCCCGGTACCTACATCCTTCTAGGTTTGTAAATAACACAAATAACTGTTCTGCGTTATAATCGAACCATATCACTTGGCATTCAAGTTCAAGTAGTTAGGTAACTACGTCGTATACTTTAAGGAATCTATCATCATCATCACAGCCCATATATGTCCTGCTGTTGGGCTCGGGCTTCCTCCGTAATGGGAGGGAAGTAAACGTACTATACCGCGCTGGTCAGACGTGTTGGTATAGGGTTTTGTTTCAAGTTTTCCTTCTCTTGCATAGATGTTATATACGTTTTATATCCCTTAGTCGTCTCTTACGATCACCCACGGATAAGATAGGGGGTAGTGAATTGTATTCTTACTCCGTCACCACATGGATAATCTATAGAATGAAATCTATAGAAGTACTAATTATAGAATGTCAATAAAATTGTGGCAGCCCTATTAATATAAACTAGAGAAGTATTCACGATTAAGTAGGTACAAGTGTTATCGGTAAAAGTGACGAAACTCTATTGAAACGTGCTCACAAGAAGCATAACTAAACCGACAGCCGTCACGACTGTAGTCAATTATAAATAAACGTTTGTACGATCGATGTTTGTACCTTGAAGCTGGATAAGGGCAAGAACGAAACGTTTGTTAAATTACATTTATAATTTGGATTGCACAGTTGGAGTAGTGGTAAAACCGATCTACCATGCTAAGTATCGCGGGTTCAATTAGTTCTGCTGGGCTCAAGCCTGTTTTACAATGAGAGCAAAATTTACTTACTATAAACCACGGTGATTGGCATTTTTTTTGTAGGTTATGGTCCGGACACACACCGCCCATTCCACCCGAGACGACGACGGAGATGAAGCGCGTGGCCCCATGACCCACCGTATTCCCTCAGCGTCACCATTGGGCCAGCCACTGGTACCGCTTCCGTGACGGTTGGCATAGGGTAATTTTTCGAGTTTTCTTTCACTTAGAATATATGTTATTTGCATACCATATCCCTGAGTCGTCTTTTACAACATCCAAGGGCAAGAAAAGGAGTGGTGGATTGTATTCTTACTCCGTCACCACACGGAAAAAAAAATGTCTATACAGAGTGGCGACGACCATACGACAATAATTTTAATTTAGTGTATCTGATGACTTGCCCAGCCTGTATACAAACTTTGAATATAATATGTCGTGTAGTTTAGCCACAGCACATTACTTTGTATTATTAACATTTTCTACATTCTGTATTAAAAATTAAAATGATTAGGCTATCACTAAAAGATCAAAGACCTCTATATCGTATATTTGTATAGTCTGTAATATGAATATTAGTATATAGTAAGTTAGTAGCTTACTGTAAGATGTTTATGTCTTAATAGAAAATACATAGATTAAAGAGTCTGTTAGTAATATAATAAATGCCTAAATATATATGCAAATATCAGGAAGTATCCTATTACTTTTCTTATAAGATAATAGAAAAACACTTTCATCTTTCTGTCGGTATTTATGGGTGAAATTGATTGAATCAATTATAACGGATGATTCTCTGGCAAATATCAGCTATTAGAATATCAGTCTAAGGAATAACTTATGCTATAATTGTTTTCTTTCATCATCATCACAAAGAACAGAGTCAGTATTGCTATAATATTTATCCCACCTGAACTTAATAAAAAAATATAAACTTTCAAGATGAAACACTCATTGTTTAGTTGACAAAAGCCTAATCAATCTTGCTTCGAAGACTTGAAGCTGCTTGACATAACTTCCTCTATGTAGTTGTCACAAGCGTTTAAAAAGAACGCCGCGGGCGGTTGAAAGTTAACATGTCAATGAACGGTTCCACTATAGTGTTGAAATTATTAACTTTCTTATAATATTATATAAAACTGTATCATTTGCTTAGCATTACAAGTATCTAACGGAATCAAGGAAGAGATTTCGGTAACCCGCAAGAAAACTGGAGAAACACGTAAACTTATGGGACATTCTGGCAGTTTGAGTGTAGACAGACTATAGCCATTTAAAAAGAAAACAATTAAATACGGCACTTTTCTAGTTCTACGCACTATTCTAGTGGTAAACGAACATGGATAACAGTTTTTTTGCCTTCTGAAATTATGACTGACGGAGTAGTACGAAACTCTTAGAGAATTTATATTTTAAAAAGAAAGAAAGTAATATATTTCTTGCAACGGACATACAAAAATGGATATAAAAAAAAATAACAATATAAATAAGATGCTGTCCATCACAAAACGCTTCCATCTCAGCATGTTGCAGGTTAAAAATACCTGCACTGATCTTCCGTGGAAGCGCTTTGATGACGTCACGGATACCAACTACACGAGAGTTTTATAGAGAAAATTAACCACTAAAATTTGAATATATTTGAAGCAGACGTTTCCGTGTGGTGACGGAGTAAGTATACAATTCACCACCCCCTATCTTACCCGTGGGTGAACGTACGAGACGACTAAGGGATATAAAACGCATATAACATCTATGCGAGAGAAGGAAAACACGAAACAAAGTCCTATACCAACACGTCTGAGCAGCGCGGTATAGTAGGTTAGTTTCCCTCCCATTACGGAGGAGGGCCAAGCCCAACAGTGGGAGATTTATGGGCTGTGATGATGATGATATTTTAGTGATAGCAATTTGCTATTGTGTTTCGTTTGGTGGGTGAGAGGGCCAAAGGCTCAAAGCTCAACTTACGATAGTTTGTGATTTTACTATTACAGAAATTAATGAGCGGTCACAACTTTTAATCGGGTGGGCTGCTCATTCGTTTCGTCTCATTGTGGCCAGAAGCGATAAAAAACTGAAAAAAGCTATAGCCAATATGTTTATCCCTTCTTACATAAGATTCAAAAGTTATATGGGGAAATACGTGAGTATGTACATACTCGTATATACTATACTTATCTAAATTTATCTTCTTTTTGGATTTGATTGAAGGAAAAAAGGTGATGTTCCTTGTGGTGACAAAATAAGAATAGAGTCTATCACCCTTCTTCCTTGGGCTAAACATTGGGATGTATATGAGCAAAGATGATGATGATGATGACGAATAAAGATGATTTATCATATATTTTAAAAGTAACAATTACTAACATAAATATATCACTTCAATTATTATGTTTTTAGTAGTTCTAACAATATAATACTGGTAGGACCACGCTGTTGACAGTTTTTTGTCTACAGCTGCGGGCCGGTCCGTCCGGGGTAGTACCACACTCTCGCAGAAGATTGACGTCTGAGTAAGGGCGATGTGCTATTGCGCTTCGTTCGGTGAGCGAGAAAGCCGGAAGCCCAACTGGGTGGGTTTGGCGTTTTTATTGGTAGGTAGTGGCCTAAACTATACCTTTGGTATTGCAATGGTCCATGGGCGGCAGTGGCACATACCATAAGGTGTGCTGCTTGCTCGTTTGCCGCCATAAGCAATAAAGAAAAAACAATTACTCAATACCTATCTATATATACTTTCTAGGTGTGCCTTTTTAGATACATTCGTACTCTTCATAAAAGCGTACCTACTATTCACTTTATTACCAGCATTAACTCGTCTTTCAACATCATCATCATTTTTACCATCACTAATAAACAGTACACCCAAATATACAAATTCTTTCACCTGTTCCAATCCCTCACCATTTATAAAAATATTACATTCCGTCATACATTTACCCTTTTCAAAGACCATTACTTTCGTCTTACTTACATTTACTTTCATACCTTTTCTTTCAATTTTAACCGACTTTAAAAAAGGAGGATGTTCTCAATTCGACTGTATCTTTTTTATGTTTGTTACTTCAGAACTTTTGACTGGGTGAACATATTTTGATGACTCTTTTTTAATTTGAAAACTGGTGCTTGCCATGTGGTCCCAATTCAATTTAATCTACTGGTTACTAGTTGAAGTTAGTTTTTTTTTTGTTAATATTTTACTTAAACTTGCCTTAGAGGAATACGTTATCACTTGACCAATCTTATAATCAGCTAGTGGAATTTAATTAAAAAATTACTACCCTACAAATTGCAAATACCTATTTGATTAAACAGATAGTTTTATTTTGAAAATAAACCCTGCACTGAGAAAATAGTTCTTACATTAAGCAAGAATATACATACATGCTATGAAAAGATACAAATTACACCCAGGTCTAGAATAATAATTAATGGATCGCACAAAGTATAGACCTTTGTAGGTATTGAACACATGGCACTTGCCATAGTAGGTATCTTAAGTACTATGCCATGTCGAAAAATTTAATGTTTATTCGACTTATAAATTTCCAAGTTTGTGATTTCTATTCGTTTTAATAAAAAAGCTTTATTTGAATTTTAAACAAACGACATATTTAGACCTCCATTATTCTCCGGCAAGAATCTGAAGTCACATCAAACTTATGTTTATCTCTACATTTCAAATATAAACTCATTCCCTCGTATTCGAAATTTCTTGATTCTAAATATTCGAGGCATTTTAAAACAAAGATAATACGCTATACAGTTGTCTCATTAATTATTTGTTCAACAAAAAATCTTCCTAATTTGGAAATAAACTGTTCTTTTGGCGTAGTTTTATGTAGCGAAGTCCTGTACCGAATGTTTTAGGTTCGATTTCATGAACATATTTTTTTCCGTGTGGTGACGGAGTAAGAATACTATTCACCACCCCCTATCTTACCCGTGGGTGATTGTATGAGACGACTAAGGTATATAAAACGCATATAACATCTATGCGAGAGAAGGAAACTCGAAACAAAACCCTATACCAACACGTCTGACCAGCGTGGCATAGGAGGAGGCCCGAGCCCAACAGTGGGACATTTATGGCCTGTGATGATGATAATGATGATATTTTTTTTGACTCTACCCTGCAACGCAAACAAATTACAACCAGACTCAGAATTGTTCTGAGAGCTTTGTGGATCGCACAAAGAACAATAGTCCTGCGTGGGAATCGAACCCACGACACTGACAGGGAAGGTCGATATCTTAACCACTACGCCAGCTGTACAGTCAATAAATATATGTACCTGTATTTGTTTATTATATTTTTATAAAGACCCTTGCATAGTGGTAAGTAGTATAAGAACCTACCGTACCAGGTGTTCGTTCGTACCGTTCGATTCCCATGCAGGACAAGACTTTGTGCAAAACATAAATTGTTGTTCTGTCTGGATATAATTTATGTCCGTTAATTATATATTCATAATTAACGGACAAGAATTTATTATTTAGTGTGTGGTATCCTCACAGACATTCTTACACAAACACAAGACGTGTTAAGCCGATGGAGTGAATATTTTGGCGATATGTATGCGGATACTCGAGTTGGCGCCGGTGTCGCATGTGGTTTAGTAGATCAACATTTGGCACCGGCGTCCTCTGATGGCATCAGTATGGATGAAGTTGATTGGGCGATAAGAAGTTTGAAAAATTGTAAGGCAGCGGGCATTGGTATGGTGTCTGCCGAGATGATCAAGCTTGGTGACTCCTGTGTCTGGGCGGCGTTCCTGTTGCTCCTCAATTTATGTTGGAGCTCGGGAATGGTTCCCAGGGACTGAAATAGCGTAGTCATCGTGCCTTTGTTTAAAAACAAGGGTTCACGTTATGACTGCGCAAATTACAGAGCCATAAGCTTGACCAGTTTGGCAGCAAAAGTGTACGGTAAAATTATTGAAAGGAGAATGAGGATGGTGTCCGATGGTTTACTGTGTGAGACACAAGGAGGTTTCAGGAGTGGAAGGAGATGCATGGATCAAGTGTTCTCTCTGCGCAACATTGTGGAGAAGCATCTGGCTCTAGGTCAGAGGGTTTTATGTGCATATAATCTGCTGTAGAGATGAGAGCTCTTCGTAGTATGTGTGGTGTAAGTCTGAAATATAAAATTAGGAATAGTGTTATAAGAGAGCGCTGTGGTGTGAATGAAGAAGAAGTGACAAAGATAAAAAAGGGTATGCTGAGGTAGTTTGGACACGTGGAAAGAATGAGTGAAGACAGGTTGACTAAGCAAGTATACAAAGCGAGTGTGACGATTACAAGGGGAACACCACGTCATACTTTTCTGGATCGAATTGAAGATGTGTTAGTGAAAGGTCAGATTAAGAGTACGCATAATCGTAGAGCATGCATGAAGACTGTGATGAGCGTGAATGAAGCGATGGAGGTATGTCAGGATCGTGGTTTGTGGCAATCCGTAGTCTCTGCCTACTCCTTTGGGAAACAGGCGTGAGATTACGTATGTATGTATGTAAAAAGTGCAAAGTTATAAAATTCAATATATGAATTTCATACAACATCAGTAAAACATTGTATTTTTGTTCGTGACTTAATATACTTTCGCTTTTATATGCACAATTCGCGTGCAAAGGCAGACCAGGTCACTAAAACAAATTGAGAAAACATTACAAGCTTTTAATTTAATCCCAAAAGCATGACTTAAAGCTAAAATCGAAATAATAGATGTCGGCATTGATGCTATTAGAGATAACAGTACTGTATTGATGGTACATTCTTAATCAACGTCGCTTGAAGAATTCTTGCCGCGTTTCATTTGAACTAGAGATGCGCTAACAATCGCTTTTATTGATGGTAACAGACAATTACGTAGCACGATCTTTTATCGGCGGATAAGCTGTGTAATTCAAAGTCTTGTAAAGATAATCATCTGATATTTGTGAGGCACTTGTCTTTCAGCCGTTTTCAATCGATCTAACCATCATTCCTCTTATATCTTCTACTTAATAGATAAGCTTTTATAGTCCCACTTATAGTTATAAGTCTCTATATTGATAAAGAAATTAGCTCAGATATAAACCAACAAACTAGTTAGGCAACGAAAATCATTTAATTTTATTAGGAATTATTGACTCAGCAGTCGTTCTCTCGTCATAATATCCCTTAAAAGGAGAATATTGGATAAAATACAACTCAGGATTAAATTATTGCGCCAAATGACGCGCCAAATTTGTAATATTGCGCCAAATGACCCCTTCCTCTCCTGAAACTGATATTAATTGAATTCTAATAAACTACTGAGTTTTGCTTGAGACTCATACGCGGTTCATTATTTTAGTTCACTTGTGTAACTTTGCAATTGCTGCCAGAAAAAAATAAAAATCTAGTTCAATTCTAATATCGGGCTTTATTAAACTAATACCATAATTATATATTTTGTTCAAATAAAATTACAGTGCATATTTTTTGGCATTCACTTCTAATGACGTAGGTGCTATTAAAACTAACATGCCTAGATTAGGTATCATCATTCTCCTACTCTTATCCCAAATACTTGGGGTCGATACAATTTGTACTCTTGTTTCCATAGTACATATTGTAAAAGTTATTGGCAATAGTTTTATGACCGGCAGCCTGCCAGACGTCAAACCTCCTTAGGAATGTAATTGTTGACCAAACGGCGTCAGATGGAATTGGCCCAGGTCATCATGCCTAGATTAGGTAGGGCCTCAAATTATATAAATTTATATTCAAGATCAGAATGACTTCAGATTTTTAAGCCAATTTGACCACTAAACCAGTGTCCCAATATCTAATTAACTACATAAAATGCTTAATAAGATTTTCTTAATTAATCCAAAACAATTTAGTTTCAAGTCATTAACCCAAGCTAATACAATATACCGACAATCTCAATTTACATACTCTTAACGTCATAAAAGTATGTTATCGTCCAACGGCTCTAAGCGATATTGAATCCATTACGGTCAACTTCTATAAGCGTATAGCCACTTTAAACAGCATCTGTTAACTATCATTGATAGAATCCCTTAATAAATTTAATGGAATTAAGGTTATTTATTTATTCGTAACTGCTTTAGATTCGATATTGTGATAGTTCGTTGAATGGATCTAAGTAAGTCTCTTCTTGGGCTTGATTTTATAACTTTAGGTAAATTCATGATAAAATTTGATAATATACTTACGATCTCATCAAGGATTCCTTTCCCAAAGAGGGTTGACGTTTCTTCAATTCCCAAGGAGGTTTGACGTCTGGCAGGCGGCCGGTCATAAAACTATTGCCAATAACTTTTACAATATGTACTATGAAAGAAGAGTACATATTGTATCGCCCCAAGTAATTGGGTTAACAGTACGAGAATGATGACTTACGATCTCATCAAGATGATATACAAATAAATAAAGTACGTAATCAAAAACGTTTTTTTATCAGATTTTATATTCTTATTAGGACAAAAAATCACTAAATTATGGCTTAAAGTGGAAGTTTTGTAGTGTCTGTCTGTGTTAACGTTTAGTAGACCAGGTATATAATAGGCTTAACTTTGGATTTTATGATTCATCAGCCTGTTGTTACCTACGTTCCCTTCAAGCAAGAATAAAGTGATAACGCCACGATATTATAAAGTTTAGGTAATAAAATGGATTACTAAATCTTATTATGTTATTAAAATTTATATATAATCGTCATAGAATGAACTTCTTTGTTAGCCTAACATAATTTTTCTATTGGTCGTGATATTTGAATCATGATTAAAGCGAAACAAGTTAGTATAGTGTTTCGCCTTAATCAAGATTCAAATATCAGAACCTCTGCAGATGTTCTCAATTTTTGAACATTTGCCCAAACATTTCGCAGCTGGTAGCTTGGAACTAAACCTAGTCACGAGCAAAGGATATCTTAATAGAGTGCCCTACTTGAGACTGAGAATTTATTAGAAATTGCAATATAGTATGAATTCTTAGGGATAAGGCTTAAAAACTAAAATACATTTAGTTTTAAATAAAAATATATAATTATACAAATATTTATAATATACAGATGCCTATGCAAGAGACAGAAAATTCGAAATATCAACCCATCTAACTAGCGTAGTAGACCAGCAGAGCAACGTATACGAGCTGAAAGAAAATCTAACGAAGACAAATAATATTCAAACTCAGAAAAACAACTTATGAAACGCATTAAGCACTGTCCTTCGTTGGAGTCAAACCGACGACATTTGGCACGACAGTTTAGTATCTTAATAACTACGTCATCTGTACAGTTAATATGGTATTATATTGTTATGTTGAAAGGCTTATCAACTAAATGATTATTCAAACACATTACCTGATCTACAGTAAGTTACACTACGTTATCAGTACAAAAGTACTGCTGACCATTTCAACGTCTATATTGCTTTACAGATAGTGAACCTTAAAGGCCATATCTATGAGTATTGCATTTTTCAATTTGAATTATAGCGATCTCTACGGAAAATCTGTGGAGTTAGGCTGACCGACCGCATTTGTAACAACGACGTAAGAGAGCGAGTAGGTATGAAAGAGAGTATCGGTGTAAAGATGCGAAAGGGAATGCTCCGATGGTTCGGACATGTGGAAAGAATGTCGAACGAACGTCTGATCCAAAAAACTGCAGAAAACCCTCTGACCTAGAGCCAGATGCTTCTCCACAATGTTGCACAGAGAGAACTGAAACCGCCTTGTGTCTCATACAGTAAACCATCGGACACCATCCTCATTCTCCTTTCAATAATTTTACCGTACACTTTTGCTGCCAAACTGGTCAAGCTTATGGCTCTGTAATTTGCGTAGTTATAACGTGAACCCTTGTTTTTAAACAAAGGCACAATGACTGCGTTATTCCAGTCCCTGGGAACCATTTCCGAGCTCCGACATAAATTGAGGAGCAACAGGAACGCTTCCCAGACACAGGAGCCGCCAAGCTTGATCATCTCGGCAGACACCATATCAATGCCCGCTGCCTTACCATTTTTCAAACTTCTTATCGGCCATTCAACTTCATCCATACTGATGCCATCGGAGGACCCCAGTGCCGAATGTTGATCTACTAAACCACATGCGACACCGGCGCCAACTCGAGTATCCGCATATATATCGCCAAAATATTCACTCCATCGGCTTCACACGTCTTGTGTTTTTGTAAGAATTTCTCCACCTTTAGACCTTATTTTATTCATTCTGAATTAAGAAAGATCTTCTTGTCTGGTTAAGAAGATATACAATGCGAAAGTGGAAAGATGTAGGTACCGGGGGAGACCGAGACTAACCTTCCTAGACCAGATCGGTCATGTACTGAAGGAAGGTGGAGTCAAGAGTCTCCGAAACCGGCGAGCGTGTATGAAGAGAATTATGAATGTTGAGGAAGCGAGTGTAGTATGCAAGGATAGAGTTCTCTGGCACTCTGTTCTCTCTGCCTACCCTGCAAGGGATATGGCGTGATGATATGTATGTATGTAATTATAGTATAGTCGACGATTCAAAACGTAATAAAAGTCTTAAAGTTGATTCATCGTCATCATCATTATCGCAGTTGATACATGTCCCACTGCGGGACTCGAGACTCCTACACTATAGAACTTACCATTCCAGGCTGGTGAGACGGATTGGTTACTGAGGTTTTATTTGAGTTTTGTGTGTGATTCATATCACTCCTCTTTCATAAGAGGAGTACATATTGTATCGACCCCAAGTAATTGAGATAAGAGTAGGAGAATTATGATATTTATGATTATAATATCAAATTTCTTGTTTCAAGTCACGCTATTTCCTCTGGCTCCTATATATCTCGCTATAGGGTTTGAGAGTCATCCATAACAATGAGAAAATCATCTTATATAGCAATACGGTTAGACGGATTGGTATAAGCTTTTATAATAACTTAATTTAATAAAGGTCTTTCTTAAACCACGACGCAAAAGAGGGGTGTTATATGTTTGACGTGTGAACTGTGTGGCTGTGCATCTGTGTGTCTGTATGTGGCGTCATAGCTCCTAAACGAATAGACCGATTATGGTGAATTTGTTTTTATTTGAAAGCTGACGTGATTAAGATAGTTCTTAGTTGAAATTTATGAATTCAAGCATTTCATCATCTCAGCTCATATATGTCCCACTGTTGGGCTAAAGCCTCCTCCATAAAGGGAGGGCAATGGACCAATACACACACTGGTCAGACGTGTTGGTACAGGGTTTTGTTTCGAGTTTTCCTTCTCTTGCATAGATGTTATATGCGTTTTATATCCCTTAGTCGTCTTTTACGATCACCCACGGGTAAGGTAGGGGGTGGTGTATTCTTACTCCGTCACCACACGGAGATTCAGGCATTTGAAGGTCATCAACTCTTTTCTACCTTTCGTATGGATATTAGATCTATAATTGGAATTTACTTTACTTTTATAAAATGCATATAGGACAGGTTAGCCCATATACATAAGATCCGTCGATACATGATTTAACATTAGAAAGACTCATGCATGATAGTACTATGGATCTATTTTGATAATGCTTACAGGTAGGAGATGCAATTCTGCATTACTTATTCGTGAACTCATCTTGGACTCATGGGATTTGACTTAACTAATTCTTTTCATTAGAAGCTTTATTATTTTTCGGAAGTTATATTTTAATTTTATTTTATCTATCTTATAATTTTGTTGATTTGTGGGTGGTGATGGAGTATGTAATATATTCCGTATGGTGACGGAGCAAGAATACTATTCACCACCCCATATCTTATCCGTGGATGATCGTACGAGACGACTAAGGGATATAAAACGCATATAACATCTATGCGAGAGAAGGAAAACTCGAATCGAAACCCTATACCAACACGTCACCAGCGCAGTATAGTAGGTTAATTTCCTATCCATTACGGAGGAGGCCCCAGCCCAACAGTGGGGCATTATGGGCTGTGATGATGATGATGGAGTATGATGGTCCCAATCCCATTCTTTTCCTTAGATCTCATAAGAATGGATTTTAGGATTAACTAAATATACCTAACCATTTGCCAACATGGTAAAAATAAAAACCAATTTACCTTATCTGGAGGACCGAGCCAAACAATGGTCTGTTTATAGTTAAACGTAAATTCTTTAATTTTTATATAATATAAACTTTTTTTGTTATTTTTATTATTTCCACTAATCTTTAGTTGATAGAAAATTCAATAAGGTTATTTTCAGATTTCATAGTAGAAAGTTTTTGAATAATAAAATTTCACGTTAACTGCTTGAATGAAATTAAACGTCATAATTAAGCTTCAAAAAGAAGATTATTTCCTTAATGAAATAATGTTTTTTTTTAATGTCTAAATAACTATTTTTATTTTTCGTAGCTCTTAACTTTATGGGAATTTGTGTCGATTTTTGGCCTTAATTGATTTAAGAGACGACTTAATTTTCATTAAATTAATTTCAGTTCAGATTACTCCTTTTCTATTTTTTTTATTGCTTATGGTGGCAAACGAGCTGACAGCACACCTGATGTTAAGCGTCACTGCCACCCATGGACCTTTGCAATACCAAGGGTACAGCTAGGCCGCTGCCTACCAATATAAACTTCAAACCCACCCAGTTGGCTTCCGGCTCTCTCGCTCACCGAACGAAGCGCAATAGCACATTGCCATTACTCAGACGTCGATCTTCTGCGAGAGTGTGGTACTACCCCGATCGGACCGGCCTGCAACTGTAAATAGAGACTGTTAACAGTATAGTTCTACCATTAATAAATAAAAAACCAAAATGGTTATTAACCGTGCATAACTAAAAAAACTTGCTTTAACGGTGAAGGACTAAAGGAATTCATTACGACTTTCTTTGACAAGAACAAGAGTTACTTGCGAATTTGTAACGAAACCATAGTGTGATTCTCAAAATTGGAATACTGCCATCTATTGATTATAGGACTCCAGATCCAAGCTAACTGACCCCAGATCCAAGCTAACTCGGCACTATACCGAAGAAATCCCGGACGTCAGCTTGTACGAGATCAGAATGGCTCTAAAACAATTAAAGAACGGAAAGGCACCGGGAGATGACGGAATTACCACAGAGCTCCTGAGGGCAGGCGGCAAGCCAGTTTTAAAAGCCCTACAGAAGCTCACCCCCGAGAATGACAGAATTAATCTGTCATTCTCGGGGGTGACGTTCCAGAGTCGTGGACCAGGAGTGTGGTGGTGCTGTTTTTCAAGAAGGGCGATAAAACGCTCTTAAAGAATTACAGACCCATCTCACTCCTGAGCCACGTGTACAAATTGTTTTCAAGAGTCATTACGAACCGACTCGCGCGCAAGCTAGACGACTTCCAGCCGCCCGAACAAGCCGGTTTCCGAAAAGGTTATAGTACCATAGACCACATCCACACGCTACGCCAGATTATACAGAAGACCGAGGAGTATAATCGGCCTCTGTGTCTAGCGTTTGTGGACTATGAGAAAGCCTTTGATTCTGTCGAAACTTGGGCAGTGCTGCAGTCCCTTCAGAGGTGCCAAATTGACTATCGATATATCGAAGTGCTGAAGTGTTTGTATAAAGACGCTACTATGTCAGTCCGCATCCAGGATAAGAGTACGAAACCGATCCAGCTGCAGAAAGGCGTGAGACAGGGAGACGTTATCTCTCCGAAACTGTTCACCACTGCGCTGGAAGATGTCTTCAAGCTCTTAGACTGGACCGGACTCGGCATCAACATCAATGGCGAATACATCACTCACCTTCGATTCGCAGATGATATCGTAGTCATGGCAGAATCCCTGGAGGACCTTGGCACCATGCTGAATGACCTCAGCAAGGTCTCCCAACTAGTAGGGCTGAAAATGAACATGGACAAGACGAAAATCATGTCTAATGCCCATGTCATTTCTGTACCGGTCCTGGTTGGGAATGCGATTCTCGAAGTTGTCGATCACTATGTTTACCTAGGACAAACAGTCCAATTAGGTAGATCCAGTTTCGAGAAAGAGGTCAGCCGACGAATCCAACTCGGCTGGGCAGCGTTCGGGAAACTTAGGAGGATCTTCTCGTCTAATATTCCGCAGTGTCTGAAAACAAAGGTTTATAACCAGTGTGTGTTACCAGCGATGACTTACGGCACTGAAACGTGGTCTCTAAATGTCGGCCTCATAAAAAGGCTCAAAGTCGCTCAGCGTGCTATGGAGAGGGCTATGCTCGGTATTTCTCTACGTGATAAAATCCGAAATACGGAAATCCGTAGAAGAACGGGTGTAACCGACATAGCCCGAAGAATTAGCACGTTGAAGTGGCAATGGGCAGGCCACATCGCTCGACGAACCGACAACCGTTGGGGAAAAAAAGTTCTCGAGTGGCGACCACGAATCGGACGACGCAGCGTAGGACGACCCCCCACTCGATGGACTGATGACCTCATCAAGGTCGCAGGAAACCATTGGATGCAGGTGGCACAGGACCGTTATAGATGGCATTCTCGTGGGGAGGCCTATGTCCAACAGTGGACGTTTACGGGCTGATGGATGGATGGATGGATTGATTATTACTATAGTTATAATATAAACTTTTTTTACCATAAGCACTAAGGGCTGACTCTGGTTATGGCCTCTAAGTTTGTGATAGTTTGTGATCTCTTATATTATCTTGTGGTGACGCTGTAGAAATTGCAACACCCTATTTTGCCAATAGCTGTCGTAAAAGACTACTACCGAAGACAATATGTACCTATAAAAAATCTATTTAAGAAAAAATCCAAAATTAAAACCCTATATCATCCTGTCTGATGAGCGTAGTATATTAGGTCAGATATTCTTCTATTCTGTAAGAGATTAGTGTAGTAATGGGATGTATCTGAGCTGAGATGACGATGATAGTGATCTTTATACCTATAATATTAGTTTCCATTTTAGATACATAGTAAGAAGCATGAGATAACACACTGTATTTTTAAACCATCACTGCATAAATAATTAATTATTTCATTCATTAACCAATTGATGTCTAAGATCTGCCTAAGAAGGTGATGTATTTTCAACCTTTTAGGTATATCTTGATTGGTCATTGTACAATTAATAGGTATTTTTTTGAGAAAATTATAACGTTTATTAGGATTTGCCACTAGATGGCGATAGTTACTTCACTGCATATAATATATTTGATTAATATTACCAACCGTAGCTAAAGTGAACATATTACTACCATAGTATGTGAATAATGAAAGCATACTTTTGAGTTTACAATTATTTTTTGTTCATGGAGAAAATAATCTTTCGAGTAGCGCATAAAATAGTAATCTTAATGAAGTATTATAGCAGTAATTCCATATACATAAAACAACCTTTAAAAAATAATCTATAGATACTAAGACAAGGAGACTATAACGAGATAGCGTCAGAGCTAATCGATGCTTCGCGTGATCAGAAAGCCGTCCTATATTTTGGAAGAAAGATTAGCATTGCCATTCAACGTGCAGCCAGCCCTCTCGGCATATTACCGTTAGAAAGTGGCGCGGAAGAATTTTTGATTACCTGGTACCTCCTTTTTCATTACCTAGTTTTTAATATTTTAATTCATTATCCCACAATTTCTTTTATAACGCAAATTTAAATTATTGTACAATTATAAAATAATTTTAAATATATTTATTGTAACTTTTATTACATAAATTTAGTTACTAATTAAGTTTTTAGTGGTAGGACCACGCTGTTGTCAGTTCTCTGTCTAGAGACTTGGGCCGTTCCATCCGGGGTAGTACCACACTCTCGCAGAAGATCATCGTCTAAGTAATGGCAATGTGCTATTGCGCTTCGTCCGGTGAGCGAGATAGCTGAAACCCCAACTGAGTGGGTTTGAGGTGTGTATTGTTAGGCAACGACTTAGCTATACCCTTGGTATAGCAAGGTCCATGGGCGGTAGTAACACTTACCATCAGATGTGCTGCTTGCTCGTTTGCCACCGTAAGCAATAAAAAATGAATTAATTGAAATGAAAAGGATGAAGAAAATAGAAAATCGCATGCATATGTAGATTTTATAATTTTTCTTTATGTTGCTTTAATACAGCAATAACTGGCCATTAATATAAATCTGCATACAGCACAGCGCACATCAGAAACTTCTATTTGCAGCAGCATCCACCCACAGTGCCATTAAATAGATTGAGTCCATCTTTTTACTCTCAACGCTAAGTGCGTTTGCTGGTATATTGCATAAAGCATTGTCGACTAACTCATTTATATATAATATATTCCTCTTATTGGACCCTATTAATTGCTGCAAATTGTCCAGTTATATTGGTAATTTGACAAATACGTAGTGATGGCTTATACAATTTATTTCCAACCCTTATAAATAAACTTTGGGATCACCATAAGATTAGTAAAAACTTATAATTCATTGCCGCGAATTTTGTGAAGAAAGACTAAGAGACGTCAGAAAATAACATTACTGCAATAGAATAAGAGAAAGATAATTCGAAACCAAGCAGCAATTAAACCACGGAATAATAGATATAAATATTAGCTATTTACTATTTATTATTATCTCACTGTCATTGCGAAGAAGCTGTTAGCGAGGTGTATCTAAATGTGCATAAAAAATCCAACGTTGGAAAAAATCTCCATTAGATGTTGGTTCAGTTCATCGGCAAATAGATTTCGCCTGCAAAAGTGTTTTATACAAATTTTCAATTATATCTTATATAGCTCATTTCAAAAGGTTAAAAGAAACCAATTCATCAGTCAATCATCTTCCACTATTATACCTTATGCTTTTCCAGAAAGAATAACGCCATAGTCACAACTAAGCCAGTTTTAAGACTCCTACAAAAAATGGTAAGGATTGGTGACAAATTTTATATTTAATCCAACACCACATGGGAGACCCTTAAGATATCACAAGGAAATGAAAACTGTAGACGTAAGTTCATTAAAATTAAATAAGCCATACAGTACCTACTACACATTATCTCACATGACAGAAGATATAAATAAGGCAAGAAATGCGTAATAATACTGCTATGGCTAGTAGTAACTAAAAGAAAAATAGTTTAAAAATCTAAAACATAAATTACACGCTTTAATAGAAGACCCAAGTAAAAATTAAAAAATGAGATTTTAATAATTATCAAAGATTATTAATTCTAAAGATTCTGGTAAAAAAAAAATAGAACAAAGTTTTCAAATTATTGTCTGATAAGAGAACAAAATTTCTAAAGCCGATGTTTTGAAGTGATCAATAATTGAGCTCAAATATTTCATGACATGCATACCTACTCATGTAGGTGAACCTAATAAAAGTATGTAAATATTGAACGAAATACAAAAAAAATGGGACCAATATTTACCGTTCGCATTACGAATCGATAACATGACCCGAAAATCGAAAATCTCAATATAACAAAGCTAATGCAAAAACCGTACCCCATACATCCATTAAGATGAAATCGGAAACTACCACTCGACTCAGCAGCTGCCGGCGTCAATGAAATACAAAATAATAGCGAAAGACTCCCGGAGAAGTCGTGGAACATTATAACCCAAACTAACAAAGGGATTATCTTGTTTGGGAACCTCTTGACTGGTATTCTTATGTATCGTGTTACCATTCAAGTTTTTGTGGGTGTGGCTCGCTGGGGTGAGAAACTCACGGCTTTCGAAACGAACAGGATTTCTTTTTTTATCAAGTCAAAAGAATTGTGAATTAACGCTTCAATTATTTCTACGTTTTATAATTTATTATATATAAGGTATAATATAATAATCAGGCATAAATTGATAATATAAATATCATTATCACACTTTATAAACATCCCACAGTCGAGATACCCCGTAGCAGAAGAGGAATTTAACCTACTTATACCATGCTAATTAGACAGATTGGTACAGGGTTTCATTTCGAGTATACTTTCTCTTCAATTATTTATCATGTATAAGGAAACATAACAGTATTATGATCAAATTTACAAGAAAAATATTAATAAAACTGTCACTAATAGATTTCGAATAAATATAAAAAAAAATAATCGATAACTTTTAATCATTAATAATTATTATTTACCTTGTATGGAAATTATTTTAAGCAATACTTTTTTGCAATTCAGGGTAATGGAAGGACGGCGTGAGGCCTAATATCGATATTTTCTCTGTTGTGCTGACCACACCGGTATCAATTCCTTGACATCGGTGATCCATCCTTTGGGTTACCTTATTGTGTACCTTATCAACGCACAGGAATCTAAGCGCTGGATTAACCCCAATTCCTTATGTAATTCTTTAAACCAACCAATAATGGTCTTAAAAATTACACAGACAAAATGTACATACATATCATCACGCCGTATCCCTTGCAGGGTAGGCAGAGAGAAAATGTATATTACTCCTAAATGCTCCAAACCTCAGGCGTTATATAAAATACGTATAGACAAATGACCGTGACCTAGCAATTATCTAAAGCTTCACGTTCACATTATACATCAAACAAACACTATAATAAAAATCGTGACCTGTACCCACCATTGACCATTGAGAATACAAAAAACCGACTAACGTGAGTATTGATTCTCTTTTCATTAACAAATTATAGTTTTCACACGAAGACGTTTTGACCTAGATACATTTAATGTTCCGGTCAAATACCGCAGTTATGTAACTTACATATGTGAACATTGGCTGTCACGAATTCCATATCACTAACGTGTTTAAATAACGGATGTGTTATGCTTTATAATTATAGACAAGTCGTAAGTAGAGTGAAAATTTAACGAATGTTTATAAAAACTTGATTACGAACGAAAAATGATTGTCACATATCCCATCCCATGTGTGACTATCATTTTTCGCTCTAAATTTCAGTAATTTAATTTACGAATGTTTTTTTTTTCTGAAGTAATAACTTCTTATGGCAGGGTAATCCGAATTGGCCACCGAAGACAAAGATCGGGTATCGGTGGCCCGCTCGCACGGCGAAGAGAGGAGTTCTTGCAGGGTGGGTCTATGGTGTTGCGCGCCGCCTCTTCCGTCCTCGGACTGATTTGGGCAGGCGTAACCACATCCATAATCCACCGCAAGAAAGAAAAAGAAAAAATTGTTACGTAACGCGTTACGGCCCGAGTCTATCTGGCTGCTTTATATGATACTAATAATGTACAAACACAAAATTCTAATGTACATATTCAAGAATTGTAATTAAGAATCAAATATATTTTATTATCAATAAAAGATTTTATTAATAAATAACCTTTACTTACATTATCATATTAATATGCATAAAATTTAAGTAATAAACTAAGCTTTTCTCAAGTTAAACAATTTCAATATTAAATAGTTCAACTTAGATTAGTTTAAATTATCACTTGTCGGGCGTCCCGAGACGCACACGTTTTTTATTACTCTTATTTATCGCAGTATTATATTATATTTTTTCTTATTATATTAGCTATCTGAGACAATATAAATTTAAAAAATCAAACCGGTAACATCTGAGATTATCACTTTCAAACTAAAATTCAGTTTTATAATAAAAATGCGAAAGTGGAAGGATGTAGGTACCGAGGGAGACCGAGACTAAACTACCTAGACCAGATCGGTCAGGTACTGAAGGAAGGTGGAGTCAAGAGTCTCCGAAACCGGCGAGCGTGTATGAAGAGAATTATGAATGTTGAGGAAGCGAGTGAAGTATGCAGAGATAGAGTTCTCTGGCACTCTGTTCTCTCTGCCTACCCTGCAAGGGATATGGCGTGATGATATGTATGTATGTATGTATGTAATAATAATACAGATATAGGCAACGTGAAAAGGGTGAACGAAATAAATAACAGTACTTCAATATCAATAGAAATAATAGAATGGTATTAAGATTGATCAGTTGTAAGATTTTACAACAGTCCATCAAAATTGATGCTCCGAAATTCGTGTTTCGTAGTTATCGTATCGGCGTGAAACAATTTTTTCTCCTGCACTTGAGTGTACACCATTGTATCAACTTTTTTTTATGTCAAATATCCGTTGGTGACAGTTACATTTTTTGCTTCCACTTATCAGATCCGAGATTAAGGTGCAAACTCATCTCTTCTAAGACTTTTTTGTGGGACCACTTTATACGTTTGAGGGTCACAGATAAACGAAACGTTTCACCGGTAGAAATTTTGTCCGTTCATAAATCATGGAGCGTAATTAAGCGTGAAGATATGGAGTCGAAACTTTTTAAATTAAGTGCTCGGTCGCGGCATGAATCCTTGGAAGTTTAGATCAGGTTTTTAGAAATATATATTTTTTTCTGTGGTTTTGGAATAACGTGCCACATAAAATTGATGATTATAGTATTTCTGCTACTTACCTATATATACATATTTAATTTATGATTAATTTTTAATGTAGTGACATTGTAAGAATCTCATCCATCACTACCTTTCTTACTCATGGGTGATCATAAGGGACGTAAAAAAATAACATCGCTGCAATAGAAGAAAATCTCAACTACTATCTATTTTATACTGATATGGAAATATTTATTATTTTCCGTATGGTGACGGAGTAAGAATACTATTCACCATCCTATATCTTACCCGTGGGTGATCGTACGAGAAGGCTAAGGTATATAAAATGCATATAACATCTATGCGAGAGAACGAAAACTCGAAACAAAACCCTATACGAACACGTCACCAGCGCGGTATAGTAGGTTAATTTCCCTCCCATTACGGAGGAGGCCCGAGCCCAACAGTGGGATATTTATGGGCTGTGATGGTGATGATGATATTTATTATTACTTAGAAATAATATGTTTATAAACTTTAATAATATATTTATTAAATGTTGAAATAGGCAAGAATATTAATCGCCATTATAGCCATATTAAAGCGTAAGATTTTAACTACATTTTTTAGTAAAACCATAAAATTTGATATATTCGTCATTAGAGAAGTAAATAATTTTCAAAATGGCTAATAAAATATCAATATTGACACAATATTATGAAAAATGTTTTAGAATGATAAAAAATATTTTAGGGATGTTACTGAAGATTTCTTTTTCATTAGATAGGCCAGCGAGAATGAGCTAAAATGCAAATGCTTATTATCAATAATGCAATATCTTAGTAATATAATTTAAAGCACGTGAAAGTCCAAAAAAATATTTGATTACACGTACATACATGCTACTCAAAGTACCTACTAACACATTTATTAAGAAACAAACCACCGAACACCGAAAATAGAGACAGAGATTTATACTATCAATATAAAAAACAATTTTTATACATATTTTTTGAAATATATAATTTGAATTTAGTGGAGTTACCATTTATATTAAGAAATAAGCCTCTGCATATCAAAAGTATGTACAGATATTTGTGTTGTCTATTCATTTTGAAAGATTTTTTTAATAGTCTGGTTTTTATTATAACTTTTTTTAAATAGTTCTTTAAATAGTCTAGTTTTTATTACAAAACAACCAATTATTATTCTCATGTAGAAATCGTTAAATATAGAAATTTAATTGACGTATTTCTTATTACATATTTGACACATATGAAAGTAACATCAAGTTATAATACTGACCTGTTCGTTTGATTATCGTAATGTATAGGTAGGACTACTAGGGTTACCTGTCTTTGTTTTCGGGAGCGGTCCACTTCTAGCCTGTAATATACTAACCCAATAGACGCTCCTCTAGACAATTTAGAAACTCAGGAGGATACCCGCGGGAGTATACCGCCGGGTGGGCCACCGAAGACAACCGGGTTCCGGTGGCCCACTCATATGGTGTCGAGAAATACACTGTGGGGCGGTTCTATGGGGTCGCGCGCCGCTTCATCTGTAGCCCTGGACGGATTTAGCGGGGTGTGACCATACCATAGCCCGCAGCAAAAAAGAAAGACAAATGAGAAAAATAAAAACAATGAAATATGTATAATTCCTTTAAATTGTTCGCAGCGCCGCCTGTCGGGTCTTAATGCATTGTTTTATTTGTCTAAAACCATCTTAGTATAGGTATTTTGCTTTTCTAATAAAACCGATTTCTGGACGTACATAAACGGACATACAGACATTTTCCCTATTTTATATATGTATATAGGATAGAGTCCCACTTTGAGAAACCCAAACAATATCATAGGTACTTAAAGACTAAGAACAAAAAGACAAAAGGTACTTACCATGTTTGTCAGCGGCGACGGCCACCCATAGCACGAGGAGTAGTACACCCCCTCGCGCCATGTTAGCTGCGTATGCGCATCACCTAAAACAATAAAGAGTCAATCAATATTTACTCCAACTTTTGTATTAGGTGATAGACCTTCCTTGTAAAGAAATAATTTTTTTATCTAATAGAAGCCGGTGCTTTGATCGAACAGTTTAAAAAAAGTTTTTTTTTTTTATATAATATTCGGTAGATTTTAGAATATAGATACCGTAATGAATGTTTAGAATATAGATTCAGTACTTTCATTAAATGCCGGTACTTGATAATATCAATTATCTAAGAGGCAACGGGCTAGCCATAGCTCTCGATGAATCAAGAACTGCTGATAAAGAAAATTCTCGAGTGGGCACCACGTACCAGATGATGGAAAATGAGACGAATAGGATAGACTGACGACTTGATGAAAGTTGTTTGTTAGCTACGGGTGGCACAAGATCGCACTTTGCGTGGGGAACCTAACATCCAGGATGAAAAATCCTGATAATAAAAAGCTGAATGATAATGAAGATGATGAAGTATCCTTGGTGAAAAGTATTATAAAATTATAATAATTATAGTTCATCTAATCTAAGAAGTGCATTTTGACGTTTCGCTTTTTTTAACACACAATAACCTTGGTCAAACGTATACACATGATTGCAAATAATAAATCTGACATTTTAAATAACTATTAAGTTATTTACATAATTAACGTTGACTTTCTTGTACAATAATCTAATGTCGAAACTCGTAAAACTAATTTTAAATAAAAATACATACATACATACATACATAGCCTCACGCCTGTTTCCCTGAGGGGTAGGCAGAGACTACGGATTGCCACAAACCACGATCCTGACATACCTCCATCGCTTCATTCACACTCATCACAGTCTTCATGCATGCTCTACGATTACGCGTACTCTTAATCTGACCTTTCACTAACACATCTTCGATTTGATCCAGGAAAGTACGACGTGGTCTTCCCCTTGTAATCGTCCCACTCACACTCGCTTTGTATACTTGTTTAGTCAACCTTTCTTCACTCATTCTTTCCACGTGTCCGAACCACCTCAGCATACCCTTTTTTATTTTTGTCACTACTTCTTCATTCATACCGCAGCGCTCTCTTATAACACTATTCCTAATTTTATCTTTCAGACTTACACCACACATACTACGAAGAGCTCTCATCTCTACAGCATTTATGCTACTTTCATGTCTTCCCTGCCAAATCCAGCTTTCACTGCCATACATGAGAGTGGGAACTAATACTCCCTTATGTACAGCTAGGCGTGCCTTGTTAGATACATTCCTACTTTTCATAAAAGCGTACAATGCCCCATTCACTTTATTACCAGCATTTACTCGTCTTTCAACATCTTCATCATTTTTACCATCACTAGTAAACAGTACACCCAAGTATACAAATTCTTTCACCTGTTCCAATCCCTCACCATTTATAAAAATATTACATTCCGTCATACATTTATCCTTTTCAAAGACCATTACTTTCGTCTTACTTACATTTACTTTCATACCTTTTCTTTCAAAAGCATCATGCATAGTAGTTACCATCGCCTGTAAGTCTTCAGCCGACGATGCAAGTAAAACCTGATCATCGGCATAAAGAAGACATTTGACGAGTAACTCATTCATTCTTAAACCACATTCATTATTTTTCAAATCTTGCAAACAGCTATCCATAAATAGGTTAAACAGCCACGGTGACGCTACACATCCCTGTCTGACACCTTAATCAATGTTAAACCATTCAGTGTAGGACCCGTTTATCCTTACGCAGGCTCTGGAATCCTTATAAATGGATTTCAGCGCCTGAATAAGATGGCCATTTACCCCATACATAGATAGTACCGACCACAGTTCATTCCTCCTCACTTTGTCATAAGCCTTCTCTAAATCAATGAAAGCGCAAAAGACTTTCTGACCTTTAGCCAAAAATTTTTTGCGCCATGCATCGTAAAGAGAAAACTTGATCCGTGCAACCCATACTCTTTCGAAAACCCGCTTGTGCATTCCATATTTTCTTTTCGGTCACTTTCACTACTCTTTCAATCAACACTTTCGCATACAGTTTGCCGACAATGCTAAGGAGGCTTATGCCCCTGTAGTTTCTACAATCTTGCCGTGAACCTTTCCCTTTGTAGAGAGGTACAATTACCGCCTGACACCAGTCTATAGGTACTCGGCCATTAGTCCAGCAAAGATTGAAGAGCTGGTAAATAACATGGTAAATAGTAATTATTATTCACGATCTTACAATGGCACGTCATCACGTTCTATACACTAGTGCTTGACAACTTCCAATTCACGAATATCCAAATAATCGGTAAAAGTATCAGAATAATATAATTAATCGAATAGAGATTTTGACACAGATTTACGTTTCGACAATTTTATTGATAAAGAAATCATTATTAATCGGTGGTGACGATGATAATTCAATTAATAGTAGTTATTTTGAATAAATAGCTATTTTCAAATCCATTTTTTGTTTTTACTTAACCTAATCCTACTGAATGTGATGAATAGATTGTATGCATTAATATATATGTATGTCTATGTTTAAATATATATATGTATGTAGGTATATATAGTTTGCCAACTGTATATTGATTTTTTTATCATTTTATGTTTTCCTTTTTAAAAAGTAGGAAATGGATATTTTGTTTTAAGAGTTTAAGTAACATTTAGTTAGTTGTGGTTACCTGTAAATGAAAGAGCACAAAATATGATCCATGTGATTCTTTTTTTACTATATTGTATGTTTGTGTATTTTTCGTTGGTAATCCTAAAAATAAATAAATAAATATGCTGAATAAATAAATTTGTTTAGTATTATAATAATAATTTAGCACTTAATTCATTCATTTGAAAAAAAAATAATCCGATTATTAATTAAAAAGAACCAATATCGATTTCTCACTAAAATCGAATATTGTCGTTAGCGATTTTTTGGTTCACATACCTAGACAACTTACTCGACAGCTGTCAAAGTGCACTTCTTAGATTAGATAGACTATAGTACAATAATTTTTTCCTTTCTTTTATTCCTCAACCTATCGACGTCCACTATTAGTCAGAGCTGTATAACTGGCAGAGATAATCCCATAACTGACACAGTTGACTAGCGAGTTGACAAACGCAGTAGGTAGGTAGTAGGTAGTTTTACTGATCTCTGAAACTCTTATCCAATTTTTACAACTCGACGATGGGTAATGGATGGGAATGAGTAATGGGTGGTACTCTATCCTATCACTGTGCTGAGATATATTAATACATATACATTTTTCGTAATTTATTAGCAATAATGATGTCGAATGTTGATTTATTATTAAATCATCATCATCATCTCACCTTAAATACGTGTCACTGCTCTACTCGAGCCTCCTTCACAAATAAAGGGAAACTAACCTACTATACCACATTGGTCAATCAGGTTGTTTTAAGGTTTTATTTCGAGTTTTTATTCTCTTGACATATCAATACCATCGTGTTATCTACTTGCCTTCCTTAATCAGCTTTTACCCATAAGATTGGAATGTGTGGTTAACATTGTATTCTGACTCCGTCACTGTATGGAGATAATTCAGAATAAGGCACGAGCAAACATAAAATTTTCTTAAAGTTATATTATTAAACAAATATTATTGCCTTTAAAATTTCAGTTTTCTACAAACAAAAGCTACAGCTGCAGAACTAATTTCGAAAGCACAAGGCGTTTTCGGCTCAAATATATCAAAAAAAGTTTAAAAGAAAAATCAACTGACACATTGGAACCATCAAAAATCTTTGAAATGCTTATGGCTCATATTTTTGATCACACCGAAATACAAGCCCACCGCGTCATTAGTCTGAATACTTTTGTATGGCACCGCACCGTGACTAATAGGACCCTTTAGGGCCATTTTTGTGGAAAAAAATAAATGGCCCTATTATAGATCGGTAAGTAGAGGCTTGTGGTAAAAAGCCGATTTGGTGTGACGAAACATATTTTGTAGAAATTGAACATATTGTGTGAATAATATCTGTTGGAACCGCAGTAAATATAGACACTGTTTATAAACCACTGAAAAAACCACAAAGACAATATAATTATCAACTAAAGTTTTAGTTCCGAGAAAATAATGGAAATGTGATACAATTATTTGATATAAATGGATTATACAACGAAGGGCAATCCAGAATAGCATTACATCCACATTTGACAATCGTCATCATTCAGTATTTCGGTATCCACTGCTGAACGTAGGACTCCCTCATACTTCACCACACAGTGCGGTCCTCTCCCACCCGCATCCAACGACTGCCAGTAACCTTTTATGGTAGCTGGATCACTGCCGCAGATTCTTTGCACTTCCTATTCCATCGCCATTTCCCAACATAACTACTTATATACTGATCAATAAATTGGCTATTGAGTCTTCCCGGAAAGGAAACCCTAGTCACATAAATATCAAGAAGTATTAAAATTTTATAAATTAAACTGAAAATTAATGCAGAATACAGTGTCACGATTTAAAATATTAAAACTTTAATCTATATCGTATTTAAAGTATATAAGTAGTCCAAAATATTCGAAGCTACTAACAGTGAAAGAGTCAAAGTAATTGAAAATGCTTTAAAATTAAATAAGGCTTAGCTATATTTGTGGACAACTGGATTGATTTCTCCAGTAAAATATTACTTGCATTTATCCCATTAAGTGCTCTTCATTCAATGTCAATTACCATATCTGATTTACAAGATGATGTTATTAGCGCTTAACTTACTAATCGTAGCTATAGAGAATATTAAGAGTCACCTAATTCTACACTATAACAGTAGATATAATTTTGAATGTGAAACTTAGATTTTATCACAGTAGTTATGATGCTAAATGAATATTTAAATGCTTTAAAATAGAGAAATAAAGCATTTGATAATTATAAAGATAAGGAAGCAGCAGCTACTGGAATTGTTAAAGTTCTTGATGACAACAAAGATAAAGAGTAAAATGACTTTAGTGTGGAATCTAATGATGGTATTATAAATTCAAATGTAAGGTTGGTAGTCTTCCTAACTTTAGATGAATTAAAAAAATATAAAACATAGTTTTATTTAACCGTTGACTTTTATCATAATCATTCCGACGTTTGCGATTGCTGGATATATTGACATCGTCTGCCCGTGTAATGACGGCGTAAAAATACAAACCACCCCTTCCTTTCGTAAAAGACGAATAAGAGCCGCAAAGAGATATCACTGTAAGATGGATAGCACAAAATAAAACCCTATATCAATTCGCCTGACCAGTATGATATACTTTTCTATTTTTTTATTTGGGTAGACTATGGCCCGGACACAAGTCGCCCGTTCCGTCCGGGACAACGTTAAGGCAGCGTGTGACCCCATAACCCAGCGTATTCCCTCCTCATCGCCATTGGGCTGGCCACTGGTACCGCTTCCCTACCATCCGTGGCCAGCCCGGCGGGTTACCGTTTCGGGTATCATCCCCCGTTGACGCCCCAGCTAACTGAGTGTGATATACTAGGACAATTTCTCTTCCATCGAGGAGGAGGCTCGACCCCAGTATTGGTTGACGTGTATACGTTGAGATGATGAAGATAATTTCCATCAGCTTTCAAGTCTAAATAGATTTGACATAATAAGATGCGAGTGGGATCAAACTTACAGACGAAATCTTTAAACCTACTAAACCCACCAGGAATTATTTAAATAATCGTACATAAACCTGGGGTTTAATTCTTTAAAATACTTCAATAAACAAATTCCTAAGGCAATTACTGCAAGAAACCTTCAAGTAAACCATCTTATTATTACGTTAATTAATTTAATTATCCCATGTGGTGACAGGTTAAGCATATAATATGATATCCTCTTTTGTTAAGGTCAAACAGACTGATGGATGAACGGATTGAAATATAAAAAATAAATAAACGTAAATTATTTTCTTTCGATATGAAAATCTAAATAATGTACCTTTTTTAATGAATAATCAAAAGGATTATACTGTATTCGCCTATAATACAATTGTATACTAGCCAATTTAGATGCAAAATATAATAAACTTGACAATTTACTGAGGAAACAGCTAGTAACTTTAGCGCTAGATAAGCCTGAATACCAAATACAGTCAATCGGGTTAAAACAAAAACTAATATTATAAATACTAGATGTGGAATTGAAAAAGCATTCGAAGAGAAACCAAGCATTGCTCTCAGAGAAGCACAACAAAATTTTAAACAAACGTTAGCACTATTCAAACACAATGTTGAGAACAACATTGACATACCCGCAACATAAACCTATGTATTGGATTATAAAGACGTGCAATGTTATTGCTTTGCTACAATGTAATATCAATAGCTTTGACTGCTCAATGGAGTCTTTCTAACGACCTGTCAAATATACGGTTGTTATATATTTGATTAATGGTAATATGAATTCAATGAACCAGTTTCATTACAAACGATATATTTATGAGTATTGTAATAAAATATGAGATTGTATTGAATTAATTCCTTTGACGATTAATCTAAAAGTTTCTTAATCAAAAAAGTAATTTAGATTAATTAAATAATATTAGCAGTAATAATAAGAAATGGCCACGTGGTGGATATTTGCTTCCAGAGTCATGGAACGGGCTCAATTAAATCCACAGACAACCCAAAGACGAGGAGGGCCGACCCCAAATAATAGGAAGAAGTACGTGATCGAAATAATAAATAACTATTCTAATTCAATTTATAAAAAATAGAAGCCACCATCGAAACGGTTTAAAAATAGAAAGTTTGGATATTAATTATAATTTTTGGTTTGGACATTAATTAACTTTTTATAGCAATCTATATTAAAACAGCTTTAAAATAAAGCGATAAAATTTCGATTATATTTGGAATAATTTGAATATCTACTTTTTTTTTTGAAAAAAAATAAGTAGAATTATTTCCTTTTTTTTTATTTCTGTACCTATCACTCCTGATCTTTCCCCAGATAAGCTGATTTGATTTCGTGTTTTCCCTCTTTGAGGTGAATTTAGTGATATTATTTGCTTAGATTTCGTAATCGGTTTCTAAGATACTCGAGGAAGGAAAAGGTAAGCGAACATAGTACTTTTAATCAGTCATTATGAGAATTCATTTTTATTGGTAATAAGGCTTTTAATTGATAAATAGTAGTATTATTTATATATACTCAACTCATATACGACCCCACTATTGAGGTCGAGCCTCTTCCACTATAGGAGGGCAATTAGCCTACGGATTGGTATAGGTTTCATTTCGAGTTTTTTTCTCTTGCATAAATCTTATCTGCACATTATAATTCCTTAAAAAGAAAAAGGGTTACCTTTTACGACAGACGCAGATAAAAGGGGTGGTGAAATGTATTTTTACTATGTCATTATACAGAAAATCAACAATATAGATATTATTATTAGTAAAAAGTTGATCGTACTCGTAGCATATATTGCTTTAGTTGTAACAGGAGTCAAGGTTATTGAAGTTTACTAAGCACATTTTTAGAGTTCAAATAATTTTCCCCCCACAATAATTTTAATTTAGTATATCTGATAACTTGCCCAGCCGGTATATAAACTTTGAATACAATATGTCTTGTAGATTAGCCACAGCACCTTACTTTGTATTATTAACATTTTCTACACTCTGTATTAAAAATTAAAATTATTAGGCTATCACTAAGAGATCAAAGACCTCCCGCGCCTCATCAGTATAATCTAATATGAAGGTAGGTACCTACATATCGTCAGTTTAGCACTTTAAGTATTCGCCAAACGCAATGCAAATTAATGCATATTATACCTTATTCCTGATTAATAAGATCCATATAAACTGTGTCATCAGACTTAGATAAGACAATTAAAAGTACCTAATGTATGCGGCGTATTGAAAAGATATACTCGGTCGTATTACAGGTCAGTGAATTAATATTTACAAATGATGTTCTATTTAATTTCAATATTTATGATAAAAAGTTTGTTTGAAAATATATTTTTTTTAAATTTGCATATAAGGACTTTTTAGATAGTTTCAAAATACTCCTATACACTAGTATTGCCGGTGTTTTCATTTATTGTCGCATTGTCATCTTCACCTTGTAGACTATTGAGGTGCTTGTGGTAGCGGCTAAGAATACTAGGTACTAACCCTTACTTTGGTCTGCAACTAAGAATTTTATATCGACCTGGGCCAACTCTAAGTCTCCAACTAATGCCGTTTGATCAACAATTACATTCCCAAGGAGAATTAACTTCAGATAAGCTGCCAGTCTAGAACTATTGCCAATTTTTTTTTTAAATATGTACGAGTATATATTTATCCGTGTGGTGACGGACTAAGAATACAATTCACCACCCCCCTGTCTTACCCGTGGGTGATCGTAAGAGACTACTAAGTGATATAAATCGCATATAACATCTATGCGAGAGATGGAAAACTCGAAACAAAACCCTATACTAACACGCCTGTCGAGCGTGGTATAGTACGTCGATGTTCCCCTCCAATTATGGAGGAGGCTCGAGCCCGACTCGAGTTGAGATGATGAGATATTGCGTTGACCCCAAGAAATTGGTAGAGTAAGAGAATGATTATATAGACTAATGAGAATTGTCTGAAGAAAAACTCAATATGATTTTAACAATCTGTTAACTAAAGTAACCAACTCAGCCAGAAGGCACGTGTAGCAATACATAACGCAGTCCTCGTCCGAACATTACTATATGAAAGCGAGAGTTGGGTATGCAGAAAAGAGCATGAAAGTAAAATGAATGCGGTCGAAATGCGATCTCTACGGAAAATCTGTGGAGTTAGGCTGACCGATCGCATTCGTAACGACGACGTAAGAGAGCGAGTAGGTATGAAAGAGAGTATTGGTGTAAAGATGCGAAAGGGAATGCTCCGATGGTTCGGACATATGGAAAGAATGTCGTACGAACGTCTGGTTAAGAAGATCTACAATGCGTATGTGGAAGGATGTAGGTACTGCGAGAGACCGAGAATAACCTACCTAGACCAGATTGGTCACGTACTGAAAGAAGGTGGAGTCAAGAGTCTCCGAAACCGGCGAGCGTGTATGAAGAGAATTATGAATGTTGAGGAAGCGAGTGAAGTATGCAAGGATAGAGTTCTCTGGCACTCTGTCCTCTCTGCCTACCGTGCAAGGGATATGGCGTGATGATATGTATGTATGTATGTATATTAACTAAAGTCTTAATCTCACAGTCAACAGTCGAAATATTGCGCATTAAACAAAGAATTCATAGAATCTATGACACATATATTTAACACTATAAAAATATCATAACATAAAAACCGTTTAAGATCAATCAAATCGCTTACAATCAAGGTGAAGCATTGGCCCACATTCTTAAGGGCATTATGTGTTTAGGATAGTTGACTCACAGTGATGTTGCAGTAACTATGTTCTATCAAATAATGAGTTAAATACCATGGTCTAAATGATGACTTTGTTAAATAAAGTTTGAGTTTATGTTGTTTTAGTTTTATCTCTATCTGTCTCGTTAAGAATGCAATTGACAACCTTTCTTTCTTTATGGATGATTGTAGTATAGTATGTTTTTTTTTATAAGACGCCACACTACACTAAAGAAATAATCCTTGTATTACGTGGGACTTTACAAATAAAGAGAGACATAGAACAACAATTTGTGGATCACACAAACGTTTGTCTTATGTAGGAAAAAAAAATTGAACCCACGACACTGGCACGGTAAGTCAGTATCTTAACTACTACATCATTTGTATTTTGCATTATAGAGAAAGTTCAAGCCCATCAGTGGAACGAATTTGAATCGAGATAAACTTCTTACAAGCTGTTAATTTTTTTCTGATAATACTCCACTAAGGAAGTAATCCTTATATTGGTGGTGATTTTACAAATATATATATATATATATTTATTTATATATATATATATATATATATATATATATATATATATATATATATATATATATATATATATATATATATATATATATTAATGGATACAAATTACACGCAAATCCACAATTTACACAAAAAAATGTGGATCGCAGAGAGTATTGTATCGTACGGAATCGAAACTATGACAGTATCTTAACTAAGCCTCCATCCAGAGGCATAGTATAACCAGATTTAGAAATTTAATTAAATCAAATGACTTAAAGAGGAAAAACTTAATACCATCAATGAAATATTAATATCATCTCACAACAACAGAGTATGAGAGTTAAATTACCTTAGAATTATAAACTGAGCTCTAACAATAGAATATGTATTAGCTAAAAGAAATAATAAAGTGTATAAATATTTGCCATAATCTTCTGTGCCTACAATATAATTGGACCAAACTACACCAAATATAGTATCTGCCGAACTAAATGAATTGTCCAAACATCCTCCCTCCAAACTTCCGATCATTAGCCCAACGAGATGAGCACACAAATTATAAGGTTACAAGGTAAACCCCGTATTACTTAATACTGTAACGTTAATAAGATAGACCTTGTACGTGAGAGCGATCCCGATTTCAGATTAGATACTCCTATTTCGTATTACATTTCTGTTTTGAATTGGAACGTTTTAGGTCAGACTTGAGCGTTTTATTTGTCCTTGATTTTGCTTGCTGACTAATTGGTGAATCTTTTACAGATTATAGGGTGTTGGTGAATGATCACCAAATCTTTTTCGTGGAATGAAAGCAAATATTAATACTATATACCTCTTGTATTAAGAGAACTAGAAATAAAACCCTATTTTGATTTTATTTAATATTTTACATCGATTTATAGTTATGGAAGAGAATTATTTCTTACAGAGCCTTATATGACTGGAGAAGAAGAAGAATTGATAAAAGATAATCGCGACATTATTTAGCTATCATTCATAATTCTCCTACACTTATCCCAATTACTTGGGGTCGATACAATATGTATTCTTCTTTCATAGTACATAATATTGTAAAAGTTATTGGCGATAGTTTTTATGACCGGCCGCCTGCCAGACGTCAACCCTCCTTGGGAACGTAATTGTTGACCAAACGATATCAGATGGTGTTGGCCCAGGTCGTTACCTATAAGACGAGCCTTAGCTCTTAGTCGTCTTTTACGTTGGTAGTACACGTAGCCGCTACCACACAGCGTCTATATTTAACTAATCAACCACTTATTGAACATAGCCATTATGTAGCCAAAGTCGTGATTCAGATCAATTCCAGAAAACTAAAACTCGGAGTTCATATACTTACAATTCCTACTAGTATATTTATTATTCTTTACCATTCAGAATAAGCATCCTTCGCAATGGAAGAGCAATTGGCCTATTAAGTAAGTACTTGATATCTATACCACGCTGGAAAGACTACCAGGTACTTTTAGTACATTAAAAAACCTTTTTTCTAAGAGAATATCCTGCACTAAGAATACAATCCTTGTATTCCGAAAAACTACAAAAATATAAGTAAAAATGAGCGCAACGCAAAAAGTATTGATCTGCGTGGGAATCAAACTCCGCATCACAGGGCGCGGTAAGTTAGTATCTTAACATCTAAACCATCTCTGCAATTTAATTAGCTATGGATTGATGATTGCATTGTCTAGTTATTTATGGATGTTAGACGATAATTTTTTCCGTGAGGTAACGGATTAAGACTACAATGTATTTCAAACACTTACTTTCCTAAAAGAGTTATAAAAATCGCAGAAAAAAGGAGAAAAATCGCACAAGGGATAGTGGGAACTAACTATCGGCTGAGAATCATAACTGCTGCGTAAGATAGTGTATAGACAATTGGAAACAAGAATATGTTGATGGATGAGTGAAATCTTACCACAAGCCATAAAGAAGAACGAGATAATCTTCTTTATGGCTTGTGAAATATAAAGATTGACTATACATATGGCGTAGGGGTTAAGATATAGATATGCCGAATCATGTATCATAGTTTCGATTTCCACGCAGAGACAAAGGAGGCAAGGATTATTTAAGGGGAGGGTACCTCTCAGGGGGTATTCCGTCGGGCCGGCCACTGACGACAAGTTCACGCTGCTCCAGTGGCCGGTCCAACGACGTAGGCGAGGTTCGTGTATGCGTGCGTACGCCCCTCTGTCACCCCGGACGGAGTGGTGCGAGAAGAGCGCTGACTATAACCCACCCCCCAAAAAAAAAAGAACAAAAAAAAAAAAGGCAAGGATTATTTGCAGGCTGTTATTTTATAATAAAAAAAAACGTCGCTCACGCGGTATCTACGTTACCCAAAATTTAAATACATTACATTGCACAGATGGTAGAGTGTTCTAAGCACCGACCTCTCATGCTGAGGGCCTAAGATTCAATGCCACAAAGAACAATGCTTCGATCTACAAATGATTTTTCTGAATGTGAACGTAATTTATGCTCGTTAATTGTATACTCGTGTGGAGGGACTACAAAAGAGTTTGTTTAAAAAAAAATATTTTTTATACGAATATAATTTATTTTACGAATATCATCGCATGAATATTCACAAGGTGTATCAGGATAAATGACATGATAATATTTAACATTAGATTTTTTTTTCGAGTGTTCGAAACATCGGGAAATTGAATATCAAATACAAACACGATATAATCCGTAAAAATAGTTTTAATTCGAATGTGTAATACTCGCGTATACATCAGAATACATTATGTTTAACATTAGAAATCATCATAAGAATTTATTCTTTACTAAGCTGCGTTATTAAAAAAAAAAATATTTACATATACAATGGCAATGACATAACGGACAATTCAAAGTTTACTATCAACTTTACGAGCATTACAACGGCATTGCTTGGAAGTTACAGATAAGAGAGTGGGTACCTACGTAATCTTATCGGTATTGTTACATTTTGCGTTTCATAAACACTTGTGTTACGTTCACTCTGATATGCTAGAATATAATAATATATTATTTTTTTCCCCGTGTAGTTTTAGTACATTACTGCAGCGGCCAGCAAAAGAGGTATTGATGAACGAACGTGTAAATGTGGGCCGAGACGTAGCCGAGGCACACATATGTAAGTCCATCAAGTCCCAGTTGTGGCCGAGGCTTGTATAGTACTTTTCTCAAATAATGCGCGTAAATTAAAACTAA
The DNA here is from genome assembly GCA_905163515.2 of Lymantria monacha. Classification (NCBI taxonomy): domain Eukaryota; kingdom Metazoa; phylum Arthropoda; class Insecta; order Lepidoptera; family Erebidae; genus Lymantria; species Lymantria monacha. The sequence goes on from LR991088.1 coordinate 33,005,380, forward strand.
GTAGTACTAAGTAGAACTGTATACAACAACGAACAACATTTTTCACGCGCTAAAGGGTTCATTTGTTTTTTTTTTTCATTATTAAACAGATTTCTTTATCAAGCCATTCGAAATTTATGTCGTCTATTCGGTTACTATGATTTGAAGTATCAAATCGTTCTATTTTTGAAATACACGATAGATATGAATTTACATATGTATTTTTTTGGCCGCTAAAACACGAGAGATATGGATTTTCATACATGTTTTGCCGGTCGCTGCTCACATGAATTTGGTCAGTACAGCAATATCGATTTTTCTCGAAGAAGATTGTCAAAATAATGTTCAAATTTCCAAGCATGTTTGAGAAAATATAATTTATCAAGCCCTTTCTATCCCGTGAGTAATCTTAAAAGCTGACTTAGTCGTCTAAAGGATGAAAGCAGATAATATCAATACAAAAAACGTTGCACTCATACTAAAAACGCAGATAGCATAATGGTTAAGATACCGACCTTCCGTGTCATTGTTATGGGTTCGATTTCTACGCAGGACAATAATTTATGCGATTATCACAGATTATTGTTCAGAGTGTGGTTGTAATTTGTCTGTATTAATTATATGTAAGTAAAGTTTACCGAAATACCACTTAGTGCAGGGTGGTCTTTTTTAATTATAGAGATACGTCATCGTCCACGCAATATGGTTGACCAAGTCGGTATCCTGATCATCATCCTCCTGCTCTCCCTATGAGCAGCTCCTCTCTCAGCAATTGCCCTTTTAATGTTTATCTCTTACAGCGTTCTGACGCTGATCCTCACTGTCGTCTGATACTCTTGTATTATTTGTATTGTCTTAATTGTACAGTGTAGCGTGTTTTGCCTAACGAGTTATGTATTTATTTATCCAAGCTATCTGTTTCAAATTTATAGATTATGGTGTGGTCATGCTCACTGAAAAGGTTTCTGCTTGCGGTAGCTACGTGGAGCAGGTCTCTCCCTTCCCTCCAATGTGGTTGAGGGGCGTGATGGCTGCTCTAATAGTTAACTCGTGATCGGGTGTCGCTTGTGGGATCTGGTCCAGCCATTTTTGTTTCTTTTTTGTTTTATAAATATTCTCAGTTTAATTTTGTATTATACACAAAATTTTAAGAAATGAATCTTTACTCGAAGGACATGTCACTGGAGCTAACATAAATTAAATATGTATGTACCTATCTCTTTCGTGAAAATATATAATTAAAAAAAAAAATTACGAGCCCACTGAGTTTCTTGCCGGATCTTCTCAGTATGTGGCTGCTTTCCGATCCGGTGGTAGATTAATTAAATTTAATTTAAAAAAAAATGATGTAAAATTGATAATATGTAAGTGCCCTTATGATGATAATATGTAAGGGCTATGCATAATAAATGTTTTGATTTGATTTCATATTGGCAATAGTTTTATGATCGAGCACTTTTTTATTTTTTCCTCGCAAGGTGGACCATGGATGTGGTCACGCCCCGGCAAATCGGTCCGGGGCGACAGAAGTGGTGGCGCGTAACCCCATGGACCCACCCTGCAAGCACCTCTCTTCGCCGTGCGAGCGGGCCACCGGTACCCGATCTTTGTCTTCGGTGGTTGATCGACCACCTGCCTTATGATGTACCAGTGCAGTATATTAACTCAATTTTCTTCTCAAACCTAGCAGTGTATATGAGCTGAGATAACATATCTGTGTTTATCCGTGAAAACCTGTAATTGGCTTTATGTTTCTTAATCTAGTTTTAATTATATTTTTGTACAGCTGTTGGTTTTCCAAATAATAAATAAATAAATAAATAAATATCTATGTGACATACTCGTAGCATAGTTTTACGGTAATAATTTAAGTAATATTCATTTAAATTAAAAAAATAAAATATAATGATTGCATAGACAGCAGAGATAATTGTTAAATGTCAAGTATGTGCTAAGTGTTGATATTGTGATGTAAAATAAATACTTGAACAATCTGTCACTATTTCTTCGAAGTTACATTTTCACATACATTTTACCTTCTTTGTAATATATTAGTTTTATTTCAAATGCGTAATACTCGCGTGAACACCAGAAATCATTATAATAGTAAAAAGCTACATATAAGTGCATTATGTCTATAAGTTAGACTTTAAAATGAAAATAAAAATATCATAATAATTTAACACATACATACATATCATCACGCCATATCCCTTGCAGGATAGGCAGAGAGAACAGAGTGCCAGAGAAGTCTATCCCTGCATACTTCACTCGCTTCCTCATCATTCATAATTCTCTTCTAACACGCTCGCCGGTTTCGGAGACTCTTGACTTCAGTACGTGACCAATCTGGTCTAGGTAAGTTAGTCTCGGTCTCCCCCGGTACCTACATCCTTCCACTTTCGCATTGTATATCTTTTTAACCAGACGTTCGTTCGGCATTCTTTCTACATGTCCGAACCATTAGAGCATTCCCTTTTGCATCTTTACACCAATACTCTCTTTCATACCTACTCGCTCTCTTACGTCGTCGTTACGAATGCGATCAGTCAGCCTCTACAGATTTTCCGTAGAGATATCATTTCGACCGCATTCATTTTACTTTCATAATCTTTTCTGTATACCCAACTCTCGCTTCCATACAGTAATGTTGGGACAAGTACTGCGTTATGTATTATATAATTTAATTGGTAATGAAATTAAAATAGATGCCAATAGATTCACTTTTGAATTTTGCCTTTTATTACAAATAATAATCCCGTATCTGAACTTGCTTTGACCGAATATTGTTATTACTCAATCTCAAACATGTGTAGATTAAGTATTTTATAACCTTACGTGAGAATAAACTGTATAGAATGATGATAAAAAAAAACATTGAGCGAATTATAATAGGCTATTATTAAAGTCATAAAAATTTAAAAGGTGTTCAGTATTCTAATATGATGGACCACATTTACGTGCTATATAATTCTAAGCTATATAATAACAGATAAATCATTGTTAAGTAACATACAATCGTTAAAGTTAATAAGAATTTCAATTAATAACTACCTTGGACAGATTTAGAAGGGCTGCCACGATTATAAGAGAATAAATTCTTGAAGTTATTTCACGATAGATTAAGCGGTCGCTTTGTCATAGAAATATAATGTTGAAAATTTCAACTATTCAGGTTATATATAATTATATTTTACTAAGTGAATTAGTCTGTGTGATGATGGAGTGAGAATACGATTCACTACCCCCTTTCTTACCCGCGGGTGATCGTAAATGACGACTAAGCACAATAGAAGGAAAATACAAAACAAAACCCTATACCAACTCGTCTGATAAGCGTGTCTGATAAGTGATCCACTAAAATTAATTCCCCTCCCAATATGGAGGAGACTCGAGCCCAGCGGTGGGACATATATGAGATAAGATGATGTGAATAAATATAATTAGGTAATTAGGTAATTAGAAGATGTTCAACTCTATATTCTGATATTGAAATAAAAATACAGTCTGTCACCACCCACTTACTTTTCTTGGACTTATAATAATAAGAAATAACTAAGTGACATAAATGCATGACACCACTGTAAGGAAAAAATATTAAAAATAATTACTCTACTTTCTACTCATGTCAATCCATTTGGTTAGCATGGCATTGTAGAGCAATTTTCATCTATTCGAAGAGATTCATACGTAACTGAGGCGGGCTAACCCTAATCCTGCTAATGGGACTCGAAATATTTATATGTATATATGTTACCACACCTTTTAAGAGATAAAACTTGGTATTATTTTATACTCAATAAACTTCACTCATAATTCATTATTCATACCTACATAGCGGAAGTCATTATATTTTTCTATCTATGTACCGAAATATTAAAATCGTGCATCGTTTCGTACTTGAAAATTTTAATAAATGGTAATGAAGTTCTATATATTAAAAACGCATAGTTTTGAATTTTAGGTTTGCAGAGACCCATCATTTGGTAATTATTAATCAATTATAACACAAAATATTTAATGAAAATATGTATCTTCTATTATCTATATTAATGCAAATCTCTAGATTATTACATGATTCAAATTTGTATAGTTACAAATAACTTTTTTCATATAACTCTACAATGTCTCTACAATTATTGTAAGTAATCATAACGAAAATGACAAAAGAAATCATTTGAGAATTATCCTTTATATCGCTTGAAACATCTTCCACGTGACAAACTAACGTAATGGGGATCGACTTTAGCCTATTTATGCCGCACCAACTTATCTGATGGTGTCTTTTATCGTCACAATTGCTGCCGCTTTTTACCGTTGTACACGTAAAAAGTAACATAATAGTTTTGGTGCGTTCGTTGAGTAAGTTTCTGATATATCAGTGACCGACTTCCCTATCTTTTTAGACGCAGTTCATGCCATAAATCTTGTTTTATCAGTAGTATCTGTCATATAATTGGATGGAAAGTATATAGGCACGCTTAAAGAGGAAGATAAGAATTGTTTTTATTGATGCGAGCGAACGCATGAAAGCGCGTATATAAATATCTTTGCCGTAAAAGCTTTTGATAAAGTGTCATATATTTTCTTATTTATGACGTTTATTGAATAGGATTTTATAATAAAATATTTACCCAAATAAAACAGCAAGAACAGAATTCATCAGTGAATATTCATAAAAACAAAAACACAGCCACAAAAAGTTCACTTTTATCATAAAATTGTGTCACATCCCTTAGTTATATCAACAATAATTGCATCACAGTTTACTAAAACTAAAGTTTCACTTCACCTATTCAGATAATACAACGGAAAACAGTTTTCACAAACGCGTAATCGTACTAAAAGAGCTTACGGGCCCGTGAGCTTACGTCCGACCTTCACGACAGCTCAACTTTAACTGTCGTTGCAACACTAGGGACTCGATCTGCGGGGGGAAAGGGGCACAGAGGTGAGGAGGGAACCTCTCCAACCGAGAAGATAACTTTTGATCTTTTTGGTGCTACAGAAGATTTTAATGATGCACTCACATCTGGAGATTTGACAAAAAGTGCGCGTCGATGTTAGGCGTTAATGCATGTCAAGGGCTTAGTGGAAACGACGTGTCAGAAAAAGTATAGCCGTGGTTGCGGGTGACATTTTTAAAAATAGCTACGACAACTGTTATTTGATTTTGTGATGAAAATTTGAGACCGTGTGTTAGCTAGCTCGTTTCTATTTCAAATTCGCCATTACGAATGAAAAAATGCGTTGCTATATAAGAATATTTCTCTCTACATTCGGGGTTATTATTTTCCCATCATCCGATGTCTTCAGGCAGACAATATTGCACAAGCTTTTTGTCCCTGCCCCGCACATGTCAGGGTACAAAGGGGCGAGGAACGGAGCAGGTACAAAAGATCCCAACCCCGCTTCATGTTACAACGGCCATAGATTAATGACGGGGAACATTGTGGAGTTAAGAACCCAAAAATTTACAACTGTATTGTGCCCATTGGTTAACAAAAGAGCACAAAAGATAGGATCAGCTTCTGTTATTACCTTATCGTTTATCTGAGTGCTGATTTCTCTCACTTTTCAAGTAATACGAGTAACATTAACGATGGGTTTCTTTTTAAAGTAGCACAACAGATGTTTGGAGGCGTTCAGTTATTTCATAAATATATTCTTTGAGTATCAGAAATACTTACAAATTCAGACAATACAATAGTTTTGGACACCATGGAAGTTTGAAGTTACATTTATTAATAACTAGCTTCTGCCCGCGGCTTCGCCCGCGTAAAAGGTTACTTTCCTAAAGTTTTTGATCCCCTATTTTTATTTTTGACCGTTGGTAATACAGTGCAACGGTATTACAATACTCAGGGTTGGAACTTCATTACTGGACTGCTAGATGGCGTTGAAGAAGCTAGATTTTGAGATTTTTTGACAAACAATTTTTTTATTTTTCATATAAAAATTTGGATTTTTTTTTTAATAACCTATGTTACTTTTACTTTTTTTTTTTTAATACCTCCAAGAATATGTGTACAATGTTTCATGATGATCGGTTGAGTAGTTTTAGCGTGAAAGCGTAACAAACAAACTTACATTCACATTTATATATTAGTAGGGATTAGTAGGGATGATGTCAGGAGCTAATCATTCTGCAATTTGTCACTTCCTATTATTAATAAGGTTCCTCTAAATAGTGCTTACTTCCTTCCCAAGAACCATATTGAATTTTTATAACTTTTTTCGTCCTTATTATATACGATGATGTCATTTAATCCTAGTCGTGAATGCCAATGAAAGGATAAAATTTTAGACAATTGGAGTTTGATCCAAGTGTTTTTTTTTAACTATTGTTTAAATATATATTACATAATTATATGATTAATTAATAATATATTTAGTTAGTTTGATATGACTGTTATTTTATGTTGCGTAGAATATAAATATAGAAGCTTAGAATATATAGAAGCTTTATTAAATAAATATCTCATTGTATACGAGCGTGCTACAAAATTTGCGGTGATGAACAGAATAGGATAGTAAGAACCTATTATGTACGAAGTCTATAAAAATAGAGCTGAAATTACAGCATATATTTTATATCAGTAACTCTACGATGAGTTACTGATATAAAATATATGCTGTGCTGCCGTGCTATATTAAGAAAGGGCATAGTTAAATATAATGAGTTGAAAGGAAAAAATAATAAATATTTATACACTAATAACGTAGTTTATAGATATGAAAAAATACAACTATAGTCTCCTGTTCTCCCCTAACCATGTACCCTGTAAAGTATTCGAAACACGGGCAAATTAAAAATCAAATATGGTACAAGCGCGTTAAAATCTGTAAAAATAGATTTATTTAATTTTTTTTTGTGTGTGACTTAATATGACAACTTTACCCGGACTGTGGGTGAGCATTGAGGGCTCTCAACCCAATAAAGTTAAGTTTAATTAAATAATTCGTGAATTAAAATAACATATCTATTAATATTATTTGACTTAAATGGCGATCATATTGCTGCATTATATCTTTGTTTCAGCCGATTTTCACATTACCCAGAAAGTAAAGGATAGTAACAAATTGTATTCTTCATTCGTCACCACGCGCAAAACGATATCTGAACTTTTATTTCAGAATAACGATTATTTAATAATAATAAAAAAAGCTCTTCCGCGACATAAACTATAATATTGAATTGAAACTTACCACGTAATAGTTCGTTCTACGATTAAAAAAAAAAGGAATAAATAGTAAGTCCACTGTTGGACGTAGACTGCCTACAAATGGAGATAATGCCATAATTGGCACACTTGACAAGTATATTGGTGATCGCTTTCCCATGAAAGGGTAGGTAACTTTCTATTCTCCTGGTGATCTTCAGCCGTATTTTTTTACTCCTACGAGAAAGTATGTGTTTTTAATACATTGCAATCTTAAACCATCTTCATATAGAATATTATGTAACTTAACTATTGATAAGTATATATAGATAATGTCAAAAATCGCATTCGTAACGACGACGTAAGAGAGCGAGTAGGTATGAAAGAGAGTATCGGTGTAAAGATGCGAAAGGGAATGCTCCGATGGTTCGGATATGTGGAAAGAATGCTGAACAAACGTCTGGTTAAGAAGATATACAATGCGAAAGTGAAAGGATGTAGGTAGCGGGTGAGACCGAGACTAACCTACCTAGACCAGATCGGTCATGTACTGAAGGAAGGTAGAATTAAGAATATTGAGGAAACGAGTGAAGTATGCAAGGATAGAGTTCTCTGGCACTTTGTTCTCTCTGCTTACCCTGCAAGGGACATGGCGTGATGGTATGTATGTATGTGTTTCAAAAACTTATAAGATCAAAGCTGATTGACACCTCAACTATATAATAAAAATAAGACCACATAAATCATTCAAAACAGTAGTTCAGTGTTGAAATAAAGGCACCGTTACACTAGCAAGTCACGGCCTGTAATGAGTAATGAACGAGCATTCATTATTCAACGACGCCCCGCAGTTTACGCGTCATCTGTCGCCATGTCTTGTGTGTTAGGGCAGTAACTTCAGATCTGTGAAGTGTGTGTGAAACGGGTACGAGAACTTTTTTGGCTTGATAGTATTTTTTGTTTGTGATAAATGTGGTGGATAAGTGGTTTTAAGATATGTTACCACGTTTTAAGGGGAGTGAAGATTAGATGGATTGTAGTAAAATGTTTTGAGAAATGATAAATATCAAAAGTTAATTATAATAATTATTGAAGAATGAAAAAGTACTCTGTAACTAATTCAGAGAGCTGAGTTAATTAGTAACACTGTTTTTAAAAGCATGGTATGAATGTTTACGTGAATATACACGCTTGAAATATATTTTTATTGTGGTTTTTATGCGTTTGTATTTAAATTTCTCATTTTCTTTTTTCAAATATTTTCTTCTATTTTTAATGATTATTTTAGAAAATATTACATCAAAACAATGATTTCTCATATTTACGCGAATATAAACATTTGTATTTTTTTTTATTTTTATTTATTTGTAATTAAATTTTCTTATTTTTTCGAAATATTTTCTCATATTGTTTAATAATAATTAATTTAATTAATTTATCACTATTGTATATTAGTCACCAGTCTACTGATAGACTGGGGACTTATGTAACTGGGGGATTTTATCTAACGACAAAAATGGCAGGACCTCTATTCTAATAACTAAAAATTGTAAAAAAAAATGATAAAAATGATAAGAAAATCTAAGATAAAGAAATATTTTATTTTACAATACCACCAACGAGTTTTACTACGTTGTCGTAACTTCTGACTACCATAATTTTATAAGCGCTGTATCCAACTGTACACCATATGCGTCCTTCGCTATCTTATGGAGTGCTCAAGTTATCATTGTTTGTTTTGCTAAGAAACATATATAAATAGATACTTATCTATATTTTTCTGTACTAATATAGAGAAAGAAATATTTGATTGAATTTATCCATATGCATTATTTTTTAAAAGTATCGAATATTTACTTTTTTCAACACTGAAATCTCATAGAGAATGAAAACTTTAGGGTAAGTTGCACTCGGGTGGACACACCAGAGTTACCCAGGCTACCCATCTGTGCGGATGATACTCTGCTCTATATCGGATGATTGGTCTACCCAAAGGTGATGGGCAGGATACATGATGAGATATAGCGCCGCATGCTGTCGTTCTCTCCAACTAGGATGGCTGGGATGTGTTCACATCTTAGTCTGACAAAACAAAAGGAAGAGAAGATACTAATCGGCATTGAGCGTACTATCGGATACGTTCGACAGCGATAAATAGTGGATTATGGCTTGCACACCATGCCTTCAGTGGCTCCTGACTGCAAGCCTGGCCTCCAAAAATGGGGAAATACTAAGCTACTAACTTGTTAAACTATATGTATAGTCACTGAATACTCGGGTATGAATCACAGTGCACATCTCTAACTTTACAGATATTTGCGATTTTAGAAGTAAGCTGTTAATTAGCTGTCTTAGACGATGAGGTATCAGAAATTTGCCGCCGGAGCATAAGTAAAATATTCTCGTAAAAGTATTAATTATTTATAATAGAAAATATTAAATGATTGCTTCAACTATCATAATTTTAGTTACTGGGAATCAGCACTATCAAATAATCTTACATTTGCTCTAATTCTAGTGTGTAATAGAAGCGTTTCACCGCCACCTAAGACACTAAAGCCAAATCTGAGGCCAAAATATCAGTCAAATCCATTGCTAAGTAATAAAAACGATAACATATATAAATATACAGGTGACAGTAGTCACTCCTAGGAAAACCGATATTATGCCTCATCTAGCGATACTAGAAAAGGTAAGATGAATAACATTGAAATAAATAAAAGCCGAGAAGGATGGCAGCTTAGTGAATGAAACAAAATAAAAGAAAACAAATCCAACTTAATACCAAACCCTACCGTCATTAAGAAAAGATAGTAGTAATACTATGAATAATTCAGTATTCAATCCTTGGTCATTTGTTTATTCCCTGGCTGTTTTAAATTTTATAATTAAACGTGCGACCTCAATTTACTCCGTTTGCTAATTAATCTTAACAGATCACTCCTGGGTCGAAACCGCAGTTCGGATTGCCTAAACTGGTTGAATTTAAATTATATTTAGGCCACCTTGAATGTTGATGAATTAATTCTTCATATAAACAATATATGTGGCTTTTTTTTTTTTTTTTTTTTTTAACGTAATGTTAATTAAGCTTTCGTTTCCATCATATATGTATTCATTTATGAGTTCAAACAACAAAAAAAAAGGTGGTTGGGATAAAAAGATTATATGTTATCACAGGATACAAGATAACCAGGTTTTGACGGGGCATGGATGCTTCGCCAAATACCTGCACAAGGTCGTCAGGAGGGAGAGTACACCGTCGTACCACCACTGCGATTGCGATGAAGACACGGCGCAGCATACGCTCGAGGTTTGTGCCGCTTGGGCAGAGCAGCGTCGTGAACTCGTCGCAATCATCGGTGCCGACCTGACGCTGTCGAGCATCGCCCTGGCGATGGTGGACGTCAGGAACTGCGACGCGGTCGCAACCTTCTGCGAGGCAGTAGTCTCGCGGAAGGAGGCGGCGGAGCGCGTGCGCAAGGAGCGTCTCCTCGACGGCGCGAGCCGCCGCCGGCGACTGGGGCGGCGCAGGCGCGATTACCTGCGCCTGATGCCGCCCTTTTTTTTTTTTTTTTTTTTTTTGTTTACGCTGTGGAAATGCTTTTGCGCACATCCCCCGCCAGTGACAGACGGGGGGGTGTGTGGGACTCGCCGGCCATGAGATTGACGGCCGGAATACCCACTAAAACCTAACAGCGGTCCCTTCCGCGCTTTTACGGGATGCCGGAGAGATCGTCTATTGACATTCTATCCCCGACACCCCTACGCTTAGCCATCTGGCCACGACCGGTCAGCCGTCAAGGCGGTGGGAGGAGGTGCGCGTAGCGGCGCCTCCCTCTCCCTGGTCGCCGCCGGCGGAGCGAGTTCGCAGACGCGAGTGCTTCGCGTTCTCGCTCCGCGGCCTCCTTTGCAGAGATGACTTCCTCGCAAAAGGAGGCCATCGACGTCCAGTGCCGCCTGATGCCGCCCTAGCCAAGGCCGCGGGTGACTGGATCGGGGAATTAGTCCGTCACCCGCCGAGAGGCCGACCGCGTGAGGAAAGACCGACATCCTACCCGAGGGGGGGGATGTCGGTCGAGGAGAGGGTACTCCTCAGGGGTATTCCGTCGGGCCGACCACTGACGTCAAGTCACTCTGCTCCGGTGGTCGGCCCAACGACGAAGGCGACGTCACGGGTGGGTTACGGGTGTGCGCGCTTACGCCCCTCTGTCACTCCGGATGGAGCGGTGCGAGGAGTGCGCCGACCGTAGCCCACCCCCAAAAAAAAAAAAAAGGATACAAGATAACTTTTCATTGAATTTTATTCAAATTCTTTGCTAAGTACAGCGGTAATGTACACAATAAATTGATATTTATGATATTAAGTGTGATTTGTAAAGCTCTTCTTCTTCTTCTCAGTCTAAAAATATTTCACTTTTAGGTTCAAGCGTATTTCACATAAATAAAATTAGCCTAACACGCTGGCTGACCATACTACTTCGCATAAGGTTTTATTTCAATTTCACTTTGAGTAGTGATATTTGAATATATGTATATTTTATGCTCATTTTCATTAACGATACATCTCATCCTAAATTTTAGGTAGAAGCTAAGGCAATATAAATAACAAATATTATTATTTCAGCTCATTTAGATTTCACAGCTGGGTTCGAGACTCCTCCACACTAGGAGGGAAATTGACCTACTATACAACGCTAGTCAGATAGGCTTTTATATCAAGGTTTCCTTTTCTATTTCATATTCCGTAGTTGGTTTTTGCAACACCTCCGGATGAGATAGTGTATAGTGAATTATATTCTTACACAATCACCAATGTCACATAACATCGAGTTTAGTTGATTTTTTAGTAACACACGCGATATAAGTGACACTTTACGATATTATATGTTATTTACATTATCGTGTTGACTATGTAAATTTAGATAATACTTAAGTGTTACCTAAAATTTAGGTGTTGGTTTTGAAAACGTGAAAAATTGTATTTATAAAATACCTACAGGAAAAAGCGATCTTTACACATAGGTATATTTATTCTGACGAAAGTGGAATACGAATTTTTGCATATGGTGAATTTATTTAATAGTGGTGGGACCACCCTGTTGAGAGTTTTCCGTCTACAGCCGCGGGCCAGTCCGTCTGGAGTAGTACTACATCCTCGCAGAATATCGACCTCTGAGCACTGGCAATATGCTGCTGAGCTGAACTTCGTTCGGTGAGCGAGAGAGCCGGAAACCCAACTTTTTGGTTAGGTTTGGAATTATTGATGGCAGCTGTCTAGCTATACCTCGGATATTGCAACGATTCATGGGCAGCAGAAACACTTAGGATCAGGTGTGGCTGCAACACTTAGGATCAGGTGTGCTGCTTGCTGGTTTGCAACCGAGAGCAATAAATAAAAATGCAAAGCTCTTGTATATTTGTTGTCTATGAGCTGCTATTCGACAGTAATTTCAAATCCACGTCTTTTTTAATGTACAGTTGCTTTTATATCTAACAGCAAGCCATCTAAATTAAGGGCTAAACTACTGCTAATTGTTTAAAGACATAGTTTTTGATTATTAGAAAATAATATTTTCCTAACGTAATAAAAAGTAAAAGGTAAATTTTAATTAATGCGTTCTTATGCTATTGCTATGTGGTAGCGGCTACAAATACTATCAATCCTTACTTTGCTCGTGAATATCGTAAAAGATGACTAACAACTTTATATCAGTCTGGGCCAACTCTATCTTATGCTATTTGGTCAACAATTGCAAAAGTTATAATAGTTTAATGACCGACCGGCTGCTTCACGTTAATTCTCTTTGCGAATTGCATCAGAAGGAGTTGGCCCAAATCACTATAAAGCTCTTAGTCATCTTTTATGACATCCACGAGCAAAGTAAAGGTTGGCAGTAAAAGTAGTCGTAACCATACAACACAGATTTTCTTTTTAAAATTTAAGTGTTTTAAAAATAAATATAATCATATTATTTTTGATTTCTAAATTTGTTAATTAGATCTATAATTAAAATAGTCTTCTAATCTTGACAATTAATCTTAACAAATCTGTGTCAGACCACAATTCTGATTGCTATTCTCCTCCCTCGCAAGAACATGAACCAGCTATTTATTATTCTGAAAACGTGCGCTACCGTCCATCCGTTGCAATGCACTTCTTAGATGCGATTGTTGCTTGCGACTTTTAGTTGCATTGTATAGCAATTATGCGCATGAATTATTTATTTGAGAGCATAGATACTTTATAACTTTTAGATTTTATGATATATCTTAGAAATCCATTAATAAGTACGTAGTTATACTTAGAACGAAGTTACTTCCTTGTACCGTTTTCTATTTGAAGTGAAATTTCTTTATCGATGTGGAAGAAAAAAAAATGTTACGTTTTTCTATTACTTTATTTTTATGGTAGACTATGATCTAGACACACCCCACCCGTCTCATGTGAACTGCTGGAAGGCCGACGTCACGTGACCTCATCACCATAGGACTGGCAGCTAGTACCGATTCCTTGACCTCGGTGACCTAATACGTTAGGTTTACTAATAATTATAAAAATAATAAGAAAGATTAGAAAAGTGCTCAATTCAGTTAGGTATTGTACCGTATTCATCTCAGCTCATACATGTCCCACTGTTGGGCTCGAGCCTCCTCCATAATGGTAGGGCAATTCACCCACTATACCACGCTGGTCAGACGTGTTGGTATTGGGTTTTGTTTCGAGTTTTCCTTCTCTCGCATAGATGTTATATGCGTTTATATCCCTTAGTCGCCTCGTACTATCACCCACGGGTATAATAGGGGGTGGTGAATTGTATTCTTACACCGTCACCACACGGAAATTTGTGCCGTATTAGCCAAACATATAGGTTTATCAACATCGTCATCATCATCTTAGCCCATGCACTCAGCTCACATTGCTAGCCTCAAGCCTCGTCTATAATAAGAGATAAATTGACCTTAATATATTACGTTCTTTATGGGGTTAGTGATTACAATTTATTGTTAGGTGAAATGTTAAAACATCGACTTATCGAACTATTTATCTAAATTTTGTATATAGACAAAACATAAATTTTATTTATCTAAACACTTATTTAAATATCCGCTACTAGTGGGCAACCTGCCCGGAATACTGGCAGTATTACTTCGTTGAATGGTAATATTTAACCGCTGTGCCAATTAAAAGCCAGCATTCCAGTTACTTGTCGCTTCGAAGATGTGTTTACATAAATTCTTAAAGACACTATAGGCACAATGCCGCAACGGCCTCATCGTTTCCACACCAAAAGACTCAAATACAAGTATGATGACGTTATATCTTCCCAGAGGCAAATAAAGCTGGAGCGGCGGTAGAATCAGCGGATAACTTTCAAACGAGCATATACTCTAGACAGTGTATACATATTTTATTTATTAATAGTACGTTAAAATGAATATTACACTTAATATAAGTATCATCCATCACGGAATTTTGTATGACACCCACGGGAATAGATGATTAACTGCAACAAACTTTTAATAATATAACAAAACTAGATAAATCCTTTAGCGTTAATTCACTTAAATGATATATGGACTTTTAGTTATTTTACATTTAAACATAGATTAATAGTTTACTTACATAAGTATCTACCTCTCAATTTTGTGATAAATTTTAAACGATATTTTTGTAAAGTTTGTACTAAATTCTTAAGTTTAAAATTAATTATAGAAGCTTAAGTGTTTCATTTAAGTTTAAAATTAAACAACTTTTAAGTATTTTATCGTGCTTGTATTAGATTTTTCACTTAATCGCTGTCATTAATCACTAATATCTTTAATATTTATAGAAAATATACTTTTATCAGTGTTTTCAGATTGTGAAAAATATAATATAAAAATATATTTTAATATTTCGAATATGAAGATAAATTTGGACACTGTCAACAAAAATAGAAATAGTAGTCGAGAAATCGAGTAGTCTGATTCAGGTAACTTCGATTCGAGCCTTGGTGTTGCCTTTTTTATTATGTTTCTTTTTTTTTTAATTATATTTTTTTTATTATTTTATCAATTAGTTTTTAATCTAAATATATTTTCTAAAAAAAACTAAAAGGAATAGTGAATTAAGCTTGGTCAACCAGATATTTTGTTATTATACTTTATATAGTTTATGGTCATGTAGGAAATCCGTAGAAATAATTTTATTTTAACATAATTTAAAACTTTGGGACATAAATAAAAAATAATTTTCCATCTACACAGCAGTTCATTGACGCCCAATATATACAGTTATTCCCGATGATAAATAATGCCGTAAATGCCACTCTTTGCGTCCGAATTGACAACCGTAGTTACTGTGATGATTTTCCAGAAGATCGCTACTACATACCACTTTGATGCTTTTTAGACAGTTTTAGAACTGCCATGAGAAAATTAGAGAAGACACAAACAGCGAGAGCGGTAATTAGGTAACATACCTATTCAGTTTGATCCATTTTTACCCCTCCCTCTTTAGGCTTATAGCCTCTAGACTTATCCGTAGTATACACTAAGACCCTTCCCTCCCCCTCTAGTTTTTATGGAGTAAATCATTGTATGATTATCAATGATTTTTTTGCAAACAGTATGTTAAAAGCCGCTTCACCTTGATGATGAATAAATTTATCTGGACAACGTGACACATAACTAGCTCTCTTGTTCGCCTCTATAACCAAACGTGGTATTTTTGAAAACCCACTTATCCCATGAAGAAATGTTACATAATATGAGTCATACTTTTTTTTGGCGTTAGGCTATGGATTGGCCACATCCCGCTAAATCCGTCCGGGGCTACAGAAGAAGCGGCGACCCCATAGACCCGACCTACATGTACCTCTTTTTGCCTAGCAAGCGGGCCACCAGAGGCCGGTCTTTGTCTTGGGTGGCCCGCCCGGCGGTTTACTCTCACGAGTATCCTCTAGAGTCGATGCCCCGGCAGCTTTCGCTGTCTTCACGCGGTGTGGCCTCGCTCCGGGTGACCAGACTAATCCCCGGTCCGGTTAATATAACCCATACTACAAATAACCCCTTGGGAGACCTATATTCAACAATAATTGTTGATAGATTCTAAAAGAAAGTTACTGAAACATGATGGTACAATTGAATACATATAATCCTTGATATAAAGTATAAGGAACAATACGCGGTGTGGAAGCATCTAGGCGTGGTAAGGATGCAAATTGCGGTCTGCCTCAAGGGACAGACAAATCGTGTCGTGAGCCGACCGCCCCGGTAGCACACGACTCCTGCCTAAGGCGCTTGTTTATTTCTAGCTTCATGATGTTAGGATTTTATATACGCTGAATGAAAATATATGGATGAACTGCACGTCAATTAAAAATGTGGAAATCTGAATAAAATTGTCTGAGAGATGATATAGATGGCATAGTGGTCTATAAAATGGCGAGAATCGTGGGTTGGAATCCTAAGCAGGACAAAACAGTTTACGATGGATAAATGGTTTTCCTGAATTGGAATGGAATTTCTATCCGAAAGAGTAATAAAAGGTTTTCCTCTGTATCAATTATTACTAGAATAGAATAGAACAGATTTAGAATGATTTTATTATCAATGACCGTGGAGAAGAAGAATTCAATTCGCTATCACCTTTTTGTGTGGGTGTACATATAGAACGCGTAAGCGCCGCAAGCGGATAATATCTCTGCAAACGAAGGATACTTCAAAATAAAATCCTATACCAACATGCCTAACCAAAGTGGTATAGGAAAACGATTTCCTTCATATTATGAAGGAAGCTAGAGCTAGTCAGCAGTGGGACGTATATAAGCAACGCCCAGCTACTGTTATGAATCCCAAAGAGTCAAATGTTTGACATTTATTCGATTTTAATTCAAAAGATTAAGTTTAATATCTTTTTTTAAATTATATCATTTTAAATCCCACTAATATTATAAACGTAAAAGTTTGTAAAGATTTTTCAATGTTTGTTACTCAATTACCTGTAAACCATTGAACAGATTTGGATGAAAGCTGACTTACAGATAAACCATTTCATCGATCAACACATAGGATAGTTTGTATCACGGTAATATCTTCTTTTAGGATATATTAGTGATAAAATTGTATATTGTCTAAACCACTTTTTACGCGAGCGAAGCCGCGGGTAGACGGTAAGTCTTATTCATTTTTTTATAACTTATGGTGGCGAACGAACAGGTAGCACAACTGATGGAAAGGGTCACTGCCACCCCTGGATCTTTGCAATACTAAGGGTATAGCTAGGCCGCTGCCTACCAATACAAACCCCAGACCCACACAGTTGGACTTCCGGGTCTATATCACTATATGTGTGATAAAAAGTATAGAGACATAGAGAAAGCACGAAGACCACGTTAATCAAGTACAAAACTCAAACATAATTTATACCAATTGTTTATGTATTAGAAAAAAATAAACAAAACAGTTATTTGCATCATCATTATCATTTCAGCTCATATATCCCACTGCTGGGCTCGACCCTCCCACACATCAGGAGGGGCGTTATCCTATTATACCATGTATAGGCTTTTATTTTGAGTTTTCCGCTTCTTGCATTGACGTTATTTGCTTGCGTCCCTTAGTCGTCTTTTACCCACGATTAGGAAAAGGTGAAGAATTTTATTCTTACTCCATTACCACACGGAAAATTTTATACTATATAAAATTTATACATTAGATGACTTATAACACAAATCAGTTCGAACAACCATATTTATATGTATATACAATATCAACAAAGTATAAATATCCGTATCAATTTTATTTTATACAATAAAAGAAAGATAAATATATATTCTCTGAAATAACAGTAAATATGTCTTTGATAACATATTTTGCTGTAAACTAGTGACAATTCAAAGCTTATATATCGAGATTTTGAAAATGAAAGCTTCTAGTGCAATGTAATATCTGATGTTTATTACTGTTCGGATGGCAAATTTTAAAATATACTCGTATTCAAAGTAATGGTATTTCAACTTAGAAATAATATTCACGGTCGTCTGGAGACTTGGGCCGCGAGCGAGACCATCGCTCATTACTCAGTAGATACAAGTCAAACACCAAGAAAATTAATCCCAAGTTTACAACGCTAACAGTTCGCATTTCAATTCACTTCTTAGGAGATCGTGTTTCGGTATCGAATATCAACGACGTTCTAATATTCTACGTGACTTCTTCTAGCTATAATAGATCGACTTGTAAAGATTCCATTAAGCTTCGACTTCGAGTTATTCTTTTTTTTTTACTTCACTTCCACCATCGTCGTGTACCTTGTACCATTGTTAAAGAGAAATCGTTCGTAACGGTTATGCTTTTCCGTATTTTCTGAGTTCTTATTGCGTGTTGGAGATGTTTTTGCGAGATTCTGTTGGAAATTCAAAACATTGTTTTTTTTTCTTTGTAGCACTTTCAGGGCTTATCAGCGATTTTGTTATGGTATAACGAAACGTAGATTGGAATGCTTATAGAATATTGGTTACGTAATACTATATATTTATAGATTTAAAACTCTTTAGAACTTCTTTTGGAATAGTTTACAATGATTGAAATTGCTTTAAAATCGTTTTTTTAAGTAAAAACGTGTTACTAAATACTAACCGAGACATGCTCATTTGCAGTTAAATGAATATATAAATATCTGACAGCACCTTTCTATACCTAGCTTCGTCGCTTGAAGCATAAATATAAAATGCAGCAATACAATGTTTCCCGGAGAAGGTATTTTATTCACGGTGTGACTATTAATAGTTTTGATTTGTAATTTACACACATAGGCATTGTCTCTACGCTTTCCGGTTCATTCTAAGTAAAATATCAATGTTGAAAAATGGTATTAGTGTGTACATAGCCTTAACAAAAACCTATTTATAATTTTTTTAAATTCTGTTTGGAAATTTTTGGAAATGCGGGAATAGCTTAATTATTATCATTTCTATGTTTATTTTTATTCATCTCAGCTGATAGTTCTACTGTTAAGCTAGAGACTCCTCGATAAAATTAAAGAAATTGACCTACTATACCACTCTGGTGTTCGTGATTTATTGCGAATTTCCCTTCTCTTAAAAAGATAGCTCTTTGGCAATCCATCTGAGCAGCGTAGTAGTGAATGATGCTGTATGACAAACAATTATTAAAGCAATATTACGACAAAATTACGATTGGCCGGCAAGTTGATCTACTAATGTGAGACTGTTGCTGCTAGTTTCGAGTTAAAATTTTCTTCACAAATTTTCAGTTTATTCACATTTTTAGTTTCTTAATATTAGTCACTGTCCGTACAATCAAAAGATTTTTATTGATGTATTCTAGAAATTTTGGTGGAATACGCAAATATTTCTAAATCACTTTTATTTCATATTCACTATACCCGAGCACTTTCGCCGCATTATATAAAATGTAATTAAAATTATTTAATATAACATGTTAAAACAGTAAGATATTGAATATAATACGAAACCACCACGTGAATATATTTTTTATAATGTCGTTCAAATGATTTCGCCAATAACTCAATTTGGCTTTCACATTACCGCAAAAACACCCAAGTTGACAATCGTTATGTTAATTATAAGTTTACAAGATCATGCTGATGTACAGATTTTCTCAACCATTTTACTACCCAAGGAGAAGTAATGGGTTGTGACATTTTATATTTTTAACCCGTCACCACAAAACTACATTATTAATCCATATTTAAACTAAAATATACAGCTCTTCGTTTACACGTCAGTAATAATTTCGTTTAATGACTAATTCTCTTTAAACTAAGAACCAAGTGTACAATAAAATGTTTTTTATTCTTTTTCTACACATACATAAAACACCGCTAATTTAAGATCTGTAGCGTTTCTCATCTTAAGCTGGCACGGACGTGTCAAAACGTAAATCATAATACAGACCGTCGCAGAGCGTAATACTTTTATTTGACAGCAAACATTCATTTTTCACAGAGTAAGGCCCGAGATAAAACGTTTGTTACATGTTGTGAATTTTTGAGGCGGTCAATTTGTTGTTTGATATAATGATTATTATGGCAGCGTGTTATCTGTGGTAAAAATGTTTATATTTTTTATTTTTTAAATAGGCAACACTTGCACTGAGAAAAATGTTTGTGTAAGGGGGACTTTATGAATTGCAAATTGGGTTCGTAAGCCACACTTATCATGTTTCTTCAGGTGGGTTGGTGGACCATCTGCTACCAATATCAACACTGTAGTTATAATATATATATATATATATATATATATATATATATATATATATATATATATATATATATATTAGTTTAGTGCTATATATTAATGATATCTTGAGTCCTTATCGATCGTACAAAATACATGGTAGATTCGACCCTAGCTAGGGCAAAAAATAAGCATAATTGTGGATTCCTCCATCATCATCATAATCATTCTCCAACTCTTATCCCAATTACTTGTGGTCGTTACAATATGTACTATTCTTTCATATTACATATTGTAAAAGTTATTGGCAATAGGTTTTATTAGACCAGCTACCTGCTAGACGTCAACCCTCCTTGGGAATAATAGATTCCTCCATTCTCATAATTTTTCTCGTAAAAATCTCAACTGAAATCTTAAAATTTGGTTATTTTCGTTTATTGACTATTATTACTTAAAGCGAAAGATGGTATGGTGAAATATAGTTTCTTGCCATCTCTGCTTATAGCTTCGGCAATAAATACATGACTATAAAAAAAGTTATATATCCTTGTGATGTCAAACGAGGTATACCGGTAAATGATATTACCATCACTTTTCAAACCTTCAAATAAATAGATGTGCGTTATTCAAATACAATTTCCGCAGTCAATTCAAATGAGGTCTAGTAGAAAAAGGTCCAATTTCACGACAACAAGCGAGGCGGATCATGACTGAATGCCCTATTTGGAGGGCTCGAGCCATGCCCCGGAGGGATCATGTCCGAACTTCGTCACGTAGGGCGTCGTTATGTCCCAATTTTTCGTCCTTGACAATCGTTATATATCTTCAGAACAATTTGGGTGTTATATTCCTTGCTCTTTGACGCATTTGCTATGAATATTGTTGTGAAGTGGATTTATAAGTATCTATTATTTTCATAAAACTGAAACTATTATTTAAAAAAGCTATACTAAGGAAGAATATATATATAAATTTCAGATATTTTTATCAAAGATTAGTTTCTTGATTAGTTTTTTTCTAAACGGTAAGAGAAATATTCCTCATTATGGAGGAGCCTCATATGAGACATACATATATGAACTACAAAGATTTTTTCCTTCAAAGTCAAGATAATTTTATTATTTTTTTTTTATGCGCGAATCCCGCAACTATGATATTTTAGTAAAGCCGCGAGAATTCTGTAAATTGTTGCAATTTTATTTTTACTGTCATTATTTTGTACACAGATTTGGATTAAATTTTTCAAATCATCATTCTCCTACTCTTATCCCAATTACTTGGGGTCGTTACAATATGTACTCTTCTTTCATAGTACATATTGTATAGGTTATTGGCAATATTTTTATGACCAGCCGCCTGCCAGACGTCAACCCTCCTTTGAAAAAATAATTGGACTTTTGGCGGGAATCTAAAACGTCATGTTGTGCTCTTGTATTATATTCGATATCTTAGTGTTTTAACGTGTTATATTAGATAATTTTTATGGTATTTTATGTAATATGATGTGACAGAACAGCTGGGATGTAGTGAATATCATATAAAAGTGCTTTACAACGTTTTCATTTTCCATCAAAATTCCTACAACATACCATTAACAGTGTCACCATAGCGCTGTTGATGGCGACAATTCGACTGACTGACAGACAATGACTAACCTGAAGAGATTAAGAACGTGAAGATAATTATAACTCGACACTGGCAAAAATGGCTCGTATAAGTAGCTGATTGCCAATACATAAAAAGAAGAAGAAGAAGAAGAAAAGTAATTGTTGACCAAACGTCATCAGGTGGTGTTTGCCCAGGTCGATATAAGGCTGTTAGTCGTCTTTTACAACATCCACGAGCAAGGGATGGTAGTATTCGTAACTACTACCACACAATATTTAAATTTAGGATTTAAATTTTAAATATACAATATAATTTAAATACGAATTTAATAACAATTTTAATACGAATTTGTTATTATATCGGACTAGCTTTGACATAACAACACATGTCACATGTCACTTCGTTATTTACTTTTAATGATCTGCTCACATTTATGGTTAGTTATAGGGCTTTTAGCTAAGCTGTCTTAATAAATGGATTATTTGAAATAAGTTATTTTGCAAAATCCGATTACGAAATGAAAAATGATGACACAAGCGGGATTCGAACCCGCGCCTATTGGGATTCCGACCCAATCGTGCTGCCACTACACCACCGCGACTAATTGTAGGACATGCAAATTTTGGGCCGGAATCCCAATAGGCGCGGGTTCGAATCCCGCTTGTGACATCATTTTTCATTTCGTAATCGGATTTTATAAATAATTAAGCATATTAAATGCTAAATTTCAGTAATTTAAATAAACAAGGTTGTGTCATCGTTTAATACAATTCTAACTGTAAAAGTTTTAAGTATTAAGCCTATAACAATGTGTAAACATTGTCGGGTAGATAGCATACCGTCACCTTAAGACGTAAATATAATACGAAGTGAAATTTGCATGTCCTACAATTAGTCACGGTGGTGTAGTGGCAGCACGATTGGGCTGGAATCCCAATAGGCGCGGGTTCGAATCCCGTTTGTGACATCATTTTTCATTTCGTATTTCATTTCGTATTCATATTAAATGCTAAAATTCAGTAATTTTAAAGTTATTTTGCGATCAGAATTATATACACTGAGATAAGTATTCATACATTCTTTCTAAATAGCTAATTAAATACTAGTGCTTAGTGTTATTTTCTTATAGTTAAATATCTGTATAAAATAAATTAAGAATCTGGGTTAGAAAATATTGTGACAAACCTCCTTTCTTTCATTTCGGAAAACTTAAAATAAAACTTAATCCATCTAGATAGTTTAATGCATTAGATTAATTTATTTTTCATGTAATAAGAGTATCCCTAATAATAGCCCGTATTAATTAAAAAAAGAGAGGTTTTGCTATGAAAATTATTCTCGAATTAATTTATTGTGTCCCAGGAAGCCAATGGATAAAGGTGGTTCAAGACCGTTGTGAGTGGCATTCTCGTGGGGAGCATGTCCAACAGTGGACATTTACGGACTGATGGCTAGATTAATAATTTATTGCCATGAGATTAAGTTTGATAGCGAAATATAGGGAGTACTTTCCCTCTTTTTAAGTAATTGCTGACTTATATGATAAAATTATTTTTTATGCGTTTTTAACGACCTGACATACTATTGTTCATGAGAATCACTTCAATTAGCTTATTTTAATATGGTAGTTTTTGTACGCCAAGATACAGAGTGTTTTTTAACGTTTTTAATTTGAGCATTAAATATATCTTGCAGTAAGACAAAGTGCTACCACCTTTATATTTTTCCATGTAAGTCTTAAAAATCGACTCGGGCCACTGAAGACAAAGACCGGGTTCCAGGGGCCCACTTGCGCGACGTCGAGAGATACATGTAGAGTGTTCTTGGTCTATAGGGTCGCACGCTGTTCTTTCTGTCAGCCCGGAGAGAATTAACAGGGAATGCTCACACCATTGCCCGCCGCTAAAAATAGACTAAATATATAATAAATATCTATGCATTCTTGAGCTAGCTAGCTGATGTTATAAGAGTCCATCTATTGTGTTCTCGCAAGGGCCATCATAGCACAAATTTATACTAGTTCTTAATACAGAATGTAGTTTTTAAAGAATCAACATTGTCCTGCTCTTATCTTAATTACTTGGGGTCGGTGTAATATGTATTCCACTTCCATTCGTATATATTGTAAAAGTTTTTAGCTTTAGTTTTATAACCGTCCATCTACCGGAAGTTAACTCTCAGATGGAGTAGGCCCAAGTGTAACTTTTAAAGAATATAGTAACAATAACCTAAATAATAAGGAAATTAACAAATATTAATAAATAGTTTAAAAATATTGCGTCAGACACTAAATGACAATACGCTCCTTATGGTCTATTAGTATTAATTGGTGCTTTGGCTTCAAATGGTGGCTGGTATATTACCATAATTAGGCAAATAGGTGTGTAGTTAACCAATTATTACATTGGTCGATTCTTAGAGCTTTCAACTTAGTTAATTAGTTAACATTGAGCTTTTTTTAATAGTGTCTTGATATAATGGTATCTAGTGTTTACATGGTCTTATTGGCTGATATGATCTTAAGACTTATTGGACGTGTGACACTTTAGTCTTTGACGATAAACGATGTACAGTGTTCGAAACGTCGGGTAATTAAAATAAAATACAAACGCGATAAAATCCGTAAAATTAGTTTTATTTTGCATAGTGTCCTGAAGCTCTGACTCAAATCTCTAATGATTATGTCACAAAAATTACTTCAATCTCATGACGTCACCGTAATTTCATAGGAAAAGTAATTTAAATAACTCCAAAAATATGCACCAATTAGGTAGTGAACTATTTGAGTATGTCCTCTTTCTTTTATCTAAATGTGGGAACTTTCTTTTAATTTGATGACAGCTTAACTGCTTTCTGGTATTTTTGAGTCTAAATGTGATATTTACTATGAAACGTTTAATATTTATTCGATCTGGAATCAATAATTAACTAGAATTACTACTGCTGCCTCGGATGGACCTCTTCGTAGCTGTAGATAAAGACTGGAGGGGCGCAGCGTGATCTACACACTACACAACTGAGTAGGGGACGTTGTGTGAACGCCCATGACGTGCGGTGTCCCACAGGGGTCGGTCCTCGGACCCACCCTGTGGAACATCGGCTACGACTGGGCGTTGAGAGGGAGCCTCCCACCCGGGCTGGGCGTGATCTATTACGCCGACGACACGCTCGTTACAGCCTGCGGTGGGACGCTGGAGGAGGCGGCAAGCCTGGCGACTC
Organism: Lymantria monacha; assembly: GCA_905163515.2. NCBI lineage: Eukaryota > Metazoa > Arthropoda > Insecta > Lepidoptera > Erebidae > Lymantria > Lymantria monacha. The sequence goes on from LR991088.1 coordinate 33,030,557, forward strand.
TCTGCACCGAAGAGATCGTCAGGCGGATCGAGGCGCTGGGGCTGAGAGTGTCCCTGGACAAGATGGAGGCCCTCTTGTTCCATGGGCCCCGCGTTTCGATCACCGTCAATTCGGTTGACATCAGCATCAGTGGTGGTTTCGGGAGCATTTCCGCAGACTCGCTTTGCGGCTCGTCGGCGCGGCATCCACCCTTTCATGGCTTGTGCCGAATGTGGGCGGACCGAGCGCTACATGCCGACAGCTGTACGCGGGGGTCGTCCGGTCGATGGCTCTGTACGGCGCACCGGTGTGGGCGGGGTCCCTGATCGTCCGACTCAGGGCTCTTCTGTGACGACCACAGAGGGCCATGGTGATCAGAGCTGTACGCGGGTATCGCACGGTGGTGACGGACGCAGCGTACCTGTTGGCCGGGAGTCCCCCGTGGGACCTGGAGGCGGAAATGCTCGGCGATTTGTATCGGCGGGTGTCGGGGGTGCGAGCGGAGGGCGGTGTGGTCTCATTGAGGAAACTCACCGCCTGGCCCGTCGACACCCGCCTAGACCTTATTGCCCGTTGGGCAGTCCGGCTGGAGAGGCCTCGGTTCGGTGTGCGGACCCTGGAGGCTTTCCGGCCGGTGCTGATGCAGTGGTTGGAACGGCGGCACGGGGTGCTCTCCTTCCGACTGGTGCAGGTTTTGACGGGGCATGGATGCTTCGCAAAATACCTGTACACGGTCGTCAGGAGAGAGAGTACACCGTCCTGCCACCACTACGATTGCGACGAAGACACGGCGCAGCATACGCTCGAGATTTGTGCCGCTTGGGCAGAGCAGCGTCGTGAACTCGTCGCAATCGTCGGTGCTGACCTGACGCTGCCGACCATTACCAGGGCGATGCTCGACAGCGTCAGGAACTGGGACACGGTCGCAACCTTTTACGAGGCAGTAGTCTCGCGGAAGTAGGCGGTGGAGCGCGTGCGCGAGGAGCGTCTCCTCGATGACGCGAGCCGCCGCCGGCGACTGGGGTGGCGCAGAAGCGATTACCTGCGCCTGATGCCGCCCTAGCCAAGGCCGCGGGTGACTGGATCGGGGAATTAGTCCGTCATCCGCCGAGAGCCCGACCGCGTAAGACAAGACCGACATCCTACCCGAGGGGGGGGACGTCGGTCGAGGAGAGTGTACTCCTCAGGGGTATTCCGTCGGGCCGACCACTGACGTCAAGTCACTCTGCTCCGGTGGTCGGTCCAACGACCAAGGCGACGTCACGGGTGTGTTACGGGTGTGCGTGCTTATGCCCTTCTGTCACCCCGGATGGAGTGGTGCGAGGAGTGCGCCGACAGTATCCCACCCCAATAAAAAAAAGCTGTAGACAAAGAACTATCAACAGTATGACTCTATTAGTAAATTGACTGCCTGAGTGCCTTAAATAAAGACAGTTTTATTTTTTATGTGTAATACTTACGTAAACATTAGAAATCATTAAGTGTATAATTTTCCGTGTGGTGACGGAGTAAGAATACTATTCACCACCTTATCCGCTCCAGCTTATCCGTGGGTGATTGTACGAGACGACTAAGGGATATAAAACGCATATAACATTTATGCGAGAGAAGGAAAACCCTATACCAACATGTCTGACCAGCGCGGTATACTAGGTTAATTTCCCTCCCATTACGGAGGAGGCCCGAGCCCAACAGTGTAACATTTATGGGCTGTGATGATGATAATGATGAAGTATATAATTGTCGCCATTCTTTACTTGCCCGTAGAAGCCGTAAGAGATATACTCTGTTCCTTAAAACGTACTCACTGTAATCGCCAGCCCTTTTTTTTTTTTTTTTTTTTTTTTTTATTGGTAGGCTATGGGTGCGTCTCGCCCCGCCGAATCGGTCCGGGGTGACGGAGAAGGCGGCGCGTGACCCCATAGACCCACCGTAAAATCCTCTCTCTTCGCCGTGCGAGCGGACCACCGGTACCCGATCTTTGTCTTCGGTGGTCCGCTCGGCGGTTTACCCTCGCGGGTTCCTCTCGTCGGCGCCCCGACAGATTTCGCCGTCGGGGCGTCGCCCTCACGTGGTGGCCTCGCGTCGGGTGACCGGACAATTCCCCGGTCCGATCACCCGAGGCCTGGGTTAGGGCGGCATCAGGCGCAGGTATTCGCGCCTGCGCCGCCCCGGCCGCTGGCGGCGGCCCGGGTCGCGGGAGTCCTCCCTGACTCGTTCCGCCGCCTCCTTCCGCGAGATGACAGCCTCGCAGAAGGCGGCGACCGCGTCCCAATTCCTGACGCTGTCGACCATCGCCCTCGCGACAGCCGGCAGCGCCAGGTCGGCACCGATAATAGCGACGAGGTCACGGCGCTGCCCGTCCCAGCCCGAGCATTCCTCGAGCGTATGTTGCACCGTGTCCTCGCCACTACTGCAATGATGGCAGCCTGGAGTCCACTCCCTGTACACGACCGTGTGCAGGTATTTCCCGAAGCACCCGTGCCCCGTCAACACCTGCACCAGTCGGAAGGTGAGGACCCCGTGCCGCCGCTCCATCCATTTCATCAATACGGGCCGAAAGGCCTCGACGGTCACGATACCGTGTCTAGGCCTCTCCAGCCGCGTAACCCAACGGGCGATGACGTCTCGGCGGGCGTCCTCGCGCCAGGTGGCTATCTCGCTCAATCGCCAACCCCTGCTAAGTATCTTTTTTTTACCACTCTGCACTAAGGAAATAATCCTTGTATTGCAGGGGACTTTACAAACATGCAATTAATGCAGAAAAATTACACCCCGACTCAGAACATCACTTTGTGGATCGTGCAAAGTAGTATAGTCCTGCATGGGAATCGAACCCATGGCACTGGCATGGAAGGTTGGTATTTTAACCACTACGCCACATGTGCACTCAATTACGACACTATTTCATCATTTGTGCTGTAATATCCTCATCAAGAGTGGAAGGTTAAAGGTTGAATAATGATGACGCCTTCAAGAAATTTAATTTTATAATATAAAATAAAAAATCATCCTCTATACAGAGTAGATAAAAAATAATATACAAAAGTAATAATTACTAGCGGTTTCGTGAGAAAACTCTTTATATTAACACAATTTATCTTAATGCTTTTGCGATATTAAATTGTGAGACAAAGCAGCTTACTGTTATAACTATAACAGTAATATAATAAAAGAGACCACTAATTGACAAGCTAATATATACCTATAGAAGATGTATTTATAACACAATTCTTTCTGTATGAAAACAGTTGCTATTGTACGATAAATTATATGTGCATATTAATATTATAAATTATTTTTTGTAAAACTGATAAAAAAGAATATAACGGCTATCGTTGAGTTACACTTACAAGATGATAGCTGATGTTTGCGCGAGTAACCCTCAGCTATCACACATATATTTTAAATAAAACCGAACGGATTCTATCGGGTTTGTATTTGATTTTTAATTGCCCGACCTTTCGAACACTTTACATAGTTCATAATCACGGGAGGACTAGACACGGGAGGTTATTACAGATATTTATCTACCCTCTATAGTATCACTTATTAAACTTTGATCTAATTTTTTCATCAATTAAAAATATAATGAAACAGATGTAAGAGTAACAATAGGTAATGATGTACTGGAGCAAGTGGATGAATTTGTATATCTTGGATGTGGATTTAGCCGAGATGGACGGTACACCACTGATATAGAGCGAAGAGTGAATGCGGGAAATAGAGTTAACGGAGCATTGGGGCAACTTCTCGGCAACCACCACCTCAGCCAGAAGGCACGTGTAGCAATACATAACGCACTGCTTGTCCCAACATTACTGTATGGAAGCGAGAGTTGGGTATGCAGAAAAGAGTATGAAAGTAAAATTAATGCGGTCGAAATGCGATCTCTTCGGAAAATCTGTGGAGTTAGGCTGACCGATCGCATTCGTAACGACGACGTAAGAGAGCGAGTAGGTATGAAAGAGAGTATTGGTGTAAAGATGCGAAAGGGAATGCTCCGATGATTCGGACATGTGGAAAGAATGCCGAACGAACGTCTGGTTAAGAAGATATACAATGCGAAAGTGGAAGGATGTAGGTACCGAGGGAGACCGAGACTAACCTACCTAGACCAGATCGGTCAGGTACTGAAGGAAGGTGGAGTCAAGAGTCTCCGAAACCGGCGAGCGTGTATGAAGAGAATTATGAATGTTGAGGAAGCGAGTGAAGTATGCAGAGATAGAGTTCTCTGGCACTCTGTTCTCTCTGCCTATCCTGCAAGGGATATGGCGCGATGATATGTATGTATGTAAAAATATAATGTCAAAATTAACCGAGAAACCTGGAGAATGCGGAGCATAATTTTGTTAGGAATCTTATAAAAAGAACAGACATCAAACCGTCTTGCCAAGCGTGCGACTGTGCCATATTTCTCTCTTAAACTGAACTTTTAATAGAGTCTCTCAATAGATTGACGAAAAAATTATAGATGTGTAATGTAACCCTTGGTATAAGGATTTATTTCTTAATATTAAAGAATTGTTTTTAAAAAAATGTACAAGCATCAATATTAATTCAATAAGCATCTTGATTTCTGATGTTAACGCGAGTAGTATTTGAAATAAAATTAATTTTACGGATTCTATCGCGATTGTATTTGATTTTTAATATCCCAACGTTTCGAACACTTTACAGTGATAATCGTCACGGGAGAACTAAGGTGTCTTGTGTTGTCTATATGTCATTGTTATTACAGAAATTTATAGATATTATTTATAGACAGATATTATAAATATACAAATATGAATTTATTATAGATATTCAGATATAAATTTCTTATATTATAGATTTCATCATCATTATTCATTCATTTCAGATCATACATGTCCCACTGTTGGGCTCGAGCCTCTTTCGCAATGGGAGGAAAGTTAACCCACTATACCAAGCTGGTCAGACGTGTTGGTATAGGGTTTTGTTTCGAATTTTCCTTCTCTTGCATAGATGCCAAATGCATTTCATATTCCTTAATCGTCTCTTACGATCACCTACGGGTAAGATAGGGGGTGGTAAATTGTATTCTTACCCCGACACCACACAGATAGTGTGGATTTATACAGAGATAAGATTATATTATAGATATGCAGATATAAATTTCTGTAATAACAATGACATATTGGACGTAAGACACCTAAGACACCGTGACCATGATCACTATAAAGTGTTCGAAACGTCGGGAAATTAAAAATCAAATACAAACGTGATAGAATACGTAAAAGTAATAAGCATTTTAATAAAAATCTGTAAGAAAAACTTTCATATAATCGTAACTAATAAAACCTTTGACGAAACACAAATATTTATATTCAGTACAACAAAGTTAGCTGATTCTCGGCGATATATTTTATTGCATATTTGTAAGGGACAAAGGGTCCATTTATTAACTTGTAGCCGGGAGCTAAGGGTGCTACTTCTTACATTCGTCGTATCATCAGAAGTTTTGTGAAGTCTGAACGCGGTAGGTTAAATTGATATCAGTTAAAACATGAAATGTTTGAGCAGTTGCTTATAGTTTTATTGAGCTTTTGAGTAGAAAGAATCATTACCATTATCATCTTAGCTTCTCAAGCCTTCTCTAAAATAGGAGAGGAATTAAACTACCATACCTTGGTCAGACTGGTTGGTATAGGAATTTATTTCGAGTTTACCCTCTATTGCAAAACATCTATATGTTCATCCTTGTTGTATCCCTTAGTTGTCTTTTACAATACCCACGAGCAAGATAAGGGGATTGCAAATTGTATTCTTACTCCCTCACCGCATGGAAAGTGAATACTAGAAGTGATAACTACCAATTGTGAATCTGCAATATCATGGATACAATTAGTCGCCACTGTAAGTTAAGATTTAATGCTGCTGTTATGAATAGAGAATAGCAAGGTGAGGAGAAGAGTAATTTTCCAAAGAAGCCGGAAGAATGTATTGGCAATGTGTTTACATTGCCAATACCGACATACATACATTTCAATTCAATGTTATCAGTTTAAAGATCCGTCATGATGTATCTCCGGTAAATGAAGATATTATATATTGACCTTTAGTTCAACCCAACAAGTTGATCGAAATCATAATAATATCTGTCAAGATTATCGTTTCACTATTTAAGATGTGATTCAATTCTAGGTTTTTGTGGATCGCGAGACTTTAATGCTTCAAATTGATTGATTTCATAGATGGTGTTGTGGTTAATATATCGATCTACCGTGCCAGTGGCATGGGTTTGATTCCTACGTAGGACAATAATTTGTGCGATCCACATTTGTTCTGAGTCTAGGTGTAACTTGTCTGCGTTAATTGTATTTTTGTAAAGTCTCTTGCAATACAAGGATTATTTCCTTAGTTCAGAGTGGTAGTGGTGATATTGTTTTATTTTCGTTCTCGCTTGTTATTGCTTCGTAGTAAGGAGGTTTTTAATTGACAGAGCATCCACAGAAGACGATAACTGAAAAAAAAATAACTGTCGGACGGACTATTGATGCCAAGGTGTCGGTACTGGTGGTCAAATAGTAATGGAGAGATAATACGCCAGATTATGAGGCTGCATGTCGCCTTTACGCAGACCGTTCCCCAGAATAAAAAAAAACTATATTTCACATGGGTGTCAAATCAAAACAATATATATTTTAAAATTAGAACATTCAATATAGATATCTTTCAGACCTAAGATTCTTATAGTTCATCTAATCTAAGAAGTGCATTTTGACGTTTCGCATTTTTTAATACACAATAACCTTGGTCAAACGTATACACATGATTGCAAACAATAAATCTAAAATTTTAAAGATATTTTTGGGGGGCATAGTCCGGAGCGTGCTCGTTCGCGTCCCCTGCCAGTCTAATTAGACTGCTAATCCGGCTCGAAATGCGTACCGCAATGCGGGTTAGGGCGTCCCCCGGAGGCGACGCGTACCGACCCGCCCCCGTCGGTACGAACATCGGCAGTTGCGGCGATGGGGGCCGCCACCCATCACGCCTTGCCCAGTTAGGCGAGTCGAGGAGAACGGAGTGCCGGGTGGGCACGTGGAATGTAAGAGGTTGTGTGGAAGGTAAGTTGCACGAGCTGATATCCGTCATGGCGGACAAACAGCTAGACGTGCTCTGTGTAACAGAGACCAAGCGAAGGGGCAGCGACGCCTGCGATCTTCCTGGTGGCGGGATGGCTCTGTGGTCTGGTGTACCACAGAGCGATCGAGCCAGCATGGGGGTAGGAGTGCTGTTGTCCTCTCGCTTGGCCTCAGGTGTGAAGGATTACGGAATGTATGATCCCAGACTTCTCTGGGTCCGTATAAAACTAGGTGTCACCAAGGTATTCATGGTTGTAGCATATGCTCCCGTAGGATCCTCGGTGGCATCAGACCTAGAGAAGTTTTGGGACAATGTTAGGGAAGTTCTGGATATGGCAGAAACCAGTGAACGCGTGATTGTATGCGGAGATTTGAACGGATGGGTGGGGACCAAGCGTCCCGACTATGAGGACGTACTTGGTCCATTTGGTGATAAGAGAGTGAACGACGCAGGTAGGCTCATAGCGGATGTATGCATGGAGAGAAACCTTATTGTGTCAAACACATTTTTCCAACATAAGGACATCCATATGTATACATGGAGAAGGAATGAACAGAAAAGCATAATAGATTTAATTTTGGTAGACAGTCGCCTCCGAAGCAAAATATTGGACGCAAGAGCCTACAGGGGCCCCACAGTCGACACGGACCACTATCTCGTTATTGCGAGATTTAGTGGTCTGTTCAGAAAGTGGAGGCACTGGCGAGAGCGTGTCCACTTCGGAGGGCTTGAAAGAATAAAGGTTGAAAGGTTGCAAGAAGAGTGTGTAAGAGAAAAGTATGCAGAGGGTGTCCGAGAACGGCTGACGATGGCAAGCCAGCCGCAATCGGACATTGAAGAATGCTGGAGAGTATTGAAAGAGAGTATGGTAGATACAGCGAAAGAAGTATGTGGAAGTTCAAAGAAGCATAGAAAAACAAATGGTGATGCATGGTGGGATGCGGAAGTGGCAGCTTCCGTAGAGCAAAAGAAGAAAGCGTGGCTGGACTATGTCTCTTCTTTGAATCTGAATGACAGTATGACTGAACAGAAGAAAGAAATATATCGGCAATGTAAGAATGACACCAAGGCCTTAGTGAAAGAGAAACGTGATAGAGCAAGTATGAGTGCAGAAGATAGGCTGACTAAAAACTTCGAGGGTAACACCAAACTCTTTTGGAGGGAGGTGAAGAAGTCTCGGGGTGGTTGGTCAGCCTTCAGAATGAATAAAATAAGGTCTAAAGGTGGAGACATTCTTACACAAACACAAGACGTGTTAAGCCGATGGAGTGAATATTTTGGCGATATGTATGCGGATGCTACGGTTGGCGCCGGTGTTGGATGTGGTTTAGTAGATCAACATTCGACAACGGCGTCCTCCGATGGCATCAGTATGGATGAAGTTGAATGGGCGATAAGAAGTTTGAAAAATGGTAAGGCAGCGGGCATTGATATGGTGTCTGCCGAGATGATCAAGCTTGGTGGCTCTTGTGTCTGGGAGGCGTTCCTGTTGCTCCTCAATTTATGTTGGAGCTCGGGAATGGTTCCCAGGGACTGGAATAGCGCAGTCATCGTGCCTTTGTTTAAAAACAAGGGTTCACGTTATGACTGCGCAAATTACAGAGCCATAAGCTTGACCAGTTTGGCAGCAAAAGTGTATGGAAAAATTATTGAAAGGAGAATGAGGATGGTGTCCGATGGTTTACTGTGTGAGACACAAGGAGGTTTCAGGAGTGGAAGGGGATGCATGGATCAAGTGTTCTCTCTGCGCAACATTGTGGAGAAGCATCTGGCTCTAGGTCAGAGGGTTTTCTGCAGTTTTGTGGATCTGGAGAGAGCATTTGACACGGTTGTACGAAAGGAACTTTGGGACATTTTACCGGAGTATGGTATTAACGGTAAACTGCTACAGGCTGTGCAGTCCAGTTACATGGGCTGTAGAGCCTGTGTGCGGCTGGATGATGGAATGTCGCCTTGGTTTGACGTCAATATCGGCGTTAAGCAGGGGTGCGTTCTGTCAGCCAGGCTGTTTATCATAATATATATCTGGATAAATGTCTCCAAAGGTTGAACGATATGAATGTGGGAGTCCAGATGGGCGACTCATTGGTCACTGCTCTACTTTATGCAGATGATGCAGTCCTGCTGGCACAGTCAGCGATTGACCTGCAGACCCTAGTCGACACAATGACAGAAGATTGTAAGAAAAGGGGTCTACGCGTGAATGTGAGCAAAACCAAAATAATGGTCTTTGAAAGAGATAAAACCAGAACAGATGTAAGAGTAACAATAGGTAATGATGTACTAGAGCAAGTGGATGAATTTGTATATCTTGGATGTGGATTTAGCCGAGATGGAAGGTACACCACTGATATAGAGCGAAGAGTGAATGCGGGAAATAGAGTGAACGGAGCGTTGGGGCAACTTCTCGGCAGCCACCACCTCAGCCAGAAGGCACGTGTAGCAATACATAACGCAGTGCTTGTCCCAACATTACTGTATGGAAGCGAGAGTTGGGTATGCAGAAAAGAGTATGATAGTAAAATTAATGCGGTCGAAATGCGATCTCTGCGGAAAATCTGTGGAGTTAGGCTGACCGACCGCATTCGTAACGACGACGTAAGAGAGCGAGTAGGTATGAAAGAGAGTATTGGTGTAAAGATGCGAAAGGGAATGCTCCGATGGTTCGGACATGTGGAAAGAATGCCGAACGAACGCCTGGTTAAGAAGATATACAATGCGAAAGTGGAAGGATGTAGGTACCGAGGGAGACCGAGACTAACCTACCTAGACCAGATCAGTCATGTACTGAAGGAAGGTGGAGTCAAGAGTCTCCGAAACCGGCGAGCGTGTATGAAGAGAATTATGAATGTTGAGGAAGCGAGTGAAGTATGCAGAGATAGAGTTCTCTGGCACTCTGTTCTCTCTGCCTACCCTGCAAGGGATATGGCGTGATGATATGTATGTGTGTGTATGTATGTATGTTAAAGATATATTAAGTTATTTACATAATTAACGTTGCGGGTGAGTTTCTTGTACAATAATGTAATATTGAAACTCGTAAAACTAATTTAAAATTAAAATAACATTGTAAATAGTAATTATTATGGACGACCTTACAATATCACGTCATAACGTTCTAAACAGTAGTGCTTGACAACTTCCAATTCACGAATATCTAAATAATCGGTAAAAATATTAGATTAATATATTTAATCGAATATAGATTTTGACAGAGATGTACGTTCCGACAATTTTATTGATAAGGATATAATTATTAATGTTCGCGACGGTGATAATTCAAGTAATAGATACTAATGATTCTGAACAAATAGCTATTTTCAAATCCAGTTTTTATTTTTACTTAACCTAATCCTACTAAATATGATGAATAGATTTTATGATGAAATAATTAAATTTGTTTAGTGTTAATTTAGCACTTAATATTTCATCTCCTTTTTGAAAAATAAAAAATAAACCGATTATTAATTACAAAGAATTAATATCGATTTCTCATCAAAATCGGATATTTTCGATAGCGATTATTTGGTTCACATACCATTATTTTTTTTTTTTTTGCGGTGGGTTATGGACGTCGCACCCCGCCAAATCGGTCCGGGGTGACGGAAGAGGCGGCGCACAACCCCATTGACCCACCCTGCAAGCACCTCTTCTTCGCCGTGCGAGCGGGCCACCGGTACCCGATCTTTGTCTTCGGTGGCCCGCTCGGCGGTATGCCCTCTCGGGCTCCTCTCTTGTCGACGCCCCGACAGCTTTCGCCGTCGAGGCGTCGTCCTCACGCGGTGGCCTCACGTCGGGTGACCGGACAATTCCCCGGTCCGATCACCCGAAGCCTCGGTTAGGGCGGCATCAGGCGCAGGTACTCGCGCCTGCGCCGCCCCGGCCGCGGGCGGCGGCCCGGGTCACGGGAATCCTCCCGGGCCCGTTCCGCCGCCTCCTTCTGCGAGATGACAGCCTCGCAGAAGGCGGCGACCGCGTCCCAATTCCTGACGCTGTCGACCATCGCTCGCGCAACAGTCGGCAGCGTCAGGTCGGCACCGATGACAGCGACGAGGTCACGGCGCTGCCCGTCCCAGCCCGAACATACCTCGAGCGTATGTTGCGCCGTGTCCTCGTCGCTACTGCAATGGTGGCAGGACGGAGTCCACTCCCTCCGTACGACCGTGTGCAGGTACTTGCCGAAGCAACCATGCCCCGACAAGACCTGCACCAACCGGAAAGAGAGGACTCCGTGCCGCCGCTCCATCCACTCCATCAGTACGGGCCGGAGGGCCTCAACGGTAAAAACACCGTGTCTAGGCCTCTCCAGCCGCGTAGCCCAACGGGCGATGACTTCTCGGCGGGCGTCCTCGCGCCAGGTGGCTATCTCGTTGAACGATGGGGAGCCACCCTCTTCGCGCATTGAGGTAACCCGCCGGTAGAGGTCGGAGAGCATCTCCGCCTCTAGGTCCCACGGGGGTGTCCCGGCCAATAGGCATGCCGCCTCGGTAGACACCGTGCGGTACCCGCGAATGGCTCTGACCGCCATGGCTCGCTGTGGCCTCCACAGCACCGCCCTGAGCTGGGCGTTCAGAGCCCTCGCCCACACGGGTGCGCCGTACATGGCCATTGAGCGGATCACCCCCGCATACAGCCGTCGGCCCTCGAAACTGGGTCCGCCCACGTTCGGCATGAGCCGAGAAAGGGCGGACGCCGCGCCGACCAGCCGGGGATTGGTTCACATACCTAGACAACTTACTCTGACAGCTGTCAAAGTGCACTTCTTAGATTAGATAGACTATAATATCTGAAACTAAAAAATTTTAAGGTCAGAGTGTAATGCAATTTTATTCCTTAAAATTAAGAAGAAAGTTAGATACACCTCCTCTTTTTTTGTCCTCATCCCATTCCCTGTTGTCCTCAACTGAACCTGTTATGATAGCTAGGGACTCGGCTACGTCCTATACATTACATACACTACCGTCCAAAAGTTTGGAAGCACACCTGTTTTCAAACAAAACAAATAAATGCCGACTAATAGCGGTAAAAATTAGCAATAATCTTAAGTTTTACAACCTTTTACGACTGTCTACACAAACACAAAAGGATTATTATCCTACATTCATCAAGTTTTATGGAATTCCTTAATATTGACGAAACACGTGTTTTATGACTTAATCCGTCGGCTACTTTATCCTATGCAATGGTGTAGTTTTATTGATAATGTTTGCTGGTTTTAACTTTTTTAGACCTTATTCAGTCGCACTTGAGCAGTGGCACGTGAAAGTTGTGATATTAACATTGTCTGTATTCGAAAGATATCGGCTACTACTTTGACCGTATTTTTTCTTCTGAAAATGGCAAAACGCAAGCAAATCACGCTTGAACAGCGAAGCGCTATTTGCACTCTACGCGAGGAAGGATACAGTGAACGTCAAATCGCAGAAAGGCTCGGAATTTCTTGTAAAGGTGTCCACTATACCCTTGCTAGAAAACAAGAAACGGGGAAAAATGAAGATAGAAAGAGATCTGGTAGGCCCAAATCCACAACAAATCAAGAGGACAACTTCATTAGAGTTCTTTCTAAACGGAATCGACGCTTAACTGCACCACAGATCACTGCAGCTCTGAATGATACGCGAGAAACACCCATTTCAACAACTACTGTTAAAAGACGCTTACTGTCTGCGGGATTAAGAGGATGTGTTGCTGCTAAAAAACCCAAACTAACAAATCGACATAAGAAAAATAGACTAGAATGGGCAAAAGCGCATAAAAACTGGACTATAGAACAATGGGAAAATGTCCTTTGGAGTGACGAATCAAAATTTCAGATTTTCGGATCCAATAGACGTGTCTTTGTACGCCGGTCAAAAGAAGAGAGGGCTTCAGAGGCATGTACAGTGCCTACCATCAAACATGGTGGTGGTAATGTCATGGTTTGGGGGTGTTTTGGCAACAGTAAACCCGGCAATCTTGTGAGGATAACCGGAAAATTAAACAAGGAACGCTATTTAAAAATTCTCCAAGATTCTGCCATACCCAGTGGACTAAGTCTCATTGGTTCTGGATTCATTTTTCAACAGGATAATGATCCTAAGCATTCGTCTAAATTGTGCCAGAACTTTTTAAACAAGAAAAAAGCTGAAAACATTTTAAACATCATGCAATGGCCATCTCAATCCCCTGATCTTTCTCCCATTGAACTTGTTTGGGATGAACTTGACAGGAGGGTGAAAAGTCGTTGTCCTACGAGCTCAGAACATTTGTGGCAGCTATTAGAGAACGAATGGAACAAATTAGATAAAGATTATTTTAAAAAATTGATTAATAGAATGCCCAGAATATGTGAGAAGATTATAAAGGAGAAAGGTGGACACTTTGATGAAGCTAAAATTTAATCTAATTTACCATTGTATATTATTTTTTTATTTTGTTTAAGTTAGTTTCTGTTTGTTCTTTATTTTTTTATCAATACATTTAAATTTAAATGACTTAGTTTGGTTTTATTCGATTTTACCTTGCTGCTTCCAAACTTTTGGACGGTAGTGTAGGTCCATAATCATCAGCCACCACTTACCATTAGTCAGTCTCTAAAGGCAATCAAAATATCAAACTCTTCTAAAAGACACTTCATTATTTATGAATCATTATTTTGCCATAAACCAAATATAGTCTTACCTTAAGAGGTATAGCTTACACGACTGGATTATAAGCTGCTTAACTAACCTTTTGACATTTATCGTAAAACGACAAGACACGAACAAGTATACTCGTAAATTACACGTATTATTATGAAATCTTTTCCATAGTTAGTCTTAAATGTGTATTAAACGAGTATTCGTTTATTGAGTCACGTTTTTACTATAGTACATTTAAAAATATGCAAGTAATGTGTAGCCAGATATGGGGGTAACAGAACTTTAAAATAGAAACTCTTTACAATGTTACTCGTTTGTTTCTAACGATTTCCAGTCTTTATAGCGAAAAATAAAGCGCGTTTATATATTATTTCATAGGAGGATTGAAAAATGTTCGATATGTTGCGAAAAGAAATATATAATATATACAATTGCAATGAAATCCATATTTTTTTTTTATATATATAATACTCAAGTAAATATTAGTAATCTTTTGTTTCTTTTTAAGGACCTTGCGAGAAATACTTACTTGGAATGTAGAACCATACATTCACTGTGTGGTAGCGGCTACGAATACTACCAACGCTTACTTTGCTCGTGGATGTCGTAAAAGACGACTAAGTGCCTTATATCGATCTGGGCCAACACTACCTGATGCCGTTTGGTCAACAATTACATTCCCAAGGAGGATTGACGTCAGGCAGGCGGCCAGACCTAAAACTATTGCCAATAACCTTTGCAATATGTAGGAAAAGGGATAAATATTGCGTCAACCGCAAGTAATTGGGACAAGAGCAGGAGAATGATGAATTTAGAACCATACAAATAACAGACAAACTGGTATGTTAGAATTTTAGAATTAGAACTCATGCAATGATACTTTTTATTTTTTTTTATTTAAAGTAAACATCCCGCGCTACGGTACAAATTTTAGACTTTACAAATATACAAAGGATGCAAGTTTATACCCAAATGCAGAATAATCGTTTGTGGATTCCACAAGAAATTCCTGCATGGCATTGGAACTGTATTTAGTTGTGGTCTTACGTCCTTACGCCAGCTTTGCAATAAATTAGTTTGTGTGCTGTTACCCTAATTATATTTTTTGTATTTATAGATTTCTCTTCTAGAAAGTCAGCAGATGTGTCTATTATATATGCATATTTGTCATAAAAAAATATGTCTAAAAGTTTTAATTATTTATTTTAGGCGCCAATAACTCTTAAATGTAAATATGAGATAAATTTAACAAACTAAATAAAAAGAATCAGCAATCTCACAACAAAAATCAATAATCATAATACAATATTATCGAAATTTTGAATCTATAAAAACTTAACATAGAAACCCCACAGATTATCTAAATGAAGATACAATAAACTTTAAAACATTTTAAAACTGTGAATCCCTAAAAAGCATTTGTGTTAGATAAAAAAAACAATACCCCTGCTATGTTTCTCATAGTTGTGCCATAAGGTTCAATCAATCAATGTCCTTAGGAATAAAAAAAGGTGATCTTGTACGACCCACGTAAAGTTTGGGGGCTCTAAAAACTCTTGACTTGTATATATATTTTTTTTTGTGACCCAACCACGGGAATTGTTTTTAATGGTCTAATAGGGATGTGAGTTTGATTCTATTTCTGTTATGTTATTTATTTTTATTATACTTGACTTTTGGATAGATGTGCAATTCATTGGATTTCAAAATTAGTTTTTTTTTTGCTAAACTATAGTGTTTTATATGCAAGTAATAGCTTAGAACTAATAGTTAGGCATTTCACTTGTATTGAGTCAAAATTTGTTTTTAAACTAAGTATCGTGGCTTGCGTTCACGATTTTTGGTCTCTTCATTTATAAATTTGATTAGTTATACTTCTATTATCAACTTTGTATAATAAATAGCATAGACAAGCGACATTGTCAATTATTCTAGTAGTACTTGAACTCAAGGCAAAGTAAGTTCAATTTTTCAATAAAAATAATAGTTTGTACTTATACTATACATTATTCTCCTACTCTTATCCCAATTACTTGGGGTCGATACAATATGTACTCTTCTTTCATAGTACATATTGTAAAAGTAGTCGGCAATAGTTTTATGACCGGCCGGACGTCAACCCTCCTTGGGAATGTAATTGTTAACCAAACGGCATCAGATGGAGTTGGCCCAGGTTTTTATAAGGCTCTTATGGCCGGTTTCTGAGGTGCTTTTAACTGGAGTTTAAACGTTCGATAGCGTTATCGGTTCAATAACTCGTCGAATTGCGTTTCTGAACACACGATCATACGACAAACTTCAGTTAAGCTTGGTTTAACTTAACTGACCAAAAAGGAGCGTTTATCGAATCGATAAGTATTGTTTGACGTTAGAACTAACCTAAAAACATTTTGTGACTTTTGTTTATTTAAATTTGGAGTTCCACTTTGTACTTACACCTTACGTAATAATAGCTATAATTATAAATACCAAGCAGTTCATCGAAGACTGATACAGAAATTTTGGAGCCTATTGTTAATAAGTGCATATCTCGAAACCAAAGGAATCGCAAAATTGCATTCGAAATGTTAACGGATACCTAAAGAATTCAAAAGTGAGATATTGCTTTAACAAAGGCACTGAGATATATCTTTGTAAAAAACTAAACTCAAACTAACGGTGCACTAGCTCCAGATGCTAATAGTAAATTTACTTCGTCAGTGTTGGAACAAATGTTTATTGCCCCATCTATCTTATTTTTGTCGATAATGCCACCAAATTTTATATATACTTCTCACTTTCAGTAAAATATTTTCTATACTTGTTAGATTCCATTATTAACTTATAATAATTAACAAATATTTAGGTGCAAACAAAATTAAAATACCACCCGCTTTCAAATCTACGCAGACTGCCGCAGACAAACAAAACAAAGTATTTTTTTTTTAATTTAACGTATTGATTTGACAACGTTGTCGCTCGTTTATACAGTTAAAACATTATGAATTGTCTTATTTTATAACTAGAATAATTTCAGTTCACATGTTTACTTTCGAAAATATATGTGTGTTAATTATATTTCGTAATAATGACAATATAAAATAAAAAAAAAATCAATTGTAAACTCGATCTTGTGAAAAGATCCATCTAGCGACAATTTAAGAAACTGGTTATCGGTTTCATAGTTATTTGACAGCACGTTGGGTATTCAGAAACGCAGTGACAGTTATCGGGCGTTTATCTTACGTTTAACTTTATTGAACCAATAGCTATTCATAGTTTAACTGAGAGTCTCAGAAACCGGCCATTAGTGATCTTTTCTGATATCCACGAGCAAAGTAAGGTTGGGTAGCCGCTAACAGCTTGGGAAGATAATAAGTATATTATTGTATAATAATTAATAATCAACAATAATGAATATAAAAATAGACATATCACCTTACCTACTTTACTGTAGAGACGCTAAGTCTCCATTAAGTACAACGTCTATTTAAATCCCAAAACATACGCGCTATATGAAAAATTCTTCGCATTATTTATCAGGCTGTAATCTCATACATTCCTTGAACATTCATCAGAGAGCGTCTCAAATGGAAATTTGGGGGCTAACGTACGCTTAAATTCCCTATAAAATTATGATTACCTTCCTCTTTGACAAACCCCATATTTTTATCATTTAACACTCCCTCCGTTAAAAAAAAAATGAATATTTATAACTGTCGTGGAGTATTTTTATCGTTTCCAAACTTGACAGTTTGTACCTGCGGGAAAGGAGCGAGATGTCGAAAAAAAGCGTCGGTTTCATTAGAGGTATAAATTAGGATGCTCGTGTGGACTCCATACTTCCAAATTTGGATCTGGACTCGAACGTATTTTTCTGAATTATACTTTCAAATCGTCAAATTCTTGCAAACGACTACTGCTTTTGTTTCATCATCATTATACCGACGGCTTCTTGTTTGAATTGTCATCGGCAATCGAAAAGTTAAATCAAAATATCCGATGTCTGGAAGAACGTCTATTTTTTTTCTTTATTTTACTCTGTTAGGTTTCGATCAAGTTGATTTTTGTTATATTTGGAGAGCCTCAAACAATATAAATAAATATTCCAAGTCTTAAATTTTTACTGGCTTTTATGATAACTATTCGCGCATGTACTTCCATTTATCAACTTATAGAGGATGAATATTGGACATAGGCATCCAAAGAGTAGATACTACCATAATTGACAGGTAGATTAGCGAGTCCAGAATACCTACTACATTTTATAAAACAATGAAACGTGACTTCTATAATGCCTCTCATTATAGGTTTTACAAGAGAGGTTTTTGAACGTCACCTATCATTATACAACACTAATATAATAATAGATGATGGGTAAAGACGCAGTCATAATTTGGTTAACATACGTATCTACCCATACTGGCCTAATTGATCAGGCGCTTCGAACGGATATCCACTAGATGTGGGTTTAAGTCAAACGAATGGTAATCATATTTTACAAATCAGTTTTTATAATTATGTATTATAAATAAGTTTTTATAAATAATATAAAATACTAATACCTACATATTAATAATTTGTCTTATATAAATATGTATATTAAAGAAAATGGCACTAGATCCTTACTAATATTATAAATGCGAAAGTAACTCTGTCTGTATGTCGCTCTTTCACGCCGAAACCACTGAACCGATCTAAATGAAATTTAGTACACAGATAGTCTAGAACCTGATAAAGGACATAGGGTATATAATTTTTAATGCAAAAAAAGGCTTGTAAAGGGAGATGAAAAGCTGTAAGGAATTATCGTCATTTTTTAAAGCCAGAAGCTTGAAACTTATTTTTAGGTTATTGTTTAGATATAAATAAATATGACATTAATTATCCTTAAGGGGTAAAATAAAAATAGGGAAAGAAAAACTTTAGGCAAATTAACCTTTTACGTGGTCGAAGCCGCGGGCAGAAGCTAGTTTTTATATATAAGCCCTTGCTTCAAATGATATTTTAAAAAACTGTTTTTTTTTTACAACTATGTAAGTATGCTATCTCTCAAGCTGGATCTAGCTTAACATATTTGCGAAACCATTTTTTTTTATGTAATAAAGTTTTGGTCCACATACTTTTGTCCGTGCTTTTTTATGTTTTGTATTTTAATTATTATATTGATGTTATATAATTCAAGGTTTCTTGAAGTGGCTTTAACACATTTATGATGATTTATATGTATGTATGTATATTGGCGCGTCCTTGATCTTATATGATTGCATGTTCCTTTGGGGTTTTCTACTTTGCGCAATTGCTTAATGTTGATGGTGGATTTAAAGTTATAAATTATTTAAAGCTATAAAGCTATAAATTATTAAATAGGTATAATTTTGTTTTTATTGCTTATGGTAGCATACGAGCGAGCAGTACACCTGATGGTAAGTGCTATTGCCGCCCATGGACCTTTGCAATACCAAGGGTATATATAGCTAGGCCGCTGCCTTCCAATACAACCCAAACCCACCAAGTTAGGCTTCCGGCTCTCTCGCTCACCGAACGAAGCGCAACAATAGATTGCCATTGCTCAGATATCGATCTTCTGCGAGAGTGTGATACTACCCCAGACCCTGTAAACAGAAAACTGTCAACAGCGTGGTCTTATCACTACTAATAAAATAAATTATTATATCTTTTTGATTTTTGATTTCCGTGTGGTGACGGAGTAAGAATACTATTCACCAACCCATATTTTACCCGTGAGTGATCGTACGAGACGACTAAGGGATATAAAACGCATATAACATCTATGCGAGAGAAGGAAATCTCGAAACAAAATCCTATACCAACACGTCTGACCAGCGTGGTATAGTAGGTTAATTTCCCTCCCATTACGGAGGAGGCCCGAGCCCAACAGTGAGACATTTATGGGCTGTGATGATGATGATCTTTTTGATATTAAAACCTCACAATATTTATTTTGTAATTAATATTTAAAGTCCTCATATATTTAATTGAGTTCCTAAAGCCTTTCAGATCTTTTTAAGTGTCAACACTTGATATAGCCAACATTATCACATGGGTAAAGTTTTGAAGAACATGTGTAACCCATCTAGAGTGTAATTTATTATGTTCAAACTTTAGAGGGAGACATCACTAACAGTACTATATATATGATAATGAATTCAACGCGTGAGTCAATAGAACAATGATAGAGTAAGTCGAGTCACGACGTATCAAGGTAAATTTAGAACCGCTTTATTCAATAACAGTATCATTTGGCATGATTTCAATGATATTTATTGTAATATTACTATGCATTATTTCCGTGTGGTGACGGAGTAAGAATACAATTCACCACCCCATATCTTACCCGTGGGTGATCGTAAGAGACGACTAAGGGATATAAAATGAATAAAACATCTATGCGAGAGAAGGAAAACTGGACACAAAACCCTATACCAACACGTCTGACCAGCGTGATATAGTAGGTGGGTTTCCCTCCCATTGTGGAGGAGGCTCGAGCCTAAAAGATGGACGTAAATGAGCTGAGATGATGATGATTACTACTTAGTACTTATGTAAAGTATTTGTACTAAAGGATTCATTATTATCTCAGTTCATATTAGTCTCATATGTGGGTTTGAGCCTTCGCCATAATAAGGGAAAAATTGATTTAATACACTGGACTACTAGTCAGACATGTTGGTATAAGGTTTAATTTTGTTTTTTTTTCTTCTCTTGCCTATGCAAGACATCTATATGTTATATGTATATTATACCTTCGTCGATTCGCGAGGGTAGATCGCTGGGTGGGTCACTGAAGAAAAAGACCGCATTCCAGTGACCTACCCCCACGGCGTCGAGACGTATGTTGTAGGGCGGGTCTACGGGATCGTGCGCCGCTTTGCCTGTCGCTCCAGACGGATTAGCGGGAGTAACGTACCGTAGTCCGCCGCCAAAAAAAATACCTTATTTACCTTTTAGGCACTCACTGGCAAGATAGATAATGATATACTGGTAAAAATCAAAATCATGCAATATTATTATAAAGTACACGTTATTATACTAGTTATTATATAAATTTCAGTAATTTCGATAAAGCAGTTTTGAATGATTTGCGAACAAATTAACCGTTAAATAAAATCTTCTAATAATCATCGTTGTACGTTCAAATTACTATTTTCTTAAATATTTCCATTCTATATATTTAGTCCCTCTACTGTCGCATTATAAGAATAGATAAATAATTATTGTATTAAGTCCAATAGAAGTAGAAGTAATTGTAAAGGAATCAAACCTTGTGGCTTTGCCTGTTCAAATTGTTAATGATATCCAAAGAAAGCTTCTTCTTGGAAAGCTTTAATATGTTATAAATCGAATATTATACGATATTAATTTATAGCAATGGCTTCAGTATTTCCTAATTGTAAATGGATTTTCAGAGTCATTAAGTTAATTATAAATGCCTATTCAAGGAAAACGTTAAACGCTTATTCAATTATTCATTGATGTCTTCAGTTAAAATTTATTCTTGAAATTTATTTAATCGTAAAATCGAGCTAAATGCTCCCATTATAAGTTGATTGCTTTTAAACTGGTTTGAAAATAAAAAATGGCAGATAATGTTAATAAGGTTATGTAAATATTTCCATGTGGTGATGGAGTAAGAATACAATTCACCACCCCATATCTTAACCGTGGGTGATCGTACGAGACGACTAAGGGATATATAACGCATATAATATCTATGCGAGAGGAGGAAATCTCGAAACAATCCCTATACCAACACGTCTGAACAGCGTGGTTTAATAGGTCAATTACCCTTCCATTATGGAGGAGGCACGAGCCCAACAGTGGGACATATATGAGCTGAGATGATGATGAAATATTTTAGTTATTCAGAAATGATACTAATAACCATTCATGAAACAATAGAGAAGGGAAACTAGAAATAAAAATATATACCAATCCGTTTGACTAATGTGGTATACTTGATCATTCAGCCTCCAATTGTAGACGAGCCCCAGCAGGGGGACGCATGATGATTATTATGACACCTTATTTGTCCGTCCGGATGATATCAAGCAGCATTGTCCTGGGAAACATAAATCCCTTTACTGCGATCACCAAACTCGCTAACCAGGCATGGCGATTACAGAAATAACCGTGGAATTGCTTATAATGACAAACGACCAAGCAGCATACTTGATGATAAGTGTTACTGCCACTCATAGATCTTTGCATTACCAGGGAGGACAGGCCGTTACCTACCAACCAAAACCCACCCAGAAAGTTATGCTCATAGCACTCTCGCTGCAACACATTGCCACTGCTTAGATGTCGATATTTTGCGAGAGTGTGATATTACTCCATATGAACCACCTTGAATTGTAGACAGAAAACTGCCATCAGTGAGACCCCACCAATACTAACTATGAAATAAAATTATGAAAATAAAAGTTGTTATATTCACAAATCGAATTATTTGTTTTTTCATATTTTTAACTGTCTTCCATTCACTCACACACATTGTGCTAAGTATATACCTAATCCTTGCACTGTGGGGGGACCTAATAAACATCCAGTTAATGAACATAAATTACACACAGACTTAGAATAACAATATCTTTGTGTGTGTGTGACACTTAGCACGGTAGTTCGATATAACGGTTACGTTTTTTGTCCGTCGCATTTACTATAACTCTATAGTAATCCATTGGATTTTTACTTTATAGAAGATTAGTGGTACGTATATACCTCGTGAAGGATAACTTCATTTAAACAAGTACCATAACTAATATTCTCACATTTCAATGATGACGTGTCTAAAACATAGATTCACTCGGCAGGAACACGTTACCCTATAATTTTATTATCAGCTCATCTTGAGCGCTGAGTTATTTTTTTTGTACACTTTTTACTATCTCACGAGCGTAATTATCTGTTAAAACTTCGACGCAAGTTCTTTTAGAGTTTTTGTCATGATACAGTCATCATTTCATCTCAACTCATATATGTCTCACTGTTAGGCTCGAGCCTCCTCCGTAACAGGAGGCAAATTGACCTAATATCTTTTTTTTTTTGCCTCGCCATGTGGACCATGGATGTGGTCGCGCCCCGGCAAATCGGCCTGGGGCGACAAAAGAGGCGGCGCGCAACCCCTTGAACCCACCCTGTCAACACCTCTTTTCGCCGTGCGAGTGGGCCACCGGTACCCAATCTTTGTCTTCGGTGGCCGGCCCGGCGACCTAATACACCTAACGCTGATCAGACGTGTTGGTATAGTTTCGAGGGTTTAGTTTCGAATTTTCCTTCTCTTGAATAGATGTTATACGCGTTTTATATCCCTTAGTCGCCTCTTACGGTCACCACGGGTAAGATAAGGGGTGGTGAATTGTATTATTACTCCGTCACCACACGGACCAGAAGGCTACTTTACAAGCATACAATTAACGGACACATATTACAACTAGATTTATTAAAACAATTTGGGTATTGCACAAACCATCTTGAGTGGAATCGAACTTAGCGAAACGAAGCTTATAAACATTTCTATTGACACTTAGATGTAGGTAATTATTTTGCTGGGTTCATTATTAGCTGGTGTTATATATCTATATGATATATATGCTTTATCAGTCAACGTCAAAGGTCGAAAGGGTTGAGATGAAGCATGCAGTAATTAAATTTGAAGTTAATTGAAGGCTTGGAGCAGATGAGCAGTGAAATTAATTAAAATTACAACCTGACTAATATAAATGAATAGATTTTAATCATAAATTGCTCAATTATAGGTTGTTGATTCTACCTTGGAGTATCGTTAACCCTTTTTAGGGTTACGAAGGTTAAATGCAAGTTGATTCGTGAAAAGCTAATATTATGATAGTTCTCATTGAATTTGAAAGACTATCCAATTATAAAGATTTTAATGTTGACTGCACAAGATGGCGTAGTGGTTAAAATACCGACATTCTGTGCCAGTGCCGAGGATTTGATTCCCACGCAGGACATTTTTTTGCGCGCTCCATAAAGTGTTGTTCTGAGTCTGGGTGTAATTTGTCTGCGTTAATTGCAAGTTTGTAAAGTTCCCCGCAATACAAGGATTATTACCATAGTGCACATGCTAAAAAAAAAGATGGGATAAAAATATATATCTATCTATAAAAGAGAATGTCTGTGTACATCGCTAAACTCGTAAACTATTTGACTGATCATTATGAAAATTGGTTATATATGTATTTTTTTCACGAAGAATTCAATGTTCACCAAGAAGCACGCAAAATATCATATAGACCTAAATGAGATCTTTCAAAGCGTACTGGTTAGATCTTTATGAAGCACTTGACTTAATTGAACGTATTTGCACCAATGAATTTTACCCGATAGTTGTCGCTTTCGACCTTTCCTTTGATAAGTCACGTTTAATTAAAAGGGTGTTAAAAACACACTTGTTTATAGATTTAATGAACGACACGGGAAATCTCTGGTTCAATTGTTACTTTTGTTTTTTATTAATCAAAAAAAAAAAAACAAAATGTCGCATTTTAAAGTCATTGTTGACTTTATCCGTGTGGTGACGGAGTAGAATACTATTCACTACCCATATCTTACCCGTGAGTGATCGTACGAGACGACTAAGGGATATAAAACGCATATAACATCTATGCGAGAGAAGGAAAACTCGAAACAAAACCCTATATCAACACGTCTGACCAGCGCGGTATAGTAGGTTAATTTTCCTCCCACTCCCGATCAAAACAGTGGGACATTTATGGGGTGTGATGATGATGATGATAATGTTGACTTTCACTATTGGACATAGACCCCCTAAGGGGGAAAAGTACCATAATCGAAATGCTTGGCAGGCAGATTGGTGATCATAGTTATTTTTTTATATATTTTACATTAAACTACCTATTTTCTTAGTCACTCTACAGCCGGTTCTTACAAATGCCACGAAAAACTAAGCTGTGGTCACGGATTACAAGTCTTAACCCATTACTATATATGCTTTTGAAAAAATATATATACACCATTTTAAAATTTGTGACATTAAAGTAATTGGAGTGAGAATATAATTTATTCCACCCCTTCCTTTCATTTACGCAGATGTCGTATAAGACTACCGGATAAAGACTTCGTGAATATTATGCGAGTATTCTTTACATATGCTAAAATAAAGTTGCTTTGCGTTGCGTTCAATAGTAGTAGGCTCATACTGTTGACAGTTCTCTGTCTACAGCCGCGGGCCGGTCCGTCCGGGGTAGTACCACACTCTCGTAGAAGATCGACGTCTGAGTAATGGCAACGTGCTACTGCGCTTTGTTCGGTGACCGAAAGAGCCGGCAGCCCTACTGGATGGGTTTGGGGTTTGTAATGGTAGGCAGCGGCCTAGCTATACCCTTAGTATAGCAAAGATTCATGGTCAGCAGTGACACTTACCATCTGGTGGTCTCCATCCATCTGGTACCACTTATCAGGTGTGCTGCTTGCTCGTTTTCCACCATAAGAAATAAGAAAAAAAAATGCTTCCCGCTGTCTGTACCTACTCTTGCACGTTCTAAAATACACAACTAATTTTGATACGATTTTCATCTATAAACAGAGTAATTCAGTAGTAATTCAATAAATGTAAAAAATAGAGAATATTTTTCTCTAATATATATTAAACCGTGTGGTGACGGAGTAAGAATACAATTCACCACCCCGTTTCTTACCCGTGGGTGAACGTACGAGACGACTAAGGGATATAAAACGCATTAATATCTGTGTGAGAGAAGAAAAACTCGAAACAAAACTCTATACACACACTCAACACGTCTGACCAGCGTGGTATAGTAGGTCAATTACCCTCCTATTTTGGAGGAAGCTCGAGCCCAATAGCGGGACATATATAAGCTGTTGATGATGATTATGATGATGATAATATATTAGAGAAAAATAGAGAATTTAAAAGATTTATAATGTGATGTCATAAAAAATATATTTTTATGTATTTACATTGCAAATAATATATAAATGTAGAAAAACCGCCAATTAGGTGGCCTGACGACATCATGAAGGGCGCAGGTAACTGTTGGATGCAGTTGGTACAGGACCGTTTTGAATGGCATTCTCGTAGGGAGGCCTATGTTCAACCGTGGACGTTTACGGGCTGATGGATGGATGGAGATTGCAAATACAGGCTAAATCCTGCAGGATATATTAAATAAATGCAAGATAAAATTGTATATATTTTAAATAATTCTAAATAAAATTACAATAATATATGTCTATCTTCTAAGAATAATCCGCAGTAATCATATTTACTTTTTGTATATTGTTAAAAAATAATAAGTTGCTTACGAAGCTATTTTCAATAAAATAGGTTTTTTTATCCAATTAAATAGATTAGATATGTGATGCATTTACAATAAATTAAAAATACCCTTTGCAACGTATCATTAAAATGTATATCTTAAAAGTTATCACAGATTTTTTAATGCGGGGTCAGAGTGGCTGAAACCGAAGCGAAGCGAGGGCGGGTCGCTAGTTTCTAATAAAACTATCTTTACGGCTGTAATCGCGTTAGTATTTGATTTTTAATTAGCCAAAGTTTTGAACATTTTACAGTATTCATGGTCATGGGAGGATTAAGACTGATACGGGAGAAAAGCGTATAAAAACAAATTTGCTTTCAAAAGTCATTTGGATTTCACCGCTCGAAAAAAAAACCATATGAATATAGGATTGTAGTATTTCTTTCCATTATTGTGCTGAGTTTTATTTCCAAAAAAAAAAATGACCAACCCTAATTCAATTGTTCATCAAAAAGCACGCAAAATATAATATGGACCTAAATGAGATCTTCCATAGCGTACTTGTTAGGTCTTTATGAAGCACGTGACATAATTGAACGTATTTGCGCGCTTTCGACCTTGCCATTGATAAGGCACGTTCGGCTAAAAGGGTGTTAAAAATTTTTGATCAAAATATGATTGTAATATTGACGTCCATTATTTTTCTTTGTTTTATTTTTATTGATTTTAGTGGTAAATAAACGAGTAGCCTGCCTGATAGTAAATGGCAGTAACCACTCATGGAATTCAGCAATACCGGCGGCAGATACAGATCACTGTCTACCATGAGAAAAGAGCTCTCATTAAACTTAGTTTTAAGAGAATAATATCATAGAGCTCGGAATACGCTGCAGCAGGCTGCTCATTTCAGAACCTGCATGTGCGCGAGAGAATTGAGGTGGGACGATAGGACGTCATTACGTCGTCTTTAACGAATCCCATGCTCGATAGTGGAACTGTTTATACATTATATTGATTCCATTATAAAACAATTTTCTTAATTTAGCCTTAACAAAATCTTTCTTTTCCCTTTTAGAATTGTGGCAACGAAGCTTAAATACATTTATATTTTCTCTTCATTTGGTGGCTTGCCAAATTTTATACCGCAGTCATGTTTTACAATTCGCTAGAAATTCAATTTTATACAATTTCGTAGGTTATAGTGAAATCTCGTTTAGTAACTGACCTACTTTTGTTATTCTTTTACAAAACACATTATTATCATAGTTAATATAATAATTCTTATTTAAATAAAAACCTCTACCATGTATAGTTTGTAATTAAAATAAATAAACTGAGAAAATAATAATATACCATATTATTTTTCTAGTCCTAGACCACACTTTTGACAGTTTTCTATATACAGCTGCGGGCCGTCCGAGGTAGTACTACAATCTCGCAGAAAATTGACGTCTAAGCATTGGCAATATGCTGCTGTACTTCGTTTAGTGAACGAGGAAGCCAGCAGCCCAACTTTCAAGATGTGTTTGGAGATTTTTATTGGTAGGCAGCGGCCTAGATGTACACCTGCTATGGCAAGTTCCATGGGCGGCAATAACACTTACCATTAGGTGTGCTGTTTGCTCATTGACCACCAAGAGCAATAAAAAAACATCATAATTTCAGCTCATATGTGACCCCACTGCTGACCCAACTACAGTCAAACCAGAGTAAGTGAGAAATGAGTAACCTAAAAATCTCCATTAGAGAGAAAATTTTACAGGAATCTTACTCTGTACGTGAGATATTTAAACCGGTATAAGTGACAGTGTCCAACACCAATAGACCAACACGTCTGACCAGCGTGCAGATCACTTTCCCTTCCATTATGGAGGAGACTTCAGCCCAACAGTGGGATATATATGAGATGATAATGATTATTATTATTTAATAAGCAAATAAAATTTGTACGTTGAACGTTAATATTCAAATCAGAATGTCCTAATATATTTTTTTTTTATATTTTTCATTGTACAAATATATCCAATGTATCAAATATATATATTTGTGACCAAATGGAAATAAAATATTAATAAATTTTACGATGAAATTAACACGGTGATATCAAATTCAATTTTATTTAACGTGCTCTGTAATAATTTTGCTTATCCCCTCTGTAACCATACACCGGTATCGAGGGAGTCATATGGACACAAATTCAATATTTTCAATGTCCATATCAATAAAGTGTATTATTAAATTCAACGGTATATTAATCTCGTGTATTTTAGTGGTGCTTATAATGAAAAAGTACACAGCGATGCTCAGGGATGGTTTATTTTCATTTTATTTATTTATAATGCCAGCATAAAAGATCCCTTGCGGTTCCAGAATAAAAATATATACGGTCCCTCGTGGGTATAGTAAAAACTGGTTATTGGTCATCAGGTAAGCGGACAACAGCAGTCTCATGGGCAACGTCAAAATTTTAACAGCAACTGCGATCGCCTGCGTAGGCGTTTAGACATCAGCGTGGTAGTTACGACAAAATATTATATTTTTGCTAATCGTTATTCCGTATTTTCTAACCGGCAATCCGTTCAAACCGTCTGGCAAATAAACCGTTTTTTTTTGTTCTTAAATTAAGTATATAGAACGATTTAAAAACAAATATGAAACCCGACGAATACAGAAATGGTAATATTTAGTTAAACTAGAAGGTCTTCTCGACTCGTGCTATTATGCAAGTTGCTGTCCACACAATATAGTATTTTAAAGTAATGCAGTTAATTATAGTATCATTTATTGTAAAACTACATAATACAAAAATAGTTGTTTTTTGTTTACATAATAACAAACGACACTAAGAAAATTATATCTTCATTGCGGGGAACTTCGCACACATATAATATAACGCACACAAATTATATAACCAAACTCAGAAAAAATAAAGTAAAAGTAATCATAATACCTAATGAGCTAAACAAAATAAAATAAATTTACATTTTCTAGTATTTTATTTTTAATATAGGACATAATTATGTAGAATGTATGTATTACATTTTCTTTGATGGTAGAAAATTGTTAATTTTGAATTGAGTCACTTTTATTCTCACTCTATTTACAATTATAAAGTTGAAATGAAAGGTTTCTTTGTTCAATGCGATGCGATGCATATTATGTCTCTTCCAACGAACGAAACACTCAAAGTT
Source organism: Lymantria monacha (assembly GCA_905163515.2). Taxonomy (NCBI): domain Eukaryota; kingdom Metazoa; phylum Arthropoda; class Insecta; order Lepidoptera; family Erebidae; genus Lymantria; species Lymantria monacha. Next base: position 33,059,720 of record LR991088.1, read on the forward strand.
TGAGTCATGACGAAACAAAATAAAAAATATGCTTAGTCCACTTTTTTAATGTTTCAAATGTGATTTACATTTATTCATCTTCGTTCGTCCCCTTTTTTGTTTGTCTGCTACATTGTTAGCTAAAACAATGGCTTTAGGATTGTATCCGGAATTTATCATTCTAACACCATCGTCGGAAACGCTAGCCGATATGTGATTATAATTTGGAATCATGAAGGGTATCATGGCTGTTTTACTCTATAAACGTTCCTATATGATGTAAGCAATTCTAATATACGTGGAATGAATTATGATCATATAAACATTACGCTTATAAAATGATTAAGGATTTTAACGACATTTGAAAGAAGAAAAATTGTAATGTCATTGCTTAGATGGCGAAATACTTTGAGTATCTACCTCTCGTTTTGAATGTTATAAGTTCGATTTTCATTAGCGACACCTTTTTGTGCCATCCACAAATTAGTTTTCAGAGTCTAGAATTAGTGTCTGCTATTTTTGTTTTTGAATTATTTTATTAGTGCACAAAAAGTCTTTGGAGTTAGGCTGATCGACCGCATTCGCAACGACGGCGTAAGAGAGCGAGTAGGTATGAAAGAGAGTATTGGTGTAAAGATGCGAAAGGGAATGCTCCGATGGTTCGGACATGTGGAAGGAATGCCGAACGAACGTCTGGTTAAGAAGATATACAATGCGAAAGTGGAAGGATGTAGGTACCGGGGGAGACCGAGAAACCTACCTAGACAAGATCGGTCATGTACTGAAGGAAGGTGGAGTCAAGAGTCTCCGAAACCGGCGAGCGTGTATGAAGAGAATTATAAATGTTAAGGAAGCGAGTGAAGTATGCAAGGATAGAGTTCTCTGGCACTCTGTTCTCTCTGCCTACCCTGCAATGGCGTAGTGGTATATATGTATAACAAAAAATATTTCGTAGTGCAATGTATGTTGAGGTGTAAAATATGTAAAATAATTTGGAATTACATATTTTTTAATTAATAAATACAATACATATAGCGCAGGATACTAAGGGAAACTCCTTATATTGTTGAGTCTTCACAGAATTGCACAAGATAACATCCTGCGTGAGAATCGACCCTATGACACGGGCTCGGTAGATAGCTTAATCACTACGCCATCTATGTAGTCAATGTTCGCCTTATCTGCGATTAATTAATTAGAAAAAAATATGTAACGTAGTCTTTACAATACACTCTAACTTAACTCTAAAACCAACAAAATATAATTAATTAATATAAAATTCTCACTTTATACAATTCCGACGTTGAATCTTGGTTATCCTCGTTTTAAAATCACAGAAATATCTGTAACAAAATATAATTACATATTTAATATTGGTTTTTAGCATTATCAATTCAAATCTTTTAAGAGACAAGTACAAAAATATTAAAAAAATAGAGGAAATCGTTTGAAAGGAGATGCAATATAAATATGAATCAGAAGAAAACAAAATGACATTAATAAACGTTAGTAATTTTTATAACAATAAAACTTTCATCATCATCATCACAGCTCATATATGTCTCACTATTGGGTTCGAGCCTTCTCCATAATGGGAGGGAAATTGACCTACTATATATACCACGCTGGTCAGACGTGGTGGTATACGGATTTGTTTCGAGTTTTCCTTCTCTTGCCTATGCAAGTTATATGCATTTTATAGCCCTTAATCGTCCTTATGATCACCCACGGTTAAGATAGAGGCTGGTGAATTGTATTCTTACTCCATTACCACATGGATAATTAAAATTATTGTTATTAATTATTATTTGTATCTCCATTTAATTCACGGAATCTTCCGTAGGGAAGATGCCCGGTCCTTTGGGAGGCTTACATGGGGATATGGATCCAACACGCGAGGCCTTTGGAGAAATTTAATCTAAATATTGGGATGGGACACCTACCGATGACATTCCACGTCTGCACATAACATACGTGGAATGCCAGCAGTAAGTGTAAAACTATTGTGTGATGATGGTATCTAATATATGAATATGGGAGTGGGTGCTTAGTGGACTGGTTCATCTTAAATCTATGAAATTAATTATGATTATTATTAATTTGTTTAAATTCTCAAATACATATGGAAGTACCTTTCGTTTAATGACATGACAAAGCCAATGAAATATGAGATTTGAATCTGACCTAAAAACAGTTTTTTTTTTTAAATAGGATTATGGAAATTTTCAAAGACTTTTATGAATATAAAAAATCTATTAGTAACACCTACACATCACACCTACGTTAGAAATGTATCCTTTAAATTACGATGTGAACTTTCAACCTCTCAATTTCGAGATAGAAAATCTATCTCGAGGCAGCTGTTTAATTAAATTTTCTATTAATACCGCTTAAAATTTACGTTGCAATTGAAAATCATTTATCGAGGCCTTGTTGTATAGGGGTACTATCCCAGAAACCTCCACGCGGTGTACCCTGGGTGCGGGCGGCGGTCCCCAGTTCTTCTGTTGTACTGTCGTCCGTAGCGAATATCTGCGCGATTTCGCTCCTCACTCTACTACAGTCGTAGTAGAGGTTATAGGACGCGAAATATTGGGACGGGCTCAGTCACTCATTCATTTGAGGGCTGGGCAGGCACATGCCACCGCCCACACATCGTAAACCTGATTCTCTGCTTGTCTTAGTTTCAGGAGCGAGGGTCTTGGCTTAACCGCCCGGACCGCGAGGAAGACAACCTCTATAAAGAGTTCGAAGTAACATTCGGACTCGGAAATCACCCAGAATCTTAAGTTCTGGCGTGCGGCGAGAAGATGCATGGCAGATGGGTTGTTCTGTTCTTAGCACGCTCCAGCCAGGGTACCGGCTGCCCCCCTGGTTGGTAAATGTAGGCTTGCCCGGGTAAAGGGATCTCTGCCCGGGTCGACGTAATGTATCTCCCATTCTCGTGGGATTCATAATGGATACGCAAAATTTAAATACTTTAAAAACCGACGGGGATCGTAGTGATCCTCACCCCAAGGCCCGGTCAAGCCGATCAAAAACTGACCAAGACGACGCCTCGTCCTCAGGACTTGAGGCGTCCGCCGAGGGCCCGGCACAAACCGTGGAGGCCCAGAAGAAGAAGAGGAGGTCGCCTCGAAAGTCTCGGGGCAACGGCCTGAGCCACAAAAGGCGGCTGGAGGAGCGGCGAGCGCGCAGGGAGGCTGCCGCCGCTGAAGAGAAGAAGGACGGTAGACTCGCAGCAGAGCCGTCGACGGACGAGAGCGATAGCGATGTCGCAGAGCCGTCCGAAGACGAGGGCGGCGGATCTACCGTCAGAATGGACGAGGGCGGTGATATTCCCGCAGGGCCGTCCAAAAAGGACAGTGGGTCGGCTGGTGAAGGCCCCACTAGGTCGTCGGCGCGTCTAGCAGCAAAGACGCCGCCGGCGACCGCGACTAAGAAGGAGGAGGCCCTCCCCTCGCAGGTGCGAAAGCGCCCCCTGAGTAAGGGAGGCAGCTCGAGCGCCGAAACCGAGGGGAGCGTGGCCAACATGCCTCCACCCAAGATCCAGGCCTCCCGAAGAGGGCGAGGGACCTCGGTCATGGAAAGGGCGGCGGCGGTCGCTGTCCGCGCCGGCGAGGCCACGGATCTGCAGGCCGAAAATGTCCGCCTTAGAGGCGAGATGTCAGGCCTGCGGACCCGAAACCGGAACCTGGGCGACATGCTGGCGGAAATGCGTCGCGCAAACCGCCAGCTGTTGATAGACGTGGCCGACCTCAAGGCGCAGGTGGCGCTGTTTGTGTCACCCGCGCCAGCCGCGCTATCGGCCAGGGCCGGATACTCGGCGGCCGCTGCGGCGCCAAAGCCGCCTCGCGCTGCGGCGCCGACGACGTTGGGTGATGGCGTCAGCGTCACACCCATCCCCGCGGCGAGGAAGACGCCTGCCGCCGCGAAGCGCGCGCCGCCGGCTGACGCTGGCGCGGTCACCGCGGTGAAACTCCCTGTTCCCGTGGTGAGGTTGACGCCTCTCCCCGCGGACCGCTTGCCGCCGGCTAGCGCCCCTGCGGCGCCAAAGCCGCCAGGCGCCGCGGAGCGGGCCCCTGGAGGGGCTCAGCCGACCCCGACGCTGGAGGTGGGAGGCTTGTCGGACGAGGCCCTCGCCAAAATCATCAACGCAGTTGGCAAACTCGTTGATGCGCGTGTGGCCGTTCTGGAGGCAAGACTGCCTCCAGAACCACGTGTCCGGCCGCCCCTAGCCGCGGATAAGCGGCCGCATGTGGCACCAGCCCCCGCCCCGCTGCCTTGTCAGGGTGGCCGCGTGGGGAGCTACGCCGCGGCCGCGGCCGGGCCTAAGCCCAAAGGCCCCGGCCCAGCTCCGAAGGGACCCGCCCTGAGGAGGAAGACGGCTCCGGCTCCTGCCGGACCGCTGAAGTCGCCCGCAACAACACCGCCGGCGACGACCAGCGAGGCCGCGACGAGGCCTTCCGCGTCCGGCACGACTGCCGTACCCGAACAGGGTTGGCAGGTAGCCGAACGCGACAGAAGGAGTCGCGGCCAAAGGAGGAGAGCGGAGGCCAAGCGCGCCGCTGAGGTCCCCGCTCCTCAGGCAGGAGCCGGACGGAAGAAGAGACCGCGCAAGGGGCTCAAGTCGCCGAAGACGGCCGCAGTGGTGATCACTGTGCTGCCCGAGGCGGCCGAGAAGGGCCTCAGCTACGAGGCCGTCTTGAGGAAGGCCCGGCGGGAGCTAGACGTCTCCGATATTGGAGGCGTCGAAGCCAGGACCCGCAAGGCCCGGACGGGGGCTCGAATTCTCGAGTTCCCAGGGGCCGAGGGCGCCAAGACGGCCGACAGCGTGGCCGAGAAGCTGCGAGGTTTATTCGCCGTGGAGGGTGGCATCAAGATCGCCAGGCCCGTCAAGTGCGCCGAAATGCGCATTTCGGGTTTGGACGATTCGGTGACGGTGGAAGACATCCGGGAGGCTATTGCCTCGAAAACCGGGTGTCCCATAGACACCGTCCGGGTCGGTGCCATTCGTCCCGGTCCGGGTGGCGTAGGTGCTGCCTGGGCGCAGTGCCCGGTGGAGTCGGTCAGGCAACTGGCCGGCTCAGGCAGGCTCCTCGTGGGCTGGAGCTCGGCGCGGGTAACCGTGCTTGAGCACCGGCCCGCGAGGTGCTACAAGTGCATGGCGGTCGGACACACTCGACCGACGTGCACTAATTGCTTCGACTGCGGCGGATTGTGTTTCCGCTGCGGTCAGACCGGGCACGTGGCGGCATCTTGCGCCGCCCCGCCCCACTGCCCCGCGTGTGCGGCGGGCAATAAGCCCGCCAAGCACCGCATGGGCTCTGGGGCGTGCAAACCTCCAGCTTCGGCCCCAAAGGCGCGGGGCGGCCCTACGACCACGGCCGCTCCCGCTCCTAGCGCGGTCCGATCGCCCGCTGGCGAGGAGGTCATGGACACAACCCGATAATGGGTACACCAGCCATGCACCTCCTCCTGCAGGCCAACACCAACCACTCCGCCGGAGCGCAGGATCTCCTCCTGCAATCCATGGCGGAGTGGTCGATTGGTGCAGCCGTAGTCGCGGAACCGTACGCCGTGCCTGATCGCCCCAATTGGGTGGTCAGTCGAAACGGTACTGCGGCAATCGTCGTCTCAACGCAGCGGCACTTCCCGTCCTTGTCCCTTTTGGATAGGGGCGAGGAATTTGTCGCGGCGGAGTGGGGAGGGGTCACGCTCTACAGCGTATACCTCTCCCCCACTAGGAGGATGGACGATTTCGGGGCCTCACTCACCACCTTGGAGGCCTCGATACGGCGACTGGCACCGGGCCTCGTCCTGGTTCTGGGGGACTTCAACGCCAAATCCACGGCGTGGGGCTCCCCTATGACGGACGACCGCGGGCGGGCGGTCAACGAGTGGGCGGCTTCACTGGGCCTCTGTGTTCTGAACAGAGGCTCGGTGAACACGTGTGTGCGGCGGCAGGGCGGGTCGATAGTGGACTTGTCGTTCGCTAGCCCCGCTGTCGCGCCACGGGTGAGGGACTGGAGTGTCCTGGAGGAGGCGGAGACCCTGTCGGACCACCGGTACATCCGGATGGAGGTCTCCCCCCGGGAACCCGGTAGGGGTCACAGGGCGGACGGAGCTCCCGCGTTTCCGCGGTGGGCTGTGGGTCGTCTTGACAGGGATCTACTGGCGGAGGCGGCCATTGTCAGTACGTGGCTGTCCTCACCACCCCCAGCAGACGGAGTGGACGCTGAGGCTGTCCGCATTCGCAGTGCGTTAACGCAGATCTGCGATGCGGCCATGCCCAGAGTGCGGCGGCGTCCGCCTCCGAGGCAGGGGGTCTACTGGTGGTCCCCAAGACTGGCGGACCTTCGTGCGGCGTGTATCAGTGCCCGAAGGTCCTACACCCGCAGCCGGCGGCGTCACCGCGACGTCGAGCGGGAGGGCCAGCTGTACGAGGCGTACCGCAGTGCGCGGACTGCCTTTCGGCTGGCCATCCGAGCCGCCAAGGGCGCGAGTTGGCAGGAGATGCTGGACGGTCTCGACCGTGACCCCTGGGGTCGCCCATATCGCGCGGCGCTGAACAAGCTTCGCGCGCGGGCCCCCCCCCTCACCGAGACCCTCCAGCCCGACTTCCTTCGTGGGGTGGTCGAGGAGCTGTTTCCACGGCAGTCGGAACACACGCCCCCGGTCATGGCTCCGCCAGATCAGGACCGGGAGGCCGACGACGACGAGAGTGTTCCGCCCGTGACGGAGTCGGAAGTGGGGGCGGCCGTGGCGAAGATTCGTTCCGCCACCACGGCCCCCGGCCCGGACGGAATTCCAGTCCGGGTGCTGACGTCGCTCCTCGAGCACTTCGAGCCTCGCCTCAGGCAGCTGTTCAACGCCTGTCTGACGTCTGGACGGTTCCCTGAGTGCTGGAAGGAAGGGAGGTTGGTTCTCCTGCCAAAGCCGGGACGGTCCCCGGATTTGCCGTCGGCCTACAGGCCCATCGTGCTCCTCGACGATGTGGGTAAGCTGCTGGAGCGTGTGCTCGCTGCCCGCATCGTCCGACACCTGGAGGAGGTGGGGCCCGATCTGTCGGACGCTCAGTATGGGTTTCGGAGGGGGCGTTCGACCATCGGGGCCCTATTACGCCTGAGGCAGGCGGCCGCGGAGGCCGTCGCCGGGAAGGGAGTGCTGTTGGCGGTGTCGTTGGACATCGCCAACGCATTCAATAGTCTGCCATTCGGCTGCATCAGGGAGGCGCTCCGGTTCCATGGAGTGCCCCTGTACCTCAGGCGGCTGGTGGCAGACTATTTGGAGGGCCGCAGTATCCTATGCGCGGGTCCCGCAGGGGACATTGTGCGGACGCCCATGTCGTGCGGCGTTCCACAGGGGTCGGTTCTGGGGCCGACCCTGTGGGACATCGGGTACGACTGGGCGTTGAGAGGGAGTCTCCCCCCCGGGCTGAGCTTGGTGTGCTACGCTGACGACACGCTCGTCACAGCCCGGGGCAGGACACTCGAAGAGGCGGCGAGCCTGGCCACTCTCGGCACCGAGGAGATGGTCAGGCGGATCGAGGCGCTGGGGCTCAGGGTGGCCCTAAACAAGACGGAGGCCCTACTTTTCCATGGGCCCCGTGTGAGGCTACCCATCGGCGCCTCGATAGTGGTAAACTCCATCCACATCAGCATCCAGGCCCATATGAGGTACTTGGGTCTGGTGCTCGACGGGCGATGGTGGTTCCGGGAGCATTTCCGACAGATTGCTCCCCGGCTTGTCGGCGCGGCGTCCGCCCTTTCTCGTCTCATGCCGAATGTGGGCGGACCCAGTTTTGAGGCCCGACGGCTGTATGCGGGGGTCATCCGCTCGATGGCCATGTACGGCGCACCCGTGTGGGCGAGGGCTCTGAACGCCCAGCTCAGGGCGGTTCTGTGGAGGCCACAGAGAGCCATGGCGGTCAGAGCCATTCGCGGGTACCGCACGGTGTCGACAGAGGCGGCGTGCCTGTTGGCCGGGACACCCCCGTGGGACCTAGAGGCGGAGATGCTCTCCGACCTCTACCGGCGGGTTATCACAGCGCGCGAGGAAGGTGGCTCCCCATCGTTGAGCGAGATAGCCACCTGGCGCGTGGATGCCCGCCGAGACGTCATCGCCCGTTGGGCTACGCGGCTGGAGAGGCCTAGGCACGGTGTGGAGACCGTTGAGGCCCTCCGGCCCGTACTGATAGAGTGGATGGAGCGGCGGCACGGAGTCCTCACCTTTCGGCTGGTGCAGGTATTGACGGGGCACGGGTGTTTCGGGTTGTACCTGCACAGGGTCGTGTATAGGGAGTGGACTCCGGCCTGCCACCACTGCAGGAGTGACGAGGACACGGCGCAACACACGCTGGAGGTGTGTCCGGGATGGGAGCGGCAGCGCCGTGACCTCGTCGCTGTCATCGGTGCCGACCTGACGCTGCCGGCCGTCGCGAGAGCGATGGTCGACAGCATCAGGAACTGGGACGCGGTCGCCGCCTTCTGCGAGGCTGTCATCTCGCAGAAGGAAGCGGCGGAACGGGCAAGGGAGGATTCCCGCGCCCCTGGCCGCCGCCAGCGGCCGGGGCGGCGCAGGCGCGAATACCTGCGCCTGATGCCGCCCTAACCGAGGCTTCGGGTGATCGGACCGGGGAATTGTCCGGTCACCCGACGTGAGGCCACCGCGTGAGGGCGACGCCCCGACGGCGAAATCTGTTGGGGCGTCGACGAGAGGAACCCGCGAGGGTGAACCGCCGGGCGGGCCACCGAAGTTAAAAATCGGGTCCCGGTGACCCGCTCGCACGGCGAAGAGAGAGGAGTTTTACGGTGGGTCTATGGGGTCACGCGCCGCCTTTTCCGTCACCCCGGACCGATTTGGCGGGGCGAGACTAATCCATAGTCCACCAAAAAAAAAAAAAAAAAAAAAGGCCTTGTTGTATATTCATCTCAGCTTATATAGGCCCTACTAATGAACTGGAAATTGACCGACAATTACATGCTGGGCAGACGTGTACCATAAGGTTTTATGAAAGAAAGAAACCTTATACCATAAGGTTTTATTTCAAGTTTACTTTCTCTTGCACAGATCATAGGAGTGTTTTACGAATAGGATAGAGGATGGTGAATTGTATTCTTGCCACCGAAGACAAAGATCGGGTACCGGTGGCCCGCTTGCACGGCAAAGAGAGGAGTCCTTGCACGGTGGGTCTATGGGGTTGCGCACCGTCTCTTCCGTCGCCCCGGACCGATTTGGGGAAGCGCGACCACATCCATAGTCCACCGCAAGGAAAAAAAATGGTGAATTGTATTCTTCCTCATCATTCTCCTGCTCTTATCCCAATTACATGGGTTCTACGTAATATGTACTCGTATATATCTCAAAAGTTATTGGCAATAGCTTTACGACCAAACGCTTGTCTGGCGTCAATCTTTTTGGGAATGTAATTGTTAACCAAATGGGATCAGGTGGAATTGACTCAAGACGTTTTACGATATTCACGAGCAAAGTAAAGGTTGGTAGTATTCGTAGCCGCTACCATACAGCACAATGAATTTATCTTTATCATCACATAAACAGAATTTGGTATATATTACAAAATAAATATAAAAAAAAAACAAGAGTCTATTAAAATAACATTAATACTAAAGATGAAACGAGTCAGTGTCTTTGAAACTACTAAAGTTTATGTAAATATATTATATTTATTTAAAATAACAATCCAGGGGTTGATGCTAAAGTTTCCGTTTGCGACACAACTTTACGATCAGGGACGTCCGCCCATCGCCGGAATGCAGGCGCCACTAGCATTAAACAATCCAATATTGGAATCGTATTCAGCATTAACTAAACATAAAAAAAGAACATATTTAGGTACCGTCACATAAATTATAGAGTAAAGAAGCCGAGCGTTTTCACATATCCTCACTACTAATATTTTATTACTAATTCGTGTCCATTGACTGCCTAATTCTAAATGAAAATTTATTAGACAATATTGTAATTTGATTTTTATTGTGATAAAATGGTTATCGTAAAACTTTCTGTGATCATGTTATGAATTGTATATAAAATATATTTTTTTTTAAATAAACGAAGGCCTTTAAGGCAAAGCTCATGCGGTGCATTCGATGTCTATAACAATAGTTTTACTCCGAAAATGATTTGAAGGACTCTGCATAAATAGAGGTCCCAAAGGACCAGTACAATACTTCGTGTATAATAATAGTTGTAGATTTGAAAGTGATTTGAATATGAATAGGCACCCTCCCGCGCTGGTTCGTAATAACAAATATGAAGTGTTGCTTTTATATTTACCCCTTGTGATTCTAACTTGTAAAGAATTGATTTGGTGCTGTTACAATTTTTTAAGTAATTATATATATGTGTATATTTATAATGGTGTATTTATGTTTTGTTTTGATCTGAGCGACCGTTATTTTGGTATCAATGTGATTGTGACTTCAATTCTATCGCACGGATAATAAACACCAACTTTAAAAGTATGTAATAAAATAATATTTTTTATGTACATATGAAAGAAAAGCTATTGTGACTGATTTTATTGTATAATCAAGAAAAGATTTATAGTTTCCTCATAATTAATAATCGGTGGCAAACGAGTAAGCAGTACAACTGATGGTGTGATGACGGAGTAAGAATACTATTTACCACCCCCTATTTTACCCATGATTGATCGTAAGAGACGACTAAGGGACATAAAACGCATAGGTATAACATCTATGCAAAAAAAAAGGAAAACTAGAAACAAAACTATATATCAAAACGCTTGACTAGCGTGGTATAAGTAGGTCAATTTCCCTTCCATTATGGAGGAGACTCAAGCCCAACAGTGGGACATATATGAGCTGAGATGATGATGATAAGTTAATCTTATTAAATTACGTATGTCATATAAATTATTTAATTTTCCTCGAATAAAGTTTTATGATACTGCTAATTTATAAGAGACCCTGCTTCTAATTCGAAAATAAAATAAGATATATTTTCTTCACAAATAAAAACATCAGCGTAACAAACTTTATATTGCAAGAAAGTGATATTGAAACTATTTCGCTTGGAAATTTTAGTAGAACCGTCACTAGTAGGTCGTAATATGTTCGCCCTCTATTACTTGCCATTTAGATATTACATAGAAAATTATGACTGTATCCTACCTCTGTTTACCGCTTTAGAGGTATAGAAGTATCCATGAAAGAGTTTATAAAAATCTATAATATTAAATGAGTAATTTTTCTATTTCAAGATATTTTGTGTAGGTACCTATATCGCAAACGGCTGGTCAGTTATATTTTTTATATTCAATTAATTATGAATTATATTTAATGTTATACAAAAAAAAATATATAACACTAATTTGTAAAAAAAAAATGAAGCACTAGCAATATTGAAAGTCTCTCAAAAATCGTTCTTTAGTTAATTTAAAAACTATATTTACGTATTATATATTTAAGAAATAGGGCTATCCCACATATACAATATGAGGAGGGTAAAAAATCATTGGATCTAAAAAGGATAAAAGAAATTGTTTTAGTTTTCTTGCTTTAATTTATATTCACAATTCCAGCCAATAAGTTTTGCAATATGTACAATGGAAGAGGAGTACATATTGCAATGATTCCAAGTAATTGAGATAAGAGCAGGAAAATAATGGTAATAATCATGAATTGATATCCATTCATATGAGTGGCTAGCCATCCATCAGACTATAGAACCCTATTAGACATAGTCCTCCCTACAGCAGACAGGAAGGTCATTCTGGTGATTGTTCAGCAGGTTTTTACGATCCCCCTTTTAATTTAAGAAGTGGTAACATTCTGTCATCGAAATTGGCTCATATTTGATATATTTAAAACAAAAAAGGTAAGTGCTGAAGCGAGCCGAACGAACAGCAGACGAAGAAAGTAATTCTAGAGTAAATGGTAGGCTACCCATATTTTTTTTCTCTTTTTTTTTTTTTTGTCGGGCCGACCGCTGACTTCAAGTTCACGCTGCTCCAGTGGTCGGTCCAACGACAAAGGCGAAGTATCACGGGTGGGTTACGGGTGTGCTTGCATACGCCCCTCTGTCGCCCCGGACGGAGCGATGCGAGGATTGCGCCAACCGTAGCCCATTCAAAAAAAAAAATGGCTATCCATTTTTATATGACAATGCTACTGTGTCAGTAGCATTATATAGTGATATATTAATCCTTTAAATAGCTTTTATTTTACACTCTTAAGCTCAACATAAATAACTACAATTAGTTACCCTATATGTATACTCATATCATTGCATATCAACCCTGTTTGTATTGCGAGGGCGTCACCTCCCTTGGACACTGGGCAGATATTGATCGTAGAGTGAATTTTTGCAGTTCGTACCATACCATGTCACATGTGGTTGTTTTCCATATGCAAATTACTGTTTCCCCTTATAAGTATGTTTTTTTATGTCTACGATATTTATTTGCTAAAACTTTTACCGTATCCAGTGAGGTTGACGAAGTTGAAGCAACGTACAAATGGATTTGCTTATATTCTATTTGAATGCTATATTTTGGTGGTTTGAAGAATTGTTCATTTTAATTTATTTACGTGCGTATGCTTATATGAAGTAAAATGTATAATATGTATAAAAATGTAAAAGAGGTTATGATGACATGGAGTAAACAAAAAAATAAACTATTTATTATCCTTACACATTTTTTTTTCTCAAAACGTCTTAGTTTTAGACTTGGGAATCCTCCATTGGGAGGGAAATTAACCTATTATAGTGCATTGGTTAGATGGGTTAGCGTAGTTTTTAATATGTTCCTTGTCAGTGTTATCTGCATATTATATCCATATAACGATGTTATCATCATCATCATCACAGCCCATATATGTCCCACTGTTGGTATCGGGCCTCCGTAATTGGAGGGAAAATGACCTACTATACCATGCTGGCCAGACATGTTGCTATAGGGTTTTGTTTCGAGTTTTCTATCTTTTGCATAGATGTTATATGCGTTTTATATCCATTAGTCGTCTCGTACGATCATCCACGAGTAAGATAGGGGACGGTGAATTCTTACTTCGTCACCTCACTGACAGTATAGTGCTTATATGTAGTAATTAAATTAATATTTCTCTATTATTACGAAATAAGATTACAATTAAGCCCCTATGTCACTCGTGGGTGTCCTAAAAGGCGACTAAGGGATATAATATGCATATGAAAACTATTCAAGAGAAGGGAATCTCATAATAAAATCTATACCAATCCGTGTGACCAACGTGGTATTGAACAATTACCCTCTTTATCGTGGAGGAGACTCGAGTCAAGCAGTAGGATATATATGAGCTGAGACGGTAATGAGGTGGAGTGATCATAGCTGTATGTATAATAGATAAACTAATTTATTATATTTTCATATTTTCTTTCTTCTCAGCCTACATATGTATGCTTTACTGTTAGGCTTGGTAGCATAGGGTATTATTTGTACCCTATGTTACATCGATGTTATCTGCATATATATATAACTTTAGTAGTCTTTTACGACATTCACGGGCACAAAAGAGTGTGGGCCACCGAAGTTAAAAATCAGGTCCCGGTGACCCGCTCGCACGGCGAAGAGAGAGGAGTTTTTACGGTGGGTCTATGGGGTCACGCGCCGCCTTCTCCGTCACCCCGGACCGATTTGGCGGGGCGAGACTAATCCATAGTCCACCAAGAAAAAAAAAAAAAAAAAAAAAAAAAAAAAAAGGGCACAAAAGAGTGTAGTAAATTACTTACTTCTTACTTTGTCGTATAATAAATAAACATATTGGATTCAATTCTTACTTCTTTACTAATATTATAAATGCGAAAGTAACTCTGTCTGTCTGTCGTTCTTTTACGCCAAAACTACTGAACCGATCTAAATGAAATTCGGTACACAGATAGTTTATAGCCTGATAAAGAACATAGGCTACTTTTTAATGCAAAAAAGGACTGTAAAGGGGAATGAAAATTTGTAAGGAAGTATCGTCATTTTTAAAGCCACAAACGTGACTTATTCTTAAACTATTGATTAGATATAAATAAATATGACATTAACATTTTGTAAAAAAAATTACCCTTAAGGGGTAATATAAAAGTAGGGGATGAAAAACTTTAGGAAAGTAACCTTTTACGCGGGCGAAGCCGCAGGCAGAAGCTAGTATAAATATATAGGGCTGGTAATTGTTTTCAAATTTAACAATTCTACAGTATATTTTAATGTTACTGGATTTTATATTCCCGTGGGTACTAAAGTCATTTAACGGTTGGTGGTCTGAAACTTTTACTGATTAACGATGATATATTAACCATAAAACACACAATAATGAGAAAAACAACTGTATAATGCGTTAATTAGGTCCCATATAATTATATAACTGTCTATGATGTGTTATACAAGTATTTTTAATTACATTAAGTCAAGGATCTACGTACATTATAATTGTATGGGAAATGTTACGAATTTGACTTGTCAAACTTCTTTATCTCCAAAGATATAATCACAATTATATATAGTAGTACAATGAAATTTTGTTATATAACTAAAGTAAATATGGACGTAGTGACTTGTATGATAACTGGTTGATAACATAGAGTTTTACCACCCTTTCTTATGGGCAACGTATAACTTGTGTTGTGTGTTATAAGATTATCAGAAAAATAAGCAGCAGAAGGGTTTTTCAGTAACTTAGAACTTCAAGATTTATTAGCACTCACTTGCCAAGTACGGCAAAGAGGAGGGGGATCTATGGGAGCAGGCATGTCCATCGGTTACAATCGATAGCCAAACCTATTTCTATATATCATTCCAGATAATTTTTTTCGTTATTTTTTTTCTGTCCCCGTGGTGACTACGGCTCCAAATTGTAAGAAATTGTCGCGAAAATAATTTAATATGGAGAAACTTTGTAGAATAGCTCATTAATGTAAAGGTGAAAGATGAACACAGAACCTAATGATCAGCAGTAGTATCAATATATCTTCGGATAAAGTAACAGTCTTAAATAAACCTTCATTTTAACACAATTCCTTCAATAAGAAATAAGTAAATTTCTATAATAGGAGAAATTCTTAAACATACAAGCACATTTGACGCTTTACCTGTGCTATTATCTTATAACAAGAATATTAAAACTTTCAAATATAGATATATCTATAACACTTATAAATTATTCAATATCTATTTTCGAATGCAATCAAATCGGTAGTTAGAATATGGTGGAAATGAGATGTCAGGTTGATATCGAATGTCACAATCGGAAGCGTAATAAATTAATCATGTTATCATCCGATAACGCTTTTAGCTTTGGCATTGGTAATATAAATATCGTTATTATTTTGGCGAAAATAACAAGAAAAATTTTGATCTAAAAATAATCTGAGTTCTTTATCTTTAGGAAATTTAAACGATTCTACTTTTTTTTTGCAGTGGACCATGGAAGTGGTCTCGCCCCGCCAAATCGGTCCGGGTTGACGGAAGAGGCAGCGTGTGACCCAATAGACCCACCATGCAAAACTCCTCACTTCGCAGTGCGAGCGGGCCTCCGGTACCCGATCTTTGTCTTCGGTGGCCTACCCAAATGAATTTACCTCGAGATAAACCTGTTTTAAACAAGAAGTTTTTTTTTTGATAATCTACTATATACGAAAAGGCTATCTATACTCCAACATATGTAAAATTTCCTCAAGTGCGCGCACTACATCGGATGCGTCCGATGCCGATCCGTCCTGAGAACAGGGTAACTTTAAAAGTCCTCAGGTTAATATATGTATCTTTTAGGTTTAAAGGTTTAAAATAAATGTGGATATATAATTCAAAGTTGTGCGATAAATTGAGAGTTCTGGAGACTGCTCACCACGTAAGAGTAAGACGACTTTCTTACATCCTATTCGACCTTGATTCTATCTCATATTCTTACCTTTCTTGGGGTTGAAAAAACGTGAGAGTAGAGGGTATTCCTTATTTTCCTCCATTTTAAAACAATTATGGATTAACGCTATGTATTGCCACTTTAATCAATTATTTATGAAATGCTAAATGCGTGTTTATGGAAAAAGTAAATGTCATATTTTGGTGACGTCACTAATAAAAGTACAATAGGAGTACTGTTCTGTAATTTTTTTTTATTGCTGATGGTGGCAAAAGAGCAGATAGCATACCTGATAGCAAGTGTCACTGCCGCCCATGGACCTTTGCAATACTGAAGGTATAACTAGGTCGCTGCCTACTAATACAAACCCCAAACCCACTCGAACGAAGCGCAATAGCACATTGCCATTACTCAGACGTCGATTCTCTGCGAGAGGGTGGTACTACCCCAGACGGACCGGCCCGCGGCTGTAGACAGAGGATTGTCTTCAGCATAGTCCTACCACTATTCCCGAAAGTACTATGTGGTAGCAGCTACGAATACTACCATGCTCGTGGATGTCGTAAAAGACAACTAGGAGCTTTATATCGACCTGAGCCAACTCCATCACGGAGCGTTAAAGTCAGGTAGGCGGTCGGTCGTAAAACTATTGGCAATAACTTTTACAATATATACGGTGGCGGACATTTCTATTATATATACTCTATATTGCGGCGACCCCAATTATTTAGGTCTTATGCCATATATATTATTATAGGTAGGTGCACGAATTTTCACTAGACCACAGCCTGTTCCCAAAAACAAAACAAAAAATGGGGAATAAATTTGAGTCATGCTACAAAATTACTATTTGCACATTATTCAAATAAAAATTTCCATAAACATGTACACTAATTAATTGTCCGTGTGGTGACGGAGTAAGAATACAATTCACCACCCCCTATCTTACCCGTGGGTGATCGTAAGAGACAAGTAAGGGATATAAAACGCATATAACATCTATGCAAGAGAAGGAAAACTCAAACAAAATCCTATACCAACACGTCTGACCAGCGTGGTATAGTAGGTTAATTTCTCTACCATTATGGAGCAGGCCCGACCCCAACAATGACCCATTGTTATATATGGGCTGTGATGATGATGATGATGATGATAATGAATTAATTCCGCCATCATTATCATATTAGCTCATATAGGTCCGTAGAAAAAAATAAATTAAATTATTATTTAATTCAAAATTTTCTCATTTTGTATCCGAACAAAATGAATTGATAAAACCATTTCTGTTGCCGCTGTCTCGTTGGCATCGTTCATGCGGAATGAAATCGAGCAGCTATTGACTGCCGTCAGATGCACAACTTAATTGTTTGTTCATTTGCTGCAACCCTTTTTTGAATTTTTGTTCATTATTCAAGTCTATATACTCTACTTATTTCGTGAACCTGATGGTCTGAAATTTTTAGCTGGAGATGACTTGGTTCCTTTATTTTTATTAACTTTCGTGGCAATTGTTTTAAAAGTATACGTGATGTTAAATAGTAAATGATAATCAGGAATCCTCTGCCTGTCAGGGTTGCAGTGTGGTCGCTATCTAACCATCTTATTTAAGTTGTAAGCCTCAGAGTTGGGCCTTCAACTCTCTCACCTATCGGACTGCCTTCACAACAGTAGAGATATTAACCCACTAAGTCACGGTGGTCTGACGAATAGACGGGTTTTATATCTCTTAATCGTCTTTTGCAATATCCATATATTTTGCAATATAAGATAGAGTTCAGAATTGTATCTTGCAACTTTGCCTGTATCTATTAACTATTGCGTATTGTATCTTCCTTAAGCTATATATATATGGCGTGGTGGTTAAAACGCAGTGCAGTAGTGCCACGTGTCATGGTTTCGATTCCCATACACGACAATACTTTTTCTAAATTATTGTTCCGAGTCTAAGTGTAATTTGTGTCTATTAATTGCATGTTTGTAACCTTATCCACAATATAAGCATTATTGCCTTAATACATGGTATTAGAATTATGAATGTTGAGGAAGCGAGTGAAGTATGCAAGGATTCTTTGGCACTCTGTTCTCTCTGCCTACCCTGCAAGGGATATAGCGTGATGATATGTCTGTATGTACATGGTATTTTTTATTTTAATAGTGAACGGACCGATGATAAGATGCCGGCCTCACAAGGGCGACGCCCCACCAGCACTGTTCTTTGTTGCCGGAGCGTCGAAATGCTGATACCCGAAATCGTAATTTGCCGGGCCGGCCATTAATGTCAAGGAATTGGTAGCAGTTGTCAGAACAATAGTGATGGAGAAGGAACACAGTGGGTCCTGGAGCCGCATCCCGCCTTTCTGTCGCCCTGGATGGAACGGGCAGGGTATGTCTAGACTATAGTCTGCCAGAAAAAAGGCTGTTATATTAATAAAAAGAAATCTTATTCCATCACTACATGGAAGTCAAGAATTGTTTATTAAGCGCATTAAAGTTTCAATAACCAGGAACATTGTATCTCGTAAATTGGAGCATTGCTGACACGCTACGTGACATATGACACGCTGCTGATTGCCGACGTGACGACGACGTGGCGAACTAACAAACTGGGTGCACGCCGCATATAATATTTTGTTTAGATGTTAATCTTGTTATGGTGTGTTGGAAGAATGTTTTATGAATGCTTCACACGTGATGTTAACATTTGAATATATTATCTAAAGATATATCCGATAATATCTGAAGATAGAATTGCCTTATATATCTGCATTAGTGTTGCCAAAATACAAGATTCTTGCGAGTTTCGCAAGTCTTGCAATTCCCGCTGTTAGAATAACATTTAGTCACTTGTTTTGATAGAAATGAAAATTCCAACTAAATTATTGAAATTTCATTCATCTATTGGTACCAAAACCAATCAATAATTAGGTACATAACACTTAACGGGAATGGTACTATAATCACACTTATCTATCATGAGATTGTTTAAAATAACATCAAATTGTTTCCTCATGTACTGGTATTAAGAATACAAAATGTTGACAATCCTTTCTTTGGCAAAGGAATCGTAAAATGCTGTCTAAGGGAGCACTGCAAGACTCTTGCCGCGAGTCTCGGTCTTGCATTTGGGCAGCACTAATCTCCGTATGTTGATGGAGTAGAATCTCTTCTCTCTCTTTCTCACTGTATTAAATTATCCTATCAAAGTCCAATATTTTCTTATAGATTATCATGAACGTGTACAGAAATACAAATAGACATCAAAAAAAGATCTTTTTATCTTCTCTTAATGTTTTTTTTTTCGCTACCACTCATTTTTGTGATAAATTTATTAGCGAATGATTTTTACTGCTATATTATATACCTATATAGCAGAATATCTATGTTTAAGACTTCGTTGTTTTAATATATACTTCCTTACTCAAATTTCTATTCTTCGAGAATAGTAAGTTTAATTGGGCAAAAGTTACTTTACAGCTTTTTAAATAGCATATGTGAAATATCAAAAGGATAGGTGCAGTAACTAAGGAGTAATATTGTGATAAACAACAAACTCTCCTTTTTTTATTAAACAGTTTAACGTTATCTGCACTAAGAAAATAATCTATGGTGAATATTATATACAATATAATTAATGAAACAAAAATACACAAAACTCATAGCAAAAATTTATCGATTGCATAATATATTATCCTGCGTGGGTAGTGAACTCACGATACCTGACGCTGTAGGTCAATAGCTTAAACAATACTTAAATAATTATCGATTGCATAATATATTATCCTGCGTGGGTATTGAACTCACGATACCTGACGCTGTAGGTCAATATCTTAAACAATACTTAAATAATTATCGATTGCATAATATATTATCATGCGTGGGCATTGAACTCACGATACCTGACGCTGTAGGTCAATAGCTTAAACAATACTTAAATAAAAATTTATCGATTGCATAATATATTATCCTGTGTGGGTAGTGAACTCACGATACCTGACGCTGTAGGTCAATAGCTTAAACAATACTTAAATAATTATCGATTGCATAATATATTATCCTGCGTGGGTATTGAACTCACGATACCTGACGCTGTAGGTCAATATCTTAAACAATACTTAAATAATTATCGATTGCATAATATATTATCCTGCGTGGGCATTGAACTCACGATACCTGACGCTGTAGGTCAATATCTAAAACAATACTTAAATAAAAAATTATTGATTGCATAATATATTATCCTGCGTGGGTAGTGAACTCACGATACCTGACGCTGTAGGTCAATATCTTAAACAATACTTATACAAAAATTTATCGATTGTATAATATATTATCCTACGTGGGTATTGAACTCACGATACCTGACGCTGTAGGTCAATATCTTAAACAATACTTAAATAAAAATTTATCGATTGTATAATATATTATCCTGCGTGGGTAGTGAACTCACGATACCTGACGCTGTAGGTCAATATCTTAAACAATACTTAAATAAAAATTTATCGATTGCATAATATATTATCCTGCGTGGGTATTGAACTCACGATACCTGACGCTGTAGGTCAATATCTTAAACAATACTTAAATAATTTACGATTGCATAATATATTATCCTGCGTGGGCATTGAACTCACAATACCTGACGCTGTAGGTCAATATCTTAAACAATACTTAAATAAAAATTTATCGATTGCATAATATATTATCCTGCGTGGGTAGTGAACTCACGATACCTGACGCTGTAGGTCAATATCTTAAACAATACTTAAATAAAAATTTATCGATTGCATAATATATTATCCTGCGTGGGTAGTGAACTCACGATACCTGACGCTGTAAGTCAATATCTTAAACAATACTTAAATAAAAATTTATCGATTGCATAATATATTATCCTGCGTGGGTATTGAACTCACAATACCTGACGCTGTAGGTCAATATCTTAAACAATACTTAAATAAAAATTTATCGATTGTATAATATATTATCCTGCTGGGTAGTGAACTCACGATACTTGACGCTGTAGGTCAATATCTTAAACAATACTTAAATAATTATCGATTGCATAATATATTATCCTGCGTGGGTATTGAACTCACGATACCTGACGCTGTAGGTCAATATCTTAAACAATACTTAAATAATTATCGATTGCATAATATATTATCCTGCGTGGGCATTGAACTCACAATACCTGAGGCTGTAGGGCAATATCTTAAACAGTACTTAAATAAAAATGAATCGATTGCATAATATATTATCCTACGTGGGTAGTGAACTCACGATACCTGACGCTATAGGTCAATATCTTAAACAATACTTAAATAAAAATTTATCGATTGCTTGATATATTATTCTGCATCGGTACTGAACTCACGATACCTGACGCTGTAGGTCAATATCTTAAACAATACTTAAATAAAAATTTATCGATTGTATAATATATTATCCTGCTGGGTAGTGAACTCACGATACTTGACGCTGTAGGTCAATATCTTAAACAATACTTAAATAATTATCGATTGCATAATATATTATCCTGCGTGGGTATTGAACTCACGATACCTGACGCTGTAGGTCAATATCTTAAACAATACTTAAATAATTATCGATTGCATAATATATTATCCTGCGTGGGCATTGAACTCACGATACCTGACGCTGTAGGTCAATATCTTAAACAATACTTAAATAAAAATTTATCGATTGCATAATATATTATCCTGCGTGGGTAGTGAACTCACGATACCTGACGCTGTAAGTCAATATCTTAAACAATACTTAAATAAAAATTTATCGATTGCTTGATATATTATTCTGCATCGGTATTGAACTCACGATACCTGACGCTGTAGGTCAATATCTTAAACAATACTTAAATAAAAATTTATCGATTGCATAATATATTATCCTGCGTGGGTATTGAACTCACGATACCTGACGCTGTAGGTCAATATCTTAAACAATACTTAAATAAAAATTTATCGATTGCATAATATATTATCCTGCGTGGGTAGTGAACTCACGATACCTGACGCTGTAAGTCAATATCTTAAACAATACTTAAATAAAAATTTATCGATTGCTTGATATATTATTCTGCATCGGTATTGAACTCACGATACCTGACGCTGTAGGTCAATATCTTAAACAATACTTAAATAAAAAATTATCGATTGCATAATATATTATCCTGCGTGGGTATTGAACTCACGATACCTGACGCTGTAGGTCAATATCTTAAACAATACTTAAATAAAAATTTATCGATTGTATAATATATTATCCTGCGTGGGTAGTGAACTCACGATACCTGACGCTGTAGGTCAATATCTTAAACAATACTTAAATAAAAATTTATCGATTGCATAATATATTATCCTGCGTGGGTATTGAACTCACGATACCTGACGCTGTAGATCAATATCATTATCACTACTTAGTCAGGATAATACTAAATATCAAAATATAATTAAATTTATGCGTAAATATAATCATACGTAATGTCACAATGGTTATGATCAAGCCAACACCGACGTCTTAAAATAATATTCAAAGCACGGATTTCATATATTACCGAGAGCTTTATAATTCATATAAATTCTCAGACATGCGAGCTACCTCAATTTCCTTCACCATTAAAATAACCGATAATTAACAATTAAATATGCATGTGGCTGCAATGAGTTTGAGGTGCGGGATGTCTCGACTTTGAGACTTCAGTGTGAGACTTCACTTTGGTGATATATTGAATACTCATATATATGTAAATATATATATATATGTATATAAGCTGTGTAGTAGTGGCTACGAAAACTACCAGCCCTTACTTTGCTCGTGGATGTCGTAAAAGACGACTAAGCACCTTATAACGATATTTTTTTTTTGTTTGCGCTGTGGAAATGCTTATACGCACTATCCCCCGCCAGTGACAGACGGGGGGTGTGTGGGACTCGCCGGCCATAGATGTTGGCGGCCGGAATACCCACTAAAACCAGCATCGACGCCCAGTGCCTGTCGCTGTCAAGCATCTTGTTGATGACGGTCGACAACGACAGAACCGCTCCAATGACCGCCGACAGGTCGTGGCGCTGAGGCCCCCAGGTGAGACATACCTCCAGGGTGTGACGCGCGTCATCGATTTGCGCGCCACACTCATGGCATCCAGGGGCCTCTTCACGTCCAATTCGGTGCAGGTACTTACCGAAGACCCCGGGTCCGGTAAGTACCTGCGTCAGCCTGAAGGACAGGTTACCGTGCCTTCGTGTCGTCCAGCAGTGAAGGTGGGGCCCTACCGCCTCAACGGTCCCCCGTCCTGCTACGGGGAACTCTAGTTCCTTCCTCCATCGCCGGACTACTGCCCTTCGAGCCGCTTCTTTCGCCCTGCTCAGTGCCCTCGTGATGACGCGTTCACCATTTGCCCGCGCCGCAGCGCAGAACTGGTAGGCTTCCGCCTGAGCTCTAGCTTGAAGTGACCAGGGCGGATCGCCCGCCAACAATGTAGCTGCAGTTCAGGACACCGTACGGTACCCCCGTATTGTCTTCACCGCCATGGCCCTCTGTGCCTTGCGTAGTAAGGCTTTATTAGAGGCGGTAAGTGACTGCGACCAGATCGGGGCACCATACGGCGCCATAGACCGCAAGATACCGGCATAAAGCCGCCGGCAGGACGATCCGTGACCTCCAGTATTGGGCAGAAGCCTACCCAGCGCCGCGGCCGACTTTGAAAGCCTAGGGACGAGCTGGGCAAAATGCGGCCCAAAATTCAACTTACTGTCCAGGTGCAGACCCAGGTAGTTCATCCGGGTCTGCACCGGTACGGCAACCCCAGACACAATGAGTTGTGCCCCTTGGGGAAAACCTTGGCTGGGACCATAAAATAGGAGGGCCTCTGTCTTCTCCAATGAGACCCTCAGGCCCAACTTGCCAATCCGGTCAACAACGAGCGCTACTCCGACTCTTGTCAGTCGGGCGGCATTGCGGAAGTCAGCCCCCCTCACCGTGATGAGGGTGTCATCTGCGTAACAAATAATCCCCATCCTGGAGAGAAGCTGGCCCTGCAAAATCCAATCAAATCCGACGTTCCACAAAGTCGGACCAAGGACCGAACCATGTGGAACGCCGCATTCTACCCTATGACGATGCAAGCGCCCGTCGTCTCCCTCCCAGAGCACGTGCCTTCCTCGAGGTACGCCTCCATCAGACTCCGGAGATACAGAGGAACCCCATGATATCGGAGCGCCTCCTTTAGAGTCTCGTGTGGGAGACTATTGAAGGCGTTTTTAATATCAAGCGAGATTGCCAGGACTACATCTTTTTTTGCCACCGCTTCGGTGGCCAGGGTCTTCAGGGCGGCCAAAGCGTCGGCCGCACCTGAACCCGAACTGATTTTCCGGCTGTCCCGGCCCGATAACCTTATAACAACCTGGGCCAACTCCATCTGATGCTGTTTGGTCAACAATTACATTCCCAAGGAGGGTTGACGTCTGGCAGGGCCGGTCATAAAACTATTACCAATAACTTATACAATATGTACTATGAAAGAAGAGTACATATTGTATTGACCCCCAGTAATTGGAATAACAGTAGGAGAATAAGGAGGTTACTAGTATATGAATGAATAGATTTAATTCTATTGTATTCGTCGAACGGGCAAAGATCAAGAAGCGCAACTGATGGTAAGTGTTATAGCCGTCCATGGACTTTTGCAATACCAAGGATATAATTAGGCCACTACCTACCAACTAAAACTCACCTAAGTTGGACTGCCAGCGCTTTTGCTTACCTAACAAAGCCTAATAACACATTGCCACTACTCAACCGTAGATTTTCTGGTAGAGGGTGTTACTATCCCGAAGGGATCGCCTTGTAGCAGAAACCTGTCATCAGTGTGGCACTGTCACTATTAATTTACCACCAAAGGTAATAAAAAAATCACTGCCAGTGTGAACAAAGCTCTTACTTAATAATGGGAGGTATCATCATCTTCATCATCATCACAGCCCATAAATGTCCCACTGTTGGGCTCGGGCTTCCTCCGCAATGGGAGGGAAATTAACCTACTATACCGCGCTGGTCAGACGTGTTGGTATAGGGTTTTGTTTCGAGTTTTCCTTCTCTCGCATAAATGTTATATGCGTTTTTTATCGCTTAGTCGTCTCGTACGATCACCCACGGGTAAGATATGGGGTGGTGAAAAGTATTCTTACTCCGTCACCACTCGGAGGTATGTAAGCTATAAAAAAGTATATTTTTATGTCTATATATTATGTAATTCCTCATGAGGATATCGCGTGATTGATATGTTCCGATATTAAACAATACTTAGAATACAATGTTGACAGTTCGCACTAAAGTTTATCGTAACAATATGAATAATAGCGTGAATAATATGAGGTAATTAGCCTCTTGTATTATTGTGTTCCGTAAATAAGTCACAACATACATTTTATTTAATATATTTATATTTTCCGTGCGGTGACGGAGTAAGAATACGAGAGGAGGAATAAGAATACATATAGTAGGGGGTGGTGAATTGTATTCTTACTCCTAACTACATGGAAAATATTATACCCCTAATGATCTATTAAGACCCCTACGGCCAAGAAAGGAAGTGGTGGAATTTTACTTTATCAACACAGAAAAAAACTAAAAGCCTTTTTAGAAGAATAGATTTACTGTTGACAGTTTTCTGTTTACAGCCGCGGGCCAGTCCGTCCAGGTTAGTACCACCCTCTCGAAGAAAATCGATATCTGAGCAGCAGCAATGTATTGTTACGCTTCGTTCGGTGAGCGAGAGATCCTACATTCTGGGTGTAAGTACCAATAGTATTGCAAAGATCAATGGGTGGCAGTAATACATATTATCAGGTGTACAGCTTACTCGTTTGCCTGATTACATACATACATATCATCACACCATATCCCTTGCAGGGTAGGCAGAGAGAACAGAGTGCCAGAGAACTCTATCCTTGCATACTTCACTCGCTTCTTCAACATTTATAATTATCTTCATACACGCTCGCCGGTTTCGGAAACTCTTAACTCCACCTTCCTTCAGTACGTTACCAATCTGGTCTAGGTAGATTAGTCTCGGTCTTCTCCGGTACCTATATCCTTTTTGTCTGATTCTATGATTTAAACTTAAATAAATTTCATGATTTATACACACAGCAATATATTCCCTCAGCAAACATAGATTGAGGTTAATTACACTGATAAAACCATGAAATTAACGTGTAATCTATTGCATTTATAAAACTCGGTTCACACTAGATTGAGCCGATAATAGAAGGTGCAAACAAGCCAATATTGGCACCCCAATCTGGGTAATATTATTGAAGTTTCAGTTTACGATAACATATCAGAAGTGTGACGGAGTGTTGTATTTTGGTATTGCTAATTTATGCCACTGTTTGCGAATTCCGTTTCAATTTGATAAGTAGATATATAGTATATGTTTGATGATGGTAACATTGTAATTATTTCCATATATTATTACTGAAAAGTGTTTTTTTAAATCTCTCTTAATATCGAACATAATGATTTGATAAAATAATTTGGAGATTACTTTCTTCTGTAATAACGAGTAAGAAGATTTTTGGCTGCACACATATTGTAGTGCTACTGATCTATCGTTCCAAATGTCGTGTCGTGATTGATTTCCACGCAGAACAATAATTTGTCTGATCAAAAAAATATTGTTCTGGGTCTGGTTCCAACGGCCGCATCCAAGCACGACTCGCTATGTCGCCAGACTTACTGTGTTGCCATGCTTGCGTTCGGTATTTGCCGTAATTCTCCGACAAACATAAAATGAATATCTTGTATAAATAAAATATTATACACAAAAAATATTTGAAGTTAATATAAATCTTCTCGTGTCAATTTTGACATTAAATAAGCAAAGATACCCCTGATATTTTTTATTGAAACAACATTTTTTATTTAAGTTACTTATGCAAATATGATAGCGGCTTTTCAATGATTCAAACATTACATTATATTATTTGTTTGCACATATGACGGAGTGGTTAAGATACCGTGGCAATAACATGTGTTCAATTCTCACGCAAATCAATACTTTTTGTGATTCACAAATTTTTATTCTGAGCTTCCATGTAATTTGTTAATAGCTTTCGTGTAATGATGGAGTAAGACTACTAGTTACCACCTCCTATTTTGCAGGAGACGGAAAACTCCAAATAAAACCCTGTACCAACCCGTCTCACTAACGTGATATATTAGATTAATTTCCACCTATTGGTGGAGGAAGGTTTGAAAATGGTAGGACCAAACTGTTGACAATTTCATGTATACAGCCAAGAGCCGATCCGTCCGGAGTAGTACCACACTCTCGCAGAAGATCGACGTCTGAGTAATAGCAATGTGCTATTGCGCTTCATTCGATAAGCGAGAGAGCCGGCAGCTCAACTGTATTGGTTTGCAGCAACCTAGCTGTACCCTTGGTATAGCGTCCGGGGCGACGGAAGAGGCGACGCGCAACCCCATAGACCTACCCTGCAAGCACCTCTCTTCGCCGTGCGAGCGGGCCACCGGTACCTGATCTTTGTCATCGGTGGCCATAGAATAACACCTAGTTATAGAATAAAATTGGTGAATCACAAAAAAAAAATAAGTATCTACTGTGTGGGAACCGAGTCTGCAATTTAAAACACTGCCCCGGAATATGTATCATTATTTCCCAATATAAGTAAAATATGACTGAATTGAAATACAAAACTATTAAGATTCTCCACCGCTATTGTTTCTGCTATTTAATTAATTGAAGGACATTTTTCATTTGTTGATTATAACTGTTAGTGAACGCACCTTGGGGTGTAAAAATCATGCACGTGGCACAAGCGATTGTAATGCTGTCCGCGAGGGTTGTATGTTTTTGTTGTATTGTTTCGAATAAAAATGAGTATT
This sequence comes from Lymantria monacha, assembly GCA_905163515.2. Lineage (NCBI taxonomy): Eukaryota > Metazoa > Arthropoda > Insecta > Lepidoptera > Erebidae > Lymantria > Lymantria monacha. The sequence continues at coordinate 33,087,505 of LR991088.1, forward strand.
GAAGATAAAAGGTGACGATTGTTTTTGAATTTCTATATTTCAGGAGGGTTAGATATTTTTTTTTTTATATTGTATGGTCAGCAAATTCCTTGTTATATTGTTTTATACATGTGAATGGATTGTGTATGATTTGAAACTAATATTCGTTATATTTTGTTGAAGACTGAAATTAATTAATTTTCTCAAACGTGCTTGGAAATAAAAAGATAAATCGAAATTGCTGTACTGACCATACACGCGAGCAGCAGCCGTCAAAAAATGTCAAGAAAATGCATATCTGTCGTGTTTTAGCGGGCAAATAAATATAGATACAAGTAAATTCATATCTATCGTATATTTTAAAAATGAAACGATATGTTACTCTAAAACATGACCAAATATGCAACTTATCGCAGTTTTATTTAAAATTCGAACTGGTTTGAATAAGAAACTTGTTTAATAATGAAAAAAAAACAAATTAACCCTTTGGCGCGTGAAAATGTTCTACGTTGTTCGTCATGTATACAGTTTTACTTAGATTTAATTGATGCGCATTATTTGTAAAAAGTACTATACAAACCTTGGCTGCGACTAGGAATTGATGGACTTACGTATGTGCGTATTTACACGTTCGACCATCAATCCCTCTTTTGCTAGTCGCTGCAGTAATGTACTATCACTGATATAGTATATGAATATATTTATCGTGAAATATGACTTATATTGGACAATATATATTCTAGAGAAATTTAGATTTTCGAAATATTAAGTAAGATAAATTTTACAGCAGTATACCGAAGCGTTTGTACGTAGTTAGGTAGTACCTATAGTCTGTATAAATAATAACTTGATCCATCGATACGTATAAGGCTGTGGACTTTACGCATATAAAAGCGATTTAATTTGTATAATAGTAATTTAGGTTCTGTTATTTTGACTGGTTTGTGTTTTTGTGGCTTGTGGTGCTTTTCATGCTTGTTGAAAGGTGTATATATATGGTACCTATATATGAATCAGGTGGCCCCCTTTTATTGCATGTTGGTTGTGAGGAGTAAGCTTCGCTCATAGTTAATACCGCTCGTGGAATTTGGTCCTGCCATAATGATTTTCATTTTCCTGGTTAGCGAATGGATGGTGATATACATAACAATTTGTATTATATTTATATATATTTTTATTATTATTTATTATATAAAAACAAGTGGATTTAAAAATATACAATAGGCACGCTTTTTTTTGCGGTGGTTTACGGTCGGCGGCTCCTCGCACCATTCCATCCGGGGCGACAGAGGGCCGTAAGCATTTACATTATATGCAATATACTACAGTACGTGAACAAATTAAAAAAAAAAACATAAATATTACTTTGGCTTCTGTTTCTCTAATAAAGATCTCCGCGTACGCGTAAGCCTTATAAGGGCACTTACATATTATCAAATACATATTCTTTTTAAATTAATTGAATTTTTTAAATTAAATATTTTAATGAAAATTTACATGTTTAATATGTGTCAGCTCCATATTTTAGTATTTCTTCAATATTCATAATATATGTATATATGCCTACTATAATTTTATTATATGTATTAATCATTCGAGATATGTATTAGACATATGTAAGTTATGTGAGTGATGTATCACACGTAATATTACCCGACCGTGTACTGACCCATTACACATTACGCGGCTAAATATCACATGACATTAAACATCACACATCACATTAAACATGACGCGAACACCCGTGTACTGTTCTGCATTTCTGCAATGTTCGGTGTCTGGCAATTCAATATTTATTTTGAGCTTTATTTTCAGAACGTTGAGGCTTATATTTCTTTACGCCGCCCGCCGTATGTATAGAGCGCTATCGCATTACGCATCACACATGACATGCAATGTCATGTGTGATGTTTGAAGTGATGATAAAATGTAATATTACTCGGCACGAAATGTAATGCCATATAAAATCACTTCGCGAAGTACTGTTCCGCGCATGTCTAATATGTATGTATATACAGTACCAATGGATTCAAATATTAAGTGAACTAAAATACAAAATAAAACTATTTTTACGGGTTTTATCGGGTTTATATTAGATTTTTAATATTGCGACGTTTCTAAGCGTTAATTTTTGAATTCCTGATGCTTTTGTATTGGCAATGATTTATATCAAAAAGGTGGGTAAAAGTTTAAAAATTTATTCTGTAGCGGATAGATATGATGATCATCTGAGCTCGTATATGTCCCACAGTTGGGCTCGAGCCTCCTGTGTAATGGGAGGGAAATTGATCGACTATACCATACTGTTCAGACGTGTTGGTATAGGGCTTTGTTTCAAGTTTTCCTTTTCTTGAATTGATGTTATACGCATTTTATATCCCTTAGTCGTCTCTTACGATTACCCATGGGTAAGATAGGGGGTCGTGAATTGTATTTTTACTCTATACAAACGGATAGTAGAGCGGGTAGATATGAATAAATCTCAGTAATAACTATAATTTTTTAAACGTGAAGCACCTTAATCTTTCCATAACCATCATTCTCTTGCTCTTATCCCAACGAAGAAGAGGACATATTGTCCATATATATTGTCTTTTTCCATACAGCCCTATCAAACGTCATATCTGTAGTCACTCCCTGTTTATCCATATCACGCATTACGCAGTCCATCCATCTTTTCTTTGTCCTTCCATGAACATGATGAAAATTTTAGTCCTTTCATGACTATGAACGCAATAAAGTGTTCGAAACATCGGTAAATTAAAAGTCAAATATAAACGCGATGGAATACGTAAAAATAGATTTATTTCAAATCGCGTAAATATCAAAAATTGTTAAGGAAACTACTGAGCTTCATATTTAGTGTTTATTTATATGTACAGATTAAGTAGTAGATATAAGAACAACCTCCTTCTCACGCCATTTGATACATAATCACAACTATTGTATTCTTAACAATACAATATACATTGCTTACTCATCAATCAATTATGTATAATCTATTATCCGTATCAATTATCATTGTTTTTGTTCCGTTGTATTCGCATTGGGAATCATTTCTTGTCTATCTAAGCAATGCTGTTACTTTCATATTATTATAGTTTGCTTAACGATTATATTGCTACTTTGTTAAATAGAAAGTAATATTGTCATCACTATCATCTGATCGGGTTGAGAGCCCTCAGCATTCACCCATAGTCCGCGTAAAGCTGTCAAAGACGAGTGGGAGGAGTGTGGAACTCACCGGTCATATGGGACCCGACCGGAATACCCACTAAAACTACAGCGGCACCTTCCGCGCTTTTACGGGGAGCCGGAGAGATCGTCTACTGACATTCGATACCCGGCACCTCCACGCTTGGCCTTCTGGCCACGTCCTATCGTCGTAAGCGCCTCACAAAAGGAGGCCATCGACGACCAGCACCTGTCGCTGTCAAGCATCTTCGAGATGATGGTCGACAACGACAGGGCTCTCCCAACGACCGCCGATAAGATGTAGCGCTGGGGCCCCCAGGCAGGGCATACCTCGGGGTACTATCCCAGAAACCTCCACGCGGTGTACCCTGGGTGCGGGCGGCGGTCCCCAGTTCTTCTGTTGTACTGTCGTCCGTAGCGAATATCTGCGCGATTTCGCTCCTTACTCTACTACAGTCGTAGTAGAGGGTATAGGACGCGAAATATTGGGACGGGCTCAGTCACTCATTCATTTGAGGGCTGGGCAGGCACATGCCACCGCCCACACATCGTAAACCTGGTATCTTGCTTCAAGACACGTTGTCTTGAGGCGTAGTATCAGGAGCGAGGGTCTTGGCTTAACCGCCCGGACCGCGAGGAAGACAACCTCTATAAAGAGTTCGAAGTAACATTCGAACTCGGAAATCACCCAGAATCTTAAGTTCTGGCGTGCGGCGAGAAGATGCATGGCAGATGGGTTGTTCTGTCGTTAGCACGCTCCAGCCAGGGTACCGGCTGACCCCCTGGTTGGTAAATGTAGGCTTGCCCGGGTAAAGGGATCTCTGCCCGGGTCGACGTTGTGTATCTCCCCTACTCGTGGGAATCTCATGGATACGAATTTAAAAATACCTTTTAACACCGACGGGAATCTGTGCGATTCTCACACCACGGCCTTGTCAAGCCAAAGAAAAACTGACAACGACGCCTCGTCCTCAGGACTTGAGGCGTCCGCCGAGGGCCCGGCACAAATCGTGGAGGCCCAGAAGAAGAAGAGGAGGTCGCCTCGAAAGTCTCGGGGCAACGGCCTGAGCCACAAAAGGCGGCTGGAGGAGCGGCGAGCGCGCAGGGAGGCTGCCGCCGCTGAAGAGAAGAAGGACGGTAGACTCGCAGCAGAGCCGTCGACGGACGAGGGCGACAGCGATGTCGCAGAGCCGTCCGAAGACGAGGGCGGCGGGTCCACCGTCAGAATGGACGAGGGCGGTGATATTCCCGCAGGGCCGTCCAAAAACGACAGCGGGTCGGCTGGTGAAGGCCCCACTAGGTCGTCGGCGCGTCTAGCAGCAAAGACGCCGCCGGCGACCGCGACTAAGAAGGAGGAGGCCCTCCCCTCGCAGGTGCGAAAGCGCCCCCTGAGTAAGGGAGGCAGCTCGAGCGCCGAAACCGAGGGGAGCGTGGCCAACATGCCTCCACCCAAGATCCAGGCCTCCCGAAGAGGGCGAGGGACCTCGGTCATGGAAAGGGCGGCGGCGGTCGCTGTCCGCGCCGGCGAGGCCACGGATCTGCAGGCCGAAAATGTCCGCCTTAGAGGCGAGATGTCAGGCCTGCGGACCCGAAATCGGAACCTGGGCGACATGCTGGCGGAAATGCGTCGGGCAAACCGCCAGCTGTTGATAGACGTGGCCGACCTCAAGGCGCAGGTGGCGCTGTTCGTGTCACCCGCGACAGCCGCGCCATCGGCCAGGGCCGGCTACTCGGCGGCCGCTGCGGCGCCAAAGCCGCCTCGCGCTGCGGCGCCGACGACGTTGGGTGATGGCGTCTCCGTCACACCCGTCCTCGCGGCGAGGAAGACGCCTGCCGCCGCGAAGCGCGCGTCGCCGGCTGACGCTGGCGCGGTCGCCGCGGCGAAACTCCCTGTCCCGGTGGTGAGGTTGACGCCTCTCCCCGCGGACCGCTTGCCGCCAGCTAGCGCCCCTGCGACGCCAAAGCCGCCAGGCGCCGCGGAGCGGGCCCCTGGAGAGGCTCAGCCGACCCCGACGCTGGAGGTGGGAGGCTTGTCGGACGAGGCCCTCGCCAAAATCATCAACGCAGTTGGCAAACTCGTTGATGCGCGTGTGGCCGTTCTGGAGGCAAGACTGCCTCCAGAACCACGTGTCCGGCCGCCTCTAGCCGCGGATAAGCGGCCGCATGTGGCACCAGCCCCCGCCCCGCTGCCTTGTCAGGGTGGCCGCGTGGGGAGTTACGCCGCGGCCGCGGCCGGGCCTAAGCCCAAAGGCCCCGGCCCAGCTCCGAAGGGACCCGCCCTGAGGAGGAAGACGGCTCCGGCTCCTGCCGGACCGCTGAAGTCGCCCGCAACAACACCGCCGGCGACGACCAGCGAGGCTGCGACGAGGCCTTCCGCGTCTGGCACGACTGCCGTACCCGAACAGGGTTGGCAGGTAGCCGAACGCGACAGAAGGAGTCGCGGCCAAAGGAGGAGAGCGGAGGCCAAGCGCGCCGCTGAGGTCCCCGCTCCACAGGCAGGAGCCGGACAGAAGAAGAGACCGCGCAAGGGGCTCAAGTCGCCGAAGACGGCCGCAGTGGTGATCACTGTGCTGCCCGAGGCGGCCGAGAAGGGCCTCAGCTACGAGGCCGTCTTGAGGAAGGCCCGGCGGGAGCTAGACGTCTCCGATATTGGAGGCGTCGAAGCCAGGACCCGCAAGGCCCGGACGGGGGCTCGAATTCTCGAGTTCCCAGGGGCCGAGGGCGCCAAGACGGCCGACAGCGTGGCCGAGAAGCTGAGAGGTTTGTTCGCCGAGGAGGGTGGCATCAAGATCGCCAGGCCCGTCAAGTGCGCCGAAATGCGCATTTCGGGTTTGGACGATTCGGTGACGGTGGAAGACATCCGGGAGGCTATTGCCTCGAAAACCGGGTGTCCCATAGACTCCGTCCGGGTCGGTGCCATTCGTCCCGGTCCGGGTGGCGTAGGTGCTGCCTGGGCGCAGTGCCCGGTGGAGTCGGTCAGGCAACTGGCCGGCTCAGGCAGGCTCCTCGTGGGCTGGAGCTCGGCGCGGGTAACCGTGCTTGAGCACCGGCCTGCGAGGTGCTACAAGTGCATGGCGGTCGGACACACTCGACCGACGTGCACTAATTGCTTCGACTGCGGCGGATTGTGTTTCCGCTGCGGTCAGACCGGGCACGTGGCGGCATCTTGCGCCGCCCCGCCCCACTGCCCCGCGTGTGCGGCGGGCAATAAGCCCGCCAAGCACCGCATGGGCTCTGGGGCGTGCAAACCTCCAGCTTCGGCCCCAAAGGCGCGGGGCGGCCCTACGACCACGGCCGCTCCCGCTCCTAGCGCGGTCCGATCGCCCGCTGGCGAGGAGGTCATGGATACAACCCGATAATGGGTACACCATCCATGCACCTCCTCCTGCAGGCCAACACCAACCACTCCGCCGGAGCGCAGGATCTCCTCCTGCAATCCATGGCGGAGTGGTCGATTGGTGCAGCCGTAGTCGCGGAACCGTACGCCGTGCCTGATCGCCCCAATTGGGTGGTCAGTCGAAACGGTACTGCGGCAATCGTCGTCTCAACGCAGCGGCACTTCCCGTCCTTGTCCCTTTTGGATAGGGGCGAGGAATTTGTCGCGGCGGAGTGGGGAGGGGTCACGCTCTACAGCGTATACCTCTCCCCCACTAGGAGGATGGACGATTTCGGGGCCTCACTCACCACCTTGGAGGCCTCGATACGGCGACTGGCACCGGGCCTCGTCCTGGTTCTGGGGGACTTTAACGCCAAATCCACGGCGTGGGGGTCCCCTGCGACGGACGACCGCGGGCGGGCGGTCAACGAGTGGGCGGCTTCACTGGGCCTCTGTGTTCTGAACAGAGGCTCGGTGAACACGTGTGTGCGGCGGCAGGGCGGGTCGATAGTGGACTTGTCGTTCGCTAGCCCCGCTGTCGCGCCACGGGTGAGGAACTGGAGTGTCCTGGAGGAGGCGGAGACCCTGTCGGACCACCGGTACATCCGGATGGAGGTCTCCCCCCGGGAACCCGGTAGGGGTCACAGGGCGGACGGAGCTCCCGCGTTTCCGCGGTGGGCTGTGGGTCGTCTTGACAGGGATCTACTGGCGGAGGCGGCCATTGTCAGCACGTGGCTGTCCTCACCACCCCCAGCGGACGGAGTGGACGCTGAGGCTGTCCGCATTCGCAGTGCGTTAACGCAGATCTGCGATGCGGCCATGCCCAGAGTGCGGCGGCGTCCACCTCCGAGGCAGGGGGTCTACTGGTGGTCCCCAAGACTGGCGGACCTTCGTGCGGCGTGTATCAGTGCCCGAAGGTCCTACACCCGCAGCCGGCGGCGTCACCGCGACGTCGAGCGGGAGGGCCAGCTGTACGAGGCGTACCGCAGTGCGCGGACTGCCTTTCGGCTGGCCATCCGTGCCGCCAAGGGCGCGAGTTGGCAGGAGATGCTGGACGGTCTCGACCGTGACCCCTGGGGTCGCCCATATCGCGCGGCGCTGAACAAGCTTCGCGCGCGGGCCCCCCCCCTCACCGAGACCCTCCAGCCCGACTTCCTTCGTAGGGTGGTCGAGGAGCTGTTTCCACGGCAGTCGGAACACACGCCCCCGGTCATGGCTCCGCCAGATCAGGACCGGGAGGCCGACGACGACGAGAGTGTTCCGCCCGTGACGGAGTCGGAAGTGGGGGCGGCCGTGGCGAAGATTCGTTCCGCCACCACGGCCCCCGGCCCGGACGGAATTCCAGTCCGGGTGCTGACGTCGCTCCTCGAGCACTTCGAGCCTCGCCTCAGGCAGCTGTTCAACGCCTGTCTGACGTCTGGACGGTTCCCTGAGTGCTGGAAGGAAGGGAGGTTGGTTCTCCTGCCAAAGCCGGGACGGTCCCCGGATTTGCCGTCGGCCTACAGGCCCATCGTGCTCCTCGACGATGTGGGTAAGCTGCTGGAGCGTGTGCTCGCTGCCCGCATCGTCCGACACCTGGAGGAGGTGGGGCCCGATCTGTCGGACGCTCAGTATGGGTTTCGGAGGGGGCGTTCGACCATCGGGGCCCTATTACGCCTGAGGCAGGCGGCCGCGGAGGCCGTCGCCGGGAAGGGAGTGCTGTTGGCGGTGTCGTTGGACATCGCCAACGCATTCAATAGTCTGCCATTCGGCTGCATCAGGGAGGCGCTCCGGTTCCATGGAGTGCCCCTGTACCTCAGGCGGCTGGTGGCAGACTATTTGGAGGGCCGCAGTATCCTCTGCGCGGGTCCCGCAGGGGACATTGTGCGGACGCCCATGTCGTGCGGCGTTCCACAGGGGTCGGTTCTGGGGCCGACTCTGTGGGACATCGGGTACGACTGGGCGTTGAGAGGGAGTCTCCCCCCCGGGCTGAGCTTGGTGTGCTACGCTGACGACACGCTCGTCACAGCCCGGGGCAGGACACTCGAAGAGGCGGCGAGCCTGGCCACTCTCGGCACCGAGGAGATGGTCAGGCGGATCGAGGCGCTGGGGCTCAGGGTGGCCCTAAACAAGACGGAGGCCCTACTTTTCCATGGGCCCCGTGTGAGGCTGCCCATCGGCGCCTCGATAGTGGTAAACTCCATCCACATCAGCATCCAGGCCCATATGAGGTACTTGGGTCTGGTGCTCGACGGGCGATGGTGGTTCCGGGAGCATTTCCGACAGATTGCTCCCCGGCTTGTCGGCGCGGCGTCCGCCCTTTCTCGTCTCATGCCGAATGTGGGCGGACCCAGTTTTGAGGCCCGACGGCTGTATGCGGGGGTCATCCGCTCGATGGCCATGTACGGCGCACCCGTGTGGGCGAGGGCTCTGAATGCCCAGCTCAGGGCGGTTCTGTGGAGGCCACAGAGAGCCATGGCGGTCAGAGCCATTCGCGGGTACCGCACGGTGTCGACAGAGGCGGCGTGCCTGTTGGCCGGGACACCCCCGTGGGACCTAGAGGCGGAGATGCTCTCCGACCTCTACCGGCGGGTTATCACAGCGCGCGAGGAAGGTGGCTCCCCATCGTTGAGCGAGATAGCCACCTGGCGCGTGGATGCCCGCCGAGACGTCATCGCCCGTTGGGCTACGCGGCTGGAGAGGCCTAGGCACGGTGTGGAGACCGTTGAGGCCCTCCGGCCCGTACTGATAGAGTGGATGGAGCGGCGGCACGGAGTCCTCACCTTTCGGCTGGTGCAGGTATTGACGGGGCACGGGTGTTTCGGGTTGTACCTGCACAGGGTCGTGTATAGGGAGTGGACTCCGGCCTGCCACCACTGCAGGAGTGACGAGGACACGGCGCAACACACGCTGGAGGTGTGTCCGGGATGGGAGCGGCAGCGCCGTGACCTCGTCGCTGTCATCGGTGCCGACCTGACGCTGCCGGCCGTCGCAAGAGCGATGGTCGACAGCATCAGGAACTGGGACGCGGTCGCCGCCTTCTGCGAGGCTGTCATCTCGCAGAAGGAAGCGGCGGAACGGGCAAGGGAGGATTCCCGCGCCCCGGGCCGCCGCCAGCGGCCGGGGCGGCGCAGGCGCGAATACCTGCGCCTGATGCCGCCCTAACCGAGGCTTCGGGTGATCGGACCGGGGAATTGTCCGGTCACCCGACGTGAGGCCACCGCGTGAGGGCGACGCCCCGACGGCGAAATCTGTCGGGGCGTCGACGAGAGGAACCCGCGAGGGTGAACCGCCGGGCGGGCCACCGAAGTTAAAAATCGGGTCCCGGTGACCCGCTCGCACGGCGAAGAGAGAGGAGTTTTTGCGGTGGGTCTATGGGGTCACGCGCCGCCTTTTCCGTCACCCCGGACCGATTTGGCGGGGCGAGACTAATCCATAGTCCACCAAAAAAAAAAAAAAAAAAAAAAAAAAAAAAGGCAGGGCATACCTCCAGGGTGTGACGCGCATCATCTACTGGCGCACCACACTCGTGACATCCTGGTGTGTCAAAGCCATCTGCGGCTAACAGCGAAACGCAAAAAAAAATCGCTATCATCACCATCATTATTATAGGAACAAAAGGACAATGACTTATTATTAGTTTTATATGGCATATATCTATATCTTTTTAACTAATTAATTCGTTGTATTTGAATATATTTTCTAATTGCATACCGGTTGTTAAGTGTTACTGCGCTCATTGAGCTTTGCAATGCCAGGGCATTGTAAGGCCACTGCCTACCAATGAAAATTTGAAACCAACCCAGAGAGTTGGGTTTCTGTTTCTCCCGCTCACCAAACGAAACACATTGCCATTACTCAAACGTCGGTGTTCTGCGAGAGTGTGGTACTACCCCGGACGGACCGGCCCGCGGCTGCTGTCAACGGTGTGGCCCTATCACTATTAAGTATATTAAGTAAGTATTTAAACCTTTCTTATGCTATGATTTGAATGACCTTTTTGTCCACGATACAACAGATCGACAAAGAATAAATCCAGCTGTATGTTACGTCTTTTTAGGGGACTATTGACGTCGTAGATAGATTGCCTTAGATAGTCCACAGTCATTCTTGTGGTGGACTACTTCCTTATCCATCTACCCGAGACTTTAGTTAAGTACGCATCAGGCACCCTTGTACCACATTTCAAACTTAAATATGTGTATATACGCCATAATATTACCCCTGTATTTATTATATCTTTTATATTCATCTATATGGTAGCGGCTACGAATACTACCAACCATTACTTTGCTCGTAGATATTCTAACAAAAGACTAAGAGCTTTATATCGACCTGAGCTAACTCCATCTGATGCCGTTTGGTCAACAATTACATTCCCAAAGAGGGTTGACATCAGACCGGTCATAAATCCGTTTCCAATCACTTTTGCAATATGAATGTACTATGAAAGTGGAGTACATATTGCGCTGACCCCCAAGTAATTGGGATAAGAAACGAAGATCAATGATGATGATATATTTTTATAACGTTAAGAAACGACGATTTGTAATTCTAGCTGTCTGAATGATGACAATGATTCAATTCTATAATCCCTACTAATATATAAATGTGAATGTAAGTTTATTTGTTACGCTTTCACGCTAAAACTACTCAAGGGATCATCATGAAACATTGTACACATATTCTTGGAAGTATTAAAAGTAACATAGGATACTTTTTATTAAAAAAAATCAAAATTTTTATATGAAAAATAAAAAAATTGTTTGTCAAAAAATCTCAAAATCTAGCTTCTTCAACGCCATCTAGCAGTCCAGTAATGAAGTTCCAACCTTGAGTATTGTAATACCGTTGCACTGTATTACCGACGGTCAAAAATAAAAATAGGGGATCAAAAACTTTAGGAAAGTAACCTTTTACGCGGGCGAAGCCGCGGGCAGAAGCTAGTTATTCTTATATAATTATTTTTGAACATTATTATTAAAATTATTGTTATATTTTTATTTTTAATGTTAAACATGAGAAATTAAACTATTTTTACGGATTTTATTGCGTTTTTATTTAATTTTCACAATTCCAATGAAATGTTTTGAATACTTTTCAATATTGATCTTCACGGGAGTATTTTCATGTTATATATTTATAGTATAGTTATTTACTTTTATTTCAAATTAATCTTATATTTTCTTTTCGCTCTTCTCGTGTACTATAACATAAGCTTTCTCTGTAAATGCTCCTGCTCTGTATATATTACGAGCGGTGTGCATTTAATAGCCTGCCGCTACCCCGATAATTTTATTATTGGCGCGTTTTTTTTCCTCTGGCTATGACGTGCCAGCCTCATTGAAATAAAAATAATAGCGTTAGTTCACTTAAATATCTTAGCGGGGGTTCATTTTAATAGCCCTATTAAGTATTTTTCGCGATCTATTTTGTATGTGGTATTAATTTTTGGTGCAATTAAATTGTTAGTTATACGTTTTTTGGTGAAATAATTATTCTTCGACTTCCATTTTCAAAGTGACTTCAAATTTCTTTAAATAGTTATCATCATCATCATCACAGCCCATAAATGTCCCACTGTTGGGCTCCGGCCTCCTCCGTAATGGGAGTGAAATTAACCTACTATACCGCGCTGGTCAGACGTGTTGGTATAGAGTTTTGTTTCGAGTTTTTCTTCTCTCGCATAGGTTTTATATGCGTTTTATATCCCTTAGTCGTCTCGTACGATGACCCACGGGTATGATATGGGGTGGTGAATAGTATTCTTTTTAATAGATCTAATCTCACCACAGATTCAATTGTAAATATAGTAATAATCCCACCACACATTCCTACTATTGTAGCTCCAGTATGCTATAATCCACAATAGGCTCCATCTGATCAAATTGGCACCATTACCTTGACTTTTGTATCGCCTTTGAAGTACCTACATCCGTGACCAACTGTCACGATGTATGATGCACTCCGGAACTTCGTATACACGTAAATTTGACCACCGATGACATCGGTTAGGACAGCATTCCTCAAGGAACCTCCGTCCAAAGGCCGTCGATAATTAAATAAGCATGAACGCTGTCCTTTCCGACATCTCAACCACTGCCGACTGCAAAATAATAGCTTCAAAGAAGGCCACAACTAGTCTCAATCCTTCAGGCCGCTAACTATCGCACCAATAGCTGATGATTCAACAAATTGATATATACCTGATTACGAGCGAAATATGATTGTCGCAAGCTGCTGACTGCACAGATGGCGTAGTGGTTAAGATACCGACCTTCCGTGCCAGTTCCGTGGGTTCGATTCCCACGCAGGACAATACTTTGTGCGATCCACAAAGTGTTGTTCTGAGTCTGGGTATAATTTGTCTGCGTTAATTGCATGTTTGTAAAGTCCCCCGTAATACAAGGATTATTGCCTTAGTGCAGGGAGGTGTATAAAAAAAAAAAAGTGGTTTACACTTGTGACAATCATTTTCGTTTGTAATCGGGTTTTTTATAAATAATCAAGCATATTAAATGCTAAATTTCAGTAATTTGATTTACATATACCTATTGTCACATAACATCGTGAGAACTAAACAATACTTTTTTATGCGTAATTCAAAACGACGACTCCATTTTCCAAATTAACAAACATGACATAATCAGACCCCTTTCCTAAATATATTTTATGATCTTTACGACCTTGTAATAAGAGCTATTGTGTAAGTACACCAATATTTTATGTAGTTATTTAGAGGGGTCGATATGATGAGTGTGGGTTTGGACAATAAAATAAAACGGTTGAACAGCACGATACGGTACTGCGCCGCTCAAATCGATTAGCGCCGTGATAATAGTCTTATAATAGGGTGACCATATAAATCAAATATTAAGGAAGTCTTCATTGAAACTGTTGAATTTATTTGGGACTAGCCTTAGCTTATTTTTGGGGCAAACTTATCCTTGCTTTTCTTTTCACCTGACACACCACACCTCAGCTTATATATGTCCCACTGTTGGGCTCGGGCCTCCTCCGTGACGGGAGGAAAATTGACCTACTGTACTACGCTGGTCAAACGTGTTGGTATGGGGTTTTGTTTCGATTTTTACTTCTCTTGCATAGATGTTATATGCCTTTTTATATCAATTGTTTGTCTCTTACGATTACCCATGGGTAAGAAAGGGTGTGTTGAATTATATTTTTACTCCGTCACCACACGGATTTTCTTTTAGAATAGGATTAATGCTTTTTGCTTTTTCTATACTACATGCATTATGTCGCAAATTATTCATCTCATTAAGATGAGGAGTTATGTTCGAAGATCGTCTATAAGTTGTTTTATATCACTCAGGAACGCTACATAAAGATAGTATAGGAAATTATTGAATTCATTGTGTCATAGAAACAGTTCTATAATGATTAGAATAAGCACTCCGATTATATATGGTAAGGATTCTACGGATGTCAAGTTTAGGAACTGAATACGAATACATTAAACCAAATACAAAATTACTTTTATTTATTCGACAGTTTCGGAAAGTTTCAGTTAAAGATATTGAAATTTTTAGGAATTGAGGAAAATAAATACTAAATGGGATGATTATTGTGTTATAATACCTTTGGATAACTTAAGTTTAAGTTCTCAGAGCTAGATTCAGTTCTTGAAAGGAAATTTACCTATATCTAATACAAACTTCGATCTTATTCAAAACAAATCGAATCTTTTATATCGTTTTAGAATAGTACAGTTTCATATATATTTCATTTCGGATATCCGATAAATTTGATTACCTTTATGAAGCGCCATTATATCCCTGACATATTTTTTATTACTTATGGTGGTAAACGAGCAAGCAGTGCATGGATGAACTGATGGAAAGTGTTACCGTGTACCCATGTATGTGTTACCCATGGTACCTCTAACAGTAATACCAAAGGTATAGCTAAGTTTACTAATAAAAACCTCAAACCCACCCAGACAGTTGAGCTGCCGACTCTCTCGTTCACCGAACGAAGCACATTGCCACTTAACTCGAATGATTTCGATTTTATGTAACAGTGTGGTAATACTCCAGACGGATGGGTCCGTATCTACAGGCAGTTGTAGATAACTATTAATAGTGTGATCCTACTCAAATGGTTCAAATGGTGACGTCATTGATAAAACTAGTTGTAAAAGATTCCGAATAACTATATTCCAAGTTATTTCGGAGGAAATTTCAATAATATAGTATATAATACTCCTTTCTAGAAGCACACAAAGGATAGAATTTTCTCGCGATTAACTTGAAATGAACCTTCTTGTGCTTATCTTAGCTTAATCACTATTAGTGATATGTAATAATAATTACTATCATTTGATTAACGTCAGACGAATCAATCAGTAAAGCGTAAGTAAAGGGTATTTGATAACGAATGAACACGCTTCCTAATGTATTGGAATGGAATTCTAAGGTACATTTTCAACTCCCTAACACGTAGGTCCACCTGATACGTATCTAATTATATATTTTGATAATAATAGTAACACATATATAGTAATAAACGCTGTGTGATAGCGGCTACGAATACTACCAACCCTTACTTTGTTCGTAGATGTCGTAAAAGAAGTAATGTCATGGATGTCGCAAGAGCCTTATAACGACCTGGGCCAACTCCGTCTGATGCCGTTTGGTCAACAATTATATTCCCAAGAAGGGTTGACGTCTGGTAGGCAGCCGGTCATAAAACTATTGCCAATTACTTTTACAATATGTACTATGAAAGAAGAGTACATATTGTATTTACCCCAAGTAATTGGGATAAGAGTAGGAGAATGATGATATATAGTAATAAAATAATAATTAAAATATCTAAATTTCCTCCAAAAGGTATTATTTTTTTCCTTATAATACGTCATTCCTGAGAAAATTATCCGCAACGCTCAAAATTTGCTGGTCACACGTAATCCCCCTTGATCACTTGATCAATTTAAACTAAGCCCGTCTATCTTACAAGTGCTATATCTTAATCGCATTAGAATTTTTGTATTCCATGATACCGCATTAGAATATAATTTTAATGCGCAAAATTCTCTAATGTTATATTAAAATGAAATTTAAAATACGTAACAATATTTTTGAAGTGAAAACTTCTTTTGGCACACCGCACACAGATTTTTTCGTAGGCTGTAAGTGAGGCTGATCCGTCACGCTCTGAGGTGAAAGACTAGATCGGATGAACTCGAGACCGCCGAGTGTACACGAGCGAGAGTCGCCGTACAGTCAGCTGCTCTTCACTGCTGTTTCGCTGTGTTTACTACCTTTATTCAATTTATATGCAATAATTCTTATTATTAATTATTATTAATTTTTTTGATAGATTTAAGTTTTCACTTCTGTCGGCAGTTATCATGACTGCTTTGTGTTTTTTTTAAGCAAATTTTTTAAGTATAACGGGGTTCAATCTCCAAGCAGGGCAGTTTTTTGTGCGATCCACAAGTTTGTATTCTGAGTCATTATCATCATCATCATCATCATCATTCGCTTGCTCTTATCCCAATTACTTGTGGTCAACATAATATGTACTCAACTTCCCTTTTACATATTGCTAAAGTTATTGGTAATAGTTTTATGAATGACCGCCTGCCAGACATCAACCCTTCCTGGGAATATAATTCTTGACCAAATGGCATCAAGTGGAGTTGGCCTAGGTTGATATAAAGCTCTTAGTTGTTTCTTAAGACATCCAAGAGCAAACTAAGGGTTGGTAGTATTTGTAGCTTCTACATAGAAAAGTTAATTTCTGACTTAGGGTGTTATTTGTAACTGTGAATTTCACGTTTATAAAGTCCGGCGATATACATATAAGGATTTATTTCATCTCATCTCTCTCATCATCTCAGCCCATATCTCCCACTGTTGGGTTCGAGCCTACTCCATAATGGAAGGGTAATTGGCCTACTATACCACGCTGGCCAGACGTGTTGGATAGGGATTTATTTCATAGTTTACTATAAAAAAAATAAAAAAAAAGTCCTCGTGAGGTATCTCTCCGTGTGGTGACGGAGTAAGAATACTATTCACCACCCCATATCTTACCCATGATTGATCGTACGAGACGGCTAAGGGATATAAAACGCATATAATATCTATGCCAGAGAAGGAAAACTCGAAACAAAACCCAATACCATCACGCCTGACCAGCGCGGTATAGTAGGTTAATTTCCCTCCCATTACGGAGGAGGCCCGAACCCAACAGTGGGACGTTTATGGGCTGTGATGATTATGATGATGAAAGGATATAAGACGCATACAACATCTACGAAGAATAAAGAAAACTCTAAACAAAACCCTATACCAAAACGTCTGACCAGCTTGGTATAGTAAGTTAATTTCTCTCCCATTGTAGAGGAAGCTCGAGCCCAACAGTGATATAGATGTGAGCTGTGATGATGATGATGATGAGGTATTTGAAAATGAATACAATATGATACCATTTTGCCATTTACTATAGATGTTGTAAAAGATGACATATAGTCATGCTTTACGCTAAAATGTTATTAATGTTAGTGCGACTCAAACGCAAAGGTATCAAACGCGTAACACTAATACGGTAGGTTGGTATCTCAACCACTACGCCATTCCATGAAGTAATACTATATGCAATAACACCAATTCTTGAGTATTACTTAAACTTAAGGGGTTGCTGGTAAAATGGAGCATTAATTGTACCTATCTCTTTTAAAATGTCACGCAACACCTGGATTTATTTCTCGGTGAGGCGTGTTGTCACTGAAGACATAAATTGAAATACTAAATAAATTATTAGTCCATAAAAATCCATTTAAAAAGATATAAAAATATTTTGACATTGGTTTTATTATTAAAAGGAATCAAATAAGCTAGTGGGAATAAAAATAAATCATTCATAACACTCAACACTTCGAATCGATTAAAAAAAAACTATATTCATTGAATCGATAACAATGAAAATCGCTATAACAAAAGCATCCGGTGCGTTTGTTCTGAGACATGAGAAAAAGCGAATATTGTTGGCAAATTTTGTTATTAATTTAATGGAATAACAATTTCTTTTTTTGCAATCAGTATAGTTTTTTTTTTTGCAATCAGAAAAAAATACCAATTATGCAGATTTTTTTTCAATTAGTTATATGATGGCACTGACTCAACACTCCGCAATATCCGTAGTTTCTAGTGCATTATTTTTTGCGGAGTAATCGCCATCTTGGTTTTGGTAATACATTATAACACAATGGTTTATGACTTGCGCTTTTATAACTAAAGTATGTAATTATACATATAGGTAATAAATTAGTAATATAGCTGGTGCAGTGATTAAATTAACGACCTAGAGTACTAGTATCGTGCTTTCGATTTCCACCCAGGATAATACTATCCACAAATTGTCGTTCTGAATTTGAGTGTAATTTGTAGCCGTGAATTATATGTTTGTCTGTGTCATGACGGAGTAATAATATAAATCACCACCCCCTATCTGACCCGAAGGTGATCGTACGAGATGACTAAGGGATACAAAACGCATATAACATCTATGCAAGAGAAGTAAAACTCGAAACAAAACCAACACGTCTGATCAGCATGGTGGTCAATTGCCCTCTCATTATGGAGGAGGCTCGAGCCCAACAGTGGGACATATACGAGCTGAGATGATGATGATGAATTATATGTTTGTATAATTTTCCGCAATACAAGGATAATTTAAGATAACCATCCTGGTATGAGTGTGCGGTATGTTTTTGAACAAAAAAAAATGTTTGAAAGATAATTGCACGAAGAGTATCCAGACATAGTTATTTTAATCAATCCATTAAATATATTTATTAAAATCCGATTACGAAATGAAAAATGATGTCACAAGCGGGATTCGACCCCGCGCCTATTGGGATTCCGGCCCAATCGTTCTGCCACTACACCACCGTGACCAATTGTAGGACATGCAAATTTCACTTCGTATTATATTTACGTCTTAAGGTGACGGTATGCTATCTACCCGACAATGTTTACATATTGTTATAGGCTTAATACTTAAAACTTTACAGTTAGAATTGTATTAAACGATGACACAACCTTGTTATATAAATTACTGAAATTTAGCATTTAATATGCTTAATTATTTATAAAATCCGATTACGAAATGAAAAATGATGTCACAAGCGGGATTCGAACCCGCGCCTATTGGGATTCCGGCCCAATCGTGCTGCCACTATACCACCGTGACCAATTGTAGGACATGCAAATTTCACTTCGTATTATATTTACGTCTTAAGGTGACGGTATGCTATCTACCCGACAATGTTTACATATTGTTATAGGCTTAATACTTAAAACTTTACAGTTAGAATTGTATTAAACGATGACACAACCTTGTTATTTAAATTACTGAAATTTAACATTTAATATGCTTAATTATTTATAAAATCCGATTACGAAATGAAAAATGATGCCACAAGCGGGATTCGAACCCGCGTCTATTGGGATTCCGGCCCAATCGTGCTGCATGTAAACATTGTCGGGTAGATAGCATACCGTCACCTTAAGACGTAAATATAATACGAAGTGAAATTTGCATGTCCTACAATTGGTCACGGTGGTGTAGTGGTAGCACGATTGGGCCGGAATCCCAATAGGCGCGGGTTCGAATCCCGCTTGTGACATCATTTTTCATTTCGTAATCGGATTTTATAAATAATTAAGCATATTAAATGCTAAATTTCAGTAATTTATATATTTATTAATTTTAAATACAGTTCTTTCTATTAAGCCTCTGTTTGTTGTTTCTTTCACGTAAAAAGACATACACTATTTCGGAGTCTAAAATATCTGATATCTTATTACTTGAACCTGAAATGTATATAATAAAAATCGCCATAACAAAGCTATTGCTTTGCAATATAAATATAAAGTACTGGTCAATCATTTATAAATGTATTGTTTTATTATCAAGTTGAATAAAACATTTTGTAGCACATCTTAATGATGCAATTTTTTATCATTGTTTAAATGTCAATATACTAATAATATGTCATAAATTGTGATCAAAGAATGGTAGCAGTTTTATTATTTTTTTTTATCTTTAAAGAGACCACTCTGAACTAAGGAAGTAATCTTTGTATTTCAGGGGAATTTACAAACATATAATTAAGACAGACAAATTATACCCAGACTCAGAACAACAGTTTGCGAATCGCATAAAGTATTGGGTGTGTACTCTGTGTACGAATCGAACCCAAGGCACTAGCAGTGAGCGTCGGTATTTTAACCTCTACGCCTTCTGTGCTGTCAATTCAATTGTAAATAGAAGGGAACGATTGCATGATTATAAATTACGATAATTCCTATCTTTAATTTATTGTATAGATTATAATTAATTAATTTTATAACATCATTGATATATATGTACTAACATTTATTACGGTTTATCATTTTCGGTATAACAACGGAATAAGATTAAAATTCAAAACAAATAAAGGGGTTCTTAGCTGTTCTGCTCACGTAAGGATTAATTAACATCAATGCTGTAGAGTGTTCGAAAAGTATTAAAAATACGATCCAATTCTTATAAATGGCTTAATTTCACATTTTACATAGATACTAACGTTTTCTGTGTGATGACAGAGTAAGAACGAAGTGAGACAGTTCCTCGCAATGCAAATAATAGTTCCTTAGTTCAAGATGATGTTTTTTTTTTGTTATTATAATATAGTTCAAAAACAACAGTGAATTGTTTAAATAATTATTCACAGTACAATATTTACATATTGTTAGCAGCGAACACGCGATGCGGCTATCTTGACCTGTTTTACAAAATGTATACATATCCATTACTGTTTTTACTCGCTTGTATATTATTCTTATCAGTAAAGAGGCGGCAATGTACGTTATATAAAATATTTGCTTACCAATAAATTACTGATGTTCAAGATCATAATTGAATTTAATAATAGTCTAAAATTTATTAGAAACGACTTGAAAAAAATGTTTTAAATTATCATATTATTAAATTTTAACGCTTTGTTCACTTCACTCTGTCCCTGTGTCTGTTTACTTGTATCATCATTCTCCAACTCTTATGTTAATTACTTGGGGTCGGTACAATATGTATTCTTCTTTCATAGTACATATTGTAAAAGTTATTGGCAATAGTTTCATGACCGGCTGCCTGCCAGACGCCAACCCTCCTTGGGAATGTAATTGTTGATTAAACGGCATCAGATAGAGTTGGCCCAGGTCATTATAAGGCACTTAGTCGTCTTTTACGACATCCACGAGCAAAGAATGGGTTGGTAGTATTCGTAGCCGCTACCAGCTTATTTGCTTGTAGCTCTGTTTACTTGTATGTGGGTCTGTAATCAAAACTTTCACGTTAAGTTTGATATTTCCCGATGCATGATGTAGCTTTTTAGGATGTCGACTCGTACATACATACATACATATCATCACGCCATATCCCTTGCAGGGTAGGCAGAGAGAACAGAGTGCCAGATAACTCTATCCTTGCATACTTCACTCGCTTCTTCAACATTCATAATTCTCTTCATACACGCTCGCCGGTTTCGGAGACTCTTGACTCCACCTTCCTTCAGTACGTGATCAATCTGGTCTAGGTAAGTTAGTCTCGGTCTCACCCGGTACCTACATCCTTCCACTTTCGCATTAATAATCTTTATACTATATTAAGAGAAATGAAAGTGGACGAAACACATCACGGAATGATATCCGCGAGATACGAAATAAGCAAAGATTGTGTATATTTGTTTTGTTAGCTATCCGTTAGGAAGACGATATAAAAAATATACTTAGTCTAGAATGGACACGTACTGTTAAAGACAGAACGAAAGCTAGCTTCAAAGCTAGTAAGGAAAGAGACTTTTGTCGAACGACAAACTGTTAAACGAAAACCGGTTGCTGATGAAATAAAAAAAAAACTCTCGATTAGCATTATATAAATTTTTTGTTCAAATATTATGAATATATTTAAGTTACTGTAATAAAGGCTTATTTAATTTTATTTATATTATATTATTTCACAATGGTATTTTTTATATTTAATCTATCATTATATTTAACGTGTAATGAAGGACTAAGAATATAATTCACCAATCCCTATCTTGCAATTGGGTATCGTAAAAGATGACTAAGAGATATGACATACAGGTAACATCTATGTAAAAAAATAAAACCTAAAAATATAACCCTATATACTATAGAATAGGTATTGGAACCGACTGCCCAGTGGGTTATAGTAGGTCAATTTCCTTTCTATTCTGGAGGAGGCTCAAACCGAACAGTGGGGCGTGTGTAAGCTGAGAAGATGATGATATCATTATGTATCATTTATATTTCAATATTACGTTAATTTTATTTTTTAATATGCCATTTTAAGATTATTTTCCAATGATGAAAGATAAAAACTAATGATTTTATTAAAAAAAAGTCAGTTGATATTCAGGAAAATATTTGACTAAAAACCTAATAGATTACAGATATTCAAGTAATAAGTTCTCGACTAATATTTTCTAGTACTATTTACCATAGTCTCTGTGCCTTCATTAGGTATATCACATCATCACAAAATATAAACCTTTACTATTCCTGTTAACCCTTTATAAAAGCTACCTCTTTTCAGGTCATGGCAAATTGCTCTTAATCTGATACAATAGGATACGGATATAAACCCTTGGATTATTATCAACGTTGGCATCTATGGGGAGTAAAACGATGAGGCGATTAATGAAACTCCATAGAGCGTATCTAAACCAGATAAGGATTGATAAACGTTTAATAGGGAAATATACTTTAACTGTAACGCCGCCGAATAAATTGGTTTTAATAATAATTATTTGAATGGTTTTTTTTAATTGAACTTTCACTAGTTTCACTATTAACAGAAATTAAAATGCATTTTTGGGTCGCGATGTAAATCTATGCAATTACAAATCTGTTTCAAATTTAATGATATTACTGCAAAATCAAAAACCGACCTTCCATGTCAGTGCGTGAGTTCGATTCCTATGCAGCACAATACTTTTTGTGATCTACTAAATGTTGTTCTGAGTCTGGTTGTGATTTGTTTGCGTTAATTATGTTTTTGTATAGTCTCCCGCAATACAAGGATTATTTCCTTAGTGCAGGTTAGTGTTTTAAAAAAAAAGAAAATATACATAATATTAGTTATTGATATTTTTTTTACATACACATATACATACATAGCCTCACGCCTGTTTTGCAGAAGAGTAGGCAGAGACTACGGATTGCCACAAACCACGATCTTTACATATCTCCATCGCTTCACACCCCGCTCATCACAATCTACATGCATGCTCTACGGTTACGCGTACTCTTAATCTGACTTTTCGCCAACACATCTTGAATTTGATCCAGAAAAGTACGACGTGGTTTTCCCCTTGTAATCTTCCCACTCACACTCGCTTTGTATACTTGCTTAGTCAACCTGTCTTCACTCATTCTTTCCACGTGTCCAAACCACCTCAGGATACCCTTTTTTTATCTTTGTCACTACTTCTTCATTCACACCACAGCGCTCTCTTATAACACTATTCCTAATTTTATCTTTCAGACTTACACAACACATACTACGAAGAGCTCTCATCTCTACAGCATTTATACCATTTTCATGCCTTCCCCGCCAAATCCAACTTTCACTGCCACACATGAGAGTGGGCACTAATACTACCCCATGTATAGCTAGTCGTGTCGTGTTTTTTTTTTTTTTGAGTAAGAAAATAGTTTGGACTTTACAAATATTAATTAATGGACACAAACTACACCCAGACAGAACAACTTATGGTTCTGATACAACATTATACGTACGCCACTTGCGTTTTGTGTTTCCGCCTGCCTGACATCGACCCTCTTTGGGAATGTAATTTAAAAATTGTAACCAAGCAGCATCGGGTGAAATTGGCGCAGGTCGATATAAATTGCCGCAGGCTCGCTCCGCAGCTCGTCGGCACGGCGTCCACCCTTTCATGGCTTATGCCTTATGTGGGCGGACCGAGCTCTACGTGCCGACAGCTGTACACGGGGGTCGTCCGGTTGATGGCCCTGTACGGCGCTCCGGTGTGGGCGGGGTCCCTGACCGTCCGACTCAGGGCTCTTCTGTGGCGACCACAGAGGGCCATGGCGGTCAGGGCTGAACGCGGGTACCGCACGGTGGCGACGGAGGCAGCGTGTCTGTTGGCCGGGAGTCCCCCGTGGGACCTGGAGGCGGAAATGCTCGGCGATTTGTATCGGCGGGTGTCGCGGGTGCGCGCGGAGGGCGGTGTGGTCTCTTTGAGGGAACTCACCACCTGGCGCGTCGACGCCCGCCTAGACGTCATTGTCCGTTGGGCAGTTCGGCTGGAGAGGCCTCGGTTCGGTGTGCGGGCCGTGGAGGCCTTCCAGCCGGTGCTGATGCAGTGGTTGGAATGACGGCACGGGGTGCTCTCCTTCCGACTGGTGCAGGTTTTGACGGGGTATGGATGCTTCGCCAAATACCTGCACACGGTCGTCAGGAGGGAGAGTACACCGTCCTGCCACCACTGCGATTGCGACGAGGACACGGCGCAGCATACGCTCGAGGTTTGTGCCGCTTGGGCAGAGCAGCGTCGTGAACTCGTCACAATCATCGGTGCCGACCTGACGCTACCGACCATCGCCAGGGCGATGCTTGACAGCGTCAGGAACTGGGACGTGGTCGCAACCTTCTGCGAGGCAGTAGTCTCCCGGAAGGAGGTGGCGGAGTGCGTGCGCGAGGAGCGTCTCCTCGACGACACGAGCCGCCGCCGGCGACTGGGGCGGCGCATGCGCGATTACCTGCGCCTAATGCCGCCCTAGCCGAGGCCGCGAGTGACTGGATCGGGGCATTAGCCCATCACCCGCCGAGAGGCCAACCGCGTCAGGAAAGACCGACATCCTACCCGAAGGGGGGACGTCGGTCGAGGAGAGGGTACTCCTTATGGGCATTCCGTCGGGCCGTCCACTGACATCAAGTCACACTGCTCCGGTGGTCGGCCCAACGACGAAGGCGACCTCACAGGTGGATTACGGTTGTGCGTGCTTACGCCCCTCTGTCACCCCAGAGGGAGTGGTGCGAGGAATGCGTCGACCGTAGCCCACCCCCCCCCCCAAAAAAAAAAGGTCGATATAAATGAGTTGTTAAGACAAACGATGGCTTATTTTTTTTTTATTTATATCTCGGGCAAAAGAATTATTCCAAACTTTATACCCCTATAACATCTTCTGTAAAATGTAAATTGTGATCTTAGAAAACCTCCTGTGATCTATTATCATATTTCATATTGTAGGATAATATCTAATTTCTAAAAAAGACAAATATTACATATATATGTTTTTATTTACGCTATACACTTTGATTACTCGCAAAACTAATAATATAGTAAAAAATAAGAAAAAAGCAAATATATCATATAATCACAGACACAAATATAGACAATAAATAGGTTACACACTGCAGTAAGCCTCTTATAGTTGATCAAACCGAGCTATGTCACAATGACGTGGCCGACTGCGATAGTAGCCCTTCCAGTATACAAGCTTTACGTTCTCCTGCATTATACTATATCTACTTATGCACTTTCTATTTTATTTTTTTTTATCCACAATTTTTATAATGTTTACTATTCGCCTTCTGAAAAGGCGAGGAAATTTTCTAATATATTACCTTAATTATACAGCATTTCGTCCATACATCAGCCTGTCAATGTCTACCGCTTGTATCTTGGTCTTTATAAGAACATAATGCCTATGTCATTACAATTAAGCCGGCCTATTCATGATCGCAGACAAAGCATAAAACAGCATAAGTTGTGGTATCCATACATTTAAACTGGTAGTGCCACATTATTGATAGTTTTTGGTCTACAGCCGCAGGCCGGTCCGCCCGGGGTAGTACCACACTATCGCAGAAAATCGACACCGTTACAGTGGCAATATGCGGTTGCCCTGCGTTCGGTAAGCGAGAGAGCCGAAACTCCAATTTGTGTTTGTTTTTTGGTTGGGTTTAGGGTTTTTATTAGTAGGCAGCGACCAGTATCCATCGCATTGTAAAGGTCCATGGGTGGCAGTATGCAGTGGCAGTGCAGTGGCAGTAAAACAGCAGGTCACCCGACGTGAGGCCACCGCGTGAGGGCGATTTCGCCGTCGGGGCGTCGACACGAGAGGAACCCGTAAGGGTAAACCGCCGGGCGGGCCACCGAAGACAAAGATCGGGTACCGGTGGCCCGCTCGCACGGCGAAAAGAGGTGTTTGCAGGGTCCATGGGGTTGCGCGCCGCCTCTTTTGTTGCCCCGGATGGATTTGTCGGGGCGCGACCACATCCATGGTCCACCCTGTGAAAAAAAAAAAAAAAGACTGGGTGGCAGTAAGCAGCACACCTGATGGTAAGTATACCATCAGGTGTGCTGCTTGCTCGTTTGCCACCATTTACAATAAAAAAAATATTATCTTTATTCTAATCACAACTACTCCTAAATTAATCAAAGTACAAAACTATATTCAACCACAATATAACCATGTAATAGCTGACTCCAAGATCGTATCAACCCTTATTACACAAAAGTATTTCGTTTCCGGCTATAACGCCAAAACATTCCTGGATTGATTCAGATACAGGGTCGAGTTGAATGCATAATAGATGTGACTTTAGGAGCGTGATCCCTGAATATGTGAGTGGTCGACGTTGCCTGAAGGGTTTTGACAGACTCCGCAGTATTATCCTTGCTACAATTCACATGGAAATTCTGTCAGTGTTTCTTTGCTATGGATAAAATATTCGTGTATGTAGCAACGACGTGATGAAAATTACCATATTCTTATTATTTGATGAGAAATCCTCGTTACTGTGTAAAGTATGCAGGAAACGTATAAAAGCCAGATGCTTTGTTTATGACTCTCCTTACATATCTGTTATAAAAAATAAGGATTGCTTTTAGCGTAACTAAAGATACTACTGATTATATTGGATGGTGCAAAGACAAGCCATAACTTGATTACGAGCGAAAAATGATTGTCATACAACAGTTTAAGCTGGAGTAAGTGGTAGCACGATTGGAATGGATTTGTTTTGATTTGTGAGGGTTCGTATCTTATGTGTGACAATCATTTTTCACTCGTAATCAAGTTTTTATAAATAATCAAGCATGTTAGATGTTAAATTTCAGTAATTTGGACAAGCTATAACGTTTTTTAAAGTTATTTTTATTTATTTAATGAGATTACAATCAATTTGTTTCTTACTTGCCTGTGGTAGTCGCATAAATGGCCTAAGGTATCTCCAGGAGCATTGTCATCAGTGCTATTGTTAATTGCCACCAGTATAACTACTAAATACGATCGCCAACCCACTTATTAAGTGTGGAGATATTGGCAATATACCCCTCTAATAAATAACTTTAATTATGAGGAAAGTCTATGTCCAGAAGTGGACTGTGAAAGGCTGACGGATGATGAATGATATTTTTTTTTATATTGAAAACTTTAGAAAATTCTATAAATAATTTTTCTAATGGTAGAAACCAAGTTGCTTATAGTTATTTGTCTACAGCTAAAATGACTAGCTTGTCCGAAATAATAGAGTAGTAATTGAAATAGAATTTTGCTGCTGCGCTTGTTAATATTGCCTGACCCACCAATAGCAAAAAATCGGCCAAGTGTTAGTTGTACTCGCGCACGAAAGGTTCCGTAAAACTATAAATTATTAGTATCGAGCAAGAAACGGTAAAAAAAGAATGTTTGTTGTATGGGAGTCCCCCTTAAATATTTATTTTATTTAATTTCAACTATCTAGCTATCACCGTTCCTGAGATACAGCCTGGTGACTGTGATGAATAGGGTCCCGCTTTTACACTTTGGGTACGGAACCCTAAAAAGGAATAGGACCTTTCAAATAATCCTACAACGCAAGTTAAAACTATGTATTCGTATTTCTACTTTATTATTGCATAGAATAAAATTCCATCCTATCGTGGAAACTTTAACGGTTGTTTATAAAATAGTTTGCGAACAAAAATTGCATAACAATTTTCTGCAACGGGAATACTTGCAAACAATGTGTTTCTATAACGGCAAGTTGTTTCACTTCGAGTGTATTTCTTGAAGTCGTTAGCTTTTAATGTAGATACTTATATATTGAATATATTAATTTTAATGAAGATAATAAATTCTAAATTTTACGCGAGTATTATTTATTTGGAATAATGCTACTTTTTTAAATTAAAAAGTTCTTTTGACACACCGCACACAGATTTTTTCGTAGGCTGTAAGTGAGGCTGTCCATCACGCTCTGAGGTGAAAGACTAGATCGGGTGAACTCGGGATCGCCGAATGTATCCGAGCGAGGAATATGACTGTATATTTCTCGCTGCTATTTACTGCTGTGTCGTTATGTTTACTATATAATTTATATGTAATAATAATTATTATTAATTATTATCAAATATGCATGTTTTTAATCAATAGTTTTTAATAGTTATTATTGATACGTGATAATAATTTTTTTTTGGTTTACATTGTGAGGTTATTGTATGTAGTTAGTGGTTTATTATACTAATATTATATATTGAAAAAACATTAAAATTATAAAAAACATAATTATTTTGTTCATAGTTTTAAGTTTTCACTTCTGTCAGCAATCCTCATGACTGCTTTGTTTTTTTTCGGTTCTTATCGCGTTTGTATTTGATTTGTACTTACTCAATGATGACTTATTGGACGTGAAACATCTTATTTGCCAGTGATTGTGAACGCCAAATATGTTTGAAACGTCAGCAATTTTTAAATATTCTGGGTATGATGACCTTTTTTTTGCCCTATGATACAAAAATGAGTTTTTTATCAGTTACGTTATTTCATTATGTTTTTTTTACTTGAACACTCTTTTATATTAATCCAACAAAATACAGAAATAATATAAAAAATGCTCAAGGTAAAAGTATTGGTCAAGACGAAGACAATAATTTCAAAATAGATGAGTTTACTAATAGACAACCCAGGTTTTCGTGTCCTACTTTCGAGCTTCATCATCAGAGTGGTGCAGTGTTACCATCATGAAATGGCTATTACAGATGTTAATTCACATATCTTTTAAAGTAAAATAAATACCCATTCTGTTCTTAAGATCCTTATGATAGCTAAAAAAAGAGCTGGTGACCTTGAAATGCCTAAACAGATATTCATAAATTGTAGTTAAGAACTATACCGATCACTTAAGCTTTTGAACAAAAATACCGCATCATAATCGATCCATTCATTTAGGAGCTACAACCCCACAGATAATCATATAGATACACAGAGAAAATGTCAAACATCCTTTTATGAATGCACTAAAACCCTGTTCAATGGATGCCTTTAATAAAAATACTAACTATATTTTCAGAATCAACATATCAAACGAATAAGGATCACGAATCTTAACGTTAGATTGTCCTAAAATATAGTAAAAGGCCCTATAAACGTACCGTACAAAGGAATTTCTGAACCGCACAGAACTGGTTTCCAAACTATTAATTTCTTATGTCGATCATGAGAATGGTTAAATTTTAAATAGTAAATCAGTATTGGGATTTGGTGTGATAAAATGCAGTATATTTTCTATATACGTAAAGTTATGACAGTGGTCGTTATGTCAGTTCACACAAGTCCCACTATTATGCTTGAACCTTCACAATAGAAGTTGATCTACTGTACCACGCTGGTGAAACGAGTTGGTATAAGGTTTTATATAAATTTTCCATCTCTTGCATAAATCGATATAAATATTATATCATTTATTCGTTTTATGGGGTGGTGATGGTAAGTGTCGCGCCCACGGATAAGATAAGGGGAAAATTACTTACCCAATCACTACATGAAAAGACTATAATGCAATAGATTTATGAAAAATTAAAAATTACTAACCTTTTGACCGTAATGATTTTTTTGTGGGCGACGAAATAAAAAAGGTTTTTGTGAGGTGACGAAGGAAGAAAGTTTTTAGTGAGGTGACGAAGTAAAAAAATTTTACATAAGGCGTTGAAGTAAGAAAGTTTTTCTTGAAGCGACGAAGTAAAAAAATTTTTTCGTGAGGCGACGAAGTAAGAGAGTTTTTCGTGCGGCGACGAAGTAAGGAAGGTTTTGAGAGGCGATGAAG
The DNA here is from genome assembly GCA_905163515.2 of Lymantria monacha. Lineage (NCBI taxonomy): Eukaryota > Metazoa > Arthropoda > Insecta > Lepidoptera > Erebidae > Lymantria > Lymantria monacha. The sequence continues at coordinate 33,117,188 of LR991088.1, forward strand.
TGAGAAAGTTTTTCGTGAGGCGACGAAATAAGAAGACAACTCATTCACCACCAACTTCCTTATCCTTGGGTGTCGTAAAAGACGGCTAAGATATAGAATATGTAGATAACATATCTGCAGAGAAACAAAACTTGCAATTTAAATCCTATAGCAAACCACCTGACGTAGTAAGTCAATTTCCCTTTCATTATAAAGTAGATTCAAGCCTCGCAGTGTCACCGAAGACAAAGACCGGGTTCCGGTGACCCACTCGCACGGCGTCGATAGGTACGTTGTTGGGCGGGTCTACGGGGTCGCGTACCGCTTCTTCCTTGCTCCGGACTCCGGGCTTAGCGGAGTGTAACCACACCGTAGACCGCCGCAAAGAAAAAGCCTCACAGTGTGATATATATGAGCTGACATGATGATGATAATTATAAGGAGCGAGAGAGATTGTTGTAGGTGATAATTTTAATAAAGCTTGAAATAATGGACTTTCAAGTTCGTAATTGTTTCAATATATTTACCAAGAGAGCGTACCATCTTCACTTTCTTCTAGTAAACCCACACCAAATTTGATGATCTTATAGGACAATCGTCACTATCTGCTGAAGCATATTGAAATATAATAGAATATTCTACATACATACATATCATCACACCATATCCCTTGCAGGGTAGGCAGAGGGAACAGAGTGCTCTATCCATGCATACTTCATTCGCTTACTCAATATTCATAATTCTGTTCATACACGTTCGCCGGTTTCGGAGACTCTTGACTCCACCTTCCTTCAGTACGTGACCAATCTGATCTAGGTAGGTTAGTCTCGGTCTCCACCGGTACCTACATCCTTCCACTTTCGCCTTATATATCTTCTTAACCAGACGTTCGTTCGGCAATCTTTCCACATGTCCGAACCATCGAAGCATTCCCTTTCGCATCTTTACACTAATACTCTCTTTCATACCTACTCGCTCTCTTACGTCGTTGTTACGAATGCGATCGGTCAGCCTAACTCCACAGATTTCTCGTAGAGATCGCATCGATGGAATATTCTAGATCCATTGATAGTAGTGTTCAGAGATAAAAACAAAATCTACGAGCTAGCGACGGCTTTCACTGCATCCAATCAACCAATTATAAACCTTCACAAAGAGGATTCAGCCCATTAGCTCATTGAAGGAAATTAACAATTGTGTCCAAATAAAGTTGTTGAGTAATTCCATCATGTCAGTTATCGTTTGTCTTGCGTTGTTAAGAGGATGGGTTGATTGACTTATTTATTGAACGACTAAATGATCAAGAATTAGCTTATGAGTATTTTTATTGGTACGTAGTGAAATTACGATGGTGTCGTGTCCCGGTTTCTATAGGTCAAATTGTTTATGACTTGTTATGAAAGCAAATGGATTATCGTAATATATTATTGTTTTGATGGAAGCTATATTTTAAACAGTAGCAGTAGGTAATAATAATATTAAATAAATTAGCTAATGCATTCCATTTACTAAACTACAAGAAAGTTGACGTCTGAGTATTGTCAATTTATTAGTATGCCTCGTTCATTTCATGAGAGAAATAAAGACTTGCGTCCATTAATTACGTGAGGCATTTTTTGAGGATTTTTTAACCTTCCTCCCGCCTTGGTGAGATGTCGTAGGTTTTTTCTCAATCCCCTAATCCATCTCACGTGAGATTTTTCAAAACTTGTACTTGGGTATAAAGGTTTTTTTTTTCCATTTAACTTTAATTTAACTTAACTTTCACGCAGTTTTTCACTTTTATACCATGCACTGCTAAAAAAAATACATGATATTTGCCAAGAGTCCCTCTCTCCCCCAAGTGAAATTTAGTAAGAATCGGCTCGACCATGAATACCTCATGCAATTAATGGACGCCCCCTAAGAAACCATACGCTAGGCAGAAAAACTTCCTATGCAGATGACTATATATTCAGAGATTTTTAGATTATCTCTTATAATCTTACTCGTCTACCATCTTAAGTAGTCAAAAACTAAAAAAAAAACACATATATTGTGAGTTCTGAAAAAAAAAACTTAATTACTCTTTTATAAAAAAACGCTCGTTTGTAAAAGAAAAAACTCGGCAATAACAGACAAGGGAAAAATCAAATCTCTATAATAGATATCAAAATACTTTATCCCTTTGTAAAGAACATTGAAGTAATGAAAGTTGATATACATAAGGTGGCAGCACCAGCCACCTGCTCTTTGATCGTTATTTGAAACCAAACAGTTACGGATTTTGTTTACAATAAAAAAAGATATATCGAATAAACGAACTCACTTATATTAATCGTTGTTCAGATACAAAGGTTAATATTATATTGCTTTTCTATATAAAAGAATTCTAATAAGAAAAGCCTTGGATTGGAGAATGGCTTCTAGCTTTTTATACTACTCCATTGCTGACCGTTCATATTTTTTGTTTCTTCTTTTTGTTTTTAAAAAAGACACCGCCCTGTCCAAAAGAAATAAGCTTTGTATTACGTAGGACTTTCATAATCTTTATCATCTCAGCTCATGTATGACCCGCTGTTGGGCTCAAGCCTTCTCGAAAATGGAAGGGAAATTGACCTACTATACTATGCTGGTCAGACGTGTTGGTACAGGGTTATGTTTCGAGTTTCCCTTCTCTTGCATAGATGTTAAATGCATTTTATATCCCTTAGTCGTCTCTTACGATCACCCATGAGTAAGATGGTGTGAATTGTATTCTTACTCCGTCATCATACAGATAATGTGTCCACACGTGGGACTTTACAAACATATAATTAATGCAGACAAATTACACCCACACTCAAAACAACAGTTTCAGGATCGTATAAATTATTGTCCTGCGTAGGCATCGAAACTACGACACTGGCATGGAAGGTCAATATTTTAACCACTATGCCATCAGTGCAGTCAATATATCTTATTCAAACTCACTTCCGCTTAACTCGTTGCAACCTTTAGTGCCTAAGAATCGCCTCTAGACATATCTGAACTAGCTATTCGCTCACATTGAGTAGACAAAGAAATGTAGATTCATAGACGAATAAATAGATGAAAATAATAGCAATTATAAACAATACAATACATAATGCTGTGTGGTAGCAGCTACATATACTACCAATCCTTACTTTGCTCGTGGATGTCGTAAAAGACGACTAAGAGCCTTATAACGATCTGGGCCAACTCCATCTGATGCCGCTTTGTCAACAATTACATTCCCAAGGAGGGTTGATGTCTGGCAGGCGGCCGGTCATAAACTTATTGCCAATAACTTTTACTATATGTACTATGAAAGATAATATAAAGTAGATAAGTAGTAGTAAGTAGTAAGTAAGATAATAATAAAGAGTGATTACGGTCTGATACACTCCATTCAAGGATTCTACTAATTAAATCGACAACCAAAAACCAATGAACGAATTTATTATATTGCGACTGAAGGTGCATACGTAGCTAGAAAAAAAAATCACTACAAAAGTAAAAGTCACAAATTTTTACACAACACTAAACTAAATCATTGAAAACAAATGTTCGATCGTAAGTTTCTTAGTAAGTTTTTCAAGTCATTAAACTGTTAAATTGTCAACTTGACCTCATTGTGGAAACTTTGGAGACCGACTACTTACACCGGTGAACTGTTGACTGTAATTTTACTACCGAAAGTTTCTTGAGACAAGTGGGTCGTTATATTTTATAAAATGTGTCTATCGATCTGGTTACTTATTTATGGAATTACAATACTGTAAATTTAGAGGTAGCTACGTGGAGAGGTTCTCTCCATTCCCTTCAAGGTATTTGAAGTGGTTAATGTCTGCTAATCTTTTGCGTTTTATTTCCAGTTTATAGATTTTTTATTATTTATCTTACCCATATGTGATCTTAAAAGACGGCTAAGGAAGGCAAACAAATAATATCACTGCAGGAGTAGGGGTAGTTCAAAATAAAACCCTATACCGACATACCTGTTCAGCAGGGTATAATAGTTTTCACTCCAATAGTGTCGGAAGGTCGAGCCCAGCAGTGGGACTTATATCAGCTTTAATGATAAACTAACCCTTGTCTGTAATGGGCACATTTTTCATGTATATAAATCTATATCTATACGTTACTTAAGTCTCGGTGTCGTAAAACTTGTTAAGAGAAAATAAGGTGAGTAGGTGAGAATCTTTTTCTGTGAAACTTATAATATTAAATGCGATCGTCACCATGCCCAGTGGAAGTTGATGAATAAACTATATTAAAGTTATTTCTATAGTAGAAGGCTAGAATTAAGTAGTGGATTGTATTTACTTCATCATAACATAGAAGAGAGTTTAGTATAATAAGCTGTCTTAAGCGGATTGAAATACAACAACATTGCATTAGTTGATGAGTGTTTGTCAGCCCATTTCCTTAAGGAACAACTAAAGATGTATTGCCAGTGAGCTCATGCATATTAATTCGCATGATTTGCAGTTTTATTGTACATTGAATATTATGTGGATAATACGGTAATTTATTTTGAATTAAAGGTATTCTAATGTTAGGTTTGATGAATTTGGAATTGATTCAGATAAATTAATAATAATATTTTAAAATGAAAGAGAGAAGATTTAAGTTTTTGAAAACTTTTTTTTTGTGGGTGTGGGCTATGGCCGGCGCGCTCCTCGCATCACTCCGTTCGGGGCGACAGAGGGGCGTAAGCACGCACACCCGTAGGCCGTAACCCACCCGTGAACCTCGCCTTCGTCGTTGGAGCAGCGTGAACTTGTCGTCAGTGGCCGGCCCGACGGAATACCCCCTACCCTCTCCAAGTTTTTGGATACTAGAAAAATGTTGTAAAATAAAATATAGATTGCAAATTGCAAGTAAAATCAAGTCAAGTAGTCTAATATGCCATATACATTATTTCAGTACTCCATATACATACTTTGTAAATATGCAGTTAAAGATTTCCCATATAACTTTTGAAATTGGAACAATTTTATTTCTTGATGAGACACTTAAAACATAGTCAGGGACTTTCTTTTTAACCGACTTCAAAAAGGAGGAGGTTCTATGTTTCATTGTATGTATTTTTTATCTTTTAAAAAATAAAAATGAAGCTATATGGTCAATGTGATATAGTTGATTGTCTCCTATTAGTTAGAAGATTTATTTTAAAAAGTGACTCATATTTGGGCTAAAGTACAACTTACTAGAGTCACTTTTCTATTCTTACAACAATACTTCATTGTAAGGATATAAAATTACTTTAATATTTTTTTTCTAAAGACGCTAAGGGAAGAATCATTTTATTTCGAGGATCTTAACAACCATATCATTAACGGCAACAAATTACAACCGGACTCTGAACAACAATTTGTGAATCTCACAATAAAATGTCTTGCGTGAGAATCGAACCCCGACATCTAGTACACCATACCGATATCTTAACCTCTAAGCCCACTTTATATAGTTTGAATTTTAATGTTACTAAAATATTTTTATCTAAATATATATCACTGTAATCCACCCATCTTATACATCAGCCCATTGATGGCCACTTCTGGAGTATGTCCCTATGAGAGGAAACAATAATAATGTTGAAAGTTTGATAAGGTTGGCGAAAGCAGTTGGTGTTCAAATTAACCGTTTTTTTTGTGGTGGACTATGGACTTGGTCGCGCCCCGCCAAATGGGTCCGGGGCGACGGAAAAGGCGGCGCGTATCCCCATAGACCCACCCTGCAAACACCTCTCTTCGCCGTGCGAGCGGACCACTCGATCTTTCTCATCGGTGGCCCGCCCGGCGGTTTACCCTCGCGGGTTCCTCTCGTTTCGACGCCCTGACAGCTTTCGCCTTCGGGGCGTCGTCCTCACGCGGTGGCCTCACGTCAGGTGACCGGACTATTCCCCTGTCCGATCACCCGAAGCCTCGATTAGGGCGGCATCAGGCGCAGGTATTCGCGCCTACGCTGCCCGAGGCACCGGCGGCGGATCGAGTCCGCATGGAGGGAATCCTCCCGGACTCGCTCCGCCACCTCCTTCTGCGAGATGACAGCCTCGCAGAAGGCGGCGACCACGTCCCAGTTCCTGACGCTGTCGACCATCGCTTTCACGACAGCTGGCAGCGTCAGGTCAGCACCGATGACAGTGACGAGGTCACGGTGGTTCAAATTAACCCTGGGAATACTGCTTGTTGTTACCATGTAGCCGTTTTTTATGATTTCTAAGGGAAGTAAGGCGTAGTGAAACATTGTATTTTTAACCAGTCATCAGCCAGATCTTTGTAATAGATATATAATATTTTGTCTGTTTCGTTGACTGTAGAGCATAACCAGAAGTCTATTTCAAGTTCATAGCTTACACTAAATACCAGTAATTATTTCTGAGCTTTATGCAAATATTAAAATTTTTATATAGAACTATTACGGGATTCCTTCTGTGACCATCAACGCTGTAAAGTGTTCAAAACGTCGAGAAATTAAAAATTAAATACAAACATCATAGAATCCGTGAAAATAGTTTTATTATTCATTAAATAAAAGAACTGAATACGCCAAAAAAAAAATTACTGAACTCTGTTTTGTATTTGCTAGTTTATTTATAAATTTCGCCCCAATTATTTTCATTAATCATTTATTAAAGGACAGCAGATAAATACAAAACAAGCAACAAGCTAAATCTCTGATAACTATTCAGTTTGTATACAAGAAATCCTGGAGCTTAGACAATGCCAGTTTATACGGTTAAACGTAAAGGCGCCAAGGGAGGCAAGTTAATCTGACAAGTAACAATACACCACGGCAACTGGCTGACTTAACGGCCCCTGTCACTCCGCCAAGTAACTTTCAATTAGGCCTTACCCCTATATCGGAACCGTAACGATTACATCCGAGACGAACAGTTTGTATGTCAACCTTTACATTGCGTATTTTGTGTCAGAGTCATACTAAATATGTTAACGGACTCCGCAATCGATGTGTAACACTTTGTATTATAAATTAGCTTTGTTTGTCTAGTACAGTTGTGGCTATTCTTAGCAATTAGACAAAAGCAGAAATTAGCAAATGGTTACGATGCTATGTGGGTGTTCAGTGATATCTTGGTAAGGGTCGTATGACTCAGTTATTTGCGACTAGAGTGCCTAAATGACTCGTCTTTGTTTATTTAGAATATAAGGTAATTTCGTTTCATAATTGGCTTAAATGTTTATATATGAACAAATATTTATAAAAATATGTTTTATTTTATGGTGTGTGGTAGGGGCTATGGTAACCACCTCTTACTTTACTTGTGGATGGTGTAAAGAAACTATTAAGAGATTTATATAGATTTTTTTTAGACAACTCCATCTTGTGCGGTTTTGTTAACAGTTACATTTTCAAAGATGGTTGACGTATGGCATGTTGCAGGTCATAAAACAATTGTCAATAATTTTTGTAACATATTTGAATAGGAGTACATATTATGTCGACCCCAAGTAATTGGGATAAGAACAGAAGAATAAGGATTAACAAAAAATATGTTTTTTTTTTGGAGTTTACTCCTTAAGAATCGATTTTCATATAAGGCGCCCGGTATGAGAAAAAATTGAGGAGTAAAATCTAGTGATCGAATGACCTCGTTACGTTTTTAGTGCGCAACCTATTCTGCGCACCTTTCGCTTTCTGACGTGAGATAATACTTCACTGAACAGTTTTAATAAATGTAAATAATAATCGTACTTAAAGAATAAACTCCAGCCGTGCGTCGGAGCTAACACACACACTTTTTTACTTTTAATCACGCGGACTCTGTACGGAGGAGTATATGGCTTTAGAATAAAAGTATAAAAATGCATTAGCTTCTGCGATTATATTGAAATAATAGTGGTAGGACCACGCTGTTGACAGTTTTCTGTCTACAGCCGCGGGCCGGTCCGTTTGGGGTAGTACCACATTCCCACAGAAGATCGACGTCTGAGTAATGGCAATGTGCTATTGCGCTTCTTACAGTGAGCGAAAGTACCGGAAGCCCAACTGTGTGGGCTTGGGGATTTAATTGGTAGGCACCAGACTAAGAAATAGCCTCAGTATTGCAAAGTTCCATGGGTGGCAGTGACACTTACCATTAGGTGCGCTGCTTGCTCGTTTGCCACCATAAGCAATAAAAAAGCATCATTTTTGTGAATAAAAGGTGGGTAATTTATTAGGTACATATGGGTGTGGTTATGGGTTGGGTTTATATATTAAATGGCTAAACAAATATATATTTTCCATATATGTTCCGTAAAGAAGAAGAATAAAGATTTTTTGACCTTATTATTACTATATACAGCAATCTACTTATAATTTCATTGACAAAGTTAATTTCTTAATAGTTAGAACCACCGAATTTCATCTTCAATATTTGTTAAACATCAACACCTATTCTTAGAAAGTAATCACTGTCGAACGTATCGAGAGGAGATCAAATAATCGCCTTTGACCAAATGTCAATATTTGAAATGGTAAGTTTGTGAAGGACGACGCATCCATGTGGTTTAAATAAACATAGATCCTATTAGGGAGAATAATCTGGTACTAAATATTACTTTAATTCTTTATACTTCGTCAATAAGTGTTGGCAATCTTCGTCATCATATTTTTTAACCTTATATGATAGGTACCGTTGTTGAGCTACGGCCCTCTTTACTATAAAATTGACTTACAATACTAAGCTGGTGAAACAGATTCCCATAAACTATGATACATTACTTTTTTTTTCAAAATATAAATAAAATTATGTCTGAATAATATCTCACAAGCAATAAGTACCCGATCACAAAAAAATATTATTATATAATATATTATGAATTTATTTGAATAATCTATGTTATTTTTCTTTTTTTTTTATATAAAAAAAAAACAGCCTGTACCTAGAAATTAACCCTAGTACTGCGGTGATTTTAACAAACATACAATTAACAAATTAAAATTACATCCAAACTCATAACAATCATTTGTAAATAGCACAAAAATATGTCCTAAAATTTGTAAAGTACCCCAAAGCAATGCAAGGAACCAGTTCCTTATTTATAAAAACCCGATTACGAAGTGAAAAATGAAGTCACAAGCGAGATTCAAAACCGCACCTATTGGGAGTCCGGCCCAATCGTGCCGCCACTTACACCACCGTGAACTATTGTAGGACATTAAAATCTCGCTTCGTATCATATTTACGTCTTTAAGGTGACGTGCGCCATCTACCCGACAAGTGGGAGCACGATTGGGCCGGACTCCCAATAGGTGCAGGTTCGAATCCCACTTGTGACATCATTTTTCGCTTCGTAATCGGGTTTTTATAAATAATTAAGCATATTAAATGCTAAATTTCAGTAATTTGGATCAGTACCTTATTTGGTAAAAAAAAGTAAAACGCTAAATATAAAATCGTGAGAGAATATGTATAAATATGAAACCTTTTAAATAAAAGGCGTAGGAAAGACATATAATAATCTACTTTCTTCATTTTAATATAAGAAACATGCTCTGCATTTACAATGGTTTGGGAACAAAATAGATTTCATATCTATATGGACATATGAATAGCGTGAAGTTATTTAAAGATATAATTGCTTTCATCGATCAATGTATTCACTGTTTATATAAATCATATTGTCAACGATCGTTAAATTGCTAATTTATTACGAATCACTTAATTAGCCAAGACGTTGGCTGCAAGAATCAATTGTGAGATATAGACCGTTATATTAACACCTTTGATTGCTTTCATAGTTGATTGAATGTAAATTATGAGTTCTACGTGTGATGATCAAGTAAGAGTACAATTCGCAATCCTCTTTTCTTGTTCGTGGGTGGCATTAAGGATGACTACGGTCATGCATATATCTCAGAGAACTCGATACAAAATTCTATATTAACTAGTCTGACCAACGTAGTAGGTATAGAAGATCAATTGAATGCGTAAATGGCTATCGAGTGCATAAAAAACGAAGTAGTTAGTGCCGTGGGTTTGATGCCCATGCAGGACAATGCTTTATATAATAATAATAATAATAATAATAAGGTTTGAAGGCAGACGACAGTTATAAATTCATAGATTTAAGATGAACCAGTCCACTAAACACCCACTCCCATATTTCATATATTAGATACCATCATCATACAATAGTTTTACACTTACTGCTGGCATTCCATGTATGTTGAGTGCAGACGTGGAATGTCATCGGTAGGTGTCCCATCCCAATATTTAGATTAAATTTCTCCAAAGGCCTCTGCGTGTTGGATCCATATCCCCATGTAAGCCTCCCAAAGGACCGGGCATCTTCCCTATGGAAGATCCCGTGAATTAAAAGGAGATACAATAATAATAAAATTTCATAGATTTAAGATGAACCAGTCCACTAAGCACCCACTCCCATAATCAGATATTAACTACCATAATCACACAATAGTTTTACACTTACCGCTGGCAGTCCACGTATGTTATGTACAGACGTGGAATGTCATCGGTAGATGTCCCATCCCAATATTTAGATTAAATTTCTCCAAAGGCCTCTGCGTGTTGGATCCATATCCCCATGTAAGCCTCCCAAAGGACCGGGCATCTTCCCTATGGAAGATCCCGTGATAAAAGGAGATACATAATAATAAAACCTCCGGGCCAGTCGTTACTTCACCATGAGGCTAACGCAAAACTCGGAGGAACATTATTTGGCTCTCTAAGTTCTTTTGATATAAACAAAAAATGTATCACAAGATTTACAGGAAAGCCAATAAACCGCAGGGCAGCTTGTGGCGAGCTGAATGTGAGTGGCGACACTGCGGTCCTGAATACTCCAGAGAGTCGATCAGGGACTCGTCTCCAGCTGGCCTTCATTGGCTGGCTAGAGTGGAAATCGAAGAGTGCCCGAAGGATTCTCAGCTCTGGCTTGCCTTAAACAGCTGATCAGAGAGGGGTCGCCAGAGCTATATGCTCGGGGGTGGAAGTGTCATTTTCAAGGGCATAATTACGGGGAAACCATGAGTTTGTTTATCGCAGACTCAATGGTGAAACCGGCGCCGCACCGCTCGACACCCCTAGCCACTTACATCAATGTTGCCCTCTGTTGCCCGTATGACTTGTGTGTCTGTGGCGACTATTTAGGGGGCCCATTCAGTGAGTTGGCGAGTCAACGTCTGCCACCGTTCAGCTCTTAACATGGGTTTGAAGGCAGACGACAGTTATAAATTCATAGATTTAAGATGAACCAGTCCATTAAACACCCACTCCCATATTTCATATATTAGATACCATCATCATACAATAGTTTTACACTTACTGCTGGCATTCCACGTATGTTAAGTGCAGACGTGGAATGTCATCGGTAGGTGTCCCATCCCAATATTTAGATTAAATTTCTCCAAAGGCCTCTGCGTGTTGGATCCATATCCCCATGTAAGCCTCCCAAAGGACCGGGCATCTTCCCTATGGAAGATCCCGTGAATTAAAAGGAGATACAATAATAATAATATATTTATTTAGCAATAATTTGACAGTAATTTCTAAAGTTTACAAGCACCAGAATTAGTTATAACACAAGACTAATAACTATACAATCAGGTATTGAACGACAAAGAAAATTTATTATTGGCTACTGCACCCGAACTAGGTGTGAACCTGTATCTCGGAGTGCAGTTGTCTCCTTTAGAGTAGGATCAATATGGTAGTACATTTTATTCTATTTTGTGCCATCTACGTCTAACTGTAGGAAGATGTTTAGGTGCATGTTTATTTATACGTGTGCATGAGAGTGAATATGTGTGTGTGTGTGTGCGTGTGTGTGTGTGTATGCATGCGTGCCTCTGCGCGCGTGCGTGCGTGCCTCTGTGCGCGTGCGTGCGTGCCTGTGCGCGCGGGCGCGTGTGTGTGTGCGCGCGTGTGTGTGTGTATGCATGTGTGTGCGTGTGCGTGCATGTGTGTGAGTGTGTGTGCGTGCATGCATGTTGTGTGTGTATGCACATGACCGTATGTGTATGTTTGTTTTGGAGGGTGTGTGTATATGATCCACAAATTGTTGTTCTGAGTCTGATTGTAATTTTTGTCCGTTAAATTATATGTTTGCAAAGTCCCCGCAATACAAGCAAACTCCTTAGTGGCACCCGCCAATAAAGTGTAATATAATATTGTCTTTTTAAAAAAATAAATTTAAAAAATCCTAAAATTGTATAACTCGTGTCCAACAGTTTTACATAGGTATAAGACTTGAGACGGTGATGAAATTATGATTCTTATACATTGTTTTATGGTGGTATGTACGAATATTACCAAGTCTTGCATTATTTGTGGGTATTAAAAAGACGACTAAGATACATCCATAGTCCTGGGCTAACCCCATCTGATGACGTCTGGTCAACAATTACATTCCCAAAGAGATTTGACGTCTAGCGGCCAGTCATACAACTATTGCCAAATATTTTGCAATATGTACAATAAATAGGAAATTACGTATAGCGTTGACTTCAAATAATTTAGATAAGAGCACGCTGATGATAAGATAATCATAAGATCAAAAATCTTGAAATAAAACCCTTTAACAACCGGTCTAACCAGATTAAATTCTCTTCTATTGTGTACAAGCCTTAAGCCCAGCAGTGGGACGTATATAAGCCGAGATTATGATGATAATACATTTCATCATCATCATCATCTCAGTTTATATATGTCCCACTATTGCGCCCGAGCCTCCTCCATAATGGTAGGGAAGTTTAACTACTGAAACATGCTGGTCAGACGTGTTGGTATAGGGTTTTGTTGTGCGATTATCCTTAGTCATCTCTTACGATCACCAATGGATAAAATATGGGGGGTGGTGAATTGTATTCTTACTCTGTCACCATACGGATGATAATATATTCAGTTATTTGTATTCAATAGAGCCCCGCCCGATGGTTTTTCTTGAGCTGTAAAATATTTTTATATTTATAATATAACCGTGAAAACTTGGTGGATCTCACTTCCTTTCATCCATTTCAAAATCTTAACAGCAAATTTAATAGATAAAATTAAACAACATCTTGTTTGACACTCTCTAGTTGATAGCAATGTCAAGTGTCGCAATGTTTCCAGATAACGGTGCAATAAGTTTGTCCGGCGCCGTATCAACAATAACGCCTTAACATTGACGATTTTGTGATAAGCGAGTGAAAATTGATAGCGTTTTGTTGTTTATAGCTTAAATTTTTATTATTAATTTATGAATAAAACTATTATAAGTGTTTATGTTATAACTAATAGTAGAATTATTATAATTTTGAGTTTGGTTTTTTTTAAAGACAATATCTTGTATGAAGTAATCAATCCTTGTATTGCGCAGGACTTGACAAATAAATATACAGTAACAGACATTATTTTTATACTTCTACTAGCGACCCGCCCTCGCTTCGCTTCGGTTACGTCAGTTTTGTAGTGTAGTTTTCTTAAAATTCTGATTCATCTGATTTTTACAGGGCAGAAACCAAGTCCATACCAAATTCCAAGTCTGTAGGGACGGTATTGGAAAATGTGATTTTTTTTGGGTTAACCTTTAGGGGTGAAATTTTTAAAAAGCTCGTCTTAGTTTACCTCTGTATAGTAACATACATATACTTACCGAAATTCAAGTCTGTAGGAGCTATATTTAAAAAATGTGATTTTTACACCCCAGCAACCCACTTGCGAGTGGAATTTCATAAAATTCGTTCTTAGCCTTTACTCGGCAAACGGAATATTCCTACCAAATTTAAAGTCTGTAGGCCTTATGGTTCCAGAGATATCGTGATGAGTCAATACATAGGTGGAAATCTCTTATATATTATATATACCTACGTAGATATATAGATTAACAAGTATTTATATTATAACGAATAGTAGAATTATTATAAACTATTTTATGTTTGCTTTTTTTAAAAACAAAATATTGTATTAAAGAATCAATCCTTGCATTGCGGAAGACTTTACAAATGTACATTAACGGGTATTATTTTCACTTAGATTTAGAACACTATTTGTGGATTGTACACAGTATTGTCCTATGTGGGAAGTAAAACACCGATTCTTATATGATTTTAAATAAATTGCACTACTTCTTAATAAATGTCTTTGTCTCTGTATATAATCACTGTCAGAACTACAATGATTTTGCAAATATTATGACTTTAAAATACCAAACGGTGCCACCGTGCCGGATTTTTGATATTTGCGTGATCGACAAGTTTTCGTTCTAAGTCTGGGTGTCATGTCTCCGGTAATCATACGCTATATATAAGTAATATACAGGGGGGAGACGACCATACGATAATAATTTTAATTTAGTGCATCTGATGACTTGCCCAGCCTGTATACAAACTTTGAATACAATATGTCGTATAGTTCAGTCACAACACATTACTTTGTATTATTAACATTTTCTACACTCTGTATTAAAACTTAAAATTATTAGGCTATCGCTAAGAGATCGAAGACCTCCCGCACTGCATCAGTATAAACTAATATGAAGATAGGTACCAGGTTAGACGCCAGTTTACTACCGCCACTAAAGTCTTCGCCAAACGCAATACAAATTAATGCATATTATACCTTATTCCTGATCAATAAGATCCATATAAACTGTGTCATCAGACTTAAATAAGAAAATTAAAAGTACCTAATGCATGCGGCATAATGAAAGGATCTACTCGGTCGGAGTACAGGTCAGTGAACTAAAATTTACAAAGGATGTTCTATTTTGTTTCAATATTTATGATAAAAAGTTTGTTTGAAAATATTTATTTTTAAATTTGCATGTGAGGACTTTTTAGATAGTTTCAAAACACGCCGGTGCCGGTGTTTTCATTTATTGTCGCATTGTTATTTCCACATTGCATATCGAGGTAATACTGGTAGAGCGATATATTTAATAATTTCTGTCTATAACGACGGGCCGGTACTTCTGTGGTAGTACCACACTCTCGCAGAAAATCGACGTTTGAACAGTCGCAATACGCTGTTACTTTCTGGGTAGTTTCTGGTTCTAGCGGCCTAGCTGTACATCTGGTATTGCATAGAACCGTGGACGGCAGTAACACTTACCTTTATGTGTGCTGCTTTCTCATTTACCACCATATTCAATAAAAAATAATCCGCCAAGTGCGAGTTGTACTCGCACACGAAGGGTTCCGTAAAACTAAATAAAAATAAACGGCGAAAAACTCTTTTGTTGAATAGGAGCCGGCATAATTATTTATTTTATTTTATTTTAATGAATCATATTTAAAGAGAACAAAAAACTAAATATTCTGTGAATAGTTAAAGCGTCTACCAGTCAGCGTTATTGGTATCGAGCAAGAAACGGCAAAAAAAACAAGTTTGTTGTATGGGAGCTCCCCTTAAATATTTATTTTATTTTTAGTATTTCTTATTATAGCGGCAATAGAAATACATCGTATGTGAAAATTTCAACTGTCTAGCTATCACCGTTTTTGAGATATAGCCTGGTGATAGACGGACGGACTGATGAACGGACGGATGGACTTACAGCGAAGTCTCAGTAATAGGGTCCCATTTTATGGAACCCTAAAAAAAGATAATTTTTATTAGTAATCATCGATATAGTTAAGGTAGTAGGTAGTCGATTAGTGTAGTAGAGTTGTTTAAAAAAAATCGTGTTCTTATTCTGGTCGTAATTTGTGTACGTTATTTATTTATTGCATAAAAAAGAAAAACAAAAACATTAAAAATATATTTGTAAAGTCCTCAGCAAATAAATAATTATTTGTATTAGTAGTAGTATTCTTAGTCTTATTTTTTTATAAACTCGCGGTTAAATGACAACTTATATAATATTCTAGTACCCCATAAAAATATAACCAAATTAGCTCATATTCATTCGTCTCCCACAGGGATTTGGTATCACCATTAGCGAAATGTAGGCGTACGATAGTGCGTTTGCCCTTAGGGAATCTATGCGATGGATTATAAGCATAATAGCCTTTATAAGCATATATTTTAATAGCAACAGTTTAGTTGGAAGATCAATAAACGCCTACGTAATGTATGATGGTTTGAAGTTATGATTTAAATAGTAACTTGTATAACTAATGTATACATTAGAGCAGGAAATGTATTATGCTTAAATTTTATTACAATAAAATAAATAAAGTATGAAACTTTGTAATTAAAATGTTTAATAGTTAATAATGTATAATACGCGAGTATTACACATTTGAAATATAAACTACTTTTACGGTTTCTATCGCGTTTGTATTTGATTTTTAATTGGACGATATTTCGAACACTTCATGGACACCGGAGGACTGAGGTGTCTCACGTCTAATATGTCATCGTTATTACAGAGATTTATATCTACCCGCTACTACTAATACAAACTCATTGCCAGTACAAAAAGAAAATGATTCTATATATAAAATTATATTGTTTATCATCAGTTATTATTAAATATTTAATTTATGATAATTATTATATTGTGGCAATTTACTGGTTTAAAAACTAACAAATCTATTCGGCTACCACCGGATCGAAACCCGGCCATGCTGATATCAAAATAATAATGTATGTATTGAGTCCGTATAAGAAAAGTAGATTGTTTAAATAATAATGTGTGTTTTGACTGGCTAAAATAAAGTCACCAATCTTTATTTGGACGTAGGAGTTCGTAAAAATGCATCCAAGGAACATCAGAAGAGTGGGTAACAGTCCTGGAGCCAGCTCTAGTAATTAACTTGTTTTTAAGTGTTTCTGAAATCAGCTCAAGTCATATTACTATTTTGCTGTATATTTTGGAAGGAAAATATCCTGTTTGAAAGGCATCATCATCATTATCCTGCTTTTACTCCAATGATTTGTGGTCGACGCTCTTCTTAAGTTCTAACATCGTACATATTGCAAAAGTTAATGTCAATATGTCTACGTCGCCTGCCTGACGTCAAATCTCTTTGGGAATGTAATTGGTGACCAAATGGCATCAAGCGTAGTTGACCCAGGTCCATATAAAGCTATAAGTCATCTTTTATAACATCCACCAGCAAAGAAAGGGGCGGTAGTATTCATAGCCGCTAAAGTTTGAAGGGAATCACACTGGAGTGAATACTTCCAAAAGATGTTAAATGTAGATTGATACGTGACATCTATCATTGATATTACATGATGTATAAATTGTCTTTCTTTTAAATCGTAATTTGGCCCAGTAGATGGCGCTGTACTCAAAAAATATCTATACATAATAATTATTTTTGTTATTATTCATATTTTATTATACGATGTGATTCGGATAACAAAATTTAAAATGTATAAGCTCAAACATTAAATTCCTAGTGTCTGGTAGTTTTTAAAAAACCGTATATTTCATATCATGATCATAAATTTCAATTGAATCGAAATATCTATGAATATTTAAAGCATTATAAATCCTAATACCAAATACATATTCAAAACAAAATAAAGATAAATTTT
This sequence comes from Lymantria monacha, assembly GCA_905163515.2. Lineage (NCBI taxonomy): Eukaryota > Metazoa > Arthropoda > Insecta > Lepidoptera > Erebidae > Lymantria > Lymantria monacha. Next base: position 33,134,595 of record LR991088.1, read on the forward strand.
AAATTCTAATGAAATAAAACGTTCGTATTTCTCATATTACTCTATTTGATTTCACAGTTCAAACGTCCATTTCTAAACGACAAACATTATGTCAAGCATTGACACATTTTGATGTCATTTTGTTTCTGGGAACAGTATCTTGCGTGTAACACTTATAAATCCCCGATCAACTGAGTTTCAAGTACCAGAATAATTTGAGCTTCCTATTTCTTTATTACTTAAGCAATATTGTTCGTCCATCATAGGTATATTCGACTGGTCATGATGATATCAATGGATTTATATTGTTATATGTTATGCATAGTTATTTGTCTCACGTAGATATGTCAGAGAGGGCATTGAACTTATTTTGCTATAAGTGGTAATATATATTTTTGATTTCTGATGTTTACGCGATTATTACACATTTGAAATAAAACTATTTTTACGGATTTTTATCGCGTATTTGATTTATAATTGCCCGGCATTTCCGAACACTTTACAGCGTTCATGGTCACGGGTAGGCAGTCGACCCGTCAAATATATTTTTGAATTGATACTGTTTATGGCATACTTTGCAATTCTGGTACGCAAACTGTTCATATGACGAAAAGTGGTGGGAATTTACGCTATATCAGGTAGAGTGGGAGCAATATCTCGCCTAGCTTCGGATATTGGAGAAGAATGAGATATACCCACTTCTATACATTTTCACTGGTAGGTGGCTGATGTTCAAAAGAGTAACTTAGGCTACTTTTATTTAAAAAACAGTACAAAGCGCCACAAAAAAAAAATCATTAAGAGATGGCGAGTGACACTAAATGCACGGCTGAAGTCTGCGGCTTCTGTCCTTACATAGACTACCGTTTGTGAATAAATCATGCGGGCGAAAGCTAGTTTTATAAATTTAATTAAAAATAATATAATTTAAATTTAATTGTGGTACGATCACACTGTTGCCAGTTTTTTGTCTACAGCCGCAGGCCGGTCCGTCTGGGGTAATATACTACACTCTCGTAGAAGATTGATGTTTGGGCAATGGCAATGTGCTGTTGCGCTTCATTCGTTGAGCGAGAGATCCGGAAGCCCAACTGGGTGGGTTTGAGGTTTATATTGGTAAGCAGCGATTCTTATGGGCCTGATTTTAAGAAATGTTTTTTGCTTATTAAGTTTTATATACATTACATAACTAAGACACTGTCTAATATTTATTTCTGCTAATTTATTACTCAATGAGAAATTAAGTAGAAGTATCACTACCAAACTTAATGCCAAACTTTATAATCTTACAAAGTAATTGATATATGCTGGAATACGTGTTTATTTTTTTTTTATTGAAGAGTTTGTAATTAATTTGATGATAATATTTTTTAATGTTTACGCGAATATTACACATTTGAGAAAAACTATGGATTTAATCGCGTTTGTATTTGATTTTCCTAACATTCAAACACTACAGCATTCATACTCGCGTGACCATAAACACTGTAAATTATTTGAAACATTCGCATATCAAAAATCAACCGAAAACGCTCTAAAACTACTTTGAAGAAAATGGATTTTTTTTTGTCATCATATAAAAAAACATACTACCGAGTTTCCCCCATTTAAGGCGGAATTCCAAAAAAACCTTTTTTAATAAATTATTACGTCACAAAGAAACTGCTATTAAGAATCTTTTTAGTTTAATTAGGTTAGTTTTCTCGGTGTTGATGAGTCAATCAACCAGCTCCTTTTTGTATATATGTAAGATATATAGATAGACGCTCTCAAAACCAGTTGCATCCAAAGCTCCTGCTCGGGTCCAATAACTAATGATCTCGTTTAAAACCGACAGTAAAAATACAGTTACAAGCAAAATTAAATTTCAATACCCACCATAAATCCTAAGTTACATATGAATGTGTATATCTAGACAAGCTGACACATATTGGCAGCACAAGAAGTACAATTATAAATTAGAATCAGTTGAATACAATTTGCTAATATACTTCATAGAAAGCGGTCTATATAAATAACTTATTCATAAATGAATGCTATCATTAATAATTTTTGCTGTTACTATTTATATGTTCTCGAATATTCATTTATTAATTTGACGTCTTTGAAACTAAAATTTTTTGCTTAATTAGTTTAATTATAGCACTGGCTGAGTGATAGCTGCAACGAATACTATCTTACTTTGCTCGCGGATGTCGTAAAAGACGAATAACAGCTCTATATAGACCTTTTTTTCTTTTTTATTTTTCTTCGCGAGGTAGGACCATGGATGTGGTCGCGCCCCAGCAAATTGGCCCGCGGTGACGGAAGAGACGGCACGCAACCCGTAGGATATAAGTGTAATCCGTGTGGTGATGGAATAAGAATACTATTCACCACCCTCTATCTTACCCGTAGGTGATCGTAAGAGACGACTAAGGGATACAAAACGCCTGTAATATATAGATGTTATGCGAGAGAAGGAAAACTCAAAACAAAACCCTATACCCACACGTCTGACCAACGAGGTATAGTAGGTTAATTTCCCTCCCATTACGGAGTAGGCCCGAGCCCAACAGTGGGACATATATGGGCTGTGATGATGATGAGGATGTAAACGGAATACATTGCGTTGACCCCAAGTGGTTGGGATAAGAGTAGGACAATAATGATGATGATGATGATGAGTTTAATTATAACATATTATCCATGCGACGAATCTGTATATAAGCTAATGTATGAGCTGTCAAACGTGAGCACTAACTACCAAGTCATTACCAAAATTTAGAAGTTTGCCAGAAAGCAATAGAAAGAAGCATGGTATACAAAAACTGAAAAGTACAAAATAACTTAAAATACTATCATTAGTATGTGCTATCTATTGATAGGTTTGAAATCGGTGCCAAGCCCTAAACTAAATTATAAACAGCTTAGGGTACTTATGTACTGTAATGAAATTCCTACACTAAAGATACCGATACCAGCACCGACTTCAAACATATCAATAGATAGAACATACAAATGATAGTATTTTAAGTTATTTTGTACTTTTCAGTTTTTGAAGTTGGTTTTTTAAACGTAGTTTTTTTTTTAGTGTTACAGACACACAGGTTGTTCTATTAGTAGCGGGGCTTGAGCTACCAGTTCATTTGTCGCGCTCATACTTAATGCTAATTTTACACTTATATGGTTTTCTCATGGAAGCCATTGTCAGAACTAGACCAAATTGAAATGGGACCACACGGGTGCTTCCCGTGTGGTCCCAGCTTTCAAATAAAAAAAGAATAATTAAAATCGCTTTGCCCAGTCGAAAGTTATGAGATAACAAACGTAAAAAAAAAACGTACAGACGAATTGAGAACCTCCTCTTTTTTTGAAGTCGGTTAATAAAATAATCCGTCAGAACAATTTGACAGAGTATTACCCAATTGAAATAAGTCTATTTTTATAGATTTTATCATGTTTGTATTTGATTTTTAACTTCTCGAGTTAGAGAATGTATAATTATACAATTAGAAAATTTGAATTGATATGGATATTTTACATAGAGCTAAAAAGTAGAGTAAAATTGTCACACTTATAAGTGGTATCCGATTTTCTGCGACTGTATGATACTACCCCAGACGGACCGGCCTGCAGCTGTAAAAATCTGTCAACTATCTGACTTTACACGTATAAATATTTTATCTCTATATCTAGACAAACGCACGTACTCACACACATACATATGTATCTGAATCTGTTCTCCCTGTTTCAATAATACTAAAGAAATTTTCACCTTAGAAAATCCCTACTAATATATAAATGTGAATGTAAGTTTGTTTGTTACGCTTTCACGCTAAAACTACTAAACCGATCATCATAAAACATTGTACACATATTCTTGGAGGTATTAAAAGTAACATAGGATACTTTTTATTAAAAAAAAAATCAAAATTTTTATATGAAAAATAAAAAAATTGTTTGTCAAAAAATCTCAAAATCTAGCTTCTTCAACGCCATCTAGCAGTCCAGTAATGAAGTTCCAACCCTGAGTATTATAATACCGTTGCACTGTATAACCGACGGTCAAAAATAAAAATAGGGGATGAAAAACTTTTGGAAAGTAACCTTTTACGCGGGCGCAGCCGCGGTCAGAAGCTAGTAGTTTAATATAGAGTCAAACACTACTACCAAAGATACGCAAATATAATTGTAAACTTTTTCTTTCAATAGCATAGCCGTAAAAAAAATCTTTTCCCACACAAGAACAATGGAAGTGCGCCTATAATTAGTCATGAAGCGTTAATGTTAATTATCACCATTGGAAGGTAGTAGCGTAACACATATTGATCGAAGTTCGATGCCTGCCAACTGCGCGGTATGCATATTAACTAGATTTTTTTTCTAACCTCCTTCTTTTAATGCTGTAGGCGATATTTTGATTGTTCTTAGATAGTATTGTATTGATTCGAAATGTTGATAATATTCGATATGTTTACACAACGAGCATTGTAATGTCTTATTAGTAAATAGAAATATATTTTTACGGATTTTTACACATTTATATTTGATTTTTAAGCATTTATATTTGATTTTTCATTTTCTGATATTTCAAACACTATACAGCGTTCATGATTCCAGGAGGACTAAGAAGTCTCACGTCCAATAAGTCGTCGTTATTACAGAAATTTATATCTATCCGCTACAGTATTAGTTATTAAATTTTGATACAAATCTTTTGATACAAATACATTGCCAGTACAAAATGAAAATGATTCTATATTAAAAATTATATTGTTTTTGGTCGGTGACTTGATATTATCATCAAGTTGGGATTCTGTTTGTCACCTAACTAAAAGTAAAATAAAGAAAACTATCCTACATGGACCGGCGCACGGCTGTGGACAGGATACTATCAACAGAGTGGTGTATCATAATTTCAGAAAAATAGCGTAGCTATTGATGTTCATGTTTATTAAAATTTTCTTACAAAAAACTTTCAATGGTCAGTGACTTGGTCCGTGTGATGACGAAATAAGAATACATTCATCACCCTATTATACCCGTGGGTGATCGTAAAAGACGACTAGGGGATATCAAACGTATATAATATCTATGTAAGAGAAGGAAAACTCGACACAAAGCCCTATAGCAACACGTCTGACCATTGTGGTACAATAGGTCAATTTCCGTCCCATTATGGAGGAGGCTCGAGCCCAAAAGTGGAACATATGTGAGCTGAGATGATGATGATGGTCAATGACTTATAATTTATAACGACTGAATATCGTTTGGCATTCTGTTATATTGGCTGAGCCTAGCTCTGACGCTTTAAAACTACTGAGTTTATGATTCAACATCAACAATGTTCATTTTTTTAAGCTTATTTTTTTTTGTTAATTTAAGCTTGGCACCGACTTCAAATCGTGTTAGTGGATTTCAAGCATACATTGTAATTATATTTTATAAAAATTAATACATAATTAGAATTAGACAAGAATGAAATAGTTCATCTTACTTTTCGGTTTTTAGTGTTTTAAATAAGTATCGTTTTTGGCTGATCTTATTTTGAAGTCGGTTTACATTTTTTTTTAAAGTTTATCTATTTGTGATATCTTTAAGTTTATTTTATTTGTTATTTTTATTATCTGTATATATCTTACATCTGCCAAAATTGTTTAATAAGTTTCCAAAAGAAAAATAATAAAAAATAAATACAAGAATCAGCTATGAATTTTAATTTTCGATTAATTATCGAAATCTTTCAGATTAAAACCATCTGTTTAATAATTCACCAATCAAAATAAATAGCGAACCATTGTAATAACATAACTATAATATCTATCTACAGCGTATATTTCAATATGGTTCATATCTGTTGTATATTTCCATACATATATAGGTCGATGTAACAAATTAACACATACAACATTGTAGTTCGTACAAAATGCTTCATTGTTCTAACTATGATAATTTGTTTATTCAGAGCTCTGAACACTTGGGGTCGTAAAGTGAAGATCACGAATTGGAGCGAACGGGTTTGAGGCGTTGTTTTTTTTTTGTTAGTTTGCTTAGTTAGTTAAATAGGGAGTATCAATGTATGTTAAAGGTTAGAACGATACTTGTAATACAACGTTTTATATTGATAAATTCTAAATGAAAAAGTGTTTAATAACTAAGTAGTAGTGCTACTCTTGTAGTGGAAAGACAACACTGTGGTCATAATGGGGATAGTACTACACTCTCGCAGAAAATCAACGTCTGATCAGTGACAATTTATGCTTCGTGCTGTGAGCAAGAGAGCTGAAAGCAAAACTTTCTCGATGAGTTTGGATTGACTTAATTTTGCCGTTGGTACTGCAAAGGTCTATGAGTGGCAGTACCATTTACCATCAGGTGTGCTGCTCACTCGTTCAAATTATAAGTAATAAAAAAAAGTGTCCCAAGGGATGTCTAAAGTGTGTTTTCTGGTAACAACTAAAGCAATTTAAACATATAATTTTACATTTTGATGACATAAAATCAATCATATGTATCATATATTCACCTCAACTATAGCCTAAAATATAGATATTGTTAGTAAAAACTCTTATACAAACCTAAACAGATAAAACAAGAAGAGAAACCCCAAAAAAAAAACTATATAAAGTTTTAATTATTTATAAGCGACTTAAGACATATTTAAAACATGTTTACCGCTGATAGTTTAATTTTAATTAATAATTAAATTTAAACATCAATATTATATTTTTATGTATCTAAAATTTAGCACCTAAATCCTCGTCCTATATCATTAGAGGGAAATTAAGCTACGAAAATTCATCAGACGGATTGACATAGCGCTCATTGTCGATTTTTTTATCTATTACATCTATGTTATCTGGATATCATATCTCTGAGTCGTCTTTTACTAGCGGGTAAAAAGGTAATGAATTGTATCTTACTCCACTATCACACAGACAAGCTTAACATGCATATGTTAAATAAAAACCGTTTAAAATAAATCATGCATCACAACTTTTGACGACATATTGGTGAGTGCCGGATGTATATATACTACACATAATGAATCTACATACATAAGTAGGGCAAACGGTTAGTTTAACAATTTCCCATACTGGAATAAATATTTGAATGATCTAGAAATACTTCTCGGTTTTGTGTATATGACAATATAATTAAGAAAAAAAAAAACAAACTATACAGGAACGTTGTTTGAAATTCCCACGTTCATATTTAGTTAAAATTTACTGAGAATAAAACTAGAGTAGAAATTTATCCGCTAGGGAAAAGTATTATAATTAACATATGTGAGACTTGAACGTTTTGTGATCTCATAGAATTAGACTACTGTGGGTACGTTTGGTGATCAAATTATAAGTTGCATTATTGTTTTTACGGCACACGTTTTATATCTCGTTCACCTAATTGATTGAAGTAGGTGACACATGGTAGCAAAACATTATTATTTTAAAATGAATAAAAGGAAGGAAGACTTCCCACTTTACCATGGTTAATCAATATATCGCACACCTCAAGAAAGAAAGGAATACGGGATAGGATCAAGGTGAAACGGGATATAAGGAAATCTTACTTGTGTAATAAGCAACCACCAGATCTTTTACTTGCAGTTTGCCGCAGAAATGCAAGTAGTGATTCAACACGTATTTCGCCATTAACATAAGCATCCTCAGAAGGGTTCGCCTTCATATATGTATTTGAATAAGTTCCAGACTCAAAATATACATTTATTTATAGATGGCACAAAGATTTGACCCGATATATTGATACTCGGACCACTTGTACCATTTGTGCATTTCGTCAATTTAATAAAGACCTTGTTATAATTACGATGATAACAGGTTTATCATAAAATTTTAAATTGTTCCACTTAAGAAGTTGTTAAAAAAACTTATAACAAGAAATAGCAAAAATACTAGAGCGATAATAAAAACGGATCGATAGCTCGTTAGCGACGTTTAACAACTAATTCTTTTAAACTTTCCCCGGAATGAAGCATTGAGCCATTCGTTAGAAGTTTCGTACTACGCAACGGTTAATTGTCAGAATTCTAAACTCCGCGCTAATGAACGGGGGGAAATTAATTTTAACTCGTTTCAAGTTGTCGAAGCGGTTGGGACGCCTCGTAATAGATTTGAAAATAATCGATGTTGGAAATGTGAAATTAATTACATTATTGCTGTAAATAATTTAATAATATTATTACTCCTTATTATAATAAAACAACGTCTATTGAATAAATTTTATTATTGAATATGTATCAAACTTTAACTACATTTATTTCATAAAATTCTTGAAAAACCATTTTTTTATAGATTAGAGTATTTATCACTTCTTTAACTATTGATAGTGTATTATACCTCATAGACGTCCGTAGAAACAAAAATACACCAAACAATTAAATAGAATTTCTTGAAATTGAGCGCAGGACTACCTGACTGATTCAATTCTTATTATTGAATTCATCTGACCACATAAAAAAATAATCATCAAAATAAATTCGGCTTTTTAAGACAGCTACATATATACATATATGATATGTTTGTATCGTATGTATGTGTATAATTCTTCTATACGGCAGAATTCTACACATACATACATATCATCACGCAATATCCCTTGCAGGATAGGTAGAGAGAACAGAGTGCCAGTGAACTTTATCCTTTGCATACTTCACTCGCTTCCTCAACATTCATAATTGCCACAGAAAGAGAAGAATTATATTATAAAACTACATACATACATACATACATATCATCACGCCATATCCCTTGCAGGGTAGGCAGAGAGAACAGAGTGCCAGAGAACTCTATCTCTGCATACTTCACTCGCTTTCTCAACATTCATAATTCTCTTCATACACGCTCGCCGGTTTCGGAGACTCTTGACTCCACCTTCCTTCAGTACCTGACCGATCTGGTCTAGGTAGGTTAGTCTCGGTCTCCCTCGGTACCTACATCCTTCCACTTTCGCATTGTATATCTTCTTAACCAGACGTTCGTTCGGCATTCTTATTATAAAACTATTCTTCATTATAAAACTAGATATTCAAATATTAATATTTGAACATCTAGTTTTAATTTAAAATAACATAATTAATTGATACTTGCACAAATGTAGTTTACGGTGCAATAAAGATTGATATCAAAATCTTTGCAAATATGTTTTTCTACTATTATTTAATTTCGTAATATGTCGCTTTATTTTCACTTCACATCTCATAAATATTCATTCAGTTAACACCTTATAATATATGGTAAGGTAAACTAGTTACCTTCATATTTCAACACATTCAATTTAATATTTCAACTGCATTGGATTTGAACTCGCAACCTTTATGTCGTTAGTTAATGCCACCTCTCTCGCATCGCTTTCGAATCGAAGACTGCCAAATCATTGTCATTTCAACATGTGTTATTGCTTAATGACTCTTTATTGTTTTAAATGTTAAATGAAAGTTTTTTTTAAATCGAATTTAGAATAAAATTTAAAAAGAGAAATGAATATGATAGAAATGAATTAATAAAAAAATTACAGACATGTTCATTATTTTTTGAAATATAACCTGTTTTTTTTTACGGATTCTATCGCGTTTGTATTGGATTTTTATTCTAACGGGGGGAGTCCTCCCGTGACTATGGAACCTGTAAAGTGTTTAAAACGTAGGGAAATTAAAAATCAAATACAAACGCGATAGAATCCGTCTCCTCCCGTGACCATGAACGCTATAAAGTGTTCGAAATATCGTGAAATTAAAAATAAAATACAAACGCGATAGAAGCCGTAAAAACAGTTTTAATTCAAATGTATAATACTCCCGTAAACATAAGAAATCATGATGTTAATTATTGTTCAGATAATTTTTAATAGATTATAATTTATTTATTTACATAAAAATATAAAATTGAGAAGAGTGTATGTATCACGTTTCTTCAATACACGAACGCAAATTACAGTCATCATTCTCCTACTCTCATCCCAATTGCTTGGGGTCGATATAATATGTATTCTTCTTTCATAGTACATATTGTAAAAGTTATTGGCAATAGTTTTATGACCGGAAGCCTGCAAGACGTCCACCCTCCTTGGCAATGTAATTGTTGACTAATCGGCATCAGATGGAGTTGGCCCAGGTCGTTATAAGGCTCTTAGTGGTATTTTAAAAAAGAGAAAAGAGTATGAAAGTAAAATTAATGCGGTCGAAATGCGATCTCTGCGAAAAATCTGTGGAGTTAGGCTGACCGACCGCATTCGTAACGACGACGTAAGAGAGCGAGTAGATATGAAAGAGAGTATTGGTGTAAAGATGCGAAAGGGAATGCTCCGATGGTTCGGACATGTGGAAAGAATGCCGAACGAACGTCTGGTTAAGAAGATATACAATGCGAAAGTGGAAGGATGTAGGTACCGAGGGAGACCGAGACTAACCTACCTAGACCAGATCGGTCATATACTGAAGGAAGGTGGAGTCAAGAGTCTCCGAAACCGGCGAGCGTGTATGAAGAGAATTATGAATGTTGAGGAAGCGAGTGAAGTATGCAGAGATAGAGTTCTCTGGCACTCTGTTCTCTCTGCCTACCCTGCAAGGGATATAGCGTGATGATATGTATGTATGTATGTATGTAGTCGTATTTTACGACATCCATGCGCAAAGTAAGGGTTGGTAGTACAATATATCGCTTAATTTTTATTATAATCATAATCATTCCGCTTTGGTCTCATTTACTTGTGGTCAACACAATATGTACTCTTCCTTCATCAACATATTGCAAAAGTTTTGGCAATACTTTTTTAGGACCCATCTACCCGATATCAACCCTTTTTTTTTTAAAGACACCTCCCTGCACTAAAGAAATAATTCTTGTATTGCAGGGGACTTAACATGAAATTAACTCAGACAAATTACACCCAGATTCAGAACAACACTTTGTGGATCGCACAAAGTAATGTCCTGCATGGGAATCAAACCCACGGCACTGGCACTGAAGGTCGGTATCTTAACCACTACGCCATATGTGCAGTCAAACAAGTCAAGTCCTTCATGCTAATAGAACTGTTAATTATATGACCGGTGGTGTTGGGTCAAATAAATGCTCTTATTCGTCTTTTATGACATCCAAGTACATACATATCATCACGCCATATCCCTTGCAGGGTAGGCAGAGAGAACAGAGTGCCAGAGAACTCTATCCTTGCATACATCACTCGCTTTTTCAACATTCATAATTCTCTTCATACACGTTCGCCGGTTTCGGAGACTCTTGACTCCACTTTCTTTCAGCACGTGACCAATCTGGTCTAGGTAGGTGAGTCTCGGTCTCCCCCAGTACCTACATCCTTCCACTTTCGCATTGTATATCTTCTTAACCAGACGTTAAGAAGCACATAAGGATTGGTATTATTCGTGGCCACTATAGTGCATAGTTTTTATTATGATCCAGACATAATTTCCTACATTAAAATATCTATGACCCAAAAATCTCTTCCGTAGCTTTAATCTGTTTGTATGTAAACACCCACGACTCAGGAAGTTCTAATGTGGGTGTTAAGCTTCAAATATACGACTTGTAAGCTCATGAACTGACTAAATTATGGCTAATATATAATAGTTGCGACCCGAATACTTGACTACTTCAGTCGAACGACCTTTTAGTATAGAGCGGTTATAATTTAGCTGTCATCAAAATAAGTGCGATGAGATTTTTATACGATTTTTATTTTTCTTATTTTCACTTTCATGATAGTTTTTTTTTAGCTATGTGGTAGCGGCTACGAATACTATCAACCCTTACTTTGCTCGTGGATCTCGTTAAAGACGACTAAGAGCCTTATAATGACCTGGGCCAACTCTATCTGATACCGTTTGGTCAACAATAACATTCCCAAGGAGGGTTGACGTCTGGCAGGCGGCCGGTCATAAAACTATTGCCCATAACTTTTACAATATGTACTATGAAAGAAGAGTACATATTGTATAGACCCCAAGTAATTGGGATAAGAGTAGGAGAATGATGACTTTCATGATAGTTTTCTGCCAGGCGTAAATTGTTGCCATCGTCCGCGGTTGTTTCAGCAGATGAAACAAATCGTCATCTTTTTTTTTTTTTTTTTTTTATTGGTGGGCTATGGGTGCGTCTCGCCCCGCTGAATCGGTCCGGGGTGACGGAAAGGCGGCGCGTGACCCCATAGACCCACCGTAAAACCTTCTCTCTTCGCCGTGCGAGCGGACCACCGGTACTCGATTTTAACTTCGGTGGCCCGCCCGGCGGTTTACCCTCGCGGGTTCCTCTCGTCGACGCCCCGACAGATTTCGCCGTCGGGGCGTCGCCCTCACGCGGTGGCCTCACGTCGGGTGACCGGACAATTCCCCGGTCCGATCACCCGAGGCCTCGGTTAGGGCGGCATCAGGCGCAGGTATTCGCGCCTGCGCCGCCCCGGCCGCTGACGGCGGCCCGGGTCGCGGGACTCCTCCCGGACTCGTTCCGCCGCCTCCTTCTGCGAGATGACAGCCTCGCAGAAGGCGGCGACCGCGTCCCAGTTCCTGACGCTGTCGACCATCGCTCTCGCGACAGCCGGCAGCGCCAGGTCGGCACCGATAACAGCGACGAGGTCACGGCGCTGCCGGTCAAAGCCCGGACACGCCTCCAGCGTGTGTTGCGCCGTGTCCTCGTCACTGCTGCAATGGTGGCAGAACGAAGTCCACTCCCTACACGCGACCGTGTGCAGGTAAAAGCCGAAGCATCCGTGCCCCGACAACACCTGCACCAGTCGAAAGGAGAGGACTCCGTGCCGCCGCTCCATCCACTCCATCAATACGGGCCGGAGAGCCTCGACGGTGACGACACCGTGTCTAGGCCTCTCCAGTCGCGTAGCCCAACGGGCGATGACGTCTCGGCGGGCGTCCTCGCGCCAGGTGGCTATCTCGCTCAGCGATGGGGAGCCACCTTCGTCGCGCAGTGAGGTCACCCGCCGGTAGAGGTCGGAGAGCATCTCCGCCTCTAGGTCCCACGGGGGTGTCCCGGCCAGTAGGCATGCCGCCTCGGTCGATACCGTGCGGTACCCGCGAATGGCTCTGACCGCCATGACTCTCTGGGGTCTCCACAGAACAGCCCTGAGCTGGGCGTTCAGAGCCCTCGCCCACACGGGTGCGCCGTACATGGCCATAGAACGGATCACCCCCGCATACAGCCGTCGGCCCTCGAAGCTGGGTCCGCCCACGTTCGGCATGAGCCGCGAAAGGGCGGACGCCGCGCCGACCAGCCGGGGAGCAATTCGGCGAAAATGCTCCCGGAACCACCATCGCCCGTCGAGCACCAGACCCAAGTACTTCATATGGGCCTGGATGCTGATGTGGACGGAGTTGACGACTAGCGAGACGCCGATTGGCGGCCTTACGCGTGGCCCATGGAACAATAGGGCCTCCGTCTTATTTAGGGCCACCCTGAGCCCCAGCGCCTCGATTCGCCCGACCATCTCCTCGGTGCCGAGAGTGGCCAGGCTCGCCGCCTCTTCGAGTGTCCTGCCCCGGGCTGTGACGAGCGTATCGTCAGCGTAGCATATCACGCTCAGCCCGGGGGGGAGACTCCCTCTCAACGCCCAGTCGTACCCGATGTCCCACAGAGTCGGCCCCAGAACCGACCCCTGTGGAACGCCGCACGACATGGACGTCCGCACAATGTCCCCTGCGGGACTCGCGCAGAGGACACTGCGCCCTTCCAAATAGTCCGCCACCAGCCGCCTCAGGTACAAGGGCACCCCATGGAATCGGAGCGCCTCCCTGATGCAGCTGAATGGCAGACTATTGAATGCGTTGGCGATGTCCAGCGACACCGCCAACAGCACTCCCCCGCCGGTGACAGCGTCCGCGGCCGTCTGCCTCAGTCGTAGCAGGGCCCCGATGGTCGAACGCCCCCTTCTAAAACCGAATTGAGCGTCCGACAGATCGGGCCCCACCTCCTCCAGGTGTTGGACGATGCGGGCAGCGAGGATGCGCTCCAGCAGCTTACCCACATCGTCGAGGAGCACGATGGGCCTGTAGGCCGACGGCGAATCCGGGGGCCGTCCCGGCTTTGGCAGGAGAACCAACCTCCCCTCGATCTATCGATGTCTCCTGTTGAACATAAACCTCCCCATAGGGGGATATTATTACAATCATCACGATTTGTGACTATCAATGCGAACACGCCAGGGTTGGCGATCACAATTTATGTTATAACGTTCCTAGAAAAGTACTACTGACCATTCTACTAATTATATTCGTAAATTTTTACGAATACGTAATGGCGAGCGCTGTAATAAAATTATTTTAACTACATAAAAGCGAGTATTACTCTTCTTATATCAGTGCTAATAAAAAGTGTGTGTGTCAGCTCCGACGCACGACTGGAGTTTACTCCTTAAGTACGATTATCAAAACAGGCGCAAAAAATCTCATTTGACTAAAAATAATATATATATTTTTATTAACATTTATTAAAACTGTTCAGTGAAGTATTATCTCACGTCAGAAAGTGAAAGATGCGCAGAATAAGTTGCGCACCAAAAACGTAACGAGGTCATTCGATCACTAGATTTTACTCCTCAAATTTTCTCATACCGGGCGGGCGCCTTATATGAAAATCGATTCTTCAGGAGTAAACTCCAATGAACTCAAAAAAATAATTAAAGATAAAATTATTAAATTTAGAAATTCGACAAAAAAATTATTTAAACTGAATATTAATAGAAAAAAAACATGCATAACTTTCTACCATGAAAAAAAACTTCGCTAATTTATTCTAAAAGTCATCGAACAATTTCATATACATAGCACTGATATAATCGTGTACAAAGTTCCATACAAAACGAGTAATTAATCTTTGGCATACATCATACAACACAATGCCGTTATGACTTGCGTTTTCGTAACTAAAAGAATTATAACTATAGATGGTAATTACTGATATGAGTATAAATTTAGTACATGCAATGATATGAGTACTCGTACACTTTGTACTAAGACAAAAATCTTTAATACATTTAATTTACGCAATTGTTTAAGTAGTTTCTAGTTGATTATTTATCGCGGAGTGACCACCATTTTGATTTTGGCAACCCATCATATCACAATGATTAATGACTTGCGTTTTTATAACTAAAAATATACCTATAGGTAATAAATTAGTGATATAGTGACATATGGCGTAATGCTTAAGATAGTGTGTGTGTGTGTGTGTGTGACCTACCCTTTTAGTATCGTGGGTTTGATTCCACACAGTATAATACTTCGTGCGATTTACAAATCGTTGTTCCGAGTCCGTATTTTTTCCGTGTGGTAACGGAGTAAGAATATAGTTCACCACCCCCTATCTTAACCGTAGATGATCGTATAAATATAAAATGCATATACCATCTATACGAGAGAAGGAAACCTCGAAACAAAACCCTATACCAACACGTCTGACCAGCGTGGTATAGTAGGTCAATTACCCTCCGGAGGAGCGTCGAGCCCAACAGTGGGCGATATATGAACTGATATGATGATGATGATGATGTTCCGAGTCTGGTTGTTAATTATACATTTAAAGTTTCCTACAACATGATTGGATGACATGGATTTATTGTGTATAAAAAATAATCTTAATATGGATATAAATTTAGTATATGATATAATCTCGAGAGGATATCCGCGAGGGTAGACCACCGGGTGTGCCACCAACGACAAAAATCGCAGTCCGATGCCCCAATCGCATGTCGTCGATAGTTATGTTGTCTATGGGGACGCGCGCCGCTTCTTCCATTGTCTTGGTCGGATTAGTGGGGTCTGATCACACCGTATCCCACCGTCAAAAATAAAATACGTGCTATAATAATAGTACCTACTTCTGCATTTAACAACTGTACTGTAATTAAAATCAAATATTCATAATGACTTCTAATGTTTACGCGAGTATTACACATTTGAAATAAAACTACTTTTACGGATTCTATCGCGTTTGTATTTGATTTATAATTTCCCGACGTTTCGAACACTTTACAGTGATCATGGTCACGGGAGGACACGTGTCCTCCCGTGACACAAACGCGATAGAATCCTTAAAAGTAGTTTTATTTCAAATGTCAAATATTCATTGTTTCTAATTGTATTATTCTTTTTTTTTTTCACGCTGTGGAAATGCATTTACGCACTAGCCCTCGCCGGTGACAGACGAGGGGGTGTGTGGGATTCGCCGGTCAGCTGGTTCGACCGAAATACCCACTAAAACCACAGCGGTCCCTTCCGCGCTTTTACGGGATGCCGGAGAGATCGTCTATTGACATTCTATCCCCGACACCTCAAAATTGTATTATTCCTAGTCTAACCAGTTCTAGCATATTATTTGTCGGTGTGACCATCATGTAACTTTGGCTACCGATCTTAAAACGCAATGGCTCATAACGCAAGTCGCGTTATAACTTTAGATGGTAATTAATGCTGTTTTGAATGGTAATTAATTAATGATAATTAATAAAGTTTTGAATGAAAATTGCTGTGTGGTAGCGACTATAGCGGATACGAATATCATCAACCCTTACTTTGCTCGTGGATATCGTAAAAGATGACTAAGAGCTCTATATTAGCCTGGGTCAACTCCACCTGATGCCGTTAACAATTACATGGGTTGATGTCATAAATGCTGGTCATAAAACTATTACAATAAGCCAATAATGACAAACATTCATTTAATGTTATGTAGATACGATTTTAGCGTAGTGCAAATAATATTTCGGGTGACTGGACCGGAGAATAGTCCGTCAACCGCAGAGAGGCTGACCGTGTGAGAGAGATGCCTCGGTCTGCTGCCAGGGCGTCGACGGCGTTTGGTCTGCAATGGTAACCCGTCGGGCTGTCCACGGATGTCAAGGAAGCGGTACTAGTGGCCCAATGGCGATGGGGAAGGAATACGGTGGGTTATGGAGCTACGCGTCGCCCTTCCTTTGCCCCGGATGTAATAAACGGCGTGTATCCAGGCTATACAGCCTTTTCTTCCTGTGGACTATGGCGCCCTGCCAAATCGGTCCGGTGCGACGGAAGAGGCGGCGCTCAAGCCATAGACCCACCATGCAAACACCTCTCTTCGCCGTGCGAGCGGGCCTCCGGTACCCGATCTTTGTCTTGGGTGACAGACTATATAGCTTTTTTTTTTTTTTGCGACGGGCTATGGCGGAGTCACGCCCTGCTAAGTCCGTCCGGGGCGACAGAAGAAGCGGCGCACAACCCCATAGACCCCATATGCCCCCATAGGCCCTACAAGTGCCTCTCCACTGCGAGCGAGCGGGCCACCGGAACCCGCTCTTTGTCTTCAGTAGCCAGACTACATAGCCTGCCATAAAAAAGTGTAATTATTATTTAAATAATTTACGTAATTTTTTTCTTTATTTCATTCTTTGCAACGAAAATACGTCCCATTATGATTTATCTGATCATGGAAAGAAATACAATTCTAAATGGTACATCTAAAAACGGTGCGGATATGGAGTTATGGATTTGGATATTAGAATAATTAAATTATTTTGGCTATTTCGGATAGTTTCATTTACGGATATTACATTTTAAGTGAACAATAAAAGGGATATTCTAACTGTAATTATCGTATTATTCCACTTTGGAAAGACTTCAATTCAGACCGCCATTTTATAACGGGTTTGTATCAGTTTCGGTTACAATATCGTATATATTTTTATTTCAGATATCCGATAGTTTTTCTTACATCCTTAGGTATATCAGTATACTAGATCAATATTTAGATTTCTTTTAATAACATGACAGACCGTGAACTATTTTAAGCCGTATTGTGTGATATAAAATTACGATATAATTTATTTTAATCGGATAATGTGCGCTAAACTTAATTATGAGCATAAGTTATTAATTGCCAAATGAAGTATCGAGTACAAAAAAAATCTAATTGTTATCTCTATTCTGATTAACCTGATAAGTTCCGGCAATTGAAGGACTTTCCTGTATAATTTTCATATTTTTTTTTAAAATTCAGATTGTTAATAAAGATTTGGTAATACCCTTTTTTTATTGCTTATGCTGGCAAAGGGCAATCAGCACACGTACAGCCCAAGTGTAGTGGATGCGATTCCTACTCAGGACAATACTTTCTACTATCCACAAACTATATTTCGAAATCTGGGTGTAATTTGTCTGCGTTAATTATATGTTTGTAAAGTCTCCCGAAATACAAGGACTATTTCCTTAGTGCAAGGTGGTATTTTAAAATAAAAAAAAAGAAAAAGGAAAAAATAAGAGAATTAAATCTTTGAGGACTTTCCAAATAGACAATAAATAGATAAACATTAAAATTAAACTGTGAAAAATGATTTGTGAATCGTACAAAGTATTGTGCTGTTTGGGAATCGAACACCAACATTCGTCACAAGAGTAGAGTATTTGGACCATCTATTAACTAGGCAGTTTTGTGCAATATATATTGACATGCTTCATTACTACCTCATTGGTGTAATGGTATATTATGTTATTATAATTTCATGGTTTTGAGTTCAAATCCCAGATCAAACAAAAAGAAGATTCAGTAGTTTTACACTACTTCAGAGATACCTATTAGACTCAAAAAGCAACCAATAAATAAATATTTATAATTATAAGATATTATGTGGTACCTGAAACAACTATTTCTGGATCACAGAAATTGTTGTCCTGTGTGAGAATCGAACCCTTGAGAATCAAACACTTGGTACGGTAGGACGGTCTCTTAACAACTACGTCATCTGTGCATTACTTACATTTACTGAAGATAAAACTTGTTATATCTGTTATATTATACTAATATACATAAGTGGGAAAGCCTATTATGTCCAGCAGTGGACGTCTCCGAACTAATGGATGAATGGATGGATGAAATATATGTACATACTTACTTTAACCGCAATTATAATTTACAGTAAGTACGCATACTGAATTAAATTCCATTTCTATCAAAAATATTTTCTCAATATTTGTATAAGCTTAGGAACGGTCGAAAATTGTCGTGTTTGACGATAGCTAGCAAATAGCTAGATTTTTCAAATACCTTGCTTGTTATTTCGGTGAAAATATTTCGACAAACATTGAAAACATCCGCCTTTTTTATAAAGCTATAGACCAGCAAGAATATAGTTGCTTCAATTTAAACGATTCAATATTTTTATATTAATTCAGATTTTTTTTTAAAGACACCAAACTGTATTAAGGAAATTATCCTTGTTTTGCGGAGACTTTACAAACAAGCAATTAACGTAGACAAATTACACCCATTCTCAGAACAACACTTTGTGGATTGTGCAAAGTATTGTCCTGCGTGGGACTCGAACCCAAGGCGCTGGCACGGAAGGTCGGTATCTTAACTATTACGTCAATTAACGTAGACAAATTACACCCATTCTCAGAACAACACTTTGTGGATTGTGCAAAGTATTGTCCTGCGTGGGACTCGAACCCAAGGCGCTGGCACGGAAGGTCGGTATCTTAACTATTACGTCATCTATGCAGTCAACTCTTAACTTCAACAGTTAGTGAAATTTATTTCTGTATAGTGATAACATAAAATCATGAATAACCATTTCCTTTTGAACCATGTCATAAAAAATCACTAAAATCTAAGAATTTGAAATATCGTTGTAAAATAGAAAAATTGAAATAAAAACTAACATCAATCTGCCTGACGAACTATTTATTAGTGGATGTATTTGGGTTTTCCGTGTGGTGACGGAGTAAGAATACAATTCACCATCCCATATCTTACCTGTGGGTGATCGTACAAAACGACGATGGGATATAAAACGCATATAACATATATACAAGAGAAAGAAAACTCGAAACAAAACCCTATACCAACACGTCTGACCAGCGTGGTATAGTAGGTTTTTTTTTTTTTAATTTCCTTCCCACTATGGAGGAGGCTCGAGCCCAACAGTGGGACATATGTGGGCTAACGATCATCGTTAGCCCACATATGTCCCACTGTATTTGGATAGAAAAACTAAAATGTTTATCTTATATTGTTTTTCGTAACCCAAAAATAAAATATATAGTGAGAAAAGATGATCTTTACCAACGTAGAAAAGAAAAAGAACCTTGCTTCAGACGAATTTTGTCACTGGCTGTCTAAATTGAATAACAAAATCTAAATATTTTTTATTTAGAGTTGTAGAAAAAAAGGGGTCTTATAAATAAAATGTTAAATATTATACATACATACATGCATACATATTATAACGCCATATCCCTTGCAGGGTATGCAGAGAGAATGGAGTACCAGAGAACTCTATCCTTGCATACTTCACCCGCTTCCTCAACATTCATAATTCTCTTCATACACGCTCGCCGGTTTCGGTGACTGATAACATAATAACGGTTCAATGTAGTGAATTGTAGTAGGAACACGCCGTTGATAGTTTTCTGTCTACAACTACAGACCGGTCCGTCCAGGGCAGTATCACACTCTCGCAGAAAGTCTGAGTAATGGCAATACGCGGTTGCGCTTCGTTCGGTGAGTAAAAGAACCGGGAGCCCAACTTTATGGGTGGGTTTGGGTTGGTAGGCAGTGGCGTAACTTTACCTCTGGTATTATAAAGTTCTATGAACGGTAGAAATACTTACCATCAGGTCTGCTGCTTGTTCCATTGACACCAAAAGCAATAAAAAAAAATAACAATACAGTATTTGACTAGTGCAGAATATATCGATGGATTATTCAAATCAAATTATTCGAGCCCTCATTCACAAAAAAATATAACTATAAATTATAAAAAAAGAAATATATTGAGTCCATATATCACACCTATATCGTCTTTATTGACAGTATCAATATTCCCATCATCATTTGCCATCATTTGAGGTTTCAGACAGCTTGGTAGCAGACGAGAAATTAGCCCATCTGATCTTGAGTGGCAATTACTGGTCATGGAATTTTGCAATACCAGGATCATAGCCAGGATTTTGCCTACTGTAGAAAGCTTGGACCTCTGGCTCTCTATCTCATTGAACTGCAATAACAATTAATTACTTCTACACAACAATTTAGGGTCGCAGATCAGAAACTGTCAGCAGCGTGCCATTACTAGGAACTTCTACACTCTTCTGTCTGTCTCTCTGATCCTTCCTTATCAAATATTATTATCTCAGTATTCGTAGATGAGCCTGTGCAATCCAAAATATCTTCATTTAATTGCATTATATAGATCAATTTAATTACTATTTTAATTATATTCAAGTATGATTGTCGCCCTATGTCATAAGACCATTAAGCTTTTAGTTATTATAATAATAATAAGGCATATATTATTATTACAAAAACTACATTTCTTATTAAGGTATCTACGAAAGGGCTAACATATTACAAGATTTAAAAAAAAATCTATCTATTTTTAATAAATTCATATTAATTTTACTCATGAAGTTTATACGCTTTTACTGTTAACCAACCATAAATAAACACTTTACCTTCAAGGAGTACAAAATGATATTACATTTTGTAATTTTATGGATTTCAAATAACGTGTTACTATAACTTTTTAACATAACATATAAAGTTACAAAATATAATCAAAATAAAAAGAAAACATTGCCCGAATAAAAAACCAAACAACTTTGAACAACAGATAAAAAATGTAATCTTACCACATTCAACTAATCCTCAAAACTTTTATGATATCGATAAAAACACAACACAACACTGTAAAAATAATAAACAAAAAAATAAACTTTTTGTCACACTGTAAGAAAATTGTTTATCGCGCGGTAAGTCGCGTTAAGAAATCGGTTGTGCGGGCTCGACCGACAGAAGCTTGGATACGACTGGCAAATACAACTAGATCGAGGAAGACTCTGTTGGGAACACGGGAATTCCGTGTTCTACACAAAAGCGTGTGAGAGCTTGCCCGCTTTTTCTCAGCGTTTTAGTATTAATAATCAATGTTTGAATTTTTATATTATTGTTTTTATTAATATTTTTCTCACGTTTTATATATTTTATATGTATTACGGGAGGACGGATGGATGGATGGAGGATTCTTCTGGCTAATTCATCATACATATGTGCTGAATATATATTTTGTTTTAAATTATGTGTCTGATTTAAATGAAAATGAAATCTAGAGAAATAACTAATATCATTCTAGCATAGCAATTTTAAAAGGAATGAAGTGAAACAGTGCTAACGATGCACTAAAAAATCATTTCTGCTAGAGAACCCTAAAATGATTATAATAATAGCGTTTAATACAAATTTAGCACACAACTTTGTAGTGTAGACATACCTGAGACCAGTACTAAGAAAATAAGCTTAAATATAGAACACTGTGTCGCTAGTTGGAATACATTGTGCTCAATGTTACTACCGGCTTTAGCGCGTGCGCTGTAAGTGCTTTGATTCGGTAGGAATTTGGCCACCGTCATGCCACGTAAAGGTATAATGTTTATGTTTTAAGGGTCGGCTAAATATTTTGTTAATTTAGGTTCTGAATGTTAGGGAGTGTGAAAAAATAGATAATGAGTTGACCTATTTAAGCCAGTAGCATGTGTCTTTATTTAATTTGGCATGTTCATTTTTTTTATATATTACATTTTTTTTTCCAAATGAAACCCTTGCGCTAAGGATAAAACCTTGTGTTACGAGGGATTTCATACATACATATCATAACGCCATATCCCTTGCAGGGTAGGCAGAGAGAACAGAGTGCCAGAGAACTCTATTCTTGCATACTTCACTCGCTTCCTCAACATTCATAATTCTCTTCATACACGCTTGCCGGTTTCGGAGACTCTTGACTCCATTTTCCTTCAGTACATGACCGGTGTGGTCTAGGTAGGTTAGTCTCGGTCTCCCCCAGTACCTTTATCCTTCCACTTTCGCATTGCATATCTTCTTAACCAGACGTTCGTTCGGCATTCTTTCCACATGTCCGAACCATCGGAGCATTCCCTTTCGCATCTTTACACCAATACTCTCTTTCATACCTACTCGCTCTCTTTCGTCGTCGTTACGAATGCGGTCGGTCAGCCTAACTCCACAGATTTTCCGCAGAGATCGCATTTCGACCGCATTAATTTTACTTTCATACTCTTTTCTGCATACCCAACTCTCGCTTCCATACAGTAATGTTGGACAAGCACTGCGTTATGTATTGCTACACGTGCCTTCTGGCTGAGGTGGTGGCTACCGAGAAGTTGCCCCAATGCTCCATTCACTCTATTTCCCGCATTCAATCTTCGCTCTATATTAGTGGTGTACCTTCTATCTCGGCTAAATCCACATCCAAGATATACAAATTCATCCACTTGCTCTAGTATATCATTACCTATTGCTACTCTTACATCTGTTCTGACTTCGTCTCTTTCAAAGACCATTATTTTGGTTTTGTTCACATTCACGCGTAGACCCCTTTTCTTACAATCTTCTGTCATTGTGTCGACTAGGGTCTGCAGGTCAGTCGCTGACTGTGCCAGCAGGACTGCATCATCTGCATAAAGCAGAGCAGTGACCACTGAGTCGCCCATCTGGACTCCCACATTCATATCGTTCAACCTTTGGAGACATTTATCCAGATATATGATAAACAGCCTGGCTGACAGAACGCACCCCTGCTTAACGCCGATATTGACGTCAAACCAAGGCGACATTCCATCATTCAGCCGCACACAGGCTCTACAACCCATGGAACTGGACTGCACAGCCTGTAGCAGTTTACCGTTAATACCATACTCCGGTAAAATGTCCCAAAGTTCCTTTCGTACAACCGTGTCAAATGCTCTCTCTAGATCCACAAAACTGCAGAAAACCCTCTGACCTAGAGCCAGATGCTTCTCCACAATGTTGCGCAGAGAAAACACTCGATCCATGCATCCCCTGCCACTCCTGAAACCTCCTTGTGTCTCACACAGTAAACCATTGGACACCATCCTCATTCTCCTTTCAATAATTTTACCGTACACTTTTGCTGCCAAATTGGTCAAGCTTATGGCTCTGTAATTTGCGCAGTCATAACGTGAACTGCATTATTCCAGTCCCCCGGAACCATTCCCGAGCTCCAACATAAATTGAGGAGCAACAGGAACGCCTCCCAGACATAGGAGCCACCAAGCTTGATCATCTCGGCAGACACCATATCAATGCCCGCTGCCTTACCATTTTTCAAACTTCTTATCGCCCATTCAACTTCATCCATATAGAGATTTCATAAATATATAATTTAACGAACACAATCTGTATCCAGACTCGAAATAATTATTTGTGAATTGCACAAAGACTTTTCTGCGATTGGAATGAACTTACTGTGGTGTTTCTCAAGCGTTTGATATGTCCTTCTTTATGCAAGCACCTCTTCTTCGCCGTACGAGCGGGCCACCGGTACCCGATCTTTGTCTTCGGTGGCCCGCTCGGCGGTATGCCCTCTTGGGCTCCTCTCCTGTCGACGTCCCGACAGCTTTCGCCGTCGAGGCGTCGTCCTCACGCGGTGGCCTCACGTCGGGTAACCGGACAATTCCCCGGTCCGATCACCCGAAGCCTCGGTTAGGGCGGCATCAGGCGCAGGTACTCGCGCCTGCGCCGTCCCGGCCGCGGGCGGCGGCCCGGGTCACGGGAATCCTCCCGGGCCCGTTCCGCCGCCTCCTTCTGCGAGATGACAGCCTCGCAGAAGGCGGCGACCGCGTTCCAATTCCTGACGCTGTCGACCATCGCTCGCGCAACAACCGGCAGCGTCAGGTCGGCACCGATGACAGCGACGAGGTCACGGCGCTGCCCGTCCCAGCCCGAACATACCTCGAGCGTATGTTGCGCCGTGTCCTCGTCGCTACTGCAATGGTGGCAGGACGAAGTCCACTCCCTCCACACGACCGTGTGCAGGTACTTGCCGAAGCAACCATGCCCCGACAAGACCTGCACCAACCGGAAAGAGAGGACTCCGTGCTGCCGCTCCATCCACTCCATCAGTACGGGCCAGAGGGCCTCAACGGTAATAACACCGTATCTAGGCCTCTCCAGCCGCGTAGCCCAACGGGATTATGTATAAACCCTGCGAGGGCACTTACATATTGTCAGTATTAACATTTTAATTTAATCTAATAAACTACCACCGGATCGGAACTAGACCACTACTGAGAAGATCCGGCAAGAAACTCAGTGGGTTTGTCTATTATTGTTATTTCTTTTCATTTTTTTTTTATATACATATACAAAAATAATGGTACATGAAAGAAATAACTCCAGTGTGATTGATACCTTCGAACCCAATAGTCCAAATACAATGTAAAATAGCCAATGGCTGGACCAGATCCCACAAGCGGCACCCGATCACGAGTTAACTACTAGAGCAGCCATCACTCCCCTCAACTACCTTGGAGGGAAGGGAGAGACCCGCTCCACACAGCTACCGCAAGTAGACCTTTCAGTAAGGGGTTCAGTCAAGGGTTTAGAAGAGCTATTTTGTAATGATGGGCAGTGGTTTGACTGTGTTCGTGTTACCCAAAAATAAACTTTATATGTATCTAATAACTTTTATCAAAATTACCAATTAAAATATATTAATTGTCAAATCAGAAACAAGCTTGTAGCGAAGAGACATTACCAAAATATTCTTCTTACCTCATAAATATCCCACTAATGGGCTGAAGGGTGGAATAGCAGTAATTTTCCTCCTCTGTAATAGGAGGAAAATTGCTGCTATTCCACGCTGGTCAGTCGGGTTGGGGTTAACGGGTCAACCAGTTGGTATAGAGTATTTTTTTTTTCTCTTGTATAGATATACTTGTCTACATATACGGTCCCTAATACTTAATCATTTAGCTGTCTTTTACGATACCGGCGGCTAAGAAAGTAGGTAGTTGGTGAAATATATTTTTACTTTATCACAACAACACAAATGGGTAAGTGGTAAAAATATTATGAGGTACCATTATAACACTAATTGTTGTAATAACAAATGCGTATTAAATTTTTCATTGAATTATTATGTGTTATTTCAAATTTAACAAGCAAAGGAAATTCTAAAAATAATTATATAAGTAATATTTATGTAAGTCCATTTTATATATTCTAAGAAATAAAATTCAATACGAGTTACGAAAACTACGAACATAAAGTTAACGCGACTATAGATCAGTACATCTAACAAATGTACCATAAGATGTTGAATAAATTTACGTCAGATGACATAACTTGTACTTAGTTTCGAGTCTTGTACCACTTGAGCGAACAACTAAATCTAGACAGTATTTTACGGAACCCGGGCGTTTCTAACGGGACTATAAATACGGTGTTGCAAAATGTGAGAATAGAATAAAACTAATATATAGGTAGTGTTTGAAAATTGTCCGGTTTTCCATTCACATTCCAGACAAAATTTGACATAAAATAAAGAATAAAAATATTTTGAATGTGTTATTGTAATTTTTTTTTTGTCTGAACTAATGCGAAGGGCATATGCTTTCGTATATTTGTTCAGATGTTCGGTTGTTTTCTTGAACAGGTTTGTCAAAAACAACCAATTCTCGTGAACTTTTATTATGAGGTTCCGTAATTGACTATACAAATGGCATAGTGGTTAAGGTCTACCGATTTTAAAGACCAACCGTTCCAGTGTTATGGGTTAGATTCTCATGCGGTACAACACTTTGAGCGATCCATAAATTGTTGTTCTCAGTTTGAGTGTAATTTTTTTTTATTATTGCTTATGGTGGCAAACGAGTATGCAGCACACCTGATAGTAAGTGTCTCTGCCACCCATGGACCTTTACAATACCAAGGATAGGCCGCTGCTTAAAATTACAATCCCCAAACACATCCAGTTGGGCTTCAGGCTCTCTCGCTCACCGAACGAAGCGCAATAGCACATTGCCATTACTCAGACGTCGATCTTCTGCGAGAGTGTGGTACTACCCCGGACGGACAGGCCCGCGGCTGTAGACAGAGAACTGTCAACAGCGTGCTCCTACCACTAGTGAAAATGCCCGTTTAATTATATGTTTGTAAAGTTGCCCGCAATTCAAGGACATAAATGGCGCTGACTTTCCCCGATATCTTTACAGTTAATTATGATTTATTAATTGCAGATGGCGGTTTAATCTCTGCACCAAACACCTCTGGTGGTTTAATAACCCTGGCATAAGCATCAATAAACGTCTCAATATGAAACATCTAGCAACCTTAATAAAACGAAATACTTGATATATAGAATCCTTTCAATTTTATTAATTCAAATTTCTCTGTAATTTTTGTTTACTTCTCAATGAAATCGAAACCTTCCCTTTTTATAAAAAGCAAAAGAGGCCATAGTGATTACTTAACATGGCATGCAAAAAAGCTCTTAAATCCCCTCACACTTCAAAATATACCAAATGCAACATCTCATTGCGACAACATAAAAGTCGGGCTGTGAATGGATAGCATTGTACCAGTTGTTTAATGCTTCGTCGCTCGCCAAAGAGCCGGGAACTCTTGTAGAGCCATTTATGTAGCTGGAGGGTCGCAGTTGATGAGTTAGTTCTATCATGGAATGGTTCAGAGGAAGGGGATCTGAGTACAGGTGTTACTAAAACGATCGATACGTACATATATGAAGGATTCTTTATAGACTACAGAGAAATATGGCATTTGAATGATATATTTTCTCGACTTTTTATATCTACTCTGCCAATTTTTAATGTTCTTAATTATATATTAATGAAAAATTGTAGAACATTCATAATTTTCTGGAAGAAGCATGTCATTTTTCAGTTATATTCTTATAATATATTTATTCTTCATCGACGCCCAGCAATTTATTTAAATTGCTGGGTGTCGATGGATGCAGACGGCACAGGACTGCATTCTGTGGTGTACCATGAGGGAGGCCTACGTCCAGCAGTGGACGGCGATGGGCTGAAATGATGATGATGATGATGAATATATTTATTCAAACTCAAATTTTAAATTAATTTATGATGTATAAACCCCACGAGGGCGCTTATATATTGGCCACCGAAGACAAAGATCGGGTACCGGTGGCCCGCTCGCACGGCGAAGAGAGGTGTTTGCAGGGTGGGTCCATGGGTTTGCGCGCCGCCTCTTCCGTCGCCCTGGGCCGATTTGCCGGGGCGCGACCACATTCATAGGCGCCACCTTGCGAAAAATATAAAAAAATAAAATAAAAAAAAGGCGCTTATATATTATAATTTTAAATTAATCCAATAAACTACCACCGGATCAGATGGCAATCGGCTACAAAGATCCAACAAGCAACCCGCTGGTTTGTCTATTATTATTACATTTTTAATGACTTAAAATTATAAAATTGTTTACACCTTTATTTAGTAAGAATACACAGTAAGAATACTATTATATATCTTACAGTATATCGATGTTAAACTGACATTGCGACAAAAAGTTACTTATGTATTTGTTTATTAGCATTTTATATTTTGCGAAATGCGATCTCTACAGAAAATCTGTGGAGTTAAGCTGACCGATCGCATTCGCAACGACGACGTAAGAGAGCGAGTAGGTATGAAATAGAGTATTGGTGTAAATACGTCTCATTGCCGAGCTTAAACCTCCTCCGTAATCGGACACAATATGACCTACTATACCACGCTGGTCAGATGGGTTAATATAGTGTTTTATTTCGGGTTTTCTTTCTCTTTTAGTCATTATTATGTGAATACACACACGTACATACGCACACTTATGCACACACACACAACACACGCACACACACTATTATTATTTATTTCATATTTCTATGCAAATATTAAATGTAATCTAATTAAAATGTCTAAGGTGGTTACTTGGATAGTGGATTACGAGGGTAAATGACGGCATTCATGACACAGAGTATCCTAGTACGAATGCCAAAACACTCCTGTGTTTTTCAAATGTCTAATATAAGGAGATTATTGTACGTATATACATATGTATGTATCATCATATGATGATATCATCACGCCATATCCCTTGCAGGGTAGGCAGAGAGAACAGAGTGCCAGAGAACTCTATCATTGCATACTTCACTCGCTTCCTCAACATTCATAATTCTCTTCATACACGCTCGCCGGTTTCGGAGCTTATTGTAACCCTATTTTTTTGACCCAATAAAGATTTAATTATTATTATTATTTTCCGTCATCATATAGAAAGCTTCAATAAAGGTATACGGAAATATATATACTGTGCCAGCCTTCTCCATTAAAATAAGGGTAGTATAATTATGATATATATATATATATATATATAGAAAATTGTTGGATGGGAGTTATTTAAGTAAATAAAGTCCAAGTTAAATAGCCCCCAAAGGTTAGGAAGGTAAAACAAAAATAATGAAGTTAGAATTATCCGTAAAGTTAAAACGTTTTCCTCTGTAATCTGACAAAATATTTTATAACGTTGAAATTGGACTCGGTTTTATAAGGAGTCATTTTAACTGTCAGACGTCTTAATGCTAAAACTGAATTAGCAGAATTAAAATTGGTCTGCGTAATTTAGCATTTTATTATTTATACTAGTTATATTCGTGAATTTGTTCATTTATCTCATTCTCCACAACACTTCCCGTCAATGGCTTCTATAAAGGCGGTTTCGTGGGCGATAAATCGATCTAACTAGGTTTCAGCTATAGAGGATAGGAATATAATTAGAATATGAAGGTACATTTGGCAACTGTCAACGAAAATGGAAATAGGTCAGCCGGAAACTCGAAGCCTTGCCTTTTCCTTTTCTATTATTGCCCAAAGAGCACTAAAAATAAAATACCGAACTAAGCTCAGTTATCTAAATACTGTAGTGTATATAAATTTATATTTATAATATAAAGCTACTTAAACTACTCTTTCTATAATAATAAATTTAACTCAAAGATAATTTAATTATAACTATAAAAGTTAGCAACAAACATTTTAGACAATCTCAAAACGCGAACTGTGCATTAATGGGTGCAGAAATTTATCTGATTACTGCGAAAACTTATAGTCTCCTATTTATGCGTAAATATTATTACTATCTACCTACCTCTTCGTGTAGTGATGGAGTAAGAATACAATTCACCATCTCCTATCTTACCCCTGGGTGATCGTAAAAGACGACTAAGGGATGCAAAACGCATATAACATATATGCAAGAGAAGGAAAACTCGAAACAAAACCCTATACCAACACGTCTGACCAGCGTGGTATAGTAGGTTAATTTCCCTCCCATTACGGAGGAGGCCCAAGCCCAACAGTGGGAGATATATGGGCTGTGATGATGATGATGAATCGTAGGGATTTATTCTTTAATGTAAGGTATTTGTATTATAAAAAAGATTAAGGATTGTAAGAAGATAATAAAAAAAATAAATCTTAAAGCTAACCCAAATCATCGTGACTCATTTACTTCTTCCCTCTAAAGGATTAGCATGGTCAAAAATAGTAGTATATTGCCTATCTAAGAAATAATTCTATAATTGCTTATAATCAAGTTGTTCTATATTAAAATGCATTGCACTTAAAACTGTTTCAGTTCTTATGGAATATTCTGATTTAAATACACGACTCCAATAGCAACGTACTTTAATTTTTACTTGGTTTTGTAATACTCGTCACGCTTTCAATTTGCTAGTCACGCGTTTTAAATACTTTTATTATGATAAAGAATGGTGTTAGGTATAATATTTCTTTTATAATATGACGGGATTAGAGTGGAAGACTACTACTAGTGTTCCCATAGTTGGTTTTTATGACTGAAAATAAAGGAAGACAGCTATCATCTGTTACTTGTTATTGGAAACCTACTCTAGGATAAATTCAAGACTAAATCTAGTACTAACATATCTGGACAACGTGACTTAAAATACCAATTTATTTTTTCAAGAGTCTTCGTTGTGGAATGTGTGCGGAATGAAAGGCTTAGAGTATTGTAAGATGTAAATCTATTGGACACCGGCTGATGTAATAGCATTCTAGCTTTACCTACCTCTTCGGAGGCCAAATTACTGTATAAAATTACTAAGATGGGAATGAGAAACCGCACATTCCCGACAAACTGATTGTAATGCTATATTAATCTTAGAATAGTTTTGTTTTATTTGTTGTTCTTATGGGGACTACATGTTCAAATATGAACCGTTCCCCTTAAATAAAGAGAAAAAAAAAAAAAAAAAGAGTCTTCGTTACTGCGATAATAGCAATGCTTGGCATTTTGGATGGCGATCGCAGTAAGGTTTCATAAGTTTCTCCGAAGAGTGATAATGCCTATTCTCTCAGTAATGCGTTTGCCAACTCCCACAGGCAAGTAAAGGGTGGCAAGAACTCTATTCTTCCCTGTCACTATACAAGGACCACACGGGCTATAGTAGTACTTAAATCTATGAGTGGTAGCTACTACCTACTTACCTGCTTCTGTCTGGCGTGCTTTTCTGTTTTTATTACTAAGTAATAATCTCATCTCATCTCATCATCATCGCAGCCCATATATGTCCCACTGTTGGGCTTGGGCCTCCTCCGTAATGGGAGGGTAATTGAACTACTATACCAAGCTGGTCAGACGTGTTGGTATAGGTTTTTGTTACGAGTTTTCCTTCTCTCGCATAGATGTTATACGCGTTTTATATCCCTTAGTCGTCTCGTATGACCACCCACGGGTAAGATGGTGAATTGTATTCTTACGCCGTCACCACACGGAAAAATTAATAATCTAAATCATTCTAATTATTTTCTCAAATTTTGTGTCTGTGTAGTTTTACGTGAAGGTATATGACGTGAAGGCCACCGAAGTCAAAAATCGGGTACCGGTGGCCCGCCCGCACGGCGAAGAGAGGTGTTTGCAGGGTGGGTACATGGGGTTGCGCGCCGCCTCTTCCGTCGCCCTGGGCCAATTTGCCGGGGCGCGACCACATCCATGGTCCCACCTTGCGAAAAAAAAAAAGACATGAATCCACTCAAAAATAAAGTCACAAAAATAGTCAAAAAATTAGAAATTTGGATTCTGAACGTGATAATCACACCAGTTCAGTGCTTTTCCCGTCTGTTGAATCATTACAAACGTATGTAGGCAGCGTTCTATTAAGTCCATACACATTATCAATAACGCAATCAATTTCAAATATCGATTTATTATCGTCGCATTGTCGTGGCTCGTTTGACATCGATCAATCATTTACTGGTAAATATGAGAGCATTGATCAAATTATAAAAAAGGCCCCGATATTGAGACGATAATTGAGCGGTTGGCGCGTTCGCATTGAGGATCAATCAAGGATGAAAGAGCTATTTAAAGTACCGATTAGTTAAATAAAAGGGAGATTCATCATCATCATCGTTAGACTATTAACATTCACTTTTAGATATATTTAGGTCTTCTTATAAGGGTAAATAGTGCCATAATTAGGTTTGTGTATTTTTTTTTTGTTATAAATGGAAAGATCATTTATAAGTTTTATAGCAAAACTATTTTGTTAATTTTCTTTTTTCGCAATAATTAAAAAGTTATTATCAAAACAACAATTAATTTTTGAATCCAGTACCGAGGACCCGCCGACAACTCCCGAACGAACTCGAGCGCGTGTGACGTCATAATGTTAGTTTTCACCCATTGTAGCATACGGAGATAATGAGTACAGTGTTTGAATTGCTTTAACATTATGACGTCAGAAGTGTGGTGACGAATCATGGTGCGTTCACAGTCACGTGATTTTTGTTCAAGTTTTATCAACTTTTAATTGTTTATATTTAATTGTTTTTTTTTTTTATTTTTCGTATAAAATAACAATATAATTAATAAAAACATTTTTATTGCGCTTCGTTCGATGAGCGAGAAAGCCGGCAGCCCAACTGGGTAGATTTGGGGTTTATATAGGTGGCAGCGGCCTAGCTGTAAGGGTACAGCAAAGGTCCATGGGCGGCAGTAATATTTACCATGAGGTGCAATAAAAAAAAATACTAAAAGAGTTATATTTTAAAAAATCACAATACCCAGTAATCGCAGTTGTATAGATGTTATTTATTGAAGAGTTTCGTTGTCTGCCATCTAAACTCATCATTAAATACTGTACGGTGTACAAATTAATCGACTTTGTAACGAATGTCAAATGATCCATAAAATAGCTTTAACCTGTGAAATGGAAATGTTATTTATATATATATATATATGTATATATATATAATTTTATAAATAGAATAATTTGTTTTTGTACTGGCAATGAATTTGCATTAAAAATGTGGGTCAAACTTTAATAACTTATACTATATCGTCATTCTTCTGCTCTTATCCCAATTACTTGGAGTCGATACAATATGTACTCTTATTTCATAGTACATATTGTAAAAGTTATGGGCAATAGTTTTATGACCGGTCGCCTGCCAGACGTCAACCCTCCTTGGGAATTTAATTGTTGACCAAACGGTATCAGATGGAGTTGGCCTAGGTCATTATAAGGCTCTTAATCGATTTTTACAATATTTTTACAATATGTACAATGAAAGAAGAGTACATATTGTAGCAACCCCAAATAATTGGGATAAGAGTAAGGGAATGTATATATATATATATATATATATGTTTAATATTATGTATGTATTTATGTTTTTCTTTAAATTGGTATAATTAACTGGTTATTGCAATTTTCATGGGTGAATTGACAGTTAACTCTAAGCTTCATTATATACACGGTAGGTATGCGTCCGATATATCAAAACGAATCTGAAATCGGATTTCAGTCAGAAATCGTATCGTATCGATATTCAACACTATACAAACTGATTTTAGAAAACGTATTTCAGCAGAAACTAAATCAACACATATCAAAACAAAACGACGAAAACATTACACGGTAACCTTCTAGCCTCTAACTATTTTTTCCGTGTGGTGGCAGGAGAATAATACAATTCACCACCATCTTACCTGTGGGTGATCGAAAGAGATGACTAAGGGATATTAAACGCATATAACATTTATGCAAGAGAAGGAAAATTTGAAACAAAACCCTATACCGACACGTCTGAGCAGCATGGTATATAGTAGGTCAATTTCGCTCTATTGTGGAGGAGACTCGAGCCCAACAGTGGGACATGTAGGAGCTGCGGTGAAGTGTAGCCCCTAAATCTTTTGGAAATTGAAATGCGATCATAACAAACAAAAAAAAATGATATGACTGAATTATGTCCGAATATTAAAAAATATGTAGGCATATCGAAAATGAGAAACTCGATAATTAAAATCGGTTAAAAACGAGTTCGCTCAATCATAATTACTCAGTACGGTTACAAGTTAAAATCTAATCGGTATCATATATAAGGAGCTAAACAAAAACAAATCATTGTGGGACAGATACAAGATAAGCGATTTTGTACGTGTCGTAAATCTAAGTGCGTTACCATTAAATGAATTTACTGTTGAGGCACATTTACACTAAACTAGTCATTATATATTATTTCTGCTTATTTATTTTATTTATTATATCCAATATCCGTACTTAGTGATAGAGTGAAACGAGCCTTACTATCTGATAGTTATAAGAAAAATATTAAGAACAATTACGTTGCCA
This sequence comes from Lymantria monacha, assembly GCA_905163515.2. NCBI lineage: Eukaryota > Metazoa > Arthropoda > Insecta > Lepidoptera > Erebidae > Lymantria > Lymantria monacha. The sequence continues at coordinate 33,169,068 of LR991088.1, forward strand.
TCTGTTGGGCAATCCTCATAAACACTATCATTTTTTACAAAAACATGAGTAGCAATTGTAAGCTGAGTAATAAACTAAAAGAATAGACTAAAACAAAACAGCATTTATAATGAAGCTAAATTCTTCAGAATATCTAGTTATAATATTTTATAAAATTTAATACAAATAGCAAACTGAACAATACATTTTATAAATCCTTTGAAACTTACCAGCAACAGTGCCTAGTAACAATGTAGCCATATATAATAATCTAACTTCTTAATCAAATCTCAATTTAAACGATTTTTATTAATTATATTCATTATTCAATTACTATATTCACCAGATAAGTAAATATGTTTATTATTAGTTTATCCATCTTTGTCCATCTATTAAAATTGAAATGACATGAAAGCGCAAACGATAGATATACCATTATCACCATGTTTGACAGACAATCACTTGGAGTTATTTTCCAGGGAAGTGCTGTTCTCCTGGTGATCCTTTAACAAACTTCAACAACTAATGCGAGCAAATAAATGCTGATATAGTATTCTAAACTCATCACTTCTCGGTGAATTAATATTTCATCATCATCATTATCCTGCTCTTATCCCAATTAGGTACTCGGGATTGACGCAATACATACCCATCGTCCAACGTACATATTGCAAATAGTTATTGGCATGGTTTTGTAAGCAGTTGCCTGATATCTTGAGAATTTAATTGTAATTGTTGACCAGATTAACCCAGGTTTATGTAAAGCTCTTAGTGGTCTTTTAGGACACTCAAGAGCAATGTAAGAGTCGTTTTTTATTAAGCCCTTTACTAAGAAAATCTAATCAGTTCTTCAGATTGTGAGCTCAAATAAAGAAATGCCATAACCGGTGAATTATCAAGTCATCGAATCGCTAAGATATTTTTATAATTATTTTTTATGGCGTTCCAGGCTATGGTTCAGTCACATAATCAGCCAAGGCGTTGGAAAGGACGATGTTCAGCCTCATAACCAGCCGTATCGTAACTCTGTAGCCATTTAAGCTGACTAATACCGATTCCTTGTTGTCATTGGCCATCTGTATAATCCCTAACAAAACTACAACTGGTTCTTGTACATTGTAATTGGAATGTCATTGGATATCGATCGAGATTTATCTCGATGTATCGAGTATTACTATCGAATTTATAATGACAATTTATTCTTTGTCAAAAGCCCGACGTATATGTCGATATGCAGTTCTATATCTTACTACTAAATAATTTTATACTGTCATTGTGATATTTGTATGTGGTGTATGTATACAGGCTGCCGATTTAATTAGTAGAATCCTTGAAGGGGGTGTATCAGACCATGATACACTATCCAAAACAGTTAAAAATAGAACCTAAATTTTGATTAAATTGCGATACTGATAAGCAGTCAATACACTTGTACTACAAAAATTCGGTGTAGGCATATACTCATGCGTGTGACACTGAACTAGTAGGCAAATAGTCCTACTCTCGCTGCACTCATTGCCGCACAGCTGGTCGAAATGTACCTACAGGTTAATGTAAGCTGACAAACCTACTGTTTTGATAAGAAACAAATCATTTTATCTCAGGATTGGGCACAGCTAGGAGTCTGCAACTAACTTTAATGTTTTTTATGACGTCATTCCTACACCTAGTTTAAGTTATTGTAGTACCTAATAAAATCGGCACCATGTATTTTTGGCTTTGGCTTTTTATCTTGTTTCTCTAATAATATTTAGCGGAATTTTCAGTAGTAGGGTTACACCGTTGACAATTTTTTGTCTACAGCCTTGGGCCGATCCGTCCGGGGTAATACCATATTCTTGCAGAAAATCGACGGCAATATGTTGCGCTTCGTTTGGTGAGTGAGAGAGCCGGAAACCTAACTTTCTGTATATAATAAAACAACATAGTTGGTAGTTTTAATAAAATTAAAAAAAAAATGCATCGGCAATACCATTAAGGGATATAATATGCATATAACATATCTCTCTAATTCTCGCAAGAGATGGAAAACTTGAAAAAAAAATCTTATACCGACATATTTGACCAGCGTTGTCAATTTCTATCACATTATAGATGATGCCCAAGACCAACGGTGGGATCTATATTAGGAAAGAAAGAAAGAAAGAAAAATATTTATTTTGTTCTCGTTAAAACTAATGAAAATAAACAGAACTAAAGAAAACAACTTCTAGTATAAAATGACATTAACGAGAAACAAAAAAGGCTATTGGCTCAGATTTGGTTATTTTATTTTATAAAATAGCGCTGATATTCTGCCAACACCTGGTACATTTTAAAGAAATTATTAAAAACATGACTAGTATAGAAGTGTCAGAGTGTGCGTGTGTGTAACAATGTATGAATAATTTTAACATAAGTATAAGGAGTCTACGCGTGAATGTGAACAAAACCAAAATAATGGTCTTTGAAAGAGATGAAGCCAGAACAGATGTAAGAGTAACAATAGGTAATGATGTACTAGAGCAAGTGAATGAATTTGTATATCTTGGATGTGGATTTAGCCGAGATGGAAGGTACACCACTGATATAGAGCGAAGAGTGAATGCGGGAAATAGAGTGAACGGAGCGTTGGGGCAACGTTTCGGCAGCCACCACCTCAGCCAGAAAGTACGTGTAGCAATACATAACGCAGTGCTTGTCCCAACATTACTGTATGGAAGCGAGATTTGGGTATGCAGAAAAGAGTATGAAAGTAAAATGATTGCGGTCGAAATGCGATCTCTGCGGAAAATCTGTGGAGTAAGGCTGACCGACCGCATTCGTAACGACGACGTAAGAGAGCGAGCAGGTATGAAAGAGAGTATTGGTGTAAAGATGCGAAAGGGAAATGCTCCGATGGTTCGGACATGTGGAAAGAATGCCGAACGAACGTCTGGTTAAGAAGATATACAATGCGAAAGTGGAAGGATGTAGTTACCGGGGAAGACCGAGGCTAACCTACCTAGACCAGATCGGTCATGTACTGAAGGAAGGTGGAGTCAAGAGTCTCCGAATCCGGCGAGCGTGTATGAAGAGAATTATGAATGTTGAGGAAGCGAGTGAAGTATGCAAAGATAGAGTTCTCTGGCACTCTGTTCTCTCTGCCTACCCTGCAAGGGATATGGCGTGATGATATGTATATATGTATGTATGTATTCCAGCAACATTGCTTACATATATAATATAAATAAAATTGGCAATATTTAATAAAATATATATATTTTTAAGACTATCGAAATTTCGCACTATATAAGACAGTGTAATTGGGCATTAAGTAAATGTTGTTTTAAAATTTTGTTAAAAATAAATACAGATTTTAAGTCGTTAATTTTATTAGCTTAAATGATAAAAAAAAATACATTTATACGGCAATATATTTATCTCCTCATTAAACCATTGTCGCTTTAATTCCATTGTCTAAATGAAAAACAATCTTCCCTTCTCATCTAATATCTAATAAACACAAAAGACTAGTATAATCATTAGGCATCACCCGCATGGGGGCTACTATTACAATTGTCATCGACTATTAACGCCTTGTATAACAATTAAATGGATTAAGTTGCCTAAATTAGAAAAGGGCGTGCTGTTTTGTATATCGGTGGGAACAGATGAACCTATTAAACTTTCATAATACATTGTATAGATTAAGAAGAAAAAGTGAAATAAACAGAAAGAAAATATATGTATGTATACAGGGTGGAAGTGGACCGCTCCCGAAAACAAAGACAGGTAACCCTACTAGTCCTACTTGTAATGATAGGCTAGAAAAAAAATCGAGCAGGATGAAAAAAAAATATTTTTCACAAATATTTTTAAGTTTTTTTCACATTCCATCGTATTAGGACAGTGCCATGTAACGATAACTCGATAAAAAATACGTAACTATACTCAGATGAGAAAAGACTCCATCTATTCAAAACTCACGATCATATGTTCAAGAGTTCAACGACCTCGCGTCAAAAAAAATTTTTTTTTTCATCCGAATCGATTTTTTTCTAGCCTATCATTACAAGTATGACTAGTAGGGTTACCTGTCTTTGTTTTCGGGAGCGGTCCCCTTACACCCTGTATAATATATAGGTATGCCTATAGCGACAGAAGCTGAAGCATACACGTAATAGAAATAGGTTTTTCTTTATCGACAGGTATGGTCGGTCACCGAAGACAAAGATCGGGAACCGGTGGCCCGCTCGCACGGTAACGAAAGGCGCTTTGCAGGGTGGGTATATGATTTCGCGCCGCTTCTTCCGTCGCCCCGGACCGATTTGGCGTGGCGTGACCACTCCATAGCCTACCGCAAAAAAAAGGCTATAGTATGGTCTCTGATTTGTGCGCCCGATGAAAGGTAACGACTTGAGTTACCGCCGGATAATGACTATTAAGAGTACACAATGTAAAAAAATATTAAGTAATATATAAAAGAAAATTAAATAAGACTTGGCTGTATGGGCTTTGATCCCTTTGCCTATCCGAACAGACGAACCAAAACGGAAAAAAAAGAAAGGTCTCTGATTTGCTATGCTACCGCAGATTCGATGATAATAAGGAGTGAAATATGCTTAATAAAATCTGTCAAAATATTATCACATCATAGTGGATATTCTTTTTTATAAGAGGCGCGATCCTGCACTAAGGCAATAATCCCTTTATTGTGGGGATCTTTACAAACATATAATTGACGCATACAAATTACACCCAAGCTCAGAATAATAGTTTATGGATCGCAAAAAGTATTGTCCTGAGTAGATATCGAACCCATGGCACTGTCGTGGAAGGTCGATATCTTAACCATTACGCCATCTGTGCCAAGGACAGGACAGACAACCAGGACGTTGGTAGACTTATGTCCATTACAGACTTTATATCAATTCAAGTTATATGCTCCCAACTAAAATAATATGAATATAGTTTTAGACTATTACAACAATGCGTTAAAAATATTTGGTCCATTCATGTATACGATTTTCATCATTGCCCATACAAAATTGACAGAATTACGAAATTAAAATGCCACCAAAAAAAATTAGGGTGAAGATGCAAGTTTAATATTACGGTAATTATCGTGTGACTTTCGATTTTTCTAACAAAAGACTTGAGATATAAATGGAAGCCAAGTTTTGTAGATAATTCTGAAATCTATTTATTAATAGAGTGTGTCTTAAGTAAATATAAAATAAAATTACTACTATTTATTCTCTTCGACTAAAGTGTTTTGATACTTATTAATATGACTTTGTAAATTTCAAATTATTTACATATAAAGCATTTAATTTATAATTTATCGAATCTCAATATTGATTTAGTTAGTTTTGATCAGCAAAATGTTTAGAAGAATAGAGCCGTATAATATTAAAAAAAAAAATTGTATATAACATAAGGAATACAAGTAGAGGTAGACAATCGTTATACGTTATAAATATTTGAATCTGTAAAGTCTTTTCATTTCATTCATTCATTCATCTCAGCTCATATATGGCATCATTCGGCTCGAGCCTACTCCATAACGGGAGGGAATTTGACCTACTATACAACGCTGGTCAGACGTGTTGGTATAGGGTTTTGTTTCAAATTTTCCTTCTCTTGCAAAGATATTATATGAGTTTTATATCCCTTAATCGTCTCTTACGATCACCCAGATAGGGGGTAGTAAATTGTATGTAAGTAGGTATATATTTATACTCCATCCTTTCATAGTCAATTTTTTTTATGCTTGTCTATGAAAATAATAGTAAAATAACAAACAGTAAACGTAAACAATAAAACGCAATACGTTATTAAGTTCATTGTATTCGAATTAAAAAAAAAAACATTTGAATTTGGAATCATCATTAACATAAGTTTACGTGCGCACGCGTCGTCGCATCAAAAGAAGCGACGTTCTGCATGGTGGGAATACTATGACAAGTAGGTGTATAGATTATTAAAAAATACGTAGATATGCTATAGTGTAAAATAAAAAGAAGAAAACGAAACACAATAGATGAAGAAAGAATTAAATAAAAATTACATTATATATTAGATTATTATTTTTGTTCTAATTTGATAGGTACCTATTAAATTTATAATAACATTTTAATTAAAAATAATCCTAATATATTACCATCAGAAACGGCCTAAATATTAAAACAAATTTACGATCTTCGATCCTTCTCCAATGGGAGATTTATTAACTTTCTATCCATACTGGTCAGCGGGGCTGGTATACAGCTTAATTTCAACTTTTCCTTATCTTGTACTGATGTAGTATACTTTATGACCCACGAACAAAAACATACAATTTATGACAAAATCTCTTACGATATTTGCAATAGTTTTTTTTTTTTTAATTTAATGCTCGCTGCTTTGTCGTGGCTTTATTTTTCAATTCAGCTTATTCCAAGTAGCTGCATATTATTTAAATTATTTTTAATGAAATTTATTGACATTTTAAATGAAATCTATACTATAATTTATGATACATGCGAGTGGATGTACCGGGGATTAGTCCGCCATACGCAGACCAGCCGTGCGTGAGGGTGATGCCCCAGCACCGTTGTTGTTTGATGCTGGGGCCTTGGTAGACACGATACTGGAAAAGGTACCCGGGCCGGCCACGGCATCAAGCAATCGGTACCAGTGGCCGGCCCGATAGTGATGTGGAGGGAATATGGTGGGTTATGAGGCCACACGCCGTCCTTTTATTGTCCCGAACAGAACAAGGCGAGGTATATCCAGACGAGAGCCTCCATGAAAAAAGCACCGCGTATATATGCGATAATAAATGATAATAATAAATACGCGTAACATTTTCGAGTGTATTTTTGTTTAAGAGAATTCAAATACTTTAATTTTTCATTAATTGTCTACGTGTGATATCTACGTAGGTATATAACTTGTTGATGGCGTATCTTATTACAATATACATTCTATGTCTGACCACCGCGGAGTCGTGATAAACGTGACGGAAGTCCGCCTGTCATTTTATTGAAATGTAGACGCTTTGTGGAAACTGTTAATAAAGTGAACATTTTGTATATCACTAAAAACATCTTTGGTTTGTGTCAATAACACTGTTCCATATAAAGGTGACCAATGAAAGAACAAATTAAACACTTGAAAGATTTCTTGGGAGATTCCTGCACTATTTTATTATTTGCTGACGTCATATCAGTGCAGAAAGATTTCTTTCTCTAAGATAGCTATCATCACCATTGAGCTTTTAGTCATGCACTGCTGGACGTAAGTCTCCTCATACTTTGCTATTACTAAGATATAATATGAACTACATACATACATACATATCATCACGCCATATCCCTTGCAGGGTAGGCAGAGAGAACAGAGTGCCAGAGAACTCTATCTCTGCATACTTCACTCGCTTCCTCAACATTCATAATTCTCTTCATACACGCTCGCCGGTTTCGGAGACTCTTGACTCCACCTTCCTTCAGTACATGACCGATCTGGTCTAGGGTCTAACTAAGTATCGACATTAGAGTTTTATTTAAATTTTAAGAACCTGATTAATTATCGTGTGCCTATCGCGTTGTGACAGGTTAAGAGAACAGTATGTCGCCTCTCCTTATATTCGTACGAATCTCATATATATTAGTTAAGCGAGCAGTTAAATGAGCAGCAAGTCGGTCGGCAGGCCAGGTCGGTTTGACCGTCGGCTCTCTTGTTTCCCATACGTCGATCCTCTTCGAGAGTATCATCATCATCATTACAGCTCATGTACACACACTTCTCTTGCATAGATGTTATATACGTTTTATATCCCTTAGTCGTCTCTCACGATCACCCACGTCTTACTCCGTCACCACACGGAAAATATATCGAGAGTATATTAATATATTATTACCCCAGGAGAGAGTTTCATTTACGGTTTGCAAACATAAAATTTTCTAATAATTGCTGAATTTTTCATTTCTAATTAAATTATTTAAATATAAATCCTATAAGGCTACCTATCCTATGTATTGACATTTTTACAAATTATTTGGAATCAATCAAATCTATATATATTATATATGTATATGTATATATAAGAGATTTCCACCTATGTATTGACTCATCACGATATCTCTGGAACCATAAGGCCTACAGACTTTAAATTTGGTAGGTATATTCCTTTCACCGAGTAAAGGTCAGCTAAGAACGGACGGACGGACGGAACGGAACACCCCAAAAAAAAAACAAGGTATATATGATATAAAAATGCTAAAGTATTATTCTTCTTTAACTATTTGACCAGATTTCAAACAATCTCATCAAATAGTTTAAGAAGATAACATAAAATATGGCCATGGCATTAATTAATTACCATTATTGGACTTACGAACGGAACTATGATTTAGACTTAGCACGCACTGCGATTAAACGCCCGCGTTTTACCGCAAGGTTGAAATCGCATAAAAATGTAACACACAGCTTTATATATAAGCGCACGTATTAGCGACTTTTTTCAGTGACTAATTTTAAAAACGCAACTTGCTACGTTTTGACCGCGGTTTAAAAATGCGCGACTTTTGTGTGTCTCATAGTAACGGTACTGTGGCGCACGCATGGCGGTTAACCGCATTCGGTTTTTTATTCAGTTTCGACTGTGCAAGAACGAAGAATAGACGTTGTTTGCGAAGGTTATATCATGTCGTCCGACTTAGAAACATCGTATGTGGACTACGACATCATCATTCTCCTACCCTTATCCCAATTACTTGAAGTCGATACAGTATGTACTCTTTTTTCTTAGTACATATTGTAAAAAATATTGGCAATAGTTTTATGACCGGCCGTCTGCGACGCCTGCAAGACGAGTCTTTGAAATTGTTGACCAAACGGCATCAGATCGAGTAGGCCCAGGTCTTTATAAGGCTCTTAGTCGTCTTTTACCACATCCACGAGCAAAGTAAGTATTGGTAGTATTCGTAGCCGCTACCACACAGCTAGACTACGACAATGTGTCAAAAAATATTATCATTGAAGTAGAAAAAAGACCGAAATTATATGACAAATCGTTGAATCAATACTGATACAGGAATATTAAGGCCCGGCTTTGGCTCGCTCTTCAGGTGATATTACATTACGAAATGAAGCGTCTTCAAATTGTAGATACTGACCCACGTCTTGTAATAATTTATTAAAGGTACCAATCGACATTCTGTAGTAATTAAAAATCTTATCGGAATGCTGTCGCACATTGTTGTACGTTTGGCAAAAGTATCCTTTCAAATGTCTTTGATCGGTTAGTGGATGTACTCAGTACCTATGGCGGCGGCGTTGTTTACGTTTTCTATTTTTTAATTTCAATACCAAAGCCATAATACATGCTGCTCGCCAGAAATCCATGGTGTAACTGAAAATAAATTTAAGCAAAACGCCAGCCGCAGTGTGTGTTGATACGCGTTTTTGCGTTTTTAGCTATTCGTAAACCGCTTGCGTTTAATCGTAGTGCATGCTAAGCATAATATAGAAATACTAAAAATATGAATATACTGATAATTTATGAAGAAAATTATAACTCGACACTAGAAACAAATGGCTAAATGCTATAGCTGATTGCCAATATTAAAAAAAAAGAAGATAGGGATACGTTGAAATAGTATATTCTGCTTATACGTGAGACAATAGGCTATAGTAAATCTATTTATAACGATAATAATAACATTCACCCTAAACTGAAAGATTATCAAACCAAAAACGTATAACTCGACCCAAATTGTGCAAATCTTAAAGGATACGGATGTGTAAAGGATAGAACTGGGGAGGAACTAAATTTAAATTTATTCAAAGTTTACATAGGACGCTTCGCAAATAGGCCATTGTAACAAACGTTAACAATTCTAAATCTTAATGTGTGTTTAATGTATTAATGAGTTGAACACTACTACTAGTGTTGCCAGTGTTAAACAAATTGCATGCCTTTAGTAGTATTTTATCTACTAAGCGAGAATAAATAAAATTTTAATAAAAAATTGTATTAATATTAAAAATTCTGCAATTTGAAATAATGTATAACTACAGATATTATTTTATTTTCATATAAACATTTTTTCTTTTTGCAGGCCTGGCATGGCATGGTCTGGACACATGCCGTCCGTTCCAGCGCGTGGCGCCATAGCCCACCATATTCCCTCCCTATCGCCATTGGGCCGCCCAATGGAACCGCTTCCTTGACATACGTGACCAGTCCGGCGAGTTACCCTTTCGGGTACCATCCTCCGTCGAGTCCCCGGCTGTTCTCACATAAACCTGTTAAACAGATTTTGATAAAACTGTACAGTATTAATTCTTATATAAATTAAAATCTATGGTTTTTGTTCTATTATATGTCGATAAGGTCTAAAATTTGAAAGATATATTATGCTGCGGCCAAGGGATATAGATATTTGTATATTTTTATTTTTAAATTAGCATAATTACTATAATTATATATATTAAAATGATATTGTAATTCTTTAAAATATTGTATTCGTATATTTATTATCATCATCACAGCTCATACACCACTGCTGGGCTTCGCCACAATAGGAGGGAAACTGACCTACTGTATAACGTGACACCAACTAGTAGTCGTTTTATGACACGATAATATCAAAATGTGGGTAAAATTGATATTAACATATGGCAACATCGCTACGTATTTGTACCCAAACTCAAATGTTTCGTTTATTTTAGCGGCACCTGTTTGTTCTATGTTTAATCGCTCCGGCTCAATATTGACACACAACTTGTCTGTTAATGTGAAATGGACTAAGATTATGTGTCCTTTTGTTTAGTTGTATTTGCATAAGACTGTAGTACGTTTTCCTGGGTAGGGTTAGTATGTTAAATTCCTATAATTGTGGGAGGTTTTTGTTTAATATTTTTTATTGTATAATATATATGAGTAGTATCACTTATCATCAGGTATGTTGCTCGTTCGTTTGCCACCATTGGCAATAAAAAAATTCATGATATATACAAAGTTACTTCATAGATGCAGTGACCGGACCGGGGATTAGTCTGGTCACTTTTGGAGAGAGGCCACCGCGTGAAGACGACGCCCTGACATCGAGACATAATATTAGTCGAGATGGCAGGGCGTCGACCCGAGAGGATACCCGTGAGGGTAGACCGGATGGGCCACTGAAGAAAAGAACGCGTACCAGTGGCCCACCCGCAATGCGTAGAGAGGTACATTGTAGGGCGGGTCTACGGGGTCGTGCGCCGCTTCTCCCGTTGCCCCGGACGGATTAGCGGGGCGTGACCGATCCGTAGCCCGCCGCCAAAAAAAAAAAAAAAAAAAGCAAAGCTTTCTGTGTGGTATCGGCTACGAATATTACTAACCCTCATTTTATTCATATTTCATAAAAGACGACTAAGAGTTTTATATCGATCTCGGCCAACTTCACCTGATACCCTCTAGTTAACAATTACATTCCCAAGGATGGTTGACGTAAGGCATAAAACTATTGCTAATTACTTTTTTTATGGTCTCCCTTCCCTCCAAGTTGGTTGACACCCGATTACGAATTAACTACTAGAGCAGCCAACACTCCCCGTGTTGGCTGCTCTAGTAGTTAATTCGTAATCGGGTGCCGCTTGTGGGATCTGGTCCAGCCATTGGCTATTTTATATTGTATTTGAACTATTAGGTTCGAAGGGAGCATCACACTGGGGCTATTTTCTTTCATGTACCATAGTAACATGTAGAATAGTAACAGGAGTAAATATTGCGCCAACTCCAAGTAATTGGAACAAGAACGGGAGAATGATGGCGATGATAGATACAAAGATTTTCAGCCGCGTTTTAAGATGATAATTGATATATTAAACTTTCATTTCATCCTCATCTCAACGCATATATGCCACATTGTTGGGCTCGAGCCTCCTCCATTATAGGAGGGACATTAATCTACTATACCACGCTGGTCAGACGTGTTCGTATAGGGTTTTGTTTCGGGTTTTTCTTCTCTTGCATAAATGTTATAAGAATTTTATATCCCTTCGTCCGTAAGATAGAGGTGGTGTGTTCTTACTCCGTCACCAAAGGAAAAACTGAATTAATTGCTAAGAAATATTTATGCTGACATTATTTCTCATATTATGGACATTATCTAGTCGTCATTATCAAATTAAACATAACGTAATGGACCACCGGAAGGACCACACTCGGTTTGTGTAGAAAAGCTTAAAGTTCCTTCTGATAAGATGTTTTTTTTTGTTTCTTTAGTGATAACGGTTAAAAAATGCAGTTATGACTGCACTGGTGGTATAGCGGTTAAAATATCAACCTACTGTGTCAAATGTTATGGGTTTGATCTCCATGCAGGATAATATCTTGTATCGCACAAAAATGTTGGCCATAAATTGTTGATCGAATCTGTGTATAATTTGTATGTGTTAATTTTATATTTGTAAAGTCCTTTTTAATGCAAGTTGTTGCTTGAGGACAAAAACAAAGCAAAACTTTGCGATTATTTGTTTTAAAAGCATCGTGTTTGAAAGTTCTATGAACATCATCATCATCACCATATTGATCATCATCATCTCCGCTTATATACTTTTCACTGCTGGGCTCAAGCCTCCTCTATAATAGTCAGACGTCAGGATAGACGGGTTGGTAAAAGGTTTCATTTCGAGCTTTCTTTCTATTTCGTATACGTATACCCTTTAGTTGTGTTTTAAGATACTTTGTCCGTCACCATTTGGAAATAAAGGGTAAACTGCAATTAATTTCACGAATTAAGTGCTCCTAAATAACTGTACAGGTATTAATACTATATTTTATGATCAAAATTTAATTTACCCAGCTATATTTTTTTTATTTAGTGACCTCTCTGCACTAAGGAACTAAAACTTGTATTTCGGAAGACTTTACAAACGTGTAATTAACGCAGACAAATTACATCCAAACTCAGAACAACAGATTGTGGATCGCATAAAGTATTGTCCTGCATAGGAATAAAACTCATATTACTGCCACGGAACGTCGACATCTTTACCACTATTCAATCTGTGCAGTCATTGCAGCATTATGATATTAAAGTCCACTGACCAGATCATAGACATATTAGAATCTTTAATACTTTACTTCTGTGATAAATTATCTGTATTAATAATGGGAATTATCTTTTATAGCTTCCTCTATTATCTAATGATTTAGAGCAATTCAAAATTTAATTATTGACAGCTAAATCATTAATAATATTAATTGATAATAATTATTGTGATATCAATTAAGTAAGAAAATGAATTTATTCTATCTTGCTGTTAAAAAAAAAATTCAAAATGGCGCTTAAAATATGTGGTCTTCGTTGCGACCACCCAAGTTTTGTCTAAAAGTATCTATTTTACATCTTGATTTATAATATTTTTTTTTTAAAAAAAATTAGGGTATAAAATGTATATATGAAAATGGGTATACCATTTAGGATATATAATTCTAATATTGCGGGAAACTTACAAACATTTAATTAGCGGACATAAATTGCATACAGACTCCGAACAACTATTTATAGATAGTGTGTCGTCCATAGGAATCGAATCTGTGACACTTGGCATGGTAGGTCATTATTTTAACTGCTAAACCATCTGTGCAATAAATAGGTGGGAAATTGTCCTACTATATTGTGCTAGTCAGACGTGCTAGGTTTTTATTTCGAGTTTCTCTTTTTTTTTAAATAATATTAGTTAACAAAATCATACCTATTATGTTTAACATTAATGCTAATCTTACAGCTAATTACGGATTTTCAATTTACTTTTTATACTATTTAGTAGAAAAAGATTTTTTTATTGCCTATGTTGGCAAACGGGCAAGCAGCACGCCTGATGGTAAGTGTCACTGCTGCCCATGGACCTTTGCTATACCAAGGGTATAGCTAGGCCGCTGCCTACCATTACAGTCCCCAAACCCACCCAGGTGGGCTGCCGGCTCTCTCGCTCATCGAACGAAGCGCAATAGCATATTGCCATTACTCAGACGTTGATCTTCTGCGAGAGTGTGGTACTACCCCGGACGGACCGGCCTGCGGCTGTAGACAGAGAACTGTCAACAGCGTGGTCCTACCACCAATAAAATATTTTACAAATAATAATTAATTAACGCAGACAAATTACATCCAGATTCAGAACAACATATTACGGATCGTACAAAGTATTGTTCTGCATGGGAATCGAACCCACTGCACTGGTACGAAAGGTCAGTATTTTAACCATTACGCCATTTGTGCAGTCAATTAAGAATGTTATTATTTTTTTTCAATTATGTATATCTTAAATTAAAGACACTCAAAAGTTATATTAATCTTTATGAATTCAACAGGATATAATGATAGAGTGGAATTTGTATCAAGCAAAAAAATTTGAATAGGAAGCTGAGTAACGCAAATTGCGTGTAAGAAAACTATTAAACCTTTTTTTTTTTCATTCGCTACGCGCAATAATTTTTGTCTATGCTCTTGCGGAGCGGAACAAAATGATTTTTTTTTTCAAACGTCCACCACAGATCAAAGTGACCGAGTGGTGTTAGAAAAAGTTACAAATACGATTTGAAATTAAATTTAGGTTTTTGGAACGCCTCTCGTTTTTTTTTTGCCGAAGGCCGATCTGGGTATTTATTGTTATTTAAATGAATTGATCTGCATGGCCAACGTGTTATAATAGGCTAATATATTTGCTAATGGGAAATGTTTCAAAACTGTGTATATATTAATCACTTATATTTTTAATAAATAGTATCTATAATAGTTTTTTTATAAACAAAAAAGATGATAAGACCGTCTAATAAATTAGAGACATATTAAAGTATTTTAGTGATATGACCACGCTGTTGACAGTTCTCTGTCTACAGCCGCGGGCCGGTCTATCCGGGGTAGTACCACACTCTCGCAGAAGATCAACGTTTGAGTAATGGCAATGTGCTATTGCGCTTCGTTCAGTGAGCGAGAGAGCCGGCAGCCCAACTGGTGTGTTTTGGATTTGTATGGGTAGGCAAGGGCCTAGCTATACCCTTGGTATAGCAAAGGTTCATAGGCAGCAGTGACACTTACCATCAGGTGTGCTGCTTGTACGTTGACCACCATAAGCAATAAAAAAGAGTAATTATGAAATTAAAAGATCACCACTGAAATAAGCACATTTTTTTTAAATCGTCTAAAAAGATATCGACAGGGCCAACTCTTCTTAATGTCGTCTCGTCGACAATTATATTCTCAAAGAGTATCAGGCAAGCGGCCGTTCATAAAACTACTGCCAATAACTTTTACAATATGCACGATGGAAGAAGAGTAGATATTACTTAAACCCAACTAATTGAGATAAGAACAACATAATGATGTTTAATTTTTTTTTTTATTGGTAGTGGTGGCAAACGAGCAAGCAGCCACTTGATAGTAAGTGTCACTGCCGCCCATGGACCTTTGCTTTGCCAAGGTCTATATAGCTAGGCCTACCAATATAAACCCCAAACCCACCCAAGTTGGGCTTTCTGCTCTCTCGCTCACCGAACGAAGCGCAATAGCACATTTCCATTACTCAGACGTCGATCTTCTACGAGAGTGTGGTACTATCCCGGACGGACCGGCCCGCGGCTGCAAACATAGAACTGCCAACAACATAGTCCTACCACTATTACGTTCGTATGTTCGTATCCAATAGAAAATGGCTTATTCTGAATAATTTCTACTATTAAGTCCGCAAACCCATAAAAATGTTTTGCAAATTTTTAAATCAACAATATCATTTATACCTGTATCCATATACTATTGTATATGGATACTATTCTTACAAATGTATAGTTTCTTTTAAACTAAATAGAAAGTCCTTCATCATGATCATCATCATCACAGTCCCTATATGTCCCACTGATGGGCTCGGGCTTCCTCCGTAATGGGAGAGAAATTAACCTACTATACCGCGCTGGTCAGACGTGTTGGTATAGGGTTTTGTTTCGAGTTTTACTTCTCTGGAATAGATGTTATATGCGTTTTAAATCCCTTAGTCGTCTCGTACAATCATCCACGGGTAAGATATAGTGTGGTGAATAGTATTCTTACTTCGTCACCACACAGAAAAAAAAAGAAAGTTCTTACATTAATATATCGGAACAATTTTCTTCTATTACATAATAAAATATCTCTAATTTCGAATAAAAACTTATTATACTCGTACAAAAAGCTGTTTTATAAC
This sequence comes from Lymantria monacha, assembly GCA_905163515.2. Lineage (NCBI taxonomy): Eukaryota > Metazoa > Arthropoda > Insecta > Lepidoptera > Erebidae > Lymantria > Lymantria monacha. Next base: position 33,185,223 of record LR991088.1, read on the forward strand.
GAGCACATACTATAAACATCAAACTTACTGAAATATATATATAATCTCAGATATAATTTAAAACGTCAAGTGGATCGTGACTAACGCATTACAATACACTAAATATGTATGAGTGTATTAAAATACAAATAAAAATAAAAACGGGATAAGTAACGATACTATGAATATTTAATGATAAAATTTAAAAATTAATGTATTTATGTACATTACTTTTTTTTATATCTTCATTTATATTGGATATTATTAACTAAATTGTCGATGGAATTTAATTTGCGTTCAATATGTTCTAAGGGTAATAGTATTTTGGTATATATGTCAGGAATAGTGGGTTCTATTTAAATAAAACATGCTAGGTACCTCCCGAACACGATCGCATTACCATAGAACATGGAAACTAATCATTTGCGGTCCATTTCTTTTGTGTCAAGATTTGTCTTACATTTTAAACATCGCTTTATATAAACGTATGGTTTTTAAAAGACTATTCAGTAGAATTTTGTAGATAATACATTTTATTTTAATTTAAATGAAACAGTATTTTTTTTTTCAAATATATTTTGTTTTGAATGTTGATTTTGATGTTTACGCGAATATTATACATGTAGAATTTTTTTTTTAAGATTAATTACTTTTATAAAAAACGGAACAATCGTTTATTTTTTCACATCATCAATAAAGTGAAAATTAAATACAAATGCGATAAAATACGTAAAAATATATTTGTTTTGTATATTTTCACTCTAAAATGTGTTTTAATTTTAAACTACATATTAACAATGAAAAAAAAAACAAAAAGATTGCCATTACAATGGTAATACGTATATGAAAAATAAATACTTGGCGATAAATATTGCACACGAAACTTGGAAAGAGCTAATCGACTAACTAACGCTTCGTAGAGCGTTGTCCTTGTCGCACACTACTTGTGTGACATCACACCGAACACTGACAGTCTGGTATATACTATTAGCTGTTAAAACAATAATTACTTTTTGTTATTATATTAAATACACTTATTGTACAAGCTTTTTTTTTCCAAATTATTGCAGTTTGACAGCTGATTTTTTTTTAAAAGACACCACCCGGCGCTATGTCAATAATCCTTGTATAAAGCAGACTTTACAAACATGCAATTAACGCAGACAAATTACACCCAGACTCAGAACAACACTGAGCGCACAAAGTCCTACGTGGGAAACAGCACTGGCTCGGTGTGCAATATTTATTGCCGGCTACTAAAATATTCTTTGTATGATCTGGATAAGAATTTAACGTATCATTTCCCTTTACTCTCCTGTAACATTAGTAAAAAACTAATAGAAGTACCACTAAAAGATTTTACCATTAAATTACCTGAGGAACTTACAATGAACTGCGATCGCCATCGCACCTGCGAAACGTGGTGTTTACGGCATTATCCACGTTTCACGAGGCCATTATCCAACAGTGAACATCAAAAAGCTGATGGATGGAAATTATAATGAATTTTTTAGCCACATTTTTTATCACCATTCTCCTACTCTTATCCCAATTACTTGGGGTCGATACAATATGTACTCTTCTTTCATAACACATACTGTAAAAGCTATTGGCAATAATTTTATGACCGGCCGCCTGCCAGACGTCAACCCTTCTTGGGAAAGTAATTGTTAACCAAACGGCATCAGATGGAGTTGGCCTAGGCTCTTAGTCGTCTTTTACGACATCCACGATCAAGCAAGAGTTGGTAGTATTCGTAGCCGCTACTACACAGCTAGCCACACTTTATATCATTATTTTTTTTATGGAGTGCAAATCTTCTATGGACCATATAACAAATAATTGCATTACAATATATTCATTTTAGTAGGCGTTTAATTATATACGTGTATATAGAAGAATTATTTATGTGAACGTAAACTCCACAAATAAATGATCGAAGATAATTCCGGCGAGGCAATTTAACTCATGTCCCAAACATTTAGTCTGAGCCAAATCTGGTCTGAAACGATCGATCATTCAGCGGACCATTAAAAGAAATAATGTAAGCGCATTGTAAGGCCCCAAACAGATCTTGTTAATTAAAACTGTCAATCAAGTGCGCTAAGAAAAAGGGATTTAGTGACTTTTTGGTATCAAAGATTAAATTGGAAGAGAGATGAATGTTTTTTTATTTGTTACAGCTAATGCTTCATTTCGGTATCGTTCAATTTTGGATTCGGAATGTTCCAGATATTTTCGACTGTTACCGAATCATATCTTGATAATTTTATTGTTAGTTATACAATGGAAATTTTAGGGGTATTGAAAGCAGATACGGATGCAGAAACAGTCATTTTTTTGTCATATGTCTATATCAAATTTTAATGAAATTAATATTCAAAATTAAATCGTTGTCATCATCATCTCATCATCTCAGCTCATTAACATCCCACTGCCCGATCCTCTCCTACAGTAGGAAGGAAATTAACTTGGTCAAATGGATTGGTATAGAGTATTGATTTTATCCTTCTATTGCATAGATGTTATATGCATATTACATGACTTAGTCAACTTTTACATAAATAAGAATTCAATAACAGAAACCTCATCTAAATTAGATCAGCAGTTTTTGAAACAACCGAGAACATGCAAAAATAAAAATATATGTATAATATGTAATATTTTTATTTATATAATATGCATCAACTATCCTATTCTACTTTCTACTTTTATAAGTGTGAAAGTTTGTGAAGAAGTTTAAATGTATGGATGTTTATTACTCAATCACATATAAACTGTTGAACAAATTTGGATGAAAAGTCTCATAAAGATAGACCACTTCCTGGACTATTATATATTTTTTAAGGATACTTTTTATCCCAGTAACATACTTCCTTGGGATTAGTTAGTGACAAAATTTATAGAGTCACTTTTAAGCTTGTATTTCATAATTACCAAATACCTCCCTTACTGAAAAATCATTTCTTAAATTACTGAAATTTAGCATTTAATATGCTTAATTATTTATAAAATCCGATTACGAAATGAAAAATGATGTCACAAGCGGGATTCGAACCCGCGCCTATTGGGATTCCGGCCCAATCGTGCTGCCACTACACCACCGTGACTAATTGTAGGACATTTGTAGGACGTCACCTTAAGACGTAAATATAATACGAAGTGAAATTTGCATGTCCTACAATTAGTCATGGTGGTGTAGTGGCAGCACGATTGGGCCGGAATCCCAATAGGCGCGGGTTCTAATCCCGCTTGTGACATCATTTTTCATTTCGTAATCGGATTTTATAAATAATTAAGCATATTAAATGCTAAATTTCAGTAATTTAAATAACAAGGTTGTGTCATCGTTTAATACAATTCTAACTGTAAAGTTTTAAGTATTAAGCCTATAACAATGTGTAAACATTGTCGGGTAGATAGCATACCGTCACCTTAAGACGTAAATATAATACGAAGTGAAATTTGCATGTCCTACAATTAGTCACGGTGGTGTAGTGGCAGCACGATTGGGTCGGAATCCCAATAGGCGCGGGTTCGAATCCCGCTTGTGACATCATTTTTCATTTCGTAATCGGATTTTATAAATCATTTCTTATCTATAATTTTAATCTTTGTATCATCAGAATTTAAAGTGGATAATAGATAAATCGTCAAATTACCGCATTTAAATTGTGGCATTAACAGTTCAACGGAACCGAACTCCTTAATGAGAGAACGCTTCAAGACTTATTGTTATTAGGACCACTTTGAATATAAGATTTTATTGCATATTTCTTCTGTGATACAAAGCTAATTAAATGTCTGAGGACAGAAAATAAGCGTTAAGCACGATTTGTAACGCTATTAAGGTTGATAATGTGAGATCTTAACATGTTACAAAAAGTTTATTTAGATTTTGTTTTTGACTCGATAGAAATATATCACAGTGCTACCCGAAAATGTAACACAGCGGGTCAAACGAGGTCAAGGAATCGATACTGGTGGCCAGATCTGTTGGCGATGAGTGATACATAGGCTATGAGGTCACTCCCGCCCTTTCGTCGCCACGAATAATTTGGATTGATGACAAATCATAAAAAATGTACTTTTTACGACTTATGGTGGCAAAAGAGTAGGCAGCACACCTGGTGGTAAGTTTTACTGCCGCCCTTGGGTCTTTGGAATACAAAGTGTATAACTAGGCCGCTGCCTACCAATATAAACCTAAACCCACCCAGTTGAGTTTCCGGCTCTCTCGCTCACAGAATAAAGTGCAATAGCACATTGACATCACTCAGACGTCGATCTTATGCGAGAGTGTGGTACTACCCCGGAAGGACTGGCCCGCGGCTGTAGACAGAAAACTGTCCACATCGTATTCCTGCCACAAAAAATTTGTTATAAAATTTTGTTAATACTCCATATAGCATTATATGTTCTCGTCTCATTCGTAATTTTGACTGTTGTGATAACACCGCGCTTCTTTCATTTAACATATTTATGTTAACTTCAAAATTTGAGTGTTTTTTACGAGTTTTCTTTTGAAATAGAAAAAAAAGGAATAAAAACCCACCAAATTACTGCAGTTAATCAATATACCGTACACTTTAAGACAGCAAAGAATACGGAATAGGATGTAGGTAGAATACAATATAAAGAAATCCTCTTATTCCTTCATTCCTTCCTCCTACATTTTAAAATAATAATAAATATCAGCTATGTATCACCTAATTCAATAAATTATTATTAAAGAAATTTATTTCAATGCAAGTAATTTGTTAAAGCAAGACTTGGGGACAACAATTCGACCATTTTCAACGTTTATAGCCGAGCTATTGCGCGAAACATGTTTGTGAAAATCGTTAGATTCTATAGTATCATTAAAACTCGTGACTGTTGCTACGTGGGCTTGATAGTGAATTAACTACGTAATATTATCGAACATACTAGAAAATCAAAATAGTTAATATTGTTTTCTATAGGTATTTTAACTTGCTTGAATATAAAATTAAATTCTTGTCCCGTGAACATGGACGCTACAGAGTGTTTGAAACGTGTGGCAATTAAAAATAAAATATAAACGCGATAAAATCCGTAAAAAAAATATTTGCCTAAACTTCAGAAATCATAGTAATACAGGGGGGCATAGTCCGGAGCGTGCTCGTTCGCGTCCCCTGCCAGTCTAATTAGACTGCTAATCCGGCTCGATATGCGTACCGCAATGCGGGTTAGGGCGTCCCCCGGAGGCGACGCGTACCGACCCGCCCCCGTCGGTACGAACATCGGCAGTTGCGGCGATGGGGGCTGCCACCCATCACGCCTTGCCCAGTCAGGCGAGTCAAGGAGAGCAGAGTGCCGGGTGGGCACGTGGAATGTAAGAGGTTGTGTGGAAGGTAAGTTGCACGAGCTGATATCCGTCATGGCGGACAAACAGCTAGACGTGCTCTGTGTAACAGAGACCAAGCGAAGGGGCAGTGACGCCTGTGATCTTCCTGATGGCGGGATGGCTCTGTGGTCTGGTGTACCACAGAGCGATCGAGCCAGCATGGGGGTAGGAGTGCTGTTGTCCTCTCGCTTGGCCTCAGGTGTGAAGGATTACGGAATCGGACGGAAACGGTCCGTATAAAATTAGGTGTCACCAAGATATTCATGGTTGTAGCATATGCTCCCGTAGGATCCTCGGTGGCATCAGACCTAGAGAAGTTTTGGGACAATGTTAGGGAAGTTCTGGATATGGCAGAAACCAGTGAACGCGTGATTGTATGCGGAGATTTGAACGGATGGGTGGGGACCAAGCGTCCCGACTATGAGGACGTACTTGGTCCATTTGGTGATAAGAGAGTGAACGACGCAGGTAGGCTCATAGCGGATGTATGCATGGAGAGAAACCTTATTGTGTCAAACACATTTTTCCAACATAAGGACATCCATATGTATACATGGAGAAGGCATGAACAGAAAAGCATAATATTGGATGCAAGAGCCTACAGGGGCCCCACAGTCGATACGGACCACTATCTCGTTATTGCGAGATTTAGTGGTCTGTTCAGAAGGTGGAGGCACTGGCGAAAGCGTGTCCACTTGAAAGAATAAAGGTTGAAAGGTTGCAAGAAGAGTGTGTAAGAGAAAAGTATGCAGAGGGTGTCCGAGAACGGCTGTCGATGGCAAGCCAGCCGCAATCGGACATTGAAGAATGCTGGAGAGTATTGAAAGAGAGTATGGTAGATACAGGGAAAGAAGTATGTGGAAGTTCAAAGAAGCATAGAAAAACAAATGGTGATGCATGGTGGGATGCGGAAGTAGCAGCTTCCGTAGAGCAAAAGAAGAAAGCGTGGCTGGACTATGTCTCTTCTTTGAATCTGAATGATAGTATGACTGAACAGAAGAAAGAAATACATCGGAAATGTAAGAATGACACCAAGGCCTTAGTGAAAGAGAAACGTGATAGAGCAAGTATGAGTGCAGAAGATAGGCTGACTAAAAACTTCGAGGGTAACACCAAACTCTTTTGGAGGGAGGTGAAGAAGTCTCGGGGTGGTTGGTCAGCCTTCAGAATGAATAAAATAAAGTCTAAAGGTGGAGACATTCTTACACAAACACAGGACGTGTTAAGCCGATGGAGTGAATATTTTGGCGATATGTATGCGGATGCTACGGTTGGCGCCGGTGTTGGATGTGGTTTAGTAGATCAACATTCGACAACGGTGTCCTCCGATGGCATCAGTATGGATGAAGTTGAATGGGCGATAAGAAGTTTGAAAAATGGTAAGGCAGCGGGCATTGATATGGTGTCTGCCGAGATGATCAAGCTTGGTGGCTCTTGTGTCCAGACACAAGAGCCATTAAGCTTCCTGCGAGGCGTTCCTGTTGCTCCTCAATTTATGTTGGAGCTCGGGAATGGTTCCCAGGGACTGGAATAGCGCAGTCATCGTGCCTTTGTTTAAAAACAAGGGTTCACGTTATGACTGCGCAAATTACAGAGCCATAAGCTTGACCAGTTTGGCAGCAAAAGTGTATGGTAAAATTATTGAAAGGAGAATGAGGATGGTGTCCGATGGTTTACTGTGTGAGACACAAGGAGATTTCAGGAGTGGAAGGGGATGCATGGATCAAGTGTTCTCTCTGCGCAACATTGTGGAGAAGCATCTGGCTCTAGGTCAGAGGGTTTTCTGCAGTTTTGTGGATCTGGAGAGAGCATTTGACACGGTTGTACGAAAGGTACTTTGGGACATTTTACCGGAGTATGGTATTAGCGGTAAACTGCTACAGGCTGTGCAGTCCAGTTACATGGGCTGTAGAGCCTGTGTGCGGCTGGATGATGGAATGTCGCCTTGGTTTGACGTCAATATCGCCGTTAAGCAGGGGTGCGTTCTGTCAGCCAGGCTGTTTATCATATATCTGGATAAATGTCTCCAAAGGTTGAATGATATGAATGTGGGAGTCCAGATGGGCGACTCAGTGGTCACTGCTCTGCTTTATGCAGATGATGCAGTCCTGCTGGCACAGTCAGCGACTGACCTGCAGACCCTAGTCGACACAATGACAGAAGATTGTAAGAAAAGGGGTCTACGCGTGAATGTGAGCAAAACCAAAATAATGGTCTTTGAAAGAGATAAAACCAGAACAGATGTAAGTGTAACAATAGGTAATGATGTGCTAGAGCAAGTGGATGAATTTGTATATCTTGGATGTGGATTTAGCCGAGATGGAAGGTACACCACTGATATAGAGCGAAGAGTGAATGCGGGAAATAGAGTGAACGGAGCGTTGGGGCAACTTCTCGGCAGCCACCACCTCAGCCAGAAGGCACGTGTAGCAATACATAACGCAGTGCTTGTCCCAACATTACTGTACGTAAGCGAGAGTTGGGTATGCAGAAAAGAGTATGAAAGTAAAATTAATGCGGTCGAAATGCGATCTCTGCGGAAAATCTGTGAAGTTAGGCTGACCGACCGCATTCTTAACGACGACGTAAGAGAGCGAGTAGGTATGAAAGAGAGTATTGGTGTAAAGATGCGAAAGGGAATGCTCCGATGGTTCGGACATGTGGAAAGAATGCCGAACGAACGCCTGGTTAAGAAGATATACAATGCGAAAGTGGAAGGATGTAGGTACCGAGGGAGACCGAGACTAACCTACCTAGACCAGATCGGTCATGTACTAAAGGAAGGTGGAGTCAAGAGTCTCCGAAACCGGCGAGCGTGTATGAAGAGAACTATGAATGTTGAGGAAGCGAGTGAAGTATGCAGAGATAGAGTTCTCTGGCACTCTGTTCTCTCTGCCTACCCTGCAAGGGATATGGCGTGATGATATGTATGTGTATATGTATGTATGTCAGAAATCATTTTACGTTAATATCTTTTGTTTTTAAAATTTTCATCTGTATCAATTAGTATCTAAAATAGCTGGAGCGATTTTGACTTGATATTTTTTTTTAATAGAGACATACCTACCCCACAATAAGAAAATAATCCTTGTTTATGCAGGAAATTTTAGAAACATGTTAGTTGAAGGACATAACATACAACCAGACTCAGAACAATAATTTGTGGATCACATTTAATATTGTCCTGTGCGGGAATTGAACTCGAGATATTTGCATTGGTAAATCGGCATTTAAACAATTACGCCATCTATATAGTCTTAGTTGCTATATAGATGCCGTAATGTTTAGTTTTATGTTAGTTTAGTTGCATGGAGTTCATCATCATCATCATTTCAGCTCACATATGTCCCACGGCTGGGCTCGAGCCTCCTCCATAATGGGAGGGAAATTGATCTACTAACACTGCGCTGGTCAGATGTGTTCGTATAGGGTTTTCTTTCGATTTCTTCCTCTCTTGCATAGAAGTCATTTGGATGATCACTTCTCTGTTCTCATCAGTATGCATCATCATTCTCCAACTCTTATCTCAATTACTTGAGGTCGATACAATAAGTACTTTTCTTTTTTTTTAGTACATATTGTAAAAGTTATTGGCAATAGTTTTATGACCGGCCGCCTGCCAGACGTCAACTCTCCTTAGGAATGTAATTGTTGACCAAAAGGCAATCAGATTGAGTTGGCCCAGGTCGTTATAAGACCACACTCTCCCCCGAGGAGCACAGATCAGGGTGTCTGGAGTTGCCGTGCCGGTGCAGACCCGGATGAAGTACCTGGGTCTGCACCTAGATAGTAAATTGAGCTTCGGGCCGCACTTTGCCCATTTAGTCCCCAGGCTCGTCGGAGCAGCTGCGGCGCTGGGTAGGCTTCTGCCAAATACTGGTGGTCCCGGATCGTCCTGCCGGCGTCTATATGCGGGTATTTTGCGGTCCATGGCATTGTACGGTGCCCCAATTTGGTCGGAGTCTCTCACCGCCCCTAATAAGGCTTTGCTGCGTAAAGCACAAAGAACCATGGCGGTGAGGACTATAAGGGGCTACCGAACGGTATCCTGGACCGCAGCCACATTGCTGGCAGGTGATCCACCCTGGCTGCTCCAGGCTAGGGCACAAGCGGAGGTCTACCGATTTTGCGCTGCGGCGCGGGAAAGCGGCGAGCATATTACCGTGGGGGAATTGATTAGGGCAAGAGAAGCGGCTCAAGCGGCAATTATACGGCGGTGGAGGGAGGAATTAGAGTCCCCTGTAGCAGGTCGGGGGACCGTTGAGGCAATTGCGCCCCACCTCCACCGCTGGATGAAGAGAAGGCACGGCAACCTGTCCTTCAGGATGACGCAGGTACTTACCGGACACGGGGTCTTCGGTAAGTACCTACACAGAATCGGACGGGAAGAGGCCCCTGGATGCCATGAGTGTGGCGCGCTAACTGATGATGCGCGTCACACCTTAGAGGTATGTCCCGCCTGGGGGCCTCAGCGCCACGACCTGTCGGCGGTGATAGGAATAGACCTGTCGTTGTTGACCATCATATCTAAGATGCTTGACAGCGACAGGTGCTGGTCGTCGATGGCCTCCTTCTGTGAGGAGGTCATCTCTTCGAAGGAGGCCGCGGAGCGGATACGTGAGGCATTTGCTTCTGCAGACTCGCTCCGTAGGCGGCGGCCAGGAAGGCGGAGGCGCCGTTACGCGCATCTCCTCCCGCCGCCTTGACTGTCGACTGGACGTGGCCAGATGGCCTAGCGTTGGGATGTCGGGGATAGAATGTCAATAGACGATCTCTCCGGCATCCCGTAAAAGCGCGGAAGGGACCGCTGTGGTTTTAGTGGGTATTTCGGTCGAACCAGCTGACCGGCGAGTCCCACACACCCCCTCGTCTGTCACCGGCGAGGGCTAGTGCGCAAATGCATTTCCACAGCGTGAACAAAAAAAAAAAAAAAAAAAAGACCACACTCTTGAGATATGGGCTTGGGCTAAATCGGCACGCCCTGGTGAATGAGATCGGAGCAGACCTGTCACTGCAAGCTGTCATTGGCAAAATGCTCGACAGTGACCCATGCTGGTCGGCCGTGGCCTCTTTATGCGAAACTGTGATGTCGCGCAAGGAGGCTGCGGAACGACAGCGTGAGGCAGAAGCCGCTGCCGACACGCTGCGCAGCTAGACACTACGCGCACTTTCTCCCACAGTAGAATGATACTAGGGTGAGGCTAGTAGGCCTACCGTTGGAGCGCCCGAGTTGAATGCCGAAAGGCGACCCTCTGACACTCCACAAATAACGGGGAAGTGGAGCCGCTGAAGATTTTTAGAGGGTGTTCCGGTTGGCTACTTAGCCGGCGAGCCCCACATACCCCCCAATACCATCAATGAGGGGCGTGCGTAAATGCATTTTACATCAGCGTAAAAAAAAAGTCGTTAAAAGGCTCTTTTACCACATCCACGAGCAAAGCAAGGGTTGGTAGTAGGTATTTGTAGCCGCTATCATACAGCCTCTCATCAGTATGCATATAAGTAAGTAAATCATAATGATATCGTTACAAAACTTTTCATACATTTCGTAAGTTATGCGCTAACAAAGTATCCCTTTGTTATTAAAATTTATTAAGTTATAAACTTCTGATAATCTCGCCTCCCGTGTAAATTGATACGAGCATGTTTAACTTTTTAATTTATAGGCGGTTGTAAAGTTTACAGGAAGGTTTTATTTGCACGCCTCTGAGTATGACTTGCTCAAAATCTGAAAGTAAAACTCATTATGTATAGAAAATATTATAACACGTTTTAGTTATACAGATATTGCTAGCAATTTATAGTTTTCGATAATAATAAATCAGTATTCTGCTAACATAATGATTTGTGATGTTTACGCGAATGCTACACATTTGAAATAAAACTACTTTTAGAAAGAAATAAAGAAAGAAAATACATTTATTCGACAGAAGACATGTTAAAGGTAATTATCATATACAGAACAAAAAATAAAACGCTTAATATAAAAAAAAAAGAAAAGGTATACACAATAATAATAATAAAAAAATAAAAATATAAGAGAAATAGTAGTGATCAGTAACAATAGTTCTACGACCTCAACAATCTGTAGCATCAGTAGCAAACTAAATTCAGACTAAGCATGTCCTGCCGAAAGGGTCACCATCTCAGCATTAGCTGCGTTTCACCCAACACTGATCTTCCGCTGGCAACCCTGTTGTGTGACTCACGGATATCAGTTAATAATATATTAATAATTATCACATAAAAATACAAATATAAATAAATTGTGTTAAAATTGTAAATAAATAATTTAAAGAAAAAGAGAAAAGATAATGGAAATATTGAAAGAATGACTTCCGGCTAAGCAAATACTAATTTTCCACGGCCTGTTACTGCGTTCACCATGTTATGTTCTGCAGATACTAATAATACTACTATCACAGATTAATAAATTGTACAACCAAACAATCAGTATTAGTACGTAACTAATACATTTAGGGATTCTATCGTGTTTATATTTGATTTTTAATATCCCAACGTTTCGAACACTTTACAGTTATCATGGTCACGGGAGGACTAAGGTGTCTTACATCTAATATGTCATTGTTATTACAGAAATTTTATATCTAACCTATAAGATATTAAATTTTGACCTACATTTTTAATATAAATTAATACAAATTCATTGCCAGTACAAAAAGAAAATGATTCTATATTTAAAAATTTATATTGTTATTATTTGTTATTATTAAAGCATTTAGTTTTTGATGTTTATTATTATGGCAATGTACAATTTTAGAAAAACTAACAAAGTTTTTCAGCTACCACCGGATCGGAACGCGGCAATGTGCCTCTCTTAGCCGAGCGTGCGGGCTACCGGCACCTGATCTTTGTCTTCGGTGGCCCAAATAGACACCACCCTGCACTAAAGAAATAATCGTTATATTGCGGGAGACTTTCTAAGTATTGTCCTGCATTGGCAACGAACCCATAGCACTAGCACGAAAGGTCGGTATCTTAAGCACTACGCCATCCGTGCAGTCGATTTTGACCTTCATGCCTGACGTAAACCTTCTTAGGAATGTAACTGTTGATCAGACGGCATCAGATATTATTGATCCAGGTCGATATAAAAATCGTCTTATACGATACTTACGAACAAAATAAGGTTTGGTAGTACCTATTCGTAGCCGCCATTACATATCATTGTTTTGTAATAATAAATACCGATAAAATATAAATTAACGTATAATTATTATTACGGATTCTATCGCGTTTGTATTCGTTTTTAATTGTTCAACGTTACGAATACTTTATAGGTCACGGAAGGACGATCCCCTCCTTAAAACTATAAATAAATAGTTTTATTTCTAATGCTCCTTTTTTATTTCTAATGTTCCTTAAATAGTTTTATTTCTAATGTATAATACTTAGTCGTAATAGTTCATAAACATAAGATATCATTGAAATTCAATAGTTTTGGCGTGAAAGAGCGACAGACAGACATACAGAGTTACTTTCGCATTTATAATATTAGTAAGGATTAGCAATCCCCAGCCCGTTGGTTTGTTTGTAGAAGTCGATATACCGCAGCACCACCTGGTGGCTAGTTACATCATTGAGAAGAACATATAAACCTTCTCCGTGAAAAAAATACATATACATACCAATTTTCATAATGATAGATCGAATAGTTTCTGAGTTTAGTGATATACATACATACATACATATCACGACATATCCCTTGCAGGGTAGGCAGAGAGAACAGAGTGCCAGAGAACTCTATCTCTGCATACTTCACTCGCTTCCTCAACATTCATAATTCTCTTCATACACGCTCGCCGGTTTCGGAGACTCTTGACTCCACCTTCCTTCAGTTCATGACCGATCTGGTCTAGGTAGGTTAGTCTCGGTCTCCCTCGGTACCTACATCCTTCCACTTTTGCATTGTATATCTTCTTAAACATACGTTCGTTCGGCATTCTTTCCACATGTCTGAACCATCGGAGCATGCCCTTTCGCATCTTTACACCAATACTCTCTTTCATACCTACTCGCTCTCTTACGTCGTCGTTACGAATGCGGTCGGTCAGCCTAACTCCACAGATTTTCCGCAGAGATCGCATTTCGACCGCATTAATTTTACTTTCATACTCTTTTCTGCATACTCAACTCTCGCTTCCATACAGTAATGTTGGGACAAGCACTGCGTTATGTATTGCTACACGTGCCTTCTGGCTGAGGTGGTGGCTGCCGAGAAGTTGCCCCAACGCTCCGTTCACTCTATTGCCTGCATTCACTCTTCGCTCTATATCAGTGATGTACCTTCCATCTCGGCTAAATCCCCATCTAAGATATACAAATTCATCCACTTGCTCTAGTACATCATTACCTATTGTTACTCTTACATCTGTTCTGGCTTGGTCTCTTTCAAAGACCATTATATTGGTTTTGCTCACATTCACATTCAGTGATATCACATCATCATATACAAACATTCTCTTCTATAGATATAGAATACCCATTTCTATAAATATAACAAATATACCCATAAATACTAAGGTGTTTAGCAAAATGAAAGTAGTTCTTAAAACAGTCGTACAAATATACATCTAGAAGTTTGCTATAACAATTAAAAATTCCAAATAATTTTACTAACAATTCTAATCACTTCTATATTAATTTATAACTTTAATCGAAACGATCCATTATATAGTTCTATATAAGTTATTCGTAAGAATAAACTAAAAATTGATTCGACTAAATGAAAAAAAAAGCCTTTAACACCGCGAATTAAGATTGATGAAGAATCAATCGACGCATGTCCTGCAGATAAAAGCAATGTCCGCGCAATCAATTTTAATCTGGTAACTTTCCTTTCACCACTCTTGCTTTCAATCGCATATGTTAGAGAGAGATAAGTGTATTTTTATAAGTATTGATGCATTTTTTTGCTATTACGGTGATGACGCCAGCCTACTTACAGAATTAAAGTCTCCTAAGGAAGATTGAGGAGGGCGCCTTATCGGCCAAGACAATGATAAAACGAAAACGCTGATGGATATTGAAAAAAATGTTGCCTATAATGAGAACAGTGCGTTTTGGCATGTTTATACTCAGAATATAATATTTTTATACATCAGACATTGAATAATGATGTAGGAGTACCATATGGGGTGAAAATATAATATTTTAAATATTCATTAGGTACATTCTACACTATACATAGTACATTCTACACTAGTAATAAGTACATAAGCTAAATTTAGTTTTACTAGTACATAAGCTATCATTGTTATACTAGTTACATATTTAGTTTTACTAGTTCATAAGCTATAATTGTCTTACTAGTTATTTAGTTTTGCTAGTACATAAGCTATTATTGTTTTACTAGTACATAAGCTTTCATTGTTTTACTATAGTTCATCTAATCTAAGAAGTGCATTTTGACGTTTCGCATTTTTTAATACACAATAACCTTGGTCAAACGTATACACATGATTGCAAATAATAAATCTGAAATTTTAAAGAACTATTAAGTTATTTACATAATTAACGTTGCGGGTGACTTTCTTGTACAATAATCTAATGTTCAAACTCGTAAAACTAATTTAAAATAACAATAACACGGTAAATAGTAATTATTATTGACGATCTTACAATGGCACGTCATCACGTTCTATACAGTAGTGCTTGACAACTTCCAATTCACGAATATCCAAATAATCGGTAAAAATATTAGAATAATATAATTAATCGAATAGAGATTTTGACAGAGATGTACGTTTCGACAATTTTATTGATAAAGAAATAATTATTAATGTTCGCGACGATGATAAATTCAATTAATAGTAGTTATTTTGAATAAATAGCTATTTTCAAATCCAGTTTTGGTTTTTAGTTAACCTAATCCTACTAAATATGATGAATAGATTGAATGCTGAATAATTAAATTTGTTTAGTATTATAATAATAATTTAGCACTTTATATATTCATTTGAAAAAAAAATAAACCGATTATTAATTAAAGGGGGGCATAGTCCGTAGCGTGCTCGTTCGCGTCCCCTGCCAGTCTAATTAGACTGCTAATCCGGCTCGAAATGCGTACCGCAATGCGGGTTAGGGCGTCCCCCGGAGGCGACGCGTACCGACCCGCCCCCGTCGGTACGAACATCGGCAGTTGCGGCGATGGGGGCCGCCACCCATCACGCCTTGCCCAGTTAGGCGAGTCGAGGAGAACGGAGTGCCGGGTGGGCACGTGGAATGTAAGAGGTTGTGTGGAAGGTAAGTTGCACGAGCTGATATCCGTCATGGCGGACAAACAGCTAGACGTGCTCTGTGTAACAGAGACCAAGCGAAGGGGCAGCGACGCCTGCGATCTTCCTGGTGGCGGGATGGCTCTGTGGTCTGGTGTACCACAGAGCGATCGAGCCAGTATGGGGGTAGGAGTGCTGTTGTCCTCTCGCTTGGCCTCAGGTGTGAAGGATTACGGAATGTATGATCCCAGACTTCTCTGAGTCCGTATAAAACTAGGTGTCACCAAGGTATTCATGGTTGTAGCATATGCTCCCGTAGGATCCTCGGTGGCATCAGACCTAGAGAAGTTTTGGGATAATGTTAGGGAAGTTCTGGATATGGCAGAAACCAGTGAACGCGTGATTGTATGCGGAGATTTGAACGGATGGGTGGGGACCAAGCGTCCCGACTATGAGGACGTACTTGGTCCATTTGGTGATAAGAGAGTGAACGACGCAGGTAGGCTCATAGCGGATGTATGCATGGAGAGAAACCTTATTGTGTCAAACACATTTTTCCAACATAAGGACATCCATATGTATACATGGAGAAGGAATGAACAGAAAAGCATAATAGATTTAATTTTGGTAGACAGTCGCCTCCGTAGCAAAATATTGGACGCAAGAGCCTACAGGGGCCCCACAGTCGACACGGACCACTATCTCGTTATTGCGAGATTTAGTGGTCTGTTCAGAAAGTGGAGGCACTGGCGAGAGCGTGTCCACTTCGGAGGGCTTGAAAGAATAAAGGTTGAAAGGTTGCAAGAAGAGTGTGTAAGAGAAAAGTATGTAGAGGGTGTCCGAGAACGGCTGACGATGGCAAGCCAGCCGCAATCGGACATTGAAGAATGCTGGAGAGTATTGAAAGAGAGTATGGTAGATACAGCGAAAGAAGTATGTGGAAGTTCAAAGAAGCATAGAAAAACAAATGGTGATGCATGGTGGGATGCGGAAGTGGCAGCTTCCGTAGAGCAAAAGAAGAAAGCGTGGCTGGACTATGTCTCTTCTTTGAATCTGAATGACAGTATGACTGAACAGAAGAAAGAAATATATCGGCAATGTAAGAATGACACCAAGGCCTTAGTGAAAGAGAAACGTGATAGAGCAAGTATGAGTGCAGAAGATAGGCTGACTAAAAACTTCGAGGGTAACACCAAACTCTTTTGGAGGGAGGTGAAGAAGTCTCGGGGTGGTTGGTCAGCCTTCAGAATGAATAAAATAAGGTCTAAAGGTGGAGACATTCTTACACAAACACAAGACGTGTTAAGCCGATGGAGTGAATATTTTGGCGATATGTATGCGGATGCTACGGTTGGCGCCGGTGTTGGATGTGGTTTAGTAGATCAACATTCGACAACGGCGTCCTCCGATGGCATCAGTATGGATGAAGTTGAATGGGCGATAAGAAGTTTGAAAAATGGTAAGGCAGCGGGCATTGATATGGTGTCTGCCGAGATGATCAAGCTCGGTGGCTCTTGTGTCTGGGAGGCGTTCCTGTTGCTCCTCAATTTATGTTGGAGCTCGGGAATGGTTCCCAGGGACTGGAATAGCGCAGTCATCGTGCCTTTGTTTAAAAACAAGGGTTCACGTTATGACTGCGCAAATTACAGAGCCATAAGCTTGACCAGTTTGGCAGCAAAAGTGTATGGAAAAATTATTGAAAGGAGAATGAGGATGGTGTCCGATGGTTTACTGTGTGAGACACAAGGAGGTTTCAGGAGTGGAAGGGGATGCATGGATCAAGTGTTCTCTCTGCGCAACATTGTGGAGAAGCATCTGGCTCTAGGTCAGAGGGTTTTCTGCAGTTTTGTGGATCTGGAGAGAGCATTTGACACGGTTGTACGAAAGGAACTTTGGGACATTTTACCGGAGTATGGTATTAACGGTAAACTGCTACAGGCTGTGCAGTCCAGTTACATGGGCTGTAGAGCCTGTGTGCGGCTGGATGATGGAATATCGCCTTGGTTTGACGTCAATATCGGCGTTAAGCAGGGGTGCGTTCTGTCAGCCAGGCTGTTTATCATATATCTGGATAAATGTCTCCAAAGGTTGAACGATATGAATGTGGGAGTCCAGGTGGGCGACTCAGTGGTCACTGCTCTGCTTTATGCAGATGATGCAGTCCTGCTGGCACAGTCAGCGACTGACCTGCAGACCCTAGTCGACACAATGACAGAAGATTGTAAGAAAAGGGGTCTACGCGTGAATGTGAGCAAAACCAAAATAATGGTCTTTGAAAGAGATAAAACCAGAACAGATGTAAGAGTAACAATAGGTAATGA
Organism: Lymantria monacha; assembly: GCA_905163515.2. NCBI lineage: Eukaryota > Metazoa > Arthropoda > Insecta > Lepidoptera > Erebidae > Lymantria > Lymantria monacha. Next base: position 33,203,129 of record LR991088.1, read on the forward strand.
TGTACTAGAGCAAGTGGATGAATTTGTATATCTTGGATGTGGATTTAGCCGAGATGGAAGGTACACCACTGATATAGAGCGAAGAGTGAATGCAGGAAATAGAGTGAACGGAGCGTTGGGGCAACTTTTCGGCAGCCACCACCTCAGCCAGAAGGCACGTGTAGCAATACATAACGCAGTGCTTGTCCCAACATTACTGTATGGAAGCGAGAGTTGGGTATGGAGAAAAGAGTATGATAGTAAAATTAATGCGGTCGAAATGCGATCTCTGCGGAAAATCTGTGGAGTTAGGCTGACCGACCGCATTCGTAACGACGACGTAAGAGAGCGAGTAGGTATGAAAGAGAGTATTGGTGTAAAGATGCGAAAGGGAATGCTCCGATGGTTCGGACATGTGGAAAGAATGCCGAACGAACGCCTGGTTAAGAAGATATACAATGCGAAAGTGGAAGGATGTAGGTACCGAGGGAGACCGAGACTAACCTACCTAGACCAGATCGGTCATGTACTGAAGGAAGGTGGAGTCAAGAGTCTCCGAAACCGGCGAGCGTGTATGAAGAGAATTATGAATGTTGAGGAAGCGAGTGAAGTATGCAGAGATAGAGTTCTCTGGCACTCTGTTCTCTCTGCCTACCCTGCAAGGGATATGGCGTGATGATATGTATGTATGTATGTATGTATTAATTAAAAAGAATCAATATCGAAATATAATAGTGATTTCTCACTAAATTCGAATATTTTCGTTAGCGATTTTTTTGGTTCACATACCTAGACAACTTACTTGACACCTGTCAAAATGCACTTCTTAGATTAGATAGACTATAGTTATTTAGTTTTACTAGTACATAAGCTATCATTGTTTTACTAGTTACATATTTAGTTTTACTAGTCCATAAGCTATAATTGTCTTACTAGTTATTTAGTTTTGTTAGTACATAAGCTATTATAGTTTTACTAGTACATAAGCTTTTATTGTTTTACTAGTTATTTAGTTTTACTAGTACATAAGCTATCATTGTTTTACTAGTTATTTAGTTTTACTAGTATTTAAGCTATCGTTGTTTTACTAGTTATTTAATTTTACTAGTACATAAGCTTTCATTGTTTTACTAGTTATTTAGTTTTAGTAGTACATAAGCTATCATTGTTTTACTAGTTATTTAGTTTTACTAGTATATAAGCTATCATTGTTTTACTAGTTATTTAGTTTTACTAGTACATAAGCTATCATTGTTTTACTAGTTAATACCTTTTTTTATTGCTTGTGTGCATGGAGCTTTGCAATACCAAGGGTATATACTAAGCCACTGCCTACCAATACTGACCCCAGAACCACACAGTTGGGTTTCCGACTCTCTCGCTCACTGAACGAAGCAATAGCACATTTCTCTTACTCAGACGTCGATCTTCTGCGAGAATGTGGTGCTACCCCTGACGGACCGACCCATGACTTTGGACAGAGACTTAAAGTTAAGTCACGGCGTTGAAAATTATTCACTGTTATTTTGTACACATCTGTAAGGATTAGGAAGCCACATACCCATGTAAGCTTATCTCGTTAATCATAAGCTGTTTGTCAACGTGTTATTTATTTAAATATGTAGGTTAATACTTTACTGATAAGCGTTACGCTACTGGTATTAAATGTGCTAGTTCGATACGGTTTGTATCATTATTATTATTCAAAAAATCATTTTTTATTTTGTCTTTTATTTTTTTATGCTTATGGTGGCAAACGAGCAAGCAGCACACCTGATGGTAAGTGTCACTGCCACCCATGGACCTTTGCTATGACCAAGGCTAGGCCACTGCCTACCATTACAATCCCCAAACCCACCCAGTTGGGCTTCTTCATCAATCATTTGGCACATTTAATAATTTCGATATAAAATATTAAATTAATTTTGGCTAAATATATTTCTATGCATATTTCTCTTCTTAGGTCTTAGGATTTATTTGGTACCTAGTAATTATAGACTTATAAAGTCTCATTTTATAGGATTCCTTCCATGTAACGAGAGCTTTTTAAAAAATATACACTAGGATTCATGGTTTTGTACAAGGTGTTCCCAAGATTAAGTCCGTCACCCGAGAAGAGGTCGAGAAGACTACGCGTGAGGACGTCAACTCGAGATGGTACCCGAAAAGGTAACGTCAGATGGGCCACCACTGACAAGTACCGAGTATCACCCATATAGCGTGGAAATGTACCGCCGCTTCTGTTGTCCGACGATATGGTGACCAAAGTTGGTTAAGCGATCACAGGCACTCTTTTAAACTCAAACTGTGATCGTCAATATACATATCAAGAGTGTTGATTATAGAATTAGACTTTAGGTAGATGGTCCCACAGTCAGCATCAATACTAGTCAATGCATGAATGGAATAGATACATATGCTTGAATGAATGTAATGTGAGTTACTTTATTTCCTTTTTGGTCATGCTATCACGCCTTAACTAATCAACAAATCTTAAAATTCATACACAGCTTTTCAGGAATGCAGAAAAATATATTGGATCGCCATTCATCCAGAAAGTAAATAATGTTGCCGAGGGCTTAGCTTACTATCATGGGGAAGAAAAGCGCTCAATCATGGCCAAGACAAAGATCGGGTACCGGTGGCTCGCTTGCACGGCGAAGAGAGGTGCTTGCAGGGCGGGTCTATGGGGTTGCGCGCCGCCTCTTCCGACGCCCCGGACCGATTTGGCGGGGCGAGACCACTACCATAGTCCACCGCATGAAAAAAAAATGAAGACCAAGTTATCAAAAGCATTTGCGTCAATAATAGCGGACATCACAAAACAAAAGAACTATTACTGAAGTCATCATTACCCTGCTCTTATCCCAATTACTTGGGGTCGACGCAATATGTTCTTTTCTTTCACACAATGCTATTCGAAGTCATATCTGCGGTCACGCCCTTCCATATCATGCTTCACGCAATCCATCCATCTTTTCTTCGGTCTTCCCTTACTCCTAAAGCCTTCAACATTCATACTTACAACTTTTCTCACAACATTACTTTCGTCCCGTCTCATCACATGTCCATGCCAACCAAAAAAAAAACTATTACTGAAGTATAAGAAATTTAATTGACATAATCTATAGTACATACTATATCTATAGTACATACATACATATCATCACGCCATATCCCTTGCAGGGTAGGCAGAGAGAACAGAGTGCCAGAGAACTCTATCTTTGCATACTTCACTCGCTTCCTCAACATTCATAATTCTCTTCATACACGCTCGCCGGTTTCGGAGATATTTAATCTATAGTAATACGAACAAAACCACGGACTATATAAATTATAAGCTTACGTTATTCTGAAGATTATCTAGAAGTGGGGTACTATCCCAGAAACCTCCACGCGGTGTACCCTGGGTGCGGGCGGCGGTCCCCAGTTCTTCTGTTGTACTGTCGTCCGTAGCGAATATCTGCGCGATTTCGCTCCTCACTCTACTACAGTCGTAGTAGAGGTTATAGGACGCGAAATATTGGGACGGGCTCAGTCACTCATTCATTTGAGGGCTGGGCAGGCACATGCCACCGCCCACACATCGTAAACCTGATATCTTGCTTCAAGACACGTTGTCTTGAGGCGTAGTATCAGGAGCGAGGGTCTTGGCTTAACCGCCCGGACCGCGAGGAAGACAACCTCTATAAAGAGTTCGAAGTAACATTCGGACTCGGAAATCACCCAGAATCTTAAGTTCTGGCGTGCGGCGAGAAGATGCATGGCAGATGGGTTGTTCTGTTCTTAGCACGCTCCAGCCAGGGTACCGGCTGACCCCCTGGTTGGTAAATGTAGGCTTGCCCGGGTAAAGGGATCTCTGCCCGGGTCGACGTATTGTATCTCCCATAATCGTGGGATCAATAATGGATGCTGATAAATTAAATAAAAAAAACGACGGGGATTGTAACGATCCTCACCCCAAGGCCCGGTCAAGCTGATCAAAAACTGACCAAGACGACGCCTCGTCCTCAGGACTTGAGGCGTCCACCGAGGGCCCGGCACAAACCGTGGAGGCCCAGAAGAAGAAGAGGAGGTCGCCTCGAAAGTCTCGGGGCAACGGCCTGAGCCACAAAAGGCGGCTGGAGGAGCGGCGAGCGCGCAGGGAGGCTGCCGCCGCTGAAGAGAAGAAGTACGGTAGACTCGCAGCAGAGCCGTCGACGGACGAGGGCGACAGCGATGTCGCAGAGCCGTCCGAAGACGAGGGCGGCGGATCTACCGTCAGAATGGACGAGGGCGGTGATATTCCCGCAGGGCCGTCCAAAAAGGACAGTGGGTCGGCTGGTGAAGGCCCCACTAGGTTGTCGGCGCGTCTAGCAGCAAAGACGCCGCCGGCGACCGCGACTAAGAAGGAGGAGGCCCTCCCCTCGCAGGTGCGAAAGCGCCCCCTGAGTAAGGGAGGCAGCTCGAGCGCCGAAACCGAGGGGAGCGTGGCCAACATGCCTCCACCCAAGATCCAGGCCTCCCGAAGAGGGCGAGGGACCTCGGTCATGGAAAGGGCGGCGGCGGTCGCTGTCCGCGCCGGCGAGGCCACGGATCTGCAGGCCGAAAATGTCCGCCTTAGAGGCGAGATGTCAGGCCTGCGGACCCGAAACCGGAACCTGGGCGACATGCTGGCGGAAATGCGTCGGGCAAACCGCCAGCTGTTGATAGACGTGGCCGACCTCAAGGCGCAGGTGGCGCTGTTCGTGTCACCCGCGCCAGCCGCGCTATCGGCCAGGGCGCGGCGAGAAAGACGCCTGCCGCCGCGAAGCGCGCGCCGCCGGCTGACGCTGGCGCGGTCGCCGCGGCGAAACTGCCTGTCCCGGTGGTGAGGTTGACGCCTCTCCCCGCGGACCGCTTGCCGCCGGCTAGCGCCCCTGCGGCGCCAAAGCCGCCAGGCGCCGCGGAGCGGGCCCCTGGAGGGGCTCAGCCGACCCCGACGCTGGAGGTGGGAGGCTTGTCGGACGAGGCCCTCGCCAAAATCATCAACGCATTTGGCAAACTCGTTGATGCGCGTGTGGCCGTTCTGGAGGCAAGACTGCCTCCAGAACCACGTGTCCGGCCGCCCCTAGCCGCGGATAAGCGGCGGGCCCCGGCCTAAGGCCCGGCGGGAGCTAGACGTCTCCGATATTGGAGGCGTCGAAGCCAGGACCCGCAAGGCCCGGACGGGGGCTCGAATTCTCGAGTTCCCAGGGGCCGAGGGCGCCAAGACGGCCGACAGCGTGGCCGAGAAGCTGAGAGGTTTGTTCGCCGAGGAGGGTGGCATCAAGATCTCCAGGCCCGTCAAGTGCGCCGAAATGCGCATTTCGGGTTTGGACGATTCAGTGACGGTGGAAGACATCCGGGAGGCTATTGCCTCGAAAACCGGGTGTCCCATAGACACCGTCCGGGTCGGTGCCATTCGTCCCGGTCCGGGTGGCGTAGGTGCTGCCTGGGCGCAGTGCCCGGTGGAGTCGGTCAGGCAACTGGCCGGCTCAGGCAGGCTCCTCGTGGGCTGGAGCTCGGCGCGGGTAACCGTGCTTGAGCACCGGCCTGCGAGGTGCTACAAGTGCATGGCGGTCGGACACACTCGACCGACGTGCACTAATTGCTTCGACTGCGGCGGATTGTGTTTCCGCTGCGGTCAGACCGGGCACGTGGCGGCATCTTGCGCCGCCGCGCCCCACTGCCCCGCGTGTGCGGCGGGCAATAAGCCCGCCAAGCACCGCATGGGCTCTGGGGCGTGCAAACCTCCAGCTTCGGCCCCAAAGGCGCGGGGCGGCCCTACGACCACGGCCGCTCCCGCTCCTAGCGCGGTCCGATCGCCCGCTGGCGAGGAGGTCATGGATACAACCCGATAATGGGTACCCCATCCATGCACCTCCTCCTGCAGGCCAACACCAACCACTCCGCCGGAGCGCAGGATCTCCTCGTGCAATCCATGGCGGAGTGGTCGATTGGTGCAGCCGTAGTCGCGGAACCGTACGCCGTGCCTGATCGCCCCAATTGGGTGGTCAGTCGAAACGGTACCGCAGCAATCGTCGTCTCAACGCAGCGGCACTTCCCGCCCTTGTCCCTTTTGGATAGGGGCGAGGAATTTGTCGCGGCGGAGTGGGGAGGGGTCACGCTCTACAGCGTATACCTCTCCCCCACTAGGAGGATGGACGATTTCGGGGCCTCACTCACCACCTTGGAGGCCTCGATACGGCGACTGGCACCGGGCCTCGTCCTGGTTCTGGGGGACTTTAACGCCAAATCCAAGGCGTGGGGGTCCCCTACGACGGACGGCCGCGGGCGGGCGGTCAACGAGTGGGCGGCTTCACTGGGCCTCTGTGTTCTGAACAGAGGCTCGGTGAACACGTGTGTGCGGCGGCAGGGCGGGTCGATAGAGGACTTGTCGTTCGCTAGCCCCGCTGTCGCGCCACGGGTGAGGAACTGGAGTGTCCTGGAGGAGGCGGAGACCCTGTCGGACCACCGGTACATCCGAATGGAGGTCTCCCCCCGGGAACCCGGTAGGGGTCACAGGGCGGACGGAGCTCCCGCGTTTCCGCGGTGGGCTGTGGGTCGTCTTGACAGGGATCTACTGGCGGAGGCGGCCATTGTCAGCACGTGGCTGTCCTCACCACCCCCAGTGGACGGAGTGGACGCTGAGGCTGTCCGCATTCGCAGTGCGTTAACGCAGATCTGCGATGCGGCCATGCCCAGAGTGCGGCGGCGTCCACCTCCGAGGCAGGGGGTCTACTGGTGGTCCCCAAGACTGGCGGACCTTCGTGCGGCGTGTATCAGTGCCCGAAGGTCCTACACCCGCAGCCGGCGGCGTCACCGCGACGTCGAGCGGGAGGGCCAGCTGTACGAGGCGTACCGCAGTGCGCGGACTGCCTTTCGGCTGGCCATCCGAGCCGCCAAGGGCGCGAGTTGGCAGGAGATGTTGGACGGTCTCGACCGTGACCCCTGGGGTCGCCCATATCGCGCGGCACTGAACAAGCTTCGCGCGCGGACCCCCCCCCCCCCCTCACCGAGACCCTCCAGCCCGACTTCCTTCGTAGGGTGGTCGAGGAGCTGTTTCCACGGCAGTCGGAACGCACTTCGAGCCTCGCCTCAGGCAGCTGTTCAACGCCTGTCTGACGTCTGGACGGTTCCCTGAGTGCTGGAAGGAAGGGAGGTTGGTTCTCCTGCCAAAGCCGGGACGGTCCCCGGATTTGCCGTCGGCCTACAGGCCCATCGTGCTCCTCGACGATGTGGGTAAGCTGTTGGAGCGTGTGCTCGCTACCCGCATCGTCCGACACCTGGAGGAGGTGGGGCCCGATCTGTCGGACGCTCAGTATGGGTTTCGGAGGGGGCGTTCGACCATCGGGGCCCTATTACGCCTGAGGCAGGCGGCCGCGGAGGCCGTCGCCGGGAAGGGAGTGCTGTTGGCGGTGTCGTTGGACATCGCCAACGCATTCAATAGTCTGCCATTCGGATGCATCAGGGAGGCGCTCCGGTTCCATGGAGTGCCCCTGTACCTCAGGCGGCTGGTGGCAGACTATTTGGAGGGCCGCAGTATCCTCTGCGCGGGTCCCGCAGGGGACATTGTGCGGACGCCCATGTCGTGCGGCGTTCCACAGGGGTCGGTTCTGGGGCCGACTCTGTGGGACATCGGGTACGACTGGGCGTTGAGAGGGAGTCTCCCCCCCGGGCTGAGCTTGGTGTGCTACGCTGACGACACGCTCGTCACAGCCCGGGGCAGGACACTTGAAGAGGCGGCGGGCCTGGCCACTCTCGGCACCGAGGAGATGGTCAGGCGGATCGAGGCGCTGGGGCTCAGGGTGGCCCTAAACAAGACGGAGGCCCTACTTTTCCATGGGACCCGTGTGAGGCTGCCCATCGGCGCCTCGATAGTGGTAAACTCCATCCACATCAGCATCCAGGCCCATATGAGGTACTTGGGTCTGGTGCTCGACGGGCGATGGTGGTTCCGGGAGCATTTCCGACAGATTGCTCCCCGGCTTGTCGGTGCGGCGTCCGCCCTTTCTCGACTCATGCCGAACGTGGGCGGACCCAGTTTTGAGGCCCGACGGCTGTATGCGGGGGTCATCCGCTCGATGGCCATGTACGGCGCACCCGTGTGGGCGAGGGCTCTGAACGCCCAGCTCAGGGCGGTTCTGTGGAGGCCACAGAGAGCCATGGTGGTCAGAGCCATTCGCGGGTACCGCACGGTGTCGACAGAGGCGGCGTGCCTGTTGGCCGGGACACCCCCGTGGGACCTAGAGGCGGAGATGCTCTCCGACCTCTACCGGCGGGTTATCACAGCGCGCGAGGAAGGTGGCTCCCCATCGTTGAGCGAGATAGCCACCTGGCGCGTGGATGCCCGCCGAGACGTCATCGCCCGTTGGGCTACGTGGCTGGAGAGGCCTAGGCACGGTGTGGAGACCGTTGAGGCCCTCCGGCCCGTATTGATAGAGTGGATGGAGCGGCGGCACGGAGTCCTCACCTTTCGGCTGGTGCAGGTATTGACGGGGCACGGGTGTTTCGGGTTGTACCTGCACAGGGTCGTGTATAGGGAGTGGACTCCGGCCTGCCACCACTGTAGGAGTGACGAGGACACGGCGCAACACACGCTGGAGGTGTGTCCGGGATGGGAGCGGCAGCGCCGTGACCTCGTCGCTGTCATCGGTGCCGACCTGACGCTGCCGGCCGTCGCGAGGGCGATGGTCGACAGCATCAGGATCTGGGACGCGGTCGCCGCCTTCTGCGAGGCTGTCATCTCGCAGAAGGAAGCGGCGGAACGGGCAAGGGAGGATTCCCGCGCCCCGGGCCGCCGCCAGCGGCCGGGGCGGCGCAGGCGCGAATACCTGCGCCTGATGCCGCCCTAATCGAGGCTTCGGGAGATCGGACCGGGGAATTTTCCGGTCACCCGACGTGAGGCCACCGCGTGAGGGCGACGCCCCGACGGCGCGGGGAGGAACCCGCGAGGGTGAACCGCCGGGCGGGCCACCGAAGTTAAAAATCGGGTCCCGGTGACCCGCTCGCACGGCGAAGAGAGAGGAGTTATTACGGTGGGTCTATGGGGTCACGCGCCGCCTTCTCCGTCACCCCGGACCGATTTGGCGGAGCGAGACTAATCCATAGTCCACCAAAAAAAAAAAAAAAAAAAAAGATTATCTAGAAGTGGTAGGACAAAATACTGTTGACAGTTTTCTGTCTACAGTTCATGGCTTGCAGTAACACTTACCATCAGGTGTGCTGCTTACTCGTTTGCCACCAAGAGCAATAAAAAGAAAAGAAAAGGCGATTAGATTTGGATTATCCACAAATTTTACTAAGTATTTGTTCATTGTATCGAAGTGTCAAACAAAATTATCGATTCAATACCACTCGCCTTTACTATATCGAACTTAAAGTGAACGCAGGTTAACTGCGTAACTTCAATTTTAATCATTGACGATACATATTATTTTCAACTAGCGTCCAGACGTGACTTTGACTGCTTAAAAAATAACTTTTCCAATGTTGAACTTAGTGGTTAAACTTTGGAAAAGTTATTTTAAATCCCATAAAATAATTCCCAAGGGTTCACATTGCCGGGATAGGAAGTATTCTGTGTGTCAATTCAGGAATTGGTCTATATGCCAATTTTTATCCAAATCTGTTCAACAGTTGATGAGAGATTTAGTAATAAACGTCAAATCATCTTCACAAACTATCATATTATAATTATTCTATGTCCTTTCTAATACCTCGAAGACTATGTATATAAACTTTCATGATAATCGGTTAAGTAGTTTTAGCGTGGAAGCGTAACAAACAAATTTACATTCACATTTGTAATATTAGTAGGGATAGGATTGTGGCAAAGATTTGTTCGGATATAATGAAATAGAATATTTTTAATAGTTTTTTTTTAAATATATTTCTTGCAATTGTAAAATATAATTAGAAAAGAATGCATTATCATCATCATCATGTCAGCTACGTTCTACTGCTGAGCTTGAGCCTTCACAAAAGGAGGGTCAATGGACCCATCACACTAAGCTGGTCAGATGGGTTATTATAGGGTTTTTTTTCGAATTTCTCTTCTCTTACATAGATGTTATATGCATATATCTCTTTTTTCTTTTTACAATACTTAAAGGCAAAATAGGGGGTGCTAAATTTTATTCATACAACATCTAAAAGTGTTTAAATAATAATAAAAAATATATTTAAATCTATCCATAATAAATGCGATATGCGATTACTAGGTCGAATATATGTAAGGCTGATATTAACTATTATTACTTATATTATATTATGATTTAGATGGTGAAATAAAGAGAGCACTTTTCTTTATACAGTTTTTAAAAAAACAAGTTCATATATCTATGTTCTAAGAATCTTCTTTACCACATAAATCGATGACATTAATCATTCGCATAAATAAAATATGATTTTTAATTTCCCGTCGTTTCGAACATTTCACAGCGTTCATTCGTTCATTTCGTTCATTCTCGTCACGGGAGGACTGACGCTGTAAAGTGTTCGAAACATCGGAAAATTAAAAAATAAAAACCAACGCAATAAAATCCGTAAATATAGTTTCATTTCAAATGTTTAATATTCGCGTAAACATCACATATAATAAAATATGATTTAAAAATAATTCGCATTGAAAAATAAGTACAAAATAAAATAGGTACTAACATTTGATAAAAACAATATCGCTTACAAAAATAAAACAGTTGTTCAAATATCATTTTCACAAAACACACAAAAGCTGTCTAAACGAAGACATCAATATTTCAATAAATAATACATGATGTTCTGTACAAATTAAAGGCCTCAGGCTATTCCTGGCTTACTGCAGTAGCTTGTAACGTTTCGTTTGCAGACCCCTGAGAACGAACATATGTTTCTTGTGTTCAGTTTCGGAGGTAGAAAATTGTGGAGAAGCTAATGTCGAAGCTGGTGTATTATTGAGCCATATTAATTATCTATACAGGGTGGTAGTGGACCGCTCCCGAAAACAAAGACAGGGGACCCTCCTAGTCCTATTTGTAATGATAAGCTAGAAAAAAAATCGATTCGGATGAAAAATAAATTTTTTTCGCCACTCGAGTTTGTTGAACTCTTGAACACATGATCGTGAAGTTTTGAATAGATTGTGTCTTCTCTCATCTGAGTAAAGTTGCGTATTTTTTATGGAATTATCGTTACATGGCACTGTCCTAATACGATGGAATGTGAAAAAAACTTAAAATTCTTTTTGAAAATACTTTTTTTTTCATCCGAATCGATTTTTTTCTAGCCTATTATTACAAGTAGGACTAGGAGGGTCACCTGTCTTTATTTTTGGGAGCGGTCCACTTCCACCCTGCATAGTTATTTTTTATCTTAACTCATACACGTCTAATGAAAGGCTCGAGTCACCTCTACAATCTAGGAAATTAAGGGTGGAAATTTCATCTACTGTACCACGCTGCTGGGTTGGTATAGGATTTTATATCGAATTTTCCACTCTTGCATTGATGTTATATGCATATAATATCCCTAATGGACTCCTGACTAAGAGATGAGATAGGTGATGAATTGTATCCTTTCTCCATCACTACACGATAATAAAAGAACAGAATTTAATAAATATTAATCATGCACCTTACGATCAAACAATTATTTGTTTTAAAGACAAATTCTCTACCGCAGTTATCTTAGACAAATATTGTCATCATCTCGGCTCATATATGTCCCACTGTTGGGTTCGAGCCTTCTCCATAATGGAGGTGAATTCATCTACTGTACACATTGATCAGACGTGTTAGTATAAAGTTTTATTTCGAGTTTCCCTTCTCTTGCATAGATATTATATATGACGAAGCAGGAACTAATCATGACGCAGGAGGCACCACCATTGTATTTTTAAAAGGTGTGACGTCACCATTGTCGACGTCACTGTTGTTAGTTACGTGGATTACTCATGGTATGGTTTTGATCTTCGAGATAAAACTCCACAAGTAACTGTTTAAATGTTGGATTCTTCAACGAGTAGCGTAACGTCGCCTCAGAGAGCTCCGTATGGTACAAAGACTCGAACACGAATGAATGTATTGCTCTTTTTTTTTTTTTTTTTTTGTAACGCAGTGGTTCAAGAATGCATTACCGCACTTACCCCCGCCGGTCGGAAAAACAGACGAGGAGTGTGGGACTCGCTAGCCCCGTGGCTAGAATACCCACTAAACTCTTTCCACTGCGAACGCTGTGTTTAGAATTTTTAGTTTAGAAATTACAACGAGAGGAAATAATCACATGTTTGTTAGTGCTAATTTAACATTAAAATAATCTTTAAGTAATTAATTGACGATTTATGAAGTAATTAAACTGTTCAATTAATTAGTCTAATTATTTATAGTAGGTGTATTGTTGTATTTGCGCCGATACGCATACGCCTACCTAGCCCAGATCGGACACGCACCGAAGGAAGGCGGATTCAAGAGTCTCCGAAACCGGCGAGCGTGCATGAAGAGAACCATGAATGCCGAGGAAGCGAGTGAAGTATGCAAGGATAGAGCTCTCTGGCACTGTGTTCTCTCTGCCCACCCCGCAAGGGATATGGCGCGATGATACGCATGTATGTGTATGCGCCGATATATACGTTTATATCCTTTAGTAGTCCCTTATGATCACCCACGAGTAAGATGGGGGTGGTGAATTGTATTCTTACTCCATCACCGCACGGAAAAATAGACAGATGAATATAAATAGTGATAGACTCGCGCATTAGGATCGTTTATGCTAACTCTGGTTTCGGGCATCTCCAATGCTTATCATCACGGTAAGTACGCAGCCGTGTCTGCTAGCCCTCGATAGATAGGCAGTATCTTAACCAAAAAGTTGTAACCATTTAAGGCTAACTAAACAGGTTTTTTTTGTGCCATATTTGAAGATATTTTCCGTGTGGTGACGGAGTAAGAATACTATTCACCACCCCATATCTTACCCGTGGGTGATCGTACGAGACGACTAAGGGATATAAAACGCATATAACCTCTATGCGAGAGAAGGAAAACTCGAAACAAAACCCTATACCAGCACGTCTGACCAGCGCGGTATAGTAGGTCAATTTCCCTCCTATTATGGAGGCGGCCCGAGCCCAACAGTGGGACATTTACGGGCTGTGATGATGATGATGATTTGAAGATATTTAGAAATTGCTCATGTGTGTATTTTAACAAGTTATTATAGAAGTTTGTTTTAGCTAGACTTCGGGTCTTTTGGGCAGAGATATACGAAAGAATTTTTAACCAAGTTGAAATAGAAACGCTTAGTTCACATTTAATGATCTCGGTTATTAATTATGCATCACACCTTTGACTGCTCAACTAAAAATAATGTCAAAAAAGAAAATAAGTACCTACCATATCCATTATTCTTAGTATATGTATTGCGATAGCTATGGACGTTTATTAGTCTTTTCTTTAGCAAGGCGGTGTTTTTCTAAGGGTATGGCGCCCTACACTATAAAAAATTCACGCCTCCACAAGTAGCCTGTGGTTAGCCGTGGTTTTTCTTTATAGAAAACCCATTGTATTGTTTCTACTATAGAATTTTGGAGCATGTGGAAAATATGCTTTGATTTTAATCGTTATTGAATATTAAATTTTCTAGTTTCACTGGATTAGTGATAAATTTATTAATTTCAAGATTTGAGATCAATTGGAATAGCAATGAATTTGGTTCGGGTAAATCAGTACCAAAATTTTTTCCCCTTACTTTTATTCAGCCTATGCCTGGCTAATTGCAGGTGATGAAATCCCGATGTACCCGGCCGTATATTTATTTAGCATCATTGAAAGATATTTAGTATTAATTATATTAAATAACAATATTTTAATATATACCAATAAATAATACATACGAATAGTTAACATCAATTATATTGGAGCACATGAAAAAGTATATACCTAAGCACAATTTTTCACTAATATTTACGAATAGTAAATAAAATTAATCAAAATATTCAATTTAAATCACTACTAAATATTATTTATTAGCATTAATTTATTTATTTATGCAATGGGCAGGCCACATCGCTCGAAGAACCGACAACCGCTGGGGAAGAAAGGTTCTAGAGTGGCGACCACGTACCGGACGACGCAGTGTGGGACGCCCCCCCACTAGGTGGACAGACAACCTAGTGAAGGTTGCTGGGCGTCGTTGGATACAGGCGGCACAGGACCGCACTCTGTGGCGTAAAATGAGGGAGGCCTACGTTCAGCAGTGGACGGCAATAGGCTGAAATGATGATGATGATTAATTTATTAGCAATTATATAATTCGCACTACAAACACACACAAATTAAAACGTGAATGTAAAACTAGAAAAATGTTCTATTTCTATTTGGTTGGTAGCTTTCTTCGAGACTGAATGAGCGTTTTAAAATTTCACGCTCATTATTTTTTCATAACGCCTAAAGTAGTATAACTTCTACAAGAATAAAACGTCATTACTCTATGTATGGATTTTACTATGTAAGTAAACTATCAGCATAAAATATTGGTTCATTAAACCTATAACCAGTAACAATTTGCAGACTCCCATCAACGTTACAAATCTTTATGTCGCTTTATGGTGTAGTTATAATCAATGTTTCGCCTCGGGCCTGAGGAATATGTAGTTCAAGAAATCAACGCACGTTATAGCCGAAAGGCATGACACAAACTAATTTCCTTGGAAATGAGGTTAAAATTTCATTTACAAATAGGATTTTAAGTTGTTATTCAAAGATTAATATGAGTTTTAGAGTGAAGTAATTATACTGATTTATATCGACTGCATAAATGGTACCTATAGTGGTTGAAATACTGTCCCGAGGTTTTGGGTTCCCTGTGAACTATTGTAGGACATGCAAATCCGGAATCCCAATAGGCGCGGGTTCGTATCCCGCTTGTGATATAATTTTTCGTTTTGTAACCGGGTATTTATAAATAATTAAGCATATTAAATGCTAAAAATTTCAGTAATTTAAGTACATTATTTTATCATCGATCATCATATAGACATCTGGGCGCCACGAAAATTTCATTGGAATAGTCATATATATATATATATTATATATATATATATATATATATATATATATATATATATATATATATATATATATATATATATATATAGATAGTATCCTTCCATCCTTTGTATATATTTATGTAATAAAAATATTAAATACATACATATCATCACGCCATATCCCTTGCAGGGTAGGCAGAGAGGACAGAGTGCCAGAGAACTCTATCTTTCCATACTTCACTCGCTTCCTCAACATTCATAATTCTCTTCCTACACGCTCGCCGGTTTCGGAGACTCTTGACACCACCTTCCTTCAGTACATGACCGATCTGGTCTAGGTAGGTGAGTCTCGGTCTCCCCCGGTACCTACATCCTTCCACTTTCGCATTGTATATCTTCTTAACCAGACGTTCGTTCGGCATTCTTTCCACATGTCCAAACCATCGGAGCATTCCCTTTCGCATCTTTACACCAATACTCTCTTTCATACCTACTCGCTCTCTTACGTCGTCGCTACGAATGCGGTCGGTCAGCCTAACTCCACAGATTTTCCGCAGAGATCGCATTTCGACCGCATTAATTTTACTTTCATACTTTTTTCTGCATACCCAACTCTCGCTTCCATACAGTAATGTTGGGACAAGCACTGCGTTATGTATTGCTACATGTGCCTTCTGGCTGAGGTGGTGGCTGCCGAGAAGTTGCCCCAACGCTCCGTTCACTCTATTTCCCGCATTCACTCTTCGCTCTATATCAGTGGTATACCTTCCATCTCGGCTAAATCCACATCCAAGATATACAAATTCATCCACTTGCTCTAATACATCATTACCTATTGTTACTCTTACATCTGTTCTGGCTTCATCTCTTTCAAAGACCATTATTTTGGTTTTGCTCACATTCCCGCGTAGACCCCTTTTCTTACAATCTTCTGTCATTGTGTCGACTAGGGTCTGCAGGTCAGTCGCTGACTGTGCCAGCATGACTGCATCATCTGCATATAGCAGAACAGTGAGCACTGAGTCGCCCATCTGGACTCCCACATTTCATATCGTCATACACCACCACACCTTCATATCGTTCAACCTTTGGAGACATTTATCCAGATATATGATAAACAGCCTGGCTGACAGAACGCAGACCTGCCTAACGCCGATATTGACGTCAAACCAAGGCGACATTCCATCATCCAGCCGCACACAGGCTCTACAGCCCATGTAACTGGACTGCACAGCCTGTAGCAGTTTACCGTTAATACCATACTCCAGTAAAATGTCCCAAAGTTCCTTTCGTGCAACCGTGTCAAATGCTCTCTCCAGATCCACAAAACTGCAGATAACCCTCTGACCTAGAGCCAGATGCTTCTCCACAATGTTGCGCAGAGAGAACACTTGATCCATGCATCCCCTTCCACTCCTGAAACCTCCTTCCTCCTCCCTTCCTCACACAGTAAACCATCGGACACCATCCTCATTCTCCTTTCAATAATTTTACCATACACTTTTGCTGCCAAACTGGTCAAGCTTACGGCTCTGTAATTTGCGAAGTCATAACGTGAACCCTTGTTTTAAAACAAAGGCACGATGACTGCGCTATTCCAGTCCCCGGGAACCATTCCCGATAAATAAATCCCCGAAAAATAAATAAATATTAAATAAAATAATAATAAAAAAATTAAAGTAAAAAAATAATAAAAAGAAAATCTAAGGATCTGAACCGGAGGTGTGTATGTGCATTCTATTCATTCATCCATGTCTAGACTACTTAGGTTTTGAATTGAGATATGCTTATTCTTAATGACAGCGTCAAAATTTGGTATTGCTTGAAAACATCGTTGGGGCTGTTTCTAAGATTCATTGCATTTTTAAATAGTTTCCCTCATAATAAATTAATAAATAATATTTATAGATCATAGTCTCGTCTTTTTACTACTAAGAATTAGGTGAATGAACCTAAACTAACTCGACCGGGGCATCAAACCTATCACACGCTGTATAACTTAATCTAACGAAGTATTCATTACGATTGTCACCGGTATTAATATTTTAATGGTCATAATCGAAGCAATTAAATAACGACTAGCCAGTATTGCTAGTAGCTCATAGTAATTTGTATTGGCGCCTTCGTGATAATTGCTTCGATATAAATAAATACTTTGACGAGTACAAGTTAGTTCTGCCTCTAGCGTTGCCAACCGCAGTGATAAATTTACTATGAATTTATAGATTTAATCATACTTTCAAATCACTCCGATAAGAGGTGATTCTAATTGGTAAAACTTCTGTTTTGGATAAAAACTATTATTGATTATTAGTATTGTTTCTTTTTTATAACTCTTAGTGGTAAAGGAGCAAGCAGCACACCTGATGGTGTCACTGCCACCCATGAACCTTTACCAACGGTACACCTTTCTTTTTTGTAGGAGACTATGGATGCGGCTCGCCCCGCCAAATCGGTCCGGGGTGACGGAAGAGGCGGCGCGTAACCCCATAGACCCACTGTGCAACTCCACTCTTCGCCATGCGAGCGGGCCACCGGTACCCGATCTTTGTCTTCGGTGGCACCAATGATACACCTAGGCCGCTGCCTAGCAATAATCTCAAACCCACCATGAAAGATAGACTTCTGGCTCGCTTGCTCACAAAACGAATTACAGTAGTATATTGCCACTGCTTAGCCGTCAATTTTCTACGACAGTGTGGTACTACACCGGACGGACCGGCTGTAGACAGAGAACTGTCAACAGTGTGGAGAACGAGAACTGTCAAGAACAACAACCTATGCTAGTAGTTCATGTAGTACGTACCTATGTGCCATGACGGAACAAGTATCGTCTATCTTTTCCTTGGAATATCGTGAATCAGTTAAAAGTAATTTAAAAGAAGGATAACTTGAATCAAAATATAGCTATACCAATACGTCTCATCAGCAAGGTATGGTATCAATTTCTCTCCCACTGTAAGAGCCGTCTTCACAGTGCAATATTATAATTGAAATCATTATAACGAGGCCATTGAAACAAATCTGCGTATATTTTTACATATTTAGATACAAAGGGGGGCATAGTCCGGAGCATGCTCCTCGCGTCCCCTGCCAGCCTAGTTAGACTGCTAATCCGGCTCGAATGCGGACCGCAGTGCGGGTTAGGGCGTCCCCCGGAGGCGACGCGTACCGACCCGCCCCCGTCGGTATGAACATCAGCAAATGCGGCGATGAGGGCCCCCACCCATCACGCCTTTTCCAGTCAGGCGAGTCGAGGAGAGCAGAGTGCCGGGTGGACACGTGGAATGTAAGAGGTCGTGTAGAAGGTAAGTTGCACGAGCTGATAACCATCATGGCGAACAAACAGGTGCTCTGTGTAACAGAGACCAAGCGAAGGGGCAGCAACGCCTGCGATCTTGGGATCTGGCGGTAGGAGTGCTGTTGTCCTCTCGCTTACGGAATGTATGATTTCTGCAATCTTCTTTGGGTCTGTATAATATGCTCCTGTAGGATCCCCGGTGACATCAAACCAGGAGAAGTTTTGGGATAATGTTAGGAAAGTTCTGGATATGGCAGAAACCAGTGAACGCGTGATTGTATGCGGAGATTTAAATGGATGGATAGGTACAAAGCGTCCCGATTATGAGGACGTACTCGGTCTATTTGGTGATAAGAGAATGAACGACGCAGGTAGGCTCATTGCGGATATATGCATGGAGAGAAACCTTATTGTGTCAAACACATTTTTCCAACATAATAATAATAATTAATAAATATATATATCACAAGATTTACAGGAAAGGCAATAAACCGCAGGGCAGCTTGTGGCGAGCTGAATGTGAGTGGCGAGACTGCGGTCCTGAATACTCCAGATAGTCGATCAGGGACTCGTCTCCAGCTGGCCTTCATTGGCTGGCTAGAGTGGAAACCGAAGAGTGCTCGAAGGACGCTCAGCTCTGGCTTGCCTTAAACAGCTGATCAGAGAGGGGTCGCCAGAGCTATATGCTCGGGGGTGGAAGTGTCATTTTCAAGGGCATAATTACGGGGAAACCATGAGTTTGTTTATCGCAGACTCAATGGTGAAACCGGCGCCGCACCGCTCGACACCCCTAGCCACTTACATCAATGTTGCCTTCTGTTGCCCGTATGACTTGTGTGTCTGTGGCGACTATTTAGGGGGCCCATTCAGTGAGTTGGCGAGTCACCGTCTGCCACCGTTCAGCTCTTAACATGGGTTTGAAGGCAGACGACAGTTATAAATTCATAGATTTAAGATGAACCAGTCCACTAAACACCCACTCCCATATTTCATATATTAGATACCATCATCATACAATAGTTTTACACTTACTGCTGGCATTCCACGTATGTTAAGTGCAGACGTGGAATGTCATCGGTAGGTGTCCCATCCCAATATTTAGATTAAATTTCTCCAAAGGCCTCTGCGTGTTGGATCCATATCCCCATGTAAGCCTCCCAAAGGACCGGGCATCTTCCCTATGGAAGATCCCGTGAATTAAAAGGAGATACAATAATAATAAAAACTTTATTGCTTTTTATGTATGTAGTAGTAGTTACAGTTACAGTAGTACACTGGTAGTTACAGTTTGTATAATATGGTGAAATAACTATAGTTTTACAATTTGAATGGGTGCAGTTCTGTTCTCCTTACTAGGATTCAAAGAAACCTGTGAAAAGGAATGACAGTTCGACATAAGGACATCCATATGTATACATGGAGAAGAAATGAACAGAAAAGTATAATAGATTTAATTTTGGTATACAGTCGCCTCCGAAGCAAAATATTGGACGCAAGAGCCTACAGGGGCCCCACAGTCGATACGGACTACTATCTCGTTATTGCGAGATTTATTGGTCTGTTCAAAAAGTGGAGGCACTGGCGAGAGCGTGTCCACTTAGAGAGGGGAGGGCTTGAAAGAATAAAGGTTGAAAGGTTGCAAGAAGAGTTTGTAAGAGAAAAGTATGCAGAGGGTGTCCGAGAACGGCTGACGATGGCAAACCAGCCGCAATTGGACATTGAAGAATGCTGGATAATATTGAAAAAGAGTATGGTAGATACAGTGAAAGAAGTATGTGGAAGTTCAAAGAAGCATAGAAAAACAAATGGTTGATGCATGGTGGGATGCGGAAGTGGCAGCTTCCGTAGAGTAAAAGAAGAAAGCGTGGCTGGACTATGTCTCTTCTTTGAATCTGAATGACAGTATGACTGAACAGAAAAAAGAAATATATCGGCAATGTGAGAATGACACCAAGGCCTTAGCGAAAGAGAAACGTGATAGAGCAAATATGAGTGCAGAAGATAGGCTGACTAAAAACTTCGAGGGTAACACCAAATTCTTTTGGAGAGAGGTAAAGAAGTCTCGGTGTAGTTGG
Organism: Lymantria monacha; assembly: GCA_905163515.2. NCBI lineage: Eukaryota > Metazoa > Arthropoda > Insecta > Lepidoptera > Erebidae > Lymantria > Lymantria monacha. The sequence continues at coordinate 33,223,509 of LR991088.1, forward strand.
TCAGCCTTCAGAATGAATGCAATAAGGACTAAAGGTGGAGACTTTCTTACATAAACACAAGACATGTTAAGCCGATGGAGTGAATATTTTGGCGATATGTATGCGGATACTCGAGTTAGCGCCGGTGTCGCATAAGATTTAGTAGACTAACATTCAACACCGGCGTTCTCGGTGGCATCAGTATGGATGAAGTTGAATGGGTGATAAGAAGTTTGAAAAATGGTAAGGCAGCGGGCATTGATATGGCGTCTGCCGAGATGATCAAGATTGGCGGCTGCTGTGTCTGGGAGGCGTTCCTGCTGCTCATCAATTTATGTTGAAGCTCGAGAATAGTTCCTAGGGACTAGAATAGCGCAGTCATTGTGGCTATGTTTAAAAACAAGGGTTCACGTTATGACTGCGCAAATTACAGAGCCATAAGCTTGACCAATTTGGCAGCAAAAGTGTACGGTAAAATTATTGAAAGGAGAATGAGGATGGTGTCCGATGGTTTACTGTGTGAGACACAAGGATGTTTTAGGAGTGAAAGGGAATGTATGGATCAAGTGTTCTCTCTGCGCAACATTGTGGAGAAGCATCTGGCTCTAGCTCAGAAGGTTTTTCTACAGTTTTGTGGATCTGGAGAGAGCATTTGACACGGTTGTACGAAAGTAACTTTGGGATATTTTACCTGAGTATGGTATTAACGGTAAACTGCTACAGGCTGTGCAGTCCAGTTACATGGGCTGTAGAGCCTGTGTGTGGCTGGATGATGGAATGTCGCCTTGGTTTGACGTCAATATCGGCATTAAGCAGGGGTACGTTCTGTCAGCCAGACTATTAATCATATATCTGGATAAATGTGTCCAAAGGTTGAACGATATGAATGTGGGAGTCCAGATGGGCGATTCAGTGGTCACTACTCTACTCTATGCAGATAATGCAGTCCTATTGGCACAGTCAGCGACTAACCTGAAGACCCTAGTCGACACAATAACAGAAGATTGTAAGAAAAGGGGTCTACGCGTGAATGTGAGCAAAACCAAAATAATGGTCTTCGAAAGAGATAAAGCCAGAACAGATGTAAGAGTAACAATAGGCAATGATGTACTGGAGCAAGTGGATGAATTTGTATATCTTGTATGTGGATTTAGCCGAGATGGAAGGTACACCACCGATATAGAGCGAAGAGTGAATGCGGGAAGTAGAGTGAACGGAGCGTTGGGGCAACTGCTCGGTAGCCACCACCTCATCTAGAAGGCACGTGTAGCAATACATAACGCAGTGCTCCCAACATTACTGTATGGAAGCGAGAGTTGGGTATGCAGAAAAGAGTATGAAAGTAAAATTAATGCGGTCGAAATGCGATCTCTACGGCAAATCTGTGGAGTTAGGCTGATCGATCGCATTCGTAACGACGACGTAAGAGAGCGAGTAGGTATGAAAGAGAGTATTAGTGTAAAGATGCGAAAGGGAATGCTCCGATGGTTCGGACATGTGGAAAGAATGCCGAACGAACGTCTGGTTAAGAAGATATACAATGCGAAAGTGGAAGGATGTAGGTACCGGGGGAGACCGAGACTAACCTACCTAGACCAGATCGGTCATGTACTGAAGGAAGGTGGAGTCAAGAGTCTCCGAAGCCGGCGAGCGTGTATGAAGAGAATTATAATGTTGAGGAAGCGAGTGAAATACGCAAGGATAGAGTTCTCTGGCACTCTGTTCTCTCTGCCTACACTGCAAAGGACATGGCGTGATGGTATGTATGTATGTATTAGATACAAAGAAATACATTAAATTCATATACCAAATAATTGATTAATTATATACGAATCAAATCAAGAATATCCGCTATGTATAAATAAATTTCATAAATCTTTGCATTTCTTTCCATTACGTACAAAATCCCGTTAAGTTAATTAAATATGCATCAAATATCAATCGGAAGCGAGCAATAAAAAAATTTGATTTCAATTATAACTAATTTCATTAAAGAAGCTTTTATTCGACAATCAATAAACCGGGTTTATTTCGATTAATTCTATAATTAACTTGTTTTTAGCATTTTATTAGATATGTATCTGTTGTATTACTCTTAATAACACGTCTGGGTACTATACTACAAGAACCTTGTAGCTATTTGAAAAAATTCTCGTGCGTTCTCGCGTTTCTGTCATACTTATTGTCGCATTAAATCTTAAGGTATGAGTATATAGGCTGCTTTTAGCTCTATCATATCCTTAGTTCTGTACTGTTGGCCTTCTCGCAGCTGTGCACATTCTTATTTATTCGCTTACTAGCCGATTTAGTTTTATATAATTTGAATAGAATGCCTATTATTAAGATTTTCAAAACTCCAACTTTTTTAAACTCCTAAGACAATTAAAAACGTTTCTCGGGACTGCCTGACGGTCAAACGTCAGTGCAATTTATGGATTGTGGATCCTGGATCACAGTTACAGTGTACTCCCTGTATGTGATAGGCCCAAATAAAAAAATACAAATTTAATTGAAACAACTAACGAGATGTGGGGCGAATGGGCTGAGTGTATCCAGAACATAACCTGCCAAAAAAGGAATACCTTGGTCAGTTTTTAAGGCACAAGATGGGAGAGTTTTAAAACTTTTAAGTCTGTCTGCCACCATATGGGGATCCCCATTATTACATCCCATAGAACCTATCAATTTCTTAATTCCTAAGTAATCATTAAAAAGACAATAATTTTACAGGCATGTCAACATCATATTTTATCTTTCCTATTATCACATGTCATCTAAATTTAAAGATAAGCCGGCATCCTGTTTCATGTGAGAGTTATTGCTTCATCCTTAATCTAAGCTAAATAGCTTATATACGATAATTCATTCTACATAGGTGGCTCTTATATTGATCGTCTTACAAAAATGATTCACTGCTTAGGTGGTGTAGTGATTGACACACCGATCTACTTTTCCCGTGTGATTTCTACGCAGTGCTGAGTCTGGATGTAATTTGTGTTTGGTAATTATATTGTTTGCAAATTAAGGCTATGTTTATGAGATAAGGTAATTCAAATACACGAAGTCATATGATGAAAATGTATAAATATTAAGCTATCGAAACGAGCTGGTGTTTACATGTAGATTTGTTTAGCAACTATCTCCTAAAAACACCTACTGCGATCGTCATCCGCCAAGCGTGGCGATTATAGCATTGTTATTATCGAACACAAAAAAAAATATTATTTTCTGGGTGATATTTTCATGGGGAGACATATGTCCAATAGTTTCTACTATCATTTCATCTACAGGCTGATAGTCACAATGAAGGAGTTGGCATAGATGTGAATTTATATCACACGTGTGTAATAATTTTTCGCTCGCAAATAGGTTTTTATAAATATTCTAGTAAGTAAAATTGTAAATCTTAGTAATTTGGATATGAATTTTAGTTTTATGTGAGTGTCACTGGCGCCCATACACCTTTGCAATATCAAGGGCCGGCAAGGACTAGGCCGTTGCCCCAAACCCACCCAATTGGGCTTGCAGCTCTCTAGCTCACCAAAAGAAGCGCAATAGCACATTACCGTTACTCAGACGACGATTTTCTGCGAGAGTACTACCCCGGACATACCGGCCCGAGGCTGTAGACAGAAAACTGTCAAGAACTTGGTCCTAATAAAGTATTCCTTTAGCAATAAAACTAACAAACATTATGAAAGTTCACTTGATATTTAATTCTGAAATCGTACTAAGATTACACAACATATAAATCTTATAAATTATTGAGAAAATATATCAATAAATATATCTTAGTTGAACTAAACAATTTGATATAAACGTGACAGGTAAAGGTATTCAGCCTTGGAATTGTACGGGCGGTACACTAAGCCTTTGACTGATATCGCTAATGGTTTCTGATTGATTGTTCGACGGATAACTTTACACAGTTGTAATTGCTACTGTTGATTTATAATTGTTGTGCAATATAAGTGTTCTTGGTTACTTAATAAGTTATATTATTTACTAGCGACCCACCCTCGCTTCGCTTCGATTACGTCAGTTCAGTTGTGCAGTATTTGAAAATGTGAATTTTTTGGGTTAACACCTACGCCTTTAGGAGTGGAATTTATAAAAAGCCGTTCATAGTTTACCTCTGCATCGTAACACAAACTAAAATTTCAAGTCTGTAGGAGCTATATTTAAAAAATGTGATTTTTACACCCCATCAACCCCTCTTGCAGGTGGAATTTCGTAAAATCCGTTCTTAGCTGACCTCTACTCGGCGAAAGGAATATTCCTACCAAATTAAAAGTCTGTAGGCCTTATAGTTTCACAGATATCGTGATGAGTCAATACATAAGTGCAAATCTCTTATATAGATAATAAAATAGATTATCGAAAGTAGCTTTTGGTACGAGTAGCATAAGTTTGGTACTACGATCGTGGTGGTTCAAATCGTCTTCTCCGGTGAAGGTTATTTACAGATTTTCATCAATATTTAAATTGACATAGCTGTGTGGTAGCGGCTACGAATACCACCAATCTTTACTTTGCTCGTGGATGTCATAAAAAACGACTAAGAGCCTTATAATGACCTGGTGAAACTCCATCTGATGCCGTTTGGTTAACAATTACATTCCTAAAGAGGGTTGACGTCTGGCAGGCGGTCGGTCATGGGGTAATATCCCAGAAACCTCCACGCGGTGTACCCTGGGTGCGGGCGGCGGTCCCCAGTTCTTCTGTTGTACTGTCGTCCGTAGCGAATATCTGCGCGATTTCGCTCCTTACTCTACTACAGTCGTAGTAGAGGGTATAGGACGCGAAATATTGGGACGGGCTCAGTCACTCATTCATTTGAGGGCTGGGCAGGCACATGCCACCGCCCACACATCGTAAACCTGGTATCTTGCTTCAAGACACGTTGTCTTGAGGCGTAGTATCAGGAGCGAGGGTCTTGGCTTAACCGCCCGGACCGCGAGGAAGACAACCTCTATAAAGAGTTCGAAGTAACATTCGGACTCAGAAATCACCCAGAATCTTAAGTTCTGGCGTGCGGCGAGAAGATGCATGGCAGATGGGTTGTTCTGTCGTTAGCACGCTCCAGCCAGGGCAACGGCTGACCCCCTGGTTGGTAAATGTAGGCTTGCCCGGGTATAGGGATCTCTGCCCGGGTCGACGAAATGTATCTCCCATTCTCGTGGGAATCTAATGGATACTGCAAATTTAAAAAAAACCGACGGGAATCCTAGCGATTCTCACCCCAAGGCCCAGTCATGCCAACGCAAAACTGACCAAGACGACGCCTCGTCCTCAGGACTTGAGGCGTCCGCCGAGGGCCCGGCACAAATCGTGGAGGCCCAGAAGAAGAAGAGGAGGTCGCCTCGAAAGTCTCGGGGCAACGGCCTGAGCCATAAAAGGCGGCTGGAGGAGCGGCGAGCGCGCAGGGAGGCTGCCGCCGCTGAAGAGAAGAAGGACGGTAGACTCGCAGCAGAGCCGTCGACGGACGAGGGCGACAGCGATGTCGCAGAGCCGTCCGAAGACGAGGGCGGCGGATCTACCGTCAGAATGGACGAGGGCGGTGATATTCCCGCAGGGCCGTCCAAAAAGGACAGTGGGTCGGCTGGTGAAGGCCCCACTAGGTCGTCGGCGCGTCTAGCAGCAAAGACGCCGCCGGCGACCGCGACTAAGAAGGAGGAGGCCCTCCCCTCGCAGGTGCGAAAGCGCCCCCTGAGCAAGGGAGGCAGCTCGAGCGCCGAAACCGAGGGGAGCGTGGCCAACATGCCCCCACCCAAGATCCAGGCCTCCCGAAGAGGGCGAGGGACCTCGGTCATGGAAAGGGCGGCGGCGGTCGCTGTCCGCGCCGGCGAGGCCACGGATCTGCAGGCCGAAAATGTCTGCCTTAGAGGCGAGATGTCAGGCCTGCGGACCCGAAACCGGAACCTGGGCGACATGCTGGCGGAAATGCGTCGCGCAAACCGCCAGCTGTTGATAGACGTGGCCGACCTCAAGGCGCAGGTGGCGCTGTTCGTGTCACCCGCGCCAGCCGCGCTATCGGCCAGGGCCGGATACTCGGCGGCCGCTGCGGCGCCAAAGCCGCCTCGCGCTGCGGCGCCGACGACGTTGGGTGATGGCGTCAGCGTCACACCCGTCCCCGCGGCGAGGAAGACGCCTGCCGCCGCGAAGCGCGCGCCGCCGGCTGACGCTGGCGCGGTCACCGCGGTGAAACTCCCTGTTCCCGTGGTGAGGCTGACGCCTCTCCCCGCGGACCGCTTGCCGCCGGCTAGCGCCCCTGCGGCGCCAAACCCGCTAGGCGCCGTAGAACGGGCCCCTAAGGAGGCTCAGCCGACCCCGTTTGAGGTGGGAGGCATATCGGACGAGGCCCTCGCAAAAATCATCGGCGCAGTGGGCAAGCTCGTCGATGCGCGCTTCGCCGTTCTGGAGGCGAGGTTGCCTCCAGAACCACGTGTCCGACCACCTCTCGCCGCGGACAAGCGGCCGCATGTGGCACCAGCCCCCGCTCCGCTGCCTTGTCAGGGTGGCCGCGTGGGGAGCTACGCCGCGGCCGCGGCCGGGCCTAAGCCCAAAGGCCCCGGCCCAGCTCCGAAGGGACCCGCCCTGAGGAGGAAGATGGCTCCGGCCCCTGCCGGACCGCTGAAGTCGCCCGCAACAACACCGCCGGCGACGACCAGCGAGGCCGCGACGAGACCTTCCGCGTCTGGCACGACTGCCGTACCCGAACAGGGTTGGCAGGTAGCCGAACGCGACAGAAGGAGTCGCGGCCAAAGGAGGAGAGCGGAGGCCAAGCGCGCCGCTGAGGTCCCCGCTCCTCAGGCAGGAGCCGGACAGAAGAAGAGACCGCGCAAGGGGCTCAAGTCGCCGAAGACGGCCGCAGTGGTGATCACTGTGCTGCCCGAGGCGGCCGAGAAGGGCCTCAGCTACGAGGCCGTCTTGAGGAAGGCCCGGCGGGAGCTAGACGTCTCCGATATTGGAGGCGTCGAAGCCAGGACCCGCAAGGCCCGGACGGGGGCTCGAATTCTCGAGTTCCCAGGGGCCGAGGGCGCCAAGACGGCCGACAGCGTGGCCGAGAAGCTGAGAGGTTTGTTCGCCGAGGAGGGTGGCATCAAGATCGCCAGGCCCGTCAAGTGCGCCGAAATGCGCATTTCGGGTTTGGACGATTCAGTGACGGTGGAAGACATCCGGGAGGCTATTGCCTCGAAAACCGGGTGTCCCATAGACACCGTCCGGGTTGGTGCCATTCGTCCCGGTCCGGGTGGCGTAGGTGCTGCCTGGGCGCAGTGCCCGGTGGAGTCGGTCAGGCAACTGGCCGGCTCAGGCAGGCTCCTCGTGGGCTGGAGCTCGGCGCGGGTAACCGTGCTTGAGCACCGGCCTGCGAGGTGCTACAAGTGCATGGCGGTCGGACACACTCGACCGACGTGCACTAATTGCTTCGACTGCGGCGGATTGTGTTTCCGCTGCGGTCAGACCGGGCACGTGGCGGCATCTTGCGCCGCCCCGCCCCACTGCCCCGCGTGTGCGGCGGGCAATAAGCCCGCCAAGCACCGCATGGGCTCTGGGGCGTGCAAACCTCCAGCTTCGGCCCCAAAGGCGCGGGGCGGCCCTACGACCACGGCCGCTCCCGCTCCTAGTGCGGTCCGATCGCCCGCTGGCGAGGAGGTCATGGACATAACCCGATAATGGGTACACCAGCCATGCACCTCCTCCTGCAGGCCAACACCAACCACTCCGCCGGAGCGCAGGATCTCCTCCTGCAATCCATGGCGGAGTGGTCGATTGGTGCAGCCGTAGTCGCGGAACCGTACGCCGTGCCTGATCGCCCCAATTGGGTGGTCAGTCGAAACGGTACCGCGGCAATCGTCGTCTCAACGCAGCGGCACTTCCCGTCCTTGTCCCTTTTGGATAGGGGCGAGGAATTTGTCGCGGCGGAGTGGGGAGGGGTCACGCTCTACAGCGTATACCTCTCCCCCACTAGGAGGATGGACGATTTCGGGGCCTCACTCACCACCTTGGAGGCCTCGATACGGCGACTGGCACCGGGCCTCGTCCTGGTTCTGGGGGACTTTAACGCCAAATCCACGGCGTGGGGGTCCCCTACGACGGACGACCGCGGGCGGGCGGTCAACGAGTGGGCGGCTTCACTGGGCCTCTGTGTTCTGAACAGAGGCTCGGTGAACACGTGTGTGCGGCGGCAGGGCGGGTCGATAGTGGACTTGTCGTTCGCTAGCCCCGCTGTCGCGCCACGGGTGAGGAACTGGAGTGTCCTGGAGGAGGCGGAGACCCTGTCGGACCACCGGTACATCCGGATGGAGGTCTCCCCCCGGGAACCCGGTAGGGGTCACAGGGCGGACGGAGCTCCCGCGTTTCCGCGGTGGGCTGTGGGTCGTCTTGACAGGGATCTACTGGCGGAGGCGGCCATTGTCAGCACGTGGCTGTCCTCACCACCCCCAGCGGACGGAGTGGACGCTGAGGCTGTCCGCATTCGCAGTGCGTTAACGCAGATCTGCGATGCGGCCATGCCCAGAGTGCGGCGGCGTCCACCTCCGAGGCAGGGGGTCTACTGGTGGTCCCCAAGACTGGCGGACCTTCGTGCGGCGTGTATCAGTGCCCGAAGGTCCTACACCCGCAGCCGGCGGCGTCACCGCGACGTCGAGCGGGAGGGCCAGCTGTACGAGGCGTACCGCAGTGCGCGGACTGCCTTTCGGCTGGCCATCCGTGCCGCCAAGGGCGCGAGTTGGCAGGAGATGCTGGACGGTCTCGACCGTGACCCCTGGGGTCGCCCATATCGCGCGGCGCTGAACAAGCTTCGCGCGCGGGCCCCCCCCCTCACCGAGACCCTCCAGCCCGACTTCCTTCGTAGGGTGGTCGAGGAGCTGTTTCCACGGCAGTCGGAGCACACGCCCCCGGTCATGGCTCCGCCATATCAGGACCGGGAGGACGACGACGACGAGAGTGTTCCGCCCGTGACGGAGTCGGAAGTGGGGGCGGCCGTGGCGAAGATTCGTTCCGCCACCACGGCCCCCGGCCCGGACGGAATTCCAGTCCGGGTGCTGACGTCGCTCCTCGAGCACTTCGAGCCTCGCCTCAGGCAGCTGTTCAACGCCTGTCTGACGTCTGGACGGTTCCCTGAGTGCTGGAAGGAAGGGAGGTTGGTTCTCCTGCCAAAGCCGGGACGGTCCCCGGATTTGCCGTCGGCCTACAGGCCCATCGTGCTCCTCGACGATGTGGGTAAGCTGCTGGACCGTGTGCTCGCTGCCCGCATCGTCCGACACCTGGAGGAGGTGGGGCCCGATCTGTCGGACGCTCAGTATGGGTTTCGGAGGGGGCGTTCGACCATCGGGGCCCTATTACGCCTGAGGCAGGCGGCCGCGGAGGCCGTCGCCGGGAAGGGAGTGCTGTTGGCGGTGTCGTTGGACATCGCCAACGCATTCAATAGTCTGCCATTCGGCTGCATCAGGGAGGCGCTCCGGTTCCATGGAGTGCCCCTCTACCTCAGGCGGCTGGTGGCAGACTATTTGGAGGGCCGCAGTATCCTCTGCGCGGGTCCCGCAGGGGACATTGTGCGGACGCCCATGTCGTGCGGCGTTCCACAGGGGTCGGTTCTGGGGCCGACTCTGTGGGACATCGGGTACGACTGGGCGTTGAGAGGGAGTCTCCCCCCCGGGCTGAGCTTGGTGTGCTATGCTGACGACACGCTCGTCACAGCCCGGGGCAGGACACTCGAAGAGGCGGCGAGCCTGGCCACTCTCGGCACCGAGGAGATGGTCAGGCGGATCGAGGCGCTGGGGCTCAGGGTGGCCCTAAACAAGACGGAGGCCCTACTTTTCCATGGGCCCCGTGTGAGGCTGCCCATCGGCGCCTCGATAGTGGTAAACTCCATCCACATCAGCATCCAGGCCCATATGAGGTACTTGGGTCTGGTGCTCGACGGGCGATGGTGGTTCCGGGAGCATTTCCGACAGATTGCTCCCCGGCTTGTCGGCGCGGCGTCCGCCCTTTCTCGACTCATGCCGAATGTGGGCGGACCCAGTTTTGAGGCCCGACGGCTGTATGCGGGGGTCATCCGCTCGATGGCCATGTACGGCGCACCCGTGTGGGCGAGGGCTCTGAACGCCCAGCTCAGGGCGGTTCTGTGGAGGCCACAGAGAGCCATGGCGGTCAGAGCCATTCGCGGGTACCGCACGGTGTCGACAGAGGCGGCGTGCCTGTTGGCCGGGACACCCCCGTGGGACCTAGAGGCGGAGATGCTCTCCGACCTCTACCGGCGGGTTATCACAGCGCGCGAGGAAGGTGGCTCCCCATCGTTGAGCGAGATAGCCACCTGGCGCGTGGATGCCCGCCGAGACGTCATCGCCCGTTGGGCTACGCGGCTGGAGAGGCCTAGGCACGGTGTGGAGACCGTTGAGGCCCTCCGGCCCGTATTGATAGAGTGGATGGAGCGGCGGCACGGAGTCCTCACCTTTCGGCTGGTGCAGGTATTGACGGGGCACGGGTGTTTCGGGTTGTACCTGCACAGGGTCGTGTATAGGGAGTGGACTCCGGCCTGCCACCACTGCAGGAGTGACGAGGACACGGCGCAACACACGCTGGAGGTGTGTCCGGGATGGGAGCGGCAGCGCCGTGACCTCGTCGCTGTCATCGGTGCCGACCTGACGCTGCCGGCCGTCGCGAGAGCGATGGTCGACAGCATCAGGAACTGGGACGCGGTCGCCGCCTTCTGCGAGGCTGTCATCTCGCAGAAGGAAGCGGCGGAACGGGCAAGGGAGGATTCCCGCGCCCCGGGCCGCCGCCAGCGGCCGGGGCGGCGCAGGCGCGAATACCTGCGCCTGATGCCGCCCTAACCGAGGCTTCGGGTGATCGGACCGGGGAATTGTCCGGTCACCCGACGTGAGGCCACCGCGTGAGGGCGACGCCCCGACGGCGAAATCTGTTGGGGCGTCGACGAGAGGAACCCGCGAGGGTGAACCGCCGGGCGGGCCACCGAAGTTAAAAATCGGGTCCCGGTGACCCGCTCGCACGGCGAAGAGAGAGGAGGAGTTTTACGGTGGGTCTATGGGGTCACGCGCCGCCTTTTCCGTCACCCCGGACCGATTTGGCGGGGCGAGACTAATCCATAGTCCACCAAAAAAAAAAAAAAAAAAAAAAAAAAAGGCGGTCGGTCATAAAACTGTTGCCAATAATTTTTACAATATGTACTATGAAAGAAGAGTACGTATTGTATCGACTCCAAGTAATTGGGGTAAGAGTAGGAGAATAATTACTTGAAATGGCATACTATAAATTTGAAGCAATAGTTTTTTTTTTCAAAGATATCACTCAGCACCAAGGAAATAATCCTTGTATTGCGGACGACTATACAAACATGCAATTGAAGCAGACAAATTACATCCAGACTCAGAACAACACTTTATGGATCGTTCAAAGTATTATCCTGTGTAGGATTCGAACCCGTGCTTCTGGCATGGGAGGTCGGTATCTTAACCACTTCGCCATCTGTGCAGTCATTGCAGATTGGAAGTTTGAAATTAAAGTTAATGGCTATAGCTTTTTTAACTCCCGTTTGAAATAATATTTCAATGTTACAACTTGGCGGTTTTCGAATAAAGATATGAGCTGATGGTAAGTATTACTGCCGCCCATGGACCTTTGCAAAACCAAGGGTATAGCTAGTAGACATGTGTAAATAATGCGCTTGATATCAAAACGTAATATTACTCGGGCGGGTAATATCACATTAAACATTACGCGATACACCGAGGCATTACATGTCACATCACGCAATACATTACTCGATCGTTATGCTACGCACTCTTAGCTCTAGCCCGAATTTCACGTAATGTGCATTACATTACGTGAAATTCCTTGCTTGAGTTGCTAGCTAACTCCTCAACGGATTATTGTATTGTACGAAATAAGAGATCTTAAATCTACCTCTCTCACTCACTATTGGAGATTTTTTTTGTGTCTTAGTTGTTAGCCTCAGATGGCTATGACAACTTTACCCGGGCTGTGGGTGAGCGCTGAGGGCTCTCAACCCGTGCTATTGGAGAATGACTGGGTATGTATATGTACCTATACCATGATCGCGCTTATGCCCGTTAACATTATTGTATAACCTTGAACCTACAATTTATCAAAACAAGGAAAAAATAAAAATTATAAAGCAAGTAGTATATGAAGATTGTCAGTTCTAAGCACGGAGCAAATACAAAGAGGAGACGGCCTAAGTAACTGTGCACTGTGATTCTCAACTAGGCCGTGACGTCATCACGTTAACATCAATAGTAGGCGTGGCCTATTAGTCTTCTGTCGTCGCTGACGGTGTTCGTACGGTGCATAAAATTATATTTTTGGTGTATTTTTATGTTATTACGAAGAAAACCATGAAGTATTGTGTTTTATCATGTAAAAACTACTCCAATAAACGTACAGATGCTATGGAAAGAATCACATTCCATTTGTAAGTATTTTTATTCATAATTTATCAAAATAATTTCTAGAAAGTTCTTTTGACGGTATCATGTTCAGAAATAATTTTACTCAACGCTAGATGGCACCACTTTTCGTAATAGGACCCAGAACAATAAAAGCACATACAGTTCAAACTATTAAGATTATTGTAATAACTAATAACCATGAGTATTAAAATTTATACCCAAAGCCGTTCACCTCAACAAAAATATGAGTTTTATATGTAGTTAATAATTATTTTGTAAGCAATACGCCAGCTGTCGTTAACTATGAAGAACTATAAAAGTGTCAAAAATCCAGGGTCGTAATTAGTAATTATAACATTCGGATTTTTCATCAAAGAAAAATATTTTTTACACTACTTTAAATGAACCTATTATAATTAAACTGTAAATTTTGTATGTTTTAGAATACCGGTCAATGACGATGTTAGAAGCAATGGATTTCAAAAATTAATAGAAAAACTGGATTCCTACGAAATATACAAAGATTTGTTCTTCTCATTTTAACAATGAAGATTTAAAGGACTGTATTGCAGCCAATAGAAACCACTTTGAACAAGCTTTTTATATTTTAAATTGTTTTATATTTATGTATTAAACTAACACTGCTGTGTGGTAGCGGCTAAGAATACTACCAACCCTTACATCGCTCGTGGATGTCGTAAAAGACGACTAAGAGCTCTTAATCGACCTGGGCCAACCCCATCTGGTGCCGTCTGGTCAACGATAGCATTCCCAAGGAGGGTTGACGTCAGGCAGGCGGCCGGTCATAAAACCATAGCCAAATCAAATTGCAATATGTCTGGGAATAAATTAGATGACGCTAGGGCTAGGGCGTACCCTGCAAGCGACGCGCAGGGGCAGCACCCGGTCCCTGTGAAAAATGGACAAGGGTTGTTGCACCACGGGCGGGTGCAACGTAAGAAGCAAGCTCTTGGTATGAAAGGGATAAGAATGAGGTATGCAAGTTGGAATGTTGGAACGATGACTGGAAGAGGAAGGGAATTGGCAGATTTCTTAAAAAGGAGAAAAGTAAATATTGCATGTCTGCAAGAAACAAAATGGAAGGGAACGAGAGCTCGAGAAATTGGTGAAGGATACAAGTTATATTATAGTGGTAGCGATGGAAAAAGGAATGGTGTAGGCATAGTCTTAGATAAGAATTTGAAAGAATGTGTGACGAATGTAATAAGAATGAATGATAGATTAATAGTTGTGAAAATAGTGTGGGAGAACGTCATCCTGAATGTCATTAGCGCGTATGCACCCCAAGCCGGATGTAAAGATGAAGTGAAAGAAAAGTTTTGGCAGGATTTTGATGAAATTATGATAGGTATACCAGAAAGAGAAGAGATATGTATAGGAGGTGACTTTAATGGACACGTAGGAGCGGGCAATGAAAGTTATGAAACAGTGCATGGAGGATGGGGGTACGGCATGCGAAACCCTGGGGGGGAGACGCTACTTCAAGCGGCTTCGTCGTTTCACCTGGCCATCGGTAATACGTGGTTCCAAAAAAGAGATGAGCACCTTATTACCTATAAAAGTAGCAACCACTGTACGCAGATCGACTACTTTCTTATTAAGAGAAGTAAGTTGGTCTGTGTAAAGGATTGTAAGGTGCTACCAGGTGAAGCACTAGTATCCCAGCACCGTCCGTTAATACTAGTGATGGAGCAAAGAACACCCTCTATTAAGACCAGAAACCGACCCCCTCCTAAGGTAAAATGGAGTATGCTTGAAAGGAAAGAGTATGCAAGTAGATTTAAAGAAAATGTGATGGATAAAATGATTGAAATGAATGATATGAATGATAAATCTGTGAATGAATGTTGGAATGAAATGGCTAGTTGTATTAGAAATACAGCTAAAGGAATACTAGGAGAAACGAAAGGAAAAGGTATAATTGATAGGGATACGTGGTGGTGGAATGAAGATGTGCAAAAGATCGTGAAAGAAAAGAAGAATGTATTTAAGGAATGGCAGAATGAACATAATGAAAGATTGAAGGAAGCAAAAAAGCTTGAATACAAGGAATGCAAGAAAAAGCTAGACGGGTAATAGCTATTGCGAGAGCACAGGCCGAAGACATGATTTTTAAATCGATAGATGGGCCTCGAGGTCAAAAGATGCTATACCGCATAACTAAAGCCCGAGAAGAAAGAGCAAAAGATATTAGGCATGTCAGGTGTATAAAAGATGAAGCAGGTAAAGTGTTGATAAAAGAAGAGGAAATAAAAGAGCGTTGGAAGCAGTACTTTGAAAGGTTAATGAACGAAGAGAATTCATGGAGTGGAGTGTTAAAAGATGTATCAGAGAACGTCGGCCTAGTAAGGGAAATTACAATAGATGAGGTAAGAGAAGCAGTAAGAAGTATGAAAAATGGAAAGGCTGTAGGGCCCGATGGTATACCAGTTGAAGTATGGAAGATTTTGGAAGAGGATGGGTATATGTGGTTAACTTTATTCTTCGATAAGCTGCTGCGCTACGAAGTAATCCCCAATGAATGGTGCAATAGTACGCTAGTGCCCATTTTTAAAAATAAAGGGGATGTTCAGGACTGCGGTAGTTATCGAGGAATAAAGCTTATGTCACACAGTATGAAATTGTGGGAAAAAGTGATTGAGAAACGATTGCGAGAAGAAAGTGAGATCACCCAAAACCAGTTCGGATTTATGTCGGGCCGCGGGGCAACGGATGCCATGTTTGCACTGCGCCAACTGTGCGAAAAATATCGTGGTGCACATAAAAACTTGCACATGGTATTCGTTGACCTCGAGAAGGCCTATGACAGAATACCGAGAACAGTTTTGTGGTGGGTACTGAAAGAGAAAGGTGTGCCTGTGAAGTATGTTAGGTTAATCTGTGCCATGTACCGACAATCTAGGTCGTACGTGAAATCAGCGGCTGGAGACTCCGACGAGTTCAGTGTCGAAGTAGGTCTGCACCAAGGGTCGGCGTTAAGTCCTTACCTCTTCCTGTTGATATTGGATGCATTAACATCGGAGATACAGGAAGAGGCACCCTGGTGCATGCTATTCGCTGATGACATTGTTCTCGTCGGGAAAGAGGGCCTTGAGGTACAGAGCATGCTGGAAAAGTGGCGCTGTAAGTTGGATAATGTAGGCTTGAAAATCAGCAGACCAAAAACAGAATACATGTTCTGCGATTTCGGCGGTCTCTCCAATTTTACACCCATAACTTTAGATGGAGTACCTATCCCAGTATGCTCGAACTTTCGATACCTCGGTTCTCTTATCCAAAGCGATGGCGACCTGGATCGTGCGGTGAAGCACAGAATTGATGTGGGATGGATGAAGTGGCGGCAGGTCACGGGTACAACATGCGACCCCAAAGTACCCCTTAAATTAAAGGGCCAAATATATAAAAGCCTAATAAGACCTGCTGTACTGTATGGATCAGCATGTTGGGCGATAAAAGCGACGGATGAGAGACGACTGCATGTAGCGGAGATGCGAATGTTGAGATGGATGTGTGGTGTGACAAGAATGGATAAAATAAGGAATGAACATATAAGAGGAAGTTTGAAAGTTGCGCCAGTGACGGAAAAATTAAGGAGTGAAAGATTGACATGGTATGGACATGTGATGAGAAGGGATGAAAGTAATGTTGTGAGGAAAGCTTTAAGCATGAATGTTGAAGGCTTAAAGGGTAAGGGAAGACCGAAGAAAAGATGGATGAACTGCGTGAAACATGACATGGATAGACAAGGAGTGACCACAGAGATGACGTCTGATAGAGTTGTATGGAAGGAGAAGACATATTGCGTCGACCCCAAATAAATTGGGATAAGAGCAGGTTGATGATGATGTATTAAACTAACACTGTAAAAGTCATAAATATTTTTTGCAATAGAAAAAGGTTTTTCTTTGTTACAGTATTTAGGCCAAGACTAGGTATAGCTCAAGAAATATATGATACCAAAGAGTATTTCATTTTTATTATTGGAACCAATGTCACCCTTTCTCCTTTATTTATTAATAATGTAATTGCACTCGCTGCAATTTCTTGATAAGATTAACGAGGTTGAGCACGTCACAAAAATATTCAAAATGGTGGTGGCGTCGAAGACCGGGTCTTCAAGTTACCTTTGGCATGGCTAAGTTTTAGATGGCCCGTGCGTCAATCAAACGGTTGCTACCAAGGGGGGGCTGGTCTGCTCGCTTGAAATACTCTTTTATATGTCTTGGTCATTGACACCATTGTTGCATTATCAATTGTATAAAGCCTTATTTTAATAGAGTGGTTTGATTCTTTTTTTATATGGAAAAGACAAAAAGGAAGGAAATAATACCGTGTAACTAACATATTTACTAAAAGTCCAACTACTTTCATTCGACAATTTGTTAGAAACCCAAACAAATAATTGTATTATTTGGTCGTATGAAAAGGACACAAATATGAAGAAAAAAAAGGTTTCTAAACTTCTGCTTTTATCAGAATGACAGTTAAGAAAAGATGGATTTTTCATAAAATTATTAACAATGCTGACAAGCCTTATAAAGAAATTTGCGGTTAAAAACAGTAGTCATACACCTATTCGCTATGCAGAATTATTTGATTATAAACATTTGTATTTGAATAGAGCAAACAGCTAATAAGATTTGTTTGTATCTTCGAAATAAAAAAAAATTAGCACTCATTGATATAGGTAAATTCTGAGTACGTCCCTGTTATACTATACACTTACTGACATCTAATGCAAGATAGCTCAACTGCATACAATATACGAAATTAGTAGTTGTGCTAATAGCCGGCAGATGGACATAAAGGAGTGAGTGAGACAAGTACTATTACTTGTCTCACTTTCTTCATTAGCAGCGACCCCCTCACCCCCTGTAAATGACACGCATTGTTTCATAGAAAATATTCATTACAACAGCTCCTCTTTGTATTTGCTCCGTGGTTCTAAGCATGGAAAAGTATGAAGGGAAATCAATCGAATATTTTACACATTAATCATATTACGCAAATCGGGTAAAAAATTAATATTTAACACATGTAGGTAAACATGTGATAAATATCATAAAATAATAAATATTAATTTACAAAATTCGGATCACAATATTATGCGAACCGAACTTGAACATAATATTATGTACTTTATATGTATCACATTTGTAATATCATAAAATAATATTATGTTCTGCGTAATGTAATATGGTGTGATATGACATTTCAAAGTAATGTTTTGCGCATGTCTAATAGCTAGGCCGGAGTACAATGTACACTCCAAACTCTTCCAGTTGGACTTCCGGCTCTCTCGCTCACCGTACTAAGCGCAACAACATATTGTCATTGCTCAGACGTCGATCTTCTGCGAGAGTATCGTACCTACAATCCCGGACGTAGATAGAAAATTGTCAAAAGCGTGGTCCTACCACAAATTAAAATCATCTTCCTTAAAAACTTCATTCATCATCACAGCCCATAAATGTCCCACTGTTGGGCTCGGGCCTCCTCCGTAATGGGAGGGAAATTAAGCTACTATACCACGCTGGTCAGACGTGTTGGTATAGGGTTTTGTTTCGAGTTTTCCTTCTCTCGCATAGAGGTTATATGCATTTTATATCCCTTAGTCGTCTCGTATGATCACCCACGGGTAAGATATGCGGTGGTGAATAGTATTCTTACTCCGTCACCACACGGAAAAACTTTATTACACTGACAAAAGGTACATTTTATGCCATTTTTAACAAATTATATTTTAAAATATTTATTTTGTGCCATCTAATATGTCCCGCTATTGAGAATAAGCCATTAGAGGGCAATTCATATACAGTCTCATACACTTTTGACGGTTTAACTTTGAGCTCGCTTTCTATAGCAGTGACGTCATCTGCTTGCATCATGCTGTCTCTTACGACGTAATACTTACACAGTCATTGGTTTAAATCATAGAAATATTTTATAGTTACAGCAATACCATTATTCGTACTCATAATCCAGTTATAGTGTTATCGTATTAAGTCAATTGTTTAGTTATGAAATTGTTTCTTACGACAGTATTGTTCAAACAAGCGCCATAAATATTATGATTTGTGATTGTATCGTCTTATTGGTGGCCATTGTAATTAAACTATTTTCTAATTAGAATGTGGATTTAAAATAATAATAATAATACTAAAAAACACCCAACGCTTTATACTATACTAGCTTCTGCCCGGCTCCGCCCGCGTAAAAGGTTACTTTCCTAATAGACATGTGTAAGTAATGCGAGTGATAGAACAAATGTGATATTACCCGACCGCGTACTGCGTCATTATACATTAGGCGAGTAAATTAAACATCACACTAAACATGACTAACACGGGCGTTCGCGTCACGCACGTACGCACACACGCACGCACGCACGCACGCACACACACACACGCGCACACACACACACACGCACACACACATACGCACGCACGCACGCACGCACATGCACGCACGCACATGCACGCACGCACGCATGCGAGAGAGAGAGAGAGAAAGAGAGAGAGAGAGAGAGAGAAAGAGCGAGAGAGAGAACTTGCGTACGTCGTGATAGCACTTTAGCATGCGACAAGCTGTGTAACCGTCCAAACAAAAAAACTGCGCGCGCGCGAACTCGCTTTATGTGTGAACCGAAGGTCAGGCGACTGTCAAGGTGACGCCCAGATATTTGACCTATCTAGTCCAAGGATGGACTGGTCGGACATGGCTGTATTATACTGACTAGACTTCAGGTTTTATTTCGAGATCACCCTCACTTACCTAGATATTGTCTGCTGATTATATTGTTTGCTGACAAAATGATTAGTGCGTTGTATTATTACTTGGTCAGTACGTGCGTAGATAAATATTTTTTGAAATAAAAATAGTTCTATTTCAAATGTGTAATACTCCTGTAAACATCAGATTGATATTTGAGTAAACTTTATCCATAATTACGTCACTATTTATGTTACCATTTATTTAATAGCTGGCAGTCAATTTCCGTCATTAAGTTGCGCAAGTTATTTGTGCAGTAAAAGCTACTGTTTAAGTTAATAATGGAAGTAAAATCAGTAATATCTTTGGTAGATACACTAGTTGGTATTTGTAACAAAACATTATAAATTCCACTGCTTAAATAATATTTATTTACAATATTGATCTAGTAACTTGAAGGTAAATGAGTCCTTTGTGCGATTTCTGAATTTGCCAAATATGCTATGAGGTATTTTTGCGAAAAAGAAACTTAATCCAAAAATGCGACTTATAGAGAAACAGTCGGATATCTGGTAAGAAATAGAGAAGAATTTTCGACCAAGCTGAAACGGAGATACTTCCCCATCGCTCCGTCAAAAATAATAGAGAAATATAATCTTTTACATTAAAGTTTACTGCTGAGCTCGAGCCTCTTCCACAATAATTCCCTCCTAGGGATATAGATCTATACCACGCTCATCAGACATGGTGGTATAAGGTTTTATTTTAAGATATTTTTTTTCATAAATGTTATGTGAATATTTCATCGCTTACTCATCTTTTAGGACATCCGTTATTACTTTTACCCATTCTATGCCGTTTGCTACCAAATTTGTTAATTCTTTTATTCCCATTTATGTATTAATAAAAGATGTTGATGCAGCATTCTCTTTAACATAGTTAGCTATTGTTGAGTGTTACCGGCAACCCTTAACATGTCACAGCTTGTCTCATTAATACCTACAACAGGCCCACCACACTAATTTGTGGTGCTGCTACCTCGTTTTAGGGTTATCACGCAATGCTTTTGAAATATATAATACCTAAGAAAATCTTTCATTTTTATTTTTACCTATTAATAAACTTTAATAAAGAATGAGAATTTATCTATGTTCAGGTATATTGCCGTAATATACCCGTATTTGCAAATTGGTTTTGTTAGAATAAGGCTTATGTTAAAATGGTCCAAATTAAATTTCGTAAAGATTTGATGACGAATTTCGAAAACAGCAGATTTCTTCAGTAATTATCCGGAATTATCTATGAATACTGATCATTTTGTACGGTTAGCGGAATGTTATAATAATAATATTTTTTTATTCGACGTAAAATTTTATACAAAATATTTTGAGATCCCTGGTTCCTATGCTAGTTGCATACAGTGTTGCAGGAACCAGTGATCAAATAGGGGACTATTTGATGACAGGTTTGTTGTTATCAACTAGACAGTAGTAGTTAAAAGTGTGTGTGTGCGTGCGTGCGTGCGTGCCTGCGTACGTTCGTGCGTTCGTGTGTGCGTGCGTGCGTGCGTGTGTATGCGTGTGTGTGGTGTGCATTTGTTCGTGCGTTCGTGCGGGTGTGTGTTAGTGTGTGTTTGTACATGTGTGTGTGTGTGTGTGTTTGTCCATGAGGGTGAACGTGTGTTTGATGTATGTAATATGGTAATATGTAACTATAGTCTTAGCTATGGCATCAGGTTTACATACTTTATATATGACATTTATTAAATTCATTATCATCTCGGCTCATATATGCCCCACTGCTGGGCTCATACCTTCTCTACAATAAGAGCAATTGGCCTCACTATACCCCGTTAATAAATAAATTTTCATCAACGAAGTATATTGTAAACATATATATACTTTTAACATAGTCTATAGATTTCAGCTATTTTATACAATATTTGATGTGGTAACCCTAATATTCTCTACGAAGAAACAGAATAGCCATTGTTCAAGATTTTAACACGTTCACAAATAAAGCTTATGTTAGTTCACACTTCAAGATTTATATTACTAAATATTACCAAGGTCTTTATTTTATGTAAAAAAAGTTTTTGATAAATTTCCATCTAAAGCTAATTAGGAATACAATGCAAGTTGATTCTTTTTTTGATTGCTGGTGGCAGATTAACAAGCAACTCACCTAAACCTAAGTTGTAATAGTTGCTGGCGGACAACATTGATACATTTTTGGTTCTTCTACCCTCTCTGTTACTCTAACTATTTCTTACTTATTTTACTTTAATTAATTTTAAATATTATATTAATTATGAATGTTGAGGAAGCGAGTGAAGTATGCAAGGATAGAGTTCTCTGGCACTCTGTTCTCTCTGCCTACCCTGCAAGGGATATGGCGTGGTGATATGTATGTATGTGTAATTTTAAATATTAAAGCTAATTAAGGATCAACTTTATATGTTTAAATTAAACACTCATATTTTTTAAATAATTTATTGCAATATAGGATTAGTCATTTTAATAAAAAAAAAATATATCATATTAATGAAAATAAAATCAGTTTTCAAATTATGTTAGTGTAAAACCATTTCTAACGGGGGCATATATAGGGCATATATACAGCTTATTAGTGGATGAATATTTTGAAATATCTTACATACTGTTTAATTAGACAGAAAAATATGTTTGAACTAGGTCTAAGGTGAGAAATGACCTCTTGCTTCCTTTATATAAGTCCTCGCATATCAAAACGTTTCACCTCAACATTTAATGAAAAGATTAACTGATATGTTATGTCTCAAAAAGTAATAAAAAATAACATATTAGAATAATAGAAGAAAAAAAACAATAATATGCTAAAAAGTTATAAACAGTAAAACAGGGCTAATCAAAATCCTTCTTCTTTTTCTTCTTCTTCTTCTTCTTCTGTATTTGCAATCAGCTACTTATACGAGCTATTGGTGCCAGTGTCGAGTTACAAATATCTTCACGTTTTTAGTCTTTCAAGTTAGTTATTGTCTAAGTCAAATTGTCGCCATCAACAGTGCTATGGCCACACTGTTAATGGTATCTTGTGGGAATTTTGATGGAAAATGGAAACGTTGTAAAGCACTTTTATATTATATTCACTACATCCCAGTAGTTCCGCCGCATCACCTTACATAAAATGCAATCAAAATTATCTAATATAACACGTTAAAACACTAACATATCGAATATAATACAAGAGCACCACATGACGTTTTCAAATTCCCGTCAAAAAACTCTCCTCAAAATCCTATAATCATTTATACGCTTGGCGTTTAGTTCTACAAGATTGGTAGTCAGTATTTTAATCGTGGATGTATAAATAAATTAAATCTCGACAATATATTACTTAGACATTATTGCCATTCTTTATTTGGTGAGAAACTTATTAATTATTTTTTTTACATTTATTTTTTTATTATGGTTTGATGTAAATTTACATCAAACCATAATAAAAATATTCATAAGCCAATATATTGAATTTTATAATCATTTACGTAATTCATAGGAAAAGTAAAGGACAAGTTTGAAGCACCCCATGCTAGAATTTATATAGATATATATATATATATATATATATATATATATATATATATATATATATATATATATATATATATATATGTATATATATATATATATATATATATATGTATATATATATATATATATATATATATATATATATATATATATATATATATTATATTAATAAGAAAGCCAGAATTTTGATATAGAGTCTTAACTGATGCTATTATTAGTTACAAATTTGAATCCAATTTCGTTCCAAATGCTATCAGTTTCCTAGGAGTAATTACAAGCTGGATCAGCCCATTTTGTGAAGTCCAGCTTTGGTATTTTGTTAATATTATTACAGGACACAATTTCATTGCTGGAACAAAAACAAATATATATGACACAATCTTTTAGCTTTTCACCTTTCATTACATGACTCTAGGCTCGTTGTCCTCAACGACTCCTAAATGTTAAACAACACCTGAGGCAATCAATGAATATAGACATGAAATAATAATGTGGTTGGAAATAAAACTAGTTTTTATGAATTCTATCCGACCAGTCCTCATGGTTACGGGGCTGTCCTCTCGTGAACGGGAGGACTATCCTCCCGTGACCATGAACGCTGTAAATGGTTCAAAACATCGGGAAATTAAAAATCAAGTACAAAATCTATCACAATAATCCTTTTCTTTTTTTTGCGGTGGACCATGGAGGTGATCGCGCCCCGCCAAATTGGTTCGGGGCGACGGAAGAGGCAGCGGGCAACCCCATAGACCTACCCTGCAAACACTTCTCTTCGCCATGCGAGCGGGCCACCGGTACCCGATCTTTGTCTTCGATGGCCAACACAATAATCCCTAAAGAATAGTTTTGTTTCTAGTGTGTAATACCCGCGTAAACATCAGAAATTAATAATTTATATAACACTTAAAATATCGACTTAAATAACAACGCGGTGACGGAGTAAGAATATAATTCACCACCTTACCCGTGAGTGTAGTGATGCGTGCGTCGTGATAGTGAGAGACGACTAAGGGATATAAAATGCATATAACATCTATACTAGAGAAGGAAAACTCGAAACAAAACCCTATACCAACACGTCTGCGTGGTATAGTAAGTTAATTGGTCTCCTAGTCTCCTACTATGGAAGAGGCTTGAACCCAATAATAGGCCATATATGAGCTGACATGATGAAATAACACCTGACATCAATACTATACGTTACTTATATTGTGTTAATTATTTTTTATTATTCTTATCTCATTTTTTTAATGTTACTTAAACTTTAGAGGTCAGAAGCCTAGTTGTACCTACTCCTGGTATTTTAAAAACTCATAAGCGGCAGTAACATTAAACATCAGATGTACTGCTTGCTCGTTTGCCACCATAAGTAATAAAAAAAACGACGTTAATTGCAGAAAAAACCTTTCCTGCATGAGGTTCAACCCTTGGCATTCGACAAGGACACTCACTAGTTCGCTATTTATACCACTTTGTCATCTGTGCAGTCAAATATTATCCTTCTAAAGTTACCATAATAATGTTCATTGTATAAGTTACTTGATTTATTGAACTTGATTTAATTGGCAAAAGTTGCTAGGAGTTGTTGAATGAGGGCGACAGAGCCTGTGCTTTGTAGCGATCTATGAGAGAGGTTTGCGTCCAGCAATGAATGGCTTACGACTGAATAAGAATAAGAGAAGTGGCTTACCCTGGACCAATGTTAAAGAAGGCATTTGGCTGAATCTCTTTCACACCTGCACCTGCAGCACATAATACTCTAGCCAAAGTAATCTTTCTTATTTCGGCCAGTTGAGCTGAAAATAATTTTCTTCTTAAATATTATTCAAAAGGGTTGAATTTTGCATTGTAAGCTGACGCTGCTGAATATGAATATTCACCAATTTATTCATTGTCAAGTCACAATATATACCATTGAATAGAAAAACACAATCGAAATAGTTTAATCTCTGACACAAATATGTTTATATTTGTGTCAGAGATAGTCTTTATAAACATACATACTCAAATTACACTCGAGTAAATTATTTGTTGATTGCGCAAAGATTTTTCTTTTGCGACAATCGAACTCATAAATATTCCTCTACGTAAGGAATAAACGGATACATTATACTGGCTAGGCAGTATACTACACTGTATTTACAAAACGTGCTTGTAGCTGTTAAAATATTAAGTATAACAACATAGATCTTTTTAATGAAACTCTTAGTACTTCTAGATCTCAACTTGCCAAATTTGCGGCATAACTTGTAATTTCATGTATTTCTTTACCTACTTCTTTACTTTTCCTTTTATTTTATATAACATCTAATAGGTATTTATCTCTTTTAGTTACTTATCTCTTAATTAATATTAGAAAATTCATTGGTGACAGTGTTAATTTTTTTTTCTTAATGTAACTAATTATAATACTGTGTTTTTTTGATGCAATAAATAAATAAATATATATATGACGGTACTTCCGATTATCATACGTGCTAAGCGGAAACATGTTCACGAAGTATTCACTAATCGCGCCACCTAGCACAAACTTGTTTAAGAGACGAATAAAACTAAACGAGTGATGTCCGTTCGGCAGTCTGAGCCCGCGAGTGGCGCGGTGCAATGGTCGCATATCGTATACTCACTTACGTTAGTTTGGTGGACCTCTCTCATGTTGTTACTTGTGAGAGAGTGGTGTCATAGTTGCTGCGCTTGGCAGGTGGACTGGCGGTAGCGGTAGATGCTGTACGTTCTCCGGAGTAGAGCTGTTGCTTGTTCTCTTAATGAACCCTTAGGTGATTTGGCTGAGGAATCCACGAGCACGTAAATGGGTGGCGTTGGTTGTGGTCTTGTCCCGTGGTCGCACGGGCAAGACTATCCTGTGTCATTCATCCATACCATATAGTTGTTTGTACAAAGGCGATTGCCTGGGTCTGTCCTGTGAGTTCACTTAAGGTGTGAGTTGTGATTGGTGTACAGGTGTGAAGGTAATCGTGATTACTTGCAGTACGGTCAATTGCAACTTTATATCCGCATTTATATTCCTCGTGTCTGATTCCTTCTTCTACATCAGAAGTGTGGGATAAAGTACCCAAGCTTATAACCACCTTACTCAGTTTGGTCATCTAAATTTAAAAGGTTTCGTTTTCATATCTATCCTACGTTTAAGATTAATTTTGAACACGTGTGAAGTGATACAAATATACCGACGCCGCGTAGATAACTTAGTCGTGTACGTCGCAGCCTAGACCGGGATCATAAGATTTTGTACATCAAGTGATAATCCCTTTAGGCAGAAATTTTTAAATTTTTAAATGACGTGATGAGTTCGATTTGAAGGGATTCGGAAAAAAATATTTTTTTTTTTGATGAAAATTTTTGATGAAGGTAATAGATTGTTACTGTAAAGGATGGAGAAGCCTTAAACAGCAGAGTGACTGGTCGAAATGGGCTTAGTATACCCGGTCCACGTTCTTGTTGCAGAATGTTGGTCGTAAGGGCTCCATACGCCCGGACCCTGTAGTATTTAGTGAAGGCTGGTCGTAAGTGCTTTATGTGCACGGTCCACGCCATATTCGGTGAAGGCTGGTTGTAAGGGCTTTATGTGCCCGGTCCACGCCGTATTTAGTAAAGGCTGGTCGCATGGGCTTTATATGCCCGGGCCACGCCATGTGAAATTGCTAATAGGTCGAAGGGGTTCCATACGCCCGCAGTACAATTCATATAACAGAACGATCGAGGGGTCTCCGAACCCATGTCGTGAGTTGTTGCAATAGTAGTCGGTGGATATCTTCTACTACTCTTTCTATGGCTGGTCACTGCGCCTTTACGTTGACTTTTGGAGAGTCTGTGTGACGTGTAAGTTGCGGTTTCCACTTTGTGCTCGTGCGATTGGACCTTGCCATGTGAGACCACTGGTTAATCCAGTGGAGGCTCCGCAAACCGATCACCAGCCGGGGACTGCCGGAAAATTATAGATTTTCCGGCTTCTTTAAGTCTTTTCCAAGTTTAGGCAAACTAACTATTTGCTC
Organism: Lymantria monacha; assembly: GCA_905163515.2. NCBI lineage: Eukaryota > Metazoa > Arthropoda > Insecta > Lepidoptera > Erebidae > Lymantria > Lymantria monacha. The sequence continues at coordinate 33,250,236 of LR991088.1, forward strand.
TATTTTCCACTGGGATGGGCAATGTCCTGATCTCATTATGCCATTGAAGATGCGAATGAGCACTACCGTGATTTTTGAAGAAAAGTATCTTAGTGCGGCATTTGTAACTCCTTCAAGGCCTGTTACAATAGCATTACGCTACTGATTATTTTACTAAACGACTGAATGTTTCATTTAATCTAAAGTCAGGCATGGACGAGCTAACACTAATGCATTTTTGTAAGTTTTCAGGCAATTTGTACGAGACTAGTAAGCGCACGAGGACGTGCGATAGTCAGGATTGGACGTGACGGTACTTCCGATTATCATACATGCTAAGCGGAAACATGTTAATGAAGTATTCACTAATAGCGCCACCTAGCACAAACTTGTTTAAGAGACGAATAAAACTAAGCGAGTGATGTCCGTTCGGTAGTCTGAGCCCGCGAGTGGCGCGGTGCACTGGTCGCATATCGTATACTCACTTACGTTAGTTTGGTGGACCTCTCTCATGTTGTTACTTGTGAGAGAGTGGTGTCATGGTTGCTGCGCTTAGCAGGTGGACTGGCGGTAGCGGTAGATGCTGTACGTTCTCCGGAGAAGAGCTGTTGCCTGTTCTCTTAATGAACCCTTAGGTGATTTGGCTGAGGAATCCACGAGCAGGTAAATGGGTGGCGCTGGTTGTGGTCGTGTCCTGTGGTCGCACGGGCAAGACTATCCTGTGTCATCCATCCATACCATATAGTTGTTTGTACAAAGGCGATTGCCTGGGTCTGTCCTGTGAGTTCACTTAAGGTGTGAGTTGTGATTGGTGTACAGGTGTGAAGGTAATCGTGATTACTTGCAGTACGGTCAATTACAACTTTATATCCGCATTTATATTCCTCGTGTCTGATTCCTTCTTCTACATATATATATATATATATATATTTTATTATATATATTTTAGAGACAATTCCAGGAAAATAAAGATTGGTCACATATTATTATTAGGCCTCACTACTCGGCGCGCGGCGGCCCAGTACTTATAATCAATACTCCAAATCAGAATAACCTAACTTTAAATTAAAACAATAATGAATACATATATTCGATATTTTGTTTATCATGCGTAACGGCCACGCTCGTCTAAAATTATATGAATTTCCTCTAGGGTTCAAATTCCATGTATATCAATCATTTTTCGGATGTAAAAGTTTTGTTTTTAAAGTGATTAAATTAACCACTTTGTAAGGGGATTGATTAAGAATACAATATGTCACTACCCTAAGGAGTGGTATACTTGCGAGTCTTGAAAACATTTTGAAGGATTAATAAAAGGATGGATAACAGTATTAGGAAATTTATTACAACTAATGCAAGCGTCAAAATACTTGCTTGCAGTAACCGGCTATGCCATTAGTCCCCCTTGACCCGCTTGAAGAGGCATATTTGCAATAGCATTATGGCTGATATTATTTTTAAATAGTAATTTAAAAAAATACCTTTAGTGAAAATACCAGGGCGCTCATAAAAGAACCTGTCACTAATGACTGCATGGCGAAGATATTTTTTTGCAAGGCAAACAAATGTGAGGGGAGCAAAACCGCCTTCTACGTGATACTCTAGACTCACACCAACATACAAATCTATGTCTGACACGTCCTCATAAACTTCTTTCAATAACTCGATATTCTGAAATCAGTATTAATAATTTTAGTATTTGCTAAGTTCATTACAGACTGAAAAGGAAGGTGAATCATATTGTCATAATACATATAGTTTGAAATATTTATAAATATTTATTTTTCTTCTTCTTATGTATTGGCAATCAGCTACTTATACGAGCTATTGATGCCAGTGTCGACCTATAAATATCTTCACGTTTTTAGTCTTTCAAGTTAGTTATTGTCTAAGTCAAATTTTCGCCATCAACAGTGCTATGGCCACACTGGTTAATGGTATCTTGTGGGAATTTTGATAAATTAAAAAAAATAATAAAGATTGTTGTAAAGCACTTTTATATGATATTCACTACATCCCAGTAGTTCCGCCGCATCACATTACATAAAATGCCATCAAAATTATCTAATATAACACGTTAAAACACTAAGATATCTTCTTCTTCTTGATGAATGGCTTCTGTTAGCGATTAACCGCAACTTCGCCAATAGATATCGAATATAATACAAGAGCAACACATGACGTTTTCAAATTCCCATCAAAAGTCCCTAAATAAAATTTATACAAAGAGATCTCACCTCGCTTGACATAAATGGTTTTAATCCTTCAAAACTAGTGACATTAACTCCGAAGCAATGTAACAAATAACTGACGTAAGGTTGGATACCGAACAATCGCCCTTTGTGTATATCGCTTGTAATAACATCTATCATTTTGTTAAGTTTACCCAAACCACGTTCACCAATCTGTAAATAATATACAAAAAATAAAATAAAACAAAAATAACTTGTCCCGAACTTGTATTGTTCATACTTGTGGTCAGGTGTAGAACATTGATATAGTGATGAAGGTACGAGTTTAAAAGAAAATAATTTCCTTTTAAAGTTGCCATGTCCAGTTAAAAATTGGGCCACAAAATGGTCAACCTCCAGCTACACCTTTGCCAGGTGCTTCCGGATGCATGGAAAAATTGATAAAGATGATGGCATTTCGATGATGAATCCCATCTTTCTTGCCATTCAAATAAAAGCTTTTCATAGACAATGGATTGTGGCGCAAGCAATCTAGCAATTTTATTTTGGTCGTGCCGTAGAAGGAAAACGGTGTTCATAGTTTCCCTTATGGTGTAATTCATTGACGCTCGTCTCTGAATCTCCAAATCAACCGGAAGTACACCCGCGAGCACTGGCAAGGCCTCGGTACTAACTTCTGTAGGATTTACATAAGAATATTTAGGGCCAATCGTTGGCTCTGTAGTAATTTAAGGCGAGCCACCCCTTCTTTTTTTTTTTATTGGCTATGATGGCAAACAAGTAAACAGCAAAACGGATTATAAGTGATACTGCTGCACATGGACCTTAGCAACACCAGGGGCACAGCCAGGCCGTTGCCTATCTTGAAGAAAGTGCTCTTCTTAAACCTCGCTTGAAGAAGGACATGTCATAGCGCTCGGGAAACACAGTAGCAGGTAGTTATATGAATCAAACGTCAGTTTTAATCTTTCTTATTAATGTAACATATTGAGGAAATTGCTTGCCCAATATATAAATTTTACTATAGTTAGCATTGTAAATTCTACTAGCTCTTACTAAAAATCGATTGAACGAATAATTAGTTTTACATACATAATTCATATGTGGCATTTATTAAATTCATTATCATCTCGGCTCATATATGCCCCACTGCTGGGCTCGCACCTTCTCCACAACAAGAACAATTGCCCTTACTATATACTCCACTAATAAATAAATTTTCCTCAACGAAGTATATTGTAAACATACAACTTTTAACATAGCGAGTCTATAGATTTCAGCTATTATATAAAATATTTGATGTGGTAACCCTAATGTTCTCTACGAAGAAACAGAATAGCCATTGTTCAAGATTTTAACACGTTCACAAATAAAGCTTATGTTAGTTCACACTTCAAGATTTATATTAATAAATATTTCCAAGGCCTTTATTTTATGTAAAAAAAAACGTTTTGATAAATTTCTACCTAAAGCTAATTAGGAATACAATGCTAGTTGATTTCTTTTTCTGATTGCTGGTGGCAGATTAGCAAGCAACTCACCTAAACATAAGTTGTAACTAGAGGATTCATATTTTAGTCCCGAAATTTTCGGGATCAAATTTAATGAATCCCGGGATTTTCGGGATTGATGATTTTTTTAAATTAGTTAATAAAAATGTGTGCGAGACCTTGATATAACGTTTTAACAGCCACCTTGTTTACACGGCTGATTTTACTTAGAATACACATATTATTAATTGATTAATACTAAGTAATTTCATTTGTTTTTGTTAACGACCGGATTATGCGTAAAAGTGTGTAAAAATTGCCGCTTCGCTTCGTGTAAATATTGATATTTTTCTGTTAATTAGTGATAATCATCATTTAATAGTGGTAGGATCACGCTGTTGACAGTTCTCTGTCTGCAGCCGCGGGCCGGTCCGTCCGGGGTGATACCACACTCTCGCAGAAGATCGACGTATGAGTAATAGCAATGTGCTATTGCACTTCGTTCGGTGAGCAAGAGCGCCGGAAGCCCAATTGGGTGGGTTTGGAGTTTGTATTGGTAAGCAGCGCCCTAGTTATACACTTGGTATTGCAAAGGTCTATGGGCGGCAGTGACACTTACGATCAGGTGTGCTGCTTGCTCGTTTGCCACCATTAGCAATAAAAAAAAAATATTAAAAAGCAAAAATACATTAATGATTTAATTTTCGTGGTTTAAATAAGTAATCTATAAAGTTTCTGGCCAATTTAATTTAAAATGTAAGTACCCATAAACATAAGCGAAAAGAAGTTGATTTTTTGAAGTATATTGTTGGTTTCATAAATTATTTACAGAAGTGCCTAGTTTGTTTATTTTATAAGAAGAAAATTTATAAAAAAAAAGTAAAATTTTGTTTAACCGCCTTATTGGAGATTTAAAACTTAAACATTCTACATATATACGTACCATCACGCCATGTCCCTTGCAGGGTAGGCAGAGAACAGAGTGCCAGAGAATTCTACCCTTGCATACTTTACTCGCTTCCTCAACATTCATAATTCTCTTCATACACGCTCGCCAGTTTCGGAGACTCTTGACTCCACCTTCCTTCAGTACATGAACGATCTGGTCTAGGTAGGTTAGTCTCGGTCTCCCCCGGTACCTACATCCTTTCACTTTCGCATTGTATATCTTCTGAACCAGACGTTCGTTCGGCATTCTTTCCACATGTCCGAACCATCGGAGCATTCCCATTCGCATCTTCACACCAATACTCTCTTTCATACCTACTCGCTTTCTTACGTCGTCGTTACGAATGCGGTCGGTCAGCCTAACTCCACAGATTTTCCGTAGAGATCACATTTCGACCGAATTAATTTTACTTTCATACTCTTTTCTGCATACCCAACTCTCGCTTCCATACAGTAATGTTGGGACAAGCACTGTGTTATGTATTGCTACACGTGCCTTCTGGCTTAGGTGGTGGCTACCGAGAAGTTGCACCAACGCTCCGTTCACTCTATTTCCCGCATTCACTCTTCGCTCTATATCAGTGGTATATCTTCCATCTCGGCTAAATCCACATCCAAGATATACAAATTCATCCACTTGCTCCAGTACATCATTACCTATTGTTACTCTTACATCCATTTTCCGTGTGGTGACGGAGTAAGAATACTATTCACCACCCCATATCTTGTCCGTGGGTGATCGTACGAGACGACTAAGGAATATAAAACGCGCATAACATCTATGCGAGAGAAGGAAAACTCGAAACAAAACCCTATACCAACACGTCTGACCAGCGCGGTATAGTAGATTAATTTCCCTTCTATTACGGAGGAGGCCCAAGCCCAACAGTGGGACATTTATGGGTTGTAATGATGATGATGTTGATGACTCTTACATCTGTTCTGGCTTCATCTTCTAAACTAAATGTTCTATGCCCTCAAAAATTGATATTGATATGTTTACTGACTTTTTGTTACCATTTTCTATTACCAATACAATCCCGGGACTATCCCGGGATCCCGGGATTAACTGTAGATAATCCCGAAATCCCGGGATTCGAAAAATCGACTGGGATCGATTCCTCTAGTTGTAACAGTTGCTGGTGGACAACATTGATACATTTTTAGTTCTTCTACCCTCTCGGTTACTCTACCTCTTTCTTATTTATTTTCCTCATATTAAATTTAAATTTTATATTAATTATGAATGTTGAGGAAGCGAGTGAAGTATGCAAGGATAGAGTTCTCTGGCACTCTGTTCTCTCTGCCTAGCCTGCAAGGGATATGGTGTGATGATATATATATATATATATATATATGTGTAATTTTAAATATTAAAGCTAATTAAGGATCAACTTTTTATGTTTAAATTAAACACTCATATTTTTTTAATAATTTATTGCAATATAGTATAGTCATTTTAATAAAAAAATATATATATTGATGAAAATAAAATCAGTTTTCAAATTATGTTAGTGTTAAACCATTTCTAACGGGGGCATATATGGGGCATATGTATAGCTTTTTAGTGGATGAATATTTTGAAATACCTTACATACTGTTTAATTAGACAGAAAAATATATTTAAACTAGGTCTAAGGTGAGAAATGACCTCTTGCTTCCTTTATATAAGTCCTCGCATATAAAAACGTTTCACTCCAACATTTAATGAAAAGATTAACTAATATTTTATGTTTCAAAAAGTAATAAAAAATAATAGAAAAGAAAACAACAATATGCTAAAAAGTTATAAACAGTAAAACAGGGCTACTCAAAATCCTATAATCATTTATACGCTTGGCGTTTAGTTCTACAAGATTGGCAGTGAAGTCAGTATTTTAATCGCGGATGTATAAATAAATTAAATCTCAACAATATATTACTTAGACATTATTGCCATTCTTTATTTGGTGAGAAACTTATTAATTATTTTTTTACATTTACATCAAACCATAATAATAATATTCATAAGACAATATATTGAATTTTGTAATAATTTATACGTAATTCATAGGAAAAATAAAGGACGAGTTTGAGGCACCCCATGCTAGAATTTATATAGATATAAGAATTCATAAGAAAGCCAGTATTTTGATATAGAGTCTTAATAATAGCATCAGTATTATTAGTTACAAATTCGAATCAAATTTCGTTCCAAAAGCTGTCAGTTTCCTAGGAGTAACCACAAGCTGAATCAGCCCATTGTGTGAAGTCCAGTTCTGGTATTTTGTCAATATTATTACAGGACACAATTTCATTGCTGAAACAAAAATCAAATATATATGACACAATCTTTTAGCTTTTCACCTTTCATTACATGATTTTAGACTCATTGTCCTCAACGATTCCTAAATGTGAGACGAAACCTAAGGCAATAAATGAACATAGACATTAAATAATAATGAGGTTGGAAATAAAACTAGTTTTTATGAATTCTATCCGAACAGTCCTCATGGTTACGGGACGGTCCTTTCATGACCGGGAGGACTATCCTGCCGTGATCATGACTGCTGTAAATTGTTCAAAACATCGGGAAATTAAAAATCAAGTACAAAATCCAACACAATAATTCCCTTTTTTTGGCGGCGGGCTATGGAGTTCTTGCGCCTTGCTAAATCCGTATGGGGCGGCAGAAGAAGCGGCGCGCGACCTCATAGACCCGCCCTACTTGTACCTCTCCGCTTCAAGCGAGCAGGAACCCGGTGTTTCTTCACCGAAGACAAAGACCATGTAATCTTTGTGGGTTCCTCTAGAGTCGATGTCCCGGCAGCTTTCGCAGTCAGGGCATCGTCTTCACGCGGTGGCCTCACTCCGGGCGACTGGACTAATCCCCGGTCCGGTCACCCGATGCCTCGGCTAGGGCGGCATTAGGCGGAGGTACTCGTGCCTGCACCACCCAAGGTGCTGGCGGCGGTGAGAGTCGCCGTAGAGGAGTTCCTCAGGGGTACGCCTCGCCGCTTCCTGGCCTTCTGCGAGACAATCATCTCGCACCGCGGCGACCGCGTCCCAGTTCCTGACACAATCAACCATCTCGTCTTTCACGACGGCCGGCAGCGTCAGGTAACACACAATAATCCCTACTTTTTTTTTCCGCAGGGTGGACCATGGACGTGGTCGCGCCCCGACAAATCCATCCGGGGCAACAAAAGAGGCGGCGCGCAACCCCATGGACCCACCCTGCAAACGCCTCACTTCGCCGTGCGAAAGGACCACCGGTACCCGATTTTTGTCTTCGGTGGCCCGCCAAGCGGTTTACCCTTACGGGTTCCGCTCGTATCGACGCCCCGACAACTTTCGCTGTCGGGGCGTCGCCCTCACGTGGTGGCCTCACGTCGGGTGACCGGACAATTCCCCGGTCCGATCACCCGAAGCCTCGGTTAGGGCGGCATCCGGCGCAGATATTCGCGCCTGCGCCGCCCCGGCCGCTGACGGCGGCCCGGGTCATGGGCATTTTCCCGGACTCGTTCCGCCGCCTCCTTCTGCAAGATGACAGCCTCGCAGAAGGCGGCGACCGCGTCCCAGTTCCTGATGCTGTCGACCATCGCTACAATAATAAAATACCATCGACACAATAATCCCTAAAGAATAGTTTTGTTTCTAATGCGTAATACCTACATGAACATCAGAAATTAATATTATACTCTATATAACACTTGAATTATCGAATTAAGTAACACCTTTCCGTGTGGTGACGGAGTAAGAATACAATTGACCATCTTACCCGTGGGTATGGTTAGAGACGAATAAGGGGTATAAAATGCATATTACATCTATACAAGAGAAGGAAAACTCGAAACAAAACCCTATACCAACAAGTCTGACGAGCGTGGTTTAGTAAGTTAATTGTTCTCTTAATATGGAGAAGGCTTGAGCCCAACAATGGGACATATAGGAGCTGAGATGATAAAATAACATCTAACATCAATACTATTTAATAGTGGTAAGATCACGCTGTTGATAGTTCTCTGTGTACAGCCGCGGGCCGGTCCCCACTCTCGCAGAAAATCGACGTCTGAGTAATGACAATGTGTTATTGCTCTTCGTTCGGTGAGTGAGAGAGCCGGAAGCCCAACTGGGTGGGTTTGGGGATTGTAATGGTAGGCAGCGGCCTAACTATAGCCTTCGTTATAGCAAAGGTCCATGGGCGGCAGTGACACTTACCATTAGGTGTACTGCCTGGGACGCGGTCGCAGCCTTCTGCGAGGCAGTAATCTCGCGGAAGGAGGCGGCGGAGCGCGTGCGCGAGGAGCGTCTCCTCGACGACGCGAACCGCCGCCGGCGACTGGGGCGGCGTAGGCGCGACTACCTGCGCCTGATGCCGCCGGGTACCTTTCAGGGGGTATTCCATCGGGCCGGCCACTGACGACAAGTTCACGCTGCTCCAGTGGCCGGTCCAACGACGTAGGCGAGGTTCGTGGGTGGGTTACGGGTATGCGTGCTTACGCCCCTCTGTCGCCCCGGACGGAGTGGTGCGAGAAGAGCGCCGACCATAACCCACCCCAAAAAAAAAGAAAAAAAAAAGGTGTACTGCTTACTCGTTTGCCACCATAAGCAATAAAAAAAGTGTGTTTTTTGTTTGTGTTTTTCTTTTTTTTTTATCATTCTTTTTTTAAATGTTACTTAAACTTTAGAGATCATTAGTAAAATATTAACCAACTTGAAAGGGGTTAGATCTGTTGTTATTAAATGGGCATAGTTAAGAAGACCAAATTATTTTTTATTGTCTAACTCGTAAATTTTGTTTTAAAAGACAACACCTCGCACTAAAAATAATAATTCTTGTATTGCAGCGGATTTACAAATATGCAATTAACGGACAAAAAATACACCCAAACTCGAAACAACAATTTGTGGATCGCACAAAATCCTACTTCGGATTTGAAACTACAATCCTTGACATGGTAGGTTGGCATCCTAACCATTATGCCATCTGTGCAGTTCAGTGCAGGATTTTTTTTTTTTTTTTAACGCAAGGGGACCATGGATGTGGTTGCGCCCTGACGAAAACGTCCGGGGCGACAGAAGAAGCGGCACGCAACCCCATGGACCCACCCTGCAAACTCCTCTCTTCGCCGTGCGAGCGGGCCACCGGTACCCGATCTTTGACTTCGGTGGCCCGCCCGGTGGTATACCCTTGCAAGTTCCTCTCTTGTCGATGCCCCGACAGCTTTCGCCGTCGGGGCGTCGTCCTCACGCGGTGGCCTTACGTCGGGTGACCGGACCATTCCCCGGTCTGATCACCCGAAGCCTCGGTTAGGGCGGCATCAGGCGCAGATACTCGCGCCTGCGCCGCCCCGGCCGCTGGCGGCGGCCCGGGTCCTGGGAATCCACCCGGACCTGTTCCGCGGCCTCCTTCTGCGAGATGACAGCCTCGCAGAAGGCAACGACCGCGTCCCAATTCCTGACGCCGTCGACCATCGCTTTCGCGACAGCCGGCAGCGTCAGGTCTGCACCGATGACAGCGACGAGGTCACAGCGTTGCCGGGCCCAGGTCAAGCAGATCTCCAGCGTGTGTTGCGCCGTGTCCTCGTCACTGCCGCACTGGTGGCAGGACGGAGTCGACTCCCTCCTTGCGATCTTGTGCAGGTATTTGCCGAAACACCCATGCCCCGACAACACCTGCACCAACCGGAAAGAGAGGACTCTGTGCCGCCGCTCCATCCACTCCGTCAATACGGGCCGGAGAGCCTCTACGGTAAGAACACCGTGCCTAGGCCCCTCCAGCCGCGTAGCCCAGCGAGCGATGACGTCTCGGCGGGCCAGTTCAGTGCAGAACTGGCACCCAGAAACTTAATATCGACAACAACTAGCACTAAACAATGAACTCGTGTATTGCGTGGTGTGTGCTGTGCTTTGTAGCCATTTATGAAGGGAGGTTTATGTCACGTAATGAACGGCGTACGACTGAATACGAATAAGAGAGGTGGCTTACCCTGAACCAATGTTAAAGAAGGCATTTGGCTGAATCTCTGTCACACCTGCACCTGCAGCACATAATACTCTAGCGAAAGTAACCTTTCTTATTTCGGCCAGTTGACCTGAAAATAATTTGCTTCTTAAATATATATATATATATAACAAGGATTTAGTTTGTTTTCTAATCTTCAAACTGCTGCTCTGGATATAAATATATATACTATACTATAGAATAGAAAAACACAATCGAAATAGTTTAATCTCTGACACAAATATATTTATATTTGTGTCAGAAATGGTCTTTATAAACGTACATACTCAAATTATACTCGAGTAAATCATTTGTTGATCGAGCAAAAGTTTATTTTTTGCGGCAATCGAACTCCGTATGAAGTATATTATCCGTGTGGTGACGGAATAAGAATACAATTCACCACTCCTTATCTTACCCGTGGGTGATCGTAAGAGACGACTAAGAGATTTAAAACGCATATAATACCTATGCAAGAGAAGGAAAACTCGAAATTAAATTCTATACTAACACGTCTGACCAGCACGGTACAAGTAGGTCAATTTCGCTCCCATTACGGAGGAGGCCCGAACCCAAGAGTGGGACATATATGGGCTGTGATGATGATGATGATGACAATCGAACTCATGAATATTTCTCTACTAAATATAGTAAGGAATAGATGCATACATTATATTGGCCAGGAAGACAGGTATAAAGTGTGACGCTTTCATAGCGCCCATTATATGCTTCTCCCTTCTTCTTATCTATTAGTCGTCTTTAGAAACAATTCAAATTACTAAAAGTTAATATTTAATATGCTTGATTATGTATAAAAACTTGATTACGAGCGAAAAATGATTATCACACATGGGATTCGAACCCACACTTATTGGAAATCCGTTCCATTCGTGCTACTTCTTACACCAGCGTGAGCTATCGTATGACATTAAATTTTCGGCTCGTATTATATTTTGGTTATATATATATATATATATATTAGGGACAATCCCAAGAAAATTAAGATTGGGCGCATATTTTATTATTACGCCTCACTACTCGGTGGCCAGTATTTTTAAGAAATATTCCGAATCAGGATAACCTAACTTTAAGCTAAAACAATATGTATTTGTGATTTTAATTATTATGCGTAACGGCCACTCTCGTCTAATTTTAAATGAATTTCCTATGGGGTACAAATCCCTCGCACGATGTATGTCAATCATATTTCACTTGTAAAAGTTTTTAAAATTGATTAAATTAATCACTTTGTTAGGGGATTTATTAAGAATACAATATGTCACTACCTTAAGGGGTGATATACTTGCAAATCTTGAAAACATTCTGAAGGATTATTAAAAGAATGGACATCAATACTGGGCAATTTATTACAACTAATACAAGCGTCAAAATACTTGCTTAAAGTAGCCGGCTATGCCATAGTCCCTCTTGTCCATGATGAATAGATTAGAATAATTACTGTTTTTTTTTTGGTAATAATAATTTAAAGAAAATACCTTCTGTGAAAATACCAGGGCGCTCATAAAAGAATCTGTCGCTAGTAACTACATGGCGAAGATATTTTTTTGAAATACAAACAAATGTGAGGGGAGCGAAACCACCTTCTACGTAATACTCTAGACTCACACCAGCATACAAATCTATGTCTGACACGTCCTCATAAACTTCTTTCAATAACTCGATTTTCTGAAATCAATGTTTATAATTTTTGAATTTGCTAAGTTCATTATAGACTGAAAAGGAAGGTGAATCATACTAACATATAGTTTGAAATATTTATCAATTAAATTTATATAAAAAGATCTCACCTCGCTTGGTATAAATGGTTTTAATCCTTCAAAATTAGTGACATTAACTCCGAAGCAATCTAACAAATAACTGACGTAAGATTCGATACCGAACAATCGCCCTTTGTGTATATCGCTTGTAATAGTATCTACCATTGTGTTAAGTTTACCCAAACCACGTTCACTCATCTGTGAACAATATATAAAAAATAAAATAAAATCAAAAATAATTTGTCTTGAGCATTTATTAATCTCACGGTGAAACTTCGTTAGTTAAGAACATGAAATTGTCAACCACAATTATCGACCTAGTCCGTGTAGAAGTCGAAAATGGTTCGAAAGGGATTTTTGTTTAGTTTTTTACGTTATTAATTTAGTTATAACATATAAATTATTATATTTAAAAGTTTATATACTTATAAAATATAACAGTCTTTATTATAGTATAGGGGTTTAATAAACATGACAAAAAAATAAAATTCTGTTATATTTTATGAACACGAACCTTTTTACTTAGCAGGTTATGATTTGAACATAATGCCCATTCCGACCGAGGCATCCCCACGGTCGGAATGGGCGATCAGCCTCATAACCCACAGTGTGCTCTATCGTCATTAGACCGACCGCTGACCACTGTTACTGCTTCTTTGACATCCGTGGCGAGTTATCCTTTCGGGTATCATCACCATCGACGCCCTGGCAACAAACAGCGATTCCGAGGCGTTGCCCTCACGAGAACGATCTCTCTGCGGGTGACGGACTAATACCCGATCCATCCATCCACGATACCAACCACAGTTTTCATGTACACGATATATTTGTTTTTCTTTCGGATGCTAGAATTACCGGGCTACTCTGTGAGCTTACTCTAAAGCATGTCACATACCACTGCTCATGGGAAAAGCAACTTTCTCTCAAGTCTACTCTCGCTACCTTAAGAGTTTGACCTTGAGCTTTGTTTATGGTCATTGTAAGGCAGACTTTGATGGCAAACTACGCTCTCTGGAATTCAATGGGGTAATTTGATGATATTAGAAGAATCCCAGGAATAAATACAGACTCTGTTCGAGAACAATTGGTCAACATAGTTACTCCAATTACAATGCGAAGCAATATCTTTTCTTGCAAACTGGTATGGCATTGTATAATTTTGGTGGGGTTATATTGTGCAGCAACATAAGTGGTGCTCCAACTCTCAATTTTAAGATATGGGTTGGAAGACTGGGAGGTTTTAGTATATTACGATATATAGTCGACCGGTTATCTGACTCGGTGTTTATCACTTATTCGAAGGATTTGTTTTGATATTCGATCCATTCGAATGATCTCAAATATTTTTGCAAGTAAATGGTATAAATAAATCGGGACGACCCTAGTAGCGCACATACGTTATGGCGTCTTGAGACCCAGCTGATCAGCATCAACTTCCTGTCCCCCTATTGCATCTAGTAAGATAGAGATCGTCTCGATTTTTGTAAACATATTGATTAAAAACAGCGAACGAAAATAGAGCAGATGTCAGATGACTATCTTCTCCTTTCCTAATCATTATACGGTAAAAATAAACAGTTGCAGTAATTATATTTATAGGCGGTGTTTTTGCTTTTATGATTGCACTGGGTATATGAAATGAAGCCACCCCCGCCGTAGTAAAACAAAACGGGTACTGTAATGTATCGTACGAGCAAAGGACTTCAGTTATTTGATGCAAAGTGTTATCATGGCTCTCAATTACAATATTCCGCTTAAAAAATTACTGTCCAATAATATCAAATTTCAAACTCTACGTTCCTATGAGGCTGTGTTCTAAAAGTTCATGACCTTTCTAAAGCTTAGAAACCTTCAAATTCCGTATTAATACAGTACGGTGACTTTCGAGACATTCGAATTTTAAAGAGTATTTGCACTATACCAAGCTTTTATGTGAGTTCAACCTTTTTAGGGTGCCGCGCTCAAAGTGTAAAAATGAGACTCTATAACTAAAACTCCACTGTCCGTCCATCGGTCCGTCTGTCTGCCACCAAGATGCATTTCACGAATCGTGATAGTTCCATCCATACATCAGCCCGTAAACGTTCACTGTTCGACATAGGCTTTTTTTGGAGTTTACACCTTAAGAATCGACTTTCATATAAGTCGTCGAGCGATGTGGCCTGCCATTGCCACTTCAACGTGCTAATTCTTTGGGCTATGTCAGTTACACCCGTTCTTTTACGAATTTCCGTATTTCAGATTCTATCATGCAGAGAAATACCGAGCATAGCCCTTTCCATAGCACGCTGAGTGACTTTGAGCTCTTTTATGACGCCAACACTTAGAAACTACGTTTCAGTGCCGTAAGTTATCGCTGGTAATACACACTGGTTATAAACCTTTGTTGTCAGACACTGCGTAATATTAAGCAAGAAGATCCTCCTAAGTTTCCCAAACGCTGGCCAGCCGAGTTGAATGACTCTTTCTGTGCTCACCTCTTTCTCAAAAACCGTGACAGTTAGGCAGTTGAAATTTTCACAGAATATGTATTTTTGTTCGCTACTTTTATTCTGCCGCTATAACGACAAGTACTAAAAATCAGAACGAAATAAATATTTAAAGGGTCCCATACAGCAAACGTGATTTATTTGTTCCTTTTTGTTGGATATTGATAAGAGCAATAGGTCACTATACAATAATCACAAAATATTTAGTTATATATTCACAGAAATAAATAATTATGTTAAAATAAAAGAAATATAGGATTATTTAATTTAAGAGGAGTTCCCATACAATGAACATGATGTTTTTGCCGTTTTCATAGAGAGTGGTACGGAACCCTTCGTGCGCGACACTGACTCGCACTTGGCAGGTTTTTTGAATAAAATTGGGTTGAGTTTTCAAACATGTGTCAAGATAAAATATCATTTAAATCAAAATTCAATCAATTTTGAAACAAATCACTTTAAAATAACTTTCTACTCCTTTTTAACCCTATTAAGAGATGAATTTCAATAAAATACGAAACACGTCTTTCATCTACTTTTCCCCCCTTAGAGGTATAATTTCGAAAAATCCTTTCTTATCGGATGCCGACACATCCCAAAAAGAATACACCCTCGAAGTCACAGGTCTCTACGATCAGTGGTTTAGGCTGTGAGTTGTTCCATCATTCAGGACAAAGCATTTTTTTTATATATATATAGATTACAACAATGAAATTGTTATATTGATTATATTACAACTGTTGCTCGTGACTTCGCTCCCATGGAAGTAAATAAAAAAGTCTCTTATCAAACGGCATTTTTAAAATATCTTCCCTTGGGATGACGAATAAAAATATAGTTATAGTTGGCATCACCTCCTACTTGCCCCTAGGAATCGTATATATTTAGAATCTCATCATAGAGAGAGTCTCCGAAACCGGCGAGCGTGTATGAAGAGAATTATGAATGTTGAGGAAGCGAGTGAAGTATGCAAAGATAGAGTTCTCTGGCACTCTGTTCTCTCTGCCTACCCTGTAAGGGATATGGCGTGATGATATGTATGTATGTATGTCATCATAGAGAGAGATTATTTGCTATAATTGTAGAGAGCAATTTTTATCCATTTAATTTTTTTGGAGATAAAATGAAAAATACTCACTTCAACATCAATACAGTCGGGGTTCGCACTTGGCTGTCTGTAGATAGCTGCTGTCATCCCCTCCAAGTTTTTATCGCGGGCTAAATATCCGGTCCTGGTTACAAGCTCCGGAGCCATTTCTTCTTTATAAACATGTCCATCTTCATCAAAGTGCCTGAAGTATTTTATTTATATTACATCTTTTCATGACTTCAGTTCTGATGTGGTGATGACATAAGAATACAAATCATTACTCTCTCTTTTAGCGTGGATTGGACAAAAATCATTTATAAGATTTTATATCTTTTCACATAATATTACTATAAAGCAAAGAAAACTCGAAATATATCCCTATGTCAACCCGTCCAACCATCGTAGTGTAAGTAGGTCAATATTCGGCTCATTGCGGAAGGAGCTCGTGCTCTATAATGGCAGAAGATGAAGCTTTATCTGATTGCATTTACACCACCTAATCATTCCCAATCTCCTCTTCAATATTATAAAATTTAGCCTACCACACTCGCAGGATGCCTTATCTCTATTGAAGTTATAATTCTTTAGTCGCGTTATGAAAAAATTATGAGAGTGAAATGTTACAATGCGCTCGCATCACTGTAACATAAAACTAACAGGTTGAAGTTGGCCGCAAATAAGATGCGCGCGCATCACTGTAACACAAAAATAAAACAGGTCAAAGTTGGCCGCAAAACCGCTCATTAAGTCTTGAAAAAAAGCTACTAACCAAATAGAAATAAAACCTCTTTCTAGTTTCTACATTCACAAGTGTTTTAGTTTCATACGAATGAGAATTATATATGAGCTAATAAATTATATTCAGTAGTGATTAAAATTGAATATTTTGATTAATATTATTTATTATTTGCAAATATTAGTGAAAAAAAAATATCCTATCCTTTGCCAGTCCTTTTATTATGTATGTTACGCCACAGTAAAGTAATGGAGTGTTGATTATATTCTATACACGGATAATAAGATCAGAAGGCATTAACAGAAGAAAAACTAACTTTAATCTCCCTTGCTGCAAAAAATGCAACCACCGCTGAATGTATTCGTATTCTAATGAAATACAAGGGTATTCTGTATCATCGTATACATCTCTATGACCATCACCATCAGATAAGACACCGGCTTCAATTAGATTCTCACGACCTGTAAATAATGTAAAATATATATATAGTCCGTTGTCGTTCACAGCTGGCCATAGGCTTGTCTAAGTCAATCCCGATTAATTGCTTAGTAAGTGGCTTAATGATCGCAGTAAAGAGGAATATTTTATTATTTTAGTGATACATTAGACACAAAAACATTACGCTATAAGTTGGGTGAAATCAAAAACAGAAAAATGAGAATTTGTTGTCAATTTCGTAGTATAATGCTGTTTTTTTTTTAGTTAAATCGATCTCTAAAGCGACGTATTCAATGAGCAATAGTGTTTCGAATACACAGTTTCTGAAACATCATATAGATGTTTCCAGGGATTGTTTCGGAAACTCTGCCGTTCAAATAGTCAGTTGCTCCACAAGCGGAGAGCACCCGATAGCCACGTAGTGTTTACAGAAACAAAATAATTGTCTCTGAAGCATTATGATTTGTTTCAGAAACACGTAGATTTTGTTTCTGAAACAGAGTTTATAAGCAATTGTTGTTCAGTGAATACACGACTTGAAATTTGTTATTATGGCAAGATTGATATGAAGATAGAATGGAATAGTTAAAAAAAATACCCTTTCTCATATAGAGGGCGACCTAAAATTTCTGTTGTTGTACGTAAACACCAATAAATTTGTTTTCTTTTTTTCATTGTAACTTTTTAATATAAATTACGGAAATTTAGCATTTAACATGCTAGTTTGTTTATTTATTAAACTTATTTTACGAGTGAAAAACGATTGTCACACGTGGAACTCAAACCCACACCAATCGTTCTACCACTTAGGCAAGTGTGAGCTGGCGTATAACAATCAAATCGTATCATTTCGTCGTCTTTATGGGAGACGTGTACCATCTACCGGACAATTATTACACATTGTACCAATACATGTAATTATTATGTGATTAGATGACATGTTCTTGCTTATAGTTAGACGTCTAGAAATGCATCTGTGATAATTGTATTCAATACCATGCAGTAGATTTTGCGTAATGCGAATAAAAACATACAGACAGACAAATATCCAATATTGTTGTTTTGCCTTCTGTTGCTGTAATATAGTATTAGTTTATTTCAGTATTAATTTATTTATCAAACAAATAACATATAAACATTTCACTATCACAACTTTACTACATGTAGGTACAGATAAATAAATTATTTTCAGTCAGCCCATCTTTTTTACTTCATTCAGTCTATATAGAAATCATTAATTAATGCAACTGTATTTATGATATTCAATAAGCTCTCCAAGACTCCCCACGAGAATGCTACTCAGAACGATGCTGCCACCTGCGTCCAACGGCTTCATACGACTCTCAAGATGTCAGTCTAATTTTTTCAATCAAATAAACCATATTAACCCCTCACGCGCCAGACTTCGCGGACCTCTCGAGTGCCCACGCATTGTTTTATTGAAAATTTTAATAAATTTTATGGTTTTACGTAAACTTTTATTGTTGCTATATTACAAGAAAATGTGAAATACAGTGCTAAAAATAATTGCTAATTGTAGCACGTTTAATTGGGTAAAACCTGTGTCCTAAAAGCGCGTTGAACAAATTTTTTTTGGGTCAAACGATGTCCTAAAAGCGCGTGAGGAATTAAAACTGATTTTTATGTTATAGTAAGATAAGTACACAATTCCAACTGATGGGTAAGGGGTCCGTCATTTACTATTCTTATCATTGTCTTGAGCCACTTAATTTCGAATATGAAGAGAGGCAAACTCCAGCTAAAACTCATCTGAACTACGTGGTAGGTCAATATTTCTACTTCTGCAGACGAGGTTGCAGCCCAATACTGAGACATATCCATATGAGCTAAGATCATCAAGAGAACCAAATAAAGCGGTTTTGGGATACACGTATATCTATAATTATATCGTATTTTTAATAAAGAGAAGGACAACTCAAAATTATTCACTCCAATAGGACATACCAGCAAACTGACTAGGGGAATTAGACTAATATATCATACAGTAGTCTAATTTTCATCATTTCAGGGCGGCCCGTGTCTGACGGAGAAACGTATGTATACTAAACAAAATAATAATCTTACCCATTAAAGAACTTGAGTATTCATATAAGAAAATTTGCATATATATTGCAATATTCAGTTCTCTAGCTTTTTGAAACGTCATTTCATCATCCCAACATGGATTTATTTCTTTTAGTCTTCGAGCGATATAATTATGGGCGTCAAAGAAAACATGAATGAGAACGTTTATGAAAGGCAAACCATTGACATCTGTAAAAAATAAATAAAAATACGTTAGCTTAAGTTTTAAGTAGTAGTATTAAATTTTACTCATATTTAATTTATGTTATGAAAAAATAATTGCAGATAGTAAATTAACTACATAGTGGTAGGACCACGCTGTTGACAGTTTTCACGCTGTAGACGTCTGAGTAATGGCAATATGTTATTGTGCTTCGTTCGGTGAATGAGAGAGCCGGAAGCCCAACTGGGTGAGTTTGGGGATTTTATTGGTAGGTAGGCCTTAGCCATACTGCTTTTTTTTTCTCCGCAAGGTGGACCATGGATGTGGTCGCGCCCCAACAAATCGGTCCGGGGCGACAGAAGAGGCGGCACGCAACCCCATGGACCCACCCTGCAAACACCTCTGTTCGCCGTGCGAGCGGGCCACCGGTACCCGATCTTTGTCTTCGGAGGTCGGCCCGGCGGTATACCCTTGCGGGTTCCTCTCCTGTTGATGCCCCGACAGCTTTCGCCGTCGGGGCGTCGCCCTCACGCGGTAGCCTCACGTCGGGTGACCGGACAATTCTCCGGTCCGATCACCCGAATCCTCGGCCGCTGCCGGCGAACCGAGTCAAGGGATTCCTCCCGGACTCGTTCCGCGACCTCCTTCTGCGAGATGACATCCTCACAGAAGGCGGCGACCGCGTCCCAGTTCCTGACGCCGTCGACCATCGCTTTCGCGACAGCTGGCAGCGCCAGGTCGGCACCGATGACAGCAAATTCAAATTCATTTATTATGCATAGACCCTGCGAGGGCACTTACATATTGTCAGTTTTAACATTTTAAATTAATACAAAAAACTACCACCGGATCGGAAGTAGACCACTACTGAGAAGATCCGGCAAGAAACTCAGCGGGTTAGTCTATTATTGTTATTTCTTTTCAATTATTTTTTTTTAAAAATAATGGTACAACATGTTTAATAAGAAATAGCTCCAGTGTGATGCCCTTCGAATCCAATAGTTCAAATAGAATGTAAAATAACCACGGCTGGACCAGATCCCGCAGGCGGCACCCGATCACGAGTTAACTACTAGGGCAACCATCACTCCCCTCAACCACCTTGGAGGGAAGGGAGAGACCCGCCCCACGCAGCTACCGCAAGAAGACCTTTCAGTGAGCATGACCAATACCATGAGCTACAAACGCTAACCAAAGTCAAAATTCGTTGGGCAAAATACGCTACGCTTTACGAGTATGTAAAATATTATAAAATAAAAACGAACAGTTTACAAAGATATAGTAATTGCTGAATGAGGAGCTGCTCATAGCCAATCTGTAGTATCGCTTAGATAATCCGCGATTTTATAATAACCTCTTTTACAGAGTCTGTTTTTGACAGCCCTTTTAAATTTATTCACGGGCATGTCTCGGATATCTCTTGGTAATTTATTATAAAAGCGTATACATTGTCCCATGAATGACCTATTAATTCGTTCAAGACGAGTACTGTGTACAACTAATTTGTCCTTATTCCGAGTATTAACACAATGAATGTCACAATATCTTTCAAAATTACTGATATTTCTTTTTACATACAATACATTCTCGTATATATATTGTGATACAACAGTCAGAATATTTACTTCTTTGAATTTCTCTCGAAGTGAAACTCTTGGGCCTAGATTATAAATTGCGCGGACAGCCCTTTTTTGGAGAACAAAGATACTACTCAGATCCGCGGAGCATCCCCACAATAATATGCCGTATGACATAAGACTATGAAAATAAGCGAAATAAACTATTCTAGCTGTTTCAATATCAGTCAATACTCGAATTTTTTTGACCGCATATGCCGCTGAGCTAAGTTTGTTTGACAATTTATCAATATGAAGGCCCCATTGGAGTCTAGCATCTATAGTGATACCTAAAAAAACAGTTGATTCCACAAGGTCTAGAGCCATACCATTCATTTGAACATTGGTTCCCACTTGTCTCACATTAGGTGTGGTAAACTTAATACATTTTGTTTTCTTCTCATTAAGAACTAGATTGTTTGTACTGAACCAATGAACAACGTTTGACAGTGCGTTGTTCACATCGTCATAATTAAGCTTTTGTCTTTTGATTTTAAATAGCAAAGATGTGTCATCTGCGAACAACACAATGTTTTGACTGTCTCCTATATAGTAGGGTAAGTCATTCATGTATACAAGAAACAGAAATGGCCCCAGAATGGACCCTTGTGGAACGCCCATCTTGATAACAGAACCAGATGATCGTGCACCATTAACATCGACCCTCTGAATTCTGTTGTTTAGGTAGGAAGTTAAAAGCTCAAGAGCGTTATTCCTGATCCCATAGTGGTATAATTTTCTGATGAGGGTTTCGTGGTGCACACAATCAAATGCCTTAGACAAATCGCAAAATATACCCAAGGCTTAATGCTATTCCTCCCAGGCTGCAAATATATTCTTTAACAATTCTACACCCGCATCAGTGGTAGAGCAATTCTTAGTGAAACCAAATTGATTTTTATGTAAAATATTATGTTTATTAAAATGACTCAACATCTGATTGAGTAAAATTTTCTCAAATACTTTAATGAGTGTTGGTAGTATGGAAATAGGGCGAAAATTGTTAACATCTGACATACTACCAGATTTGTGCAAAGGAATTACTCTACTAATTTTCATGAGTTCAGGAAATACACCTCGAGCAACACAACCATTAAACACAGATGCCAGGTGAGGAGCAATAATAGATATTATGAAATTAACAGTCTTAATTACACAACAGTCTTAAGCGACGAGGTGACAGCGTTGCCGGGCCCAGGTCACGCAGACCTCCAGCGTGTGTTGCGCCGTGTCCTCGTCACTGTCGCACTGGTGGCAGGACGGAGTCGACTCCCTCCGAACGATCGTGTGCAGGTATTTGCCGAAGCACCCGTGCCCCGACAACATCTGCACCAACCGGAAAGAAAGGACTCTGTGCCGCCGCTCCATCCACTCCGTCAATACGAGCCGGAGAGCTTCAACGGTAAGAACACCGTGCCTAGGCCTCTCCGGTCGCGTAGCCCAACGGGCGATGACGTCTCGGCGTGCGTCCTCGCGCCAGGTGCCTATCTCGCTAAGCGATGGGGAGCCACCCTCGTCGCGCACTGAGGTCACCCACCGGTAGAGGTCGGAGAGCATCTCCGCCTCTATGTCCCACGGGCGTGTTCCGGCCAACACGCATGCCGCATCGGTCGATACCGTGCGGTATCCGCGGATGGCTCTGACCGTCATGGCTCTCTGTGGACGCCACAGAAGAGCCCTGAGCCGGACGGTCAGCGACCTCGCCCACACGGGTGTACCGTACATGGCCATTGAGCGGATCACCCCCGCATACAGCCGCCGGCCCTCAAAGCTGTGTCCGCCCACGTTCGGCATGAGCCGTGATAGGGCGGACGCCGCGCCGACCAGCCGGGGACCATTTCGGCTGAAATGCTCCCGGAACGCCCATCGCCCATCCAGCACCAGGCCCAAGTACTTCATATGGGCCTGGATACTGATGTGGATGCCTAAGCTATAAAGCCCTTGGTATTGCAAAGGTTCATGGGTGGCAGTGACACTTATCATCAGGTGTACTGTTTGTTTGTTTGCCACTATAAGCGATAAAAAAATCTAATTTCATTTAAATGACCTTTTATCAATAATCACATTATCGTGTCTATTGCTCCGATGTCGGAGACGTCTAAAACGGCCGTAGAGCTGAGATTAGTCTGGTTTGCTTCAGGCAGCACAGTGATAACCACTGTTGCTGACTTCGGCGGCTGGAGCCTCTTGCCTCTGATTTCGGCTCCCGCCTGGAGAGAGGTGGCCTTAGCAGCGCTTTACTGACCTTCGTCTTTGGCCACGACTCTTCCTGCTCCAGTCAGCCACGTGCCAGCCGCCTATCGGAGACGAAGTCGCGGACATTACCGCCATCACAAACCTTCACCCCATGTGAGTGGTCGCCGCCCTGGTAGGAGGCATGATGATTGCACTCTCCTCCCCTCGAAATCGGACCCTTAGGGTCCTGCAACCCTTGTTTTTTGGGATAGGGTCCTGCAACCTTGCGCTTCCGCGTTTTCGAGAGGCGGGTCTCCTCCCTTAGCATCAGAGCCACCGCCAGGGCTGATGCCGTAGAACGCGACGGTGACCCGGCAGCGGTCTCGGCAACCGATGTACCTACTGTCTCCTCCAACTCGGACAGATCTGCGTCATCGCCACCCTCGTCCCTTTTCTCTGTGACAGATCTGCCACTCTCGTCGTTGGACGGCTCTGCGATAGAACTGTCGCCCTCATCTTTCGATTTGCGACAGGCCTGCCGCCTTCGCTATGGGGTGAAACGGCGACAACCTTCCTAAGCGCCTACCACTCCTACCGCACCATCTGCGGCCTCTACGCGCCGGAAGCCTTCCCTTCCTTCGCTTTTTCAACATTTTTGGAGCTTCAAATATTGCCAGGCCCTCGGCGGACGAAGATTCAATGTAAAGTATCTTTATCTTTCTGTATTGCGAAGGTCATATAGCAGTTGTTATATACTTACGATTTTTATAGCACCTACTCTCGTTTTGTTCGTTTGCAAGGCAACTAGATTCTTCTCCATGCGGGGGCCATGCTTTACCATTTTCTTCTTCAGTTGCCAAAAGTCCATCTTTATAAGATCGAACGTCGTAATTAATGTCGTTATGATGATTATAAATTTGAGATAAATCGAACCCAGATGTTGCCTTTACAATCTGCAAACCACATAAATTTATTATTATATATATATTCATATATATATATATATATATATATATATATATATATATATATATATATATATATATATATATACATATATATATATATATATATATATATATATATATATATATATATATATATATATGTATAAATATAAATATATATATATATATATATATATGTATATATACACACATATATATATATATATATGATTTTTTGAATTTTACAAAATAAGCTGTAATCATAATAATTATTGTTACCGGTGATGGAGTAGAATCTTCGGTACATTGGTAGTTTTGATGGTAAATGGCTCGGGTCAAATTCAAACAAGAAATGTTTGTTATTTTACGATAAGGGTCCGTTTCTGGTATGAGATTAGGTGTGCTCCAATAATCGTTTACGTACTCCGGATCGCAAGAAGTTAGAACGTACACGAGGAGCTGGTCTGAAATTATAAGTAATTCATTATAATACTCTGTACCTGTATTAAATTTGCTTTATAACCTACTTCAAAAAGGTGGAGGTTCTAAGTTTCATTGTATGTATTATATTGTATGTATGTTCAACGATATCTCAGTCAATTGTGGGGCGATTTTCAAAACTTTTTTTTATATTCTAAAGGATATACTTCCGAGGTGGTCCCGTTGTCCCCAAGTCATGATCTCATGATGGAAAGGCATGGAAATCGAGGACAACCCTCAAATTTTATAGGCACATATTACATGTCTCATATATCTTCCAAAGCTATTCAAATATTTACGTCTGGCAGTGATAATCTCATTAAAGTGAGCTGGTGATGGAAGGTACACCTCCTTAGCGGTTAGGAGTTAGAGGATAATTCTTTCAATATCATACGCACGCATAGACCTTTATTAGCCTTATTCTTTCAAGTTAACTCCCGAGGTGGTCCCATTGTCATTAAGTCATGATCTGATGATAGGAATTCATGGAAATCGAGGACAACCTTCAAATTTTATAGGATCATATTACGTGTTTCATATATTTTCTAAAGCTATTTAAATATTTGCATCTGGTAGTGATAATTTCATTTAGGTGAGCTGGTGATGGGGAGTACATCTCCTTAGCGGTTAGGAGTTGGAGGATAAGTCATTCAATATCATACGTACGCATAAAACTTTAGCTGTATTCTTTCAAGTTATTCACGTAAGCTGATAATGTAAGGTACTACTCCGTAACGATTAGGAGTTACGTAATTCGTTACGTTGCCGATATAGTAATTGTTGTTACGAAGCTAGAAAAAACATACCAAGCTGGAAGGGTGGACCTTTTTCAATTTACCTTTCTCAAAGTCGAACTTGTGTAAATGTGTATCGACTTAAGCTTTTCTCATATTTCGCCATAAAGTGCCAAACTATTTATTCCCCAGCAATTATCGGTTCGTCGATCTGCCATACTGAGTAGGATTTTTGGTTGATTTTATTTTGAAGTCGGATTATATTCTTTTTTTATTTTAATGTAACCATTTGTGTAATTTATAATCGATGATAATTGAATACTTAAATATGCGCTACACGGTTTCAAACAGTGGTTTGAAGCAGAAAAAGCAGAAATACGCTTTGCTGGCTACATGGTTCAAAGCTAGTTTGAAACCAACAGTTTTCAGAGAACGTGGCGCGGATAGGACGTCTTTGCGCTCGCGTACCGTATATTTACTACAATGATGTCATGGTGCCTTACCTATCAAAAGAACAAAAAAATGGTTACTCAAAATTTTTGTTCAAAGGCTCAAATGGGAGCCAGTCTGTAGGTACGACATTCACGGAGACGTCATTTTATAAAATATTTATAAATATTATTTATAAATTATTTTTATTATTATTTTTTTTTCATTTTTATTTATTATTTATAAATAAAATATAGATGCTATAGTTGTATTGGAAAGTTGGGTTTTACACAATTTATTGAAGAAAAAGGCTTGACAATTTTTACTTAGGAAAATTTTTTTTTTTTATAAAATCCGATTACGAAATGAAAAATGATTTTGAGGCTTAATATGTGTAAACATTGTCGGGTAGATAGCATACCGTCACCTTAAGACGTAAATATAATACGAAGTGAAATTTGCATGTCCTACAATTAGTCGCGGTGGTGTAGTGGCAGCACGATTGGGCCGGAATCCCAATAGGCGCGGGTTCGAATCCCGCTTGCGACATCATTTTTCATTTCGTAATCGGATTTTATAAATAATTAAGCAAATTAAATGCTAAATTTCAGTAATTTAAAATTTTTTTTGCTAAAATATCCCATGCATTTCTTTTTTGTGTAATAGTTTTATAAGCTTTACAATTTAACTCCCAAAGGCAGGGCAACTCTTTGTATAGCTCGAGAAGTTGAGTAATAACATCGCGATTGCATTCTGTCTGTTCACGCGCAGAACGCCGTCACGTGCGTCTCCGCTCACCGCTGCAGCGTGACTGTCGTTCATTTGGTTTGAAGCAAGCGGCTAGATGGTTTCAAACAAGATTTAATCGAACTCTTGGCCAGTGGTTTGTAGCGCAAGCCTTGCTACCAAGGGCGTTTAAAGGTCATGCGAAATTTGGCATCAAACATCTGTCTACACTGTTTGAAGCCGTTGCTTCAAACCACTGTTTGAAACCGTGTAGCGCATACTTTATATATACAATTGTAAACTAGCAACGGCATATTTAAACATTTTGATAAATACGCATTATTAATGATGATACATGCAAGAAAGTCAACTGTAATATTAATGATTTCAATTATAATATATTTTTAAAACATTTGGAACATTATTTTAATAGATGCTTATATATATATATATATATATATATAATATATATATATATATGGTACCTACACGCGCGCGGTCACTTACCGCGCGCTTGTATGTATATCGGCCGAACAAATGTTTTGATTATTGAATACATTGCGCTTTTTCTCTTCTGAGTAAAGTTACGTATTTTTTATGAAATTATCACTACACGACACTGTCCTAATATTATAAAATGTAGAAAAACGCAAAATGTGCTGTAAAAAAAAATAATTTTTTTCATCTGAATCTATTTTTTTCTAGTCTATCATTACAAGTAGCTCTAGTAGAGTCACCTGTCTTTGTTTTAGGGAGCGGTCCACTTCCATCCTATATATAACGGCGCAAATGGAGTTTTATTGATTTAATATAGTCGAATAGTAATTTTTTGTGTTGGCAATTTTTATCGAGTCGAGTAAATTTAGTAGTTCGATTTTTTGAGAGCGGGTATCCCCCGAATGGGTTCATAAGGGACGCAGTTGCGGTCGTCGGCCAGTTAATAGTTGCCACTGACCTAGATCAGTCAATCTTTGCGGCTAATAATTTGGTTGTTGCAGTGAACTGTTGCCGCTGCTTAGTCGTAGCAGTTGTTGTTTTGGTTGTTGCCAGGACACGGTCGGACTGTGTGCGCATGTAAATCCATTGGCTCATGATCGTAAAATAAATCTTTTTGATTAGTGTTAACGTGTGTGTAAAGAACTGTGTTATTGAGACTTTCCATGATTGTTTTTAATATTGCCTACATATCCATGCCCATTCCCCTCAACCACATTACAGAATAGGGAGAGATCCGTTCCACGTTTTGTCATTCTATACGCTCGACTATTGATTGATTCTATACGATGACTTTCGATTCGATGACTTTAATTTTTTCAGAAAATAAGTTATGTCTGGTATATTTGGACTTTTGGTCTTTAATAATTTTCACTTACCTATATCATGAATGGAACCAATATCCATAAATGCAAATGCTGCATAGGCTGTAATAGCGCTTGTAAGATTGTCGTGGTTACTGTAGCCCTCTTTATGCAATGTTGTACGTATAGCTCTAGGTAGCTCTAACTCCTTACCACTCTTTGCTTTTCTGGAATCCATCTCTGAAATAATTACGTATATTATGAAATAAGAGTACGAGTATTAATGGCTGATTTTGTTACTGTCCCACTGTTGTGCTCGGGGCTCCTCCAGAATGGAAAAGGAAATTAATCTACTATACCACGCTCAGACTGGATAGCACAATTTCAGTTATTTGTTATTAGTTTGCTTTCTCTTATATCATTTTTATTTGCGGGTTTATACCTGTTATAGTCTATCTAATCTAAGAAGTGCACTTTGACAGCTGTCGGAATAAGTTGTCTAGGTATGTGAACCAAATAATCGCGATCGGAAATATCCGATTTTACTGAGAAATCGATATTGATTCTATATAATTAATGATCGGTTTATTTTTTATTT
Source organism: Lymantria monacha (assembly GCA_905163515.2). Lineage (NCBI taxonomy): Eukaryota > Metazoa > Arthropoda > Insecta > Lepidoptera > Erebidae > Lymantria > Lymantria monacha. The sequence goes on from LR991088.1 coordinate 33,278,616, forward strand.
TTCAAAAAGGTGATGAATAAATTAAGTGCTAAATTAGTACTAAACAAATTTAATTATTTCAGCATAGAATCTATTCCTCATATTTAGTAGGATTAGGTTAATTAAAAATAAAAACTGAATTTGAAAATAGCTATCACTACTATTACTTGAATCAAAATCATAAGAATCACTACTATTACTTGAATTATCATCGTCGCGAACATTAATAATTATTTCCATATCAATAAAATTGTCGAAATGTACATCTCTGTTAAAATCTTTATTCGATTAATTATATTATTCTAATATTTTTACCGATTATTTGGGTATTAGTGAATTGTAAGTTGTCAAGCACTACTGTATAGATCGTGATGACGTGACATTGTAAGATCGACAATAACAATTACTATTTGCCATGATATGTTTATCTTAAATTAGTTTTACGAGTTTCAACATTAGATTATTGTACAAGAAAGTCACCCGCAACATTATTTATATAAATAACTTAATAGTTCTTTAAAATTTCAGATTTATGTTTTGCAATCATGTGTATACGTTTGACCAAGGTTATTGTGTATTAAAAAATACAAAACGTCAAAATGCACTTCTTAGATTAGATGAACTATAGTGATCTTTGATTACAGCCACGAACCAGAAAGGCGTGCTGAATTTCGAGTGATAATCTAAGGTTCATTATATACTCCAGCGCTTGTATTTTACAATAATCTCGTGACTACGCCATAGCCAAAAGAAGGGAACAGCGTGTTGGTTTTTAGCTGGAAATGGCGCTGATATTCATATTCAATCGAAAAGTTCAGCCATCATACACTATAACCTCACCGAGTGGTGAGCATACCTATACAGTTTATTTTTTAATGCTAAAAAGGTTAATTACGCTATCCTTCTAGAGGATAGGCAGATGAACTTTTACATCTATTCGTTATCTAAATAAAAGACTAAAACATTTTACTTTTGCTACCATTCGGCACAATAGTGTGTATTCCATATTGTGAAATACTTTTACCATACACTTTATCTACCCAAATTAAACTGTGGTAGTTTACTACCGGTTTACTACCGACCAAAACAAAAATATTTAAGGAGCTCTAAAAGACATATCTAGTATCACTTAGACATTGACTTTCTACGAGACGGTGGTACGAGGGTGGACGAGAAGACTTATTATTGAAGCAAACAGAAAATTGTCATCGGCATGGATAATTAATAGTAAAATTTTCTGTTGTTTACGCGAGTATCATACATTTGAAATAAAACTACTTTTGTAGATTCTATCCCCTTTTTTATTTGATTTTTAATTTCCCGAAGTTTCGAACACTTTACAGTGATCATGATTACGGGAGGACTAAAGTGTTTTACGTCCAAAAGTCATCGTTATTACACAAATTTATATCTACCCCATAAAATATTAAATTTTGACCAACGTTTTTAATACAAATTAATACAAATTCATTGCCAGTACAAAAAGTAAATGTCGTCATTAGTCTACTATACTAGTTCAGATCATTCTCTTGAGTAGAATTACTATCGGTTATTTAGAATACGTACCATTGGTGAAAGAAGCTTTCAATGTTCTACACATAGGCTCAAAATAAGTGCCTCTACAGGCACGGTTTAAATTGTTACAGGAACCATCGAGGCGACTAAATTTTTCATTTGAATCACAAGGTTTGATAACGATAGTACAATTTCTGCAACAAATTATAATCTATATCTTAATATATATATATATATATATATATATATATATATATATAAATTACGCGTTACGTTGTTTGTCCGCGATGAACTCCTAAAGTACTTAACGGATTTTAATCAAATTTGCACAGCATATTTAGTTTGATCCAACTTAAAAGATAGGATAGTTTCTGTAGTATATTGTAACTAGGTGGATGGTATTAAAATAATAAATCAGTATTGAACCAATTTGTGTGTGTTTCACTACGGTTTCCATCTCAATTTATAGTCGCAATATCATTTTATTGCAAATTATTTGTTTATTATTTGACAGTCACAATTATCTGTTATCTTCAAACGATTCTAACAGATGACGGTATGTGTTGACTGGATTGAGAAAGTATTTAATAGATGTCGCTATGTTAAACGTACAAACGTTTCATATAAGCTACAATTTATTAGCAGAACCACCACGTGTTACTGAGGCTACCTAAGCCACAGCAACGCGTGGTCGTATCTGCTAGTATTATATATATATATATATATATATATATATACACTAAAGATATAACAAGCGTAAAATACATAAATAACAAAAATGGTAAATTACTAACCAGCGATGATCATATAAAGGACAGATGGACGAAGTATTACAACCACCTATTAAATGTCTCCCACCCTAGGAAAAAAGATTACCATAGGCCAGAAACATTATTGGGCCCTCTTGCAGACGTTACTCCAGAAGAGATCAAAGTAGCAGTGCAGCAAATGAAAGCCAATAAAGCACCAGGTCCAGACGAAATACCAGCAGAAGTTTGGAAGTCCCTAGGAAATCAAGGAGTAACTTGGCTTTCCAAACTGTTCACTAAATTTATACAGGGGCAACCAATACCAGACTCTTGGCGAAATAGCTTCCTTATACCGATTTACAAGGGGAAAGGAGATATTAGAGACTGCGCCAACTATAGAGCTATAAAATTAATGTCACATACACTTAAAATTTGGGAACGAATCTTAAATAACAGGCTAAAGCAAATCATGTCTCTGACCCCAAACCAGTGTGGATTTGTTGCGGAAAGGAGCACCTCAGACGCAATACAAACTGTTCGAATCTTGATAGAAAAAGCTAAAACCAACAGGGCAAACCTACACATAATTTTTATAGATCTAGAAAAAGCATTCGATTATGTTCCACGTGACATAATCTGGGAAGCACTCAGACAGCAATTGATACCGGAGCGCTACATAAACCTCATACAGGATATGTACAAAGCCGTTACCACACAAGTTGTTAGCCCCGCAGGCCGAGGCAGCTTGTTTGAAATTAAAGTAGGAGTACACCAAGGTTCTGCTCTGAGTCCACTGCTTTTCAATACTGCAATGGATTACGTAACAAAACTCTGCCATAAACCACTGCCTTGGAACATCCTATATGCTGATGACGTTGTCCTGATATCTGAAACTGTACAAGATATTCAGCAGGATTTTGTGTGCTGGATAGAGGCACTAGAGGCAAACGACCTTAAGATAAGTCGACACAAGACTGAACACATGTCCTGTATCTTTGATAACCTCACTAACCCAGACAACATAAAGATTTCAATAGGAAATACCTTTCTGCCTACGGTCACGCAATTTAAGTACCTGGGATCAATAATCAGCAACGATGGGAAAATCGTAAAAGATGTTACTCATAAAACAACAACAGGATGGATGAAGTGGAGACAACTCACAGGCGTAATGTGTGATAGGAAAGTTCCTCTTAGGCTTAAAGGACATCTGTATAAGACGGCCATCAGACCTGTTGTTCTATACGGTTCAGAATGTTGGGCAACTAACAAACAACATCTGAACAAATTACATTGTACAGAAATGCGCATGTTACGCTGGTCAGCGGGTGTCACGCTGCTGGACAAAATCCGCAATGAGTACATAAGAGGAAGTTTCAGAGTTGCCCCCATTGTAGATAAAATTAAAGAGAAGCGCTTGAGGTGGTATAGTCACATACAAAGACGCCCAGATGACCATATGGTGAAGCTTGCCCTGGATTTACCTACGACGAAACGTACTCGTGGAAGACCACCCGCCACATGGCAGACAACAGTCCAAAAGGACCTGAAGGCAAATAAATTAAACGCAGACGAAGCACAAGATCGTGCTAAATGGAAGATGAGGACAAGGAAGGCCGACCCCAAGTAATGGGAAAAGGTCTAGCCAGATATATATATATATATATATATATATATATATATATATATATATATATATATATATATATATATATATATATATATATATATATATATATATATATATATATATGTGTGTGTGTAATTTGAATCTCGGCAGCGGCTCCAACGATTCTTTTGAAATTTAGCATGCAAGGGGTTCCAGGGGCGATTAATCGATCTAGCTAGGTTATAGTAAATATTATTATGTCAGTATTTTTCGGCAACAAAAAATATAGTTTTTCGTTGACTTAAAACTATTAGAATATGAAGGTTTTTAAATTTTCACGCTGTCATTAAGAATAGACATTTAGCTCAGTTGGAAAATCGAGTAGTCTACAAATCAGGGCTCGGTTCGGAATCTTACCTTCTCTTATTTACTTTTTAGCCTTTTTTATTATTTTATTAATTATTATCATTTGCCACTGATATAGAGCGAAGAGTGAATGCAGGAAATAGAGTGAACGGAGCGTTGGGGCAATTTCTCGGTAGCCACCACCTCAGGCAGAAGGCACGTGTAGCATATACATAACGCAGTGCTTGTCCCAACATTACTATATGGAAGCATGAGTTGGGTATGCAGAAAAGAGCATGAAAGTAAAATTAATGCGGTCGAATGCGGTCTCTACGGAAAATCTGTGGAGTTAGGCTGATCGACCGCATTCGCAACGACGACGGAAGAGAGCGAGTAGGTATGAAAGAGAGTATTGGTGTAAAGATGCGAAAGGGAATGCTCCGATGGTTCGGACATGTGGCAAGAATGCCGAACGAACGTCTGGTTAAGAAGATATACAATACGAAAGTGGAAGGATGTAGGTACCGGGGGAGACCGAGACTAACCTACCTAGACCAGATCGGTCATGTACTGAAAGAAGGTGGAGTCAAGAGTCTCCGAAACCGGCGAGCGTGTATGAAAAGAATTATGAATGTTGAGGAAGCGAGTGAAGTATGCAAGGATAGAGTTATCTGGCACTCTGATCTCTCTGCCTACCCTGCAAGGGATATGGCGTGATGGTATGTATGTATACATATGTATGTATGTATGTATTATCATTTGCCCGCATCTTTGTCTGCGTAGAAGTTGAAAATGGTTCTAATGGTTTTTTTTTGTTTTTTTACGTTATTAATTTTATTTTTATTTATAAATTATTATGTATAAATGTTTGTATACTTATATAGTATAACAATCTTTATTATAGTGTAGGGAAGGCTTAATAAACATGAAAATAAAATGAAATTTTGCTATATATTATGGACGAGGTATTTTTTCTTAACAGGCTATGTTTTGAACACACCGCGCACATTCCGACCGAGGCGACGAAAGGGTAGTGTGCAGCTCCATAACTCACCGTATTTCCTATCGAAATTAGGCCAACCACTGTGTACCGCTTCTTTGACATCCGCGATACTACACCTGTTACAGTATTTCTTTATAAACAATATCTTTTGTTTTTTTTCAAATGCTAGAATTACCAGGCTACGCTGTGAGCTTACTCTGAGGCATGTCACATACAACTGCCGATGGGAGAAGCAGTTTTCTCTCAAGTCTACTTCCGCTAATCTTAACAATTTGACTTCGAGCTTTGGCTCTTATTATTGCGAAGCAGACTTTAATGGCAAACTGCACTCTCTGAAATTCGAAGAAGTAATTTGATGGTATTCGGAGGATCCTAGGAATAAATACAGACTCTGTTCGAGTACAACCGGTCAGTATAATTGACCCGATTACATTGCAATGCAATGTTTTTCTTGCAAATGGGTGGAATTGTATAATTTTGACGCACCAGCTCTCAATTTTAAGATGTGAGTTGGGAGACCGGAAGCCTTCAGAGTATTCTGGAACTCGACCGGTTGTCGGACTCGGGGTTTATCACTTATTCGAAGGATTTATTTTGATATTTGATCCCTTCGAATGATTTAAAATATTTGCAAGTAAAAGGTATAAAGAAATCGAAATCACCGTAGTAGTGCACATAGGTAGATCATTGCGTCTTGCGATCAATCTGATCAGCATTAACAACCTGCCTTCCTATCGTATCTTACTGATTGGTCCTAATATAAATCAGCCTTTCAGTCTCGATTTTTACAAATATCTTGATTAAATGCTGGCTAAACAGCCAACAAAAATAAAGCAAATGACTATCTCTCTTTCCTAATCATTATGCGTTAAAAATACTCTCACCAGAGTAAAATAAAAACGGGTAATACATCTTATGAGCGATGGATTTCAGTTATTACGTGCAATGTGTTATCATGGCTCTCAATTACAATATTCGGCTTAGAAAATTGCTGTCCAACAATTAAAAATTTCAAATTCTACGTTCCTATGACGCCGTGACCTAAAAGTGTATGACCTCTTTATAACTTAGAAACTTTCAAATGCCGTATTAATACAGTATTGGGACTTTCGAGACATTCCGATTTTAAAGAGTATTTCCATTGTACCAAGCTTTAATGTGAGTTCAACCTTTTCAGGGTTCCGTACCCAAAGCGTAAAATGGGACCCTATAGCTAAGACTTTGCTGTCCGTCCGTCCATCTGTCTATCATCAGGGTGTATCTCATGAACCATGATAGTTAGACAGTAGTCAGACAGAAATTTTCACAGATGATGAAATAAAGTTGATCTGTTGCTGCTATAACTACAAATACTAAAGAACAAAATAAAATAAATTTTGTCTCCTTTTTGCTCGATATATTTTTTTAGTTTCTATTTTACTTTTTCCCTTTTTAATTATTTTTTTCATTATTTTTATTATATAATATATATTTTTTCCAAAATACACTAACAAGAAAATACCGAGCAAGGCTCGGTCATCCAGATATTATTTATATACATATATTGTTGATCTGCCAACACATGCAGAAAGAAGAAGCGGCACATATACCGGAAGAAAAAGTAAATTGTACTTACTGTTCCACTCCCATTGCCCTATAATAAGACAATTGCTTCTGCGTTACGGGATAACCTTCATAGTAGTCACATTGTACAGTATGACTATGCTTTTTATTATGCCCTCTCCTTTTAGCCTCGATCTTCATGAAAACACACAGGCATAATATAAGAATGCTTTTAATTAGCATCTTGTCCATCTATTGAATGATTGTCTCCAGCCACTGAACGGGGTGGAATGTGAGTAATTACTATTCTGAATGCAATATATATACTATACGCTGTTATATACAGGTTGATTATATAATTTTTGTGTATTATTCCGAAAAAAGCTAAGGTAATGTGTAGCAGTATCACTCACAATCAGATGTGTTGCTTGCAATAAACAAAAACGTTGTAAAAATGTTTAATTTCAAAAACATAAACGTGAATCCCTAAACTTGGTTCTATATATAATTAGCCTGGCCATAAATACTATAACAATTAAAAATAAACTAATTATATGTTTGAATTTGGAAATTGTCATTTTTATATGATTGTTCATTGTATTTTCTTATTTTGGCGCCAATAAATTGTACAATCTTTTGCGATATTAAAATGGAGAGGAGTGATATGGAAATAGTGCGTGCTTCTATCGACAACCTGTTTCAACGTTTAAAGGACTGTATTGTAGCCAATGGAGACCACTTCGAATAAGCTGTTTATATTTTAAATTGTTTTATATTTATTTATTAAACTAACACAATGATAATATATTTTTTTTTTTAATTATTTGATTTATTTATTTATAATATTAACATCCATATTCCATCCATCCATCAACCCATAAACGTCCACTGTTGGACATAGGCCTCCATATTATTTATTTATAATTGTATGATAATTATCAATATTCTTAGTTATTATCAATCATAATCGATTATGTAATATAGAAGCACATATTCACAACATAGTTATCATTAAGTGATATCCGTGAGTCACTAATAGGGGTGCCAACGGAAGATCAGTGTTGGGTGAAACCCAACTAATGCTGAGATGGCGACCTTTTCGGCAGGACATGCAGTTTTTTATTTATTTTTTGATTATTATTTTGCTACTGATTCTTCAGGTTTATGTTATCGTATGTTTTTGGTTGAACTATCACTATTGTTAATCTGACCACTGTTTCCTTTATATATTTTTTATTTATTTTTTTTATTTTATTTTTATAATTGTTATTGTATTTTTCTTTTATATGAAGTGTAAATTTGTTCTTGTTCACTATATATATATATATATATATATATATATATAATATATATATATATATATATATATATATATATATGTATATATATATATATCTTTGGCATGTCTTCCGCCGAATAAATAAATTTTCTTTCTTTCTTTCTTCTATTTGCAATAGAAATTTTTTCTTTGTTACAGTATTTATGGCAACACTAGGTACATTCAGAAACTAGTACCTATATAAAAGACGTTGAAAAAGTACTATGACAGTCTTTTTGCGAATTAGTTAGCGGTTCACGGCATTAGTTATTTTTTTTTTTTGGAAGGATATGGTTTAGTCACACGCCTTATATTCCGTGCGAGGCGATGGAAGGACAGCGCATGGTCCCATAACTCACTGTTTACCCTCCCCATCGCCACTGGGCCGGTGACTGGTACCGCTTCCTTAACATCCGTGGCCAGCCCGGTGGGTTACCTTTTCGGGTATCAACCCCCGTCAACCAACAGTAGGCCTACCATCACGCGGTCAGCCTTTCTGCGGGAGACGGACTATTCCCCGGCCCAGTCACCCGCAACTTTGGCTAGAGTGATATCAGACGATGCTGCCCCTTGCCTGCTTAGCTGACACCCGCCGGTATAGTCCAGCGAACATCTCCGCCTCCATCGGTGCACGGTATAAAATATTATATCCTGACGTATGTTATTTAGAATCGCAAATGTAATCCCGATATCCCAAGATGGGTCACTTCCTTCTTCCTGTGTAGCACAATCGACCATTGACATTCCGTGGAGTAAATTTGTTCGATATCATAAAAATATCAGAAGGAAAACGACGAACGCAATATTTTGTTCACTTATATAGTAATGATAAACTATGATTCGAGGAGATCACAGAGGTAAATACGTTAATCCTAGAAAATAACATATAAGTTGACAGCGAACACCATAAACCAATATGCACGTTGCCCGCCAAACCACCTCTTTCATCATTCGGCTTTTGCTGATTTTATGAATATCATTACAACACTTTCTTTCAACAGAGCCTGCTCGCGTGTGAAGACCAAATATCAAATAAGATAATCAAAGAAGCTAGTCGACCGATTTGGAGGATATTATATTTGGACGATTGGGAGCGCCTAATGGTAATACTTTTTAATCGATATATCACTAAAGGCATTTTCTTTCGTTTAAGGCGGAATGGATAAGTGCGTATAATTTCCAAAGGCAGATCTTACTGCACTGGACATTCAGCAACTTTACATTTTATTGTGCCTCGCTTATTGCTGAGTGGACTAACATTCGTTCATAAACAATTCAGCTTCAGTACAGGTAAATAAAATCTGTCGATGTGGCTATTTCTTTTTAAAGTTAATATGATCTAGGAATCTTCCTAAATATAGTTTAGCGAGATAGCCACCTAGCGCGAGGACGCCCGCCGGGACGTCATTGCCCGTTGGGTTACGCAGCTGGAGCGGCCTAAACACGGTGTCGTTACTGTTGAGGCCCTCTGACCCGTACTGATTGAATGGATGGAGCGGCGGCACGGAGTCCTCTTTTTCCTGCTGGTGCAGTTCTTGTCGGGGCACAGTTGCGTTGGCAAGTACTGGCACATGATCGCAAGGAATGAGTTGACTCCGTCCTACAGGCAGCCCGGTAGTGATGAGGACAAAGAGCATACGCTCGAGTTCTGCACGAGCTAGTCTCGTCAGCGCTGTGACCTCGTCGCTTTTGTCGGTGCGGACTTGACGCTGCCGGCTTTCGTAAAAGCGATGGTCGACAGCGTCAGGAACTGGGACGCGGTCGCCGCTTTCTGCGAGGCAGTCATCTCGCAGAAGGAGGTGGCGGAACTAGTACGTGAGGATTACCTCGACCTCGCGCGCCCTGGGCGGCGCTGGCGCAAATACCTGCGCCTAATGCCGTCCCAGCTGAGGCATCGGGTGATCGGACCGGGGACTAGTCCGGTCACCCGAAGTGAGGCCACCGCGTGACGACGAGTCGATGCCCCGACAGCTTACGCGGTCAGGGCATCGACTCGAGGGGAACCCGCAAGAGTAAACCGCCAGGCGGGCTACCTAAGACAAAGATCGGGTACCGGTGGCTCGCTCGCACGGTGAAGAGAGGCGCTTGGCAGGGTGGGTCTATAGGGTCGCGCGCCACCTCTTCCGTCGCCCCGGACTGATTTGGCGGAGCGTGATGACCTCCATAGTCCATCGCAAAAAAAGAAAAAAAAAGAAGGCATCCTTCTAAATATCTCAGATACTATTGAAAGTACCTAGTGGTTAATGTAACTGTTTATTTTAGGAATATCTACTAATCAGGCATTTGTATTTTTTACAAAGCTCGATTAAAAGCAATTTTGTTCACCATACAGTTTGTAAATCATTGACGATGGGTGTCCTTCACGGTTTCATGCTACGTTCATATCTATGTCATTTATACTTTGACTATTTCCTCGGGTTACCTTTGCTGGAGAACCGTCTATTTACCCGACAGCGCGATGCAAAGGAGTTATTATTGTGTTTAACAGTCTATGTATGTATGTATGTTTGTATGTTCCTTTGAAACACTATACAGACCAAACGCCTGGGCCGATTTTAATGATTCACACATCAATCGATTCCTCTTAATCCGGCGAGTGTTACTAAATACATGACGTCAGTAAAAATTCAATATGGCGACCACTGGACGCTATTTTGTGAAAATTTTTAAAATGAAAGTCAACAAACTATAACGAGTGGGGTATTGTTAAATAGGTATTTAAAAATCATTATTAGTTTTCTCATAACATTTTTCAATTCGACTGACTGTTTAGGATCTATATCGATTTAAAGTTGCGTAACAACCATTCTCACCTATATAGGTCTTTAGACAGTAGAAATTTACGATGAAAAGACGAAAACTTCGTATGACCGTGCATGTGAATGTGGATGGACATATACTAAATTATCTAGTAGATACCTATTATTTTGGATTGGACTACCTAAAGTATCTAATTATCACATTAAAATATTTGAATGGTTTACACGAAATCAGCTCGCTTTGTACCAAATCATTATGATCGATCTTTCGTGTGATGATGATGTAAGAATACAATCCCCATCCCCTTTCTTGCCCGTGAGTGTCGTGAGTGACGTATAACCCCTCACTACCATGATCAACCTCCCTGTTAAGCGCAGCGATTACGGCATTGTCCCCTGATATGGATGTATTAGGGGGCAGTAGAAAAAGTACCATATCAGCACTATGCTAAAGAGTGTCAGCAACGAACGTAAATAAGTATAAATGTTTTAGTTATAAACCTAAGTAATTTTATATACTTTAACTGTGAAATAGAATATTTTTTTAAACAAATTTTAGTCCTATTTTTTAAAGGGTAAAATCATTGTTTTGTTTTCTATGAGACAAGTCAAGTCAAGTATTATTTTAATATAAGGTTTAAATAATAACACCATATATATGGATACATTTTTCTACATGTTTTATTTAATCAAATGAAATGTGTCAGAATAAGAAACAAAATAAATAATTTTAATTTCAATAACAAATTATCCGTATAGTAACGAAATAAGAATACTATGGTTACCACACACATTTCCTTTTCGATGGGTTATCATAAAAGAAGGCTAAGAAACTCGAGCAGGTATTAGGGTTATTGTGGTAGGGCCACACTGTTGACAGTTTTCTGTCTACAGCCGCAGGCAGGCCCGTCCGGGGAGGTACCACACTCTCGCAGAAAATCGACGTTTGAGCAGTGGCTTTTTGCGGCTGTGCTTCGTTCAGTGAGTGAGAGAGCCGGAGCCCAACTTTCTGGGTGTGTTTGCGTGTGGTGGGTTCTGGTGATGCCTGAAACTTGTGGTGGTGAAGTCTTGGTTGGACCATTGAGCGTGAGGGGCTGACATGGGGTACAGGGAGACCCGGTGGGAATGGTCACCGCCGGCCACTTACCGATTAGCAGGGGACCCGATCCCAGGATTATCTTCCCTGGGAGGATGTCCCGCCAACCGGCGAAAATCCTGTTGCAGAATCGTCGTGCCGGAGTCGGCAACCGGTGTGGAGCGCGGTGACTACGCGCGGGGGGAGGGGTCACCGAGGCCCTACCGTGCTTCGTGTCAGCAGCTCACAAAACTCACCCTTCAACCATATACTGTGCCCCACACCTTTTTTTTTGGCATCACCGAACCGCATTGCAAGCAACATTTTACCTTTCTCTTCTTAATACAAACCCATAATGAGAAGGAAATACAAAAAGAAAAGTTTTTACACGGCGGTCCCTCTCCACTTTCGATGTGGATTTTTACTACATCAAAGGTTTACACAGCAATCTTGACGCCGTCCACCACCATCTCAAGATGGTGCAGCCTGCACTGCACTTTTTAACGGAGACACAGATAGGTGTCCCGGATGATAGTTCGTATCTAAATTACCCCGGCTACGAGTTTTTAGCACAGCTTCCGTCGTAAAGATGGGATGTGCGTGTTCGTCCGGAGCGATATCTGTTGTCGCCGCCTTCGGGCCCTCGAACATGGTGACTTGTCAATTTTATGGTTACACGTAGACTATGGAAGGGGAATTCTTACATCTACACGTGCCTCTACATATCCCATGGCAGTGATTCGAGGTCAACTCAGTTATTTGAGAACGTCCAATGGGGGATTGACTAAATATTGGAGCAATGTCCATCAGCGGAGGTGGTAGTTCTTGGAGAATTCAATGCTCATCATAAAGAGTGGTTGGGGTCCCGAACCACTGACCTCCTGGGTAGACATCTCTTCACTATAGTCTCGGCCTATGGTCTCTCACAACTGGTAACACAGCTCAGCCGTGGCCCAGACATTGAGAACCACGAGCCTTCCTTACCGGATCTTCTGCTGACTACACACCAGCACGGGTACCGGGTAGTGGTTGAAGCCCCTCTTGGGTCATCTGACCACTGCTTGTTCCGTAGCAATGTCCCTATTTCGAGGCCTAATCGATCTTAAGCGACTAGGACTCGCTGAGTCTGGCAATATAAGTCAGCAGATGAGATGGGGCTCGCGAATTCTACGCGTTATACCCATGGAAGTGGCTTTGCTCCGCCTCTGGGGACCCTGGCGTTACTGACATGGTTGTTATGGGGATGGAATTATTCATCCCCAACACCAAAATACCCGTCGGTGGCCGTAGCCGTCCTTGGTTTAATAAAACTTGCAGGATGGCTGCACGCCACGGCCGCGGAGGCTGTCGCCGGCAAAGGAGTGCTGTTGGCGGTGTCGTTGGACATCGACAACGCCTTCAATAGTCTGCCATTCAGCTGCATCAGGGAGGCACTCCGGTTCCACGGAGTGCCCCTGTACCTCAGGCGGCTGGTGGCAGACTATTTGGAGGGGCGCAGTGTTCTCTACGCGAGCCCCGCAGAGGACATTGTGCGGACGCCCATGTCGTGCGGTGTTCCGCAGGGGTCGGTTCTGGGGCCGACTCTGTGGGACATCGGTTACGACTGGGCGTTGAGAGGGAGTCTCCCCCCCCGGGCTGAGCGTTATTTGCTATGCTGACGACACGCTCGTCACAGCCCGGGGCAGGACATTCGAAGAGGCGGCGAGCCTGGCCACTCTCGGCACCGAGGAGATGGTCAGGCGAATCGAGGCGCTGGGGCTCAGGGTGGCCCTAAACAAGACGGAGGCTCTACTATTCCATGGGCCCCGTGTGAGGCTGCCCATCGGCGCCTCGTTAGTCGTCAACTCCATCCACATCAGTATCCAGGCCCATATGAGGTACTTGGGTCTGGTGCTCGACGGGCGATGGTGGTTCCGGGAGCATTTTCGTCAAATTGCTCCCCGGCTGGTCGGCGCGGCGTCCGCCCTTTCTCGGCTCATGCCGAACGTGGGCGGACCCAGTTTTCAGGGCTGACGGCTGTATGCGGGGGTGATCCGCTCAATGGCCATGTACGGCGCACCCGTGTGGGCGAGGGCTCTGAACGCCCAACTCAGGGCGGTTCTGTGGAGGCCACAGAGAGTCATGGCGGTCAGAGCCATTCGCGGATACCGCACGGTGTCGACAGAGGCGTCGTGCCTATTGGCCGGGACACCCCCTTGGGACCTAGAGGCGGAGATGCTCTCCAACCTCTACCGGCGGGTTACCTCAATGCGCGAAGAGGGTGGCTCCCCATCGTTCAACGAGATAGCCACCTGGCGCGAGGACGCCCGCCGAGAAGTCATCGCCCGTTGGGCTACGCGGCTGGAGAGGCCTAGATACGGTGTTATTACCGTTGAGGCCCTCCGGCCCGTACTGATGGAGTGGATGGAGCGGCGGCACGGAGTCCTCTCTTTCCGGTTGGTGCAGGTCTTGTCGGGGCATGGTTGCTTCGGCAAGTACATGCACACGGTCGTGCGGAGGGTGTGGACTCCGTCCTGCCACCATTGCAGTAGCGACGAGGACACGGCGCAACATACGCTCGAGGTATGTTCGGGCTGGGACGGGCAGCGCCGTGACCTCGTCGCTGTCATCGGTGCCGACCTGACGCTGCCGACTGTTGCGCGAGCGATGGTCGACAGCGTCAGGAATTGGGACGCGGTCGCCGCCTTCTGCGAGGCTGTCATCTCGCAGAAGGAGGCGGCGGAACGAGCCCGGGAGGATTCCCGTGACCCGGGCCGCCGCCCGCGGCCGGGGCGGCGCAGGCGCGAGTACCTGCGCCTGATGCCGCCCTAACCGAGGCTTCGGGTGATCGGACCGGGGAATTGTCCGGTCACCCGACGTGAGGCCACCGCGTGAGGACGACGCCTCGACGGCGAAAGCTGTCGGGGCGTCGACAGTAGAGGGGCCCAAGAGGGCATACCGCCGAGCGGGCCACCGAAGACAAAGATCGGGTACCGGTGGCCCGCTCGTACGGCGAAGAAGAGGTGCTTGCAGGGTGGGTCAATGGGGTTGCGCGCCGCCTCTTCTGTCACCCCGGACCGATCTGGCGGGGTGTGACGTCCACAGCCCACCGCAAAAAAAAAAAAAAAAAAAAAAAAAGGATGGCTGCACGCCAGAAGCAGTCCGCATACCAGGCCTGGAACAATGCCAAAAAAATGTCGGGATCCAAAAGTCAAAGAGAAGAAGCGAAAATTTAATGCCACTTCTAGATCTAGTAAGAAGGTTATTGCCAGAGCCAAGGTGGAACATGTTGCCAGAATTGGCGAGTGATTAGAGAGCTATCCCACTGTGAATCGTGCATTCTGGTCGCTTGCCAAAGCTGCCCAAGGTAACTTCTGTCAGTCTAACCTCCCACCACTGCAGAAACATAATGGCAATCTAGCCCACAGTGCAAAGGAGAAGGCCGATGTTCTGGGTCAATTCTTTGCCTGTAACTCGAAATTGGACGCGGAAGCTGTCACACCGCCTACCATTCCGCGGTGTGTAAACTCTCTCCCTGAAATCCGCATTACACGGCGAGCGGTCAGGCGGGGGCTGCTGCTTTTAGACGTCCATAAGTCAAGCGGGCCGGATGGCATCCCTGCGGTGGTCTTGAAAACGTGCGCCCTTGAGTTGACCCCCGTCCTCACACGCCTATACCAACTTTCCTATGACACTAATAGGGTTTCATCTTCGTGAAAGGTAGCCCATATCCACTCGATCCTGAAAATGGGAGACCGGTCGGATCCGTCGAATTACAGGCCGATTGCGATAACATCCTTGCTCTCCAAGATAATGGAGAAAATAATTAACCGCCAGCTTCTGCAGTACCTTGAAGATCATCAGCTGATCAGTGACCGCTAATATGGCTTTTGTCATGGCCGGTCGGCTGGTGATCTTTTGTGTACCTCACACACCGTTGGGCAGAGGCCTTGGAGGGCAAGGGTGAGCTAGCGTTCAGCCTAGATGTCGCAAAGGCATTCATCGGAGTCTGGCATGGGGCCCTTCTATCGAAGCTACCATCATATGGAATCCCCGAGGGACTCTATAATTGGATCACCAGCTTTTTGGATGGTCGGAGCATCTCTTTTCCGAGCCCGTGAATACTAATACTGGTGTACCACAGGGCTGGGTGTGCTGCCCAACGTTGTTTATTCCGCATATAAGCGACTTGCTCTCAGTAGGGAGTGTACGTTGTTATGCGGATGACAGCACGGGTGACAAGCGATACACCGAAAATCAGAATATCCCTCGTAGCATGTTACAAGAAAGACGGGCTCAACTTGTGTCTGAAGCCGAGCGCTCTCTTCTGTCTGTCTTTTTTCTGTCAAACTTAGTCCTGTTCAATCCCACTAAGATACAAGTTTGCGCGTTCACTGCGAAGAAGGATCCGTTTATCATGGCGCCTCAGTTCCAAGGAGTAACTCTCCAGATTTCCGAGAGTACTGGGATCCTCAGCATCGAACAGTCGAGCAAAGTCCAGTTTGGGAGTCATTTGGAGGACAAAGCCAAATTGGCAAGCAAAAAGTTAGGTGTGCTGAGTAGAGCTAGGCGGTACTTCACGACGAGACAGCGCCTTGTGCTATACAAGGCACAACTTCGTCCTCACGTGGAGTACCACTCTCACCTCTGGGCAGGCGCGCCTAAGTATAAGCTAGACTCACTTGACTTCCTGCAAAGGCGTGCTGTTCGAATCGTCGATGATCCCAATCTCACGGACAGATTGGAGTCGCTGGAGCAGCGGCGAGAGTTTGGGTCACTCTGTGTACTCTATCGGCTCTTTCACGGGGAGTGCTCTGAGGAATTGTTTGTCTTGGTACCACTGTCACCGTTTTACCACCGTACCACTCGACACCGCAGTAGGGTTCATCCATTTCACCTGGAAACGATATGGTCCTTGACTGTACGTTTTCAGCGATCATTTTTACCACGTACATGCAAGATCTGGAATGAACTACCTGCTGCTGTGTTTCCCGAGCGCTATGACATGTCCTTCTTCAAACTTACCCTCAGGTGTGCTGCTTAATCGTTTCCACCACCGGCAATAAAAAAACATGTAACATCACTGCAAGAAAAGATAAACTCGCAATGAAACCCTTAACGATCTGTCTGACCAGAGTGATATAGTAGGTAAACTGCCCTCCCATTGTGGAGGAGACCGGCGATGAGTTAATATGACGATAATGATGATGCATGTCAATTATTCAATATTTTGAAAGTAAAAATGTGAAGCAAACATTTTGTAAGATACTTATTTGAAATAAATCTACTTTTACGGATTCCATCGCATTTGTATTTGATTTTTAATTTCACGATGTTTCGAACACTTTACAGTGATCATGGTCATGGGAGGACTGTGCATTTGTGACCATGATCACTGTAAATTCTGTAAAAGTAGTTTTATTTATCTATAAATGTGTTAATACTCGCGTAAACATTAGAAATCATTAAGTACTTATTTAATAAATATATGTAAACGATGATTATATATATAACATTATTACTATTACTTCCCTCTCCAAAAATAAAATATTGACTCAAAAATTCTCAGGAACAATCAGTTGAATCCCAAAGAAAATCTGTATCAGACAGCCTGTTCAAATAGAGTGGGGCAGTGTCTTTAAATTATAGCAGATCGGTAAAATTTAATAACAATGGCCGTCAAGCTTTTTGCTTAAGGGGCCATTATCATTACGACTGCAGACATAAAAAAAATTGTGACTAATGTTCTATAGATTTTATTAATATTGATATTAATAGTAATGTTATTGGACCACGTGAGTATTTAAATAATAAAATAATATCAGATATGTAAATAATTATTGTACGTAGATCTAAAGCACAGGTAGTCATTAAACACATTGCAAGCATAATTTATACTATTTCATCATCACTATCTTAGCTAGATTTCCGTGTGGTGACGGAGTAAGAATACAATTCACCACCCCCTATCTTACCTGTGGGTGATCGTACAAGACGACTAAGGGATATAAAACACATATAACATCTATGCGAGAGAAGGAAAACTCGAAAAAAAACCCTATACCAACACGTCTGACCAGCGTGGTATAATAGGTTAATTACCCTTCATTTATGGAGGAGGCCGGAGCCCAGCAGTGGGACATATATGGGCTGAGATGATGATCTTAGCTAGTATACGTCTCAGTGCGGGGCCCGAGTCTTCTCCACAATAGAAAGTAAATTCACGTACCATAACCACGCTGGTCAAACGGGTTGCTATAGAGTTTTATATCCAATTTTTCTTCTCTTGCTTAATGATATATGTATATTATACCCATTAACCGTCTTATACCAAATCCAGGATGTAAAAAGAAGACGAAGTAACTTACTACGTCACCGACGGAAATGTTTTTATTATTTCTATTGCCAGTCTATATCCAGTGTTGTCATCACAAGAATTAATAATACATACGTCATTATCTCTTACTCCGCACCCTACACGGCAATGTTACCCTTTTCTGTCGTGGGACTCATGAAACCACCTAAGGCATAATGAAAGGAGTATAGGCAGCAGCTCTCACTTGGTAAGCATATAACAGCAATTGTGATCACCCGACCTCTTTTAATTTTTTTTTTTTGGCAGAACGATCACTGCCCAATCCCACCTGAAATGAACACATGAGACTGGCATGGTATTATATTGTCGGTATCTTAGCAATCTGCACAGTTCAAGTTTGTTTGAAGTCAAATTACTTGCCATGCATTTAATGTCCGACTAAGAATAAGATAAGACTTCCTTCCTTGCCTTCCTTGCCTATGAAATTCTTATGAATCGACTGCGAGATTACCAAGGAAACTTACTTCCTGTGAAACTTATAACACCAACTTAGATCTCCAGAAGGTTAAACCAAGATTATGGCATTATCTTCTCTTGAGACGATAGTGAGAACCTCAAACAATCCGTATGGCAACCCTCAAAAAATTATTAAACTAAGTAATTACTTCCTCATTTACTATGAAATAAAATAAACGGCTGAACAAATATACTGTATTTAATTTGGATCTTGACAAAAATAAGACGTTATGCAATTGTTTTGCAGTATTTACTTAGTTCCAAATTAACATAATTTGGAACACAGCAAATACAGTTTTCAAATACTATCTTATTTTGTTACATAATAAATTTTGCCCCCATACTCGTACTAAGTACACAAAATAATTCTATATATATTAGGGTGTGCCAAAAAAGGCGTTCTTTTTTTGTTCTCACTCCAAAATTTCTTTCTCAGGAAATACCCTAACAAGGGTCCAGTGAAAAGCGCAGCTCAAAATTCCAATTTTAAAAGGTCCACCATTGAACTTGAAGTTTTCTCATCTAAGCAACATGGGAAACAGGGTTTTTGATTACTTTTTTGCCCCGCAAGCTGAGCTTTGAATATATATATATATATATATATATATGTATATATATATATATATATATATATATATATATATATATATATATATATATATATATATATATGTATATATATATATATATATATATATATATATATATATATATATATATATATATATATATATATATATATATATATATATATATATATATATATATATATATTACCTTGCTTATTATGAGAGAGAGTGGAGACACAGCAGCCTTCCGCGGGGCGCCGGAGAGATCATCTATTGACATTCGATTCCCGACACCTCAATACTTGCCCGTCGGACCACGCCCTGTCGTCACTCAAAGCGATGGCAGGTGGTGCGCATATCGGCGCCTCCTCCGCCGTCGTAGCGAGTCCACGGACTCAATTGCCTCGCATTCCCTGCTTAGTGGCCTCCTTTGTAGAGATAACCTTCCCCCAGAAGGAGGTCATTGACGACCAGTACCCAGTCGAGCATCGTCGAGATGATGGTCGACAGCGACAGGTCTCTTCTAGTGACCGCCAACAGGACGTGGCGTTGGGGCCCCCAGGCGGGGCATACCTCCAGTGTGTGGCGCACATCGTCCACTGGTGCCCCATACTCATGGCACTCTGGGGCCTCTTCTCTCTCCATTAAAGTCTAGGCAAGGTTCAAAATGAACACAAACACACACTATTTTTTTTTTGTTAAATGTATTGTTCAACACGATCCAGGTTGAGCTTGATAATCTATATGAAAGGGAGTAAAGATTGTAAGAAAAGGGGTCTACGCGTGAATGTGAGCAAAACCAAAATAATGGTCTTTGAAAGAGATGAAGCCAGAACAGATGTAAGAGTAACAATAGGTAATGATGTACTAGAGCAAGTGGATGAATTTGTATATCTTGGATGTGGATTTAGCCGAGATGGACGGTACACCACTGATATAGAGCGAAGAGTGAATGCGGGAAATAGAGTGAACGGAGCGTTGGGGCAACTTCTCGGCAGCCACCACCTCAGCCAGAAGGCACGTGTAGCAATACATAACGCAGTGCTTGTCCCAACATTACTGTATGGAAGCGAGAGTTGGGTATGCAGAAAAGAGTATGAAAGTAAAATTAATGCGGTCGAAATGCGATCTCTTCGGAAAATCTGTGGAGTTAGGCTGACCGACCGCATTCGTAACGACGACGTAAGAGAGCGAGTAGGTATGAAAGAGAGTATTGGTGTAAAGATGCGAAAGGGAATGCTCCGATGGTTCGGACATGTGGAAAGAATGCCGAACGAACGTCTGGTTAAGAAGATATACAATGCGAAAGTGGAAGGATGTAGGTACCGAGGGAGACCGAGACTAACCTACCTAGACCAGATCGGTCAGGTACTGAAGGAAGGTGGAGTCAAGAGTCTCCGAAACCGGCGAGCGTGTATGAAGAGAATTATGAATGTTGAGGAAGCGAGTGAAGTATGCAGAGTTCTCTGGCACTCTGTTCTCTCTGCCTACCCTGCAAGGGATATGGCGTGATGATTTGTGTGTGTGTTGTAAAGGGTAAATACCAGTCACCCAATAAGGATGGTGCCAGTTTTGTCAGCAGCCATTTTTGTTATGTCAGCAGTTGTAATGACAAAGTCAAATATTCAGAAAACTTAGCGGCAATCGTTGTTATATTTTTCCGATTATTATTTACTACGCTTCTATTTATCGTAATATTATACCTATTCATTTAGTTAATAAACAAATTATCTTATAGTTACTTGAAATCAAATTCATAGATTAACGTGTTCAAAAAACAAACAAGTTCTTCAGCATAATAATAGAAATATGTGTATAAATTGTGAAGTTAAACACTTCGCGTGAAAGAGGACGTAAAAATGTTATTTCAGTATTACTATTAAAGTTATCATGATCTTACAACTCAATCTCAGGATGCAAATAAAGTACAAGTTGAAAACTTATAGCGATTTGAATCGTTTAGTATGAAAAATACTGTTGTAACGACTCCTAATAAACCAACCAGCATTGCTCACATATGTCTTAAAAGCTGACTGTGAGACAATGACGGGGCAACCTTTTTTTTTTTGTTTATGGTAACAAACGAGCAAGCAGCACACCTGATGGTAAATGTTACTGCCGCCCATGGACCTTTGCCATACCAAGGGTATAGCCAGGCCGCTTCCCACCCACCCAGTTGGGCTTCTGGCTCTCTCGCTCATCGAACGAAGCGCAATAGCACATTACCATTACTCAGACGTCGATCTTTTGCGAGAGTGTGGTACTATCCCGGCCGGACTGGCCTGCGGCTGTAGACAGAGAACTATCAACAGCGTGGTCCTACCACTACTAGCTGTACCCTCCTATTGCTATTTCAAGGTACTAATTAACAGAAGAGATGACATGAGTAGCCCCACCATTGTGTTAGGGTACACAATTTCTATGGAGTTTTAATAATGCTTGAGTATTTGAATTATATAAGTGTTGACCTGATAACCTGTATGTTAAAATATCTGTCTTATATAGGTATTTTAACAGCTATAACTTGTCAATGCTTACCAGCGATCAACAACTTAGCTTGTTCATATCTTTGTTTTTGAAATGAAACTTCTAATGCGACTTCCAACAAGGTTGCGTTAAACGTTTAACGCTACCATGGAGGGGGTATGAAAGCACTGTTGCGTTAAGCGTTCAACGCTCCTGGGGAGGGGGAATAGAAAGAGACAAAGCAAGAGTGAATGCGTGGCACTCGAACGCATGCGTGTAGTATACCTGTTACAGGCTTGGTTGATGTCTGTAAACGAGATTTAAAAATTAGTTTGTCATAGTTTCACTTCTAACATATATTATGTAAGCTTTAAAACAAAAATAAAAAATGCGTGCGTGCAAAACGCACGCATTTTTTATTTTTGTTTTAAAGCTTATTTGGTCTGAGATATATATATATATATATATATATATATATATATATATATATATATATATATATATATATATATATATATTGCATTGAGAAAAAATAAGAAATTAATAGTTACATTAATTCTTATAGGGATATACGTATTATGGATTTTATTACGCATACTATTACCGAGCACACCCAGAAGTCTCTAAATAGCATTCTAATTTAATTTTGGAGCCTTTTTATGAGGCCAACATTTAGAGACCACGTTTCTGTTAACATTACCCAAAGAATAAGTTTAATAATTTATACATATATCTAATAATACGTTTACTTAATTCAATATAGGAGCCCGAGAGTTCATAAACAATATTCGTATTCGTGTGGTGACGGAGTAAGAATACATATTCACCACCCCCTACCTTACCCGTGGGTGATCGTAAGAGACAACTAAGGGATATAAAATGCATATAACATATACGCAAGAGAAGGGAAAGTCGAAACAAAACCCTATACCAACACGTCTGACCAACGCGGTATAATAGGTTAATTTCCCTCTCATTACGGAGGAGTCCCGAGCCCAGCAGTGGGACATATATGGGCTGTGATGATGATGATGATCATGATTCGTATTATGTCACAATAAAAAGGAGAAGACCATTAATAAAGCTAATGCATGTTAAGAGGAACATCTTGCTTTTGTACGTGGGTGTATAAATACTTATAAGATAAATGTATATTGAACATTGTAAAGACGTACATAGAAGATGAATGGACAACGTATATACAAATTTTGTTAATAGTATACTGCTTTTTTTTATAATATCTATAGCGGATGAATTTTAAATCGAATCGTCCTGAGCATGCCTCATTCACTGGTCAAACATGTCGAGTCAATATTAAAGGTACTGAGGAAATTGCAAATTATATATGTATTATTAGCAGACCCAGCCACGCAATGCTGTGGCTAAGGTAGCCTCAGTAACACGTGGTGGTTATGCTAATAAATTGTAGCTTATTTAAAATGTTTGTACATTTAACATAGCGCCATCTATTAAATACTTACCGCCATCTGTTAGAATCGTTTGGAGATAACAGATAATTGTGACTAAAAACAAACTAAACTTGGCAACGACTCCAACGATTTTCATGAAATTTATCAAGCAGGGGTTTCAGGGGCGATTAATCGATCTAATTAGGTTTTATCATCCACCCATCCATCAGCCCGTAAACGTCTACTGTTGGACATAGGCCTCCCCACGAGAATGCCATTTGCAACGGTCCTGTGCCACCTGCATCCAACGTTTTTCTGCGACCTTGATGAGGTCATCAGTCCACCGAGTGGGGAGTCGTCCTACGCTGCGTTGTTCGATTCGTGGTCGCCACTCGAGAACCTTTCTTCCTCAACGGTTGTCGTTTCGTCAAGCGATGTGGCCTGCCCATTACTACTTCAACGTGCTAATTCTTTGGGCTATGTCGGTTACACCCGTTCTTCTACGGATTCCCGTATTCCGTATAGGTAGATTTCCGATTAGGTTTCATATATCTATAGTGTTTTGTCAGTATTTTCAGGCAACAAAAAATTTAAATTTGGTTGAATTTCAAATTTTGGCTATTAAAATATAAAGGCAATTTTGACACTGCCATTAAGAATAGACATAGCTCAATTGTAAAATTTAGTTGTCTAACTCAAACAGCGGCGGTTCGGATCCTGAGTTCTTCTTTTTCATTATTATTTTGCCTTTTGTTTTATTATTTCATTAATTATTTTTATTATATTTAAATATATCTTCCAAAACACAATAAAAAGAAAATACTGAGAGCGCAGTCATCCAAATATTATGATGTAAATAAGAACATAAATAATTTAAAAATTGAAAAAGATCAGTTTATATTACCTTGAACCACAGCGCAAATATCTCCATTACATACGCCTACGTAGCAACGACCAGCAAAATCTCTCACTTAACGTAACAAGATACCTAAGATCTTTATTTAATGAGTTTATTTTATTCAACGATCACCTGACTTATTCTTGAATGTATATAAATAATATTATGTAATTTAAATTAAACAAATGTTGTTACTCGCTTTTCCAGCTCTTTTTTGGACAGGCAGTCCAGAGATACTTCGTTTTTTTTTAAAGGCCCTATGGAAAAAATCCTTGTATTACGGAGAATTTTACAAACATATATTAAATTAATAACTTATAAAATGTATCACCATCATTCTCCTACTCTTATCCCAATTTCTTGGGGTCTGGGACGTCAAACCCTCCCCTTCAAACCCTTTTTATATACATAAGTACTATGATTATTTAAGAGACACCCACTTTTGTTAAAGCAACAATATTTATAATATAGAAAAGGTACAAAAATCAAATTATCAATAGGTTTAAAAAAAAAAAAAAACATGACATAATAAAACCCGTAATTTTACACAAAATGGACATTAATCGATGTCGACAATGTGGGTTTCAAGACTTAGTTTAATATCATATTGCCTTTATTTTATAATTTTAAAATTAATTTTTGGCGGCTATTCCTTAAGGCGATCTAATAAGCCCTTTGACCCTATCATTGCTTGTCTTCACTAGGCAACATTATATACATTTACTTAAATTACAATTATGCGTCATAGAATTACACATAAAAGAACTTAAAGTAGATAAGTCGAAGACATATAAGTTTCGATATGTAACATTAGAGCAATTACTTTACAAGTATAAATACTCCATTGTTTGTGATAGTTTTGATCAAAAGCGAGATTAAAACAAGTTGGTCTTGCATATATATATATATATATATATACACTACCGTCCAAAAGTTTGGAAGCACACCTGTTTTCAAACAAAACAAATAAATGCCGACTAATAGCGGTAAAAATTAGCAATAATCTTAAGTTTTACAACCTTTTACGACTGTCTACACAAACACAAAAGGATTATTATCCTACATTCATCAAGTTTTATGGAATTCCTTAATATTGACGAAACACGTGTTTTATGACTTAATCCGTCGGCTACTTTATCCTATGCAATGGTGTAGTTTTATTGATAATGTTTGCTGGTTTTAACTTTTTTAGACCTTATTCAGTCGCACTTGAGCATTGGCACGTGAAAGTTGTGATATTAACATTGTCTGTATTCGAAAGATATCGGCTACTACTTTGACCGTATTTTTTCTTCTAAAAATGGCAAAACACAAGCAAATCACGCTTGAACAGCGAAGCGCTATTTGCACTCTACGCGAGGAAGGATACAGTGAACGTCAAATCGCAGAAAGGCTCGGAATTTCTTGTAAAGGTGTCCACTATACCCTTGCTAGAAAACAAGAAACGGGGAAAAATGAAGATAGAAAGAGATCTGGTAGGCCCAAATCCACAACAAATCAAGAGGACAACTTCATTAGAGTTCTTTCTAAACGGAATCGACGCTTAACTGCACCACAGATCACTGCAGCTCTGAATGATACGCGAGAAACACCCATTTCAACAACTACTGTTAAAAGACGCTTACTGTCTGCGGGATTAAGAGGATGTGTTGCTGCTAAAAAACCCAAACTAACAAATCGACATAAGAAAAATAGACTAGAATGGGCAAAAGCGCATAAAAACTGGACTATAGAACAATGGGAAAATGTCCTTTGGAGTGACGAATCAAAATTTCAGATTTTCGGATCCAATAGACGTGTCTTTGTACGCCGGTCAAAAGAAGAGAGGGCTTCAGAGGCATGTACAGTGCCTACCATCAAACATGGTGGTGGTAATGTCATGGTTTGGGGGTGTTTTGGCAACAGTAAACCCGGCAATCTTGTGAGGATAACCGGAAAATTAAACAAGGAAAGCTATTTAAAAATTCTCCAAGATTCTGCCATACCCAGTGGACTAAGTCTCATTGGTTCTGGATTCATTTTTCAACAGGATAATGATCCTAAGCATTCGTCTAAATTGTGCCAGAACTTTTTAAACAAGAAAAAAGCTGAAAACATTTTAAACATCATGCAATGGCCATCTCAATCCCCTGATCTTTCTCCCATTGAACTTGTTTGGGATGAACTTGACAGGAGGGTGAAAAGTCGTTGTCCTACGAGCTCAGAACATTTGTGGCAGCTATTAGAGAACGAATGGAACAAATTAGATAAAGATTATTTTAAAAAATTGATTAATAGAATGCCCAGAATATGTGAGAAGATTATAAAGGAGAAAGGTGGACACTTTGATGAAGCTAAAATTTAATCTAATTTACCATTGTATATTATTTTTTTATTTTGTTTAAGTTAGTTTCTGTTTGTTCTTTATTTTTTTATCAATACATTTAAATTTAAATGACTTAGTTTGGTTTTATTCGATTTTACCTTGCTGCTTCCAAACTTTTGGACGGTAGTGTATATATATATATATATGTGTGTGTATTTGGGTATGTATGTTTATGTAGTATGTGTATATAGTTTTATATCTCTTTATTTATATATAGGTATGAATATATTTATTAAGTATTAGAACATACGGTAAAAATACATTTAATTACCTTCGTTTTTTTGCATTGCTTTTAAAATATTTTCTGTTTACATTGCACCTACCTTACATTATTTCTGCTCCACCCTAGGTCGACTGGTAGAAAATGCCTATGGCATTAAGTCCGCCTTGTACTTTTAATTTGTGCAAAAGTTTTTAAATAAATAAATGTAGCAACAATATTTATAGGCATTTTATAAAATTCCAACCGACCTTTAACTGTGGCAATCTTTGCTTTCGCACGCACACGAACACACGTACACACATACATACTATATAATATATTAATATATTTTAAATTACCTTCACAGTACATCATTCTAAAAAAGTTGTACACGCAGGGCTTATTCAATTGGAACACCGAAGATAATGATCGGGTACCGGTGGCCCACTTGCACGGCGAAGAGAGGTGCTTGCAGTGTGGGTCTATGGGGTCGCGCGCCGCCTTATTCAATTATATCAATGGGGGATTTGGCTATGATAGCCGAAGTACAGACAAAAGCTTAGTTTGGTTCATCATCATCATCACAGCCCATAAATGTCCCACTCTTGGGCTCGGGCCTCCTCCGTAATGGGAGGGAAAATGAACCTACTATACCGAGCTGGTCAGACGTGTTGATATAGGGTTTTGTTTCGAGTTTTCCTTCTCTAGCATAGATGTTATATGTGTTTTATATCCCTTAGTCGTCTCGTACGATCACCCACGGGTAAGATATGGGGTGGTGAATAGTATTCTTACTCCATCACCACACGGAAAATTTTGTTTGATTACAGAAACTTAATTCATTAATTATGCTTAACACAAATACGCTAGCCTAATTGCCTATTGTAATATGTACTAAGTACATATATACATATCATCACGCCATATCCCTTGCAGTGTAGCCAGAGAGAACAGAGTGCCAGAGAACTCTATCTCTGCATACTTCACTCGCTTCCTCAACATTCATAATTCTCTTCATACACGCTCGCCGGTTTCGGAGACTCTTGACTCCACCTTCCTTCAGTACATGACCGATCTGGTCTAGGAAGGTTAGTCTCGGTCTCCCCCGGTACCTACATCCTTCCACTTTCGCATTGTATATCTTCTTAACCAGACGTTCGTTCGGCATTCTTTCCACATGTCCGAACCATCGGATGTACTAAGTATGTTAGTAAATAAAGATTATCATTATTCTATTTTTATTATATAGGTTCATATATTCGTGTAAATATCAGAAATCATAAGGTAATTCCTACGCAACTAACTGCCTATGTATAACAAGAATTTAGTAGAAAACTATTTTCTTGGTAGTGAGGGAATTAGTTGTAACCCAGGGAGTTTATGATCATTATCACTGACTAGCTACCAATGGCAATTAAGATATCAATGATCGAAACACATATAATTATCAAGTCCGGTAATTAACATGTAAATGTTAAAAGTTTGCACGTAAATTATACTTTTATTTATCCAATTTACATTATACAATTAAAAACAAGTTGTAAAAACAATTTCAATGCAAATAGTTGTCTTATTAAGTCGACAGATAAAATAAAAACAAAACATTGTTAGTTTATAAACTTTTAGCGATTTTGTTCGTTAGTTATAGTTATTTTGAGAATAATTTTGAGTTTTTATTTTTCTTTTAGGTATAGTTAGTATAGCAAATTATAGTTATTGTAAAATAGTTTATCAAGCCTTTTGACGCTAACTGGGGTTGGTACGATATGTCTTATATATCCCTATCAGTCGTCACATCTGCATTAACTTTCATACCCATATTCTTATTAACATAATTAATACACCTATTTTTAGGTCTTTCTCGATTCTAATGTCCATTCAAATTTATATTTATAACGCTCTTTGTCCATAATCAATAATCGAAAATATAATCAATTATTCATAATAGATAGTCTCTCATATCGCTGATGCCCAATCGACTAAGTTTTTAGAAACATAACATTTGATTACAGACGCTAATCCCTACTAATATATAAATGTGAATGTAAGTTTGTTTGTTACGCTTTCACGCTAAAACTACTCAACCGATCATCATGAAACATTGTACACATATTCTTGGAGGTATTAAAAGTAACATAGGATACTTTTTATTAAAAAAAATCAAAACTTTTATATGAAAAATAAAAAAAATGTTTGTCAAAAAATCTCAAAATCTAGCTTCTTCAACGCCATCTAGCAGTCCAGTAATGAAGTTCCAACCCTGAGTATTGTAATACCGTTGCACTGTATTACCGACGGTCAAAAATAAAAATAGGGGATCAAAAACTTTAGGAAAGTAACCTTTTACGCGGGCGAAGCCGCGGGCAGAAGCTAGTGCTCTATAAAATGATAACGATTATTAGTTTTGGTAGATTATATTTTTACTAACAATTTGCAAACTCCTTATTTTTCACATTTAATAAATCAATGAGAAAGATTAGGAAAATTATTTAAATTAATGTTAACATTTTAATGTAATCCGCTTTTTCTTTTAATATATACCACACTAATGCGATTTGTTCAGTTTAAAAAGCACCACTTTACAATCGCAGTACAACAGTGACGTTTATTGCTGTGTGACTTTAAAACCAGCTACAAACTGGCTATACTTACTACGCTTCGTTCGAATAGTCCAGTGGAAGAAGTGATTTCAAATTGTTTCTGTAACTAACCAGTAAACTAATATTACAAAAGTTGTCAAGCTGTAGTAGTATAATAAAATTGACTTTTATGTTTTAGAGTTATAATTCTATTGTGATTTTCTTAATATTGTAATAACTTAATTGATATTTGTATATATAGATATATAGAGGAGGAACGTGAATTCCATTTGATATGCTACTTACAAGCAATAGCAGTAATATATTATGCAACAATAATTATTTAAATTAACTCAATTAATTACTAGATAGCGTTTTATTTTTGTGAGGATTAGTTTAAACAATAGTCCTTCAGAGAATATATTCATCTGGTGTGGTGAATTTTGATTTATGCATGTTTGTTCACGTAAATTGCAAAACTATAGAGATTATTTTGACATTGATCATTCAATTTCAGGAAGGAAAGCTTATCATTTCATTACGGTCATTAAATATAGAGCACACCTCCAATAGAATATTAGGAAATTCAGTACTCCTATGGGATGAGCAGCGTTTAGAAATTCAACTTGCAATTTGCCGCAACACCTCTAATATTGTTCGACACGTGTTTGACCAGTGAACGAGGCATCCTCATAAAGATTCGATATCAAATTTGTCTGCTATAGAGATAATATAAGCAGTATATTATTAACAGAAATTGTATATACGTTGTCCATTCATCTTCTATGTACGTCTTTACAATGTTCAATATACATTTATCTTATAAGTATTTATACACCCACGTACAAAAGCGATATGTTCCTCTTAAGATGCATTAGCTTTATTAATGGTCTTCCCCTTTTTATTGTGACATAATATGAATATTGTTTATGAACTGTCGGGCTCAAATATTAAATCAGGTAAAAGTATTATTAGATAGGTATATTAATCACTAGCTTCTGCCCGCGTCTTTACCCACGTAAGAGGTAACTTTCCTAAAGTGTTTCATCCCCTATTTTTATTTTACCCCTTAAGGATATTTTTTTTATGAAATTTTAATGTCATATTTATTTATATCTAAACAACAGCCTAAAAATAAGTTTCGAGCTTCTGGCTTTAAAAATGACGATAGTTACTTACAACTTTTCTTCCCCCTTTACAACACCTTTTCTGCATTAAAAAGTAGCCTATGTCCTTTATTAGGCTCTAGACTATCTGTGTACCAAATTTTATTGAGATCGGTTATGTAGTTTTGGCGTGAAAGAGACAGACAGACAAACAGCTAGAGTTACTTTCGCATTTATAATATTAGTAAGGAAGTAAGGATTAAAGGTAATAAAAAAAAACTTTGTTAAGTGGTAACTGAAACGTGGTCTCTAAATGTCAGCCTCATAAAAAGGCTCTAAAGTCTATTAGACTATTATATAGAGCCTTCCACGTGGTGACAAAGTAAGAATACAATTTACCACCCCCATCTTACCCGTGGGTGATAGTAAAAGACGACTAAGGGATATAAAAAGCATTTCACATTGCAAGAGAAGGAAAACTCGAAACAAAACTCTATACAAACACTTCTGACCAGCGAGGAATAGTAGGTCAATTTCCCTCCCATTATGGAGGAGGCTCGAGCTTAACAGTGGGACATATATGAGCAAAAATGATGATAGAGCCTTCTGGCTATACTCGATATTAGTCCCGTAGAAGAACTAGTGTAACCTAACATAGTCCAAAAAAATAATAACTATAATTAATTTATTTTTTCACCACAACTTATGTCAATATAAAATAAGCTATAAAAGAAAAAACAAAGTGATAAAGAAGTTAAGTTGTTTGAAATAAAACTAATTTTACGGGTTCTATCGCGTTTGTATTTGATTTTTAATTTCCCGACGTTTCGAACACTTTACAATGATCATGGTAAATGTAGTTTTATTTCAAATGTGTAATACTCGCGTAAACATTAGAAGTTAAGTTGATAATCGTTGGTGCTTGTGGTGGCATTAAAATACTTGTATTGCAAACAGGTCATCAGGTCTTCGTAGTGTGAGACCACGCTGTTGACAGTTTTCTATCTACAACCGCGGGCCAGTCCGTCCGGGGTAGTACCACACTCTCGCAGAAGATCGACGTCTGAGTAATGGCAATGTGCTATTGCGCTTCGATCGATGAGCGAGAGAGCCGGAAGCTCAAATGGGTGGGTTTTTATTGGTAGGCAGCGGCCTAGCTATATACTTAGTATTGCAAAGCTCCATGGGCGGCAGTAACACTTACCATCAGGTGTGCTGGTTGCTCGTTTGCCACCAAATGCAATAAAAAAAGCCTCTGTTTGAATAATACGGATACAGTTGGCAAGCATAATTATGATTGGATGGAACGTGAGGTGTGTTGAGCGTATGTGTGGCTGCACGTGTAATCTCTTATGTTAATTGGCTCGTTGAAATGGCATTGGGAGGGTACATCTTACGCCATCATAGTCTCTTAATTAAAAGCTGATTAAGAGACAATCTTAGTAAGTTTTTAAGATATCCGTAAGCAATGCTAGTTGGTTTATTAGGAGTCTTCATAATACAACATTTTTTTCAAGCTTTTATATTTAACTTGCAATGTAATTTGTTTATTCGGGTGGAATCTTGCAACTCAATTTTGAAGCAAATATCATCAACCATAGAGCTGAAATTTTGTTTACACATTCCGTTTGAATGACAATGCATGGTTAACTGTTTGACCTCATTCGAAATCCAACATGGTGGTATATGCAAGATGGCGGACTAATTGTTTTTAATGCACTCCTACAATATGGATATCAAATGAAAAGATTTGCTAAAAATAAGTCGAAAAATCAGGCGACGTCACTCAAACCGATTGAGCTAACATTATGTATACATATTCTGTTTGGAAGACAATATATGATTAGCCATGTGATGTTATTCTAAATCCAACATGGTGGAAAGCCCAAGATGGCTGACTTATTAATTTTAATGATTGCCTACAATATGGGTATCAAATGAAAGGACTTACTGAGAATGATGTTGCCTTACAATGTAGATGTGTCCAAAGGTCTCATGAATGGTGACATTTACCATATTAGAAATCATATGATCCTGCTTTCGGAGAGCACAAATGTATGACACTTTTTTTTTTAAATTTATATAATTCATAAAAGAAAATTACATATT
Organism: Lymantria monacha; assembly: GCA_905163515.2. Lineage (NCBI taxonomy): Eukaryota > Metazoa > Arthropoda > Insecta > Lepidoptera > Erebidae > Lymantria > Lymantria monacha. The sequence continues at coordinate 33,311,024 of LR991088.1, forward strand.
AAATATTATTGTACCTTTAAACTTTTTTAAGTTTGTATAGGTAAAACAGCGAGGGCAATAAACGAGTCTTATGATAGGTAGGTATACATTACAATATATAAATACATATAACTTATTTGACTATCGACAAATAGAAAAAGTAAGAAACACGTATCTTAATAATAGTACGCATATTTTCATTTTCATTTAAAGACGGTAGTTAAAATAAAATTCACTTGCGACAGATGAGCAAGCGAACCTTATACAGCCTGTTTCATATATATGCTATTTCATTATCTATCTGTTTATTTGATTTTTGCAGTGTAAGCCTACTTCACACTTTGAATACACAATATTCCAAGCATAGTGCAATCAGTTTGAATTGTATAATTTGAAATTAATGTTCAGCAAATTGTACTCAAACAGTATTTTTTTATATTTTTGCTTGTAGTTCATACTATTTATTTCTGTATTGATTCGTATTTCATTTATTAGTGAAGGAATTATGTAAGCAAGTGTTCGTCTCCCGTAATAATTGCAACTGATATATCATCGGTCCGTATAGACTTCGGTAAAGATGGTGTTTACCTTATTCAATTTAAATCAGTGCAATTTATAGCAAAATTTAATCACAGCACTGCAGAACGCAAAATGCTGCCAATTATTGCTTGCACCATACACAAAATGCAGCGTAGTACCGTTGTATACTGGGCTCAAAGCTCTTCGCTGCCGGTCTGTCGTACGTGGCCTTAATTGAGATAAAATCATTAGAAGGTCTACTTATTGAAGAACTAGACTTTTCGAAATTAACATGCAAACGACTTTGCAATAATTATGCATTGTATGAAATGAACAAGATTAAGCAACGTGTCCATCAATAATTAAAATGTAAAAAAAAAACTTTAAAACTTTTACATTCAACTTATAACGTCAATACACAATGTACATGTTATTGAACATAACTATATGGAAGCGAGAGTTGGGTGTGCAGAAAAGAGCATGAAAGCAAAATTAATGCAAAAAAATCGAAATGCGACCTCTACGGAAAATCTGTGGAGTTAGGCTGACCGACCGCATTCGCAACGACGACGTAAGAGAGCGAGTAGGTATGAAAGAGAGTATTGGTGTAAAGATGCGAAAGGGAATGCTCCGATGGTTCGGACATGTGGAAAGAATGCCGAACGAACGTCTGGTTAAGAAGATATACAATGCGAAACTGGAAGGATGTAGGTACCGAGGGAGACCGAGACTCACCTACCTAGACCAGATTGGTCACGTTCTGAAAGAAGGTGGAGTCAAGAGTCTCCGAAACCGGCGAGCGTGTATGAAGAGAATTATGAATGTTAAAGAAGCAAGTGAAGTATCCAAGGATAGAGTTCTCTAGCACTCTGTTCTCTTTGCCTACCCTGCAAGGGATATGGCGTGATGATATGTATGTATGTATGTTATTGAATCTTTCGCGATATTTAAGTACTCGCATTTAATTTTCCGTGTGATGACGGAGTAAGAATACTATTCACCACCCCATATCTTACCCGTGGGTGATCGTACGAGACGAATAAGGGATGTAAAACGCATATAACATCTATGTGAGAGAAGGAAAACTCGTAACAAAACCCTATACCAACACGTCTGACCAGCGTGATATAGTAAGTTAATTTCCCTCCCATTACGGAGAAGGCCCGAGCCCAACAGCAACACATTTATGGGCTGTGATGATGTGATGATTTACTTAGTTTGATTTATTTAAAAGAGCTAAAAAGAAAAAAAAAATAAACTTTAACAAGTCAATTAAATAACTTGATGTGATGTGATGATTATAACTATTTTTAAAACTAAGTAAATCTTCCGTGTGGTGACGGAGTAATAATACAATTCACCACCCTCTATATTACCCGTGGGTGATCGTAAAGGACGACTAAGAGATAAAATATGCATATAACATCTATGTGAGAGAAGGAAAACTCGAATAAAACCCTATACCAACACGTCTGATCAGCGTGTTATAGTAGGTCAAATGCCCTTCTAGTGTGAAGGAAGCTTGAGCCCAACAGTGGTACACTTATAAGCTGACATGATGAAATACGAGATATAACTTGTATTCTAAAAAAAAATTTACTTTGAATTTATTTCAAATTAAACGATTCAAATCGCAATAAGTTTTCATTTTGTACTTTATTTGCATCCTGAGATTAAGTTGTAAGATCATGCTAACTTTAATAGTAATACTAAAATAACATTTTTACGTCCTCTTTCACGCGAAGTGTTTAACTTCACAATTTAAACACATATTTCTATTATAAAGCTGAAGAACTGGTTTGTTTTTTGAACACGTTAATCTACGGATTTGATTTCAAGAAACATCATTGTTTAATATAGTTTATTTATTAACAAAGTTATTACGTATATCAGAAAAAAAATATATAAATATTGCGGCTACTTCTTCTGTATTTGTTGCCTTTGTCAATACAACTACTGACATTACAAATATTGTAAATCATAAAAATCAAATAATTTGTAATGCATAAACACCATAAGGACACTTACGTATTGTCAATATTACATCTTTTTAAATCAATTCAAAATAATCTGCCACTAGAACAGGAAGTGGCCACAATTTGAAAAATTCCGGAAAGATATTTAGCGTTACATAGTTTATTTGAAATAAAACTATTTTTACGGATTCTATCGTGTTTGTATTTGATTTTTAATTTCTCGACGTTTCGAACACTATACAATGATCATGGTTACGTGAGGACCATGATCACTGTAAAGTGTTCGAAACGTCAGGAAATTAAAAATTAAAGGTGATAGTGCTTAGTAACTAAAATTTTGTAGGAATACCAAATTTTAGCAAGCAAAGAGTAATACAGATTTAGTAGTTTTATGATTGTAAGCGTGCGTTTGTGTGTATGCCTATGTGTGCGTGATTGTATGTTTATTTAAACCAATTTCGCAGTAGAATCGTATGAAAGATCGTATATACATTTTTTATTATTATATTATAAGCATTCAGCATAATAATATTTGATAGAAAATTAAATAATAGCCCGATTTAATGTACTAAACGTTCGTCGGCTAATGGATGCCTACTGACCATTCTCTTCGTGACCTCTCCTCTAATTTTTACGATTTCAATAAAAAGTAAGAGATATTATATTATATTAAAGAGCGCGTTGTACTTTAAAGTCGTTCCATCATCGTGGGTATTTTTTTTTATTAAGGACAGGCATAGTCACATCCCATCCGGGCGGTCCTCAACGATAACAACAGCGTGTCTAGGCCTCTTCAGCCGCGTAACCCAACGGGCGATTACGTCTCGGCGGGCGTCTTCGTGCAATACCATAACCTGCTGTATACGTACCTCTCAAGTAGGTACATTATTATTGCTCGTGGGTATAATAAAAGACGACTAAGAGCTTTTCATCGACCTTGGCTAACTCTATCTGATGCTGTATGGTATATCATCATCTCAGCTCATATATGTCCCACTGTTGAGCTCGAGCCTCCTTCACAATGGGAGGGAAATTGGCCTAATATACCACGCTGGTCAGACGTGTCGGTATAGGGTGAATGTATTCTTACTCCGTCACCACACGGTAATAATATATATAGATATATATATATATATATATATATATATATATATATATATATATATAATTATCCTATAGGATAATGATATATATAATAATATAACTTAATTTGATGTAGGGTCACCTTGCTGATAATTTGTTGGGGTAGTCACTAGTATACTACTTTAAAGATAGTGTATTAGTTAGCATCTAGCTGTGCCCTGGGAATTACGGTGATCCATAAGCAACAATTACTACAATTGATCAAGTGAGCTGCTTGCTCGTTTGCCATCTGCAATAGAAAAAAGAAATCAACTAAAATTGCAGTCCTAATTAAATTTAGGTAAAATTTTGTCATAGACAGTTTTATTTTTACATAAAATAAAGACTTGGTAATGTTTAGTAAGATAAATCTTGATGTGTGAAGTAACAAAAGCTTTATTTGTGAACGTGTTAAAATCCTAAACAATGACGACTCTGTTTCTTCGTAGAGAACATTAGGGTTACCACATCAAATATTTTATCTTATATATGAAACTAGCTGAAATCTATAGACTCGGGTATATATGTTTACAATATACTTTGTTGATGAAAGCTTCAAAATTCACGTCCTTGTTAATATTAATTTAAAAAATGTCTGTACGGTAAAGGAGTAAGAATACAATTCACCAGCCTTTATTCTACCTGTCGATATCATAAAAAACTACTATGGGATATGCATATAATATTTGTGCGAGAGAAGGAAACCCAAAATCCTATACTAATCCGTCTGACTAACGTGGTAGTACATCGCTTCTTCCATCGCCCCGGATGGATTAGTGAGGCGTGACCATTCCATAGACCGCCGCCAAAAGAAAAGAAAGAGCATGGTATAGTAAGGCCAATTTCTCTCTTATTGTGGATAATGTTTGAGCCCAGCAATGGGGCACATATGAGCCAAGATGATAATGAAATTAATAAATTCCATATATACTTAAACCTGATGCCACAGCTCAGACTGTAGTTAGTTAGACTAGGCAACATTCTGTTAACAGTATAAAGCTATAAGGATCCAAAGATACTCCTGGCGATTTATTGAAGCAGAAATCTGTGTTCTGCTTTCGAAATTTATTATCAAATCCTTACGAACTTTAATTGGGTCTATTTCGGAATAAAGGCTCGGAAATACGCCTCACTCGAACAAAATCAATTTGTAAATACGGATATATTGTGGAGTGTAACCCGAACATAGGTAATTTCCTTCTTAATTAAGAGTCTACTAATCGAAAAAATAAAAACGATTTTATTTTTTAATTATAATTTATTAAAAAAATATTTTGTGACAACCCTAAAACGAGCTAGCAGCACCGCATATTAGTGTGGTGAGCTTGTTGTAGGTACTAATGAGACAAGCTGTGACATGTTAAAGGCTGCTAGTAACATTCAACAATGGCTAACTGTTAAAGAGGAAGCTGCATTAACATCTTACTTTATTAGTCCATACATAGAAATAAAAGCCTTAATAAAATAGGTGGCAAACACCATAGAATGAATAGAAGTAATAACCTGAATTTCGTCAATTTAAATATGGGTAAACCTTTCTTTCTTCTCAACACATGTAGTCTTGTACTAATGTTTTCTTTGGGTGTCCTATTCAAGGAGAAGAAAATGGATGCACCGTATCACGCTGGTCATACAGGCAAGAAAAAGCATTATATGTTTAGTTCTATTCTCTCATGAATTAATTTCATCTAATATCTTATATATATATATATTTTTTTAGTAGTAGGATCACGCTGTTGACAGTTTTCTGTCTACAGCCGCGGGCCAGTCCGTCCGGGGTAGTACCACACTTTCGCAGAAGATCGACGTCTGAGTAATGACGATATGCTATTGCACTACGTTCGGTGAGCGAGAGAGCCGGAAGCCCGACTAGATGGGTTCGGGGTTTGTTTTGGTAGGCAGCGGCCTAACTATACCTTTAGTATTACAAAGGTATGTGGGCGGCAGTAACACTTATCATCAGGTGTGCTACTTGCTCGTTTGCCACCATAAGCAATAAAAAAAAATATCAAATCACGTTGTCATTTTTACGTCATGCAGTGGGAGGTTACTTTTTAAACGCAACATACTGTACTTAGCAAATAATTCTTGTATTAAGTAAGACTTTACATACATAATTAGATTACATTAGAGAAACAACAAACAACAAACAAACAAACCCAGACCAACAGTTTTCGCCTAATTTATTTGTTACAAATTATATTGTTCTGCGTGGAAATTGAATCCGCGACACTTCGCATGGTAAATCGATATCTTAACAACTACGCCATTTAAGCTGTCGTTCTTCTAATAATATATTCTGAATCTTTATATCGCCGTTGTGCCTATGTATCAATATTTATAGTCAGTTCTTAGTAGATATTCGTAACTAAATACTATGAAACTATCGGCTTTAGGGCAAAGTGCACCATAATGTTTATAAAGCGTGATTGCGATCAAGATTGGAAGTGTTGATAGTTTAGGCTAGCGTGGGCTTGGTATTGTAATTGATACTGCCTATATTGTAAGAAAAGATATATATTTTTTAACAGGATATGGTTTGGGCACACTGTTGAAATAAAAACAAACTATGACAGATCGTTGAGCGCTTTATTTTAGACAATACTCTGCACTAAAGAAATAATTCTTGTATGCTTACAATGTATTTGTGTTAAAAATGTGGGTCAAAATTTAATAACTAATACTGTAGTTGTTGATATAAATTATTGTAAAATTAAAGCTAAGTTTTAAATTAAAATATTTACAGAAAAATAGAAGAAAATAGAATAAGGAATAAAAAATAAATAAATAAAAGGAGAAACAAAAGGCGCAATCAGGCATCGAAAAATTCCTCCGCATCACTGTCCACTGGTAATGTGCCCAGAAGGCTAGCAGCATTGCCACGTTGAATGGCAATGCTAACCTTTTGTGCAAAATATAGGCCAGCCCTCTGATCACGTGAAGCAGCGATTAATTTTTTTGAATTAAAATTAATTTCGATTAATTAATTTTTTATTAATTAAAATATTATAAATTATTGTAATAACGATGACTTATTGGACGTGAGACACCTTAATCCTGCCGTAACCATGAACGCGCAAATTGTTCGAAATATTAGATAATTATAAATCAAATACAAAGGCGATATGTAGTAAAAAAATAGTTGAATTTAAATTGCTTTTTTTATATTTATGTGGTGACGGGGTAAGAATACAATTCACCACCCCCTATCTTACCCGTGGGTGACCGTAAGAAACGACTAAGGAATAGAAAACGCATATAACGTATATGCGAGAGAAGTAAAACTCGAAACAAAACCTATACCAACACGTCTGACCAGCGTGGTTTAGTAGGTTAATTTCCCTCCCATTACGGAGGAGGCTCGAGCCCGACTGTAGAATGTATGGGCTGTGATGATGATGATGATGATATCTGTGATTATATAACTAGATAAACAACGTAGCATTTACCATTTTTATTTCAAAGAAAATTCTAAAACCTTAAATATTCAACCGATGTCTGGAATACAACTTTAATGGCAAATCGCTATCGATTTTACTCAACTGAATATTATATGAATCTAAGCAGTCATTTCAAACCAATAATATACGGTAAAATGTTTGAAATTGAAAGATAATTTATTCCTTAAAATTGCTTATAATTGACGTAGTTATTACGATAATAGTACATTTGTATTATTCAAAAGTATTCATAGACTTCCTGCGTGGTGACGAAGTAAGAATAAAATTCCCCAACATGGTGTGATAAATTGTATTAATTAATTGGCCGTGCCTTTTGTAATATAAGACCAGGGGATATTGTATGCTATATTATGCATACAATATCCCCTGGTCTTTTTTTTGCATAAAAATGAAAAAAAAAATGTATATGACATATTAGATTACTGAGATTTAGGTTAGGTTATTTATAAAAAGTTATTTACGAGCAGAAAATTATTTTCACATTATGTAGGACTCGAACCCACGGGGTACTATCCCAGAAACCTCCACGCGGTGTACCCTGGGTGCGGACGGCGGTCCCCAGTTCTTCTGTTGTACTGTCGTCCGTAGCAAATATCTGCGCGATTTCGCTCCTTACTCTACTACAGTCGTAGTAGAGGGTATAGGACGCGAAATATTGGGACGGGCTCAGTCACTCATTCATTTGAGGGCTGGGCAGGCACACGCCACCGCCCACACATCGTAAACCTGATTCTTTGCTTGTCTTAGTTTCAGGAGCGAGGGTCTTGGCTTAACCGCCCGGACCGCGAGGAAGACAAGCTCTATAAAGAGTTCGAAGTAACATTCGGACTCGGAAATCACCCAGAATCTTAAGTTCTGGCGTGCGGCGAGAAGATGCATGGCAGATGGGTTGTTCTGTCGTTAGCACGCTCCAGCCAGGGTACCGGCTGACCCCCTGGTTGGTAAATGTAGGCTTGCCCGGGTAAAGGGATCTCTGCCCGGGTCGACGCAATGTATCTCCCATTCTCGTGGGAATCAAATGGATACTCAAAATTTAAATAAAACCGACGGGGATTGTAGCGATCCTCACTCCAAGGCCCGGTCAAGCCGATCAAAAACTGACCAAGACGACGCCTCGTCCTCAGGACTTGAGGCGTCCGCCGAGGGCCCGGCACAAACCGTGGAGGCCCAGAAGAAGAAGAGGAGGTCGCCTCGAAAGTCTCGGGGCAACGGCCTGAGCCACAAAAGGCGGCTGGAGGAGCGGCGAGCGCGCAGGGAGGCTGCCGCCGCTGAAGAGAAGAAGGACGGTAGACTCGCAGCAGAGCCGTCGACGGACGAGGGCGACAGCGATGTCGCAGAGCCGTCCGAAGACGAGGGCGGCGGATCTACCGTCAGAATGGACGAGGGCGGTGATATTCCCGCAGGGCCGTCCAAAAAGGACAGTGGGTCGGCTGGTGAAGGCCCCACTAGGTCGTCGGCGCGTCTAGCAGCAAAGACGCCGCCGGCGACCGCGACTAAGAAGGAGGAGGCCCTCCCCTCGCAGGTGCGAAAGCGCCCCCTGAGTAAGGGAGGCAGCTCGAGCGCCGAAACCGAGGGGAGCGTGGCCAACATGCCTCCACCCAAGATCCAGGCCTCCCGAAGAGGGCGAGGGACCTCGGTCATGGAAAGGGCGGCAGCGGTCGCTGTCCGCGCCGGCGAGGCCACGGATCTGCAGGCCGAAAATGTCCGCCTTAGAGGCGAGATGTCAGGCCTGCGGACCCGAAACCGGAACCTGGGCGACATGCTGGCGGAAATGCGTCGCGCAAACCGCCAGCTGTTGATAGACGTGGCCGACCTCAAGGCGCAGGTGGCGCTGTTCGTGTCACCCGCGCCAGCCGCGCTATCGGCCAGGGCCGGATACTCGGCGGCCGCTGCGGCGCCGACGACGTTGGGTGATGGCGTCAGCGTCACACCCGTCCCCGCGGCGAGGAAGACGCCTGCCGCCGCGAAGCGCGCGCCGCCGGCTGACGCTGGCGCGGTCACCGCGGTGAAACTCCCTGTTCCCGTGATGAGGTTGGCGCCTCTCCCCGCGGACCGCTTGCCGCCGGCTAGCGACCCTGCGGCGCCAAAGCCGCCAGGCGCCGTAGAACGGGCCCCTAAGGAGGCTCAGCCGACCCCGTTTGAGGTGGGAGGCATATCGGACGAGGCCCTCGCCAAAATCATCGGCGCAGTGGGCAAGTTCGTCGATGCGCGCTTCGCCGTTCTGGAGGCGAGGTTGCCTCCAGAACCACGTGTCCGACCACCTCTCGCCGCGGACAAGCGGCCGCATGTGGCACCAGCCCCCGCCCCGCTGCCTTGTCAGGGTGGCCGCTTGGGGAGCTACGCCGCGGCCGCGGCCGGGCCTAAGCCCAAAGGCCCCGGCCCAGCTCCGAAGGGACCCGCCCTGAGGAGGAAGACGGCTCCGGCTCCTGCCGGACCGCTGAAGTCGCCCGCAACAACACCGCCGGCGACGACCAGCGAGGCCGCGACGAGGCCTTCCGCGTCTGGCACGACTGCCGTACCCGAACAGGGTTGGCAGGTAGCCGAACGCGACAGAAGGAGTCGCGGCCAAAGGAGGAGAGCGGAGGCCAAGCGCGCCGCTGAGGTCCTCGCTCCTCAGGCAGGAGCCGGACAGAAGAAGAGACCGCGCAAGGGGCTCAAGTCGCCGAAGACGGCCGCAGTGGTGATCACTGTGCTGCCCGAGGCGGCCGAGAAGGGCCTCAGCTACGAGGCCGTCTTGAGGAAGGCCCGGCGGGAGCTAGACGTCTCCGATATTGGAGGCGTCGAAGCCAGGACCCGCAAGGCCCGGACGGGGGCTCGAATTCTCGAGTTCCCAGGGGCCGAGGGCGCCAAGACGGCCGACAGCGTGGCCGAGAAGCTGAGAGGTTTGTTCGCCGAGGAGGGTGGCATCAAGATCGCCAGGCCCGTCAAGTGCGCCGAAATGCGCATTTCGGGTTTGGACGATTCAGTGACGGTGGAAGACATCCGGGAGGTTATTGCCTCGAAAACCGGGTGTCCCGTAGACACCGTCCGGGTCGGTGCCATTCGTCCCGTTCCGGGTGGCGTAGGTGCTGCCTGGGCGCAGTGCCCGGTGGAGTCGGTCAGGCAACTGGCCGGCTCAGGCAGGCTCCTCGTGGGCTGGAGCTCGGCGCGGGTAACCGTGCTTGAGCACCGGCCTGCGAGGTGCTACAAGTGCATGGCGGTCGGACACACTCGATCGACGTGCACTAATTGCTTCGACTGCGGCGGATTTTGTTTCCGCTGCGGTCAGACCGGGCACGTGGCGGCATCTTGCGCCGCCCCGCGTGTGCGGCGGGCAATAAGCCCGCCAAGCACCGCATGGGCTCTGGGGCGTGCAAGCCTCCAGCTTCGGCCCCAAAGGCGCGGGGCGGCCCTACGACCACGGCCGCTCCCGCTCCTAGCGCGGTCCGATCGCCCGCTGGCGAGGAGGTCATGGACACAACCCGATAATGGGTACACCAGCCATGCACCTCCTCCTGCAGGCCAACACCAACCACTCCGCCGGAGCGCAGGATCTCCTCCTGCAATCCATGGCGGAGTGGTCGATTGGTACAGCCGTAGTCGCGGAACCGTACGCCGTGCCTGATCGCCCCAATTGGGTGGTCAGTCGAAACGGTACCGCGGCAATCGTCGTCTCAACGCAGCGGCACTTCCCGTCCTTGTCCCTTTTGGATAGGGGCGAGGAATTTGTCGCGGCGGAGTGGGGAGGGGTCACGCTTTACAGCGTATACCTCTCCCCCACTAGGAGGATGGACGATTTCGGGGCCTCACTCACCACCTTGGAGGCCTCGATACGGCGACTGGCACCGGGCCTCGTCCTGGTTCTGGGGGACTTTAACGCCAAATCCACGGCGTGGGGGTCCCCTATGACGGACGACCGCGGGCGGGCGGTCAACGAGTGGGCGGCTTCACTGGGCCTCTGTGTTCTGAACAGAGGCTCGGTGAACACGTGTGTGCGGCGGCAGGGCGGGTCGATAGTGGACTTGTCGTTCGCTAGCCCCGCTGTCGCGCCACGGGTGAGGAACTGGAGTGTCCTGGAGGAGGCGGAGACCCTGTCGGACCACCGGTACATCCGGATGGAGGTCTCCCCCCGGGAACCCGGTAGGGGTCACAGGGCGGACGGAGCTCCCGCGTTTCCGCGGTGGGCTGTGGGTCGTCTTGACAGGGATCTACTGGCGGAGGCGGCCATTGTCAGCACGTGGCTGTCCTCACCACCCCTAGCGGACGGAGTGGACGCTGAGGCTGTCCGCATTCGCAGTGCGTTAACGCAGATCTGCGATGCGGCCATGCCCAGAGTGCGGCGGCGTCCACCTCCGAAGCAGGGGGTCTACTGGTGGTCCCCAAGACTGGCGGACCTTCGTGCGGCGTGTATCAGTGCCCGAAGGTCCTACACCCGCAGCCGGCGGCGTCACCGCGACGTCGAGCGGGAGGGCCAGCTGTACGAGGCGTACCGCAGTGCGCGGACTGCCTTTCGGCTGGCCATCCGTGCCGCCAAGGGCGCGAGTTGGCAGGAGATGCTGGACGGTCTCGACCGTGACCCCTGGGGTCGCCCATATCGCGCGGCGCTGAACAAGCTTCGCGCGCGGGACGGTCCCCGGATTTGCCGTCGGCCTACAGGCCCATCGTGCTCCTCGACGATGTGGGTAAGCTGCTGGAGCGTGTGCTCGCTGCCCGCATCGTCCGACACCTGGAGGAGGTGGGGCCCGATCTGTCGGACGCTCAGTATGGGTTTCGGAGGGGGCGTTCGACCATCGGGGCCCTATTACGCCTGAGGCAGGCGGCCGCGGAGGCCGTCGCCGGGAAGGGAGTGCTGTTGGCGGTGTCGTTGGACATCGCCAACGCATTCAATAGTCTGCCATTCGGCTGCATCAGGGAGGCGCTCCGGTTCCATGGAGTGCCCCTGTACCTCAGGCGGCTGGTGGCAGACTATTTGGAGGGCCGCAGCATCCTCTGCGCGGGTCCCGCAGGGGACATTGTGCGGACGCCCATGTCGTGCGGCGTTCCACAGGGGTCGGTTCTGGGGCCGACTCTGTGGGACATCGGGTACGACTGGGCGTTGAGAGGGAGTCTCCCCCCCGGGCTGAGCTTGGTGTGCTACGCTGACGACACGCTCGTCACAGCCCTGGGCAGGACACTCGAAGAGGCGGCGAGCCTGGCCACTCTCGGCACCGAGGAGATGGTCAGGCGGATCGAGGCGCTGGGGCTCAGGGTGGCCCTAAACAAGACGGAGGCCCTACTTTTCCATGGGCCCCGTGTGAGGCTGCCCATCGGCGCCTCGATAGTGGTAAACTCCATCCACATCAGCATCCAGGCCCATATGAGGTACTTGGGTCTGGTGCTCGACGGGCGATGGTGGTTCCGGGAGCATTTCCGACAGATTGCTCCCCGGCTTGTCGGCGCGGCGTCCGCCCTTTCTCGACTTATGCCGAATCTGGGCGGACCCAGTTTTGAGGCCCGACGGCTGTATGCGGGGGTCATCCGCTCGATGGCCATGTACGGCGCACCCGTGTGGGCGAGGGCTCTGAACACCCAGCTCAGGGCGGTTCTGTGGAGGCCACAGAGAGCCATGGCGGTCAGAGCCATTCGCGGGTACCGCACGGTGTCGACAGAGGCGGCGTGCCTGTTGGCCGGGACACCCCCGTGGGACCTAGAGGCGGAGATGGTCTCCGACCTCTACCGGCGGGTTAACACAGCGCGCGAGGAAGGTGGCTCCCCATCGTTGAGCGAGATAGCCACCTGGCGCGTGGATGCCCGCCGAGACGTCATCGCCCGTTGGGCTACGCGGCTGGAGAGGCCTAGGCACGGTGTGGAGACCGTTGAGGCCCTCCGGCCCGTATTGATAGAGTGGATGGAGCGGCGGCACGGAGTCCTCACCTTTCGGCTGGTGCAGGTATTGACGGGGCACGGGTGTTTCGGGTTGTACCTGCACAGGGTCGTGTATAGGGAGTGGACTCCGGCCTGCCACCACTGCAGGAGTGACGAGGACACGGCGCAACACACGCTGGAGGTGTGTCCGGGATGGGAGCGGCAGCGCCGTGACCTCGTCGCTGTCATCGGTGCCGACCTGACGCTGCCGGCCGTCGCGAGAGCGATGGTCGACAGCATCAGGAACTGGGACGCGGTCGCCGCCTTCTGCGAGGCTGTCATCTCGCAGAAGGAAGCGGCGGAACGGGCAAGGGAGGATTCCCGCGCCCCGGGCCGCTGCCAGCGGCCGGGGCGGCGCAGGCGCGAATACCTGCGCCTGATGCCGCCCTAACCGAGGCTTCGGGTGATCGGACCGGGGAATTGTCCGGTCACCCGACGTGAGGCCACCGCGTGAGGGCGACGCCCCGACGGCGAAATCTGTCGGGGCGTCGACGAGAGGAACCCGCGAGGGTGAACCGCCGGGCGGGCCACCGAAGTTAAAAATCGGGTCCCGGTGACCCGCTCGCACGGCGAAGAGAGAGGAGTTTTTACGGTGGGTCTATGGGGTCACGCGCCGCCTTTTCCGTCACCCCGGACCGATTTGGCGGGGCGAGACTAATCCATAGTCCACCAAAAAAAAAAAAAAAAAAAAAAAAGGACTCGAACCCACGTGTATGAAAATGCGTCCTAATCGTCATACCACTTAGACAAGTGTGAGCTACATGATGAATGTAGCTCACACTTATCTGAGTAGTAGGACATTTGGATTGGATTTCCAATAGGTATGGGTTCGAGTTTTGTTCGTATACAAGTTTTTTTTTATAACTAACATATCATATATAAACATATGGCTAGTCTTAGTATAGAAGGTTAATCGTCCTATTGTAGAGGAGGCTTGAGCCCAGCAGTGGGACATATATGAGCTGAGATGATGATGAAGATGATTCATAGAATGAGTTGTGTCATGTATTATTATAATAATATCTCAACTCCTTCAACTTCTTTTTAATATCGGCGGAGCTAAAATGACAGTGGACAGCAAGGCTTTCCTGAGATATTTATAATAGCAACTTGCAACTCGTCAGCCAAATATCATCTCGGCTCACATATATCCCACTGTTAGACTCGAGCCTCCTCCACAAAAGAACTGAAATTGACCTACTATACCACCAGACGTGTTGGTATAGGGTTTTGTTTCGAGTTTGCCTTCTCTCACATAGATGTTATATGCGTTTTATATCCCTTAGGCATACGATCACCCACGAGTAAGATAGGGGATGGTGAATTGTATTCTTACCACAGAAGACAAAAATCGGGTACCGGTGGCCCGCTCGCACGACGAAGAGAGGTGCTTGCAGGGTGGGTCTATGGGGTTGCGTGCCGCCTCTTTCGTCGCCCCGGACCAATTTGGCGGGGCGCGACCATGTCCATAGCCCACCGCAAAAAAAAAAAAAAAAATATGTTGAATTGTATTCTTAATCTGTCACCACACACACTCTGGAAGTCAAGTATAGAATATGATATTTTCTCTCCTTATCAAGAGTCCTATGATCTAGTGAACAGCGATAGAAATTAAAATGAAAAACAACGACTATAATTATGTGACTTTGAGACCGTGGAATCTGGTATCTCCATAGGACAGTTCTATTATGTATGGATTGCGCTTTATCGAATGTGCTATTATTTTATTTTATTACTAGCTTCTGCCCGCGACTTCGTCCGCGTGGAATGGTTACTTTGGGCTAACGTTAACATCAACTCGCGAATTCGTTTACGTAAAAGGTGGAAATATTTTTAAATAATACATACGTTAAAGCTGTTTTAGGTACCTACATGACCCTTTTATTAGTAAGAGTAGAACATTTAACCTTAAGTAAAATAATAATAATAATAATAATCTTTATTGAAAACTAAATACATATGACAGTTGACATAGATGGCTTTGCCTCTTGAATTAGGTAATACCTGTGTTTCAAGAGACAGTTCCTTCCCGAAATACATAAATCTTGAACATCAAATTATTTTACAGTAACATACATTATAAATAATGAATATATATATCTTACGTAATAAAAACTAATGGTAAAGAAATCTATAATAAATGAATGAGTGAGATTTAACGTGTTAGTGAGCGCGCTCACACGTGTGTGTGTGTGCGTGTGTATGTGTGTGTTGTGCGTTTGTTTGTGTGTGTGTGTGTGTGGTGTGCGTGTGTGGTGTGCGTGTGTTTGTGTGTGTGTGTGTGTGTGTGTTTGTGTGTGTGTGCGTTTGTGTATGTGTATGTGTGTGTGTGTGTGGTGTGCGTGTGTTTGTGATGTAGTATGCGTGCATGTATGTGTTTCTTTTTTTTTTGTGTGTATTTGTAGTTACGCGAAATAAGTATTTAAAAGTGATTCAAGTTTGACGTAATCCATATAATGCAATGTAGTACCATATAAAGTAATGCAAGTAAAAGTATAGGGTCTTATACTTTCTATAGATATATACAATGTATGTATATTATACATACATACATACACTTACGCCTATTTACGATTACACATACTTTTAATGTGTATGAAATCGCTGTGTGGTAGCGGCTATGAATACTACCAATCCTCACTTTGCTTGTGGATGTCGTAAAAGACGACTAAGAGCCTTATAACGACTTGGGCCAACTCCATCTGATGCCGTGTGGTCAACAATTACATTCCCAATTAGGGTTGACGTCTGGCAGGCGGCCGGTCATAAAACTATTGCCAATAACTTTTATAATATGTACTATGAATGAAGAGTACTTATTGTATCGACCCCAAGTAATTGGGATAAGAGTAGGAGAATGATGATGATGATGACCTCTCGTGAACAAATCGCCAATTTGGTCCAGAAAAGGTCTTCCCCTTGTATTCGTCCCATTCACGATTGCTTTATATGTTTGCTTCGTCAACCTCTGCCCACTCATTATTTCTTCCACTTCGTGTCCAACCCACCTCAGCATACCAGCGCTCTTTTATCACATTATACCTAATTTTATCTTTCATACTTACATCACACACAGCTTACGAAGAGCTGTCAGCTCTACAGCATTTATTCTATTTTCATGTCTTCCCGCCAAATCTAACTTTCACTGCCATACATGAGGGCAGGCACTAATACTTCCTATACTTATTATTATTATTTAGGATGTGTAAAGCCGACGGAAGGTCATGAGAAGAAAACAAAACTAAAAATGTAGTGTGTGCAGAAGTACTTTGAAATAACATTAGTTTGAGTTTTTTTTTAATATAATATTATAAGATCCAGTATTTTTATCGTAAATGCGCGCCCAGTACTTGATCATTATTTTGCTGCGATGTTATTTTTAAACTGCGATATTTCCTAAGATATTCATTGAAATCAAATAATGTAAAGAGCAATTTTGTTTTAAATTAAATACTTGTGATGAATAACTCATTTATTTGGATAAGGATTAATATTATGTTTATAAAAACACCTTCGAAAATATCACATTATTTTAAAACAAATTTGATTAGCATAAAAAAGGTTATAGTGAGCCAATCTTAAAAGATAGACATATGCTGTCGCGGACTTTTATTTAGAACTTTGAAAGGGGAACAATTATGTATTACATAATTTTTGCGCAACTTTAACCGTTTACGCAGCGGAAGCTCTCAAAAGGAAACATAAACCCGATTTTTACACATTCATCATTGTTGCTCTGCTCCTATTGGTCGCAGCGTAATGTTATATAGCCTAAAGCCTTCCTCTATAAATGGACCATCCAACAAAAAAAGAATTTTTCAAATCGGACCAGTAGGTAGTTCCTGAGATTAGCGCGTTTAAACAAACAAACAAACAAACTCTTCCGCTTTATAATATTAGTATAGATTAGTATAGATTTATAATGGCAAACGAGCAAGTATCACCTGATAGTAAGTGTTTCTGCCGCTCGTGGGCTTTTTTAATACCAAGGGTACAGCTACACCGCTGCCTACAAATCCTAACCACAAACCCACCCAGAAAGTTGGGCTGCCGGCTAACTCACTCCATCTCTGGTCCCCGATAGTCACGGATGGACCAGGCTGCGGCTGTACACAGAAAACTATCAACAGTCCACACTGTACTCCCTCCATATTGTGTCCCTATTACTATTAAATTTATTCACTTCTAATAAAATACTTGCAAATGACATGTAGTTGTAAACCATATGTTGTCTTCACATAATATCTTATTCCAACAGCTTTCCTAGGGCATTCAACTGCAATTATTAATAACTAGCTACTGCCCGCGGCTTCGCCCGCGTAAAAGGTTACATTCCTAAAGTTTTTCATCCCCTATTTTTATTTTACCACTTAAGGGTGATTTTTTTTACAAAATTTTAATATCATATTTATATCTAATCAATAGTCTAGTAATAAGTTTCAAGCTTCTGGCTTTGAAAATGAGGACACTTACAACTTTTCATCCCCCTTTACAACCCTTTTTTTGCATTTAAAAGTAGCCTATGTCCTTTATCAGGTTCTAGACTATCCGTGTACCAAATTTCATTTAGATCGGTTCAGTAGTTTTGACATGAAACAGCGACAGACAGACAGACAGACAGAGTTACTTTCGCATTTATAATATTAGTAAGGATTTTATTATCTTCGTCAATGTAACGCAATTTTTATTGCGATAAATTTTATTCAGTTTTTTACAGTAGGAACTAGTTTCTTTATAGTAAGTGCTTGTATATTTCGGGCACTATGTAGATTTACCTTAATATGTTTGTCGATGGGTTAATACCATTAGGTAATTTTTGAATTTCAAAGTGAAAATAATGATTTCTTATATTTACGCGAGTATTATAATCTTACTTACTTTATACTTATACTTTTTACTTTTTCCGTGTGGTGACGGAGTAAGAATACTATTCAATACCCCATATCTTACCCGTGGGTGATCGTACGAGACGACTAAGGGATATTACAAAACGCATATAACATCTGTGCGAGAGAGGGAACACTCGAAACAAAACCCTATACCAACACGTCTGACCAGCGCGGTATAGTAGGTTGATTTCTCTCCCATTATGGAGGAGGCCCGAGCCCAACAGTGGGAGTTTAATGGGCTATGATGATGATGATGATGATATAATCTTACTAATAAATAAAATGTGTAGCTTTGTGAAGATCTTGATGTTTGGATGTTTTTACTCAATAGCGAATAAGCCATTAACCCTGGAAAGATACTCTGCGTAAAATTTACGCATGCGTTTTGGAATAATTGCTGTTTCTTTCTAATTAGCGCGAATCTATAGCTGTGCATTTAGGACTTCTCATTCGTCGCTGGGAGCTGCCACGTGGCATACGTGTCTATAAGGTAAGTGCCACCGATTTTGAAATATAGCGACTGCGTGAGTCAAAATTACGCATGATTATCTTTAACGTGACTTTTACGATTTTGGATTATATGACAGTTTTATTGTGTTTCGTATCTTTTAGTACTTAATATTATAACTAATATTATAATTTTAATTTTATAGATATTGAAGCAAATATATAACATAAAGGGGAGTAGAAATTTAGACGAAGACCATATCCTGGGCGCTCTTAGGCAAAGTGACGACGAGCTTCCGTGGGAGGACACCGACGGTGAAGTAGCGGACCACGTAAGTGAAAATGATGTGCAGAATGACACAGAAGAAAGTTTTGTAAACGAGGTACAAGAACAGCCGACGCCTAGTGGGAGTGAAATCTTAGAAGGGCAAAGCAGTACTGAACAACCAGTCTCCATATCGGCCTCTCGTTGATATGTGCCAAAGCTTCTTTGTAACTTATTTTTATATAACTTTATGTTCATAAATTATAGGATAAGCTGATTGTTGATTTTCTACTAAAAAGAGATTGAACATTAGAATGAAGAATAAGTTTACATTTGAAAGAGTAAGTGTTATAAAATTTCATTGATTTAAATAGGAAGTTTAAACTTTTGTTTTTTTAATATAAATAAATAAATCATCATCATTTTTTTTTATATTTATTTATTTCATCATCATCATGATGATGGTGATGATGATGAAATAAATGAATATAAAAAAAATATCTGCAGTATTAATTATTCTAATATATGTGTATATATAATAACATACAATTCATTGAAGTAAACTAATAAACCTAGAATTACAGCTAATTCAAATACATGCTTTAATTTTACGCATGAGTATCTTTTCCGTACTACAAAATATGACTATCTTTCTAGGATTAAATAGATTAAATTAATTAGGATAATAATTAACACATATATAGATACACTATTTTCTATATTAACCAATATATAGATAATACTACAAATTTGGGAAAGTTATGTTATTTTTTCATAGGATAAGCCACCAAGCTAGTATGAAATAAAAGTAGAATTATATTCTTCGTGTTCTATTTAAATTTCAAGTGTTGTTTATTTAAAAAAAAAATATTAAAAGAATAAAAATTACGGATGACGTCATTCAGTACATTTCTATGCGAGCAAATATTGAAAAAGGTCTTTAGTACTGCGTAAACTTACGTTAAATTTAATGCTGTTGAGTGAATGCTTTTCAAAGACCGGATTCGCTCGGCGTAGAGAGGTATATCTCGCCATATACATGTAGGTACATCTCGCCATAGATACGTCTCACCATTAAACCACGCTGGCCAGACGTGTTGGTATAGGGGTTTGTTTTGAATTTTCCTTCATATTATATATTTTTTATAACCCTTAGTCATATTTTATGATCACCCACGAGCAAGATAGTGGGTAGAGAATTGTATTCTTACTATGTCACCACACGGAAAACAGGAATAGAAGGACCCATAGCCAAAAGTTAGAAAAATAAAAAAATAAAAAACAAGTAAATAAACCTTGTATTGCAGGGGACTGTACATACTTACAATTAACGGACACAAGGCTGTGTGACGACTATGAGCTTTATAATGACCTGCGCAAATGCCACCTGATGCCGTTTGGTCAACAATTACATTCCCAAGGAGGGTTGACGTCTGGCAGGCGGCCGGTCATAAAACTATTGCCAATAACTTTTACAATATGTACTATGATAGAAGAGTACAAATTGTTTCGACTCTAAGTAATTGGGATAATAGTAAGAGAATGATGATGAATTAACGGATGCAAATTACACCCGGACTCAAAACAATAATTTGTGGATCACATATTGTCCTGCGTGGGAATCAACCCACTGCTCCGGCATAGCAGTTCGATATCTTAACCACTACACCATCTATACAATACATTCAAATTAATAACAATGTCAAAACGAATCAACAATTTCAATTGTTTCCAAAATTGTAAGCGAAAGTAATTTCCCGAATCGCTGATCCCAAAATATTTCTGAGTCAAACTCAAAAACAATAAACAGATGCCTGAACCTCTGCAACAAAAATTCCAAGATAATTTTCCCGTCAGTGGGGCATTAAGTCGGGTGGTCTTCAGTTTTCATAAAGGTTCTAACCAATCGTATCTATCATCGAAATAAACAAGCGATTCTTTACAAGAAATTCTAATTCAAGTAAATTTCATTTAATTTTAAAATTTCTATCTTATTACTGGTATAACTACATCTTACTTCCTTTCATTATGAAAACCTGATTACGAGCGAAAAATGATTGTCTTACATGGGATTCGAATCCACACCTATTAGAATTCGAGTTTCGAATCCCTTCTAATCGTGCTGCCACTTACACCAACGTAAACTGTTGTATGACATTAAATTTTGGCATCGTATTATATTTTCGTCTTTAAGGAGACGTGTGTCACCTACCCGACATTGTTTACATATTTTACAGATATTATACTCTAACTTTGCAATTAGAATTGTATTAAACGATGACACGACCTTCTTATTCAAATGACTGAAATTTAGCATTTAATATGATTAATCAAGCTTTTATCAACTTTTTATAAATCATCACTTCATCGTCATCACAACCCATAAATGTCCCATAGTTGGGCTCGGGCCTCCTCCATAGTGGGAGGGAAATTAACCTACTATACCGCACTGGTTGGACGTGTTGGTATAGGGTTTTGTTTCGAGTTTCCTTTATCTCCCATAGATGTTATATGCGTTTTATATCGCTTAGTCGTCTCTTACGACCACCCACGGGTAAGATATGGGGTGGTGAATAGTATTCTTACTCCGTCACCACACGGACAGTATAAATAATCATTTATAAAAAACTTGATTACGAGCGAAAAATTATTGTCACACATGTGATTCTAACCCACACCTATTGGAAATCCGTTACAATCTTGCTATCACTTACACGAACGAGAACTGTTGTATGACATTCATTCTTTTTTCTTTGAAAATACATTGTATTTAAATACATAATTATGTGTATATCTATCTTAAATATTCTTTATCTAATGTACAATATGATTGCCTTCTTCTGTTTTGGTTTATATAATGTATCGTTACCTCTTGCTACTTCCTAGCCGAGGCAGCGGGTGACCGGACCTGGGATTAGTTTGGTCGCCCGGAGCGAGGCTACACCGCGTGACGACAATGTCCCGACGGCGAAAGCTGCCGGGACATCGATTCAAGAGGATATCCATAAGGGTAAACCGCCGGACGGGCCGCCGAAGACAAAGACCGAGTTCCGGTGGCCCGCTCGCTCGGCGAAGCGAAGTACATGTAAGGCGGGTCTTTGGGGATTTTATTGGTAAGCAGCGGCCTCGTTGTACCTGCACAGTTATTTTAAGGCTGCGTGGAGCGGGTTTCTCACTCCCTTGGAAGGTAGTTGAGTGGTGGCTGTTTTAGTGGTTAAACCACCATCGGGTGCCCGCTTGTGGGATTTGGACGAGCTATAACCTACAATGTGTTTGAATTTTACATTATATCGGGGTTCGAAGAGCATCATACTGGAGCTAAATCTTACTAAACATGTACATTTTTTTTATAAAAAATCAGTCAAGATATAATAATAATAATAATAGAACCCCTTGAGTTTCTTGCCGTATCTTCTCAGTAGCGGTTACGTTCCGATCCGGTGGTAGTTTTATTGGATTAATTTATAATATTAAAACTGATAAATGTAATGTATTAAAACTGGTAAATTTCCTCGCAGGCTTTATACAGAAGAAATTAATTTGAATTTGGTTAAGATTAATATTATTGATTACATGATCATCATCAATATTTCTATAAATATGGGTCTCATTACTGAGCTCAAGTCTCTTACACTTTGAGAAGGTGATTTCTAATGTTTACGCGAGTGTAACACATTTGAAATAAAACTATTTTTACGGATTCCATCGCGTTTGTATTTGATTTTTAATTTCCCGACGTTTAGAACACTTCACAGCGTATGAACGAATACCACCGCCAGAGAACTCTATTCTTGTATACTTCACTCGCTTCTTGAACATTCATAATTCTCTTCATACACGTTTGGCGGTTTCGGAGACTCTTGACTCCACCTTCCTTCAGTACGTGACCAAGCTGGTCTAAGTAGGTTAGTTTCGGTCTCCCTCGGTACCTAAATCCTTCCACATTCGCATTGTGTATCTTCTAAGCTATATAAGCTATTAGAAATAATGTGATGATGGTATTATTCATGCTCAATTTGAAAATTTTATATTAAAATATATGCTGCAAGCTACGCTTCGTTAATTATTGAAAGGCCCGCCTTGTTAGATTCAAATTATTTAGATGAAGATATATCACTTTTGGTAATTAGTTGAAGTTTATTGTTTTAAATTAAGTCTCATTGTCGAATAACAACTATTTATATATCAAAATCAAAATGTAGTCTTATATCTATTAATTTAGATTAGATATTAGCTGTGTGGTAGCGGTTACGAATACTACCAACACTTATTTTGCTGTCGTAAAAGACGACTAAGAGCTTTATAACAACCTGGGCCAACACCACCTGGTGCTGTTTGGTCAATAATTACATTCCCGAGGAGGGTTGACGTCTGGCAGGCGACCGGTCATAAAACTGTTGACAATAACTTTTACAATATTTACTATGAAAGAAGAGTACATATTGTATCGACCCCAAGTAATTGAGATAAAGTAGGAGAATGATGATGATGATTCTGATATAGTAATTTAGATTAGATGTAGTATATTAGAACTGAGTAGGAGAATGATGATAGTATATTAGAACTATAATCTTTTAAAGACGAAAATATAACCTTTAAAGACGAAAATATAATACGATGCAAAAATTGAATATCCTATAATAGTTCACTGTGGTGTAAGTGGCTGCATGATTGGTACGAATTTCCAATAGGTTTGGATTCGAATCCCACTTGTGACAATCATTTTTCGCTCGTAATCGGGTTTTTATAAATAATCAAACATATTAAATGTTAAATTTCAGTAATTTGAACTATAATCTGTTTAGTTTAGGACAACATAGTCCTTTTGACTTTCTACCAGATATAATCTATGATAGGTTGTGTAATGCACCATGCATTTAAATAAAATTCAAAGATTTTCATCATTTACATTTATTTCATGAGAATAAGGATGGTGTCCGATGGTTTATTGTGTGAGACACAAGGAGGTTTCAGGAGTGGAAGGGGATGCATGGATCAAGTGTTCTCTCTGCGCAACATTGTGAAGAAGCATCTGGCTCTAGGTCAGAGGGTTTTCTTCAGTTTTGTGGATCTAAAGAGAGCATTTGACACGGTTGTACGAAAGGAACTTTGGGACATTTTACCGGAGTATGGTATTAACGGTAAACTGCTACAGGCTGTGCAGTTCAGTTACATGGGCTGTAGAGCCTGTGTGCGGCTGGATGATGGAATGTCGCCTTGGTTTGACGTCAATATCGGTGCAGAGGTGCGTTCTGTTAGCCAGGCTGTTTATCATATATCTGGATAAATGTCTCCAAAGGTTGAACGATATGAATGTGGGAGTCCAGATGGGCGACTCAGTGGTCACTGCTCTGCTCTGTGCAGATGATGCAGTCCTGCTGGCACAGTCAGCGACTTACCTGCAGACCCTAGTCGACGCAATGACAGAAGATTGTAAGAAAAGGAGTCTACGCGTGAATGTGAGCAAAACCAAAATAATGGTCTTTGAAAGAGATGAAGCCAGAACAGATGTAAGAGTAACAATAGGTAATGATGTACTGGAGCAAGTGGATGAATTTGTATATCTTGGATGTGGTTTTAGCCGAGATGGAAGGTACACCACTGATATAGAGCGAAAAGTGAATGCGGGAAATAGAGTGAACGGAGCGTTGGGGCAACTTCTCGGTAGCCACCACCTCAGCCAGAAGGCACGTGTAGCAATACATAACGTAGTGCTTGTCCCAACATTACTGTATGGAAGCGAGAGTTGGGTATGTAGAAAAGAGCATGAAAGTAAAATTAATGCGGTCGAAATGCGATCTCTACGGAAAATCTGTGGAGTTGGGCTGACCGACCGCATTCGCAATGATGACGTAAGAGAGCGAGTAGGTATGAAAGAGAGTATTGGTGTAAATATGCGAAAGGGAATGCTCCGATGCTTCGGACATGTGGAAAGAATACCGAACGAACGTCTGGTTAAGAAGATATACAATGCGAAAGTGGAAGTATGTAGGTACCGGGGGAGACCGAGACTCACCTACCTAGATCAGATTGGTTACGTACTGAAAGAAGGTTGAGTCAAGAGTCTCCGAAACCGGCGAGCGTGTATGAAAAGAATTATGAATGTTGAGGAAGCGAGTGAAGCATGCAAGGATAGAGTTCTCTGGCACTCTGTTCTCTCTGCCTACCCTGCAAGGGATATGGCGTGATAGTATGTACGTACACTAATTTCATGTAATAAATATTATATTAATATTTCTCGAAATATTTAAATCTCGTATCTGGAGTGTTACATTTAAGACAATAAGTCACGTAATCTATATCTAATAATATTTTATTCAGTTTTAACTATTATAAATGTGTGAGTGTCATTCAAATTTTTATTACTACAAAATTAAATTCTATTGTGTTCTGATACGACGATATAATCAAATTCAAAAGTCATATACTTATAAAAGACTAAAACTGAATTGACTTCTTCCTTGTTTATAAAATTTGAAACTAACTCTATTTTTGGTTAAATATTTTTAGATTAATCAAGAGTTAAACACAAATGCAACTGTCCAGCGTTGTGATTCCAGATCAGAACCTATGTATTTGTTTTTTTTTTCATTGTAAATATAAAAAAAAAACAGCACAGAATTTAAAATTTTAGACTATCATATACCTTAGATGATGATTTTCCGTGTGGTGATAGAGTAAGAATACAATTCACCACCCCCTGACCTTACCCGTGGACGATCATACGAGACGACTGGTATATAAAACGCATTTAACATCTATGCAAGAGGAGGAAAACTCGGAACGAAACCCTATACCAACACGTCTGACCAGCGTGGTGTAGTAAGTTAATTTCCCTCCCATTACGGAGGAGACCCGAGCCCAACAGTGGGATATATATGGGCTGTGATGATAGTCTAGAAATAAAATCGATTCGTATGAAAACAATTTATATATAATAATTATAATATAATAATTAGCATATTGTATGCAGATCGATTACTCTCCCAACAATCTGGGGGTCACGATCTACCCAATAATGATTTAAATTAATTCGTTCGTTCGTTACAACGCAGTAGACGCCCACCTTAAATATTTCTTATAAATATTCCTGTTGTGTTTCTATACAGATTTAATCTTCAAAAGGATTGTTTACAGTAAACATTTTGATTTGAAGCTAACTGGAAGGACTCTTGGAACCAACGGTCGGATCATTTACAATTAAAATTAATCCACAGGCTTCAAGAAAGACGTCTTAGCGTTTTGTTATAACTAAATTGGATGGACAGAATTGTCCAAGCTTTGCATTTTGATGTACATACTTGAACAAAATTCGACAGCGGAATACTAATTTTGGTTTAAATGTCATCTATTTTCATTGGCTTTTATAATAATTTAAGACTATAAATTATAATGTAGGCAACACTGGTATTTATTTTGTGAATGTTTAATAAAGTTGTAAATAAAATTAGCTTTAAAAGGAAAAGAAAATTGAAAAGAGACAAAAACTAAAATTGAAATTTGTGTGTTAAATAGCCTAGCCCTAGTTAATAGGTAATTTTTTATTTACTAAGCAATTTGTTAGTAGTCGCTAGGGTCCTTATTCACTTCAAATATAATATATTCACTAAATATATTGAATGAAAGATTCATATTATAGTGCAGTTTGTTTGCTCAGGTTTATTAAAGATACATACATATCATCACGCCATATCCCTTGCAGGGTAGGCAGAGAGAACAGAGTGCCAGAGAACTCTATCTCTGCATACTTCACTCGCTTCCTCAACATTCATAATTCTCTTCATACACGCTCGCCGGTTTCGGAGACTCTTGACTCCACCTTCCTTCAGTACATGACCGATCTGGTCTAGGTAGGTTAGTCTCGGTCTCCCTCGGTACCTACATCCTTCCACTTCGCATTGTATATCTTCTTAACCAGGCGTTCGTTCGGCATTATTTCCACATGTCCGAACCATCGGAGCATTCCCTTTCGCTTATTAAAGATATATGATATTAAAGTTTTCGTTTGAAGGCTTATAATATGCATTACTTATATTAATTTACATCATCATCATCATCATCTCAGCTCATATGTGTCCCACTGTTTGGCTCGAGCCTCCTCCATAAACGAAGGGAAATTGACCTACTATACCACGCTTGTCAGACGTGTTGGTATTGGGTTTTGTTCCGAGTTTTCCTTCTCTTGCATAGATGTTAAATGCGTTTTATATCCCAGTCGTCTTGTACGATCACCCACGGGTAAGGGGGGTGGTGAATTGTATTCTTACTCTGTCACCACACGGAAAATCATACTCATAGGGTTTTGTTTCGATTTTTTTTTCTCTTGCATATATGTTATATGCGTTTTATATGCTTTAGTCGTCTCTTACGATCACCTACGGGTAAGATAGGGGGTAGTGAATTGTATTCCTACTCCATCACCGCATAGAAATGGCAGGATACTTAATTACAGGCGGATCGAGGCGCTGGGGTTGAGGGTGGCCCTGGACAAGACGGAGGCCCTCTTGTTCCATGGGCCCCGCATGAGTCCTCCCATCGGCGTTTCGATCACCGTCAATTCGGTTGACATCAGCATCCGGGCCCATATGAGGTATTTGGGCCTGGTGCTCGACGGGCATTGGTGGTTTCGGGAGCATTTCCGCAGGCTCGCTCTGCGGCTTATCGGCGCGGCGTCCGCCCTTTCGTGGCTTACGCCGAATGTGTGGCGGAGCGCGTGCGCGAGGAGCGTCTCCTCGACGACGCGAACCGCCGCCGGCGACTGGGGCGGCGTAGGCACGATTACCTGCGCCTGATGCCGCCCTAGCCGAGGCCGCGGGTGACTGGACCGGGGAATTAGTCCGTCACCCGCCGAGAGGCTGACCGCGCGAGGAGGGACCGACGTCCGCCCCAGGAGGGGGGGACATCACTCAAGGAGAAGATACCCCTCAGGGGGTATTCTGTCGGGCCGGCCACTAACGACAAGTTCACGCTGCTCCAGTGGCCGGTCCAACAACGTAGGCGAGGTTCATGGGTGGGTTACGGGTATGCGTGCGTACGCCCCTCTGTCGCCCCGGACGGAGTGGTGCGAGAAGAGCGCCGACCATAACCCAACCCTAAAAAAAAAAAGGATACTTAATTACATATAATTTCAACAAAATAGATTCGATTGCTTAAACATGTAATGCATGCAGACGAACAAAAATTAAAATCCATTTCTTACTTATAACATTAGCATGATAGAAGAACTGTAACATTTTGACATATTCTTTTTTTAAACCTCACTATCATTACCAATATTTCGGCTTACATACTTCCTAGTGGTGGGCTCGAGTTTCCTCCACAAAAGATGATAAAACAACCTATTATACTACGCTGATCAAATGGATTAGCAAAACGATTTATTTCAAATGCTTCTTCTATACAGGGTGACGATATTGTTACAAGAATAACTTAAACTAGGTGTAGGATTGACGTCAAAAAAACAAAAAACTTAATTGCAGACTCCTAGCTCTGCCCAATCCCGAGATAAAGTTTAGTTTACAAGTGTATTGAACGCTTATCATTAGGGCAATTTAATCAAAAATTAGGTACTATTTTTTTTACTGATTGGTATAGTATATCATGGTCTGATACACCTCTTTCAAGGATTCTACTAATTAAATCGGCAAACTGTATATTCATTATTTATTATATCATTATCTATTATATCATTTATTTGTCTTTTACAATAACTCCAAGTAAGATAGAAGGTGTTAAATTGTATTCTTATTCCATCACCATATTTTCAAACCCGTCCTTCAATACCATAATTCTAAGAAATATATGCCGTAACATAAATATCGCTTACTTTCAAATCTTCACTCAAGTTATATGTATTCTGTATTTATTAGATCCATATTGGAATATAGCCTAATAATAAATACAAAAATACATGTTCTGGCCATAGTCCATATACCATCATCAGAGCCAATATTAATCTGATGGAGTATACAGACCTGGATTTCAATTACCTAAAAACGAAAGCCATTCAATTTGGGCCCCTAGGCGTAAGTCTATAGGTATAAACTCGCTATAAAGTATGTATGGAAGTTAACATCGAAACGATAAAAGTATATTCATATTACGCATTTTGCATTGAATACTCCATTGTGAATATATATTTTTTCTTATATATAATTCTGTTCTTCTTTTTTTTATTTAAAACACATTCTTCTATAACCTATTAGCTACATGACATATATTTATGTTAGCTACACAACTGATACTCTCTCCGAGATGTTACGTACAGTACGACCCAGAGGTCATATAAGCGACATTGTTATTCCTTTAATTGTGGTAGGACCACGCTGTTGACAGTTCTCTGTCTACAGCCGCGGGCCGGTCCGTCCGGGGTAGTACCACACTCTCGCAGAAGATCGACGTTTGAGTAATGGCAATGTGAGCGAGAGAGTCGGAAGCCCAACTAGGGTGGGTTCGGGGTTTATATTGGTGGGCAGCGGCCTAGCTATACCATTGGCAAAGATCCATGGGCGGCAGTGACACTTAATATCGGGTGTGCTGTCTGCTCGTTTGTCACCAAAAGCAATAGAAAAAAAAGCAGCACCTATACAAATTAGAAGGTATACAGATATCAATATTAATCAAATAAATATCCTCAAAGATGTAAATATAATATAATGCGAGAATAGATTATCCTACACGGTGGTGTAAGTGGCAGCATGATTGGTACGGATTTCCAATAGGTGTGGGTTCGAATCCCACTTGTGGCAAACATTTTTCACTCGCAATCGGGTTTTTATAAATAATCAAGCATATTAAATGCTAAATTGCAATAATTTAAATAAATATCACAAAGATTGTGGTGTGATTGGCTGCGAATACTACGAATCCTTACTTTGATCATTGATATCGTAAAAGATAAATAAAAGCTTTATATCGTCCTAAGCCAACTTAATCTGATGTAAACAATTACATACCCAAGGAGCGTTCACGTCAGTCAGGCGCCTAATCATAAAAACTATTGCAATATGTTCGAAAACGAGTCCTTATTGCGTCGACCGTGATTGGTTATCGTAATTGGGACAAGAGCAGGTGAATGATAAGCACTAAGCAGTAGTCATCTTCATTATCATCATCCTACTGTCACTCTAATTACTTAGGCTCGACACAATAAGTCCAATTCTTCTACATAACCCTATCAGATATCATCTCTGTGTTCACTCCCATTCTACCTATGTCATATGACATCAAGTAGTGATAAAACCATTCAGTTAATGACTTTCTATCTACAGCTGTCTGTCGTCGTTCGGGGTAGTACAATAGTACAATATTCTCGCAGAAAATAAACGTCTTAACAGTGGCAATGTGCTTTTGCACTGCGTTTGGTGAGCGAGAGAGATGGAAATACAACTGGCTGTATCCCTCTAATTATAAACATCCATGAACACCAGTAAAACTTACCATTAAATGTGCTGTTTACTTGTTTACCGTCAATAAAAAATACACTTCACACAATCCACCAATTTTCTTTGGTCTTCCGTTACCTCCCTCCCCTAAAGTGTTCAATTTTCATGCTTCATCATCATCATCACAGCCCATATATGTCCCAATGTTGAGCTCGGGCCTCCTCCGTAATGGGAGGGAAATTAACCTACTATACCACGCTGGTCAGACGTGTTGGTATAGTGTTGGTGTTGGTATTTTCATGCTTACAATTTCTTAACTTATTTTTTTTGAAGTGAAAACTTCTTTAGGCGCGTTGAGCGTTTTTGGAGGGGAAAAACTTATAGGTTCGCGTCACCGACATGCTAATGCTAATAGTATATCTATAGCTATATGAAAACTTCTTTAGGCGCGTTGAGCGTTTTTGGAGGGGAAAACTAAACTTTAAAACTAAACTTTATAATTTACGTTTTACTTTTATAAAAGTTTGGCATTATTTATTTTTAATTGTATTTTCAATATTTAACCTTTATGTCATGAAATGAGTATCATTGTGGTTTAAAGGTTATCTTACTAGCGTGGTAAACCGATTCCTAGATGTTCGATAATATTTTTTATTTTTATATAAAAATTAGAAAATTATTATTATTTCAATTAGTCTTAAGTTAATAGTTTTCACTTCTATCGGCTGTCCCCATGACTGCCTGTTGATTATTTTTTAATTATTGTATATCCAGACTTCTGTCCGTGCCTTTTTTATGTTTATCTATTAATTGTTATGTTGATGTTACATTCAATTTTGTTCTTAAAGTGTGTAAAGCGTTATTACATAAAGATGAAAGGGTAAAAAGTTGAGCTTCGTTGTTTTTGTCTCTCTGTCTCTTCTTCTCTAAGTTAGTCCTCATATTGTTCTTAATTTCATTTAACTTAATCCCATTCCATCATATATCCATACCACGTCAGATAAAAATGATTGTAGTTATATAGTATTGAATACGATTGCAGTAATGAGCTAGTTACGGTTATGTTTTACGCTCATGTTTCATATCGAAAAGTGATTTATCAAGTTCGTATACTCGAGAGAATTTTATTTTTGTAACGTTCTATTTATATCTGCTCTATTTTGTGGGTTAATAGGCATTTAAACCTTTGAAGGATATCTTAAAGATGTTGAGCATAAATAGTATAATTTTTAATTAATTTTTTTTTTCTCAAAGAGTAATTACATCAGATAAGCGGCCGATCATAAACTATTGCTTAATTTGCAATATGTACAATGATAGAAGAATACATATTGCATCGACCCTAAATAATTGGGATAAGAGTGGGATGGTGATGTTATCATTATAATAATATTATTACTATTATATTTTTTTACTAATTAAGTATGCCTTATAATTTTATAACGTAACTAATATTAAATTCTGTATTTCAATAAAAAAGGTCTCTTTAAAGTTAATATTTATTTTAAATTGCAATATACTTCAAAATGGCTGATCAAATAATTAATAAATGAAATTTAACATGCTTGATTATAAACTTGATTACAAGCGAAAAATGATTGTCACATATGGGATCCCATGTGTGAAAATCATTTTCTGTTCGTAATCAAGTTTTTATAGACATATTAAACTTCGAGTAAGTATTAAATAACTTGACTTTTAGCTTTTTACTTCCTTATGTTTATTTTTGTTAAATTTCTTGTTAAAGAAGTGTACTCACTATACCTTTTCGAACTATGAGCATACTAGGAAAGTTAAAGATACGGCACAAAGCACCACACGGTGTACAGCCCACCAGAATGAAGCGTAGTAGCATTTGCAAAATATGCTTGCCGATTTAGACGTTCTGTGTATGGCACCACGCGACGGTATTACTTGGTAACGAAACTATAAGCAGAAGTCTCGTACTGTTCATTAATAGTTTCTTACAATATGAGATGGTGTAATGGGCAGACTCCGTAGACGATAAGTACTCTACTTGGTTCTTATTCATAATAAAAATACTTCATAGATAGGTTTCCACCTTTCTATAGATACTTATATATTAAATTTTTCCTGAATTTTTAAAGGTAACCAATTCTTACCTTTCATTTTTTTTGCATTAAAATTACATGAAACAGATACAATACGCAGAAAAATCGAACGCCCCCATTATCTCGAGATCTGAAACTCTTTGTAAAATTCAAAATGGCGTTAATTTCAATAAATTTTAATAACACAGAACCCTTACGAATGGAAAAAGGTAATATCGCTGATAGCTTTGAAGGGAGTCAAAGGGACGCAGCTGTTAAGTTCCGTACATTGCAATTACCATGCTTTGAATAAAAGTGTTTTTCTTGAAAGCTTTGTGGAACCCCGATAAACGTGTTGTTCATGGAAAATGGTTTTGAGACGGTATTATTAAAGAAAAGGTTTTTCTTTTATTTTACGCGAATAGGCAAGAAAATGATTTGCGTATATATTTTGGCATGTGAACGTATTATAGCTATAAGTTCATACGTTTGTCGATAATCTATTGGTGAAAATAGAGGGTACGTCAATATTTTTTTAAAACAACAGCCTCTGTACTTTCTTTCATTACAGATTATGTTATAATCATACCCCGCCCAATGCTTTCGGCGTGATGGAGGGGGTGGCATGCTACCCTATAACTTGCCCTACAACGTATCCCTCTACGATGTGTGGACGGATAACTGAAACCTGTTCTTGTTGTTAATGGCCCGTCCTGCGGGTTACTCTTTCAGATAGCATCTCGTACTTAAGCGTTTGCGCCTCAACAGACCCTGTACTAAGAAATCAATTCTTATATAACGCGGACTTTTCAAATATGAAATGAATAAATAACATTTTTTATGACATGGTCTGGACACACGCCATCCGTTCCGATTCGACGAAAAGGCAACGCTTGGCCTCATAACCCACCGTATTGCCTTCTTTATCGCCATTAGGCTGGTCACTGGTACCGAATCCTTGACATCCGTGGCCAGCCCTGGCCAGGTTGACCATACCTCGTCGACGTCCCGGCTTACTACTAGGGATTAAATAACACCCAGCTTTTAATTTTTTATATTGTCCAAAGTATTATCCTACTTATACGATAGGTCGGTATCTTAATCAAGAAACTGTCAATATAATCTGTCCTAATAGTAAGAACCAGTTCATTTTTGTAGTCGTAGTTATAATAGTCGTAGTAGTTATTTGTTTGTGATCGTTAATTTAGTAGTCATATATGAGTTTTTAAAAAAGAATAGTCACAGCCTGTTAATTTACTTTTTATTGCATAAAATGGATATGTTTTATTATACATTACATACATACATACATAGCCTCACGCTTGTTTCCCAGAGGGGTAGGCAGAGACTACGGATTACCATAAACCACAATCCTGACATACCTCCATCGCTTCATTCACGCTCATCACAGTCTTCAAGCATACTCTACGATTACGCGTACTCTTAATCTGACCTTTCACTAACACATCTTCAATTTGATCCTGAAAAGTACGACGTGGTCTTCCCCTTGTAATCGTCCCACTCACACCCGCTTCACTCATTCTTTCTACGTGTCCAAATAACAATAATACATTGATAGTACAATATAAGAGTATATAGTGAGCCATGTATACAGCGGTATCCAGGTATCGTGCAGGGACTTTGAAATTACCAAAGTATAATACTTGATATTGTCCATTGGATAATATTTAAAATGAAGTGAAATTTATTAATCATCCTACTATACCACGATGGCCAGACGTGTTGGTATAAGGTTTTCTTTCGAGATTTTCTTCGCTTGCATAGATGTTAAATGCGTTAACACAGGGAGTGGCGAATTGTATTCTCACTCACACGGAAATTTATTAATATATATAATGCACATATTTACGGGATGATGACGGGATAATAATATCATTCACCACTTTCTGAATTATCCGTGAGTGTCGTAAAAAATACTAAGAGATATACATACAACGTCTATGCAAGAAATGGAGGACTCGAATTAAAAACCCTTTGCCAATCCGTCTGATCAGTACGGTATAGTAGGTCAATTTCCCTTCTATTGTAAATGAGGCTCAAGCCCAGAAGTGGGAGATATATGAGCTGAGATGATGATAAAGATCAGTTTACACATTCATGTCCATAAAGAGTTTTAGGTAATCTTTTTTTATTAAAGAGCACGCTAAACTAAGGAAATAATCCTATCGGATCGGACAAAAAATTGTCCTGCATATGAATCAAACCACGCCACTGACATGAAAGGTCGGTATCTTAACCAATAAGCCATCTGTGCAGTCATTTACTACGATATTATTTTGTTTAACGAGTATAATTCATCACTATGTTTTTTTTTTTAAAACATAAATAACTTAAGATATATTTAAAACATAGTTTATTCAGCAATTAACGAGTTTTAACGTTGTTTTTAGAATGATCGATGTTTGAGTTCGAACCTTAATATATATCTTAAGGAATTCCTGAATGTACTTTAAGCTGTACCTAATATATTACGACTAAATGATTTATTAAAAGAGGATTTAATTGTAAGAGCCATAACATTGAGTTGTCATGCTTCGTGAATATTTAGTTAGGGATTTTAGTGTGATATGGTGAGTTAACCAAGCTCAAAGTCGCTCAGCGTGCTGTGAAGCGGGCTATGCTCGGGATAGCACGAAGAATTAGCACGCTGAAGTAGGGATATTCGATATACATCGATGCATCGAAAACATCGATGTTTACAATGCGATACATCGAATCGATTCGATGTTTTGAAGAGCTATCGAAATACTCGATGTATCGATGTTTTTTCATAAAACATCGAAACGATGATAACCAGTAAATGCCACAAAAAATACCCTTGTTTTTTTTTTTTTTTTTAGAAGTAACACTTTTGATATGACTAGAAAATGTACTCGATGTTTAAAAACATCGATGTATCCGATATGATCCGATACATCGAAAGACATCGATATAAAGTTTCGATTTATCGAATCGAAAAAAACATCGATGTTTTTTCAAAGTGGACACCCCTACGCTGAAGTGGCAATGGGCAGACCACATCACTCGACGAACCGATAGCCGTTGGGGAAGAAAGGTTGTCGAGTGACGGCTATACATCGGACATCGCAGTCTTGGTCGCGTCGCAGTGCAGGTATATCTATGCACAGTTAACATATTAAAAATACAATGTCACCATCTCTTACCTTTTCGTGAAAGTTGTAGAAACCGGCTAAGAAATTAAATAGGAGCACTTTCCTTGAAAATTAATAGCACCAGTCAACAACTAGTACCAATCAGCCAGCCAAGCTTCATGATTATGCCATTATCCCTCTACGTGGGAAGGTCTATATCCCATAGAGGACTTCAATATAGTAATCAATGGCATATCAAAGTTCACTGTGGGACATAGGCCTGATATAAGACGAGGATGGATGTGATATATAGGCTGATGATATGACATGGATGAGGATGATGATATCTAGTATATTAATTATGTGACTTTTCTTCATGTGGTTAGTCCCCCACAGAATATTCCTGGATTCAATTTACTTGTAACAAATGAAAATAATTGTTTTCTTTTTCTACTGGCAATGAATTTCTATCCAAATTATAATTTAAAGTTTAATAACTAATAATGTAGCTGATAGATAGAGTCTGTAATAACGAAAAATTGGATGTGATACATTTTAGTTATCCCGTGACCTACTCACCTCTAACGACACCCTGCGATTTCCATCAAGTCGTTAACCCATCTGCCTCATTCTTACCAATATAAGCTGGGCTCCAGAGTTTCACAACGATTATTTAGTTAAAAATAATTAATTAAAAATAAGTCTATATCTGTCTGTCTTTCCGTGTGGTGATGTAGTAAGAATACGATTCACTACCCCCTGCTTTAGCGGTGGTTGATCATAAGAGGATTTTTTTTTTTCGGGGGTGGATTATGGTCGGCGCTCTTCTCGCACTACTCCGTCCGGGGCGACAGAGGGGCGTACGCACGCATACCCGTAACCCACCCATGAACCTTGCCTACGTCGTTGAACCGGCCACTGGAGCAGCGTGAACTTGTCGTCAGTGGCCGGCCCAACGGAATACCCCCTGAGGGGTACCCTCTCCTTGAGCGACGCCAACCCAGGGGGGGCGGACGTCGGTCCCTCCTCGCGCGGTCAGCGTCTCGGCGGGTGACGGACTAATTCGCCGCCCCAGTCGCCGGCGGCGGTTCACGTCGTCGAGGAGACGCTCCTCGCGCACGCGCTCCGCCGCCTCCTTCCGCTAGACTACTGCCTCGCAGAAGGCTGCGACCGCGTCCTGACGCTGTCAAGCATCGCCCTGGCGATGGTCGGCAGCGTCAGGTCGGCACCGATGATTGCGACGAGTTCACGGCGCTGATCTGCCCAAGCGGCACAAGCCTCGAGCGTATGCTGCGCCGTATCCTCGTCGCAATCGCAGTGGTGGCAGGACGGTGTACTCTCCCTCCTGACGACCGTATACAGGTATTTGGCGAAGCATCCATGCCCCGTCAAAACCTGCACCAGTCGGAAGGAGAGCACCCCGTGCAGCCGCTCCAACTACTGCATCAGCACCGGCCGGAAAGCCTCCACGGTCTGCACACCGAACCGAGGCCTCTCCAGCCGGACTACCCAACGAGCAATGACGTCTCGACGGGCGTCAACGCGCCAGGCGGTGAGCTCACTCAGTGAGACCACACCGCCCTCCACTCGCACCCCCGACACCCGCCGATACAAATCGGCGAGCATTTCCGCCTCCAGGTCCCACGGGGGAGTCCCGGCCAACAGGCACGCTGCCTCCGTCTCGTAAGAGGATAAGGGATAACGCATATAACAATTATGCGAGAGAAGGAAAAAGGGAAATAAACTATAGGGTTTATTTCCCTTTACCTATACCAATAGTATCAGTCTGGTTAAGAAGATATACAATGCGAAAGTGGAAGGATGCAGGTACCGGGGGAGACCGAGACTAACCTACCTAAACCAGATCGGTCATGTACTGAAGGAAGGTGGAGTCAAGAGTCTCCAAAACCGGCGAGCGTGTATGAAGAGAATTATGAATGTTGAGGAAGCGAGTGAAGTATGCAAAGATAGAGTTCTCTGGCACTCTGTTCTCTCCGCCACCCTGCAAGGGATATGGCGTGATGATATGTATGTATGTATGTATGTATGTGTACCTATACCAACACGTCTCACCAGCGTGGAATAGTCAATTGTCCTCCCATTACGAAGGAGGCTCGACCCCAACAGTGGGACATATATTACCTGAGATGATGAAGTTTATATATCTGTAATATTATCACTGTATTTATACTCGTATTTTTACACATAACGATATAATTGTGCTGATTAAATATATTTCACGAGCAGTTTGATAAATCATTCTAAGGTTTATTTCTTTCATGTCAAGTCCTATAGTTCTAGAGATAAATTACAATTAATTTAATTATATTTTTCTTGTGGTAGTAGCCGATAGGTAGTCAAAATAATGATTTGCTACCAATAGTAACTTTAATAGCAATCAAAATATACTGAAAACACTTAAACTTGTATGAGACCAAATATAAAATCCAATTAAACGGGCACAATATTTACTTTAGCTTATACACAGAAATACATAACCATGTATAGATCATTGTAAGGCTGTGTGCTCACTTTTACAAATATGTTATGAATATATAAATATTAGACGAAATAATATTTCACTTTTGTGTTAAATTTATCGATTTTCATACATATTTTACAAAATACAACTATTATAGTAGTAGAACGACCTTGTTGACAGTTTTCTTTTGGGACAGTACCCCGCTCTCGCAGAAAATCGACGTCTGAGTACTGGCAATATGCTGTAGCGCAGTGAGAGAGCCGGCAACCCTACTTTCTGGGTGGGATTGGGGATTTTATCGGTACGCAGCGATCTAGTTATACCCCTGGCATGGCAAAGGTCTATGGATGTCAGTAACACTTATAGTTGTGTTGCTTGCTCGTTTTCCACCATTAGTAATAAAAATATAATAATTATTTCTCAAACATGCTTGTAAATTTGAGCTTTATTTTGACAACCTTCTTCGAGATTAATCGATATTACTGTTCTGGCCAAATACACGCGAGCAGCGGCCAACAAAAAATGTATGAAAATCCATATCTGTCGTGTTTTAGCGGCCAAATAAATATATATGTAAATTCTTATCTATCGTGTATTTTAAAAGTGGAACGATTTGTTACTTCAAAATATGGTAACTAAATAGGCAACTTATCAAAGTTTTATTTAAATTTCGAACTGGCTTGAAATAGAAACCTGTTTAATAATGGAAAAAAATGAACCCTTTAACACGTGAAAAATGTTCGTTGTTCGTCATGTATACAGTTCTACTGAGTATTACTTAGTTTTAATTTGCGCGCGTTGTTTGAGAAAAGCACTATACAAGCCTTGGCCATAACTAGGAATTGATGGACTTACGTATTTACACGTTCGTTCATCAATGCCTCTTTTGCTGGCCGCTTCAGTAATGTACTATTACTCTGTCAGTTGGTAGACTTCCATTGTTAAACCACAAGAATTCCACTTAGAACAATTATATTCCATTTAAATCCAACAATTCTCTGCAGTTTTTAAGATTTTATTCGTTCGTTTGTTTGAAAATAGTAAAAATAAACACTACAAAATATTAAATTCTCTCAATATATCCCGGTATTCTTAATTATACAATGTTTAATAGACAAAAAACTTAGAAGAAACGTTGGTGAATTGAATGAAAATTTTCCTGTATACAAATCTTGATGAAAAGGTGGTGGTCGTTAGTTGGTGGACTAATTGCCTTTCTGTGTAGACGAAATATTAGATATTTAATTTATAAGTAACAAGCAATCCGACTGGAATTACTGGCGTTTGGTTTTATATATATATTACACTTATGTATATTTTTTGATGTGTAGAGGCGATCACGAACACTACCAGCCCTTGCTAATGTTTGTCCTAATAGAGGTTTACACCGATCTTGAGCATATCCATTTGATACCTCTGGTTAACATTCCTAAGCAGTGTTTACGTCAGGCAGGTCGCCGATTATAAAACTATAGGCATTTTTTTTTAATATTTACGATCCCAAAAGAGTACATATTACGTCAATTCCAAGTAATATTTAGTGATAGGACCACGCTGTTGACAATTCTCTGTCTACAGCCGCGGGTCGGTCCGTCCGTAGTAGTACCACATTCTCGGAGAAGATCAACATCTGAGTAATGGCAATAAGCTATTACGCTTCGTTTGGTAAGCGAGAGAGCCGGCAGCTCAACTGAGTGGGTTTGGGGTTAGTATTAGTAGACAGCGGTCTAGCTAAAACCTTGGCATTGCAAAGGTTCATTGGCGTCAGTGAAACTTACCATCAGGTGTGCTGCTTGCTCATTTGCAATAAGAAATATTAAGATAAAAGAGGGATAATGTCGACTGTTACAAAATTTGCATTTCTAATATCCCATAAATCACATCTTGGGAAAAAAATAGTAGTAATATTTATATTCTTAGTCTATCACCTATGTTTAAAAATAATTCCCACGTATAAAACTCTATCTCTCTTTTTAGTGGTTTGCCACTTTGTTGATAGTGGACAGTTGTCTACGGCAATAATTGAGCTGGCTTGATGATTTAATTAGCTACCTCCCACACCTAGTGTTGTGTGTTTAACTACTAAGCGGGATAGTTTTTTGTATAATGCATAAACGATACTTCTAAGTAATTGTATCCCTTATTTCTATATTTACAAAGTCCTCCACGACACAAATATTATAACTTACTATACTTTAAAGCAATTGAATTTTATTACTATCAAATTTCACCATTATTATTGTGGTAGCTGGCTTAATATCTCGATAATCCTTATCCTTACTAATATTACAAATGCGAAAGTAACTCTGTCTGTCTGTCGCTCTTTCACGCCAAAACTACTGAACGGATCTAAATGAAATTTGGTACACAGATAGTCTAG
This sequence comes from Lymantria monacha, assembly GCA_905163515.2. NCBI lineage: Eukaryota > Metazoa > Arthropoda > Insecta > Lepidoptera > Erebidae > Lymantria > Lymantria monacha. The sequence continues at coordinate 33,350,975 of LR991088.1, forward strand.
AGACTGATAAAGGACATATAATACTTTTTAATACAAAAAAAGGGTTGTAAAGGGGGATGGAAAAGTTGTAAGAAAGTATCGTCATTTTTAAAGCCAGAAACTTGGAACTTATTTTTAGGCTATAGATTAGATATAAATAAATATGACATTAACATGTTGTAAAAATTTACCCCTAAGGGATAAAATAAAAGTAAGGGATGAAAAACTTTAGGAAAGTAACATTTTACGCGGGTGAAGCCGCGAGCAAAAGCTAGTGGGACATATATAAGCTCAGAAGAAATTATATATTCTTCAATACTGTGTATAATATAACCACACCCTAACTCATTCACACAGGAGTCATTAGGCATTCAATTAAGTAAAACGCATCGATGTTTGCAATACACTCTCCCGTCTAGAGTCCATATTTGCTCGCATTTGATTCCTTGATGATAAAACGTTTAGAAGCGAAATGTTGTGTGAACTAGAAGGTATTAATTAATAATATAATTTATAAAACTTATATTTTAATTAAACTGATATAGAGTGAAGAGTGAATGCGGGAAATAGAGTGAATGGAGCGTTGGGACAACTTCTCGGTAGCCACCACCTCAGCCAGAAGGCACGTGTAGCAATACATAATGCAGTGCTTGTCCCAACATTACTGTATGGAAGCGAGAGTTGGGTATGCAGAAAAGAGCATGAAAGTAAAATGGATGCGGTCGAAATGCGATCTCTACGAAAAATCTGTGGAGTTAGGCTGACCGACCGCATTCGTAACGACGACGTAAGAGAGCAAGTAGGTATGAAAGAGAGTATTGGTGTAAAGATGCGAAAGGGAATGCTTCAATGGTTCAGACATGTAGAAAGAATGTCGAACAAACGTCCGGTTAAGAAGATATTCAATGCGAAAGTGGAAGGATGTAGGTACCGGGAGAGACCGAGACTAACCTACCTAGACCAGATCGATCATGTACTGAAGAAAGGTGGAGTCAAGAGTCTCCGAAACCGGCGAGCGTGTATGAAGAGAATTATGAATGTTGAGGAAGCGAGTGAAGTATGCAAGGATACAGTTCTCTGGCACTCTGTTCTCTCTGCCTACCCTGCAAGGGCTGTGACGTGATGGTATGAATATATTGGTAAAACAAATATTTTAATTAAAGTTTGTTGCAAAACTTATTTCATATTTCTATTTATCCCTGTGGTGATGGAGTAAGAATATAATTCACCACCACCTATCTTACCCGTGGGTGATCGTAAGAGATGACTAAAGGATATAAAATGCATATAATATCTATGCGAGAGAAGGAAATCTCGAAATAAAACCCTATACCAACACGTGTGACTAGCGTGGTATAGTGGGTCAATAGCCTTTCCATTATGAAGGAGGCTCGAGCTCAACAGTGGGACATGTATGAGCTGAGATGATGATGATGATGTTTTGAAATTTTCATTTAAAAAAATTATAAGTTTGTACTAAGGAACTGATACTTGTATTACGTGTGATTATACAAAAATGTAATTAACAAATCACAATTAGACTCAGAACAAGAATTTGTGTATAATACATATAGTACAAAGTGTTGTCCTGCGTAGAAATCAAACCCATGATACTGACGCAGTAGAGTAGTAAAGGTTAAGATACTAATCTTAACCTTTACGCCACCTATGCTCTCGTTTTAATATATTGTATTTGTAATTTGTCATATGTTTTTTGTGTATTGCCATAGATCCATCCGTCGGTCCCTTCCCTTATAGGGATATTTTTTTTATTTTCATTTTATTGCTAATAGTGACAAACGAGCAAGCAGCACACCTGATGGTAAGCGTCACTGCCGCCCTTGAACTTTTGCTATAACCATGGGTATACTTAGGCCGCTGCCTACCATTACAAACCCTAAACCCACCCGTTGGGCTTCCGGCTCTCTCGCTCATCGAACGAAGTGCAATAAATAGCACTTTGCCATTACTCAGACATCAATCTTTTGCGAGAGTGTGGTACTTCGCCGGATGGACCGGCTCGCAGCTGTAGACAGAGAACTGCCAACAGCATGGTCCTATCATTATCAAGGATATATCCTATAATGCATAAATCGTAGCTTTTGTAAGGTAATATGGCGATCAAAATTGCTCAGGAGCGTGCCTATTCAGTAGTTCCTTTGGCCGATTTAATACGATTGTCATAGAAAAGTAAGATTTTAATATATAAAATTTATAACTGTTATTATTTTTCGTGTGATAACAAAGTAACAATACAATTTACTAGCCTCTATGACGACACCCTATGAGCACGTGGATGTTGTAAAAGACGACTAAGTGATATAATATGCGTATAAAATTTATGCAAGAGAAGGAAAACTCGAAATAAAACCCTATACGAATCCATCTGCATAATGTGGTACAGTATTAGAAATATTGTTAATGCATCAAGCATTCCTGTTTAATATAACAGTCGCATAAGCTCCTTTTCTTTGAGAGGATCCCCGTAAGGGTCAACTGCCGGGCCACCGAAGACAAAGAACGGGTTCTTGTGGTCCGCCCGTTCGGCGATGAGAGGTACATGTAAGGTGGGTCAATGGAGTCGTGCGCCGTCTCTCGCCTTCTCGCTTCGTCTATCGCCTCTGACTGATTCAGCGGGATGTGATCATAGCAAAAAAAAAAGATCCTTTTTATATGAATTCCGTGTGGTGACGGAGTAAGAATACTATTCACCATATCTTACCCGTGGGTGATCGTACGAGACGACTAAGGGATATAAAATACATATTAAATCTATGCGAGAGAAGGTAATCTCGAAACAAAATCCAATACCAACACGTCTGACCAGCGCGGTATAGTAGGTTAATTTCCCTCCCATTACGGAGGAGGCCCCAGTGCAATAGTGGGGCATTATGGGCTATGATGATGATGATTATGAACTCTACATCACACAAAAAGGGTTCGGCTTAGAATTTCAATAATGAGATAAGCAATTTCATTTCAAAAATAAAATAAATATGCATGCACAATAATTAATGCCATAAGGAATAATACAATCCAATATAATTTTTCAACACTTTATAAACGTCGTTTTATTTAAGTAATGTATCTGTATATCTGTGGAAGTACTAAATATAAAATAAGGACAATTTGTTGCGAATTCTGGACATGTTCCAAGTTGACATTGGAGTGGACATGACAGCTGTCAAGTGCTGTTCTAGACAGCTTTTTTGTCAACGCCCTGGTGGAATGTTTGCGGCGCTAAAATGATTCATATTCTATGTTATTTTTAGTGCTTTAGCATTTGCACGACATTAAATTATTTTTTTATTATAAGAATAAAATGCATCACCTAATTACAAATCTTTCCGTGTGGTGACGGACGTAAGAATACTATTCACCACATCATACCCGTGGATGATCGTACGAGACGACTAAGGGATTATTGTGGTAGGACCACGCTGTGGACAGTTCTCTGTCTACAGCCGCAGGCCGGTCCGTCCGGGGTAGTACCACACTCTCGCAGAAGATCGACGTCTGAGTAATAGCAATGTGCTATTGCGCTTCGTTCGGTGAGCGAGAGAGCCGGAAGCCTAACTGGGGTGGGTTCAGGGTTGTATTGGTAGGCAGCGGCCTAGCTATACCATTGGCAAAGGTCCATGGGCGGCAGTGACACTTACCATCAGGTGTGCTGTCTGCTCGTTTGCCGCCATAAGCAATAAAAAAAAAAAAAAAAAAAAAAAAAAAAAAAAATATAAAACGCATATAACATCTATGCGAGAGAAGAAAAACTCGATACAAAACCCTATACCAACACGTTTGACCGGCGCGGTATATTAGATTAATTTCCCTCTCATTGTGGAGGAGCAGTGGGACGTGTCTGGGCTGTGATGATGATGAATTACAATTATTCATTCATCTCAGCTCATAATATATGTCCCAGTGTTGGGCTCGAGCCTCCTCCATAATAGGAGGGAAATTGACCTACTATACCACGCTAGTCAGACGTGTTGGTATAAGGTTTTGTTTCGAGTTTTTTTTTCACTTGCACAGATATTATATGCATTTATATCCCTTAGTCGTCTCTTACGATCATCCACGGGTAAGATAGGGGGTGGTGAATTGTATTCTTACTCCGTCACCACACGGAAGGATAATAGGTATATAGCGATTTTCCTAAGATCTCCACAATAATGGCACTCAGAATTTGCAGCAGACGATCGGAACGGACTAACTGAGAATTTTGAAATATCACTATTCCACCTAGTGGGGGATCGTCCTACGTTGCATAGTTCGATTCGAGGTTGACGCACATCTAGTCTTATTGATTTGTTAAACTTTGATCAAGATAAATAAGAAAATGTACAATTTTTTTTTATTTGATTATGGTGGCAAACGAGCAAGCGGCACACTTGATGGTAAGTGGCACAGCTGCCCATGGACCTTTGCTATACCATGGGTATAGTTAGGCCGCTGCCTACCATTACAATCCCCAAACCCACCCAGTTCGGTTTCCGGCTTCCCTTATTAATTAAAATGTAACAGGCCTTTCTTAGCTTTCTCTATAAATAATCTGTGTGATAATGGAATAATAATATATTTCACCATATTGCCTGTAATGTCATGAAGGATACTTAATATGACATCTATTCAAGAAAAGATTTTTTTTATTATTTATGGTGATAAACGAACAAACAGCAGACTTGATAGTAATTGTTACTGCTGCTTAAGGATCTTTCCAATACCAGCGGTACAGCTAGGCTGTTGTCTAGCTCTAGATAAAATTACATCTAATAACACAGCATACGTATAATAAAATAAAAATTCCATAAAGATCTTCAAAAATATAAAAAATATTGACGTGACGGTTTTGAAGTTAATTATTACATACATACACATATCATCACGCCATATCCCTTGCAGGGTAGGCAGGGAGAACAGAGTGCCAGAGAACTCTATCCTTGCATACTTCACTCGCTTCCGCATCATTCATAATTCTCTTCATACACGCTCGCCGGTTTTGGAGACTCTTGACTCCACCTTCCTTCAGTACGTGACCAATCTGGTCTAGGTAGGTGAGTCTTGGTCTCCCCCGGTACCTACATCCTTCCACTTTCGCATTATATATCTTCTTGTCCAGACGTTCGTTCTTTAATTATTATGCAAATACAAATTAATTTCACTTAAAATTACTAGATACCTCTAATTAAAGTTTATCCCGAAGAAAATGGGGATTTGGCTTCATAATATTTAAATGATTTACGATTGCGAAAAGTTGCAATTCTAGATGTTTCTTGTCCCGAAGAAACGAGGATTAAGGTTCGTAATATTTATATGATTTACGATTGCGAAAAGTTGCAATTCTCGGTATCATGATCTATTTATATGAGTGATAATTGCTCCAGGATAAAGAAAATGATTAACGCCATCCTTAATTCTGTAGATCATAAGTTTTTTTTAACTATATTACTTTATCTTACCCTTTGTGTACACTTTGACAGATTTACAGCTACCAAGAAAAATTCTCAACATGACAAAGGCGTCATTGTTGATAATTTAGGTTATATAAGTTCACTCAACTTATGCGTTATCCTGCAGGATATACAATCCCTTCCCCATTCACCAAATTGCTTACTTTATTTCTTAGTTCAACTATTATAAAAGAAAATTTCAAATACATTGCCAGTTTTGTAGTAGTATTAATTAATGCAATACCTTTTGAACTAGTAATGGATATAATTGCTGTCGATTTGATGGTAATTCAATAAACCACAAGTACATAAGTAACATAATACCACAAACCCATGCGGTTTACACGGTAAACACAATATGAAGTGTCTATTGACTATTCCCGTTCTCAAGCATGGTTCGTCTTTTTTAATTTTGCATTTTCTATATACAGGATAGGTTTCGTATTTCAAAAGCGTCTTTGAACTGTCTGGTTTTATGCTTTCATTAAGTAATGAGTGCCGTGGGGTCGTATTACCGGTCTTTTTAATTTTGATTGATGCTGCATCGATATTTGTTTGTTTTTATATTATTTCTTTTTGTTTTAATCTGTCTTTGTTATAATTAAAATATAATAACCTTAAAAATAGTATAATAAACTTATTGGAAATTATATTTTCGAGCCGTTTGAGGATCGAAACTCTTGGGTCTTGGGGTCCGAATGCGCGCATTTAAAGAGATCGCAAAAAAAAAAAAAAATTAATCGCTGCTTCACCTGATTAGAGGGCTGGCCTATATTTTGCACAAAAGGTTAACATTTCCATTCAACGTGGCAATGCTGCTAGCCTTCTGGGCACATTACCAGTGGACAGTGATGTGGAGGAATTTTTCGATGTCTGATTGCGTCTTTTGTTTCTCTTTTTATTTTTATTTTTTTATTTCTTATTCTATTTTCTTCTATTTTTCTGTAAATATTTTAATTTAATACTTAGGTTTAATTGTACATATTAATTATTAATTTATTAAAATATTATATGATATATATATATATATATAGCAAATAAAAATATATAGTATAATTATTATTTTATTCAATATAACTAAGAAAAAATATAAAAACATGTTAAAAAAAAAAACCATGTGATGAAGTGAAAATAAATCAAAAAATTTACTTGCAGAAATCCTTTTTTCATGTCTTCATTATCATCATCATTTTCTTGCTCTTATCCCAATTACATGGGGTCGACGCAATAGGCACTCCTCTGCCTACATATTGCAAAATTTATTGGCAATAGTTTTATGAACGGCCGCCTGCCTGACGTCAACCCTCCTTGGGAATGTAATTGTTGACCAAACGACATCAGGTGGTTTGGTCCAGGTGGATATGAAGCTCTTAGTCATCTTTTAGGACATCCACGAGCAAAGTAAGGGTTGGTAGTATTCGTAGCCGCTACCACACAGCGATTGCATACATTTTTCACGTCTTCATCATTATTAATATATGACGTTTTCATCATCATTACAGGTCATATATGTATATCCTATTGCTTGGTTGAACCTCATCCACAAATCGAGAAAAATTGACGTACTATACAATACTTATCAGATGGGTTGGTGTAAGGCTTAACGCGAGATTGCCTCCTCTTTCACAGATATTACATACATACATACATACCATCACGCCATATCCCTTGCAGGATAGGCAGAGAGAACAGAGTGCCAGAGAACTCTATCCTTGCATACTTCACTCGCTTCTTTAACATACATAATTCTCTTCATACACGCTCGCCGGTTTCGGAGACTCTTGACTTCACCTTCCTTCAGTACATGACCAATCTGGTCTAGGTAGTTAGTCTCGGTCTCCCCCGATAACTACATCCTTCCACTTTCGTGTTGTATATCTTCTTAACCAGACGTTCGTTCAGCATTCTTTCCACATGTCCGAACCGTCGGAGCATTGCCTTTCGCATCTTTACACCAATACTCTCTTTCATATCTACTCGCACAGATGTTATATGCATATTATAGTCCCTTAGTCCTTTCACAAATTACTAGATAACATTTCAAAGCTTAAACATGATTAAATATAACATTCACACTTACAGAAAGCACTTAAAAAGCTATTACATTGATAGTCAAATGTTTACTATAAAATTTAAATGAAGCTTTTATCACCATTTATCTGTTAGATAAGCAAATAGGTGTTGATACCTTCTACGGTTACAGATACATTATCTGATGAGGAAGTAGCGATCAGATAAGAATCTTGAGTGGAGAAATTACTGAACGCATATTATTAGGTTACATTGAATAGTTTGATAGTTGAATAAGGCCATATGAGAAATAGTTAAGTTCTAAATTATCCATTTTATTATATCATTTAAAATAATTTCTCTGCTAATATTGTTAAGGATGTCATAAGAGTTAGCTACATTCAGAGCTAACTTCAAGTAGTTTTAACATAGAATTTAGTTAAAACTAAGCTTCGTGATCAACCTAAGGTTCGAAGCAATTTACTAATTGTCTATGGTGAGAGCTTCACTATAATTTGGTTTAATGTAGAAACTAAATAAATATTAATATAGAAATAATATATTAGAGTATACCTGTCTTAGTACACATACATACATACATATCATCACGCCATATCCCTTGCAGGGTAGGCAGAGAGAACAGAGTGCCAGAGAACTCTATCTCTGCATACTTCACTCGCTTCCTCAACATTCATAATTCTCTTCATACACGCTCGCCGGTTTCGGAGACTCTTGACTCCACCTTCCTTCAGTACCTGACCGATCTGGTCTAGGTAGGTTAGTCTCGGTCTCCCTCGGTACCTAAATCCTTCCACTTTCGCATTGTATATCTTCTTAACCAGACGTTCGTTCGGCATTCTTTCCACATGTCCGAACCATCGGAGCATTCCCTTTCGCATCTTTACACCAATACTCTCTTTCATACCTACTTGCTCTCTTACGTCGTCGTTACGAATACGGTCGGTCAGCCTAACTCCACAGATTTTCCGAAGAGATCGCATTTCGACCGCATTAATTTTACTTTCATACTCTTTTCTGCATACCCAACTCTCGCTTCCATACAGTAATGTTGGGACAAGCACTGCGTTATATATTGCTACACGTGCCTTCTGGCTGAGGTGGTGGTTGCCGAGAAGTTGCCCCAACGCTCCGTTCACTCTATTTCCCGCATTCACTCTTCGCTCTATATCAGTGGTGTACCGTCCATCTTGGCTAAATCCACATCCAAGATATACAAATTCATCCACTTGCTATCTTTGTGTCTTAAAAAAAGGCCACCTTGGTGCAATGAAACTATTATATACTGTAGATTATTTTATAAGAATACCAAAAAAAAAGAATTTTTATGTTTATAACAGTACATGGCCCGACAAACCTTGTTCCATCAAATTTTAGAGGTCTGTGGAATGGTAGACGATATGCATCATCTCTTGGCGGAGTGTGTGCGGAACGAATCAGAGAGAAAACCAATTGTTACAACACTTAATATAAATCGGTTAAATGTAGTTGTATTTACAAACTTCCTGACTCACCCAATGTCTCGTGAAGCTAAAATGATTTATAACTTAGTATATATTTATGATTATATATATATTATATTTTTATAAGATAGATAAAGATTAATAAAAAAACAAATTTTATAACCAGGTCTAAAACTTGACTGCGCAGATGACGTGGTGCTTAAGATACCTTCCATGCCAGTGCCGCATTCCTACGCAGGACAATATTTGTGTGATGCCCAAAGAATTGTTCTGAGTCTGGGTGTAATTTGTCTGCGTTAATTGCATGTTTATAAAGTCCCCCGCAATACAAGGATTATTTCTTTAGTGCAGGGTGGTGTCATTAAAAAAAACGCCTAGTGTCCAACCAGTTGAAAGTACAGATAAATCAGAGTCGCTACGAACGTGTTAATAAACAATCTAATCGGATTGCTGCAATTAAAATCGTAACAATGCGATTAAAATTAAGTCTCCGAAACCGGCGAGCGTGTATGAAGAGAATTATGAATGTTGAGGAAGCGAGTGAAGTATGCAAAGATAGAGTTCACTGACACTCTGTTCTCTCTGCCTACCCTGCAAGGTATATGGCGTGATGATATGTATGTATGTATATATGTAAAATCGTAACACTGTTATTTTAGATTCATGAACAAAAGTTATCACAAATCATCAAATGTGTTGCTTGCTCATTTATCAGCAAATGTAAATCTAATAAATTTATAAAAAAATTCCGTGTTGTGACAGAGTAAGAATACTATTCACCACCCCATATCTTACCCGTGGGTGATCGTTCGAGATGACTAAGGGATATAAAACGCATATAACATCTATGCGAGAGAAGGAAAACTCGAAACAAAACCCTATACCAACACGTCTGACCAGCACGGTATAGTAGGTTAATTTCGCTCCCATTACGGAGGAGGCCCGAGCCCAACAGTGAGACATTTATGGGCTGTGATGATGATGATGATTATCAATAAAAATAATGAAATATCTTAGTTTTTAACCGACTGCGCGACGCAAAGGAGTGGTATTGTGTTTAACAGTCTATGTATGTAAGTATGTATGTATATTTGTATGTTCCTTTGAAGCTCTATACAGACCAAAAGCCTGAGCCGATTTTAATGATTCATACATCAATCGATTCCTCTTAATCCGGCGAGTGTCACTAAAGACATGACGATAGCGAAAAGTCAATATGGCGACCACTGGACGCCATTTTGTGTAAATGATAAAAATGAAAGTCAACAAACTATGTCAAGTGAGGTATCGTTTAATTTAAAAATCATTATTAGTTTTCTCATAACATTTTTCAATTCGACTGACCGTTTAGGATCTATATCGATTTAAAGTTGCGTAACAACCATTCTCACCTATATAGGTCTTTAGACAGTAGAAATTTACGATGAAAAGACTAAAACTTCGTATGACCGTGCATGTGAATGTGGATGGACATATACTAAATTATCTTGTAGATACCTACTATTTTGGATTGGACTACCTGAAGTATCTAATGTCTGACACGGTCGCCCATCTCGAACTTCAAACGATTTAGTACTCAACTTAAGTCGAAAAACTATATATAGATAGGTACATACTCATTAATAAATAAAATAACTATAGACTAGCTAGATACTCATAACTAAAAAGTATAAAATAAAAAAAAAATATTTTAAAAATCAAAAAGCCTGACTGCGTAAAAAGTGAACCAAATTACGTACACAGTAAAAAAACTTAAAAGAAAAAAAACAAGCACTTAGATGTCCGGTGGTCTATAATTCTATAATATATTATTGAATGAATACCATTGAAGAAAATAAAATATATTCTAATAATGGAACATAACAACTGAACAGATCCGGGATCCATTGAAAAAATTAGATTTGCTGTCGAATAATGGATCCTGACTGTTCAGTTGTTATGTTCCATTATTAGAATATACTTTATTTTCTTCAATAGTATTCATTCAATAATATATTACAGAATTATAGACCACCGGACATCTAAGTGCTTGTTTTTTCTTTTCAGTTTTTTTTTACTGTGTACGTAATTTGGTTCACTTTTTACGCAGTCGTTTTTTTTTTATTTAATTATTTTTTTTTTATTTACTCTAAATTAAGCAAAAGAAATAAAATAATTAAAGCTAAATAGAGGCTAAAGCTAATTAACTTTAATAGAGGTAGACGATTATATAAATTAGAATAACAATAATGATAGGAAGTTTATGAGGATTGTAGTACTATGATTTATTTTAAATAATATTTTTTCATGTTATGAAAGAAAAATGAACTTCCTTTATTTTACACATGAGTATTATGTAAAGAAACTAGAGACTGTAATATGCGGATATTCGGAAGAAAAGTGACACAATTCTAAAAGTTACAATTTTCATTATATTTCAATTTTTGGTGGTGGAGGGGTTTTAATATTATAAGTTAACCCTATCAACTCTTCATCGTCATTCTTAAGGAAAGTATGCTGACGTTTGTGCATTTGGAATCGCTGCTGAACCGAGCTGAAAAAAAAGGAAATACTTTTTTTGACCCTCCCGAAAAATTTAGCTTATTTGAATTGTGTCACTATTCTTGCGGTCCAGCCATATAATATCTATGTCACTTCGAAATACATAGATTCTATCAAACAAACATCGTATAGTGGGTCAATTTTCTACTTAATGGAAGAGGCTGAAGACAGGTTTTAGACGTATATAAACTCTAAAAATTATACATAAAAATTAGGAGGTTCGTAATTTAGATAAATTATGAACCTCCTAATTTTTCGAATTCTGATAAAAATTTTAACTGTGATTTATCATATTAAATTTATTACGCATTTTGGCAGTACACTAGTAATTTCATCAGTTATATATTTGATTTTACATCATACAGGTATTAAAATTCGTGGTTAATTTTAATGAATATTACAAAACGACTTGAAACTATAGTCATTAAAAATATTATATATAATTAAAATAGTAACCGCACTAACAATGAGCTAATCAATACAAAAAAAAACCGTCTAATAAATTTATGAGGAATTCTTTAATATTCAAATTTTAAGGCCAATTCAAAGGTTTCAGAATAATCATTGAAATTCTTAGTCATTAATTGGTAAAACTATTTAAAAAATTCACGCATTTTAAAGGAATTTAAATGAAAATAACCATTTTTAAGTCGACAAAACTATGCGAGGATGAATACTTAGTTAAGAAACAAAAAAAAATCGATATCAATATTATGTTTATTATAAGAAATTCTTGTACGTTATGTAAATGAGGCATCAATTGAAATACGAATGCAAATGAAACGACATCGTGGAGCATTTTTCTTTTATTTTACCAACGCTTATATACAGAACCCATACGTATGGCGTTCATTTTATGTAATCTATCTTCTATAATTTAACTATTCTAGCATATTTTCACGTTTTCATTCATTACAGGCCCATTCCCATGGGGAAACGGGGATAAAATATGGCTTACGTTACTCGTTGATAATCTAGATTGCTATCGATGGAAGAATTTTGAAAATTAGTTTAGTAGTTTTGCCGTAAAAGTATAACAAACAAAGATAATCAAAATCGCATTTAGTTCTTATGCGATAGAATGAAAGTTTTAAGTATGAATTTTGGCTTTAGAGACAAAGTAAGACCAAAGAAAAGGTTGATGAATTGTGTGAAGCATGACGTGGCTAGAAAGGGAGTGAATGCAGTGATGTCATCTGATAGGGCTGTATGATAGAATAGGATATATAACTTGGATAACAGCAGGTTGATAATGATGGCATATTTATCCAGACTGATTAAATTGGTGAGACGATTGGAACGGATCGGACAGACTCCAAATCATCTATTGCAAATAAATGATTTGGAGTCCCAAGTTCGATAATCGTTTTTCGCTCGCAAATAAGTATAATAAATAATCTAGAATCTTAAAGGTTGAATCGATATAATTTACGTTAATATTGTACATATTTATCTATAAATATATTTAGACAAATATCAAGGGTATGACAAAAACTGCAACATAGAAATTGGAAGTTCGGTAAAAATTCACTGTATTTGGATTGGCGGTCTGTACATTTTATTTATTCATGTACACGAGTATGTAGATCGGATTGTGCATGTATTTTAAATGGATTAATTTGTGTCACCCTTGCGACCCCCATCACGAAAGGGTTACGGCAAAATTGTTGACACGGGTCATTTTGGACCCATTATAAGATTTTTTTTCAGCTGGTTCATCACTCCACTGAAAACAGAATAACTTAGGGTGCGATGAATGGGATATTTTCGGCACATTGATGCTGACCAAAATTTAATTTTTCATGCAATGTGCCTTTAGCTTTTTGGACAGGTGAGCTTTTAATACATTTGATATTAACATTCAACCTTCCGCCGTTCCCTGTTGGATGTAGGCCTCTTCACAAATGCGAGAGATACTACCGTAATCGCCACGCTTGACAGGTGGGTTGACAGGGAAATGCTTTTCTCAGGAGAGAACTGCTAAAATCCCTATGTGTTAGTCAGCCGATTTCTACAATATCCACAGATAGATAAGGCATAGTGACTATTGTGATCCTATCTGGTCGCATATTCCGGAATTAAATTCCGGAAAAAAATTAAATTTGAAGGAGAATTGAGTCTAGTATTAGAACAAGAAGCTGAGATGATGATGATATTTTAGGAGTTATCTAACAAATCCTTCTGTAAATTGCAATAGAATCTCCGTAAAGTCTTCTAAAGTTGGACCATAATTTGCACACTTGGCAAGTTGCCGGTTACCGTTATTATCGTAAGTTTCCTACTAAAGAGCTGGTGACTATTCTTTTGGTGATTCCTCAACTAGTTTTCAAGGCTCTACGGATAAGTAAGTCGTTGCGAAACAATATATTTTTCAATTGTCACCACACGAGGTATACCAATTTTCATCATCATCATCATCATCACAGCCCATATATATCCCACTGTTGGGCTCGGGCCTCCTCCGTAATGGGAGGGAAATTAACCTACTATACCTGGTCAGATGTGTTGGTATAGGATTTTGATTCGAATTTTCCTTCTCTTAGATGTTATATGCGCTTCATATCCCTTAGTCGTCGCGTACGATCACCCACAGGTAAGATATGGGGTGGTGAACTGTATTCTTACTCCGTCACCACACGGAAGATACCAATTTTAGTATACCTTTAAAAAAAATATTAAATAAAACTATCTTTATGGACTCTATGGCTTTTGTATTTGATTTTTAATTTCTTATTTTGTATAGGTACATCCTTATTTTGTACAGAGTACATGGTCACGGGAGGACTTAATAAAATAAAAAGGCGATAGAATCTGTAAAAATAGTTTTCAAATGTATAATACTCAGGTAAACACCAGCAATCGTTAAAATTCTGAAATTTTGACTTATACTATTCGTTCACTATTTAGAATTTCTTTTTATCTTTAAAAAATAACTTAAATTTAATTTTAAGTAACTTACGTGGTCCGTATGGTGTCAGAGTAAGAATAAAATTCACCACCCCCTATCTTGCCTGTGGATAATTGTAAGAGATGACTAAGGGATATGAAACGCATATAACTTCGAAAATTCGAAACAAAAGCCTATACCAACACGTCCGACCAGCGTGGTATAGTAGGTCAATTTCCCTTCGATTATAAAGAAGGCTCGTGCCCAATAGTGGGACATATATGAGTTGAAATAATGATGATGATGATGATGGTGAAGTAACGTCAATCATAAGAAAGAGCTAATAAACAAAACTAGTCACTAAGAATTTTAATGAGCTCAAATTAGATTAGTTTACTAATAAACAATCTAGAATTTCCTCTTCTAGCTTCGAACTCCATCATCAGCGTACTCTAGTGTTACTATCATATGGGTCACCGAAGACAAAAATCGAGTATCGGTGGCCCACTCGCACGGCGAAGAGAGGCGCTTTGTAGGGTAGGTCTATGAGGTTGCGCGTCGCCTCTTCCGTCGCCCCGGACCGATTTGGCGGAGCATGACCGCCTCCACAGTCGACCGTAAAAAAAAGTGTTAATATCATATATTGGTATTGCAAATGTTAAATCCCATATGATTCAAAATAAAATACCCATTATACGCTTAATATTGCTACAGCAGCTAGCAACAAGAACTTATGACCACGACAGTATTAACTTAAAGAGATATTCATAAGTTGAAGCTAAGAACCATCTGTATTACATCAGACTTCAACCAGCAATAAAAATATCATTATCGGGTCTATCCATTTAAGAGTAAGGATACTACAAATATTTTTTTTTTTTATTGCTTATGGTGACAAACGAGCAAATAGCACATCTGATGGTAAGTCTTACTGCCGCCTATGGACCTTTGCCATACCAAGGATGTAGCTAGGCCGCTGCCTACGAATACAAATCCTAAACTCACCCGGTTGGGCTTCCGGCTCACTCGTTCACCGAAAGAAGCAATAGCACATTGCCATTACTCAGACGTCGATCTTCTGCTTGAGTGTGGTACTACCCCGGATAGATCGGCCCTCGGCTGTAGACAGAAAACTGTCTACAGTGTGGTCCTGCCACTGTAAAATTATAGTCCAAGATATTCAAATTACTGAAATTTAGTGTGAGCTATTGTATGACATTCAATTTGCGGCTCACTAAAATATAATATGAGCCGCAAATTGAATACAACAGCTCACACTTGTCTAAGTAGTAGCACGATTGGAACGGATTTTCAATAGGTGTGGGTTCGGATCCCATGTGACTTTTATTTTTCGCTCGCAATAAAGTTTTTATGTCAAAGATATTTCAAATTTATAATATCTTTTTGCGTTAGGAGTTAACATCATAAAACTGACGGCACGGGTAGCGTAGCGGTTAAGATACCATCCTATCTTACCAAGTGTCGTGGGTTCGTTTCTCACGCTAAGTTTGGGTCAAATTATACATCTGTAAAGTCTCCCAAAATACAATAATTATTTTCTTAGTGTAGGGTGTTGTCTTTTAAAACAGCAGCCCAACTGGGTGGGTTTGAGGATTTTATTGGTATACAGCAGCCTAGCTTTATCCTTGGTATTGCAAAGGTCCATGGGCGGCAGTGACAATTACCATCAACTGTGCTGCTTGCTCGTTTGCCACCATAAGCAAAATAAAAAAACAAAGCATCTTTAAAAAAAAATATTATCCCTTTTAAGGTCTTAATAATTGAGTTAATCAATTTATTAAATCTTCAACAGCTAGCAAAATATGCTTTGTTTTAGTCAATTGTATAAATAAATATTCTATAATCAACTTTTAGTTGCTGATATTAACTTATTCAAACAAACAAAACTCTCCAGCTATAGATTATGAAAAAATATTAAGTTCAAAACTGTAAATCATCGTTAAACCGTAGTTTAACACGTGCATACTATATATTAATTAAGTTCCTCCCGGGGGTATATTTCTAATGTAATTGGGTATACTCGGATGTAGATGCTAGCATGTGTCTCCAATTACTCGTCATATTTAAGCCGTGAGAATTGGACACGTATTTCATGCTTGAGGAAACGATTTATTTTAACAAAAATGTATTTTTTTTTAGTGAATATATTATTAGCAAGTTATTTTTTTAATTAAAATCGATTTTAACGCATTTATATTTATACGAGTAAAGCATTATAAAATAAATCTATTTTTACTGTTTTATAGCATTTCTGTTTGATTTGTCGACGTTTCGAATACTTTTGAGGAACCCGCAAGGGGTAAAACGCCGGGCGTGCCACCGAACACAAACATCGGGTTCCAGTGGCTCGCTCGCTCGGCGAAGTGAGGTATATGGCACGGGTCTATGGGGTCACGCAGCGCATTTTCAGTTGCCCCGGACGGATTTAGCGAGGTGTGACCAAACCATAGCCCGCCGCAAAAAAAAATGGTTCCTGGGTCACGGAAAACTTGGAAGACTATTCTAACTGGAAAGTAAGAATAAAATACAAACGATAAAAGCCGTAAAAATGGAATTTCAGTATATTTGGAGCTCAGGTCTCTCCATTATAGTTATCGCAGCTCACACTGCTAAGTTCAAGCCTAATAATACGAAGAAAATTTACTTACTATACCATGCCACACCACCACCGCCAAGAGAGCCGGAAGTCCAACTGGGTGGGTTTGGGGATTGTAATGGTAAGCAGTGGCCTAGCTTGGTATAGCAAAGGTCCATGGGCAGCAGTGACACTTACCATCAGGTGTGTTGCTTGCTCGTTTGCCACCATAAGCAATAAAAAAACCCGTCTGGGGTTGGTTTCGGCTTTATTTCACTATTTTTCTCTGGTATAGATGTTATATGCATGTTATAGCTCTTAACAGTTTTTTGCGATAGGATAGAAGGCTGTGAATTGAATTCTTACTTGATCACCACACGGAAAGCACAGATCTATACCTAATGTTTTACTACCAATGATGACTTCGAGAACTTAAATCTAATTTCCAAATTACAGCTTCATAGCTGAGCTCAAACGCTTAAATAATGATGGTAAACTAAGCTCAAAGTCGCTCACTATGTTATATAGAGATATCGGTTAAAGGATTTCTTTATGAGATAAAATCTGAAACGAGGAAATCTGTTTAAAAATAAGTGTTAATTTAAAATTACTATTTGGTATAATGCTTGATAGATGGCGTTGTAAAACATATCCCATGAGAACGATTATGAATGACAAATTGTTTCTTTCACGTATTTATCAATCAATATTAATTAAACAAATAATACGCATTTCAAAAATAATGTTATGTGATTTAATATTACCTACCAACATATATTTGTACCGCTTTGGTAGTCCTATAACTTATGTATGCAACTACAATTGCTCTTGAGTCCGCATTATATGTCAACAAATAAATTGTTATTGACATTTCATACTATTTTTCTCAAATTTTAAAGATTGGATTTGGAAAATTCTCAATAACAAGTTCGAAATTTTGAACTATGCCCAGTTAAGTGTAAATAATAGAGCGAGTCTCTTCCTTTCCTCAAGGTTGGTCGAGGGGAATTATGACCGCTCTAGTAGAAGACTCGTAATTGCTTGCTTTTTTGGTATATGATCTGATCTGCCACAAATCTTTGCAAAAATTACATCCTCGTTCGAAAAGCATCACACTGCAGCTAATTCTTTTATATATGTATATACGGCAATAGTTTTACGAATACCTGCCTGACGTTAACCCTTCTTGGGATATAGATATAGAATTGGGAATGTAATTGTCGACCAAACGGCATTAGGTGGAATTGGCCCAGGTCAATATAAAGGTCTTAGTCGTCTTTTATGATATCCACGAACAAAGTCCGGACTAGAATTTTTTTCGTGTTCCTTAGAAGGACCAGACCGGGCATGCCCGATCTGGAACAGATAAGGTATGTAACGCAGAATATTTATCTGAACCTGATCAGAAAAACTTTATCAGGTCCAGATTAGGCATTCCTGATCGGGTCCGGGTGAAATTTTACTGATCGGATCCAAATCAATCATCTGCGTTATATATCTTGCCTGATCTAAAATGAGTATGCCCAGTCCGGTCCTTTTAAAAAACATGAATATCTTAAAAAACATGTTTAATAAATAAAAATATAAATTAATATATGACGTAGGAAGCAAATGCAGTGCTATATTCTTATCATAGAGAGTAGAGAGTTCCAGTGAGCTGTTCCAATTAGGGCGCAACCACCAGATGCTAATGACTTCTACTGTCGCCTGAATTTCTCATTCATGACCTAATGCAGTGAAAAATGTTTTAATCGCCACGCTTAGCAGACATATAGGCGATCATAGTGCCTGTACGTTTCTCAGAAAATGCTCCTGCCCATTTTACCCGGCGACTCTTCAGCTGATTTTCACGCCTGCCACTTGAAAGTGATTTGATATTCTTACTCTTGTTACCTATTCTATTTATAGTGAACAATTTTATTTATATTTTTGTATTTGGAAATCATCATCTCAGCTCATATATGTCCCACTGTTAGGCTCGAGCCTCTTCCACAATGGGAGGGTAATTGACCTACTATACCACGCTGGTCAGACATGTTGGTATATTTGTTTCGAGTTGTCCCTCTCTTGCATAGATATTATATGCGTTTTATATCCCTTAGTCGTCTCGTACGATCACACTTTTTTTTTTTGCGCTGGACTATGGATGTGTCTCGCCCCGCCAAATCAGTCCGGGGTGACAGAGGAGGCGTGGCTCTGTTCACCGTGCAGGTGGGCCACCGGTACCCGACCTTTGTCTTCGGTGACCTGCCCGGCGGTTTACCCTCGTGGGTTCCTCTCGAGTTCTCACGCGGTGGCCTCATGTCGGGTAACCGGGCTATTCCACGGTCCGATCACTCGTACGAGCACCCACGTGTAAGATAGGGGGTGGTGAATTGTATTCTTACTCCGTCACCACACGGAAGAATTGGAAATATTCCTCGCATATAAACAAAGAAAAAGTCGATATTTTTCATTGGATACTCCAATTTAATAAGTATTGAGAAACAAATTTTGTTGGAAAAAAGGTTTAAATATAAATGCGACAATATGTTAGATATATATTGGACTTTTTTTCATTTTATTTTCCATTAAGGTAAAAAGTTTTATACATCAAATATATTTTATTTCTAAAATATATAAACTATATATATAAAAGCAGCTACACGCTCATCCTGGTGATGAGTATCGAATATGGCCGAAACCCGCGTCGACATAATCGTCTCTAACATGTGAGTATTGCCGTTAACTACATTTGTCTAATATATACCTATATAAAAAAAAATACTGAACAATTTTTTACTCTGTACAGTATTCGAAACGTCGAGAAATTAAAACTCAAATACAAATGCGAAAGAATCCGTAAAAAATACTTAATTATATTTCAAATTTTCATACTCGCGTAAACATTATAAGTCATTAAACTAAAAAGAGCTTTAATAACACACCAAAGAGACCATTGAAAAGTTTCACTATCTATCTACTCACTCATAATATCCTCGTTACTATGCTGAATGCCTATTGGACACATTAATACGAATCATGAGCTTAAAACTCGAGTTTACTAACAGCTTTTAAAGAGTTTCACTCTTACACATCTTGTCTACATCATTGGATCTAATATCAAATTATTTTATTGTCATCGAGATTACAAGTACCTACTTACAAAACATGATACAACTATTAGAAGTAGGTGTAAAATCGACGTGCAAGATTTTAATACATGTATCATCATCACAGCCTATATATGACCCATTGTTGGGCTCGGGCCTCCTTCGTAATGGGAGGGAAATTAACCTTCTATACCACGCTGGTCAGACGTCTTGGTATAGGGTTTTGTTTCGAGTTTTCATTCTCTTGCATAGATATTATATGCGTTTTTATATCACTTAGTCGTCTCTTACGGTCACCCGCGGGTAAGATAGGGGGTGGTGAATTGTATTCTTACTCCGTCACCACACGGATATACATATAACGTAATAATTCTACCATCTGGGGTACATATTGCAAAAATTTAGGCAATAGTTTTATGACCACCTACCTAACTGATGCCAACTGCCTTGGAAATATAATTGTTAATCAGACATCATATGGAGTTAGGTCAAGTTAATGTAAAACTCTTAATCGTCTTTTAGGACACCCATAAGAAATGTAAGGCTGGGTAGAAGTCATAGTCACCAACCACACACAATCTATAACAATTCTTCACGGAATCCCCAAATGATTATTGTGATTGTGTGAGTGAATGATTTTGTTAATTGAATATTTGTGTGGCCTTACGTGACATAAGGATCATTCTTTAGTCCAAGACTTCACCTTTTAAATATATAAATAAATTAAAAATATAGTCTACAATATTGGCGCTTAATCATTCTGACCGAAGTTGAAACCACAAGACAGTGCCTTGCGGTTTCAACGTTAACTTTTTACGAGAAAAAAACTGACTCATTCTGTATAATCGACACTGTCGCTAGTAAATCTTGGATCCAATAAATGGTCAGCACCGGCGGCGAATCTAAAGGTGGTGCAATTAAATCCCACGAGATTAAATGGACTCTATCCATTTGTGGTCTTGAAGTTATTGGGGCCCAAGCGATGAGCGGACGCGTTTGAATATATATTTTTTTTGTATTATAACGTAGATTAACTTAAAAATAAAGAAGATACAAAACAAAAGGGCATATAAAAAGAAATGAATTGTCCTTTTTTCCAATTGCATTCATTCATAAGCTTGTCCGTCTGTTGACAGAATAAGAAAACAATTCATCACCTCCAATATTGCCCGTCGGTATCGAAAAAGACGACTAAATGATTTGGTGTACAACTAACAATGACAAAGAGAAGGAAAATTCGTCTTAAGTAAAACTTTATGTCAACACGTTTGACCAGTACGATAACAGTAAGTTCATTTCTCTACAACAATAGAAAAGGTGCGCTCCCAATAATGGATATAAAATGTGGCGGTTACGTATACTAATATTTAACACTAATAACCCCTATATTTATCGTGGGTACCATAAAACACGACTAAAAGCTTTTCGTTAACCTGGACCAAGTCCATGTAATCTCGTCTGATCAACATTGTCAAGGGGGTTGACTTTAGACAGGTAGCCGCTCATAAAATTATTCTCAAAACTTTTCAATATATATACCTCTATATGGATATGTATTTTTTAAGATCCCCATTGATCCCGTTCGTTGATAAGAGCAGGATAATGATAACGATCATCCTTGATAAGAATAGGATGATGATAATGATGATGATGATTTTGGCTGAAATGATGATGATGAAATAGTTATCTTTTTAATACCGCTTCCTTCTATAATTTAAGCCCAAGGCCTTACGAATGTCCAATGGCTAAGTAATTAATGCTTCAGTAAAAGTTTCTTATGTGTGATGCTACCGGACAATTGTTAACAGATAAAGGGTACTCTCATCCTCTGACTACTTCTTTCAATTAAGTTAAAGAGCAGAGTAAGAAATAATTTACTGTCGTATTTTTTGGGTTGCTAAGTCTTTATAAAATAATTATTTAATATTTTTATTATATAATAATGACTATCGTTATGTTTTTTTTATCTATTACTGCCAAAGATAGATATATGAAAAAAAATTGATCATCTGGTGGTAAATGGTAATTGCTGTCCAAGATCCTCTGTAATACACAGCTTACCCTAAGGTCTACTTAAAGGTAAGCTGTTTTGCCATTTTTTTTGGGGAGACCATGATATGATCACACCACTCTTGTTCTATCCGGGGCGACAGAAGGAACGCTGTGTGATCCCATAAACCCATCTTACAAGGTTCTCTCAACGCCGTGCGAACAGGCTCGCGGTAACAGATCCTTGTCTTCAGTGGCCCGTTCGGTGGGTTTGCCAAGCAATTGTGCCTAAGGAAGAACCTTAAGGTGGTGAAGCACGGGTAAGACAGGGGTAGTGAATTGTATTCTTATTCCGTCACTACACGGAAAAAATACTCATTCAACCTAGTGTGGGGTTATCCTACGCTGCGTCAACCGATACGTGGTCGCCAGTTGAGAAAGGTTTTCAACCATTGTCGATTCGAGAGCGATTATATATAGCCTATTATATATAGCCTATAGCGCGATATAGATTGCCCATTGCAACTTCAACGTGTTAATTTGTTCGACGTTCTTCTACGGATTTCTATAATCCGACTTATCACGTATTGAAATTCCAGACAAAGCCCGCTCGATAGCACGCTGAACGAGTTTGAGCTTTTATGAAGCCGACATGTTTTCTATCATAATAGGAAGTACTCTATCTAAGCTCTTGTGTAAGTCTAATCTTCTAGTACAAATAACCTAATTAGACTTATCTTACTAGAAGGTGCCATCCTATCAATTTCATTATCTCGAAAGCGTGGGACACGTAGTGAATTCTAATCTTATTTATGTTATGTTTATCAACAACACAGATGCTTATCATTGGCTTTTAAAGATGCTTGCGTCAAAGAAATATTTTGATTGTTTTTGATGGACGCTAATGGTGGGACTATTTTGAATAGTTTAGCCGAAGAATGAAGGGCGTTCGACTATTATGTAACTTTATCTTTTAAGTGTAATCTATTGTATGTTCAAATGTTTGGCCTTTTTTTTATTTATAATTTGAAGGTTTTATCTATAAGGAGGCACGCAGAAGTGTAACTGTTCCCCGCCGAGCTAGCCACGGACATTATCAGGATTACCAGTGGCTGGCCCAATGGTGATAGGAAGGGAATACGGCGGGTTATATACCCACGCGTCACAAAATCAACGACTCCAAACTGTGGCAACATTTTGAACATTTTTTAATAGTATACGTGGCGGTGGAATTGTATAATGATATTAGAAGAATAATAAGAAGAAAATCCAAATGCTTGGCTTTCAACAACTATCTTTGCCAAATACTACATACGTCGATAAAAAAGTGAATCAGATAGAGACGACAACCAGATTCAGTCTATCACATCAATAATTACAGATAAGATAGTTACAATTGTCAAGAGACTAGCTGTGCGATAGCGGCTACGAATACTATGAACCCTTAATTTGCTCGTGGATGTCGTAAAAAAAGACTATGAGCTTTATATCCTGTAAGAGTACACATCCCTTAATATGGATATGAAATTTATGAATAGAGAATTATATTTCGTTGAGACACATTTACTTGATTTCTTGTGAAATAAAAAAATAGTACAATTATATACTTTAGTTATGTAGATATTGTAGATACTAATAACGGAATATTCTAAAATCAGGCCCTCAGAGAATATATCCCTAAGGGTGTAAAATAGGTGGACACACGCCAAAAATAACGAAGAAGTCGAAGTCGCAAGTAAAAGTTTATAAATAACCGCAGCAAAAGCTTATAAATGACCGACCGAATATTTACTCTTGTCCACATATTTCAAAAGTATCGGCTATAGTTTTATGACCGGCTACCTGCCTAGCTTTAACTCAGCACCAGATGGAGTTAGCTCAGGAGTTTTTGGCGGGAATCTAAAACGTCATGTGGTTCTCTTGTATTATATTCGATATCTTAGTGTTTTAACGTGTTATATTAGATAATTTTGATGGCATTTTATGTAATGTGATGTGACGGAACTGCTGATATGTAGTGAATATCATATAAAAGTGCTTTACAACGTTTTCGTTTTTCATCCAAATTCTCACAAGATACCATTAACAGTGTGGCCATAGCACTGTTGAGGGCGACAATTTGACTTACTGACGGACAATGACTAATCTGAAAACACTAAAAACTTGAAGATAATTATAACTCGACACTGGCAACAATGGCTCATTTACGTATCTGATTGCCAATACATAAAAATAAGAAGAAGAAGTTGGAGTTAGCTCAGATTGATATAAAGCTCTTAATTGTCTCTTCCCACAACCACGAGAAATGTAACCGTTGGTAGTATTGTCAACTGCTACCACATAGCAAATAAATATATTTATTTTTATTCTCTAGTGTATTATTCTATATTCATCATATCATATGTTGAATAATTGGCTGTATTGAGTTCTAAATTCTACGAATGTTGAAATACTTGAGCGTTAAACCTCAGTAGAGAACACAAGACTTGTTCCGACATCGATGTCCGAGTATAAGGGATATAGAGATTGACAGAGACGTTAATTGATATCGATAAAATAAATTATTACATACACATACATACATACAAATTATCACGCTATATCCCTTGCAGTGTAGGCAGAGAGAACAGAGTGCCAGAGAACTCTATTTTTGCATACTTCACTCGCTTCCTCAACATTCATAATTCTCTTCATACACGCTCGCCGGTTTCGAAGACTCTTGACTCCACCTTCCTTCAGTACATGACCGATCTGGTCTAGGTAGGTTAGTCTCGGTCTCCCCGGTACCTACATCCATCCACTTTCGCATTGTATATCTTCTTAATCCGACGTTCGTTCGGCATTCTTTCCACATGTCCGAACCATCGGAGCATTCCCTTTCGCATCTTTACACCGATACTCTCTTTCATACCTACTCGCTCTCTTACGTCGTCGTTACGAATTAAATTATTATAAGATATAAATCATTTATAAGAGTAAAAGATAAGGGATGATCAAACAAAAGATTAATTTACATAGATTACTCGTGGATGTCGTAAAAGACGACTACGAGCTTTCATCAACTTGGGCTAATTCTATTTAACGCTGTCTGGTCAACAATTACATTCACAAGGAGTTGATATCAGATAGGTGGTCTGTCATAAAACTATTACCAAAATTTTGACAATCTGTACGATGGAAGAAGACTACGTTAGATAGAATACCTAAGAATTTGAAATTTAAAGGAGCAATGGAAAATCGAAGAAAAGAGGCATGGACTGCTTGAAACGTGACATGGATTGACTGGCAGGGAACACAAATATGATATCTAATAGAATTGTATGAAAAAAATTAGACATATAGAATCATCCTGAGGTTAAGAGCAGGATAATGATGATGATGAAGACCCATTTGGTATACTTTATGTACGTTTTTTTTTTAAAACACCCTGCGCTAAGGAAATAAATAATTCTTTACAAAAATGCTATTAACGGATACAAATTCTCATTCAGACTTACAATAACAATTTGTGAATCACACGAAATATTGTTACGTGGAAATTGAACCCGCGATATCAGGCGCGATATTAACCATTACACCATTGTGCATCTCAATATGTCACTTGTTGATGGCTGAGTAGGAAAACCAATATACAGCTTAAAAGACGCAAATTCAAAACTATGGTACCTAATTCTTACATTTATCGATTATGTTGTGTTTTCGTATGGTGACGGAGTAGAAATACAATTCACCCTTTTCTTGCCGTAAAAGACAACTAAGAAATTTATATGCAGACAAAATTTAAGCAAAAGAGGAAAAACTGGAAATAGAACCCTATGCCAACCCGTTTGGCCAGTATGGGATAATAGGTCAATTTTTTCTTTTATTGTGCAGGAGGCGTCAGCCCAGCATGTGGCATATATGAGCTCCAATGATGTTGATAATTAAATTTGTTGGCAGCAATTTTGATATTTTTTTATCGATAATCTTAATATAAATATGGTCCGCACTAGTAGTGCGAAGTTTCCTAGACGTATGACACGCTGCACTTGAGGTAATTGCCGTATTTCACACTGCATTCACTTAATAAAGCTTATTATACACAGAAAAAGCGATCCTAATGCGATATGAATAAACTGGATATATGTAGTTTATTCATATCGCATTAAGATCGCTTTATATTTTTCGATTATCATCATATTAGGATACCAATCTACAGTACTGTGTTGTATACTGGGTTTGATCCTTATGCAGGATAATACTTAATGCGATCTACAAATGGTTCTACCTGGTATAATTTGTTTCCGTTAATTTAATATTTGTAAAATCCCCGTAATACAAGGATGATTTGCTTAATTCAGTTATTTAATTATTAAAAAAAAGAGAGTTATCAATGCCTTCTTTATATAAAAGCAGTAGATCATTTCTATCGCCTTCTGCTTCTTCAGCCTTACACTGTAGGGTTCAGGCCTCCTTTATAATAGGAGAAGGATGAAGTTGACTTACCACACTGGTCAGCTTGGTTGGTTTAGAATCCTTTAGTTTTATTTTCTTTTTTTTTCTTACAATTATGTTAAGTGTTTACAGCTCCTAATGGTATTTTATGAATAAAATTGAACAACAAAATTTCCACTACAGAGTAATTATTCTGTAGCAGCTTAATTGAGAAGCGATTGGAATGGATTTTCAATAAAAATCATAATAATGATATAATAATGATCTTTTCTTCCGTTCATAAAAAAAAATGTAGTAACTAAGCAATGAAAATTATAGCTTTCAATCCATTTCATTAAAAGGTGATTTAAAAGATCTTGTTTATGAGCGAGAAATGAATGTCATACGTGCGACTCGAACTCACACCTATTGGAAATCCGTTTTAATCGTCCTACCACTTAAACAAGTGTAAGCTGTTGTATAACATTCAGTTTACGTATCGTATTATTTTGTCGTCTTTGTGTGTGCCTGTAGATCACGACAATATTATGTATATTGTATTTACACACATTATACAGATTTTATGACTCTAATTTTGCAGTTAGAATTGTATTAAAAAATGACACGCTCTGTTATGCAAATTACTGAGATTTAACATTTAATATGTTAGATTAGTTATTAAAAAAAAGTTTGAGTCCCACATGTGACATTCAATTGTGTCAAGTATCAAGTTTTTATCAAATAACGAATTTATAATAAATCATTTGGGTGTGAAGAAAATTTTACGGCATCTATGAAAACGGGAAGACTCAGTTGTAAGTACCATAACGTTGGTCAGTAAAAGAGAATGCAATGAAAGCCCTATAGAATCTATAGAAACACCTAAATACATATTAATTTAAGTTTTTTTTTAAATAATAAATTAGATATTAGTTTGTTATTTCAATTATTAAGCAACTTAAATATTTAAAGCAAATAAATAAATATAAAATAAATATCGAAACAGAATAAGGCAGCCGCATCTAAGTCTCGAATTTCTCGCGTGGTCGAATCTAATGAATCAGGAGTTGGCGGTAACGGCTCGTGGCAAATCGTGGTCGCAATTACACGTGCTAATTAAACATGCTTGCGAGTTCATTTCCTGCGTTTGACAGGTAAGATGTATTTTAGGAATATGTTGACTTGTCTTGTTTAGGAATTTATGTTAATTTTACAATGTATTTTTTTTTATTGCTTATGGTGGCAAACGAGCAGATAGCACACCTGATGTTAAACGTCACTGGCGCCCATGGACCTTTGTAATAGCAAGGGTATAGCTAGGCCGCTGACTACCAATATAAACCCCAAACCCACTACAATTGCGCTTAAAAGTAACTCTTCATCACAGCCCATAAATGTCCCACTATTGGGCTCGAGCCTCCTCCGTAATGGGAGGGAAGTTAACCCACTACACCGCGCTAGTCAGACGTGTTGGTATAGGGTTTTGTTTCGAGTTTTCCTTCTCTCGCACAGACGCTACGTGCGTTATATATCCCTTAGTCGTCTCGTACGATCACCCACGGGTATGACATGGGGTGGTGAATAGTATTCTTACTCCGTCACCACACGGATTAAAAGTAACTCTTATTTTATCTTATTATTCTATTATATTTAGAGTTACAATATGGGCACGAATTACGTGTATTGTAAGCTGCAGAAATCTTCACAGTCATAGTAGCAGTATAAGGTGACGTTTCGATAATTAATAGTGGCAAAGCCTAACTGTAGAGTTTTCTGTCTACAGCCGCGGGCCGGTCCGTCCGGGGTAGTACCACACTCTCGCAGAAAATCGACTTTTAAGTAATAGTAATTTACTACTTTGCTTCGTTTCGTAATCGAGAGTGGCAGAAAGCTTTACGAACACACAGAATCCGAGCAAATATTTGTGAATCGCACAAAGACTTCGAGCCCATGACATTCGGCGAGAAACGTTGATGTTTAGACCAATCTAACATCTATGAATTCAAAATTTTGTATTATATAGATTTTAAATTTAATATTAAATCAAAATTTATTTTATGTATTTTATGAATCTGATATTTTCCTTTTAAACATACAACGATTGGTAACTCTTAATAAGCATATAAAATTGAAACAAATATACAATCCTTTTACAAACCATTTCATTATGTAATCGACTGTAAATCATGTTTTTTATCTTAATCCAATATTTCTTATTGGCTTACGAGAGCGTACAGGTTTTCCTCAAAACCGAGGGAAAAAAATACATCTCTCAGACCTTGTTTCGAATTTCTTAACAGATTACAAATTTATCTTTTAATCCTCTCAAACAAATTTATCCTTTAAATCTATAAAAATAAGGATCTATTAAACTGTAATCTTAAATTAGTTTTTCAGTAGGGTGCCAGAAATATGGCGTTCGATGAATAGGAAATTAGATCGTGCAATCGGAATGAGATATTATAATAGATGGATTTTTTTTTTCTTGGCAAAGGAAAAAATCTTTTGCTGCTTTTATCAATTCTATTTTGTTTTTACGAACGAATTGAGATTTCTAGTTGCGTATAACAGATACAATGAATACAATAGGAAGAGATTCTTTACTTGATATATATATATATATATATATATTCTTTGTGAATGAGTGATACATTCTGAATAGGGTAGATAACTGCCAAGGAACTTGTCATACAGTCCTTAAGCCAATATTTATCTATTACTAATCTCTTTGAGCGAAGTTATCAAGTACAGAATAACATTACTCCAGATGGTAGGACTCCTGGATGGGTCACTTAAGTCAAAGATTCTATTTCAATGGTGTACTTATTTAAGCGATAAGGAAACCTACCTACACGGCTCTTCCATAGCTCCAAACGTTTTATTAAGTGCAAACAGAGATGATAGTCACTTCAAAAAAAGGCAATATTCCAAAACAGTCACTCCAAAAAAAGGTCGTATGCAAAGTGGCGCCCATGTGTATTTCTCAACAATATAAAAACGAAAAATGATAACCACACGTGAAAATCGATTTTACACCTTTGGAAATTCATTCCAAATGCTGTAACAGATATTTATTAGATGTAGGCCTAAGTGGTAAGATTTTTCGCTTTCCAACATTTTTTTAACAACCTTTTTTTTTGCGGTGGGCAATGGATGCGTCTCGCCCCGCCAAATCGGTCCGGGGTGACGGAAGAGGTGGCACGTGACCTTATAGACCCACCATGTAAACTTCTTTCTTCGACGTGCGAGTGGGCCACTCTTCGGTGGCCTACCCTAGCGTATCATAATAATATAAATGAGTGGTAAGTTTTCCTGCTTGTTAGAACTTAAGAGGAGGTTTGATTCCAGATTTTTTCTAGAGTATGGTCTCGTGATGACCTATAAAGACTGCAATGTGCTTTTGTTTTTAAAGACAACAACTTACACTAAGAAAATAATCTTATTATGCAAGGGACTTTCAAAATATTCCTTTAAAGTTATACCCAGACTTAGAACAACAAGTTTTGTATTGCACAAAGTATTGTGAATTAGAATCAATTCCAAAGCACTGGCATTGTAAGTCGGTATCTGAACCAATACGGCATCTGTGCAGTCAAATAATAATTAATTATATGGGCAATAGTAATTTTAATAGTTAATACATAATACTAATTTTAACAGTTTTTTTTTGTCTACAGCCGCTGGTCTGTTCGCCCGGTGTAGTACCATACTCTCGCAAAAGATCGACGTCTGTGGAACGGCAAAGTGCTGTTGCGCTTTGTTCGGTGAGAGAGAGAGAGAGAGTCGGAAGCCCAACTGGGTGTGTTTGGGGTTTGCATGAGTCCATGGGCGTCAGTGACACTTACCATCATGTAAACTGCTTGCTCGTTTACCACCAAAAGGCAATATAAAACGACTGCTTTTTCCGCCCATCGTAAAAAATAAATAATGACTTCTAATGTTTACGCGAGTATTACACATTTGAAATAAAACTACTTTTACGGATTTTATCGCGTTTGTATTTGATTTATAATTTCCCGACGTTTCGAACACTTTACAGTGATCATGGTCACGGGAGGACTGAAAACGCGATAGAATCCGTAAAAGTAGTTTTATTTCAAAAATAAATAAAATAATTTCATTCAATAAAATATAAAATAAAACAATATTTATTCGTTGTTTTTCAATTCGTCCCAACTTTGTAACGTTGGATATTGTAATATTCTTTCTTACCCACTGAACCGAGCCTTCCCCCGAACGAATAACTAAGAAATATATTTTTATGTCTACTCGTAAGCAATAAAGGAAGATTAATATTTCGTATTAAGATTAAGGCGATTTCTTATTTTGTTTGTATTTTATTTATTTCCTATTTGATCTTAGACTTTCATATATAGGTACCTATATAACAAAATGTAATGTTGTTTTACTTGATAATATACAATTATGTATCCATCCATCCATCCATCCATCAGCCCGTAAACGTCCACTGTTGGACATAGGCCTCCCCACGAGAATGCCATGTATAACGGTCCTGTGCCACCTGCATCCAACGGTTTCCTGCGACCTTGATGAGGTCATCAGTCCACCGAGTGGGGGGTCGTCCTACGCTGCGTCGTCCGATTCGTGGTCGCCACTCGAGAACTTTTCTTCCCCAACGGTTGTCGGTTCGTCGAGCGATGTGGCCTGCCCATTGCCACTTTAACGTGCTAATTCTTCGGGCTATGTCGGGTTCTTCTACGGATTTCCGTAATTCGGTTTTATCACGTAGAGAAATACGGAGCATAGCCCTCTCCATAGCACGCTGAGCGACTTTAAGCCTTTTTATGAGGCCGACATTTAGAGACCACGTTTCAGTACCGTAAGTCATCGCTGGTAACACACACTGGTTATAAACCTTTGTTTTCAGACACTGCGGAATATTAGACGAGAAGATCCTCCTAAAATTCCCGAACGCTGCCCAGCCGAGTTGGATTCGTCGGCTGACCTCTTTCTCGAAATTGGATCTACCTAACTGGACTGTTTGTCCTAGGTAAACATAGTGATCGACAACTTCGAGAATGGCATTCCCAACCAGGACCGGTACAGAAATGACATGGGCATTAGACATGATTTTCGTTTTGTCCATGTTCATTTGTAGCCCTACTAGTTGGGAGACTTTGTTGAGGTCATTGAGCATGGTGCCAAGGTCCTTCAGGGATTCTGCCATGACTACGATATCATCTGCGAATCGAAGGTGAGTGATGTATTTGCCATTGATGTTGATGCCGAGTCTGGTCCAGTCTAAGAGCTTGAAAACATCTTCCAGCGCAGTGGTGAACAGTTTTGCAGAGATAACGTCTCCCTGTCTCACGCTTTTCTGCAGCTGGATCGGTTTCGTACTCTTATCCTGGATGCGGACTGACATAGTAGCGTCTTTATACAAACACTTCAGCACTTTGATATATCGATAGTCAATTTGGCATCTCTGAAGGGACTGCAGCACTGCCCAAGTTTCGACAGAATCAAAGGCTTTCTCATAGTCCACAAACGCTAGACACAGAGGCCGATTATACTCCTCGGTCTCCTGTATAATCTGGCGTAGCGTGTGGATGTGGTCTATGGTACTATAACCTTCACCGAAGACAAAGATCGGGTACCGGTGGTCCGCTCGTACGGCGAAGAGAGAGGAGTTTTACGGTGATCTATGGGGTCACGCGCCGCCTTTCCGTCACCCCGGATCGATTTGGCGGTGCGAGACGCATCCATAGTCCACCAATAAAAAAAAATGGTACTATAACCTTTTCGGAAACCGACTTGTTTGGGCGGCTGGAAGTCGTCTAGCTTGGGCGCGAGTCGGTTCGTAATGACTCTTGAAAACAATTTGTACACGTGGCTCAGGAGTGAGATGGATATGTAATTCTTTAAGAGCGTTTTATCGCCCTTCTTGAAAAACAGCACCACCACACTCCTGGTCCACGACTCTGGAACGTCACCCCCGAGAATGACAGAATTAAACAACTTCTGTAGGGCTTTTAAAACTGGCTTGCCGCCTGCCCTCAGGAGCTCTGTAGTAGTTCCGTCATCTTCCGGTGCCTTTCCGTTCTTTAATTGTTTTAGAGCCATTCTGATCTCGTACTCGACAAATCTCGTGCGAACACTTTGGAGGCTCGATTTCGCTCTATCACCTCTTCAATACGCAGTGTATTGAATCCGCGAATATCGCGTCGCATAGATTTAGAGATTTGTCTATTAAGCTGCCTGAGTGCGGACCAATCGGCTGAAGACTGTACCGTCATTTCCTTTCTCCTCTCCATAAGTTGAAGAGTCTGGTCAGAAAGCTTTTTCGTTCTAGTAGCACGACGGGCCTTAAAGAATCTTGACCCGACCGCATGGACAGTTTCCACGAACCTGTTGTTCATATCGTTCGAAGATTCACACTCTTCCAGGCATTGGAAGCGATTATGTAATTCGAGTTGAAAGCTATCGGTGTTCTGTTATTGGACAGGTGTAGGTCGGTGTGTAGACTTCATCAAGCGGGATCGCTCGATTTTCGTACGAAGATTCAATGTGCCTCGAACCATCCGGTGATCACTCCCAGTTTTAATCCTGCTGATCACATAGACATCATTGAATATTTTTGTCGTTTGTCCGTCAAGATGAAATCTATCTCATTTTTAGTGGATCCATCAGGGCTAATCCAGGTTCACTTCCTTTGTAGCTGTTTCTTGAAGAAGGAATTCATCATGAAAAGGCCTTCCTTCTCTAAGAAGTGTTTGACCTTCAACGAATACCGTTTGGTAATTCTGAGTATAAGGTACCCCTACCCTTGTTGAAACACTTTCGATCCTCTCCACGTTCTCTACGAGAGGCTTACGAACGATAAACCCAACACCGCCTTGGGATTGGTGATCTCCCTCCCGGTAGAAGAGCAAATTTCCAGACCGGAGGATTATCGTGCCCTCCCCCTCCCTTCGCACTTTGATAATCCTACAATGTCCCATCGGATTTTGTTCAATTCCTCTTCCAGTTCGATGACCCTCTCGTCGGTCCTAAGCGTCCGAACGTTGTGTGTTACCAGGGCCAAGGGTCGATTTTTTTGGTAGCCGGATCGCGGCCGGAGATTCCTAGCATCCCCTGCCCCGCCACCAACGTCATGTAGTATATATATCATAACTTAATAATGGTTTCTAGTATAATGGCAAGTTAAAACTAAAAAGTGTTATCAACTCTTTTTTTGCGCTGTCGAAAATGCATTTATGCATTCCCTCTACACGGTATAGCAAGGGGATATGGACTCGTACTCGTCGACTGACGTAGGCTGGCGTCTGAATACCCCCTTAAAACCAACAGCGCCCCAGTATCTCGTTTATTTTGGGATGACAAAGGGTGGTCTTTTCGGCATGCGACTTTGACGTCCGGCAAGTGGTATCAATCCTAACTTTCTCATGGCAGATGGGATCTCAAGAAAAATGAGTAGTAATACATAACTATTATATACAGTCAAAATTTTCTAGAATATTCTGTACTACAGAAAGTTTAGAAATTACTACAGTCATAGAGAAGCTAAGGAGTGAAAATTTTACGTGTGTAGTATGTTGTGTAGGTGTTTGTATGCGCGGTAATGCGTTTCCACAGCGTGAAAAAAAAAAAAAAAAAAAGGTGTTTGTATGTGTGTGTGTATTTGTGCATGTGTATGCGAGTGCGTGTGTACATCGTGCACGCATGCGTACGTGCGTCGTGCGTGCTAGTGAGTGAGCGTAAGTTCGCGCATGAGTGCATGTCTGTGTATTCGCGTGCTTACGTACCTTTGGGTGCGTGCGGGTCTGCAGGTGCAGCATGGTATGTGTACTCACATGTGTGTTTAAACTGAGAGCAAGAATAGTGAAAGATCATAATATTGTTGTTGACTTTCTGTCGCTTCATATTTCAAGGACCTCAACCACGTAAAAGCTATTTTGAAGTGTAGTGAGTTGATGGTGTGTTAT
This sequence comes from Lymantria monacha, assembly GCA_905163515.2. Taxonomy (NCBI): domain Eukaryota; kingdom Metazoa; phylum Arthropoda; class Insecta; order Lepidoptera; family Erebidae; genus Lymantria; species Lymantria monacha. Next base: position 33,385,359 of record LR991088.1, read on the forward strand.
TGTGAGTTATTAAAGGGCTTTATCCTTTGCAGTTTCGTAATTCTTGTAGTTATAGAGTTAGAAAATATATATAGATATGGAGTGATCACATTGATGTGAATTGACAGCATTATTCTCGTGTAATTGAGATAAGAATAAAATAATAATATTAATGATTACCACCTGGAAACAACAAAGGGCTTATATGTGTATTCTTAGTAGGCTAAGAACTACTACAAACAAAAATTTTAATTAACAAAACTAAGTTTATGAAACAAAATTATTTAATAGAAAAACCAAAAACGCTACAGTAACTCCGAAGCCGGTCACAAGCGGGTAATCATTTAATTAGGTGGCACGCGGAGTTAAGGAATTTGCAAGGATCAGAGCAGCTTACACTTTGTGGCGGCATCGGCCAACTTTATTTATTAGCCCCCAATTTTGTAGAGATTTGGCTGGAAGAAACCTTTGTAGATTTGTCGAAATGAAATAATAAAACAGAAAATCTTGTATATTTTGATGATAATAAGAATTAATTTTTAGTTGTAGAAAAAACTATTTATAATGTGAAAACATTCAATAAAGTTATTTTAACACAATTTATAAAAACTTATTTACGAGCGAAAAATTAATGTCATACGTAGGACTCGAACCCATAACTATCAGAAATTCATTCCAATCGTCCTACCACTTAGACAAGAGTGAGTTGTCGTATGATATTAAGTTTGCAGCTCGTATTATTTCGTCGTCTTTATCGGAGACGTGTGCCATCTACCTAACGATGAATACACATTATATAGATATGCGACATATGAGTGTCACATGAGTTACATATGAGTGTCATATGACACAGCTCACACTTGTCTAAGTGGTAGGATGATTGGAACGGATTTTGAATAGGTTTGGGTTCGAATCTCACGTATGACATACATTTTTCGTTCGTAAATAAGTTTTTATAAATAGCCTAGCATGTTAAATGTTAAATTTTAGTAATTTTTATAAAACATAATTCTACCCATGCGATATTAATTTTATTACATTCGAAGAGGCCTATATGCAACAATTGATGATGATGATGATCTCAGCTCATATATGTCTACTATTGGGCCTTCTCCGTAATGGGAGGGAAATTGACCTTTATACCACGCTGTTCAGACGTGTTGGTATAGGGTTTTGCTTCGAGTTTTTCTTCTCTTTGCACAGATGTTATAAGCGTTTTATATCCCTTAGTCGTCTCTTACGATCACCCACGGGTAAGTTAGAGGGTGGTGAAATGTATTCTTACTCCGTCACCATACGGAAGACGATGAAACAATTGTATTCATTAAATTGATTCATCGATCGTTAAGTATAGACAAAAACTGGAAGAGATCATAGAGTATAAGCAAGAATGTTTTAATTATAAAACTAACAGAGAGAGAGAGAACGGAATAACTAGTACACATACATACATACATATCATCACGCCATATCCCTTGCAGGGTAGGCAGAGAGAACAGAGTGCCAGAGAACTCTATCTCTGCATACTTCACTCGCTTCCTCAACATTCATAATTCTCTTCATACACGCTCGCCGGTTTCGGAGACTCTTGACTCCACCTTCCTTGTACATGACCGATCTGGTCTAGGTAGGTTAGTCTCGGTCTCCCTCGGTACCTACATCCTTCCACTTTCGCATTGTATATCTTCTTAACCAGGCGTACGTTCGGCATTCTTTCCACATGTCCGAACCATCGGAGCATTCCCTTTCGCATCTTTACACCAATACTCTCTTTAATATAATAATAGTAAAAATGGTATATGGAATAACTAGTAAAAATGGTGAAATAATGATAAATAGTAAATTACTTAGATATAGCTTTTAACATCTATTTTAATTGATTAAAAAGATGATCAGAACGGATTGTCAGTAGATCCGATCCGAGTAGATAGATTCAAGTGCCACGTGTAAGAATTATTTTTTATTCTGAAAATTAGACTCACAAAAATTATATTCCTCAGATGTGTAAAATGGGTCATCAATATCATTCAGCCTTTGTCATCTCTTGCTAGACGTAGGCCATATTTCGCCACAAATTGTGGTCCTGTGCCGTCCGAATTCAATGACTCCCAGTAATCTTCATCAAGTCGTCGTAAAATAGGTAGTGAAATTTTATTTGGAATTTTCACCTTACGACATAAATAAAGAAAATAATTTTAAAGGCGATTTCACACTTGATTTTTACTCGGACAAAATCCCGAGCATTTAGTAATTATAATAATGATTTTAAAACTAATTATGCTATCAATACTGGTATAACAAATATTCTTCCTTCTTAAACCGTTCTCTTGCAAATAGTTATATTAGGATTGTTGCTTCAATTCAAAACCTTTTTAACACATTACTTACAGCCTTTTGTTAAAAGAATAAATACTAGCATCCTTAAGGACACAAGCATTAATTCATCACCATTAGCTCAGCTCATATATGTCTCACTGCTGAACTCAAACCTCCTCCACCACACTAGGAGGGAAACTGTATTCTGCCTCGTGTTGATCAGAAGTGTTGGAATAGAGTTTTATTTAGAGTTTGCCCCTTTTTTTTGCATAGACGATATATGCATATTTTATTTTTTGATCGTATTTTATTATCATCCACGAGTAAGATGAAGAGGATGGTGAATTATATTCTTACTCCGTCACCACACGAAAATGCATTAATTAACGAAGGCAAATTATATCCAAAAAATATTTCTGAAGTGTAAAAAGAATTGTCTAAATAGAAATTAAGTCTACGATATCCGGAACAAGATATTTGGAAGTATATAGAGAGTCCCAGGCCGCCGATGGATGACCAGGGATAATTACAATCCTTAGTAGAGCCTATCATGAGAGGTGATGAGCCACGTGCAAGAAAACGCCACTCGAGAGTAGATGCTCATAGAAGAAAGTCACCGTTGGACCATCGAAATCCGTTAGATTTCGGTACTAGTGGTCCTTCCTTTAAGGTAAAGTAAGGGTGCACGATGGGTTATTTAATTGATGAAGGCGAGATGTGCATTTAAGTTTCCCACCACAGTTTCCAGAGAAGCAGCTCTGGCGGCGTATCACGGCTATATATCATCGGTGATACGATATGGAATAATTATCTGGGGAAACTCCGTAGAAATGAATAGGGTATTTATAGCACAGAAAAAATGTGTACGAGCTCTTTACGGTGCAGCATATTTAGACCATTGTAGACCTATTTTCAATGAAATGAAAATTTTGACACTGCCATGTCTATATATATATATATATATGACTTGTGTCTATTTGTAAAAAAGAATCCTCAAATGTTTCCACTACATGACAAGGTAATGAAAAAAACACATAGTAGAGATCCCAGTAAATTGTTAATACCCCATCAAAGATTGCAAATATTTGCCAAAAATGTATATTGTATGGCAATTACAGTTTATAATAAACTACCAACTGATGTTAGACTATTAACTATTAATAAATTTAAGACATATTTATTTAAATGGTTGTTGGACAAAAATTTTTATAAAGTCAATGAATTCTTAAATCACAAATTTTAATGTAATTGTATGGAATTTTAATTTTGACATTAAATTTATGGAATTTTAATTGTGACATTAATTTTATGGAATTTTAATTTTGACATTAATTGTATGGAAATGTTGACATTAATTGTATGGAATTTTAATTTTGACATTGATTATTTTGTTATTTATTTCTAACTATAATTGTAATAATGTATAATTTAATTTAGATATTCATTATTTTGTAGTTGATTATGTTATTTCATGAAAATCTATTAATGTTTAATTGTGAAAGTTATATGTTAATTTACAAAACTGACTAATATTTCTACACCAGCTTATGGTAGAATATGTGAGACGCACAGAGTATTAATATCTAAATGTACCATATTCTGAGAAATAAATGATTATTATTATTATTATATTATTATTATATTTAGGTACATTGTTTTACAAATGACGTCGAAAAAAAAAGGACATTGCTGAAAATCAGCGTTGTGGTGTTACATTGACATCACAACAATTGCTGAGCAGTTCTCCTTTTTTCTGCCGCAGATGAGACGTTCACTCGATCATAATTATTATGTCTCCTTATTTTGTTTATAGATTTTACGTGTTTTTCATTTATTGTAAGGTATTTTTTTTTGTTTTTTGTTTTATTCTGTGTGTTCCTAACATATCTTCTTAGTGGCACAAAATAGATACATTTCTTTCTTCTTTCTTTCTTTCTATTGTTCCTGCATAAAAATAAAAAAAGGTTAAATTAAAACCTAGCTACACCTTTGCTTTTTAAAAAGACTTGCATTAAGAAAATAATCTTTGTATTTCAGTGGACTTTACAAACATGCAATTAACGCAGACAAATTACACCTATACTCAGAAAAATACTGAGTATTATCCTGCGTGGGAATTGAACCTGTGGCACTGGCAGGGAAGGTCGGTATCTTAACCGCTACGTCATCTGTAAAGTTATAAATATTTAGATAACTGTGTTATCTGCGCCACAATGACTATAATATAATAATTATAAAATTAAAGTAATCAAAAACAATCCAATATAAACAGTTGTGAATGGATTTACCCCAAAAATATCACTTGATGACTTTACAATGCTCAACAAACATCAAAAACTATTTTAGTCTCAAAATGTCACGTCTCGTTTACGCCGTATCTGTTCGTTAATTTGACGACAAAATTACAATTTGTGAAAAGCGAGCGCGTAAACTTCAAAGTGAGAATAAATACGTCCTCAGATTATTCCGAGGATGTATTGTTGTAATGACGTCATGAGAGTTCTGTTATTAGGTGCAATAATATGTGGCGAAAGTTTGAGAGTAATTCAGTGTGGTCTTCGTATAATGACCGTTCAAGAAAACAATGTGTCAACTTTTTTTTGACATTGTCATCGTAAAAACCAGCTAAAGGATCACTCTAAAATTGGGTAGCAGTGCATCTCCCAGGATAATAGCTAATCCAGATGTGAAACGTGGCCATTGTGTCATTATTCATGGTGAGTCCTATGTTCAAAAGTAGACGTTGATAAGTTGACAATTGGATCACGATTGCGACGCTCCAGCAACAGAAGACGCGTTGACACAAAATGGTTTCAAAGATCGGATAACCATGTGGTTATACGTCAACCCTTTCATCATCCCGGACGGGTCACGTGGGGTATGACTATACCACAGTCTGTCTCCAAAAATATATAAAAAGGCTGATAAATGTTTATTTACGTGCCCCTACTAGGCTCGAGTCTCTTCCATAATAAGAGGAAACTTCACCTATTACACCAGCTTAGTCAGACGATTTGGTACAGTTTTATTTTAAGCTTGCTTCCTCTTGCACTAATAGAATCTACTTACTAAATTTTAACGATGACCACGGGCAAAAAAGTATTGGTGATCATGGTACTCTTATTCCGTCCCAACATCGATAGAACGAAAGAAAAGTCATTTATCCTTTTTGAATGTTATATGTTTGACGTTTTTGTGTGTCTGTGGTATTGTAACTCTTCAACGACTAAATCAATTATGATGCGGTTTTATTTGTTTAAAAACTGATACAATGAAGGTTAGTTAAGGGTTAGCTATAATTTGTCAATATCTGTTCGTTTTCATATAATAAGTATATTATTTTCAAATATTTAATTAATTTAACATTTAGACAACCCATGTCATCATTCTCCTACTCTTAGCCCAATTACTTGGGGTCGATACAATATGTACTCTTCTTTCATAGTACATATTGTAAAAGTTGTTGGTAATAGTTTCATGACCGGCCGCTTGCCAGACGTCAACCCTCCTTGGGAATATAATTGTTGATCAAACGGCATCAGATGGGCCAGGTCCCAGGTCGTTATAAGGCTCTTAGTCGTCTCTTAACACATCCACGAGCAAAGTAAGAGTTGGTAGTATTCGTAGCCACTACCACACAGCACATTTGGACAATCCATATATGATGGTCTTACCAAATAACTCTATTGATGGAGGTCGAAAGCAGGAGAAACAATTCTGGATCGTCTTAACTAGTTCTTTTCATTGAGGTTTTTTTTTTAAGTTGTAGGTTACTTAAAACTAAGTTAATTTAATATTATTTTGCACATAAGTAGTAATAGTTGTCGGATAAGCCATTTCATATTCCGATACACGTATTTACTCTAACTAATTCAATCACGCTGGTGTAAGAACTCCCGCAGGATATAAAGTTTGTAAGTGGCTTTATTTCTTTATACTTTCTCATTTTATTGATTGATACAAATTGCTTTAGGGAATTGAGGTTTCGTTATCAATCAAATAGAGAGAGAAATAAAAAGCAACTAGTTTATGAATTAGTATTTGTTTTATTTATCTGGATAGAATCTTTTTATATGCTGTTGTGCTTCGTTCGGTGAGCGAGATAACTGGCAGCCCAAACTTTTGAGTGGGTTTGGGCTGGTAGGCAATGGCCTAGCTGTACGGTTGGTATTGTAAAGGTCTAGGAGCGTCACTTACCATCAGGTTACCATCAGGTATACTGCTTGCTCGATGACCACCATAAACAATAAATAAACACTTAAAGTAGGCATTAGTCGCTCGTTGTTTATGCGAATTTCTGAGGCCTAATTTTACCGTAAAATCTAACTTTATATAGGTACAATATCCATGCTATAAGTAGATATATATTATATTGCAGAGATATAATTACAAATTAGAATCTAATTAAAAAGTTATCAAAATTCACATTTTTACAAGAACTATAACAAAAGCTAGAGATACCAAAAAAAAACACATCATTTAATGTTACGGAGAAGAGCATCTTAAAAATTAAATAGAAACCCAACTTCATATAAAGCCATAAATAATAATAAAATTGTTGTGCAGTTTGTTTTGAAGATTTCATACATTTTGTGTCATATATTTATAACTGTTTCCGTGAGGTGACGGAGTAAGAATACAGTTCACCACCCCCTCTCTTACCCGTGGGTATCGTAAAAGACGATCAAAATATAATATGCATATCATCTATGCAAGATAAGGAAAACTCGAAATAAAACCCTATACCAACACGTCTGACCAGGGCAGTATGGTAGGCCAATTTCCCTCATATTATAGAGGAGGCCCGAGCCCAACAGTGGAGCATATATGGGCGGAGATGATGATGATGATGATGATGATGATTTATAACTGAAGTTTCATTAAATTTCTTTTAAAAATGTTAATCTTTAGACGTGTGTAACTACTAACTTTGACTATATAGGTGACGTAGCAGTTAAGATTCTGACCGACTGTGTTAGTGTCGTGGGTTCTATTCCTACACAGAGCAATATTTTGTGCTATCCAACAAATTGTTGTTCAATGTCTGAGTTTAATTTGTGTCAGTTAAATTGAATGTTTATAATGTCCCTTGCAATAGATGAATTTCTTTCCTTAGTGCTTACAAAGCTTAGTAAATAAAAATAAAACTTTTAAATTAGAATTTAATTTCCAATTGTGCCTTTACATAATCATCATTCATTCTCCTACTCTTATCCCAATTACTTGGTGTCGATACAATATGTACTCTTTTTTCATAGTATATATTGTAAAAGTTATTGGCAATAGTTTTATGAGCGACCGCCTGCCTGACGTCAACCCTCCTTGGGAATGTAATTATTGACCAAACGGCATCAGATGGAGTTGGCCCAGGTTGTTATAGGCTCTTAGTCGTATTTTACGACATCCACCAGCAAAGTAGGGGTTGGTAGTATTCGTAACCGCTACCACACAGCTGCTTTTACATGCTTTTACATAATATAATATGTATATTTTATAAATGGATATTATATTCAAAGTTGTACTGTACAGTAATAAACATTAGACCAAAAATTCCCTAAAAATTGTATGGACACAGCAATATGAGCTGACTCAATATTTCTTTATTATCATCCCTCAGTTTTAGAACTAACAATCTACTAACATTTTATAACAATATCATCATTCGCTATTTCTAGTGTTCGCATAAAGGATTACGAAATCCCATGGTATTTTACTGTCACCAGTCACCTGATTAACTTTGCAAGGAAATTTTATAATAAGAATACAGAATTATGTAATGAGAACACCGAATTTAATAATAGGAACACAGCTCTAAAAAAAAAAAAAATTGTATTTAAGATAACTAAAACGCTCTAAAACCATAAAGATACTGGCTGAAACCAATAAAACTTTATACTTTGTTTAAAAGTTTACAAGGCAATATAAAATTTAATTAAAGTTAGGTCTGAATAGTTTGCTAGTTATTTGCTTTTATTGTATAGCCATTCCATCTTAATTTTCTTTACTTGGAAGACTGTAGAATTAATAATTATCTCAAAAAAGAAAATTATCGACCTGGCTGTGCCTTTGGTATTTCTGAGGTCCATTAGCGTTACCGCTTATAACTAGGCAGGCTGCTTGCTTGTCTATTACTAAATGAATTAAACAAAAAAGCAAATAATGTCTTAACTTCTTCAATCCATTGCCTATTTTTGGATTCTAGCTCCATAATGAGTGCGAAATTGGTTTACCGTAATACTTCGATAAAGTGATTAATATAGGGGTTCTTTAAGGTTTTTGCATTCGTATTATCTACGTACCTTATTTAATTACCCTTTCTGTTACCAGTTTGAAATAAAAGGTGGAAAATTATATCTCTCCTTCAGTTTTAAGTCCACTTAAGGCATAGGTCTCTCCAACGTAATACTAGGGCGGCGGTTTGACGATCGCTTTTAATATTAAACATTTTCCGATGTGAATGAATGAATGATGTGATGAGAAAGCTGCTATTCTCTCTACTGATTATCTTTCAGCTGGACTTTACAATACCTTTGGAAAAATAAAGGAGGACTGACATGTTATATTCCTACATACATACATACATATCATCACGCCATATTCCTTGCAGGGTAGGCAGAGAGAACAGAGTGCCAGAGAACTCTATCCTTGCATACTTCACTTGCTTCCTCAACATTGATAATTCTCTTCATACACGCTCGCCGGTTTCGGAGACTTTTGACTCCACCTTCCTTCAGTACTTGACCAATCTGGTCTAGGTAGGTTAGTCTCGGTCTCTCCCGGTACCTACATCTTTCCACTTTCGCATTGTATATCTTCTTAACCAGACGTTCGTTCGGCATATTCTTACCCATTTACAACGTGGAAAAGTTTGTAAGATCGTTATGAACCAATGTTTTTTTTGTAGTCTATTCGTTATCTGCAGAAGAACGAGTGTAACCGATATAGCACGAAAAATTAGCACGCTGAAGTGGCAATGGGCAGGCCACATCGCTCGAAGAACCGACAACCGCTGGTGAAGAAGGGTTCTCGAGTGGCGACCACGTACCGGACAACACAGTGTAGGACGCCCCCCTTCTAGGTGGATGGACGACCTGGTGTAGGTTGCTGGGCGTCGTTGGATGCAGGCGGTGCAGGACTGCACTCTGTGGTGTGACATGAAGGAGGCCTACGTCTAGTAGTGGATGGCGATAGGCTGAAATGATGGTGATGGTTTATATAATCTGTAAAGCACCCAACGTATTCCTTCCCTATCGTCATTGGAGCAACCACTAACACCGATTCCTTGACATCCACGACCGGCCCGGTCGGTCTGATCTTCATCGCCGTCTCGACAACAAACAACTGTTTCGCCGGGGCGGTGTCCTCACACGACCGACCTCTCTGCAAGTGGCGAACTAATCTCTGGAAGGACTCTTGATTCTAATGTTGTATGCTATGCATCTTCATCACACACCTTTCAATACAAAATGTGTAACAAATATCCGTAAGTATGCCTCAGCTTAAGCTCGTTTTCTCACGAAATTTTCTTTACATAAAAAGGTTGTGGTTTCAGTTAATGATTTGATGCCATGATTGCTATATTATTGATTTGTCCGTGTGGTGACAGAATATGAATATAATTCACCACCTCCCATGGTGCCCATGGGTATTGTAAAAGTCAAAGTGATATAATATAAATATAACATCTATATAAGATAAGATAAATTTAAAATATCATCCTTCTTTAAACGAGGCTTAAGAAAAGTACTTTCAACCTTGTATTGCAAAGGTCCATGAGCGGCAGTATCACTTATCAGATGAGTTACTTCCTTTGCCACCATCCGCAATAAAAAAAAAACCTTATACCGTACCAGCTTATAGCTAGTCAATTTCCCTCCTATTACAGAAGGGGCTCGCGACCAACAGTGATTTGATTTGAAATAATTTGATTTGTTCATATAAAGATGTAAGACATACAAATTAATATTTTGAAGCAAATAAAATTAGAGATTTCACTGTAGTACTAATAAAAATATAGAAGGATTACTTTTTTTAGTTTTTATTCGCATGAGTCAAGAGAACATCTTCGATATTCAGGACGCATGGAGCGATACGCGCTAACTGCAGCGTTAATGAAGTGAAAAATCATTTGAGACGAATGACAGACGCTGTGAGAATCTCTTTGTCTGCTATATAAGTTGAAAGATGCTCTTAGAAATATACGTATTCATGGAATAGCGTATTTAAGAGGAAATACGGTTGAATAAATGAAATTTCTCCTCAATTGTTGATTTTTTAATCGTTTTTAAATAATTAAATATAATTTAAATAAAAATTATACTTATTTAAGAATATGTAATTTAAATGCTGATTTTTTGCTGTGTGGTAGTGGCTATTGAATACTACAAAATCTTTCACCCCTCGTGGATGCCGTAAAAGACGGTTAAGAGCTTTACATCGACATGGGCCAACTCCATGATGCCTTCTGGTCAACAATTACAATCTCAAGGAGTATTGTCGTCAGGCAGGTGGCCGATCATATGGTAAAACTATTGCCAATGACTTTTAACAATATGTACGATCTAAGAGGAGTACATATTGCGTCATTCACAACTAATTGGATAAGAGCAAGATAATGATGAATATAAATACTCAAGCTAGATTTTGTGTGCCTTTATATTAATTAACAGAAAGAGAAAAAAAAACATAAATCGAAATTGAGGCGAATTTAGTAATTTTTTTCTATAAAATTCAACACCTCCTTTTAAAGTATAAATACTTTATGCTTTAAGTATTACCAACTTCGCCCACATGAAAGGGGAACACATTACCGGGATAATAAGTATACGCATACATACATATCATCAGGTCATATTCCTTGCAAGGTAGGCAGAGAGAATAGAGTGCCAGAGAACTCTATCCTTTCATACTTCACTCTCTTCCTCAACATTCATAATTCTCTTCATACACGCTTGCCGGTTTCAGAGACTCTTGACTCCACCTTCCTTCAATACGTACCAATCTGGTCTAGGTAGGTGAATCCCGGTCTCCCCCGATGTAGGTACCTACATCCTTCCACTTTCGCATTGTATACCTTCTTAACCAGCCGTTCGTTCGGCATTCTTTTCACATGTCCGAACCATTGGAGCATTCCCTTTCACATCTTTACGCCAATACTCTCTTTCATACCTACTCGCTCTCTTACGTCATCGTTACGAATGTCGTTACGATAATAAGTATCCTATGTGTTAATCCAGGTAATGCTTAATTTTTGTGCCATTTTTCAGCCAAATCTTTTTTACGGTTTACGCGTAATTGAGTAACAAACATTCGAACATTCAAACATATTCACAAACGTTCACACTTATAATATTAGTTGATAATAGAACATACTAAAATCATTCTTGAAAAAGAAAATAAAAAAAAAAGATTTTTCATGATCATCATTATCATCTCAGCTCATACACGTCCCACTGTTAGGCTCGAACCTGCTCCACAATGGGAAGGAAATTGATCTATTATACCACGCTGGTCCGACATAATGGTATAGGGTTTTGTTTTAAGTTTTCCTTCTCTCGCATAGATGTTATATGCGTTTTATATCGCTTAGTAGTCTCGTACGATCACCCATGGGTAAGATGAGAGAAAGGGGTGGTGAATTGTATTCTTACTCCGTCACCATACGGAAAAAAGATTTTTAACAAGTTGATAATATCTGATTTGATTGATAAAATCTGTGGAGTTAGGCTGACCGACCGCATTCGTAACGACGACGTAAGAGAGCGAGTAGGTATGAAAGAGAGTATTGGTGTAAAGATGCGAAAGGGCATGCTCCGATGGTTCGGACATGTGGAAAGAATGCCGAACGAACGTCTGGTTAAGAAGATATTCAATGCGAAAGTGGAAGGATGTAGGTACCGAGGGAGACCGAGACTAAACTACCTAGACCAGATCGGTCATGTACTGAAGGAAGGTGGAGTCAAGAATCTCCGAAACCGGCGAGCGTGTATGAAGAGAATTATGAATGTTGAGGAAGCGAGTGAAGTATGCAGAGATAGAGTTCTCTGGCACTCTGTTCTCTCTGCCTACCCTGCAAGGGATATGGCGTGATGATATGTATGTATGATAATATCTGAGATTAACTTGTCTAATTAAACAAATGAATTGTTTAGCTTTGTATACAAAATATAGATCATCATTCTTCTACTCTTATCCTAATTACTTGAGGTCAATACAATAGGTACTCTTCTTTCATAGTACATATTGTATAAGTTATTGGCAATAGTTTTATGACCGGCCGACTGCCAGACGTCAACCCTCCTTTTCCGCCAGATCGGTCCGGGGCGACGAAAGAGGTGGCGCGCAACCCCATAGACCCACCTTGCAAGCACCTCTTGTCGCCGTGCGAGCGAGCCGCCGGTACCCGATCTTTGTCTTCGGTGGCCCGCCCGGCGGTTTACCCTCGCGGGTCCCTCTCATGTCTCATGCCCTCACGCGGTGGCCTCACGTTGGGTGACCTGACAATTCCCCGATCCGATCACCCGAAGCCTCGGTTAGGGCGGCATCAGGCGCAGATGACGTCAACCCTCCTTGGGAAAGTAATTATTGACTAAACGGCATCAGATGGAGTTGGTTATACAAAATATAGATGATATTATAAAATAATAATAAACTATTGATGTCATGGAATTCGTTACTTCCAATGTTTAACAAAATTACATAATGTATATATTATAACTTACGTTGATTATAATTAATTACATCCTATTTGAATAAAAAAAAATATTTTTTATTAAAGTTAATTTAGTTAACTATTATTAATTTTAATAAGCCCTTATTTCATCACAATCTCATTACTACTGTATTTGCTCTGGTATGAATATTTTTAATACTAAAATTATGATGTTTGCTGATGGCTACGAATAATAATTACATTGCTTGTAGGTATCGTAAGAGATGACTAACGGCTTTACATCGCTAGTAACTAGGCTTACTCCGTCTGAAGCCGTCTTTTCAAAAATTATATTATTTATTTGATTTTGTATTTCACCTTTATAATATTAATTCTTATAAAAACCCGATTACGATGCGAAAAATGATGTCACAAGTGGAATTCGAACCCACACCTATTGGAAATCCGTCCCAATCGTGCTTTCGGCATTTCCAATAGGTGTGGGTACGAATCCCACTTGTGACATTTTCGTTTCGTAATCGGGTTTTTATAAATAATTAAGCATATTAAATGCTAAAAATTTCAGTAATTTAAATTAATCCTTGCTGGAAGGGCACCTTACTGGAATCAATACTTGCTAAATATACATTCATATAATTTTGATGATAATATGTAACTTAAAAATAACGAGCCCGCTGAGTTTCTTACCGGATCTTGTCAGCTTTTGGCCACTTGTCGATCCGTAGTAAATCAATGTCAATTAATTTAAAAAAGATAAAATTGACAATAAGTAAGTGCCCTTATGGGATTATGTAATAAAAGAAAAGTCTCAAGAAAGTTGTCGTCAGGCAGCTGGCCGATTATGATATTTATGCTATTGACAGTTTCCTGTCTACAGCCGTGGGCCGATCGGTCCGGGGTAGTACCATACTCTCGCAGAAGATTGACGTCTGAGTAATGGCAATGTGCTATTGGGCATCGTTCGGTGAGCGAGAGAGCCGGAAGCCCAACTGGATGGGTTTGGGAGATTGTAATGGTAGGAAGTAGCATAGCCTTAGTTATAATAAAGGTCCATAAGCGGCAGTAACACTTACTATCAGCTGTGCTGCTTGCTCATTTGCCATTAATAAACAATAAAAAAAAAAATATTGCCAAAGACATGCAAGATAAGAACATATTGCATCGAGTCCAAATAATTGGGATAAAAGCAATATTATAATGATAATTCATAATTACTAAAATTGTGTTTGATTCTATCAAATGACTTGGCTGATGTAGCAGGTACAAAATATTTAGTGCAATTTTTTTTTTGTTTTTATAAAATTTATTATTATTAAAGAAATAGGAATTACGACGATTTCTTTTTAATTGGAAATCTCTTTTTCTCTTCAGACATAAATTGTAACAAATGTTAACGATTTTTTGTTTACTCAATTTTTTTTTAGGTAAATTGCCTATTCTTTTTTTTTTTTTTGGTGGGCTACGGTCGCCGCTCTCCTCGTACCACTCCGTCCGGGGCGACAGAGGAGCGTAAGCACGCACACCCGTATCCCACCCGTGACACCTCGTCTTCGTCGTAGGACCGACCACCGGAGCGGCGTGAACTTGACGTCAGTGTCCGGCCCGACGGAATACCCCCTTAGGGGCACCCTCTCCTTGACCTAAGTCCCCCCACCCCCTCGGGGAGGACGTCGGTCTAACCTCACGCGAGAAATAGCTTATCCTGCTAAATGCTAAATCATAGTAATTCAGATTATCAGTTCGTATCGTGGTCATCATTAAATCAGAATAATAGGTAAATATTTTTTGATAGATGACGTGTAAAGCATCTCCCGTAAAGACGAGATTGCGAGTCACAATTTGGTTATCATACGTACTATACACACTGCCTCATTTCTTTTTTTAAAGACAACACGCGGCACTAAGAAAATTATCGTTGTATTGCGGGGTATTAAACACACTTCATTTAATGGGCTCAAATTGCACTGAAACTCAGTACAGCAATTTGTTGATCAGAAAGTATTGTCCTACGTGCTTCTTGTAGAGTAGACTCGATCTACTCTATCACCATATGGGAAAAACTATATCTATACATAAATATATATTAATTATGTTTTTTTTTATTGGACAATATCCTTTATTGGCGGTGGTCTAAGGTCACATCCCGTTCGATTCGTCCTACAGAAGGAACGGCGCGCGACTCCATAGACCCACCCAACAATGTACATCTCAATGCCGTGCGAGTAGGTCATCGGTACCCAGTCCTTCCAACACCCTGCACTAATAAAACGATTCTTATATTGCGGGGACTTTCATTATCTCATCATCATCATCATTTCAGCCCATATATATCCCACTGTTGAGCTCGGGCCTCCTCCATAATGGAAGAGTAATTGACGCACGCTGGTCAGAAGTGTTGGTATAGAGTTTTGTTTCGAGTTTTCCTTCTCTCGCATAGATGTTATATGCATTTTATATCCCTTAGTCGTCTCATACGATCACCCACGGCTAAGATAGGGGGTGGTGAATTGTATTCTTACTCCGTCACCATGCGGAAAACAGGGGATTATATATATATATATATATATATATATATATATATATAACGGATGCAAATTATACTTAGACACAGAACAATAATTTCCTGATTGGACAAAATATTGTCTTGCGATATCTTAACTAATATTTTCACGTCGTTATTTTAAGACAAAAATATGAAACTAACAACTAAAATATAAATTTATATAAACAAAGAAATAACCATCTAATAGAATTATTGAGGAAGTCGAATGCTTGGTTAGTTACAAAGCGAATTGAGACGTCCAAAGCGACGTTTGAAAGCAATGGTCTGTAACGATTAATGTACTGGCTATATATGCCCGATCTTCCTGTCGTGCATATTTATAAAGCTACTGGTTTGCTAGTTGTAGTTTCTATGGAACAAGATATCTTAATGTCACAACCTTTTTTTTTTTTTGCTATGGGCTATGGACGTCGCACCCCTCCAAATCGGTCTGGGGTGACGGAAGAGGCGGCGCGCAACCCCATTGACTCACCCTGCAAGCACCTCTTCTTCGCCGTGCGAGCGGGCCACCGGTGTTAATGTCATAACCTAGTATTCCTATTAATTTACTAACGATTTTGTGAGCTGTAGGGACTCACAACTAATAATAAGAATACTTAACAGCGATGAAAAAATAATATAATGCGACTTGCTTGTTATAGTGGTAGGAGCATGCTGATGGCAGTTTTCTGTCAACAGCCGCGGGCCGGTCCGTCCGGGGTAGTACCACACTCTCGCAGAAGATCGACGTCTGAGCAGTGGCCATGTGCTGTGTTTCGTTCGGTGAGCGAGAGAGCCGGAAGCCCAACATTTGGGTGGGTTTGGGGTTTTATTTGGAAGGCAGCGGCCTAGCTATACCTTGGTATGGCGAAGGTCCATGAGCGGCAGTAACACTTACCATCAGTTGTGCTGCTTGCTCGTTTGCCACCAAAGGCAATAAAAAACTTGCTGGCAACAATTGTATTATTATCCTTTATATGCTTATTCACCAAGAAAAAAAATTCTTATGCTTATTCACCAAAAAAAAAAATATTTTAGGTAACACTTAGGCCAAAAATAAATGATACACAACACTATTGTTATGTGTTAAATATGTCGCTTAAGTATTAAATTTCATTATTAATAAGTATAAAAAAAAAGAGAATTAAAAGTAAACAAAACCCTATACCAACACGTCTGACCAGCGTGGTAAAGTAAGTCAATATCCCATTATGTAGGAGGCTCGAGCCCAACAGTGGGACATTTATGGGTTGTGATGATGATGATGAATATAATAAAAAGAAAACTATAATATTTTTGCTAAGACCCGGCACTAAGGCAAATAATACTTGTATTTTGGGGTATTTTACAAAAAATATAATTAACGGACACAAATTACACCAAGAGTTAGAAGAACAATTTGTGGATTGCACAAAGTATTGTCCTGCATGGGAATCGAACAGATTTGAAGCACTATCCCAGTGCAATCAATTATCAACTATACTACATAACTATGTAGCATTTTAACTGTACCACAAAATTGGCATTAATCTACATAACTTCTCTATACAAATGTCATTAACTAGTGCATCGAGATAGGCGCCTGGAGACAACTTATTGCCTATTCATAAGCCTCAAACAAGCTAGTTGACCATCTTAAACAGCTTTAATCATTCGATACCATACCTTATTGTTAAGTATTTAAAGTTAAATTTACCTTTATCTTGATTTTTTTACCGTAACTTATATTGTCAAGAGGTGCCAAGTTCTTTATTGACACATTACACGCATTTAAACAATTTACAACCCTAAATTTAGGAGCATTAGGATGTATCGAACGGTAATTTACTTGTATATGAATACACTTATTCTATAGCAGACTCTATGGTTTGCCATAATTTACAATAGTGTTCATTTAAAGCTTTCATTTTATGAATATTTTATATAAAAAACAATTTTGATTCATCATCACTCTCCTGCTCTTATCCCAATTACTTGTGGCTGACATGTACTCGCACATATTGCAAAAGTTATTAGTAATAGTTTTACGACCAGCCGCCTTTTTTTGAAGTGAAAACTTCTTTAGGCGAAGTTTTGGAGGGGAAAAACTTATAGGTTCGCGTCACCGACATGCTAATGCAAATAGTATATCTATAGCTATGTGAAAACTTCTTTAGGCGCGTTGAGTTGATCATTGTGGTTTAAAGGTTATCTTACTAGCGTGGTAAAACCGATTCCTAGATGTTCGATAATATTTTTTATTTTTATATAAAAACTAGCTGACCCGGCAAACGTTGTTTTGCCATGTGTATTATTTGTAGGAAATATTTTTTTAGTTCAATAAAAATAATTATCTACTATAAGTGTTCGGGGATGTACTTATAATCGAAAGCGTTATAAATAATAAAAGAATGCTTTATGTAGGGTAATAAATTAATGTTTATTAATGTAGAGAATATATTTTAAATTACAATTCTTGCTAGTTATCTAGATATCAAAAATAATTATTCATATTGTAACTATCAATTATGGCAGTTGAAAAAAAAAATTATCTCTTAGCGCAATAGAGTGTACAATATTCTTGGTTAGTCCGTCTTTAGCCAACACAAACAAACTGGATGGTTTTCCCACGCGAGAACATGCCACATATAGTTGTCCGTGGGAAAAGCATTGTGTTTCCAAATCTAAGCCACATACAGACAATGTCTGGCCTTGTGACTTATTGATCGTCCTAGAGAATGCCAATCTAATTGGAAATTGAGTGCGTTGGAATTCAATTGGCACATCTGTAGGAATCATAG
Source organism: Lymantria monacha (assembly GCA_905163515.2). Lineage (NCBI taxonomy): Eukaryota > Metazoa > Arthropoda > Insecta > Lepidoptera > Erebidae > Lymantria > Lymantria monacha. The sequence goes on from LR991088.1 coordinate 33,403,648, forward strand.
GGATTCGTGGCAGCAACACATTTTCGCCTTGAAACTTGCCATTCAAGATGATGGCTTATATAACGTTTTTCATTAATGTTTTAATGACTAATCGTGTGCCATTACATAGCCGTAGTGGGTTTAAGTTACGAAGGAGAATAATCGGTGATCCAACTTTCAATTGTAAATTGTGTCTGCCTATGGTATGCCTGGCAAATCCAACGAATTTAAAAACTCAATTGGATAATTCACAGTCTCGTTGGTATCACAAACTGCATCGATAGATTTATATGACATCAAGCCCCCAGGTAACAACTGTTGTATCTTTAAATTTAATCCATTGACGTCCACATTTTTACTTGCCAAAATCGCTCTTTCTGCCAGCCACTTATGATTTACATATTGTGTATGTACGTCGGGAAATATGCGATCGATGAGAGTATTTTGCGAGTCGATGATTGTGCAGAAGTCCGTCTGTAATTTAATGCATCCAGTATTTTCATGTACAGCAACTTTCCCAATCGCCAATATCTAACAGTTGTTTAGAGAATATTTCGGCGGATGGATCCTGAAGCATTTGCGCGCATGTTCACCGTCAGTTGTACTTTTTCAACATTACGCCATAGTCACGATGATTTTAAGCACGCGTTGATTTCATCAGCGTACGTTGAACGTGGAATAACAGGAAGTGTTTGCCTGAAATCACCTGAAAGGAGTAACAAAGTGCCGCCAATTAATTTATCGTTGCTTGTTATCGTTGTTTTTTACCTGCCATTTCCACATTATTGTACTGCAGTTCACGATTCATATCTGTGTTGAGTAAATCAGATGCACTTCGATTCGGTGAACTCATACCGAAATGACTGATCGGTAAATTCGCAATAGCAATGCAAATCTTATTTGTTTCGGCTCCTGTAATAATATATCATTGAATTAATTGAAGATTCTACAATAATAATTAATTATGTTTTTAATAATGAATGAATTACCTGTTACGGGATCTCGTTGTTTTATGTTTACGCAATATCCGTCTTGTCCCTTCCAGAAAATTAGTGAATATTGGAGAGCGTCATAAGAACGGTGGGTATCACTAATGAATTGAAGATTATTATTTCTTCTTCGAATCACGATTGGTCGCGTAGCTGTACGGTCACCAACCATGATTCCAGCAACGTCGTCAACAACAGGTGCGTTGAATCTACGTACATGCTCTCCAGCTGGTCTTCTATCAGGATTGATGACAATAGCATGATTGTCACTTTGTAGTTTGTGCATGTGTGATTTGAATAATTTCAATAATTCATTATGCTCATTTAACAGAGCGTCCAGGTCGGTGACGATACGCCTGGCAAAAGGTGAATTGAGATTGTGGTAGTCGTAACGTGCATCCACGATTAGCGAGTGCACGTTCGGAGTCTTCGCCACCCATAAAGTAAATTTGTAAAAATTTATGAGATTCGTTTGGCATTGGCAGCAATGAGCCCACTTTGTGATAAATTTGGCCTTTGATTTTGAACGTGGAATTAAATTGTTGACCGTTTGCAGCAATATTGTTAACTATTTTTGTTCCTCCAAACGACGTCATTTGAAAACATGAATTGAATGTGCGAATTGACTTTAGGAAAAGGCTAGAATCTGGATCTGTACCGATAAGTAAACCGTGTAATGGTTCAGGTGGTGTTTCAATTTCGGTTCGTTGTACTTTTCCTGATGAGCAACACATCCCAACTGGCTCATTTTTAAATTTAAGTGCATGACAATGCGGGCATTCCTTGTCCAAAGAACCAATAACCACTTTGGAATGAGCGTAATATTCAACATCAGGCTCATATTGGAATGCTAGTCGAAGAAATAAATCTGATGTAAATGCTCGAAGAACTTGTTGGCGTTGTTGGTCAATGCCTCTACGTCTGTTTACTATGAATCTGCGCGTTTCTCTTCGTTCTAATTGTCTTTGTTGATTTCGTTCATCTCGCGCCTCTTGCGATAGTGATTCACGTAACTGCGCCATGCTTGCACGCACATCTGTATTATTTTGTTGGATTTGTTCGCCAGACCTTCGTGCTCGTATATCTTGCATGACTGTTGAATTGGTTGTTCTACGACTCAAATTGGCCCCTTTACGTTTTTTGGCATTGCTGACTGTACATAGAACATATAAATAAATGAAGTTAAAATACACAGATAGAAAGATTTTTTTATATTTGATAAGCTTTATCAACTGTTAATAAATAATTATTCAACATCATAGGATCTAATGAATATTTATTAATAGTTATTAATTATTTATTAAATACGATTTATTTAATGTTACATTAACTATTAATAAATGTACTTTATTCCCAAATAAATATTTATTGAATGTAAAAAAATATTTATTAAAGTTGTCTTCAAAGAAATTAAAATATTAATCTATACATATAATAAATCAGTAGAAATCCCGTGTCTGTACATTTGATAAATTTATTAAAAAATGAATCTAGGCAGTAAGAAAACACTAACGGAAAACAAAAAACATTTTTTGGAATTTCTTGTCTGTCTGTATGTCTGTGTGTCTGTATGTCTGTATGTCTGTAATCGCTAATCTCCGAAGTTACTGAACGGATTGTTTTGCAGTTTTGATAAAAAGATTAAGCCCAATTCAGAGCAACATTTAGTCTTTGTTTCATTGAAATCTGATGTCTGTAAAAAAAGTTATGGTCATTTAAGTTTTTAAAATCACCGCTCGCCTTTTATGCCACTAGAAGGTTCAATTTAAAACAATTATTTAATTTATCTATAGTGTAAGGAAAGTATTTATATTACTTAATATATAGTAGTTTCATCAATTCAGTTCATATACATCCCACTGCTGGGCTCAAACCTCCTTCAAAGTTGAAGGAAAGTTGACATAATACATATCATTAGTCAGGTAGTCAAAATAACTATTAAAACTATTTGTGATAAAAAAGAATGTTTTAATTAGTTAATAATATATAAATTAGCTATAAATTAATAAAATGCATGATTTATTTAGTTTGTTAAATGAGCAATAGATGGCGCTATAATTTAGTTTAAAACTTTAAATCATTTTTTCGCTATATTTTCAAAAGCTACTACATTAACTTCTTGAACTTAGTAAATAAGGCGGCGACCGAGTCCGAGTTCGCTGACGCTATTGAGCATCGTCTTTGCGACAGTCGACAGTGCCAGTTTGGCACCGATGATTGCGACGAGTGCACGGCGCTGCTTTTTTTTTGCCCAGGCCACGCAAACTTTAAGCGTCTGCAGCGCCGTGTCCACCTCGCAATCGCAGTAGTGGTTAGACGGTGTGCTCTCCCTCCTTGCGACCGTGAGCAGGTACACGCCGAAGCAACCATGCCCCATTACTACACCAGTCACTTTAGCAATAGTGCTGTTACTGCCGCCTGTTGCTGCATAATGTGCGAGGGCTTACTTTTTTACATTTTATACACTGTTGATAGCATAGAGTACGTTTCTAGCAGCTTGCAGAGCACTTGAAGGTGATCAGCGCTGTGATGACACCCTTGAGTAGGCCTGTAACAGTCATAGCCCCATTCGTTTGAGTCTTTTGCTTTTAATGATGTTATTGTTTTACAGTCTTTCAAATCCCTTGACATTATTATAAAATATAAAAGATAACCATCTGAAGATATTCTACGCTACTAAAACGCGACATGAACTAAGAATTTCATTTTTATTAATTATTTCGTAATGAAAGCCATTTATTATATATTTATCCGTGCGGTTGCGCAATTAGAATACAATTCACCAACCGCTTTCTTACCCGTGGGTCGATCACCCACGAGACGACTAAAGGACATCATATACATATCATACATCTATGGAAGAAAAGGAAAACTCGAAACAAAACTCTATACAAACACGTCTGACCAGCGTGATATAGTAGGTCAATTTCCCTTCCATTACGGGCGAGGCTTGAGCCCAATAGTGGGACGTATATAAGCTGAAATGATAGATGTCCATGTCCCCAGGTAGCCCTGATAAGACTTATCTGAGTAGAGCAATCTTACCAAAATGAGGAGTCAGCGTAGAATAACTTTGGAAGTAACTACGTCAGAAAACTGCTGCTGCATTACTTCTCGGTGGGAAGAGCTTTGTTTAAAAACCCGATAGATTTATGCACATTGTTTATAAACCCGATAGATTTATAAAGCAATAAAACACCGAGATGTACAATAACACGAAACTGCGACACATTCAAAGTGTTTTTTGTTTTATTGTGTACGGTGGTAAACGAGCAAGCAGCATGCACTTATTTTTTTGGCAGGCCATGGTCTGGACACACGCCTTGCATTCCGTCCGCGTGGCCCCATAACCCACCGTTTTGCCTCCCCATCACCATTGAGCCTTTCGAGTACCATCCCCGATGACGCCCCGGGCCATCGGGCTTCACCCTCACGTGGTCAGCCTCCGCGGGTGACGGACTATTCCCCGTTCCAGTTACCCGCGGCTTCGGCTAAGGCAAGTAGACGCGGGTAATCGCGCATGCGCCGCCCCGCCACTTCTTACAAATGAAGCGGAAATAACACATTGCCACTGTTCAGACGTTGCTTTTCTGCAGAAGTGGGGTACTAGGTTCGACTGGGGGTCGGACCGGCCCGTGGCTGTAGAAAGAATACTATCATCTGTGGCTTTACTACTGTTAGTGTTTTTATTAAGGATTGCTGTCGAATCGTTTGCGTTGTTTGGACAATGATAAATAAAAAAAATCGTAGAGGCCGTAGATCGAGCACTACGATATCGTAATGAAAAGTCAATGGTGCTTTTTTTTGGAGATTTTCGGCAAATCCTTCCTGTTAAAACTCGAGGAATAGAACTGATGAGATCAATGCTTCACTGAAGTATTCTTATCTGTGGCCCCAAGTAGGCAAGCTAACCCTAACCATCAACATGCAAGCAAAGCCAAGGTCACCATTCACATTAGTGTTGCCCAAATGCAAGACCAAGACTTGCTGCAAGAGTTTCGCAGTGCTCCCTTAGACATGATTTTACGATTTTCTTAGCAAAGAAAGGATTGTCAACATTTCGTATTCTTACGAGTAATACCAGTACACGGAAGAATAATAGCCCCACTTCCGTTTAGTGGTATGTACCTAATTATTAATAGTTGTACAGTTACTGCCACTAGATGAAAAACAACCAACCAACTAAATTAATGAAATTCTATTTCATTAATTTAGTTGGATTTTTAATGTCTATGAGGATTTTTTATTTCTATCAAAAAAAGTGACTTTGTGATGATTGATGAGTGATTCTAAAAGCAAAAGTTGCAAGATTTGCAAGCCTCGCAAGAGTCTTGCATTTGGGCAACACTAATTCACATGCTTAAGAATTTGCCGATGTTTTAAAGAAAATTGGAGAAAGCGTCCTCCTTGATGAAAATGGTCAAGTGGCTGCCGGAAATACCTGGTCGAGTTTGAATTTTTAATTTTCAAATAGGGGTGCGTAGTAAAACTGAATGTCACGCGGACGAAGTCGCGGGCATCAGCTAGTAGTTAATAAATCCTTCCATCAGTGTATTGGTAAAAAACAGTGACTTAATATATGTATGATAAGATATGTATTTTCAAAATATCTGTATTTTTTCTGGTAATAAATTATTATTATTATTATTATATTGTATTCATTTGTTTATTATTTGACTTACCTTTCACCATAATGAAACAGGTATATTTATTAAACTCGTACACGCTTTGGTTTTGATTTAAAACTATTTTCAAAAAGCGTTAAGTACAATATATACAGGTACGGTAATGGCCGTTGTTGGCGGGAGATCACAACACGTGTTTATTTATATGAGATCACTTAATTAACTAATAGTTAAAACTGTCTTTATCAGTTATTAATAAAATGTGAAAAAATAATTATTGCACTGGAAATTAATAATAAATTCACGATGAGAGTAAAATTAACGTAATAGATGCACAGAAAAATTAAAATAATACGTATAAGTCACTGCTACGATCATAGAGTTATATGTATAGAGAAGCTATCCCGAATAAATATTTTGTTCCATTTTGGTAACAGTTAAACTAAAGTCCGCTGCAGCGCTCAACATGACTCAGTGACCAATCAGAACACAGGATTGTAGATAGTGCACAAACCGGTTACGAAAACAATGCATACCGCGATGCGCGGGGTGGCCCGCAGGTGTCCAGCTCACTCATTTACTTCGATTAGTAGAGTGCGCATCTTTGTTATTGTGAAAAAAAAAATTAGGGGTGGATTACCCTTAACATTTAGGGGGATGAAAAATAGATGTTGTCCGATTCTCAGACCTACCCAATATGCACACACAATTTCATGAGAATCGGTAAAGCCGTTTCGCGATGGTAAAATAGGGGTTGATTGTAAAGGGTTGAAAATTCAGGGTTATATGTATTAACTAATGCTGTATCATAAAAAAATTAAAAAAAAAAAAAAAAAAAATTTAGGGCTGGATTACCCTTAACATTTAGGGGGATGAAAAATAGATGTTGTCCGATTCTCAGACCTACCCAATATGCACACAAAATTTCATGAGAATCGGTAAAGCCGTTTCGGAGGAGTTTAACCACAAACACCGCGACACGAGAATTTTATATATTAGATTAGAAAATTATTATTATTTCAATTAGTCTTAAGTTAATAAGTTTTCACTTCTATCGGCAGTCCCCATGACTGCCTGTTTTTTTTATTTTCTGGTGGTCCACTATGGAGTTGATCGTGCCCCGCCAAATCGGTCTGGGGCGATGGGAGAAGCGGCGCGCAACCCCATAGACCCACCCTGTAAGCACCTCTCTTCGCCGTGCAAGCGGACCACCGGTACCCGATCATTGTCTTCGGTAACCCGCCCGGTGGTTTACCCTCACGAGTTCCTCTCCAGCCGATGCCCCGACAGTTTTCGCCGTCGGAGCATCGTCCTCACGCGGTGGCCTCACTTCGAGTGACCTGACTAACGATCAACCGCCTGCCTGACGTCAGTCCTCCTAAGGAATGTAAGTCATTTATAGGCAGGTCGACATAAAGGTCTTAAGGGGGTATTCTGGTTTAGAAGCCCGAATTTTAGGTAATTTTTTCGACGAGATATAAAAAATACAAAAAATATTTATAGTATCCATTTTTTTTACATGCTTTTTATTGATATTCTAAGAATACAAAACATTAATAATATAAGAAAAAAAATTAAACTTCAAAAAACTGCAGGTCGGCGAAGTGGGAACTGATGAAACAATGGCTTGTCCTGGTGTGCAGGATATAAATCCTTTCCGTGACCTGAAATGAAAATTTATGCGAAATCCGTGAAGAGGAAGAGTGTAGTTATCGCACTACGAAAGGTTTTTGAAAAAAAAAAAAATTACAAAATGGCGGAGGTTTGAAAAAAAAGTTTCGTATTTTCCCTCTTTTGTTGTTGTTCGGAATATTTTTAAAATATATTTTTTTTTTGAAAGCTCTTCGTAGTGCGGTACTATAATGTATAAGGAAGCTCTGTGTAAAATTTCATGTGAATCGGTTGAGTAGAACTTGAGATATCATGCATACCGTTTCTAGAAAAGTAGTTATGAGAAAAACGAGTTTAAAGTTTGAGGACTAGTCGCGCGCAGTCGGAGTCGTTTAATGACGTGTTATACTCACTTCTTATTAATCAGCTATCCGTGCTCCAAACAAAGTACCTTCTTCTACTTCAAATGTCATGTTTAGTGAAGCCCTTTCCGATGATTTAAACAAAAAATACATCGAGTACAAAAAAAAAGACCTTGGCAGCCAGAGCGCCAGAGTTTCCCGATCGTCCCGACCCGGTTGCGAAACAGTTTTGTCGGCGCGTCACAAAATGAGCTGTAACTCGGAAAATAATTTGAATTTCGAAAAATCCTCTTTGGGACATTTTTTTGAAGGGTCATACTATAAAAATATGCAAAAAAAAACGTTTTTTTTTCGAATTTCTAAACCAGAATACCCCCTTGATTCTATTTTACGACATTCACGAGTAAAGTAATTGTTGGTAGTATTCGTAGCCGCTACCATACAGCACAAAATAATTTTGAATTTATATTTAAAACATAATGCGACTAAATCTATCTTCTATCAAATACCTATGCCATTGTTAGTTTTTCAAATGTAGTAAATTTTATAAATAATTGATATTAAAATAGCTATAAAAAAACGAAGAAACTACCTACATGGTAGCACTTGTTCTCTTATGAACAAGAAAGAAGTTCTTGATGTAATAATTATGCAAACCGCTAAGTTTTACCTAATAAAATTGATTATTTACCAAAATAAATGCTGTGTGATAGCGGCTATAAATACCACCAACCCTTACTTTGCTCGTGGATGTCGTAAAAGACCACTAAGAGCCTTATAATAACCTGGGCCAACTCCATCGGATGCCATATGGCCAACAATTACATTCCCAAGTAGGGTTGACGTCTGACAGGTGGCATAAAACAATTGCCAATAACTTTTACAATATGTACTATGAAAGAAGAGTACATACTGTATCGACCCCAAGTAATTGGGATAAGAGTAGGGGAATGATGATAATTGCCAAAATAAATTAACTCTTATAAATTTACTATTTTCGGATTATTTCCTTTTTATACACATAACTATTTAGCAATCCTATTTACGTTGTAAAGTGTTCGAAACGTCGGGCATTTAAAAATCTAATAAAAAAGCGATAGAATCCGTCAAAATAGTTTTATATCAAATGTGTAATACTCGCGTAAGCATCAGGGATCATTAAACTTAACTGAATACCAAATTCGCACTTTGAAGTTATCTTTTTTTTTTTGGGGGTGGGCTACGGTCGGCGCACTCCTCGCACCAGTCCATCCGGGGTGACAGAGGGGCGTAAGCACGCACACCCGTAACCCACCCGTGATGTCGCCTTCGTTGTTGGTCCGACCACCGGAGCAGAGTGACTTGACGTCAGTGGTCGGCCCGACGGAATAACCCTGAGGAGTACCCTCTCCTCGACCGATGTCTCCCCTTGGGTAGGATGTCGGTCTTTCCTCACGCGGTCGGCCTCTCGTCGGGTGACGGACTAATTCCCCGATCCAGTCACCCGCGGCCTCGGCTGGGGCGGCATCAGACGCAGGTAATCGCGCCTGCGCCGCCCCAGTCGCCGGCGGCGGCTCGCGTCGTTGAGAGACGCTCCTCGCGCACGCGCTTCATCGCCTCCTTCCGCGAGACTACTGCCTTGCAGAAGGTTGCGACCGCGTCCCAGTTCCTGACGCTGTCGAGCATCACCCTGGCGATGGTCGGCAGCGTCAGGTCGGCACCGATGATTGCGACGAGTTCACGACGCTGCTCTCAACCGAATGCTGATGTCAACCGAATTGACGGTGATCGAAACGCCGATGAGAGGGCCCATGCGGGGCCCATGGAACAAGAGGGCCTCCGTCTTGTCCAGGGCCACCCTCAACCCCAGCGCCTAGATCCGCCTGACGATCTCTTCGGTGCCGGGAGTCGCCAGGCCTGCCGCCTCCTCCAGCGTCCCACCGCGGGCTGTGACGAGCATGTCGTTGGCGTAACAGATCACGCCTAGCCCGGGTGGGAGGCTCCCTCTCAACGCCCAGTCGTAGCCGATGTTCCACAGGGTGGGTCCGAGGACCGACCCCTGTGGGACACCGCACGTCATGGGCGTTCACACAACGTCCCCTACGGTTGGTGTAGAGGACGCTTCGCCCCTCCAGATAGTCTGCCACTAGCCACCTCAGGTAAACTGGCACTCCGTGGTATCGGAGAGCCTCCCTGATGCAGCTAAATGGCAGACTATTGAATGCGTTGGCGATGTCCAGGGACACCACCAACAGCACTCCTCCGCCGGCGACGGCCTCAGTCGCCACGGCCCTCAGGCGCAGCAGAGCCGCGATCGTCGAACGACCCCTCCTGAACCCAAACTGGGTGTCCGACAGATCGGGCCCCATGCCGACGAGGTGCCGCTCGATGCGGGCAGCCAGCACCCTCTCCAATAGCTTGCCGCCGCGACATATCCGACGGCCGTATCCCTAAGGGTCAGGGACGACGAAGGCCACGACGTGGAGGCCACGATTGCCACAGTGGCGTCGGTGCTACCCAGCCACTTAGGTCGGTCGGGCACTACGTACGGCTCTGCGGTTACGGCTACTCCTATCAACCACTCCGCCATGGCTTGCAGGAAAACGTCCTGTGCACCGGCGGAGTGGTTGAGATTGGCTTGGAGGAGACGGATGGATTCGTCGTCCATTAACGAGCCGTATCCATCGTCTCCTCCTCCGCGCTAACGGGCGATCGGGTCGCGATCGGAGCGGCAGCGGGCCCGGTCGATGTCTCTTTAGTTGGTGCCGGGCCCTCGGCGGACGCCTCAAGTCCCAAGAACGAGACGTCGTTTGTGCCAGTTTTATGTTGGCTTGGCAAGGACGTAGGGTGGGAATCCGTATGATTCCCGTCTTTTAATATACGTGAAAGTAGATCCATTTTGGTTCCCACGAGAATGGGAGAATTGACAGTCGACCCGAGCAGAAATCCATGTACTCGGGCAAGCCTACATTTACCAACCAGGGGTGCAGCCGGTACCCTGGCTGGAGCGTGCTAAGAACTGAATACCCCATCAGCCATGCATCCTCTCGCCGCACGCCAGAACTTAGGATTCTGGGTAATTCTTTATAGAGGTTGTCTTCCTCGCGGTCCGGGTGGTTAAGCTAATACCCTCGCTCCTGAAACTAAGACAAGCAAAGATCAGGTTTACGATATGTCGACGGTGGCTTTTGCCTGCCCAGCCCTCAAATGAATGAGTGACTGAGCCCGTCGAAGATTCGCGTCCGGTCATCCTCTACAAGTAGAGAGCTAGTAGCGAAACAGGGCTTCCCAAACAAGGGGACCCCCCTAGCGCCAGATATTCGCTATGGGAGACAATCCATCAGAATGATCTGGGGGACTGCCGCCCGCACCCAGGGAACACCACGCGGAGGTTTCCGACATCGTACCCCACTTTTTAAGTTATCTGGGAATAGGTTGAATTTTTGATCTATACGTCTGTCCGTCAGTCAATCATAATAGTAAAGATTTTTGGACGTCAATATTTAGTTAACTGTTAAAACTGTGTTTTTAAAATTTAGCATAAATAAGTTTACAATATCATCATTATCATCTCAGCTCATATATGTCCCACTGTTGGACTCGAGCCTCCACCATAATAGTAGGGATATTAACCCACTATACCATGCTGGTCAGACGTGTTGGTATAGGGTTTTGTTTCAAGTTTTCCTTCTCTTGCATAGATGTTATATGCATTTTATATCCCTTAGTCGTCTCTTACAATCACCCAAGGGTAAGATAAGGGGGTGGTGAATTGTATTCTTACTCCATCACCACACGGAAAGGGAGTTTACACTTACACTAAAAGTTTATAATGTAATAGTTTTTTAATCTATGAAGGGGGTCAAATTGACTCACCAGACTCTCTTCGCATCGTGCTGATCTTAATTACTATCTACCATTATTAACCATTATATAAAATAATTTCGCGTAGTAATCCATTAAGAATCAAATTTGTTGTCACCACCTAATCCCAAGGAAATCGGTAGTTTTCCGTCGCCCCGGATGGAATTGAAGGGTATATCTAGACCATAGCCTACAAAAAAAGAAATGCAATGGAAAATAGGTTATTTGCCATGAATAAGGTTTAAAACTCCTCTTGATGAGGTGGTCTCTTTCTGAGAGTGAAGACCGATAAGCTGATGAATAGATGGCTGGATTATATGGAATAGTCTGCCACTTTCGGTAATAATAATCTAAAATTTAAAATTTGAAGTAATTCACAACATAAAACACCTCAAACAATAGAACTAGTTAAAACGAATCCAATGAGGCCAAAATTATTATATTTGATAGTAGAGAATCTAGAATTTCGTCTCCTACATTCAAGCGCTATCAGTATGGCTGTTTTCAATCATAAGTCGGATGTATACTAGAATGGCAAAAAAAAAGAATTGTACTATTACGGCAGGTAACAAGAAGAGCTCCGGCCTCCGGGCTCGGGACTCTGGCCACCGAAGACAGCCGCAGTGGTGATCACTGTGCTGCCTGAGGCGGCAGAAAGGGGCCTCAGCTATGAGGCCTTCCTGAGGAAAGCCCGGCGGGAGCTCGACATCTCCGACATAGGAAGTGTCGAAGCCAGGACCCGCAAGGCCCGGACAGGGGCTCGGATTCTAGAGTTCCCTGGGGCCGAAGGGCACCAGGACGGCTGATAGCGTGGCGTCGAAGCTGCGAGGTTTGTTCGTCGAGGAGGGTGGCGTGAAAATCGTCAGACCCGTGAAGTGCGTCGAAATGCGCATCGCGTGTCTGGATGACTCCGTGACGGTGAAAGACACCCGGGAGGCCATTGTCTCGAAAACCGGGTATCCCCGGACACCATCCGAGTTGGCGCCATCCGGCCCGGCCCGAGCGGCGTAGGTGCCGCCTGTGTGCAGTGCCCAGTGAAGTCGATCAGACAACTGGCCGGCTCAGGCAGGCTCCTCGTGGGCTGGAGCTCAGCGCGAGTCACCGTGCTGGAGCACCAGCCTGCGAGGTGTTTCAAGTGCATGGCGGTCGGGCATACCCGGCCAACATACACTAATTGCTTTGACTGCGGCGGACTCTGTTTCCGCTGCGGTCAGACTGGGCACATGGCGGCATCTTACGCCACCCCGCCCTACTGCCCCACGTGTGCAGCGGGACATAAGCCTGCCAAGCACCGCATGGGCTCTGGGGCGTGCAGACCTCCGGCTTCGGCCCCAAAGGGCCGGAGCGGCCCTTCGACCACGGTCGCTCCCGCTCCTAGCGCAGCCCGATCGCCCGCCGAAAGCCAGGAGGTGATGATGGATACGGCCCATTAATAGCTGCCCAATCCACTCACCTCCTGCAGGCCAACACCAACCACTCCGCCGGTGCGCAGGATCTCCTCCTGCAATCCATGGCGTAGTGGTCGATCGGTGCAGCCGTAGTCCCGGAACCGTAGAGGCTCAGTGAACACGTGTGTGCGACAGCAGGGTGGGTCGATAGTGGACTTGTCGTTCGCTAGCCCCGCTGTCGCTCCACGAGTGAGGAACTGGCGCGTCCTGGAGGAGGCGGAGACCCTGTCGGACCACTGGTATATTCGGATGGAGGTCTCCCCCTCCGGGACCCCAGCAGGGCGGGCCGAGCTCCCGCGTTTCCGCGGTGGGCTGTGGGGCGTCTAGATAGGGACCTACTGGCGGAGGCGGCCATCGTGAACACGTGGCTGTCCTCACCACCCCCAGCGGACGAAGTGGACGCTGAGGCTGGCCGCATTCGCAATACGTTAACGCAGATATGCGATACGTTAACGCAGATATGCGATACGGCCATGCCCAGGGTAGGGCGTCTGCCTCCGAGGCAGGGGGTCTACTGGTGGTCCCCAAGACTGGCGGACCTTCGTGCGGCGTGCATTAATGCCCGAAGGTCCTACACCCGCAGCCGGCGGCGTCGCCGCGATGCTGAGCGGGAGGTCTACTCACCCAGTTGGGTTTCCGGCTCTCTCGCCCACGGAATGAAGCACATTACCATTGCTCAGACGTCGATGTTCTGCGAGAGTGTGGTACTACCACGGACGGACAGATCTACTGCTGTAGACAGAAAACTGTCAATAGCGTGGTGCTACTACTACAACTTGTTTTTGTTTTACTACTTAATAACTCTAGAAAAAGACAACTAAGTATATACTTAATAACACACTATATTTAGGTAAAGGCAAAAACTTCACATTCGTATATAAGCAGGTAATCAGCGTTAAAATTACTGTACGCATTAACGAAAATATTCTTCAGCGGGTACATTTAACAAAAGCCTAAGTGAATATTATTAAGCACATAAATCATTTGCAATTGTTCGCACAAAGAACACTGTCCAAACTTTCGTCCTCTACTTTGCCTTAAAACCATTTACATTTTCATATAAACCTAGCAAGATTTGCATATTGCGTCATGGGTTCCGTACTACGAATAAATTCGTACTGTATAGGTACTTATGGGGAAATATTAATTAAAACCTCCATCAATGTCCATAGAATATTAAAACTTTTTTATCACAATAAATATAAATAAAACTATAGAACTAAGAGCAAAAAGAGTTTTATAGGCCACATAAATTGTTTTAAAACTCGAAACTCTTTTATAGGCCACAAAAATCGTTTTAAAAATTGTTTTAAAACTGTTTTAAAACTCGCGTTCGGTGAGCGAGAGAGTCGGCAGCCGAACTGGGTGGGTTTTGGGTTTGTGATGGTAGGCAGCGTTAAGCGAAAGGTCCATGGGCAGCAGTGACACTTACCATCAGGTGTGCAGCTTGCTCGTTTGCCACCATATGCAATAAAAACAAAGAAAGATTTCTATAAAATATATACAAGGTGCAACGTAAATACGGATGATAGATTTTGAACTAGAGGGAAATGAATGAATTGTATAAAATCCTTACTTATTGAATTTCTTATTGCAAGGCCCTTTAAATGCAAGGCCTAGTTATAAAGTCAATTCAACTATTTCGAACTAATCTGCTCTAAATTCGACAAAAATTTGATCATAATGACAAAGGTTAATAAAATTCTATTCAATTACGGATGTCTATTAAAAATTACAAGTTATTAAAATTTATCTAAAACTAATAAATATTTTTTTGTTACATAATATTAATTTTAATCTAATAATGCTGTGTGGTACCGGCAATAAACACTACGAGCCTTTGCATTGCCAATGGATATTGTTAAAAATTACTAACAGCTTCACAGGCACACGTCGATGTGAACACCGACCTGTGCTTGTGAAGCTCTCTAAAGGCTCTGCCTCTGAAGGCATCGGATATGTGATGCCGTTTAGTCAGCAATTACTTTCACAAGGAGAGTTGACGTCATGTAGATGGTTGGTTATAAAAATATTGGCAAAATAATCTATTGTCCTCAAGTAATGACATTAAGAGCAGGATGATGATGCTAGATTTTTATAAATAATTATTAACTTACGGGAACCATACATGTTTTCGAAATAAAAATCGTCTGCGCTATTTCGGACCTTATATTCGAACATAACCTACCTTATCTTCTAACTTAACCTATTTCAGTGCCAAATTTAATTCAATATCTATCAGTATTTTTGCTGTAATTGAGTAACAAATGTTCATTCATAATTTATTTTAATTTTAATATTCTATAGTATTATCGATTTGGAATGCAAATATCTGTAAAAGAACTTGGGAAGAAAATACAGCCATTTTCTTTAACTATACTTATTAGTATCGGTCGAATTAGGTCATACATGGCGTCAATCCATTATTTTGAAATGAACTAAAGGAAGGTAGAACCGCCTCGATTAATCTTTTTTTTATTACCTAAGGCGACAAAGGAGCATGCAGCACCAAGTGATACTGATGCACATGAACCTTAGCAATGCCTGGGATACAGCTAAGCCTACCTATCGTGAACAAAGCGCCCTTCTTAAACTTCGTTTGAAGAAAGACATATCATAGTGCTGCGGCCATATCGTTACTAAATACTCTAAGTAATAAACAAATATGTAATCTAAAGAAAGAAAGCATTGACAAATAGTATCAATGTGAAATAGAATATTGGAAGTCTATTTCCTCCTATGTAATGAGCAACCCCCAGAAATTTAACATTAAATTTAGTGATTTTATTTTACCTTCTTACTTCTTCTTAACTATTCCTGTTTCACGCGTGTAGGTATTAAATAGTTGTGTGTCGTTTCTGTATAACAATTTAAGCTTTGTACTAAGGGATTTACATGCGATTTGCATATTTCTAAATTATACGTTAACACTATGGATGTGTTTATGTTATCGTAATCATTTATCTATGCTATGGCATTGCGTTTAATTATCATCATCATTATCACAGCCCATATAAGTCCCACTGTTGGGCTCGAGCCTCCTCTGTAATGGGAGGGAAATTAACCTACTTTACCACGCTGGTCAGACGTTTTAGTATAGGGTTTTGTTTCGAGTTTTCCTTCTCTCGCATAGATGTTACATGCGTTTTATAACCCTTAGTCGTCTCTTACAATCACCCACGGGTAAGATAGAAGGTGGTGAATTGTATTCTAATTCCGTCACAACAGGGAAAAATACGTTTGTGCGTTTAATACTATATTATAATTCTAGTTAATGTTAAATTTATTTGCAAATATAGAAAAGCGAGAAGATATTTGCAAATAGAGAAGAGCAAGAAAAGAGAAGAGCGAAAAAAAAAGTATATAATACAGTATTTTTAGATGTTTTTTTTTGCGACACGCAATTAAATTCATCTAAATCTGTCCAACCATTTAGGAGGAATTCAGTCATGTATAAACTGACATAAGAATTATATCAACTGACGCTGATTTTTGTAGAAGAGAAACTTGATATACAAAACTTCCCCCTCCTCCACACCCTTAACAAACCCAATTGGTACAGTAAGTCAATTTACTTCCTATTGCAGAGGCGCAGAAGTGGACCTTTCACATACGTCCCATATCTGGAAATTGCTGCTGATATGATATATAATATCTTTAAAACATCAATCAGCTTTTTGTTAGCTCAACCGTTTTTATGACAACAGCTACTGAATGCGCAGCATGCTTCATCATCACAGCCCATAAATGTTCCACTGTTGGGCTCCGGCCTCCTCAGTAATAGGAAGGAAATTAACCTACTATACCGCGCTGGTCAGACGTGTTGGTATAGGGTTTTTTTTTCGAGATTTCCTTCTCTCGCATAGATGTTATATTTTTATATCCCTTAGTCGTCTCGTGCGATCACCCACGGGTAAAATATGGGGTGGTGAATAATATTCTTACTCCGTCACCACACGGAAATCAGAAGTATGCTTAACGCCCATTATTATTACAATATAAAGACAATTCTGTGCTCTTATTTGTTAAAGGGTTATGTATTCCTATAACATTTCTCGGTAAATAAGGTATTGGATGTATTTTTTTTCAATACAAATAAATATTAAGTGTTTTATACATATGGAACTGTTTAACCGCAATTTCTTATTCAAAGCAGTCTCCAGTTCCTGACAGGTGATATATGATGACAATAAACCGATGCCCTCGACGATCACGAGTTCCCGCTGCTTCACCATTGGACGTCCATAGGATTATATGTTCTTGTCAGTATTGGTTAATCCTTTTAAGATAATATTGAATTATTGCTGGACGTGATTCTGTTACTATTTTAATCAGGAATGAGAATCCGTACTCTGCAGAAACTAAAATTGAATATTTGAACAACACACACACACACGCACATTCGTATATACACGTGCACGCACACACAAACAGCGTATACAATACAATAAATATACAGGGATGGCTGAAAATTAGCGCTGTACTTATTGACTGCAAAATCTGAGCCAATTATTTTTGCCTTCTAGTTTTATTATAATTGCTTGCTTCTTAGTTTTGGTTTTACATACATACATATCATCACGCCATATCTCTTGCAGGGTAGGCAGAGAGAACAGAGTGCCAGAGAACTCTATCTCTGCATACTTCACTCGCTTCCTCAACATTCATAATTCTCTTCTTACACGCTCACCGGTTTCGGAGACTCTTGACTCCACCTTCCTTCAGTACATGACCGATCTGGTCTAGGTAGTTCAGTCTCGGTCTCCCTCGGTACCTACATCCTTCCACTTTCGCATTGTATATCTTCTTAACCAGACGTTCGTTTGGCATTCTTTCCACATGTCCGAACCAGGGATGTTACGGAGCTTCGACTCCGACTCCGTTAAGTCGGAACTTCCGATTATTATTACACCTTCGGTTCCGACTTTGGCTCTGGCACTTTTAAATTGGAGGTTTTATTCGGAGGTCGAAGGTCGTCATAACATAGCGGCGACGGCCTGCGTCGACTGTTATGAACAGGTTCATACATGTCGCGCGGGGACGTGTAAGTATTAGTAATGATCCCTAACTGTTGGTGGTGGAAAGTAAATGGAAATACAAAATTCCAGCCCCTACACTCAATTGCCCGCCAATAATTGTCGTGTCCACGGTTTGGTAGCTAGCGAACAACTTTTTAGTGGCGCTGGCCTAATCTACGACTCGTTAAGAAATAGATTGAACGGAGACAAAGCGTCAAAGCTTATGTTCATGAAGTATAATACTACTACTATTGGAGTATCAATCTTTTAAATTCAGTTGATTTAATTTGTTTCAAAGCTTTTGTTCATTTAATATAATATAATATGCTACTTTGGGATTTAATTCATTTATTTTAATTTCTTGTTTATTTGGAAACATGCCAATTTTTTTTCATTATTTGTGTTTTATTTTATAATCAAAAAATTAAAATGAAAAAAATTGACTGAATAATGTGTTATTTGTCCTTAAATAAAAAAAATCTCTCCTGCCACCACTTCTGACCCTGCCTCCGCCACCGGTTCCGACTCCGGTTCCGACTCCGATAAATCAAATTTAAAAACTCCGACTCCGCCTTCGGTTCCGATAAAATTACCTCCGTTACATCCCTGGTCCGAACCATCAGAGCATGGCCTTGGTTTTAAAAATCAATCATTATTAACTAACATATAAGCTATCTTGCTGAGGCACCAATTTTGAATGCTTTTATACCGGCTATGATCTGGATCACACCCGACCCGAACCGTCTTTTTTTTTATCGGTGGACTATGGATACGTCTCGCCCCGTCAAATCGGTCCGGGGTGACGGAAAGGCAGCGCGTGACCCCATAGACCCACCGTAAAACTCCTCTCTCTTCGCCGTGCGAGCGGACCACCGGTACCCGAGACCCGAACCGTCTGGGTTTATAGAGTCATCATTATCATTATATCAGCTTATGTACATGCTACTGTTGGACTCGAATCTTCTCCACAGTAAGACACAATTGAACTGACATACTATGTTGGTTAGATGGTTAGGTCTAGGATTTTCTTTCAAATTTTCTTTCCTTATAGGAAAGGATCTCATTACAGATAAGAGCGTGTAACCCTATTACCTGCCGTATTAAACATTAATCCATTTCAGCTAGCTATCAGTAACCAAACCTGTCTTTAGTGGATAATTTGAAATAAAACTATTTTCTACTATCGCGTTTGTGTTTGATTTTTAATTTCCCGACGTTTCGAATACTTTATAGCATTCATTGTCACGGGCATCCTCCGTAAAAATAGTTTTCGATATTTGCGTAAATATTAGAAATCATTTAGTGCATAATTTTACAGATAATCATCTATCTATTAGCTTATGATTTCGACTAGCATTCGAAATTGCCTAAAGTCTAAAGCAAAGTTAAATTTAAAAACCGGATAGAATTCCCATTCATAGTTCTGTTAATGGCAATACAAAAAACTGCGAAACTCTGAAGGACAAAACAGAGAGCCCCTCTGTTTGGTCCATCAGTATTTCGCGATCAGTAGTAGCAGCAGTATTTTTCGTGTGGTGACGGAGTAAGAATACTAATCACCACCTCATATCTTACTCGTGGGTACGAGACAACTAAGGGATATAAAACTCATATAATATCTATGCGAGAGAAGGAAAACTCGAAACAAAACCCTATGCCAACACGTCTGATCAGCGCGTTACAGTAGGTTAATTTCTCTCTCATGACGGAGGAAGCCCGAGCCCAACAGTGGGACATTTATGGGCTGTGATGATGATGATGATGATTTTGCGATTCATTGTGGAACATAGACCAATCCCATAGAATGCTACACAACGAGGTCTTATATTATCTATCACCAGCGAGTCTCTATGACTAATTCATAACTGCATCTGTTGTGAAGTATACCGCGTCGGCGGAGACGGCATCGATGACTGGACTTTTTTTTCTACAGAGATGAAATTGAGGTACACCAAGCAAATGGGCAGTACCACCCTTTTGAGAAAATTAAAGTAATTCCATAATAACCCTGGTTGGGAGGTGGGTTGGCATTCGCAGTTGAGTTTATGAGCTTCGCAGGAAAGTAATAATAATTTTCTTGGTGACCCTGTAAGTGACTTTTATGATTCCACCAGGAAAGTAATGCACCTTCAACATAGAAAATGTGCGACTTGTTGAAATTTAGATAAAAACAAACATTTCCCTAATTTTCCTAAATTGTATTTCTCAATGCATTCATAATGTAAATTCAGGCTATACATTCAAAGGTCAGTATATGTCTTCCTTTGTAACAGTGTCACGTACGGACAAGCAATGTTCCCCAAATGTGTATCGATTTCCATACGTTGTGCTGTGAATTTTAAAGGAGACTAAACATTGTCTCGCATTTGTTCCTATTTTCACCTTAATGTTTTATGGAATTGCATTAGATTACTGCACTATTTGACCTATTTTTAGTATAATTTGTTTTGAATATTTATGAAATAACATTATTTTTATATATTTTAACATTTTTGTGGTTAATTTTTACTTGCCCGACGTTTTTCGTATGATGAAGGAGTAAAAACACAATTCACTATGCTGGTCGTGGCCGTGGGTATCGTAAAAAACGATTAAAGGATATAATATGCATATAACAGCTATGTAAGAGAAGGAAAACTAGAAAAAAAAACACCGAACACCTCTGGCCAACGTGATATAGTAGGTCAATTTTCCTCCTATCGTGGAGGAGAGTTGAGTTCAACATCTAGTATTATTAAAAACAAATAAAAACACGATAAAATGCCTAAAAAAAAACTAAAACCTAAAACCAAATAAAAACACGATAAAATGCCTAAAAAAAAAAATAATAAAAAACTACCATAGTTTTATTTTTAGAGACATGATCTTTTATTTATTAAGATGTGAGCTACACGGTGTGTTTTAATGTATAAAGTAACTGCTTCTTCTTCTTCTCAACCCATAAACATACCATTATTTCAATCCTACTCTGCCTACCCTGCAAGGGATATGGCGTGATGATATGTATGTATGTATGTATTTCAATCCTAAAGCCTAAATTAAAAAGGAAAATGAAGCTAAAATATCGGGCAGATCTGATGCTTTGGTGTAAGCCTTTAGAGAGTTTAGAGCTAGTTTTCATTCTCCTGCAGTAATATTATGTATTGAGTAGTCTGTTACACATATTTTATTACCATTGTATTTCTTTAGTCATCCTTTATATTTGTATCAAGGCAGAGCAATTGAATTGTAGTCATTATTATGCCATCTTTTAGGAATAAGGGCATGCCACCGAAGATACTGAACTCAGTAGCAGTAGTTTGTCCAAATCTCGGCAGTGAGTTACAATATAGTCATGGGGCTGCATGCTGTCCTTTTCGTCGTTCCTTTTTTTTGCGGTGGACTATAGACGTGGTCATGCCCCGAGAGGCGACGCGCGACTCCATAGACCCACCCTTTTTTTTTTTTTTTTTTTTTTTTTTTTTTTTTTTTTTTTTTTTTTTTTTTTGCCGTGGGCCATGGACGTCGCACCCCGCCAAGTCGGTCCGGGGTGACGGAAGAGGCGGCGCGCAACCCCATTGACCCACCCTGCAAGCACCTCTTCTTCGCCGTGCAAGCGGGCCACCGGTACCCGATTTTTGTCTTCGGTGGCCCGCTCGGCGGTATGCCCTCTCGGGCTCCTCTCCTGTTGACGCCCCGACAGCTTTCGCCGTCGAGGCGTCGTCCTCACGCGGTGGCCTCACGTCGGGTGACCGGACAATTCCCCGGTCCGATCACCCGAAGCCTCGGTTAGGGCGGCATCAGGCGCAGGTATTCGCGCCTGCGCCGCCCCGGCCGCTGACGGCGGCCCGGGTCACGGGAATCCTCCCGGACTCGTTCCGCCGTCTCCTTCTGCGAGATAACAGCCTCGCAGAAGGCGGCGACCGCGTCCCAGTTCCTGATGCTGTCGACCATCGCCCTCGCGACAGCCGGCAGCGTCAGGTCGGCACCGATTACAGCGACGAGGTCACGGCGCTGCCCGTCCCAACTCGGACACACCTCCAGTGTGTGTCTCGCCGTGTCCTCGTCACTGCTGCATCCATAGACCCACCCTGCAAAGCGAATCTCTTCGCCATGCGAGCGGGCTACCGGTACCCGATCTTTGTCTTCGGTGGCTTTCCGTCGTTCTTGGCAGGTTTGATTAATGTTACAAGACAATAGTCTGTCAAAAAAAAAACAAATGTCATGCCTTTGTTTCTATAAAAAATAAATATAATATGATGATAACCTAGTTCCGCTGGTTATTCATTATGTTTAAACTTGACCTAGATATCAATTGCCAATTAAATTCTGTTTTGACTTACAAATTCAAGATCAGAACTTAATAATACCATTTATCATTATTATTAAATATTAACGTATTGAGCCAACACGAAGAACAACTATCTATGGAGACGTAAATTTTGAACATTATTAAGATTACTGAAATTTTGCATTTAACACGTTTGATTATATATGAAGATTTGATTACAAGCGAAAAATGATTGTGTGATGGGATCCCATGTGTGACAATAATTTTTCGCTCATAATCAAGTTTTTATACATTATTAAAATCATCATCATCATCACGGCCCATAAACGTCCCACTGTTGGGCTCGGGCCTCCTCCGTAATGGGAGGGAAATTAACCTACTATACCACGCTGGTGAAATGTGTTGGTACAGGGTTTTATTTTCGAGTTTTCCTTCTCTCGCATAGATGTTATATGCGTTTTATATCCCTTAGTCGTCTCGTATGATCACCCATGGGTAAGATATGGGGTGGTGAATAGTATTCTTACTCCGTCACCACACGGAAAAGATTAAGATTATTAAGATACTACACAGGATTATGAGCGAAAAATGATTGTGTGATGGGATCCCATGTGTGACAATAATTTTTCGCTTGTAATCAAGTTTTTATGCATTATTAAGATTATAGTTTTTTTTTTGCTGATGGTAGCAAACGAGCAAACTACACACTTGATGGTAAGTGATACTGACATTTGTAATGGCTGCGACTAAAATATTGTTTCATTTCATCATCACTCATCATTTCAGCTCATATATGTCCCACTGTTGGGCTCGAGCCTCCTCCATAACGAGAACGAAACTGACCTACTATATCACGCTGGTCAGACGTATTGGTATAGGATTTAATTTCAAGTTTTCCTTCTCTTGCATAGATGTTATATGCGTTTTATATCCCTTAGTCGTCTTTTACGATCACCCACGGGTAAGGTATGGTGGTGAATTGTATTCTTACGCCGTCATACACGGAGACGGATTTTGATTACAATGTATTAATTGATGATTATAATTGTGCGGGACGGGCCTCCCGACAAATGTGTTGTAGTTGGCTGACGTCCCGTTTGGTCGCTGGTTCGGTGGTAAAGTGGACTGTATTCTGTATCTCGCCGGGACCAGGAAATTATTGAAGAAATAAAACTCTTGAATGAAGTAACAAACGTGCTTCGGACGAATATTAGACCATTGCTGCCTAGCTCCCACGTACTATTGCTTGAAGTTCACTATCTTGCTATATCTTCATATTAATATTTTTGCGGCCACCCAATGTCGATTTATTGTGTCGCTTAGGTACAATGAAACTTTACCGTAACGAGAGCCGAGCCGGGCAGTGCGAATGGTGTTAATATTCATCCTTGTTTTACACTTATCTTTATTAACATTTTTGCTTATAACTTTAAGACTATACTAGTTACAGTTACGATATATAGCTTATTTTTCGTGTAATCTAATTATCTATCTATTACAACTGTTACCTTAGACCTAGGTATCGATTTAGGCTTCATTCAAGCACTAAATACCACAATTATAACACCTTTTAATACTGTTAATCTATTTTAAAATACTATATTTCCAAAACTATAATACCTAGGATGGTGGTTTTTACTGCGTTTGATAGGCCCTATCGTATGCTTTAATAAAACACCAAAAAACATATATATTTATTACGATTTCTACAAGATAAACAACAAAATTGGGGCATAGTTAAGAACAATAAATTTTTATACAAATTATATAAACAATAATAGTTGCAGCCTATTTTAACATTAATTAAATATTATTATATCTCTAATTAACCTATTTTAATGTTCTTTAATTATTATCTTTGTTTTTTTCCACTATTTACTTACTTAATGTTCGCGAGATGTAGGCGCACTCTGATTGGTCGACACTCGCGGTATGTTCCCAGCTGGCATCGCAAACTGTGTTATTTAACTTACACGGCACTAATACACTATGTTTTGAACACTATATTTTTCTTTCACTAGTACTGTTATTGTCGCGAACACTGTTATTATCGCGAACAATAATTATTGATTTTGTTATGTGTAATTAACGTCGCGTCTCGTTCTCTTACCATACTTCAATAGTTGCTAAAGTTTAATATAGCGCTATAGCGTAATGAATCGTGTAACTAATGTGACCTCTCTGAATACATGTAACATTTTATTAAATCTTAAAGTTATCATTTATTTTCATACAAATAATTAACCCAATGAATACAAACACCCACAGATACTAGACGTTTGCAATATCAGCAGCACAGCTAGCCTACTGCTTGCTAGCCTTGAAAAAAGTGTTCTTCTAAAGAAGTCTCTTCTAAAGAAAGATAATATCTTTCTTCGACATATTATGTCATAACACTCGAGTAACACAGTAGCAGATAGTTTGTTCCAAATTGTTCATGTTTCTTAGCAACATATGAGATTAACTAATGGATCACTTATCACTCCTCTTAACACCTTCGGCGCCAAGAATTATTTCCGAAATCATACATATTTATGTTTTTTTTTTTTTGTAGTTTACTCCTTAAGAATCGGTTTTCATATAAGGCGCCCGGTATGAGAAAAATTTGAGGAGTAAATTCTAGTGATCGAATGACCTCGTTACGTTTTTGGTGCGCAACCTATTCTGCGCACCTTTCACTTTCTGACGTGAGATAATACTTCACTGAACAGTTTTAATAAATATAAATAAAAATATATATCATTTTTAGTCAAATGAGCTTTTTTTGCGCCTGTTTTGATAACCGTACTTAAGGAGTAAACTCCAGTCGTGCGTCGGAGCTGACATACATACTTTTTTTTTTATTAATTTTATAGTACCCCAAACACCAAAAGATTCGCCCAGACCAGAGATTTTTTTCTTTTGTCGTTATGTATCACAAATGCTCACGATTTTCACACATTTCTTGTATGAAAATCTTGAGCAATTGTGAAACATAACGACTTAAACGCAATAGACACGGTGTATCATTTTCGATACACTAGCGCCGAAGGTGTTAAGCACAAAGGAGAAACCAGTCCATGTAACTAAAACAAGATAACTATCCCTTCTGCAAATAGAAGATAAAGATACCCAAAAAAAAGACTTCATTGTTTAACCTTAAACTCTTCATACAATACGCACTCAGGTCCATTTGAAATAATATACCATTTTTATTAAAAATATAAAACTGTATTCCATTCAAAGCAAAACATAGCCACAAAGATCTATGTCAACAACCTTCGCATGACTGGTACTAATAAAATAGCGATTTGCACCAAAAATCTCTGCGCAAACAGACAGTTATTAAAATCAAAGTTTGCGTTGAGGGATCAACGGGACCCAAACCGCTAAACCCAAATATTAAAGTTGTCCCAAAGAAACATATTGCACGCTTACTTGCGGATTAAATCACCGTCAACATTGCGGCTTACCATCCATCATATATATACAGATATGATCAACTATATTTAATGAACAATCTGGACTCATTTTAAAAAGAAACCCTTTGTGTAATCGCCAGATAATTTGACGTGAATAATGTGTGAGGAATACACGTATTTATATACACTTTGAAGTGACAAGTCGCTTAAGCTCTTTTTCTCGTGAACTTGATAATAGCGAAACATTTTACCTTTTTCGCCTTTCCGTGTGGTAACGGAGTAAGAATACAATTTGTTTTTTTTTTTTTTTTTTTTTTTTTTTTAAATACACCACCCTGCACTAAGGAAATAAACCTTGTATTGCGGGGGACTTTACAAACATGCAATTAACGCAGACAAATTACACCCAGAACAACACTTTGTGGATCACACAAAGTAATGTCCTGCGTGGGAATCGAACCCACGGCACTGGCACGGAAGGTCGGTATCTTAACCACTACGCCATCTGTGCAGTCTTCACCACCCCCCTATCTTACCCGTCGGTGATCGTAAAAGGCGACTAAGGGATTTAAAAACGCATATAACATCTATGCAAAAGAAGGTAAACTCAAAACAAAACCCTATGCCAACACGTCTGACCAGCGTGGTATAGTAGGTCAATTTCCCTTCCATTATGGAGGAGGCTCGAGCCCAACAGTGGGACTTATGTAGATTGAGATGATGATGAAAGGCAGATGTTTGTATACACGTCATCACTAAACTCAGAAACTATTTGATCGATCATTATGAAAATTGGTATATATATATATACGTATTTTTTCACGGTGAAGGTTTATATGCTATCCCCCATTGATGTAACTCGCCACCAGGTGGCGCTACGGTATACCGACTTCTAAAAACAAACCAACAGGTTGGGTTAACTAGTTCTGTAAAAAATAAATAGAGCACTCATAATTAAGGTTTGACGAAAAACTACGTACCTAATACGAAAGTAAGATTGAGTTAGGCGATAAATATTGGCAATT
Organism: Lymantria monacha; assembly: GCA_905163515.2. Lineage (NCBI taxonomy): Eukaryota > Metazoa > Arthropoda > Insecta > Lepidoptera > Erebidae > Lymantria > Lymantria monacha. Next base: position 33,430,219 of record LR991088.1, read on the forward strand.
TATGATTATATATACCTACAACAGGGTGGTGAAAATAATTTTTTTTTCATCCGAATCGATTTTTTTTCTAGCCTATCATTACAAGTAGGACTAGTAGGGTTACCTGTCTTTGTTTTCGGGAGCGGTCCCCTTCCACCCTGTATATTAAAATGGAGTATAGAAAAGTGGAATCAGTTCTTGCTCCTAATTGACCGCCAGTGTACAGAAATTCAACTTGCTAATTTTCTCCAGAATTTCGCGAATTGATTCAACATATGTTTTCCTACTGAACCAAGCATCCTCTCTTTATGTCAGACTATGGTCTAGACGCTACCGATGACAAGGTCCGGGTACCGGTGGCCGACCCACATGGCGATAGTGAGGTACGTGTACGGCAAGTTCTGAGGTTGCATGCCATGCCTTCCGTCAGCCGAATCCCTTAAGCGAGGTATTACCGACAATTAGGTGTATATAATTTTTCATTTATAGTTCTTTATGTTTTATAATCTTTTTTTTTATAGGTAACGTTATTCATTACTATTTTTTTTTTATTACAATAAATAATTTGAAACAAACTAGCCTCTACGGTTCTCTAATAAAAAAAAAATCGGCAATACGCACAACAGTTGGCTATACCGAGTGAGACTACACTATGGTGTAGTGTAGTCTGTCCTCCAAAAACTGGCTATGGTCGGGACACATCCCATCTAAGGGAGGCATGTGACGCCAAGCCACCGAAGACAAAGATCGGGTACCGGTGGCCCGCTCGCACGGCGAAGAGAGGTGCTTGCAGGGTGGGTCTATGGGGTTGCGCGCCGCCTCTTTCGTCGCCCCGGACCGATATGGCGGGGCGCGACCACGTCCATAACCCATCGCATAAAAAAAAAGGCTTGTGACGCCATAACCTATATGTTCGGTACCCATTTTTTGACCTCGGTGGCGACGCAGTATTTGGAAGGCTTTAAATATTTAAATTGTCTTTTTTAACGTTTCTTTTTTAATTTTTAAGACACCACACCAGCACGAAGGAAATAATCCTTGTATTTCGGAGGACTATACAAACATATAATTAACGCAGACAAATTACACCCAGACTCAGAACAACGGTTTGTGGATCGCACAAAGTATTGTCAAAGGAATAGAACTCATGACACTGGTATGGAAGGTCAATATCTTAACCACTGCGTCATCTTTGGATATCATATCTTCCTTTACCTGGATTCTACGCCATATTCCTTTTTTTCTTGAAGTGTACGGATACATTAATTAACCTTGAAAATGTAGCGCGTCTGCCTATCTATCCTCCATTTTGAAATATACATAATATTCGCTTTATAGTACAAACAAAACTAGGAAACAGTTTTTTTTTAATTTACTGAATTTCTATTTAAAAATCAAATTATTTTGCAATAAATATATTCTCATCAAATTATATTAATTTTTTTTATAATTACGTATATAATTAATATCTATATATTAACTATCCGCATCCAATAAGCAATAAAACAAATAAAGTAGTTGATTATTAAATACGTTTAGTATTTATTTTTGCTGTGTGGTAGCGGCTACGAATACTACCAACACTTACTTTGCTCGCGGATGTCGTAAAAGACGACTAAGAGCCTTATAACGACTTGGGCCAACTCCGTCTGATGCCGTTTGGTCAACAATTACATTCCCAAGGAGGGTTGACTGCGTTGACGTTGATTATTATAGTTGACTTTGATTCTGTCGTATTTCTATTTGACTTTTATATTCCCAAAAGTTGGTATTTCATTTTTTCCATTATGACTGTATCCTCCCGTGACTATGAATGTTGTAAAGTATTCGAAATATCATCAAATTACAAATAAAATACAAACGTGATGGGATCTTTAAAAATAGTTTTATTTCAAAAGAGTACCTATCTTAAAATTATGTTAAAAACTGTCATTTCTCTACCACGATAGTGCTTCATTGTTTGTGAGAATCTCCCATGACCGTGGATGTTGAAGTTATCATAACATCAAGATACTAAAATAAAATAGATTTAAATCTGTACAAATACCTTTACTTAAAACCATGAATATGACTGTGAGAGAAGGAACATTAGATATAGAACCTTTATACCGTTTATACAGCATTTCTTTTCTGTTATGGAAGAAATCCTTATTTAATTATGGAATTTATATGGGACGATTAAGAAGAAAAAGGCGATTCTTCTTTTTTTCAACCCAAATACATTCTACTATTAGTCTGGGGGTCTCTTCTACAATGGGAGAGGAGTTAGCTTACTATACCACGCTATTCATACTCTAGAGCTTATTTTGAATTTTCTATATTTTGCATGTTGTATCTCTTAGACGTATTTTTAGTCATTTAGATGTATTTTACCCACAGGTAAAAGGGTAGTTACTTGTTTTCTTATTTTATTATTTTAGAAAAGATAGAAATGATGATGAACGTTTAAGAAAAACACGACTTGAAGTATAAGGTAGAATAGAATAGAAATATTGTGAAGTTAGTTAAAGTAAATTAATATCATCATCCCATTACTGGACTCCTCCTCTAATATAGGAGATTTTAGATCTCTTAGTTATCTTTTACGATGACTAAGGGATAAGTGTTAGTGCTACTGCCGCCCATGGGCTTTTGCTATACCAGGGGTATAGTTAGGCCGCTGCCTACCAGTGAAAACTGCAAACTCATGCAGGAAGTTAGGCTGCCGGCTCTCTCGCTTACCGAAAGAAGAAAGAAAGAAAGAAAGAAAGAAAAATGATTTATTTCTCCCTCGCAGAGGGACACATAAGTATATAACATAGTATTAGGTAATAGAAAAAATAACACGAGAGATATGTAAAAACACAAACACATAAGAACTAAGCAGCGAAAGAAACACAGCAGACCATGCCACTGTTGAGACGTTGATTTACCGCTAGTGTGGTGCTACCCCGAACGGTACAGTCGGCGATTGTAGACAGAAGACTGTCAACAGTGTGGTGGTACCACTATTACTTTGTATATATCTAGTTGTATTTTTACTCCGTCACCACATGAATATAAATTTATATTGAAATAGTTTTAAAAAATATATTTTCGTGTGGTGACTGATTAAGAATACAATTCGCCACCCCCTATCTTACCTGTGGGTGATCGTAAGAGACGACTAAGGGATACAAAACGCAAATATAACATCTATGCAAGAGAAGGATAACTCTAAATAAAATAAAACCTTATACCAACACGCCTGACCGGTGGTTGTGTCTTTATAGAGGATGCTTGAGCCCAACAGTAGGACATGAGCTGAGGTGATGATAAGTTTTCATAAATATTATACCCACTTTATCAGTTCTTAGTATGTTTTAATTATATGCGCATAATTACTTTATAATTGTAGTTTATTTGATATTTAGAACAATAAAGAAAGAAAGAAAGAAAGAAAATATGATTTATTGGACACATGTAGATTAAATACACATAAGAATAGGACTAAAAAGATAATAATTAGACGAGAAATCGGTGGTAAAAATAATAGTGGAATATACAAAATAGGTATTAAAACAATAATAGTATATAGAAATGAGATTCTACATTAAAAATCCATGAATTCTCGCTTACATGTATTACATATATACATATATCAATAGAATCCACAAGTATTTTTTTATACATACTATTTAATATATTATAAAAAGGTGTGCCCAAAAGGCAACAGCTCAGCATATGCTACATAAAGATGCAGCGCTGATTTTCAGCTGCAGCCTTAGATCGCATCGCGAGATACAAATAGAGATTAGACATAATTAAGATATTTATATAGATGCACATTTTTTCTAAATAGTAATAAATATTCACAATAACAATAATTAAGAAGTCATTGATACGATATTACAATAACAAAGAGCTTAAAAAACGAAAATAATAATAATAAATTTGAATTATCAGACGAACAGAATTGTATTAGAGATTGTAAATTTTCTATTATAAATTATGTATTCAGAGAAAAAAAAGATTATAAATAATAGGATTAATTGTTTTCACCAAATAAGTGATTATATTTAAAGATGTCAAAAATAATATTAAATTTAAGGGAATGTCTGGAACAAAATAAAATGACATAGTAATAAAATACGAGTTACCAACAGATGGTGAAGAGCATCAAAAAGATAAAAAGACGTTCCCAAAACCCAAAGCAATTAGGCTAAGAATTTGCCTTTTGTAAGGTTATCATGATATGTTTAATTTTTTTTTTAAATGTATGAATACTATCCAATTGCCGTATCGGTGGTGGCAGATTATTCCAGCACTTTGTAGCACTATATTTAAAACTGCCACGGAAAGCTGTGGTTTTATGTGAACGATTATGTAAAGGGAACGATATCATTCTCTTAGGGAATTTACTGTTCGTTGTCATCCATTTCAATTTTGTATATAAGTATTCTGGCTTTTTCTTTTTTATAACGCCAAAGAGCAACATAGCCAAGTGCATATCTCTTCTATATTTCATTTTGAGGGCGTTATATTGGTTGAGGTAAGGACTTACATGGCTTCTAGGGGGTATATCATAGCAGAACCTCGCACATGCATTTTGTACTCTTTGTATAAAATTTGAAGTTTTCTTATGTAATCTTGGACCATAAACTACATCCATATAATTAAATTTGGACAAAATCAGGGTTTCCACCAACACTTCGCGAAGAGGGGTTGCAACATGTTTACGTATGCCATACAAGATCTTCAAACGATAGAAACAGTTTCTCACTACCTCCGCAATGTGTTTTTCGAAACGTAACTCCTCATCCATCAATATACCTAGATTGCGTGATTCATTTACGCGCACAATATGTTCATTGTTAACACACAATATAGGGTCGCAATTGATAATGCGTTGACGTTGTATTTTGCTGCCCAATACCATATACTTGCTCTTCTTTGTGTTAAGTGTCAACGAGTTACGTTGAGCCCAAGTAGAAATATTACACAGATCTTCGTTAATTTTTGTCACAGCTGATTGAGTATTTATAGGCTTAAAACTATGGTATATTTGAACATCGTCAGCATAAATGTGAAACTGACAGTGCTTTATCACGTTGACAATGTCGGCACTGTATAAAATAAACAAAAGAGGACCGAGTACTGATCCCTGCGGCACACCTCTACAAATTGCAGATATAGCTGATCGCCGAGATGTACCGTCAGAATTATACATTTCCACAAACTGATAACGACTGCTCAGATATGAATGGAACCAATTTATTGATTTGCTGTCAAAACCATAATAATGTAACTTCGAGAGCAACAACGGGATGTTGAGACAATCAAATGCTCTAGAGAAGTCCAGTAAGACAAGCAGCGTTCCCTTGCCCTCATCAAGAGCCGTCAGTACATTATCCATGATATCCAAAATGGCGGTGGCAGTGCTACGACATTTCCTAAAGCCAGATTGTAGATCTGGCAATACTTTATTCCTCTCAAGATATTCTCTTAGTTGTGCGGCTACAACTTTTTCCAAAATCTTTGATAAGCAAGGCAGTATGCTAATGGGGCGAAGGTCATTAATTTCGGAGACGTTAAGTTTTTTAGGAATAGGCCTTACGAGTGCAGTTTTCCAGCATAAGGGAAACCTCGATTCCTCAATGGACCTGTTAACTATGTTGGTGATGACATCCAATGTACAAGTAGTAGACATAGTGATCATATTCAATGACAATTCATCCACACCAGCAGCATTCGTCTGTAGATCGTTAATAATCTTAAGCACAGTAAACGCGTCGACGGTCTTCAACCTAAACGTGGCGTCTCTGAATCTATGAAATTCATAGAAAGTTAAGTCCGAAATATATGCCCTATTGTTTCCCGGTACATTTAAGAAGCAACTATTGATTATCTCGGGATCGCTCAATGATACAGGTATATCATGTGTGTGTTCTTGAATTATTTTCGATTTTAAGTTTCTCCATAGACGCTTAGGATTTTTTAAATGTCTGTTAATATGATTCTCATAAAAACATTTTTTCTCCTGCAATATAGCAATTTCAACCTGTTTTTTTAGATCCTTATAGTATTGCCTGGAAACATCAGACCCGCAGCGCCTATACTTATTAAGAGCCTTGTCACGAAGGTGCATCATGAATCTTACATTACTCGTAAGCCATGGGGCCGGCAATTCCTTGATAGTCTTAACTTTCAAAGGCGCATGCAATAGAATTATTATATAAATATTTTATTTTGGCAAGAATGATTACCATCAGCTGTCTGAGTACGCATACGTATTCTTGGATCTATTGTTCAGAGACATGAGACGTCAGGAGATATTCAAAAATAAAACTTTGAGTGAACAAACTTTGCCCAGGTGAGTTATTAATGTGATATTTTGCAGTTTGAAAGTTGCGTCAGTGACGGAAAAGTTAGAGCAAACCATTGACATAGTATGTACTTGTGATGAGACGGGATGAGTTAGCAGGAATGTTGAAGGCTTTAAAAGTAGAGGAAGACCAAAGAAAAGATAGATGGACTGGGTAAAGCATGATATGGATAGATAGAGAGTGACTATACAGATGCCTTCTGATTGAACTGTATGGAAGTAATTAGGCAGGCCACCGGAACCCGGTCTTTCTCTATGGTGGCCCGTTCGGTGGGTTACCTTTTCGGGTACCATCTTGAGTCGATGCTTCGGCAGCTTATGTCGTCGGGGCTTAAGATACCATCTTACCATTTCAGTTTCGTGGGTTCGATTCCCACGTAGGACAATATTTTGTATGATATATTGTTGTTTTGGTCTGAGCGTAATTTGTGTCCGTTAAAATTACATATATATTTGTTCTTTGCAATATAAGTTTAGATTTGTTCTTTAGTTCATAATGCTGTTAAAAAAAAATACAGAATAACAACTAAACTTTTAATTTAAGTTTTCCGTGTGGAGTAAGAATACAATTGACCACTCCCTATTCAGTTAGTATCACCCACGGGTAAGCCCGTGGGTGATACTATGCTATATGTATATCATATCCATTAGTCGCTTATTATAGTACCCACGGATAAGTTGCTGAATTGTATTCTTACTCCATCGTCATACGGAAACCGGGTTATGTAAATCTATTAAGGATAATGCAATACAAATGTAATTATGATGAGAGTGAGTAATGCGAATAAATCATGTAATTTTCTAATAGTTTTAATTAAATAGCTTTTAACTTTTAGAAGTGTAATGAGATATTATTTCAATAAGTCAGTAGAGGTTATATTTATAACATTAGCCATTCTATTTGTTCTTGACCAGTAATATCGCACGTGCTTGAGTACGTGCTAGCCTTGTATATTGCTTTAATTGTTTCTCGGTGCATGATTCCGTTGAATCTATTTATAATATAATTAGTATCATTCATGATTAGATTCTTTGTACTTTTTGCCAAGAATGAATCAAATTTAATATGAAAATGTAATATAGTTAATTCTTTTCTTTTAAAAAATAAACTCGCACTAAAAATGAAGCTATATACATATTACAGATGCTTTTAAATATATATAATTTACATAAACATAATGAAGATTTAGAACATATATCGTTTAGCCTTGGACGTAGGCCTTCCTCATATTTTGTCACAAAGTGCGGTGTTGTGCCACCCGCATCCAACGACTCCCAGTAACCTTCACAAGGTCGTCGGTCCGCCCATGGGGGTCGATCAACTCTGCAACGTCCGCTAAGTGGTCGGTTATCCGTTTAGAACATACACGAACTGTGACATTTTAGACATACAAAATTTAATAGCTCCAACAACGTTTGACAGTATAACCTAATGAATAAGTAGGACCTACGGAACCACAATACTTGAATTATATTCAAAAAGTTTTCTCAGATATCATAAATAATATTTGAGGCGAGTTTTATTACTTATTTATTAGATTCGTTGGAAGACAATCAGGTTTCAGAAACATTTTATTTTTTTATGAAATCATAAATTATAACTCTTTGCAGAATATGTATAGGTATATATATATATATATATATATATATATATATATATATATATATAACCCCAAAGTACCCCTGAAATTAAAGGGCCAAATATATAAAACCCTAATAAGACATGTTGGGCGACAAAAGCAACAGATGAGAGACGGCTGCATGTAGCAGAGATGCGAATGTTGAGATGGATGTGTGGTGTGACAAGAATGGATAAAATAAGAAATGAACATATCTATCCATATCATGCTTTACCCAGTCCATCTATCTTTTCTTTGGTCTTCCTCTACTTTTAAAGCCTTCAACCTTCCTGCTAACTCATCCCGTCTCATCACAAGTACATACTATGTCAATGGTTTGCTCTAACTTTTCCGTCACTGACGCAACTTTCAAACTGCCTTCAATTCCATTCTCGTCACACCACACATCGATCTCATCATTATTTTTCTATACTGTACCTCGCTGCACCCATTTCGATTGACCATCGGTATCGAGTCCTTATTTTTGATGATATAATCGCTATACTTAGATTAGCTAACGCCGTTGGTAACGTAAGATGACCAGGAGAATCTTGCTACACCACCGATGTTAAGGAATCGTTACCAGTGGTTAGCCCAATGACGATGTGGAGGACAGCAGGACATGTCGTTAATAAGAGTGTTTGCGCGCCGCCCTGTCGTTGCCTCACACAGATTAGGCACGGCATCTACTATAACCTGTTACAGGAAAAAAGGAAGAAGAAAACAATAATAAAATGTAGAATAGTGCTGCCCATTCTTCTAGTCAGCTCTCACAAGAAAAGAAGTCACGGTTAGTAAAACATTATACGCATGCTGTGTGGTAGCGGCTACGAATACTACCAACCTTTACTTTACTCATGAACGTCATAAAAGACGAGAGAGAATAAGAGCCTTATATCGACCCAGGCCAAATCCACCTGTAGCCGTTTGGTTAACAATTACATTCCCAAAGAGGGTTGACATCTGGCAGGCGGTTCGTTGGTCATACAACTATTGCCAATAACTTTTACAATATGTACTATGAAAGAAGAGTACATATTGTATCGACCCCAAGTAATTGGGATAAAAGTAGGAGAATGATGATGATGATTATGGTTACTAAACATTATATTCTTAAATCGTAACAATATAAAGCGGATATATTCGTCATATATACCTATAAGTAAAGTATAATAATTTTAATTCTAAATTTAAACATTTAACATAATTTATGCATATTATAGTTAATCTTATGACTAACTACTTGAAACGTAAAAAAATTAATATATGACCTTCACATCAACACTTAGTTTTTACACATTTCGGTCTATATAAATTAAAATACGAGAAATAAAGTCTCAAATTGTGCTAAGTGCTGCATGTGATGGGATCGTGAATCAGTCCACCACCCATAGTGAGGCATAAGAGCAATACTCTGACCATGGATACGTAGCCTCATGCTACCTCTTCATCGCCTCAAATGGCTTGTACAAAATATAGGGTGACCTGTAAAAAAAGAATTGTACTAAATCCAAATGCTTTCTACTGGATACAATTTTCAGCTTCACCAGAATACTCGTCGGAATGTTATGGAATTCCTTAACCGTAACCGATAAATATTGGATATCCGAAATAAAAAAATATGCGAAACCGTAACCAAAACCTATATAAGTTTCAAATAATTTTGTATATGGTCGGTGTATGTATGAAGTTACCACAGATTCTCTTTCTACCGGCTGAACTGACATCATAAACCATAAGCCTCTACAAATGGGGCATATCTATATATAATCATAACGACTAGCATTTCTTTTTTACAATTCCCGAAAAAAATCCAATATCCGTAAATAAAACTATCCGAAACTTTTACATTTTCAAAACTGAAAATTGAAAGCTAATATCCGTTTTCGAATCCAGATTGCAAACTTCATATACGCATCATCCCTAAACTCAAGTACCTAACAATATCTTTATATACATGCAATCCAAGTCTGGATCAACCATTAGTAAATCTGAAACGTATTTTATAAAAAATGGAAATAATCGCAGTTTCGTCTATAATACCTTCGACTCCATATTCATCAAAATCGTAATCCATCCATCAGCCTATTGAGTTTTATCCATTGAGGGATCATCGTTGCATATGAGCGTCTCCAAGTGGGTATTACGTGTTATTCAGTCTATCAGATATTATATACATACATACCATCACGCCATGTCCTTTGCAGGGTAGGCAGAGAGAACAGAGTGCCAGAGAACTCTATCCTTGCATACTTCACTCGCTTCCTCAACATTCATAATTCTCTTCATACACGCTCGCCGGTTTCGGAGACTCTTGACTCCACCTTCCTTCAGTACATGACCGATCTGGTCTAGGTAGGTTAGTCTTGGTCTCCCCCGGTACCTACATCCTTCCAATTTCGCATTGTATATCTTAACCAGATGTTCGTTCGGCATTCTTTCCACATGTCCGAACCATCGGAGCATTCCATTTCGCATCTTTACACCAATACTCTCTTTCATACCTACTCGCTCTCTTACGTCGTCGTTACGAATGCGATAGGTCAGCCTAACTCCACAGATTTTCCGTAGAGATCGCATTTCGACCGCATTAATTTTACTTTCATACTCTTTTCTGCATACCCAACTCTCGCTTCCATACAGTAATGTTGGGACAAGCACTGCGTTATGTATTGCTACACGTGCCTTCTGGCTGAGGTGGTGGCTACCGAGAAGTTGTCCCAACGCTCCGTTCACTCTATTTCCCGCATTCACTCTTCGCTCTATATCAGTGGTGAATCTACCGGTTAATGCAAATCTTAAAATGAATTTAACAATTTGTTTGATCCGCGTATCATAGTAATTCATTTCACTTTCCACTCTAGAGCAGACACATGCTTAATAGCGAATTATATATGAGCTAAAGAAGAAGACGATAATAACAGCATGGAATCGTAAAAGATAGATGCTGCTTTTTAACAATTACACGTTATTTGAATATTTTGTTGGATTTCAATTTTACTATATAATATGTGATAGGATATGTGATAGAATAGGATAAGAGGATATGAAAGTGATAGCTAGGTAGTAGTGGTAGTGGTAGGTGGAATGCTGTGGACAGTTCTCTGTCTGCAGCCGCGGGCCGGTCCGTCCGGGGTAATACCACACTCTCGCAGAAGATCGATGTATGATTAATGGCAATGTGCTATTGCGTTTCGTTCGGTGAGTGAGAGAGCCGGAAGCCCAATTAGGTGGGTTTGGGTTTATATTGGTAGGAAGCGGCCTAGTTATACTCTTGGTATTGCAAAGGTCCATGAACAGCAGTGATACTTACCATTAAATGTGCTACAAGCTCGTTTGCCACCACTAGCAATAAAAAAAAAAAAAAAAAATTATAATCAATATCTGTAGTTGATCCGAATATTCTTGAACTATATAAAATCGGATTCGTAATTAATACACATTTTAAGTATTTAAACGCCTTTATATAACAAAGTAATAAACCGGTTGTAATTATTACGCCTCAGTGAATTAATTTTTATACAATGAATTTAATTTTAGCCACGTTAATACGTAATTTGGGAGAATTTATCAGATATATTAAAGTACGAATTTATAGAAAATTATTTACAACATGATTCGCGTCACAGTTCTTGTATGTTTCTCCAAATTATTATTTCTACCAATTATTCGTCCTGATCAAAAATTAATATGAAATAGTTTTTGACTCTTAAAAGATTCAGTATAAATCAATTTACATACTTTTCTGTATGGTAGCGGCTACGAATACTACCAACCCTTACTTTGCTCTTGGATGTCGTAAAAGACGACTAAGAGCCTTATAATGACCGTAGCCAATTCCATTTGATGGCGTTTGGTCAACAATTACATTCCCAAAGAGGGTGGAGGTCTGGCAGGCGGCCGGTCATAAAACTTAACTTTTACCGTATGTACCTACTATGAAGGAAGAGTTCATATTGTATCGCCCCCGAGGAATTAGGATAAGAGTAGGAGAATGATGAATGAGGATGTTTTATCAAGATAGGTATACGTTCAAGTCTTACTCATATTTGAGGCATTACGTCTTATAATCTAGACACGAGGTAGCAGGTCCAGCCAAGTCCAGGAAAGAGAACTGTCGAGTCGCGCACCGAGTGTATTTTACCTGAACCATTTCAAGCCACTTTTCACACTTTCACAACTCAAATACGCTTTTAACATAACGTACTAATTTTATCGTGGATGAATTTGTATATCTTGGATGTGGATTTAGCCGAGATGGAAGGTACACCACTGATATAGAGCGAAGAGTGAATGCAGGCAATAGAGTGAACGGAGCGTTGGGGCAACTTCTCGACAGCCACCACCTCAGCCAGAAGGCACGTGTAGCAATACATAACGCAGTGCTTGTCCCAACATTACTGTATGGAAGCGAGAGTTGGGTATGCAGAAAAGAGTATGAAAGTAAAATTAATGCGGTCGAAATGCGATCTCTGCGGAAAATCTGTGGAGTTAGGCTGACCGACCGCATTCGTAACGACGACGTAAGAGAGCGAGTAGGTATAAAAGAGAGTATTGGTGTAAAGATGCGAAAGGGAATGCTCCGATGGTTCGGACATGTGGAAAGAGTGCTGAAAGAACGTCTGGTTAAGAAGATATACAATGCGAAAGTGGAAGGATGTAGGTACCGAGGGAGACCGAGACTAACCTACCTAGACCAGATCGGTCATGTACTGAAGGAAGGTGGAGTCAAGAGTCTCCGAAACCGGCGAGCGTGTATGAAGAGAATTATTAATGTTGAAGAAGCGAGTGAAGTATGCAAGGATAGAGTTCTCTGGCACTCTGTTCTCTCAGCCTATCCTGCAAGGGATATGGCGTGATGATATGTATGTATGTATGTACTAATTTTATAATTATATATATATATATTACCCACTACCATATAAATTTATATCTCACAAATAGTAGTCTTTTTTCCGTGTGGTGACGGAGTAAGATTACTTATACATCACTCCATATCTTACCCGTAGGTGATCGTACGAGACGAGTAAGAGATATAAAACGCATAACACAACAACTATGCGAGAGAAGGAAAACTCGGAACAAAACCCTATACCAACATGTCTGACCAGCGCGGTATGGTAGGTTAATTTCACTTCCATTACGGTGGAGGCCCGAGCGCAATATTAGGACATTTATGGGCTGTGATGATGAGGTGGTCTTTATATAGATAAAGACCCACTATATGAATTTATATCTCAAATTTTATAAATACATTTTTATAACTGCAAAAATCGTCATTTTATAATTGACTGACTGATTATAGATCAAAAATCTAATCCACAATCGGATGACACAGAAAATTTAAATTTGGTATTCAGCTAGGTAATTGTGTATAAACAAAGGTAAAACCAAACCAGTGAATTTTATAAATTCCCGGATTCGGATTTTAAAAAAATCAATCAATTGTATTTATAGAGTAATTTTTTTATTGCTTATGGTGGTAAAAGAGCAAGCAGCACACCTGATGGCTTACCATCAGGTGTGCTGCTTGCTTTTTTACCGCACTGACACTGCCGCATAGGGACTTTTGCAATACTAAAGCTATAGCTAGGCCGCTGCCTACAAATACAAACCCCAAACCCACCCAGTTGGCAGTAAAATTTAGCAGCTTGCTAAAAATGATAAAAGCAAAAACAGTTTTCTTCTTTACATGAATGTAAGATCCATCACAAAAGGTTTTTTCCTCATTTTTTATAGCTAACTTTGACAGCAATTATTTATAAAATAGTAAATATGACAGTAAATAGACCTATGTGAAAACTTGCTATTAAACATTATAAAGCATTTGTCATGTTTGTAAATTCTGAAATTGCATGCGATTTTTTTTAAATAAGACTAGCATGTAACAATTTCATTATTTTACCATTACTTGAAGTGAAAACATAGTAAGGTATAATACTTAGATCTAACCAAGAATTTGCAGATCACTGTTTTAAATGATATAATTCCCAAAATTAAATATGTATCTAAACATTATTGGTTACAACCGCATTGTCTCTTCATCATCTTTTCAGCTTATTACCGTCCACTGCTGGACGTGGGCTATCCTCATGTTACGCCACAGAGTGCATTACGCTACAGTAGGTACGCATTGTCTTTTACCTTCGTGTTAATTTCATTTTGGACTTCTTGGCAATGAAAATACACAAGCAAAATAATTTGCCAGTTTTTATTAACAAAGTTGAATTTATATTTATGTAAATTAGACTGCTTTATTGGGTTTTTAAATATACACGTAATTTATCAAAATTCAGGCAACTTATACTTATATCAAGTACACTTTACGATTTTAAAAGCTATATTTATATTTTTTTCATAAATCATACTTTTTTTTTGAGACGATTTTATAAATAAAAATAATTGCAAAATCCATAAAAGTGGTTATCATTAAATTTAATTTTTATTAATAATTTTTCCACAAGGTTCCGATAAATAAAGTCTAGACTTGTGAATCATGATTGACCTAAGTAATTTCCGTACAATTCCTTCGTCCTTGCTCACTTATGTATCAAGATATTACTTTCATATTCATTTTATTATAAACGGAACTGATTTCGAACTGATTATATTTCGAGCTTTGTTTATTATAGTTTAATATCTCGTTCAGTACACACATGTAGAATGCTGTATCTTATATATTTATGCGCGATAATTTGTGGCGCGAATTGCGCATTGTTTTACGATTCGTATACTGGTAAGCAGATTACAGCAGATGAAGTTAAGCGACATGATAAGGCTAATAATACTTTGTGAGTATTTTAATAATCAATTTTATTAAATTTGCCTGGAATAGGTAATGAATACTCATTAATATAATATCAGATATTCTATTTGGTATAAAGTCTGCATTAAGAAGAATTTTTCTTATAGTTAGATAAATATTTTTCTGATTCCTTTTGCAATATTTTTACAGAACTAATTTTTTTTTATAAATTAATAATAGCAAGATTTATTTAAATTTTTTCATTAGTGATATTAGACAAGAAAATAAATTTAACGATATTGACTTTTTATTTTATGGCAGTATAGCATATCGTATTTAATGTTATAAAAATTATAGGTATTTCGAAATTCTCTAATTTTATTTTATACATTTTTTTATTTTAGATTTTAGTATGGATCTTGACTTGCAGGCATTATATTGGCTCTCACTAATGTAATTCTTGTAAGCCAAGATCCAAAGTATTTGGTTGGATTAGTCTCATAAATAAAATTAGTATTTAATTTTATATTCTAAAGTATTCAGGGGTATACTTGTATTAACTACCTCGAAACGGAAAAAAATATCTAAAGCTGCTTTGTTATCAAAAAAAAAAAACAAAGTTAAATATATTTTAAAAATTATTAAATAGTTAAACATGTTTTTGTTATATTATAAACAAAATAATAATAATGAAAAAAAAAATATTTTAAAATTTTAATATACTACCATTCTTGTTTGTATTTTAATAATTGTTATTATTTTCTTTTAATGCAGTTGGTGCGTGAAAGAAGTGGAGCCATGTGATCCCCTTGAGGGAAGACGTATTGACGGGACATGTAATAACATACACCACCCTACCATAGGAGCCCAGCATACACCATTTGTGAGAGTACTTCCGCCTGTATATGATAAAAGTTAGTATTTTTATTACTACTCATAACTAAAGCAAGAATAGTACATTAATTATATCAAAGCTGTTTCATATGGAATACTACCAAACATTATTTTGCTTGTGAATGTTGTAAAAGACGACTGAAAACTTTATACCGACATTCTTTTTTTCAATTTGTTCTTGCTGCGGAAACGCATTAACGTGCCATCCCCCGCCGGTGACAGACGAGGGAGTGTGAGACTCATCGCCCAGCTGAAAAGTCTGGCTTCCGCCAGGGCCTTAACCACATATGGCTAAGGCGGGTCGCTCGCTAGCAATGCTGCCGCGGTTCACGACACTGTACGACAACCCTTGATAGCTCTCACCGCCATGGCCCTCTGCGGACGTCGTAAAAGGGCCCTGTTGCGGGCGATGAGGAAGTCCACCCAAATAGGGACACCATACAGCGCCATGGACCGCACGATTCCGGCATATAAACGTCGATAGGACGACAGGTGTTTGGCAGAAGTCATCCTAGCGCCGCGGCTGTTTTGATGAAACTCGGAGTGAGCTGGGCATAGTGTGGCCCGAAATTCCATCTAGAATCAAGGTATAGACCCAGATATTTCATCTGGGCCCGCACCGGCACGGCAGCCCCAGACAAGCTGATGTGTGCTTCTCGGAGACGTGGGTCATGAAATAGGAGTGCCTCGGTTTCCTCCACCGAGACCCTCAGGCCTAACATGACGATCCGACCCACTACGAGTGCAACCCCCTCCCCTTCGCGGGCGCCTTCTCACCGTGACGAGGGTATCATTCGCATGGCAGGTTAGCGGCTGGTTATAACCTGAAGACGGAGATGCTCGCCGGCCGAGCTTTACCGGCGTATGTCTAGCAGACGCGAGGAGGACGCCATTGTGTCGCTGAGCGAGTTGGGCGCCTGGCGCGAAGACGCCTACCAGGGGGCCATCGCCCGTTGGGCAGCACGGCTGGAGAGGCCTCGATTCGGTGTATTTACCTTGGAGGCCCTCCGGCAGCGGATGGCCGGACCGGGGATTAGTTTGGCCACGCCATACTGCGTGAGAATGATGCACTTAAATTAAAAATAAAATAATTTAATTAATTTTAGTAAGATAAAGTAGGCCGCCATTAAAAAATTCAATAATAAAATTAGTATTATGCCTCCTGAGTTTTCTTTCCGGATCTTTCTCAGTGTGGCCGCGTCCCGATCCGGTGGCAGCTGAATAGTTTTGTTAGTTTCTCTAAAATTGTAAATTGCCATAATAATAATCATCATAAATTAAATATTTTAATAATAACAAATCATAAACAATATAAAATTGTATATATAGAATCACTTTCTTTTTGTACTGGCAATTAATTTGTAATAATTTGTATTAAAAACGTGGGTCAAAATTTAATATCTTATAGTGTAGATATAAATTTCTGTAATAACAATGACATATTGGACGTAAGACACCTTAGTCCTTCCGTGACCATGATCACATTAAAGTGTTCGAAACGTCGGGAAATTTTAAAATAAAATACATACGCGATAGAATCCGTAAAAGTAGTTATATTTCAAACAGTCTACCTTTTTTTGCGATTGATCCGCTACGATAACACTGCTATTATAAAGGGAGCGTTCAAATAAGAATTAATATCTTTTTCATGTTTACATTTTTGTAATATTTTACACAAAAAATAGTCTTACCAAAAATTGGAATGTTATTGTTTTTGCAAATGCAAAAGTAAATACATTTTGTATTTATAATTTCGACGCCTCAATTACTACTTTTTATAGTGCTGTGTGGTAGCGGCTACGAATACTACCAACCCTTACTTTACTCGTGGGTGTCGTAAAAGACGACTATAAGCCTTATAACGACCTGGGCCAACTGCATCTGATGCCGTTTGGTCAACAATTAGATTCTACAAGGAGGGTTGACGTCTGACATCTAGCAGGCGGCCGGTCATAAAACTATTGCCGATAACTTTTACAATATGAACTATGAAAGAACAGTACATATTGTATCGACCCCAAGTAATTGTGATAAGAGTAGAATGATGATAATGACACTGAATTACTATTTTTTATATTGCATGTTAAAATACCACGATCTTGTCGTAATGAATTTATAGGTAGTCATAATAATAATAAAACGTGATAAAATCCGCAAATATATATATTTTTTTCTTTTTTTTTTTTTATTTTTTTTTCACATTTTGTATATTATATACATCCTCTGCCAAACTGGAATACAGTTTGCCGGCAGTATGCTCGTGGCTTTTCAAGCGAATACATGTTGGTACATCATACACACATACACATATTTACAATATACACATATACAATTATGTATTCTTAATATTGATTACACCTATTCACTTTATCTACGGACACATACTTAAGTAGTAATTCCACAATAGGTTTTTACATTTTCATAACAATTATAATAGTTAATTCTTTTTTCTTTTTACAGACTTTAATCCAAGAAAATCATCATCGGGTCGCGATCTTCCTAATGCCCGGTATCTAAGAACCAGAACTGTATCCGTGGGATTCGTACCCAGTCGACTCTTTACATCATTAGCTGTCAATTTCTTGGTGTTTATGTCAGCAGATATCGCCTCTTTGCATGACACTGGTAAAGTAATATTGATATTTTGACATTTGCGAAATTACATCGGGTTGACCACACAAGTAGTATAGTATCTATGACACTTGTCACGGGTTCGATTCCCACGCAGTATAGTACTTTACGTGATCCACAAATCGATGTTCTAAGTCTCAATATTTTCTATCAATTATGTTTGCAAAATCATTCGTAATACAAGGATTACATTATTTTTGTTCAGAGCAAGGCCGTTGTTTATTCTTTTATTGTTGTTTGCGTCACATAAAAAAGAACAAGGCATAGACACACGCCGTCCGTTACATTCGGGGCAACGGAAGGGCGACGCGTGCCCACATAAACCAAACCTATTCCCTCCCCATCGCCATTGGGTCGGCCACTGGTAGCACTTCCTTGACATCCGTGGTCAGCCCGGCCATTGACGGTCATCCTCCGCACACAAGACCAACCATATGACACTTTGATATTCCTGCCGAAAGTACTAAATAAGATCATTGTCCTTATAATATTAGTATAGATAAATCATTATCATTTGTCTGCCCTTATCCCACGCTAAATGGTGTCGGCCCAACGTGTTCTTGCCCTCCACAAACAACAGCCGTCATATCTTCATTCACAACTTTCATACACATATCCTCGTTTACACAAACCATCCATCTCTTTTTGGGTTTCCCATGATTCTTACGCCCATCCACAATCATATTAATAACCGTTCTTGTCACATGTCTTTCATCCCTCCTCATCACATGTCCATACTAAAACAATCGCACGCTCCAAATCTTCTCTATCACTAGTGCTACTTTCAAACTTCTCCAAATATATATATATATATATATATATATATATATATATATATATATATATATATATGTTGGTAATAGTTCTTGTGAGGGAGGTATAAATGATTGTGGAGACTTTGATTTAATTATTATTCAATTACAATTATATTCAATGCGTATTATAAAAATTCATGATCGCAACGCAGTCAGGGTAAAAGTGAGAATACGTTTTTTCTCTTCTATTCAAAATCTCACGCCCAATTACAATGAACGTAGATGGCAGCACTGGTGATTAAGGCGAAGTTTTATCCTTAAAGGGAAGTCTCAACAATATATATATATATATATATATATATATATATATATATATATATATATATATATATATATATATTTATATATATATATATATATATATATTTATATATATATATATATATATATATATATATATATATATATATATATATATATATATATATTAATATAGATAGATACTGAAACATAAAATATCCTGATTTATTATTATTTGCTTTTCTTAAGACATTATCATCATCATCACAGCCCATAAATGTCCCACTGTTGGGCTCGGGCCTCCTCCGTAATGTGAGGGAAATTAACCTACTATACCGCGTTGGTCAGACGTGTTGGTATAGGGTTATGTTTCGAGTTTTCCTTCTCTCGCATAGATGTTATATGCGTTTTATAACCCTTAGTCGTCTCGTATGATCACCCATGGGTAAGATATGGGGTGGTGAATAATATTCTTACTCCGTCACCACACGGAAAAGTTTTCTTGAGTATATGCAATTAATAAATAATTAATAACATTTAATATACGAAGTTAGCTAGCTGATACACATTCTTACTTCGATACCACACGGAATCTTGAAAACTGGGACTTAAAAGCTGGTTTAATAATTCTCTTTTTGATTTTTTTTTTCTCTTAACAGTAAACTACATTCTGTGGAAACCTTATTGCTGTACCGAAAAAGGTAAAACTGACAACGTGTGCATACCCAACAAAATACCTATAGATGATCCAGTTCATCGGTTCTCCAATTACAGATGCTTAAATTTAACTCGACCCGAGAGTTTTCAGAGTGTTGGTTGTGTTAAAAATGATACACTACCTGACAGGGTAAGTTATTTTTTTTTTTATAAAAGACCACCCTGCTCTAAGAAAAAAAACCTTGTATTACGGGGGATTTTACAAACATATAAATAAAGCAGACAAATTACACCCAGATTCAACAGTTTATGGATAGCACAAAGTATGGTTCTACGTAGGAATCGAACCCATGGCACTAGCACAGAAGGTCGGTATCTTAATCATTACGCCATTTGTGTAATTAATTACGTTTTTTTTAATAACAAAGCTAACAATTAATTCTTTGAGCGATGGACCTCTCAAATAACACTAAGATTCAGATCTGTGGAACGAACAAAGAACTGTTCTGTGTGGGGCTAGAACCGACGATACTTAGCATGGAAAATCGCCATCTAGACCTTATTTATGCAGTTTGATCTCTCAGTCTCCGAAACCGGCGAGCGTGTATGAAGAGAATTATGAATGTTGAGGAAGCGAGTGAAGTATGCAAAGATAGAGTTTTCTGGCACTCTGTTCTCTCTGCCTACCCTGCATGATGATATGTATGTATGGATCTCTCAGTGTTATCGAATTCAATGCTTCCACTGCCTATTTCATTTTCTGTAGATGTCATATGCGTCGACATGTTCGATCTATTATTAACCACGAACTTTCTTTCCAATATTTCTTATGCATATTTTTGGAGTTTACTCCTTAAGAAACGATTTTCATATAAGGCGCCCGGTATGAGAAAAATTTGAGGAGTAAAATCTAGTGATCGAATGACCTCGTTACATTTTTGGTGCGCAACCTATTCTGCGCACCTTTAACTTTCTGACGTGAGATAATACTTCACTGAACAGTTTTAATAAATGTAAATAAATATATATATATATATATATATATATATATATATATATATATATATATATATATATATATATTATTTTAAGTCAAATGAGTTTTTTTGCGCCTGTTTTGATAATCGTACTTAAGGAGTAAACTCCAGTCGTGAGTCGGAGCTGACACACACACTTTTTTTTTATTGCTTATGGTGGCAAACGAGCAAGTAGCACACTTGATGGTAAGTGTCACTGCTGCCCATGAACCTTTACTATAGTAAAGGCTAGGCCGCTGCCTACCATTACAATCCCCAAATCCACCCAGTTGGGCTTCCGGCTCTCTCGCTTACCGACCGAAGCGCAATAGCACATTGCCATTACTCAGACCTCGATCTTCTGCGAGAGTGTGGTACTACCACAGACGGACCGGTTCGCGGCTGTAGACAGAAAACTATTAACAGCGTGATTCTACCACTAATATTCGACTTTTTCGCTAAGTTTGTAGTTCAGTAATGTTATTTTTCTTAATTCTTTAAATACATACATACATATCATCACGCCATATCCCTTGCAGGGTAGGCAGAGAGAACAGAGTGCCAGAGAACTCTATCTCTGCATACTTCACTCGCTTCCTCAACATTCATAATTCTCTTCATACACGCTCGCCGGTTTCGGAGACTCTTGACTCCACCTTCCTTCAGTACATGACCGATCTGGTCTAGGTAGGTTAGTCTCGGTCTCCCTCGGTACCTACATCCTTCCACTTTCGCATTGTATATCTTCTTAACCAGGCGTTCGTTCGTCATTCTTTCCACATGTCCGAACCATCGGAGCATTCCCTTTCGCATCTTTACACCAATACTCTCTTTCATACCTACTCGCTCTCTTACGTCGTCGTCGTCGTTACGAATGCGGTCTAATTCTTTAAATCATATTTTAAAATTTATATTCGAATACATATTTATGTTGTATTCATAGTATTTACTAAAAAAAAGAAATACGATTGTGTCAGAACAATTCAAAGAATTCTTATACACAATAAAGGCATTTCTGTATAAAACGTGTTTATTGCAATTATATTTAATGGGTTACTCTATATGCAATATAATAAAATATTCTTGTTGTTTCATATTTTTATAGTCATTTGTAAGAACGACAATGTATTTTTTGTAGTTTACAATGCTAATTACTTTAAAATCCTTTTATTATAAGCAATTTGAATGTGACCTTAGTAAAACGTAGAAAAACGAGTTATTTTTTTTTAAACACATGTTACTATTATAAAAACATAGGTACGTCTCTATTAAAAAAATAGTTACCTATGTACCTACTAGATATTTTGTATATTCATATTTTCCTTTTTTCTTGTTACAACAACACCACGCTGCCTAAGGTAATAGTATCCTTCTATTGCGGGGGACTTTACAAACATACAATTAATGCAAACAAATTACACCCAGACTCAGAACAACACTTTATGGGTCGCACAAAGTATGTTCCTGCGTGGGAATAGAACCCATAGCACTGGAACAGAAGGTATCTTCACCACTACGCCAAAAATGGAAAAAAAAAAAGTTGTTGCTATGTGGTAGCGGCTGCGAAGGCTACCATCATTTACATTGCTCTTGGATGTTGTAAAAAATGACTAAGAGCTTAACCTATACTATTACCTATAGACCTGAGCTTATGGAGTTCTGATGGCCCTCTGGTCAACAATTACATTCCTAAAGAGGGTTGACGTCAGACAGGCGGCCGGTCATAAAGCTATTGCCAATAACTATTACAGTATGTACGAGTACATATTACGTCCACCGAAGTAATTGGGATGGCCACCGAAGTTAAAAATCGGGTCCCGGTGACCCGCTCGCACGGCGAAGAGAGAGGAGTTTTTACGGTGGGTCTATGGGGTCACGCGCCGCCTTCTCCGTCACCCCGGACCGATTTGGCGGGGCGAGACGCATCCATAGTCCACCAAAAAAAAAAAAAAAAAAAGTAATTGGGATAAGAGCAGAAGATTGATAATACATAAATAATGACTTCTGATGTTTGTTGTAGTATTACACGTTTGAAATAAAACTACTTTTACGGACTTAACTACTTTTATAACTTAACTACTTTTATAACTTAACTACTTTTATAACTTAACTACTTTTATAACTTAACTACTTTTATAACTTAACTACTTTTATATCACGTTTGTATTTCATTTTTAATGTACCAACGTTTTGAACACTTTACAGCGTTCATGGCCACGGGAGACGGTAATTAAAAATCAAATACTAACGCAATAGAATTCGTAAAAGTAGATACATAGTTTTATTTCAGATGATACATACATTTTTTTTTTCAGATTGTTTCATCAACGCCGTTATTAGATCTGTCAGTATTATATGGTAATGATTTGAAATCATTGACGGAAAAGGGACGGCTTTTTAAAGGTGGCCTATTGAAATACGAGGAAGAAAATGGCAGAATATGGCCACCTTCTTATAAACGTCCTAGTATATGCTTTCTTAATCAACCACCAAAAGAAACTAGATGTCATATGACGCGTGAGTTGATTTTTTTTAAAAACTGACGTGAAAAACCACTAAAGGGTTATTACAAGCAGAATAAAAGATATAAAAATGGAGTATAGACAAATAACATTTACACGAGAAATAAAAAATTAGGAATAAAATCCTATACGAATCCCGTCTGACCAGCGTGGTATTGTTGGTCAATTTCACTCCTATAGTGGCTAGGTAGAGCTAGCCCCCAAGTAATTGGGATAAGAGCAAGTTGATGTTGAGTGAACGTCTGGTTAAGAAGATATACAATGCGAAAGTGGAAGGATGTAGGTACCGGGGGAGACCGAGACTCACCTACCTAGACCAGATCGGTCATGTACTGAAGGAAGGTGGAGTCAAGAGTCTCCGAAACCGGTGAGCGTGTATGAAGAGAATTATGAATGTTGAGGAAGCGATTGAAGTATGCAAGGATAGAGTTCTCTGGCACTCTGTTTTCTCTGCCTACCCTGCAAGGGATATGGCGTGATGATATGTATGTATGTATGTATGATATTGAGTGGAGGAGCCTAGAGACTAGCGGTACGATGTATGCGTGCTGAGTTAAGGACAATTAAGAAGAAAGCTGGACGCATAGTACAGTCATATATTAATGAATTGTAAAATTCTCTAGCTCTTCGATTTCTCTTCTTAGAATCTTTGATTTGCCTCCGACGTCAAATAAAGATGAAATCTTATCAATGGCCATTGCCATAAAATAAATCAAGGTTGAATAATTAATCTATTAATTAAACAATAGGCTTTAAGAAATTAATATTATTCTTTAACATAAAAATACTTTTGATTTATTTTTATTAATTAATGTTAATCCTTAAGTGGAATGAAATAAAACTATTTTACGGATTCTATTGCGTTTGAATTTGATTTTTAAATGCGTGACATTTCTCCCCATGAATTTTGTTCGAAACGTCGGATAATTAAAAATCAAATCCAACGCGATAAAATACGTAAAATAAAAAAAAAATGTTTTATTTCAAATGTGTAATATTAAAAAAAATAATTTTCTACGTTATTTATAAAAACTTCATTACAAAAGAAAAATGAATTTCACGTGTAAATATAATGTTTAAACATAATGTGTAAACATTGCACACGGGTACATGGCACACGTTCCTTTAGAGACGAGAATATAATACGAGCGGGAAATTGAATGTCATATGACAGCTTAACACAATTGGGACGGATTGCCAACAGGTGTGGATTCGAGTCCCATGTGTGACATTCATTTTTCGCTCGTAATCAAGTTTTTATAAATTATCAAGCATATTAAATGCTAAATTTCAGTAATTTGTATTTTCTACGTATTAATTTTTTAGCGGATGATGGTACAAATACCTTGGCAGGCATCAATATAGAGGCAGTTTGGTTTTGGCGGTATCATAATTTCATCGCTAATGAGCTTGCAAAGGTTAATCCTTGTTGGGATGATAATAAACTATTTGAGATAGCAAGAGAGATTAACATTGCCGTAGCGCTTCAAATGTATTATTATGAAGTATTACCCGTATTCTTTGGTAAGGTTTTATCTTATATCTTTTATTTTATATATATTCAAACATCCAAATATCTTCGCAAATTTTCACATTTATAATATTAGTAGCATTGTCCCAAAGTCTTTTTTGTATGTTAGCCGCAAATGGCTTGCTCACCCTTACTTAGATGGTATGTGAGCATTGAGAAAGATATATACTACTAAATAATTACTAAATAATAATATTTATACTAAATAATAATATATAATTTATATCCTAACCCAGGTTATCACAATATGGTAAAGGATCGTGTATTAGATCCCAGCGGTGGATTTAGAGATGAATACAATGAAAACATATTACCGCAAATGATACTTGAATATCCATTTGTCTTAAGATGGATGCACAATATACAAGATGGTGCTATGAAGTGAGTATTGTTTTCTTTAACGACAAGTTCTTTAAGCACGCTGGTCAATTTTGGTATAGGAAAATAGTACTGTTAGAACTCGTATACTCATCACGTCCAGATATTAAAGCTATGCGTAGCCTTATCCAGATTATAAAAATCCGAAGCGTGATTATTACATATTGTTAAGGAAAATTGATCCTAATTTAAATACCTCCTATTAAAGGAGTCTCGAGGCCAGAAATGGAACTTATATTAAATAGGAAGTTGGTGATCATGACGATGAGTCTAATAAATGTTACTAATATCTTTCTGAAATCATAATCTTAATAATAGTGGCATTATTTTTTCAGATTATACGATCAAGATGGCTACTATCTAAAAGAGGTTCCTATCGTTAATCTCACATTGAGAACTGGATTCTTTGCTGTTGATAATAATATGGATTACGTGACCCAAGGTATCTTCAGGCAGGGCAGCGCTAAACCTGATTATATAGCTCATCCGGATGTAAGTAATTCTATTTTGTCTATATTGGTTAATTATATAGAGAATATTTTTTTCCGTGAGGTGTGATGGATTAAAAATATAATTCACCACCTATCTTACCCGTAGGTTATCGTGAGAGATGACTAAGGGATATAAAATTCATATAAAATCTAGCAAGAGAAGAAATACTCGCAACTAAACCATATACCAACACGTTTGTCCAGCGTGGTATAGTAGGTCAACTTCACTCCTATTATGGGGGAGGTTCGAGTCCTACAACGGGACCAATATGAACTGAGATAAATATAGAGAATCATCATTCTCCTACTCTTATCCCAATTGCTTGCGATCGATACAATATGTACTCTTCTTCCATAGTACATATTGTAAAAGTTATTAGTAATAGTTTTATGACCAGCCGCCTGCCAGACGTCAACCCTCCTTGGGAATGTAATTGTTGACCAAACGGCATTAGATGGAGTTGGCCCAGGTCGTTATAAGGCTCTTAGTC
Organism: Lymantria monacha; assembly: GCA_905163515.2. Taxonomy (NCBI): domain Eukaryota; kingdom Metazoa; phylum Arthropoda; class Insecta; order Lepidoptera; family Erebidae; genus Lymantria; species Lymantria monacha. Next base: position 33,456,571 of record LR991088.1, read on the forward strand.
GTCATTTACGACATACTCGAGCAAAGTAAGGGTTGGTAGTATTTGTAGCCGCTACTTCACAGTTATAGATAAATATAGAGAATATAGATTATTATACAGAGTATAGTTTATTAAGAAGCCACTTTTAAAATAATGGTAGTCCACCAAAGTAAGGTCATTTATCAATTCACGGTGATACACGAAAAGAAAGTCTATCAGACGGGTCACTGAATACATTGAACGGGTACTGATGATCCATTTACAGAATACTAATACATATACGGTAGATTATGAAATGCCATACCATTTCTTCTGTCGTCTCGGACGTATCGGGTGAAGTGTGATTGCACCAAAGTAGATCTCCAAAAATTAAGTCAACATTTTTTCTTGCTCTTTGTATATTTCCTTGTAAAAGGAAAAACGAATTTAAAAAGTTTCTTTAAAATCAGATTGTTATATAAAACTATATAGTGTCGAATTCTTATCACAATTACATAGGGTCGATTCAATATGTACTTTTCTTCCATCATCATTTGCCTGCCCTCATCCCACGCTAAGTGGGGTCGGCACAGCACGTTCTTGCCTTCCACAAACATCTATCAGACGTCATATCTGCAATAACAACTTTCATACACATATCCTCTTTTATACAATGCATCCATCTCTTTTTGGGTCTCCTTCGATGCCTACTCCCATCCACAAGCATATTGATAAACCTCCTTGTCACATGCCTTTCATCCCTCCTCATCACATGTCCATACCAAGACAATCTCGCGCTCCTAATCTTCTCTATCACTGGTGCTACTTCCAAACTGTGTCTGTGTACTTTCAATCTTCTCTATCACTGGTGCTACATTCAAAATATGTACTCTTCTTCCATCATTCATATGAGGTCAACTCTCACCCGGGCAAATAAAACCACAATTCTTCTATGACTTTAGATTTAATTTATTCCACAAAACAATGTTGTAGAAGTCTTTAGTCCAGTTTTATTTTCTTTTGTCATTATTATCTTGCTCTTATCCTATTTACTTGGCAATAGTTTTATGACCAGCCTTGATATCAACCCTTCTTGGAAATGTAATTGTTGACAAGACGGCATCAAATGGAGTTGGTAAAGTTCTGTATTTAGCTCATAATCGTCTTTTATGACATCCACGAGTAATGTAAGAGTTTGTAGTATTCATAGCCACACATAGCATATATGTTTGATATGTTAAAACATGAAATATATTTGCAGATCACAGAACAAGGATTGGGACCACATCAAGCAGTGGCTGATTTAGTGACGAGTGATTTAGCAAAGAATCGTTACTTTGGTTTCCAACCGTACGTCAAATATCTCAAATTCTGTTTCCATAAAGTTATTAACACTTTTGAAGATCTACAGGGCATTATTGCTGAGGAGGTAACTATAATTCCTATTGTTGATACTTAGAGTTGGTTAAGAAGATATTCAGTTAAAAAATGATAGCTGAATCTGTTAGACTAGAAATTCGATACCGTACAAAAAGCAGTAACTGCAAGTAAATCCGATCAAATTTTAAATAACTATGTAATATTGAAGTCCGCTACAGTACGTAGATGATGTACCATTATTTACTGAACTTATAGAAACGCTAGCTTAAATAAATTAAATACTGACAGATGCAGACTTACTTTTTATGAATAAATATAAGCACTAATTGACTATAATCTATATCTATAAAAGAGGATGTTTGTATATATGACATCGCTAAACTTAAAAACTATTGGACCGATCATTATGAAAATTGGTATGTATGTGTATTTTTCCATGGATAAGGTTTATATCCCCATTTATGTAACTCAACACCAGGAGGTGCTGCGATACATCGACTTTTACATAACGAGCTGGGTTTGTTTATATTATTATTAAAAAAGCGAATAGATATGAAAGAGAGTATTGGTGTAAAGATGCGAAAGGGAATGCTCCGATGGTTCGGACATATGGAAAGAATGGCGAACGAACGTTTGGTTAAGAAGATATACAATGCGAAAGTGGAAGGATGTAGGTACCAGGGAGACCGAGTCTCACCTACCTAGACCAGATTGGTCAAGTACTGAAGAAAGGTGGATTCAAGAGTCTCCGAAGCCGGCGAGCGTGTATGAAGAGAATTATGAATGTTGAGGAAGCGAGTGAAGTATGCAGCGATAGGGTTCTCTGGCACTCTGTTCTCTCTGCCTAGCCTGCAAGGGATATGGCGTGATGATATGTATGTATGAATGTATGTAATATTATAAAAAATAAAATTTAATAAAAAAAGTTACTGGTTGATGAATTAGAACATATATACCAGTGAAAATGTAGTAGAGTTTCGTATTTCATAGTGGTTTACCGGCGTAGTCTTATTTATAGTGTTTGACTACGAAGTGCTGCTAAATAATCATGGACCTCCTCAAAGATAGTATAACACCGTAGTCACCCCCATTGTTAGGCGGGTTTGTAATTTCAGTTGATTGATGGTTCCCATTAAAGCGTTGCTGCCCGTTTTGTTGTTAACCTTCAACTAGATATTACCACTCCTTTCCTGTGATAATAAGGCCCAGTGATATATTATATTGTGATATGTATGGTAAAAAAAGAAAGAAAACCATTAACTACTTATAATTTCTTACGTGAGATGTCCTAATTTTATCTAAATTACTGAAATTTTTAGCATTTTTTTCGTTTCGTAATCGGGTATTTATAAACAATTAAACAATTAACATCATCATTTGCCTGCCCTTTTCCTACGCTAAGTGGGGTCGGCACAACATGTTCTAGCCTTCCATACGCTTCTATCAGCCGTCATATCTGCACTTACACCTTTCATACACATATCCTCTTTCACTCAATCCATCCATGTCTTTTTGGGTCTGCCACGATTCTTCCGTCCATCTACAAACATATTGATAACCCTTCTTGTCACAAATCTTTCATCCCTTCTCATTACATGTCCATACCAAGACAATCTCGCGCTCCTAATCTTCTCTATCACTGGTGCCACTTTCAGACTTCCTCTAATATACTCATTCCGTATCTTATCCAATCTTGTCACCCCACACATCCATCTTAACATACGCATCTCAGTAGCATACAATCTTCTCTCATCCGTCTTTTTCAATGCCCAACATTCAGATCCATACATAGCAACAGGTCTAATGACACTTTTGTAGGTTTTCCCCTTAAGTTTAAGGGGCATCCGCGCATCACATATTGTTCCCGAGACCTGTCGCCATTTCAAACAATTAACATATTAAATGCTAAAAAATTCAGTAATTTGAATAACAAGGTTGTGTCATCGTTTAATAGAATTCTAACTGTAAAGTTTGAAGTATTAAGCCTATACAATGTGTAAACATTGTCCGATAGATAGCATACGTCACTTTGAAGACGTAAGATATAATATGAAGCGAAATCTGCATGTCCAAAAATAGTTCACGATGGTGTAAGTGGCAGTACGGTTGGGCCGGATTCCCAATAGGTGCGGGTTCGAACCCCGCTTGTGACATCATTTTTCGTTTCTTAATCGGGTATTTATAAATAATTTATCTAATTAATACAAGAGGATAAAGTTGTATCAACATTTCGCGATTTTATCCGTATAATAAAGACAGAGAATGTATTATCGCCTGTTGAATATTATCTTAGACATGTTTCTGCGACATATCTTGACACGAAAGATTTATTAGAAGACAGTCTAAAAATACCTAACCTTTATTTTCTTTTTCAGAAAATTGAAGTGTTTTCAGAAGTATATGAGAGTGTTGAGGATATAGATTTATTAGCTGGTATATGGGCAGAAATACCAATTGAAGGTGGTCATGTACCTCCAACGTTATACTGCCTTGTAATAGAACAGTTGAAACGTAATATGTATTCAGACAGACACTGGTATGAAAGACCGAACCGACCGAACGCATTCACTCCTTGTAAGTATTACCATAAAAGAACTTATTAATTTATTAATTCGAGTCATAATTTGGTTACCATACGTATTACCCACACTAGTCCAATTAATTTCCAATAGATGTGGATTCACACTCCACGCTAGTATTATAAATACAAAATAAATTAACTATTTTCATGGTTCTTGTTTACCACTTATTTCAGATATTTATAGCATTCATGATCCGAAACATCGCGGATCATACAAATAAAACCAAACAAAAATGCAAAAAAATTAATAAAAAATAAGTTTTGGCTCTTTTATATCAATAATAATGTAATGAATTTTAGCTGTATGGTAGCGGCTACGAATATTACCAACTCTTACTTTGCTCGTGGATGTCGTAAAAGACAACTAAGAGCCCTATAACGACCTGGGCCAACTCCATCTGATGCCTGTTTGGTCAATAATTACGTTCCCAAGGAGGGTTGGCGTCTGGCAGGCGGCTGGTCATAAATTATATATATGCCAATAACTATAATTTCCAATAACTTTTACAATATGCACTATAAAATAAGAGTATATCGACTCCAAGTAATTGGGAAAAGAGTTGGAGAACGAATTATGTAATGAATTTAATGTTTTTTCAGATCAATTAGCTGAGATAAGAAAAATGAGTAAAGCTAGGATGCTTTGCGATGTTGGTGACACTGTTACACGTATTCAGCCTCAAGCATTTTTAAGGCCGTGCAAAACGTAAGTGTATTCAATACTTTAATTACAATGTACTTTTAAATATGTTGGTTATTAAGTTATACTAATTATTTACCGGTAAACATAGTTCAGTACTAAGATTCTGTTAATTAATGTTAACCAATAAATAGTGATTAGTTTCACTTTTTCATAATGGAACCGATTTAATCAGATAATATTGCGCACCCAAAAAAGAAAGATCTTAGCCACAAACTATTGCCGAAACTATTTGCATTATATGTGGACATATTACGTCATTAAGAGCAAAATGATGATGATAATACTGAAGACCAAAGTTACTGGAATTTATGCAATATATATATATATATATATATATATATATACCGTATATATATATATATATATATACGGTCGATATACTCTTATTTTATAGTGCATATTGTAAAAGTTATTGGAAATTATAGTTATTGGCATATATATAATTTATGACCAGCCGCCTGCCAGACGCCAACCCTCCTTGGGAACGTAATTATTGACCAAACAGGCATCAGATGGAGTTGGCCCAGGTCGTTATAGGGCTCTTAGTTGTCTTTTACGACATCCACGAGCAAAGTAAGGGTTGGTAATATTCGTAGCCGCTACCATACAGCTAAAATTCATTACATTATTATTGATATAAAAGAGCCAAAACTTATTTTTTATTAATTTTTTCGCATTTTTGTTTGGTTTTATTTGTATGATCCGCGATGTTTCGGATCATGAATGCTATAAATATCTGAAATAAGTGGTAAACAAGAACCATGAAAATAGTTAATTTATTTTGTATTTATAATACTAGCGTGGAGTGTGAATCCACATCTATTGGAAATCAATTGGACTAGTGTATATATATATATATATATATATATATATATCTTGCTTATGGATTAGTTACCTTTATAAGAGCATTGTCTCATCGCGATGAGGAATATATCTTATACGACGCTGGCTAAAAAAATTGGCGTTGATTACGCTATCCCCATTTTGGGGAGGCATGCGTTTCATAGTGAAGGTCGTTAGACTGATGAATATATGGATACCATATTAACATTAACCATTATGAAGAGAACTATGAATGTTGAGGAAGCGAGTGAAGTATGCAGAGATAGAGTTCTCTGGCACTCTGTTCTCTCTGCCTACCCTGCAAGGGATATGGCGTGATGATATGTATGTATGTATATTAGCATTACCATTATGGATATCACATTGCACTAAGAGAAGGAAAACTCGAAACAAAACTCTAAACTAACACGTCTGATCAGCATACTATTGTAGGTCAATTTCCCTACCATTACGGAGGAGGCTCGAGCCCAACAGTGGGACATATATGAGCTGAGATGATGATGATGATGATATTAACATTTGTGACAAATGTAATTGACTGCACAAATGGCGTAATGATTAAGATACCGACCTACCGTGCCATGTGTCATGGATTCGAATCTCACACAAGAAAATATTTTGTGCGATCCGCAAATTGTTGTTCTGAGTTTGGGTGTAATTTGTGTCTGTTAATTGCATGTTTGTAAAGTCCCCGCAAATCAAGGATTATTTAACTTAGTGCAGGGTGTTTGTTGTCTTTAAAAAGTATGCCTTAAGGAAAGAAAAATCAAGATAAGGTGTCTTAAAGATACGATAGAAATAAAACTTTTATATTACACTGCAACATTTCTGTGATTTATATAAATAAAAATTATTATGACATTATAATTTATAATGTCAGCGTGGAAATCTATAAAAAAAAAATACAAATCTGTAGCGTTAAATTTTACTACTGATCTAAAAGATTATGATAAATACACCTAGCAGTCGCTTAAGATCTTTTTCTCGCTAACTTTCATTACACAAAAAACACTCATATAAAGTTTTGCTTTAAAAAGATTAATCTGTTTTCATCATTTCATTATTGCCATCTCATATATGTCCTACGAATGCCGTTTGATCAACAGTTACATTCCCAAGGAGGGCTGACGTCAGGCAGGCGGCCGGTCATAAAACTATTGCCAATAACTTTTACAATATGTACTATGACAGATGAGTACAATATGTACTCTTCTGTCATAGTACGTATCGACCCCAAGCAATTAAGATATCAGTAGGGAAATGATGATGATATGTCCCGCTATTTGGCTCGAAATTGACCTTCTTCATCATCATCATCATCTCAGCTCATATATGTCCTACTGTTAGGCTCGAGCCTCCTACATATACAATGCAAGGGGAATTGACTTACTATACCACGCTGGTCAGATGTGTTGGTATAAGGTTTTGTTTCGAGTTTTCCTTCCCGTGCATAGATGTTATGTGCGTTTTATATCAGAAAATTGACCTTCTATATTAGGGATAATCAAAGGGGTTGCTGTAGGCTTCTTTTAATATTCAATTTTTCCTTCTCTTTCATAGATCTTATATTGTATCCATTAGTCATCTTTCACACCCACAGGCAGAATAGGGGTTGGTAAACTGTTTTCTTAATCCCATTTGTGAATATTTTCTATACATCACTAACAAAAATATTTCAATGTTTCAGTAATCCGATAATACCTTGCAAGGAGATAGTACAAATGGACTATAGCGCTTGGAAAGATGAATCATGTGAACCTATTCAGCCCTATGCACATAAGATTATCTATTAAAAGTTTCTTTAGCATGTTAAAGGAGCACTGTACTTATATATTATAGAATTATACCTATTATAATAACAGCAACTATTTTTAAGTATTTTTGTAACCAAATTGTTATAATTTTATTATAAATTTATTAATTACTGTTCTGACACTTATTAAAAGCTTAAGAAAATAATTAACTCGTTGCAGATCTTTAAAAAAAAAACTATTTTCATTGATTTAAAAATAAATTATTACATTTATATAAAATAAATTATTATATTATATTTATTATTACGCGCCGAATGACGTTTAACGTATTTTTTCATATTTCGAATTTAGTCTAAATAATGAATCATACTATTTTATTGTTTCAAAATTAATTTAAAATTAGTAGAATCTTTTCATATATTTTTTTTTAATATATGTAATTAAGATGTAACTAAAATTTCTTTTTTACTTCTTTTGGCATATTATCTTTGCATTTTTACTACTGCTAAAGTGGATCATTCTAATAATTATAGTCTACTCATCTACCTTGTAATTATATAAAATTTATTGTCTTATCAAAAATATTTTGTATAAAACAGTATATAGGCACGTATTTTCTTTTTTAGATTGATATGTTTTTGTTAGAATGAATTAATCTTTCTGTTTCTCGTATAAAATACAAAAAAAGAATATCAAATAAAGCTTATCCCATACCATAATCTGTCTATTCTATCTATATCTATAAAAACGATGTTTGTCTATAGAACATCGCTAAACTCAAACTATTTGACCGATCATTATGAAAATCAGTAGATATGTATATGTATTTTTTCACGGAGAAGATTTATTTGCTATCCGCATTGATGTAACTCGCCACTTGCGCGTGTTCTGCGATATATACTTCAACAAACAAACCAACGGCATAGATTGGATAGTACCTATCATAAAAAATAGCAACGTGTAGAATAAAGATGAGATGATTAAGCTATAAATACTCAAAAATATTTCGATTATAATGTAATTGTATTCTTTCTAATGATTGTTTAAATCTGCTGTTGTGAAATGTATCATTTATTAGTAAAAGATGTGTAATAACTTCTAATATTAACGCGAGTATTACGTATTTGAAATAAAACTATTTTTACGGATTCTATCGCGTTTGTATTTGATTTTTAATTTCCTGATATTCTAAAAACCTTACAGCGTTTATTAGTCATTCCGTGACTATGAACGCTGTAAAGTATACGAAACGTTCGGAAATTACAATCGTAGGACCACACTGTTGACAGTTCTCTATCTAAAGCCGCGGGCTGGTCCGTCCGGGGTAGTACCACACTCTCCCAAAAGATCGACGTCTGAGTAGGCAATTTGCTATTGCGCTTCGTTCGGTGAGCGAGAGAGCCGGAAGCCCAACTGGGGTGGGTTTGGGGTTTGTATTGGTAGGCAGTAGCCTAGACCCTTGCTATTGCAAAGGTCCATGGGTGGCAGTGACACTTACCATTAGGTGTGCTGCATGCTCGTTTGCCACCATAAGCATAAAATAAAAAAATTAAAAAAATCAAATACAAACGCGTTAGAATCCGTAAAAATAGTTTTATTTCAAATAATATATACCTACTTATAAACTTCTATTTATATACATGTTTAATTTCTATGTTTATTATTTATGTTTGAATTTATAATGTTCAAATAAATAATTCTAATGATTTTTTGTTTACTTTTATATCTATACAAAATCTTTATATATATATATATATATATATATATATATATATATATATAAATTGGCTGAATTAATATTGATGAATTTTATCTGTATTCTAGGTGGATTCAAGAATGGTGTAGATTAACATTATTGAGACTGATTGTGACTTTATTTTATGACAAAATACTTATAATTCATAGACATATGTCTAAAATTGAAAAAAAAAATGAGGTAAACAATTAAATCACTATGCGAATACGGAAATCCATATAAGAACGAATGTAATCGACATAGACTACAAAATGAAGAATCTACAACGGTTGGGGAAGAAAGCTTCTCGAGTGGCGACCACGTATCATGTATCGGATGACGTACCGTAGGTTGATCCCCGCGGTAGGTGAACTGACGTTAACTTATAATTCGCAGGGAGGTCTTAGATGCAAGTGGCACACGACGGTTCTCAGCGGCATTCTTGTGGAGACGTGTATGTCCAACAATTGATTTATACGTTTTGATGGATGAATGGGTCGATAGATGGAATCGTAACGAGCGGCTGAGCTGCAGGGGAGTGGGTAGCAGTAAACTTCTGATAATTTATAACAACAAATACGATTGCCGACCCACCTGCCGACAACCCAACTCCTTATCTCTCTAAAGAACACCTAGGTTGAACCAAATTATACACAAAAAATAATTATGAATAGCCGTCCAGCCGTATTTGTATGTGACTAAACTCCTAATAGTTTATTCACATATAAATACAAAACACAAAACAAAAGAAAAACTATATATATATATATATATCTATATATATATATATATATAATCTATATATATATATATCTATTAATCTTAAACCCATTAGACCTTTTAAAAAAACATACAATGTTTTTAGAGCATCAATTAAGGGGTTAATGACTTTATAAAGATTGGTTCTTATTATTTAAAGAAACCAGTTTTTCAATAAATCCTTGATATCGCGAGCCTTTACTCATGGTGATTTCTTAAACTAATCAAATTTTGAGACTTTATTTTTGCAAAATACTGGCTCGTTATTCTCATTTTAATTTTTAATTTGATCATTATTTCAAAACTATACCAAAACACTTTGTAGCTAGTAAATCATCATCATTATGCCTTTCACCGTCTACTAATGGATATAGGCTTTTTTCAATAGTTCCTTAATCGCCACCCTTGGCAGAGGGATTGGCGATACAGGTGTTGTACAGTTGCCGTAAGGATAGCTACCGCCCGCTATCCTGGTAACATGCTTAGCCAATTTTTACTAATTCTTTGCTAGTGGTATGGCGACACTATCGACAGTTTTTTGTCTACAGCTGCGAGCCAGTCTGTCTGGATAAAAACTCTCGCAGAAAATCGACGTCTAAGCAGTGGCAATGCGATGTTGCGCTTCGTTCGGTAATCGAGAGAACCGGCAGTCAACTTTCTGGGTGGGTTTAGGGTTTCATCAGTAGGCAGGGACGTAGCTGTACCTCTGATACTGCAAATGTCCATAGACGTTAGTAATCATTAGGTGAGCCGCTTACTCGTAAAATAATAATATCCTTCTTGTTAAAGAGAGGCATATTGTGAAGAATAATGTAGAAAATTTGTCTTTTCCATTCATATTGTCAGTTTCATTCTCCATTTACTTTAGTCAAGTTAGTAAATAGAAAGCATTGTATTAATTTTGTCGCTAAATTAAACTTATGGTATCTAAATATAGAGTATAATATACTGGAAATATCAAAAGGAGCATAATTTCAAATAATCAGATAATATCTTCTTTTCTTTTTGTATTTATCCCATTATTGACAGTGTTGCTTTTTATTTGGCAATTCTTTATTTATAAATTATTACTTTATTTAAAGTGATTATCTGTCAATAAATCACATCGTTGCCTTCAATGTGCCACGGCCACATTGTTAATGGGAATTTTTGTGGAGAACAAAAACATATATAAAGCATTGTTATACCATATTCATTACACCTCAACATTTTTTACGCATCACTCTATATAAATTACTGGGTGGTAGCGGCTACGAATACTACCAACCCTTACTTTGCTCGTGGATGTCGTAAAAGATGACTAAGAGCCTTATAACTACCAAGGAGGGTTGACGTCTAGCAGGCGGCCGGTCATAAAACTATTGCCAATAACTTTTACAATATGTACTATGAAAGAAGAGTACATATTGTATCGAACCCAAGTAATTGGGATAAGAGTAGGAGAATGATGATTATATAAAATGCCATTATTTTTTTTTAACATGACACATTAAAATACTAAGATATTGAATATAACTGAAGACCATCACATGACGCTTTCATGTGCCCACCAAGATTCGGTATATTTTTTGTAGCCGCGTAAAGTGTCAAGATAATTGGCTGAATTATATAGATAAACTAGCAGACCTGGCCACGCGTTGTTGTGGCTAAGGTAGCCTCAGTAACACGTGGTGGTTATACTAATAAATTGTAGCTTATATGAAACGTTAGTACGTTTAACATAGCGCTATCTATTAAATACTTACTCAATCCAGTCAACAGATATCGCTATCTGTTAGAATCGTTTGGGGATAACAGATAATTGTGACTGTCAAATAATAGACAAATAATTTGCAATTAAATAATATTGCGACTATAAACTGAGATGGAAGCTATCCTATCTTTTAAGTTAGACCAAACTACACATAGAATGTGATGTGCAAATTTGATTAAAATTGGTTAAGTACTTTAGGAGTCCATCGCGGACAAACAACGTGACGCGTAATTTATATATATTAAGAAGATTAGCTGATAATAGTATATATATATGAATCAGATATTTGCTCAACTCTTAAGCTATAACATCGTCATCGTTCATAGTTTTCCAGCTCTTACCCCAATTACCTGGGGTCGACGCAATATGTACCTCCCTCATACATAGGGCAAAAATTATTAGGTCTCGTTTTATAATCTTTTTCTTTTTTTTTTTACGCTGTGGAAATGCACCAGTGTCAGTTGGGGGGATTTCTGTGGGAATCGCCGGCCACTGTGCGACCGAAATACCTAAAACCACAGCTTTTACGGGGTGTCGGAGAGATCGTCTGATGACATTCGACCCCGACACCCTAATTCGCCCGATGGGTTACGCGGCTGGAGAGGCCTAGGCACGGTGTTCTTACCGTTGAGGTCCTCCGGCCTGTACTGATGGAGTGGATGGAGCGGCGGTACAGAGACCTCTCTTTCCGGCTGGTGCAGTTGTTGTCGGGGCACGGCTGCTTCGGCAAATACCTTCACATGGTCATAAGGATGGAATCGACCCCGTCCTGCCACCAGTGCGGCAGTGGCGAGGACACGGCGCAGCATACGCTGGAGGTCTGCGTGACCTGGGCCCAGCAGCGCTGTGACCTCGTCGCTGTCATTGGTGCCGACCTGATGCTGCCAACTGTCGCGAAAGCGATGGTCAACAGCATCAGGAACTGGGATGCGTTCGCCGCCTCCTGCGAGACTGTCATCTCGCAGAAGGAGGCGGTGGCAAGAGACCGGGAGGAGTCCCTCCATGCGGACTCGGGCCGCCGCCGGCGCTCGAGCGGCGCAGGCGCGAATACCTGTGCCTGATGCCGCCCTAGCCGAAACCTCGGGTGATCGGACCGGGGAATAGTCCGGTCACCCGACGTGAGGCCACCGCGTGAAGACGACGCCGTAGCGTTGACTCGAGAGGAACCCGTGAGGGTAAACCGCCGGGCGGGCCACCGAAGACAAAGATCTTGTACCGGTGGCCCATTCGCACGGCGAAGGGAGGTGTTTGCAGGGTGGGTCTATGGGGTTTCGCACCGCCTCTTCCGTCGCCCTGGACCGACTTGGCGGGACGCGATCATGTCTATAGCCTTCCCCCAAGAAAAAGGTCGTAAAGCTCTTAGTCTTCTCTTATGACATCCACGAGCAAAGTAAGGGTTGATAGTATTCGTATCCGCTACCACAAAGCACAATTTAATAAAGCCTATTGCATCTAAATATATATTAATATAAGCCCTTATGCTAGATAGTATGATAGAAATGAGAGAATTACTATTCGCTAAATTAAAAATAAATAATATTCGCTCGAATATATGTAATACACATAAAACAAACAATTTTTAAAATTTTTTGTCACATTTTTTACGCCTTTTTTACATTTTTACTTTCCTTGTATTTTTCGATTCATACCGTTTATGCAAAATACAAACTGGATAAAGTCCTTAAAACATTTAATAAATTTAAACATTAGCAATCGAGAATCACGCTGAATAATTTCTATGCTGTGATAAATGGGTACTAAAGTCAGATATAAAATTATTAATATCCAGCTGTATCAACAACTCCACTTGCATGGATTAAATAGATAGTTAATACCTACTTCTTTGCACAACTAGGGATTCCCGTGAAATTAGTAACAATATACATACATACATACATATCATCACGCCATATCCCTTGCAGGGTAGGCAGAGAGAACAGAGTGCCAGAGAACCCTATCTCTGCATACTTCACTCGCTTCCTCAACATTCATAATTCTCTTCATACACGCTCGCCGGTTTCGGAGACTCTTGACTCCAACTTCCTTCAGTACATGACCGATCTGGTCTAGGTAGGTTAGTCTCGGTCTCCCTCGGTACCTACATCCCTCCACTTTCGCATTATATATCTTCTTAACCAGACGTTCGTTCGGCATTCTTTCCACATGTCCGAACCATCGGAGCATGCCCTTTCGCATCTTTACACCAATACTCTCTTTTATACCTACTCGCTCTCTTACGTCGTCGTTACGAATGCGGTCGGTCAGCCTAACTCCACAGATTTTCCGCAGAGATCGCATTTCGACCGCATTAATTTTACTTTCATACTCTTTTCTGCATACCCAACTCTCGCTTCCATACAGTAATGTTGGGACAAGCACTGCGTTATGTATTGCTACACGTGCCTTCTGGCTGAGGTGGTGGCTACCGAGAACTTGCCCCAACGCTCCGTTCACTCTATTTCCCGCATTCACTCTTCGCTCTATATCAGTGGTGTACCTTCCATCTCGGCTAAATCCACATCCAAGATATACAAATTCATCCACTTGCTCTAGTATATTATTACCTATTGTTACTCTTACATCTGTTCTGGCTTCGTCTCTTTCAAAGACCATTATTTTAGTTTTGCTCACATTCACGCGTAGACCCCTTTTCTTACAATCTTCTGTCATTGTGTCAACTAGGGTCTGCAGGTCAGTCGCTGACTGTGCCAGCAGGACTGCATCATCTGCATAAAGCAGAGCAGTGACCACTGAGTCGCCCATCTGGACTCCCACATTCATATCGTTCAACCTTTGGAGACATTTATCCAGATATATGATAAACAGCCTGGCTGACAGAACGCACCCCTGCTTAACGCCGATATTGACGTCAAACCAAGGCGACATTCCATCATCCAGCCGCACACAGGCTCTACAGCCCATGTAACTGGACTGCACAGCCTGTAGCAGTTTACCGTTAGTACCATACTCCGGTAAAATGTCCCAAAGTTCCTTTCGTACAACCGTGTCAAATGCTCTCTCCAGATCCACAAAACTGCAGAAAACCCTCTGACCTAGAGCCAGATGCTTCTCCACAATGTTGCGCAGAGAGAAAACTTGATCCATGCATCCCTTTCCACTCCTGAAATCTCCTTGTGTCTCACACAGTAAACCATCGGACACCATCCTCATTCTCCTTTCAATAATTTTACCATACACTTTTGCTGCCAAACTGGTCAAGCTTATGGCTCTGTAATTTGCGCAGTCATAACGTGAACCCTTGTTTTTAAACAAAGGCACGATGACTGCGCTATTCCAGTCCCTGGGAACCATTCCCGAGCTCCAACATAAATTGAGGAGCAACAGGAACGCCTCCCAGACACAGGAGCCACCAAGCTTGATCATCTCGGCAGACACCATATCAATGCCCGCTGCCTTACCATTTTCAAAACTTCTTATCGCCCATTCAACATCATCCATACTGATGCCATCGGAGGACGCCGGTGTCGAATGTTGTTCTACTAAACCACATGCGACACCGGCGTCAACCGTAGCATCCGCATACATATCGCCATAATATTCACTCCATCGGCTTAACACGCCTTGTGTTTGTGTAAGAATGTCTCCACCTTTAGACCTTATTTTATTCATTCTGAAGGCTGACCAACCACCCGAGACTTCTTCACCTCCCTCCAAAAGAGTTTGGTGTTACTCTCGAAGTTTTTAGTCAGCCTATCTTCTGCACTCATACTTGCTCTATCACGTTTCTCTTTCACTAAGTCCTTGGTGTCATTCTTATATTGCCGATATATTTCTTTCTTCTGTTCAGTCATACTGTCACTCAGATTCAAAGAAAAGACATAGTCCAGCCACGCTTTCTTCTTTTGCTCTACGGAAGCTGCCACTTCCGCATCCCACCATGCATCACCATTTGTTTTTCTATGCTTCTTTGAACTTCCACATACTTCTTCCGTATCTACCATACTCTCCTTCAATACTCTCCAGCATTCTTCAATGTCCGATTGCGGCTGGCTTGCCCTCGTCAGCCGTTCTCGGACACCCTCTGCATACTTTTTTCTTACACACTCTTCTTGCAATCTTTCAACCTTTATTCTTTCAAGCCCTCCGAAGTGGACACGCTCACGCCAGTGCCTCCACTTTCTGAACAGACCACTAAATCTCGCAATAACGAGATTGTGGTCCGTATCGACTGTGGGGCCCCTGTAGGCTCTTGCGTCCAATATTTTGCTTCGGAGGCGACTGTCTACCAAAATTAAATCTATTATACTTTTCTGTTCATTCCTTCTCCATGTATACATGTGGATGTCCTTATGTTGGAAAAATGTGTTTAACACAATAAGGTTTCTCTCCATGCATACATCCGCTATGAGCCTACCTGCGTCGTTCACTCTCTTATCACCAAATGGACCAAGTACGTCCTCATAGTCGGGACGCTTGGTCCCCACCCATCCGTTCAAATCTCCGCATACAATCACGCGTTCACTGGTTTCTGCCATATCCAGAACTTCCCTAACATTATCCCAAAACTTCTCTAGGTCTGATGTCACCGAGGATGCTACGGGAGCATATGCTACAACCATGAATACCTTGGTGACACCTAGTTTTATACGGACCCAAAGAAGTCTGGGATCATACATTCCGTAATCCTTCACACCTGAGGCCAAGCGAGAGGACAACAGCACTCCTACCCCCATGCTGGCTCAATCGCTCTGTGGTACACCAGACCACAGAGCCATCCCGCCACCAGGAAGATCGCAGGCGTCGCTGCCCCTTCGCTTGGTCTCTGTTACACAGAGCACGTCTAGCTGTTTGTCCGCCATGACGGATATCAGCTCGTGCAACTTACCTTCCATACAACCTCTTACATTCCACGTGCCCACCCGGCACTCTGCTCTCCTCGACTCGCCTGACTGGGCAAGGCGTGATGGGTGGCGGCCCCCATCGCCGCAACTGCCTAAGTTCGTACCGATAGGCACGGGTCGGTACGCGTCGCCTCCGGGGGACGCCCTAACCCGCATTGCGGTACGCATATCGAGCCGGATTAGCAGTCTAATTAGACTGGCAGGGGACGCGAACGAGCACGCTCCGGACTATGCCCCCCAAACAGTAACAATATCGGCATTAGAAATGTGCTTTGTGGTATTCTGTATGGTGACGGAGTAAGAATACAATTCACCACGCCATATCTTACCCGTGGGTGATCGTACGAGACGACTAAGGAATATAAAATTCATATAACATCTAGCAAGAGAAGAAAAACTCAAAACAAAACCCTATATCAACACGTCTGACCAGCGTGGTGTCGTACGTCAATTTCCTTCCCATTATGGAGGAGGCTCGAGGCCAACAGTGGGACATATATGAGCTGAGATGATGATAATGATGTGTGGTCGCAGCTACGAATACTACCAACCAATATTTGGCTTGTGGAAGACTAAGAACTTTATATCGAGCTGGGCCAATATCACTCAAATGGCTGGCTGGTTCAATATCTGTTTGGTCAACAATTACATTCCCAAAACGGTTGATCTCAGGCAGGCGGCCGATCATAAAACTATGGCTAATAACTTTTGCAGTGTACATGCAAATTGGGATGAGAGCAGGAGAATGATGATCAAAAATAAATTTCTATAGTACATTAATTTTACGAATAAAACTCGATTCTGTAAGTATAATATATGGTTAACGAAAAAAAATCGAGTTTTATTAGTAAATGATTTCTGTGGACTACACGCTAATGGGATTCTTGTAGGTAGGATTGGATCATTCATTTATTACACTTTGCTCTGTTTAAACGTTTTAGCTGTGAATATGTTAATTTGGATAATATTAATATCACTTTATGAAGTTAAAGGTTCATTGCACTATGATTCGTATTATGGAGTGCCTATAAATTTGAATGAAGTGAAACGTCATGACAAGGATAATACAACTTTGTAAGTACTTACCTGTTATTTTCTTTTTTATTCTTACATACTTCAAAACTGCACAAATTGCGTAGTGGTTAGATCGTACTTTCTGTGCCAGTGCCGTCGGTTCGATGCCTGTGCAGGATAATACTTTTTGCGATCCACAAACTGTTCCTGTTCCTGAGTCTGGATGTATTTGTCTGAGTTAATCATATGTTTGTAAATTCCCCCGTGCAATACAAGGATTATTGCCTTAGCGCAGGGTGATATCTTAAAATTAATCCTTTTGCTGACGAAGTAAGAATACAACGACGATGAGCTTTCCACTATGGTATAGTGGGCTAATATCCTTTTGATTATGGTGAATTACGCCTTATAGCGAAATATATAATAGGAATAAGAGTTATCGAAGATTAATTTTCAACAATCGTATTGATAATTACTCTCAATATAAATGATTGATTTTAGATGATTGCTTATGAATCCTCAATTTACGTGAGAAAGAAAATATTGTACGCATACAAAGAGACTATTAACTTATTTGTTAAGTCCTTTTTTTCTGTCTACACCTATTATGGATAATTAATTTTAAAATTAAGACGTAAGAGAGCGAGTAGGTATAAAAGAGAATATTGGTGTAAAGATGCGAAAGGGAATGCTCCAATGGTTCGGACATGTGGAAAGAATGCCGATTGAACGTCTGCTTAAGAAGATATACAATGCGAAAGTGACGGGAGAGACCGACACTAACCTACCTAGACCAGATTGGTCACGTATTGAAGGAAGGTGGAGTCAAGAGTCTCCGGAACCGGCGAGCGTGTATGAAGAGAATTATGAATGTTGAGGAAGCGAGTGAAGTAGGCAAGGATAGAGTTCTCTGGCACTCTGTTCTCTCTGCCTACCCTGCAAGGTATATGGCGTGATGATATGTATGTATGTACTCGTATGTATGTAATTTTAAAATTTGTTGATAGAAATAGAAAATATTCAATTCATATCATCATCATCATCCTCATCATCATCATTATTCTCCGGCTCTTATCACAATTACTCGTGGCCGTTGCAATAAGAACTCGTACAATTAATAAAAGTATTAGCAGTAGTTTTATGACCAGTCGCCTGCCTGACGTCAACGCTACTTGGGAATGTTCAGAATATCACTATGATAAAATTTTATAAGACCAAAGAAATATGATGTAAATTTAAATTTAATTATATAGTTGACACAGTCGATAAAGTAACGATCCAACATGCTAAGTGTTGTGAATTCAATTATCAGGTAAAACAATCATTAATACAGTTTTAAATTGGGATACAAATTGCATTCATAAATTATATGTATTCAAAGGATTTTTTTTTTTTTTAGTTCCGTACTCAAAGGGTAAAACGGGACCCTATTACTAAGACTTTGTTGTCCGTCCGTCTATCCGTCACCAGGCTACAATGCTCATGAACCGTGATAATTAGACAGTTGAAATTTTCACAGATGATGTATTTCTGTTGCCGCTATAACAACAAATCGACCTATACGAAGAACAGAGTTACATATGATTATGATACCAAATCGTTTTAATTGTAGTTATAAAGCTAAACTAATCTGTATGTATATAAGAGGAACTAATATTAGGTAATTAACCAATCCTCTACAACAATTAAGAAAAATGTATCGATGATTTTGTGTTTGACAAATTCCAAATCGTTTTCCTCTAAAGATTACAGATTCTGCAGATGTAACTTTATTCTACGGATAGTTCGAAACCCTAAAAGAAAAACAGAATAAAATAAATATTTAAGAGAGGCGCCCATAACCAAGTGTGGTTTTTGTTCGATATTGATAACGACAATACAGCGATTACATGTAGCGGAGATGCGAATGTTGAGATGGATGTACGGCGTGACGAGAATGGATAAGATAAGGAATGAGCGTATAAGAGAATGTTTGAAAGTAGCGCCAGTGACGGATAAGTTAAGGAGTGAACGTTTGAGCTGGTATGGACATGTGATGAGACGGGATGAAAGTAATGTTGCGAGGAAGGTTTTGAGTATGAATGTTGAAGGCTTTAGGGGTAAAGGGAGACCAAAGAAAAGATGGATGGACTGCGTGAAGCATGATATGTATAAATAGGAAGTGACTACAGAGATGACGTCTGATAGGGATGTATGGAAAAAGAGGACATATTGCGTCGACCCTAAGTAGTTGGGATAAGAGCAAGAGAATGATGATTGATAACGACAATAGACACTTGAAATATTCACAGAATATTTAGTCACAGAATATATTCACTTTCATCATCATCATCACAGCCCATAAATGTCCCACTGTTGGGCTCGGGCCTCCTCCGTAATGGGAGGGAAATTAACCTACTATACCGCGCTGGTCAGACGTGTTGGTATAAAGTTTTGTTTCGAGTTTTCCTTCTCTTGCATAGATGTTATATGCGTTTTATATCCCTTAGTCGTCTCTTACGATCACCCACGGGTAAGATATGGGGTGGTGAATAGTATTCTTACTCCGTCACCACACGGAAAACATAGTCACTTTAGACATAAATAATTAAATTAAAATAAAACAAAGATATAAGTGGAGTTCCCATACAACAGACATGTTTTTTTTTACGTTTTTATAGATAATGGTACCCTTCGTGAGCGAGTCTCACTCGCACTTGGCTGGTTTTTCTTTCTTTTTTAGAAAGTAACAAAGAGGACCATGGTCCGTTTACACCCCGCTAAAACCTCACAAGCTGCCGTCCTATACCTCTCTATCTAGATATTCGGTCAGAGGAGTCCAGATGACAGCCTGTCGGATAAAAGGCTGTTACTATTATTAATATACAGTAATTTCCAGTTGGTGTGTGAATGAAGTGGAATCATGTAATCCATATGAAGGAAGAAGAATAGATGGCTCGTGTAATAATCTGCAGTATCCCACGCGTGGAGCAACGCATACACCATTCACCAGAGTATTGCCTCCTGTGTTTGATATAAGTAATTTGCATTTCTATATTACTATTATAGAGCCTAATAGTTTTTGATTATATAATAAAAACTGTTTTTACGGATTTTATAAGGTTTTTGTATTTAATTTTTACTTCCCTGGTGTTTCGTACTTATTTTTTTTTTCTAATGCTAAGGTAAATAAATCAAAAAATGGGTCAATATTTGATAACTAATATTATAGTGAGTAGATTAAAACCTCTGTAATAACAATGACTCTTTAGACGTGAAACACCTTAATTCTCCCGTGATCATAAGCGATAAAAATGGTTTTAAAACGTCGTTTAAATAAAAATGAAATCAAATATCCGTAAAAATAGTTTTATTTCAAAATGTGTAATAATTACGTAAGATGACTTTACATCAGAAGTCAGGGTTTGTTGTCAAAACTATGCCTATACTACAACTGAGGAACTTGTCTTTAAATATTAGCAAATCCAAAAAATAATAATTATATCGGGCCCGTTGTCATACAACTGCGTAGACGATGATTAGTTATAGAAATTCGTCAATATTTTATATTTGTCGTCTTTCTGTGGAGTAACGTAGCATACATTTCACCAAGACATTTTGTACCGGTGGATGTCTTCGAAGAGATATTATATGCAGATGTCATTCAGAAGAAGAAAGTCTCCAAATAAAACCCTATACAAACTCATCAAACCAACGTTGTACAGCAGATCAATTTCTCTTATGTTGTCGAAGAAGCTTAAAAGCAGTGGGACATATATGAGTTAAGAAAAACGAAAAAATGTGTTCATTGTATTAACTTTCTTTGTACTTTAGAATACTTATAATTATTACTTTAGATTACTTATACCATTCTTCACTCTATGTGATGATAAATTTAAAATATAATAATTCACAAACTTTTCTCTTACCGGCATCAAAGCGAGTAAGAGAGCTAATAACATCAATACAAGAGGATTAATACTTAGAATAACTGTGAGCTGTTTTATACTTAGAATAACTGTGAGCTGTTTTATACTTAGAATAACTGTGAGCTGTTTTATAACAGATTTATCACCGAAAGAAGTAAATGAAAAGTAGTGGCAGTTACGAATACTACCAATCCTTGCATTGCTCATGGGTGTCGGAAAATACAAGTAAGAGCTTTATATAGATCTGAACCAACTACATTTGATGCCGTCCGGTCAACAATTACATTTCCAAAAATGATCTGATTGATGTCAGGCAAGTAGTCGTGTGTAATACTATTACCAAAAATTTGCAATATGTATTACAAAAGCAAGTACATATTATAAAATAAGAGCAGAATGATGATGATGATGATGATGATGAGTAATTAGTAATGAAAGAAGGAAGAAATGATTCACATATCACGTTTTCGATTTCCCGTGCTTCTAAAGTTTAACTTAATGTCGTGAAACTAATGGAAAAGGATACTACATAGATGGTGTTGTTGTTAAGATACCTATCTTCCGTGCCAGTGCCGCGAATTCAATTCCTACGTAGGACTACACCTACATTAGTACAAAGTTGTGAGACACACAAACTGTTGTTCTGAGTCTGGGTGTAATTTGTCTACGTTGATTATATGTTTTTAAAGTCCCCCACAATACAAGAATTATTTATTTAGTGTAAAAAAATAAAATAAAAGGAAAAGAGTATGCAAATTTTCATATCAACAGACAATATTTTGTATGAAGATATCGATTTAAAAATGGTGCTTTTATATTATAAATATATGTTAATAGAACTATTTTTTTCCAGATTTCGAGCCGAAAAAAACAATATCAGGTAATAAAATGCCCCTTGCCCGATATGCAAGGACAAGGTTTACGGCGGTCGGCAAAGTACCAAGCTTATTATTTACACAGTTGGCGACTTATGGTCTGGTGTTTTTATCAGCCGATGTCGTTTCTTTACATGACACAGGTGAATCAACTGTTTATAAAAAGAAAATTATTTTCAATAATAATAAATGTGCTAGTAATATTTTCTTATTATAAATATCAGCGTGCGTTAAAAATAATAGAGTTTATAACTTTGTTCTTTCGTATGTGTGATTTAAATACGATTAAGAAGATAAAATTACTGCAAGAGTGGGAAACCGAAAACAGAACCCAATGTTAACCGTCTCACTAACGTGGTATAATAGATTTCTCTCTCTTATTATCAAGGAAGTTTAAGCAAAAAGCTGAGACGTAATATACATCGTCGGGCTTAAAAAAAAACAGAAAATGTAATCATACGTACATAGCTTCACACCTGTTTCCCAGAGGGGTAGGCAGAGACTACGGATTGCCACAAACCACGATCCTGGCATACTTCCATCGCTTCATTCACAGTCATAACAAACTAGTTTAAACAGTTTACGTCAATATCGTCTTCGAAATTAGATTGTTCTGATGGTAATTAATTAAAAATTGTGATAAAATGTCACTTCAAAAGAAAAATAATATTTCAAAAATATTTTTTTATGTTATAGTTTTCCTCTTATTTTTCTCATCTCAGCTCATATATGTCCCGCTGTTGAGCTCGAGCCTCCTCCATAATGGGAGGGATATTGACCTACTATACAACGCTGGTCAGACGTGTTGGTATAAGGTTTAGTTTCGAATTTTCCTTCTCTCTCGCATAGACGTTATATACGTTTTATATCCCTTAGTCGTCTCGTACGATCATCCACGGGTAAGATATGGGGTGGTGAATTGTATTCTTACTCCGTCACCACACGGAGTTTTTATTTTTCTGCAAGCCCATTATTGTTTATGTTTTTTTTTTTAGTTTTTATTAAAAAGGTAACACCCTACACTAATGAACTATCTTCCTGTATCGCGAGGGACTTTACGAACATACAATCAAAGAATTCAAATTACGCTCAGAACAATTTGTGAATTGCCTAGTAAGTCAAAATAAAGTTGTCCTACGTGAGAATAGAAACTGACACTTGGCATAATAGTTTGATATTTTAACCATTATGGCATCTGTGTAATCAAACAACTGATATTTAGAATTTTACATACTACGTAATTTATAAAAACTTCTTACCCGCCAAAAATTACTGTCACACATTTGACGACTCAAACCCATATGGGTAATCCGTATACCATTAAATCGGTGCTATGTGTAATCTTTGTCTAGTAGATGGCACCCTCTCTCATAATGGCAAAAAAATAATGCGCGCCACAAATTGAGTGTCATACGACAGCAACAGTCGTCGAAGTGGTAAGACGATTGAAACATATTTCCAATAGGTATGGTTTGAGTCCCAAGTGTGACAGTTATTTTTTGCTCTTACGCAAGTTTTTATAAAGTTTAAAATCTTTTCAGATAAACCCGAAAAGAGAATAGTGGTATTAAGAATTTTAAGCATATTCCAAAATTAAAAAGTATAGGCCTTTTCTGACAAAATCAATGAATCAATTTAATATATTTTTAATTGTAATATTTTTTAGTAAACTATATAGTCTGGAAGCCATATTGCTGTGCACCTAAAGGTAAAAAAGATCCAATGTGCGTGCCTAATGCGATACCAGAAGACGATCCAGTGCATCGTTTCTCTGGTCATAGATGCTTAAACATGACTAGACCTGAAACATTTCAATCTGTTGGATGTATTCTAAAAGAAACTACACCAGAAAGAGTAAGTACTATTTATTTTCTGGTTGATAAGTATAATAACCTTTTATTTTCCTATGGTGACAATGTGACATTACTCACCTACCAGTTTCTTTCCCGTGGGTGTCCTAACCGACTACAAAGAGATTGCAGCGAATATTTTTTTAATCAACTTTTGTCTTTAAAGAAAATAAATGCTTTTAAAAATAACAAATACGTTTAAACGAATGTTTTTCTTGACATATGTATGATAATTTATCCTATATAGTCAAAAACACAGTCATTTTTAGTTTAGAGTCATTTAAAGTCCTTGATTTTTATATATCGAGAGAAGAGCATCACCCCAACGCTTCGCTTATGAGGCGTGCAATAAAACCCTATATCACCGCGTTTAACTAAAAAATATATGCGAAATATCATAAGCAAATTTACCTGTAATGGCAGAGGCTTCACTCAATATTAGGAAATATATGAGCTAAAAAGAAGAAAAATTAAAGAAACATTATTCTGTTTTAGATTGTCTCTTCAACTCCACTCATCGATCTATCTATATTATATGGCAACTCTCTCAAAACTTTACAAGAAAAAGGCAGATTATACCAAGGTGGTTTATTGAAATACGAAGTCGAGAATGGCAGAATATGGCCACCCAGCACTAAATCTCAAATCAATTTATGCTTGTTAAACGAAAAACCTTACGAGACAAGATGTCATGGCACGCGTGAGTACCATTTTTTACAGACTATGTTCTAATCACATCTCGCTCAAATCGCGTGCATCTTCTTAATTCATCCCCGTAGTAATAGATAGAATATATTTTGCTATTTAATCCAAATTACCTATGTTATCCTATGTAACAGTAATACCAAGTGGTGGAAGGTTAATGGTGGAAATTGTCCTCACCACTATCTTTGACATACTTGAATCCAGCACATGACCAGTTGCAGCACTTAACTTATAATACTGACTGTGATTATGAACCAGCCTGCCACACCTGACGTTTATGGAATTATTCCTGGTCACAGCCAAAAGTGAACGTTTTCGGATTAGCTGATAGATGAACCGGTATGATTTGCGCTAAGAAATAAATCATGCTATATTCCCCTTCTTACCCATGCAAAAAGAATGTCTGTATGTATGTCTGTCTGTATGTATGTCTGTCTATATGTATGTATGTCTATATGTATGTATGTCTGTCTGTATGTATGTATGTCTGTATGTATTTCTGTATGTATTTATGTCTGTATGTATGTCTGTCTGTATGTATGTCTGTCTGTATGTATGTCTGTCTGTATGTATGTCTGTCTGTATGTATGTCTGTCTGTATGTATGTATGTCTGTCTGTATGTATGTCTGTCTGTCTGTATGTATGTCTGTATGTATGTCTCGCTGCATGTATGTCTGTCTGTTCCGTCGCTAGCTCCTAAACGAATAGCCTGATTATGAAGCAGTTCTTATTAATATATAAATAAAATAATTATAAAATATCTGTTCAGGCATTTCAATGCTATCAGCTCCTTTTGTTAGCTGCCACAAAGATCTTAGATACATAATGAGTATTTATTTTACTTTCAGCGGTTGCCGTAACCGCGCCGTAAAAAATAATGTTATTTTTATATTTCAAGAATGAAATCCCGAATATTTATATATTGTGGCCTCATAGGTTGTATGTTATCGTCAGTCTCGCGAAATAAATGTCGATGGCATCAGATCATTGCTTTTTTATATAAAACATCATCCATTGTTGTATGCTTTGAAGCGGAGGATGGCTTGAACACTTTGGCTGGAATCAATCTGATGGGTATATGGTTTTGGCGTCACCACAATCACATTGCAACCCAGCTGGCGAGGCTCAACCCTTGCTGGAGTGACGAGATGTTATTTAACACGGCCAGAGACATCAACATTGCTGTAGCATTGCAGATTTATTATTACGAGTTGATGCCGATATTTTTAGGTAAGTTTTCTTCCTGTTCTAACTTATTTTCTTTCGTTATTTATGGCGATTTTTTTCAAGTGGTGATGGGTTAAGAATACAATGTGTATAACGTGCTAGCAACTCCCTATTTTCATATGGGAGTCATAGAAAATAGCTCAAAATATCACTTTTAGAGTAATTAGTAGTACTCTCTTGGAAAACTTATCACGCCAAACCGAGCGCCAACCCACTTATTTAGGTTTTTTTTTTTTGGAGAAGCTTATGTCCAATCATCATCATCCATCATTATTTCAGCTCATCATCCCAATACTAGGCCCGAGATTCCTCTCTACTGTGGAAAGAAAATTGACCTACTACACCACGTTAGTCAAATGGTTTAACTATAAGTTTTTTTTCGAATTTTTCGTCTCTTTATTGCATAGATTTTATATGCATATTATATCCCTTAGTCATCTTTTATGACTCCAACGGGTAAGGAAGTGGGTGGTGAATTGTATTCTTACTCCGTCACCACATAGAGAGTACATAGTTGAGGATTATAGCCTTTATGCCACTAAGAGGCAGGCGTCTATTTGTGGTTATACGTTTACTAAGATGTATGGGCGACTGACGACGTTCAGGCATTTTACTGTCGCGATGTTAAAGAAAGTATTTACTTGAAATGATAACCTATCGTGTGGGACAGTAAACTCAAGAAATTGGTTCCGGTGGCCAATTCTATTGAGGACAAGAGAGGTGATATTGCCAGATGGTTGAGCCGGAATGTGTCCTGACCATAACCTGCCAAGAAACAGATCAATTTCCACGTAACGCTTATTTAATAAGCAACAAGCTATTTTTATTATTCAAGTAAATATACTCATTTGTTCCAGGTTATGATAATATGGTAAAAGATGGTGTGATCACAGAAAATGGTGGATATAGGGATATTTATGATGAGAACGTTTTACCTCAGCTATCATTGGAATTCCCCTTCGTTATGAGATGGGCGCATACTATACAAGAAAGTACTATGAAGTAATATTCTTTTTCCTTTTCATAAATTGCTTTTAAACATAATAATTTGTATGAATCAAAGACCTTAAATCGACTTGTGCAAGAAACACTTAAGAAATGGCGATATTTAATTCACATTCGGACATTTAATTAATAAACAAAACCCACATATAAGTAGGATCTTAATTGAATAAATAAGACACCAAAATATATATAATATTCAGGGTGGAAGTGGACCGCTCCCGAAAATAGAGACAGGTTACCCTACTAATCCTACTTGTAATGATAGGCTAGGAAAAAAATCGATTCGGATGAAAAAAAAAAATTTTTTTCAATACGCGAGGTCGTTGAACTCTTGAACATTATGATCGTGAGTTTTGAATAGATTGCGTATTTTCTCATGTGACTAAAAGTTACGTATTTTTTTTATGGAATTATCGTTACATGGCACTGTCCTAATACGATGGAATGTGAAAAAAACTTAAAATTTGTTGTGAAAAATCTGAATCGATTTTTTTCTAGCCTATCATTACAAATAGAACTAGTAGGGTCATCTGTCTTTGTTTTCGGGAGCGGTCCACTTCCACCCTGTATATAAGTACTTTAGCACTTCACTTAAGAGCCTATTTGTAATAATCCATCCATCAATCCATCTGCCCGTAAACGTCCACTGTTGGACATAGGCCTCTCCACGAGAATGCCATCTGTAAAGATCCTGTGCCACCTGCATCCAATGGTTTCCTGCGACGTTGATGAGTTCGTCAGTCCGCCGAGTGGGGGGTTGTAATAATATTGATATTAATTTCGAATATAATTCTAAATAATCATAAAACATGTTAAATTTTATAATATAGCTTATCTGATTATTCAATCAGTCCCCAAGATTGATATTGGTTTATTAATACAGGGTTTACTATTACATATATTAATTTATTTCCTAAAAGTTTTCGAGTCTTTTCAATAGACGCTTTTAAGTTATATGGAAATTTTACAGAATGTATGATAAGGACGGTTACTATATGAAAAAGTATCCAATGGTCAATCTTACTCTGAGAACTGGATATTTTGCGGTGGACAATAACTTAGACTATTTGACACAGGGTTGTTTTAGACAACCAGGCGCCAATGTTGATTATGTAGCAGATCCAGATGTGAGTACCACTTACAAGGCTTGTTCCACTTTCTTTTTTCTTTTTAATTCTTTTATAATTTATTATTTGCATAACCTGCATGCAATAAATCTAATTTTGTATGTGATCTATACAGCATTAATGTTCTATAAAATCATACTAGAATATTCTGTGGTACTGCAAAAGATTTCAATCAACTTTTATGATTAGCCAGCTAAATGTTTCCTGTAAATTTAAATCTAGACCGATAACCGTTTAAAATTTAAATTAATAATTGGCTGCACTGAAATAGCTACTTCCTACATCGTAATTCGTGGGTTCGGTATCCAAACATGATAATTCTTAGTGAGATTAACAAATGAGTTTTCTACCGTGTATCAGTTAAATAAATGTTTGTACACATCAACCACTGAATTTGATGGGGTAATGGAGTAGTTTGCCAAATTTCACAGTCAATTTCGCGGTATCAGTTAATATTATAATTTTTCCAGGCAGCTTCTGGATCTATTTTCTTAGTGATACATTAATTTCTTTTTATCTGCTTATCATTTCATTTCAACTCGTATACCTCCCACTACTGGGCTTTAGCCTTCTCCATATATTGCGCTGGTCAAATGAGTTGATACAGAATTTCCTTTTAGGTTTTTCTTCTCTTGTAAGAATCTTCCCATAACCAAAAAGAAAATATCAAGTTTGAATTTTAATCATAACTTATCTAGTTAATTCATAAATATGAAAAAATCGAATATGCAATTAATTATAATTATTTTTCACAGATAACAGAATTAGGTTTGGGGCCACATCAGCAAGTATCGGATTTGATGACCAATGATTTGTCAAAAAATCGTTACTTCGGTTTTCAACCGTACATCAAATATAAAGAAGTTTGCTATGGAGTTAAGATCCGTAGTTTTGATGACCTCAAGGATAGTATAGATCTTGAGGTAAAACATCCAGAAAAACATATGATTCTCTGTAAAGTCGGTTTACGGATGATAATTTTAAGTGATAACGTCATAAGAAAACATTGAAGAAAATTCATACTTTTATGAATTGAAGAAACAATGGAAACCATATTAACTTTTCGATTCACTTTATAAGCAATTGAGAAGCACAGTTCACGTCAAATTCTTAAAAGGCAAGAATGCTTAGGCAGATCGTACTTCTCTATTGCTTGTTTCGCGCTCTCGTTTGCATGCTCGGCTCAGGCGGAACGTGACACTTTTCGTGCGTGAAGCCGGCATTCATATAATGGTATAACTATGGTCATGATTATGAGCTTCTGAGTCCGAATCTTGAGTCGGTCACAATTATTGCTAGATCTTCCCGAGGGTATTTTTTAAGCCCAAGCACTACTATAAAATTATTAAAAATAAAAAAAACATAATTCCTACCATATTCATGAAGAGAAACTAATTTGTAAGTTAATGAGCAAATGAGAAAATTTAGCAAAAAAAAAATACTATTTTTAACGCTCATGTCTAACTAGTAATGTAACGCTCAGTTTTTTTATTATAAGCTGGAAAACTATAAGACGTTTTTGTATGAAATAAAATGAATATTGAAACTTACTTAAATCATATCATACCTCATCGACCTATCAATCAGTAATTACAATGAGTTCTGACATTGCTGCACAAACATAAAGCAATTTTTATGAATTATATCATATTTTCTCATATTAGTGTAATTTGTGACGTGTAAACGTTTTAAAAATCAATGAACGCCGGCTGCACGCACGAAAAAGTGTCACATTCCGCTAGAGTGGAGCGTGAAAACAAGAGCGCGGAACAAGCGATAGAGAGGCATGATCGGCCTAAGCGACTCTGAAGTATTTAACGTAAACTATTTGTAAAAGGAAGTGAAAAGTTAATGTGGTTTCCATTGATTATATTTGTTCAATTCATAAAATTATGCGATTTTTCATGTTTTATCTTGATGTTATCATGTGAAAAGGTTATCTAACAACATTATTACGTAAAATTATCGTTCATGAACCAAATTTACAAACAATTATCTGCTTTTTTTAGAGAATAGAAATCCTGAAAGATGTCTATGAAAGTTTTGAAGATATTGATTTAATTGCTGGTATTTGGTTGGAAAGACCAATACGTGGTGGTATAGTACCTCCAACATTCTATTGTCTCGTGATAGACCAACTCAAAAGGAATATTAAAGCTGACAGACATTGGTATGAAAGACCTAATAGAGTGAACGCTTTTACTCCATGTAAGTAAAAGAAAATTCAATAGCAATAACTTATATTATATTACATTACTTACCTTACTTACTTGACGGAGTTAGAATACCATTCACCTCCCCATATCTTACCCGTGGGTGATCGTACGAGATGACTAAGGGAAATATAACATCTATGCGATAGAAGGAAAGCTCGAAACAAAACCCTATACCAACACATCTGACCAGCGTGGTATAGTAGGTTAATTTCCCTTCCATTACGGAGGAGGCCCGAGCCCAACAGTGACACATTTATGGGTTGTGATGATGATGATGATATTACCTTATATTACAATACATTATGTCTGTTCTCTCTGCCTACCCTGCAAGGGATATGGCGTAATGATATGTATGTATGTACATTACATTATATTACGATACATGCTATTATATTACATCACGTTACAGGACGAGATATTACGTTACAATACATACTGATTCACAAAATTTATGATTGAAATAGGCACGATCAATACGCATTTGCTGTTTTTCTTAAAAGTAATTCAAATTAAATCAAATCGTACCTTGTGTAAATTATTAAGCCACCGAGATTAAAAAATCAGTACCAGTGGTCAATTTATTGCTGATTGGGAAGGCATACGGTGGGTTGGGTGCGCGCCGCTGTTTCGTCACCCCGGATGAAATAAGCGGGCTGTCATCATAGACTACCACAAAAATAAAGTGTTAATTATTAACCAAAATTAAGTATAATTTATTATTTTTTAATCAAATACTGGTTCAATCACTTACTTTTGTATTTTAGATCAACTATCAGAGATAAGGAAAATTAAAATTGCTAGAGTTTTGTGTGATGTTGGAGATACTGTGACAACTATTCAACCGAACGCCTTCTTAAGAGCGGGTATTAAGTGAGTACATTATTAAACATTTTTATAATAACACGTATGGTATTAGTAATCCCAATCTTAAGTTATGATGATCTTAAGCAAACAGCATAACATTTAGGGTCCTTCGGATCGTACTCAAGATTAAGATCATTTGATCAATATAGGTTTTATTATAGCATGTTTTGCTCTTCTATTTGTAAAAACTGTAAAGGATTTATTACATTAAATTCAAAGCTTACCTTCAATTACCTTATTCGTCTATCACTAAATATTTTCGACATGGAAGCATCTATTAGACAAGATACATTTACTACATTGCTAAAGACTTGAGCCTGGCACTATAACTTTATAGTTCAGAAAAATGTTTCAGCCATATTTCTCGTTTGAAATAAAACTACTTTTAAGGATTCTATAATTTATATCTACCCGCTATAGTATTAGTTATTAAAGTTTGACCCACATTTTTAATACAAATATTCATTGCCAGTACAATTTTAGTAAAATAAAGTAAGCCGCCTCCCAAAATTCTATACATCAATAATAAATTATTATTATGCCTTCTGCGTTTTCTGCCCGATCTTTCTCAGCGTAGCCGCGTTCCGATCCGGTGAAAACTTAAACGTCTCTATTACGACTTCGCACTAGATTAGTGCAGATTTCTGTCTGAAATATACTGAATTTTTATGACTAGTAGCTATTTTTATAAGTTTTATGTATACCAACTTTAATGTAAATTTATTTCAATATTTCGTTCTTTCTTTCTATTATCGAAACTAAAATCAAAAATAATTTATTTGTCATAATATTGTCATATAAATTAGTAGATATTATCTTATATGAAGTTTCAAATATTCTACCGTTTCCGTTGTAGAAATGTTTAGTAAATATAAATGTTAGGAGCACAATCAAATAAACAAAAATAATAATAATTAGAAGTACAATATCATAATTGAGAGATTGAGATAATATAGAAATCAATTGATACGTCAAAGTAATGAAATATAGAAACATTTTTAAATTACATTATTAAAGTTGCCATCCATAAATTCGTTAATTTATTATTACACAGTAATATTTATCCATTAAGAAATTTTAAATAATATAAGTTAATATAAATATAAATTTTCCGTGTGGTGACGGAGTAAGAATACTATTCAGCACCCCATATCATACCCGTGGATGATCGTACGAGACGACTAAAGGATATAAAATGCTTATAAAATCTATGCGAGAGAAGGAAAACTCGAAACAAAACCCTATACCAACATGTCTGACCAACGCAGTATAGTAGGTTAATTTCCCTCCCATTACGGAGGAGTAGGACATTTATGGGATGTGATGATGATGATGATGATGACGATGATGATAACTATAAATATATAAATTAATATAACTATCGCAATATGTAGAATAGAAGATAAGAATATAATGATTTTGCAATATGTACAATATAATATAATAGTATTATATAATGATGATGATGTTCATTCACGCCTTACCACCAGCTTGCTCTATATTTCACAATCTGTTTCACAGGAATCAAATGTGTAGCTGCGAACAAATAGAAGGAATAAACTACGGAGCATGGAAAGACTCCACTTGTGAAAACCCGCCATTTTGGTACGAATACAGTCAATAAATATTGATAGAATTGAAGCAACTTAGCAATCATTGACTCCGTATTATGTCAATTGGTCAAAGCAATTAGCTTAAAAAAATGAATATTAATACAATAGATATGTTCTTCTATTAGCTATTAACAATCATTTATTAAATAAATATTTGTGTAGTTAGGACTTTTATTTCATTTCAGCATATATATGAGTACCTGTATGTTTTTGGTAATGAATTAAGAACAGATATATGTATATCCATCCATCCATCCATCAGCCTGTAAAAGTCCACTGTTGGACATAGACCTTCCCACGAGAATGCCACTCGCAACGGTCCTGTGCCACCTACATCCAACGGTTTCCTGCGATCTTGCTATCGTCCGATTCGTGGTCGCCATTCTAAAACCTTTTTCCCCCAACGGTTTTCGGTTCGTTGAGCGATGTGGCCTGCCTATTGCAACTTCAACCTGCTAATTCTTCGGGCTATGTCGGTTACACTCGTTCTTCTACAGATTTCCGTATTCCGAATTTTATCACGTAGAGAAATACCGAGCATAGCCCTCTCCATAGCACGTTGAGCGACTTTGTGCTTTTTTATGAGGCCGACATTTAGAAACCACGTTTATATGTATATCACCACCAACCATTCCCGACAGCTAGGGGAGTTGAGCTCATAATTGTTCTAGTACTATACAGTTGACTGCATCGATGCTGTAGTGGCTAACATACAGACCTTTCGTGCCAGTGGGTTTGATTCCTACGCAGGACAATACTTGGTGCGATCCAAAAACTGTTGTTCTGAGTCTGAGTGTAATTTGTCTATGTTAATTATATGTTTGTAAAGTCCCCCGTAATACAAGGATTATTTCCTTAGTGCAGGATAGTGTGTTAAAAAAGAAAGTATGTGTGTCAGCTCCGACGCACGACTGGAGTTTCTTAAGTTCCTTAAGTACGATTATCAAAACAGGGGCAAAAAAAACTCATTTGACTAAAAATAATATAGATATATATTTTTATTTACATTTATTAAAACTGTTCAGTGAAGTATTATCTCACGTCGGAAAGTGAAAGGTGCGCAGAATAGGTTGCGCACCAAAAACGTAACGAGGTCATTCGATCACTAGATTTTACTCCTCAAATTTTTCTCATACCGGGCGCCTTATATGAAAATCGATTCTTAAGGAGTAAACTCCAAAAAGTAGAAAAATAAATAGAAAACTCTCTATGCTGATCTGGTCAGATTAAAACGACGGTGGCACTATGTACGACTTTTCTCTTCACTTTATGATAGTAGTGTATGTGTCGTTGGAGTTTCCAAGTCAAATACCGATAAACAATCATGTCATACTATAAATCATAAGAAAGTGGAGATTCTACACACCATATAAGAGTTTGAATACATATGATTACTACTTAAACAATTACTTATGCATTCACTTATAATCAAATAACCAAAATGATTAAGCAAGTCATTCATGAGCTGTAAAGGTGTTTTGAGTAACCCTTCATCAGTAACAAGCCCTTGAACAAAGCAAATGACGGCTACAGTTAATTACATACCCCACACGTGCTAGTGGCCGATAGTATATTCACGCTAACAAAGCAGAAGAGGTAGCGATTCGATTTTAAAGACAACTTTCCATATCTGTATATTTTACTCGCACAAGATTGTTCTTTTTTTGGCTAACATTTAGCCAGCCTTTGATTGTTCTGATACTAAGAATTATTTGTATTCGCTATGTTTGAAAAGTTTCCTACGATACACGGCTTTATACCTCAGCAGCCCGATTTATACTTACAGCAGTGCGAAGTATTTTTTTTTTAAATACATACATACATACCATCACGCCATGTCCCTTGTAGGGTAGGCAGAGAGAACAGAGTGCCAGAGAATTCCTTGCATACTTTACTCGCTTCCTCAACATTCATAATTCTCTTCATACACGCTCACCGGTTTCGGAGACTCTTGACTCCACCTTCCTTCAGTACACGACCGATCTGGTCTAGGTAGTTTAGTCTCGGTCTCCCCCGTACCTACATCCTTTCACTTTCGCATTGTATATCTTCTTAACCAGACGTTCGTTCGGCATTCTATCCACATGTCCGAACCATCGGAGCATTCCCTTTTTTTTAAATAAGTTTAGAAATTTAATAAAGTCAAGTCAAAGACCTGTGGGTCAATCGATAAGATGAAGGAAAAACAACTTTAATGTCACTTATTATAGTAGCATAATTTTATATACATCCCACTTCTGGATTCGACCTACCTGCACAATGGGAGAATAAATGACCTACAATACCGCACTTTTTTTTTTGGCGGCATAGATGTTATATGCATATTATATCCTTTAGTCATCTTATACGATACCCATTCATTCATTTCATGCTGAAGTGGCAATGGGCAGGCCATATTGCTCGAAGAACCGACAACCACTGGGGAAGAAAGGTTCTAGAGTGGCGACCACGTACCGGACGAAACAGTGTAGGACGCCCACAACTAGGTGGACAGACGACCTGGTAAAGGTTACTGGGCGTCATTGGATGCAAGCGGCACAGGACCGCACTCTGTGGCGTAACATGAGGGAGGCCTACATCCAGTAGTGGACGGCAATACTCTGAAATGATGATGATGAATGATGATTAATTCATTTAGCTTAAATTAATTATTTTAGCTTACTATTAATAGTACTCTCTTGAGAAAGATAAAATACTATTAAAAGTGGTAGGACCACGCTGTTGACGGTTCTCTGTCTTCAGCCGCATGCCGGTTCGTCCAGGGTAGTACCACACTCTTACAGAAGATCGACGTCTGAGTAGTGGCAATGTGCTATTGCGCTTCGTTCGGTGAGCCAGAGAGCCGGAAGCCCAACTGGGTGGGTTTGGGGTTTGTATTGATAGGTAACGGCCTAGCTATACCCTTGGGATAGCAAAGGTCCATGGGCGGCTGTGACATTTACCATCAGGCGTGCTGGTTGCTTGTTTGCCACCAGCAGTATACTAACGATGATGTTTAACCCACCCGGAATTATTCTCCTTAGAGAGATATATAATATCCTACATTGTATACGATTCATAAAAAAAATATTACAACTTATATATTAAAATTGAATTACGAAGAAAATAAGCAGAACCTATGCTCATGATATAAAATTCTTAAAAAAAAAATAAGATACCACAGAATATAAAGACTAACACACACACTCATGAAGCCACACACACACTCGCAGACAGACACATGCTACACATGCACTCATACACTTACACACCTCAAAAATTTTTTTCAATTTATTTATTTTTACTTTATATTAATATTTCACCAAATGTTACCATTATAATTTATAATTATACATCATATAGACTGGAATTTGATAAGCCTATTCATGATTTAATAAATATAACTCACACGGCAATTATAAGCATAAATATTCGACCATGCAAGTCATTAGGTATCAATCATTATTTTCTGTCACATAAAAAAATTTCAGTAACCATGGGTTCTCGTTACAAGCCCGCGTCTGTCATGTCCCGTCGGTCCGTCAATTAGTCACCCCCAGTGATTATTATTCACGAACTACCCTCAGCATCTGTTTCTAATGATCGCGACACGTGGCGTCAAGGGATGCGTGTGATTTTTTTATTTATTGGTTAGCTGGTTTTGATGTTTGTATGGTCAGGATATGTTTTTGAAAAATCAAAGTTATTGAGTATCCAAGGAGGAAGACAAATATAGGTTGGAAGATATGTAAATCGTAAATTGAATACTTATAAAATATTTTTTTTTATTGCTTATGGTCGTAAACGAGATATCCAAATAAGTGGCTGCCTACCAACTAAAATCCACACAAAATATTGGACTTCCAGCTTTCACGCTCATCGAAGGAAGCATAAAAGCAGATTACCACTGCTCATATCTCAATTTTCTCAGAGAGTGTGGTACTAGCAAGGACGGACCGGCGTGTGGCTGTAGATATTTTTTTTTTTCAATATGGCCCTACTGCTACTAAAATCATAATGAACTTGGCTCCCATTCTCATATTTATGTTTTTGATGGGATTTAAACTCACTGGGACCAGTGATAGAAATGATTAGGAACGCGACATTGTTTTGGTACGTGCCTGTGATTAGAAGGGATGAAAGCATATAAGGTGGGTTAATAAGAGTAATGTGAAGTAAGAATTGTGTAAAACTTAAAAAGAGATGGATGAATATTATGAATGAGCTATGTGAGGAGGGAATTCCAATTTGATGGCTGATAGTAGTTTATGGAAGATAAGGATATTTTCACCAACAACTATCCGTGTGGTGACGGTGTAAGAATATAATTCACCAACCCCTATCTTACCCGTGGGTGATCGTAAAAGACGACTAAGGGATACTAAATACATATAACATCTATGCAAGAGAAGGAAATCTCCAAATAAAACCTTATACCAACACGTCTGACCAGCGTGGTGTAGTAAGTCAATTTCCTTCCTAGTATGGAGGAGAGTCGAGCCCAACAGTGGGACGTATATGAGCCGAAATAAAGAACATTTTGTGCCTATTATATAATTTAAAATGAAACATTTTGTTTTGATACCAAATGTCTCCGCGAATCAGAGTTAGGTCGCTATTATGTAATAAAAATAATAAGATTGTGTACAAAACAGACTTTCGACACGACAAAAGCAGAAAAATTATAATTTTTCCACTCCAAGTACCAAACACAACCAGTATAATCAGAACTCTAAACTGTGAAATCATTTTTGTATAGTACTTGAAAAAGATATAACGCAGATCAACTATGGCTGGTTTATGTGTGTGGAGGAAATACAGGTTGTCAAAAAGTAGACTTATTTTTATAATTTAAATAATCATATCAAAATAATACAGTTACAAGTTAAGAATATAATGTGTCAGTACCCATTGAGTTTTAGTAGGAGTCGTTAAAAAGCGGGCACAGGGACATCAACAGAGTGCGGGAGTATTTTATTGTAATACTTAAACTCGAGATGGGGTGCTGATTGCATTATATTTTAGTTCTATATTATATCGCGAATCGAACGGTATTATAGTACAGCTAATTGTAATAAAAAAAAATGTATAAAAATCTATAGAAAACTAATTTCTGCTAGCGTTACTAAAGTTGAACAATTATCCCAATGTAAATACATTACTAGATTAAAAAGTATCTTATGTTTTAATCGAGGAAATGACCTATCAATGTGCTAATAATCATCTAAATTCGTTCGATGGTTTAATCGTGATTGAGTAATAAACATCCAAAGATCTAAACATCTTCACAAATATTAGATAAGTCATTAAAAATATGTAAATAATAGACAAATCTGCTGAGTTTCTAGCCGGATCTCATTAGTGGCAGTGACGTTAGAGCCGGTGGTAGTATATTAGTTTAATTTAAAACATTAAAATTGACAATATGTAAGTTCCCTCGCAAATTTTATAATAAACTAGCTTCTGCCCGCGGCTTCGCCCGCGTAAAAGGTTACTTTCCTAAAGTTTTTGATCCTCTATTTTTATTTTTGACCGTCGGTAATACAGTGCAACGGTATTACAATACTCGGGGTTGGAACTTCATTACTGGACTGCTAGATGGCGTTGAAGAAGCTAGAATTTGAGATTTTTTGACAAACAATTTTTTTATTTTTCATATAAAAATTTTGATTTTTTTTAATAAAAAGTATCCTATGTTACTTTTAATACCTCCAAGAATATGTGTACAATGTTTCATGATGATCGGTTGAGTAGTTTTAGCGTGAAAGCGTAACAAACAAACTTACATTCACATTTATATATTATATATTACATATATATATAGGGATTAATGAATCTGAATATAACAGTGACCGTACTCACTGCAAACGTGGTTATTACACCATTATTCTCTCATTGTGAATTGTGAATCAAGAGATTGGATTAAAAATTTAACGTAGTGATACCGATCCACTGTATGATGTCTCCCGGATCCAATTCTCATACAAGACAATTGAGGATACACAATTGATATACTGAATCTGAGTGTAATATTTGTCCCTTAATTATATATTTGCAAAGTACCCCACAATATAAAAACTATTTCCTTAGCACAGAATGTTGTCTTGCTATATTCCAGTATCTCTCCGCCCTAGTTATCTGGTGTAAGAAAAGGAACAACGGTTAGCCCATAACCTGCCATATTGTATTTCCTTGTCACTATTTGAGATGATTGCCGGCATAGAGTCCTTGCCTATTCTGATTTGTAAATTGTCCTTGAGTATTCTAAGGATAATCACGTATTAAACCACGCTGGTTAGAAGGATTGCCAATTTTAATATCATCATCATCTCGGCACGTACACATCCCACAACTGAACTCAAGCCTTGTTCCCCGTTAACCTACTATACCACGCTGGTCAGACTGGTTATTATATTATTATAGTTATTATATTATTATTAACTTTTAGTTTTACACGAGTTTTTGCTCGGTTTGTTTTATATCTAAAATCCCGCCCTGAAACTTTCAGGGAAGAGGATTTTCAGATTCCCTAGAATTTAAAAATACTGTGTCCCCCAAAATTTTACTAATTATTATATTATTATTAATTATATTATTATTAATTATATTATTATATTATTATTATACTGGTTATTATTATTCACCACCCCTATTTCACAAAGGTGAAATAGGGGTGGTGAATTGTATTTCTTCATCACCAGTTTTTTTTTTTACATATAGATTAAAAAGAAACAACACGCTGTATAACCGTCAGAGGTACAAAACCGGACAGACACGTGACTCTCATAGGCAGACTATAATATTTAAACGGATGCAAAGGTGGCGTAGTGGTTACGACCAGGCCTATATATGTATAAAGGTATAAATATAATTTGTCCAGATTATTGGTTAAAACGATGATGCATAATGATTTTGAAAGAATGTAGAATTCACCACTGACATGCCAGTTGCCCACAAAGAAAAGGCAATACTATGTTAATAAAAAATTTCAACATGTTCGCATCAATTACTTCAATCTGAAGAAGTATACTCCACTGACCTTATTTATTACTCTAGAAACTTTCCGTATTTTCATCCATTCAGGTGTTTCTGCTATACCTACAGCTATGCTATAACAATCAATCTTCAGGCTCACATGTAGGCCGCTTAAAGTTTGTCGCATCTGTGGTGCTGTATCGTTATGCTTATCGTAGCGGTGTATTAGGATGCACAGCCTTGTTTGTTGGTTCACAAGTCTATTTTCTTCTATCATGTCTCCCGCTTTGCGTAGGAAGAAAGTGGAAGCTTTCCAATTCCTCCTCTTTATTTTTATAATTGAATTTGTTGCGGATTTTAAGACAGTTAAAGGGGTTTCCCTGGTTTAAAAGAATTAAAAGAAGGATACCCAAAACAATTAAAAGAAGGATTTTTCCGGAATTTTTGAGTGTCTAACCTCGAATTTTTAGTCTGGTGGGAATGCACAATAGAATTATTCCCTAAAATTGGTTAAATACATCAAAATTTAATCTTTAAAAATCGTTGATAGATATTTACACAGAACATATGAAGACGGATGTGCAATATTAAGTGTTTATATAAAAGTCAATAAAAACGATTGTCAGAACCATTCAGAATTCTAGCTGGCAATCGTTGAGTCAATTTCTGAGCGCTTTACATGCGATACTCGTACATAGCACATTGCAATAGACGGACGTTTAAAAACTGCTGATTTGAGTCCAAAACCGTCTTGCTTTTAAATCTTAAATATCTTAGTGTACAGAAAACATTTTGTAGGGAATCTCTGATTTTGTTCATGATATTAGTAATACATAAATATAATAATTAAAATGAACTCAGGATTCGTGGTTATCATTCTCTGCTTTATTTAAAAAAAAATATAGCTTCTTTTTTGAATTCGAAGAAAGAAAGGAAATAATACCCTATTCCGTATAACTTCTGTTCTTGAGGTGTAAGGTATATAGCTTATCGGAGAGAAGTGCTGTATCTCCCTTTCTTTTCTCCATTTCAAAATATTAAATTCAATTAATAGATTAGATTAGATTTGAAATTACAATTAAGTATATGTATGCTATTACATCTATATATCCCTTCCTGTGGTGATGGGTCAAGAATATAATTTATCATCACTCTTTACTTCTTCATGGGAATTAATGTATCACCACTCTTTACTGCCTCATGGAAATCATAAAAAAAAATCAGTTGAGAGAAGAATGGTCAATAGTACTTCTCTGGGATATTTTCACAGAAACTACGATCGACCTAATCAATTTCCTTGGAGAGGCATTTTGCCAATAGTGAACGTTGATTTGCTGCTGAATAATTGGATTATTAAATTTATCATCATCATTACTCACCTTATATATCTCCGACTACTGGGCCCGAGCTTTCTCCACAAAGACGCATCTTTGTTGAAGAGATAGAAATTGACTTACTACACCACGCTATTTCGAGTTTTTTTTTCTCTTGCATATCTATATATGCATATTTTAATGTTACACATGTCTTTAATCCCTTAGTCGTTTTTTACGACAGCCATTGGTAAAATGGTAAGGTGGTGGATTGTTTTCTTATGTCAACATGTCATTTCTATGTTCCGTTGTTCGCCTGTAAAGCTAACATTTCTCTATCGACTGTCATGAAATTTGAAGAAAGAAAACTTTTCAAAATAGTGGCGTTATAGATATTTTAAATTAAAGAAAATCGTATTTCAACCATTTCGAAAAGTATTCAAAAATTGCGTAATTCTTTTATGTTATTCATATTAAGACGCTTAAACTTCATTTTATTTTAATATACGTGGTTAAGTTAAAATATTATTCAGTATTATTAGGCTATGCAAAGGCAGTGCAAGACCTACAGCACCTCAGAGCAAATTATTTTAACTGTGTAATAATAATATAATATTAGTGATATTCTTAGTAGTGGATGTGGTCGCCTAAGGCCGACTTCCTTATAGAATAATATAACCGCCGTAGTTACAGCGTGCTAACCGCCCGTATGTGCATTTGGCTGTATTTGACACAACCATCGGTTTAGCTGATTTACACTAACATCAACACATTCTTTAGTCTGGCGAATTTCCTATATCCATTAATCTTTACATTTAAAATTCCAATGACCTGTAATAATTTAACACGTCCTGTCTACATTATTTTATGTTTACTAAGATACTAATATTATTGACCTTCATTCGCCTGCTTACTGAATTAAAATCACCTTTCATTAAATAAAAAATGTTTTTAAATATATAACGACAAGGTTTCATTAAAAAATATGTTCATAGACTCCACATAGAATGTCTTTTAGTCTGTGACTATAATTACAAAATGTTTTAGCTTATTTACTTCAATCCCATTAAAACAAAAATAT
The DNA here is from genome assembly GCA_905163515.2 of Lymantria monacha. Lineage (NCBI taxonomy): Eukaryota > Metazoa > Arthropoda > Insecta > Lepidoptera > Erebidae > Lymantria > Lymantria monacha. Next base: position 33,498,652 of record LR991088.1, read on the forward strand.
GCATATGGATAAAACGGTTATATCTAAGCTGTTATGGTGAAAAGTCTAGCTGGCATCTCGACAGATAAGTACCGACCATTAGTCGAGCTATGCAGACTGGCCGACGACTTCAATATCGTCGTTAGAAGCACTGCGATTTATATAGGTATATTTTTGTCCTGTATTATGTATGCGGATAGAATTTATATAATCAACTTTTGACACTTTGTCGCTTAGCCGTCTTCACTTCGCATAAAAAGAATCCTTTTTAATTTAAATTCAATTTCCTTCCATCCATGAGTCTGTAAACGTCTTCTACCCCCCGATAGGCCTCTCCACGATGGTGTCATTCAGAATAGTCCTGTGTCATTTGTATCCTAAAGTTCTTGTGGCATTTAAACAGTCTTCAGTCCACCTAGTGGGCAGTCACCCTATGCTGTGTCGTTTGATTAATGTTTTATATTGGAAAACTTTTCTTCATCTCTGATTGTTTATTACGAATGATATGATCTGCTCTTAACTGCAACGTTATAATTTTTCGGGCTGTGTCGAGTATATCTGTTCTTTTACGGATATCCATATTCCGGTTTTTATTAGATACGTAGAGAAATACCGAACACAGACCTCTCCGCTCATCGTAATCACGCTAAGCGACTTTTAACCTTGTTATGAGGGATTTATAGACCACGTTTTAGTACCAAAAGTTAACGCTAGTAAAACATTGGCAAAAGACTTTGTGGCCAGCAATGTTAATTACTTTATGTAAACTTCATATCAAATAGTGGATTTCAATGAAATAATGGTGATTATAATGAATGTGCAAGAAAAAGTAGGTGATTATTTATAAAAACCCGATTACGAGCGAAAAATTATGTCACAAGTGGGATTCGAACCCACAGCTATTGGAAATCTGTCCCAATCGTGCTGCCACTTATACCATCGTGAACTATTGTAGGACATTCAATTCTCGTATCGTATCGTAAAATTCTACTTTTATCTAATAATCATAATAATTTTTATTCGGCATCTCTCATAATATTTCCAACGTCTAAATATATCCAAGGAAATAAAAATGTCATCAAACATTTCCCTTTTGAAATGCAAAAAGTATTGTATTACTAAATAAGCGAGGGACTGTCTGTTTATACGTTCGGTGTTTAACATCATAGGACTAGCCAAACAAGCAAATATAATCTTTATTATATAAATAATAAAAGTTAGAACGATAGCAACATGTAAAATGGTATGATAATGTGTTTTATTAGGTTTTTCTAGTGTAGGGTAGGTCGGAGTCGTCGTCATAGTAACGGCACGGATACTATTGATGAAAAACAGTTATATAGTTCTGTTATGATAGGCTATAGAACCTCAGGAAACTCAGTTGACAATTTAGGATTTTTTGCGGGAATGTGAAAGTCATGCAAGTTTATTTACAATTCAAAGTTTTAATTTTTCTAATTTGTCGAATCAAATTTTTTGATATTTTATATAACATTAACCCAGCCCGTTGGTTTGTTTGCAGAAGTCGATATATCACAGCGCCACCTTGTGGCGAGTTACTGAGATCGATCAAATAGTTTCTGAGTTAGTTTTTTGTAGTAGCATTGAATTTGTACCAAAAATTTGGGTACCCTAATGCTGTAGCGAGTAGATATATCTACGCCATAACTATTTTTTGGATGTCAAATTGTTTAGACCTCCCCTGACCATGAACGATGTAAAGCATTCGAAACATCCGGGAATTAAAATATCAAATACAAACGCAATAGAATCCATAAAATAAATTTTATTTCAGACGATTAAAAATTGTATGTCATCCTGGGCCAACTCCACTTAATACCGCTTGGTCAACAATTATATACCCCAGGAGGGTTGACAAACTACTGCCAATAATTTTTGCAATCATCATCACAGCCTATATATGTCTAACAGTTGGAGCTCGGGCCTCCTCTGTAATGGGAAGGAAATTAACCTACTATACCACGCTGGTCAGAAGTGTTTTCAGTTTTCCTTCTCTTGCATAGATGTTAATTGTTATATGCTTTTTATATCCCTTAGTCGTCTCTTATGATCACCCACGGGTAAGATAGGTGGTAGCAAATTGTATTCTTACTCCGTCACCACACGAATTATAATTTGATTTGAAAACTTTTTACAATATGTACGTTGAAGTTGACCATTATATTTTTATTCTGTCACCACACAGAGAAAATGTTAGTACCATATGCTTATAAATCTAACATCTAATTTTAAATATTACTCGTGATATAATAATTTATTGCACATCATAACAGTATTATGTTGTTCTCAGAAACAGTTATAACTCATTCGTACGTGCGACAGATTTTGTACGGACACTGAAAATAGTTGTTCATTGCAGTGCTACCAACTAATTAAAACATATAATCTAAATGCGTTAGAATTGAATTACTGTATGTTTGTTTGTCTTTTCGATCGTACAGTTTCTGTTATGACCATAGACGGCTGTCAAATTGATAATTGATAATGACCTTTCATCGCAGAATTTTTTAGGTTTTTTTTTAAATCGTTATCACCACAGAGATGGTACGGCATTTAGGGCTGAGAAATGTTTGCGAGTGTGTGCCTGCTATTATTTTTTGCGGAAACGGCTAAGCTAATTTGAAACTATAATATACAGGGTGGAAGTGGACCGCTCCCGAAAACAAAGGCAGGTGACCCTACTAGTCCTACTTGTAATGAGAGACTAGAAAAAAAATCAATTTGCATAAAAAAAATATTTTCACAACGAATTTTAAGTTTTTTTTTCACATTTCATCGTATTAGGACAGTGTCATGTAAAGATAATTCCATTAAAAATACGTAACTTTACTTAGATGAGAAAAGACGCAATCTATTCATAACTCGCGATCATATGTTCAAGAGTTCAACGACCTCGCGTGGTGAAAAAAAAATGTTTTTTTCATCCGAATCGATTTTTTTCTAGCCTATCATTACAAGTAGGACTAGTAGGGTTACCTGTCTTTGTTTTCGGGAGCGGTCCACTTCCACCCTGTATATGTCTCATAAAAACATGTTGTCGCCTAACGGCTGCGAAGCATCACGGTAGGAGTATTATTTTTCGAAACAACAAAAGTACAAATTATATACAGGTTATATTTAAAATTGAATAATTAAATTGAAAATTAAAAACAGGTGACATTACTGTGAGTCCGATTAGTCTAAATAAATTTTCTCTTTTTCAAAAAGTTTAGGCATTTCAAGCTTTCTGTTCTGTTGTACAAAGTCGGGTTTTCATCGCCAATAAAATCTAATTATCTGACAGTGAGCATTTTCCAAGTAATATAGCTATCATTCATTCCTTTTGGTATATGAAGTCTGACATATAAGAGATATTAATATGTTGTGTCCTCAGTACAAGACATGCTATTAATATTAGCATTTTATAGGTAACTTTTAGAATTCAAGATTTAAATACAAAGCACGTCTTATCATCATGATCATCATCACAGCACATAAATGTCCCGCTGTTGGGCTCGGGCCTCCTCCGTAAATGGAGAGAAATTAACCTACTATACTGCGCTGGTCAGCCGTGTTGGTATAGGGTTTTGTTTTGAGTTTTCCTTCTCTCACACAGGTGTTATATGCGTTTTATGTTCCTTAGCCGTCTCGTACGATCACCCACGGGTAAGATATGGGGTGGTGAATAGTATTCTTACTTCACACAGAAAAACGCACGTCTTATATTAACTGTAAATTATGAGTTCGATTCCCATGCAGGCGAATACTTTATGCGATCCACAAGCTGGTGTTCTAAGTCTGGATGTAATTTTTAAGTTAATTGAACGTTTACAAAGTCCCCTACAATACAAGGATTATTTCCTTAGCGCAGGATGTTTTCTTTTGGTCACGGATGTCACGGGAGCAGTACTAGTGGCCGTCCTAATGGCGATTGGGAGGCAATACCGTGGGTTATGGAACCACGCGCTGCCCTTCCGTCACCCCGTACGGCGTGTGTCCAGACCATAACTTATCAAAAAAAAGTGTTCTCTTCAAAATCAGTCATCATCATTTTCATCATTCTCCTACTCTTATCCCAATTACTTGGGGTCGATACAATATCTACTCTTCTTTCATAGTACATATTGTAAAAGTTATTGGTAATAGTTTTATGACCAGTCGCCTGTCAGACAACAACCCTCCTTGGGAATGTAATTGTTGACCAAATGGTATCAAATGAAGTTGGCCCAGGTCGTTATAAGGCGGCCATCGAAGACAAAGATCGGGTACCGGTGGCCCGCTCGCACGGCGAAGAGAGGTGTTTGCAGGGTGGGTCCATGGGGGCACGCGCCGCCTCTTCCGTCGCCCCGGGCTGATTTACCAGGGCGCGACCACATCCATGGTCCCACCTTAAGTAGAAAAAAAAAGAAAAAAAGAAAGGTCATTATAAGGCTCTTATTCGTCTTTTACGACATCCACGAGCAAAGTAAGGGTTGGTAGTATTCGTCACCGCTACCACACAGCTACTCTTCAAAATCAAATCGTATGTATGAAATAAAATATCTTGACAGATTACATATCAATACACAGATTAAATTTGTTGCGTGAATAAACAACTTTCGTTTTATTCGTCATGATACGAAATAAGATATATGTAAAGCATTTATGAATATCATGACATACGATCGTAGTTGTAACCAAAATACGTATACGCCTCACCGCCCATACCATGTTCGAGTGTCTCATAAAAAATATGATATAAATACTGAGAACAGGCTTTTTAGCAGCTTAAGGGGAAGACCTTTTATATATAATTGATTTTTAATCATTATTACCGATCAACCTATTAAAGTTTACTATCGTACATAGGTACTCCCCGGGGTTTTAGATTGGTAGGCAAATTAGCAATTTCAAGTTTCTCATAATATTTCTTTTAAATTGGTGATCCCTTGGCCCTTTTATACCTTATACGACGCTCATGGAAAAGGAGTGGTCATGGATATTCTTCTTAACCTTCACAAGTCGGTCACCCATGCGAAAAAAATATTTAATAGTTAACTATATATATAGTTAACTATATAGTAAATACTAGCAGACCCGGCCACGCGTTGCTGTGGCTAAGGTGATACTTATGCTAATAAATTGTAGCTTATATGAAACGTATAATATATATTTATATTACGACTATAAATTGAGATGGAAGCTATCCTATTTTTTAAGTTTGTTCAAATCACATATCGCCGATGAAGAGTCAATAAATAATAACTGACATTTTAGCCATTATTGTTTTATTGAATAATTCATAGTAAAATAGCGTAATACACATGCTGATAAAGTTCTTGGGTCCATTTCTTATTAATTTTGCTAGATAAACAGTTGTTGCAATATATAGTAAGATAAGATAAGATAAGATATTTATTCGCTGAGAATATGGTACAAAGATATACAATTACAAATTAAAGTCCAACATATTCGCCTTTAAAAGGCATACGAATTTTTCAGTATTACAATCATCTGTACATAAAAATAATAACAATAACTTATTTTAAAATTTATATAACAAAAAATCATTTAGCGTATAGAAGCACTTTTCAGTAAGCCAAGTTTTTAATTTAAATTTAAATTTTTTTATCGGCATTTCTCTGATAAATTGTGGAATGTGATTGTAAATTTTAATTGACATATGATAACTATTTCTTGACTGAAGGGTGCTTTTGCATAGTTCATATCTTAATTTGGTAGGATCTCTTTTCAGAAATTTACTTCCTTCACTGACTTTAGAAAAAAAACCTGAATTATTTTTAACAAACATACCAATTTCCATGATGTATATCGATGTCAATGTTAAAACATTATGCTTCTTAAAAATTGGTTTACAACTAGTTAAAGGAGATGCTCCAATTGTTGCTCTCAAACATTTTTTTTGCACTATGAAGGCTCTTGTTATATGCGTAGAGTTACCCCACAAAAGTATACCATACCTTAATACGGAACTTACGTAGGCATGGTAAGCACTAAGAGCAGCCTCTTCATTAACAGTTTGCCGTAGCCGTTTCAATGCATACACAAAGCTATTTAGTTTGCCACACATGTTATTGATATGGGCTACCCAGTTACAATTATTGTCCAAAGTTAATCCTAAAAAATTTATATTCGTTTCCTTGTTAATTATTGTATTATTATAAATAAGATTAATTTTTTGAGGCACCTGCTTATAATTTGAAAATTGTAAGAATTTAGTCTTTGTTAAATTTATTTTGAGATTATTTAATGATAGCCAATTAATTATATTTTTTATAGTATTATTTACTTCTTCGTTATGTTTAAATATATTTGTTTCTGGTATAAGGATAGATATATCATCAGCAAAGAGTACACTCTTATGCTTAGTTACGTTCGATATATCATTGATGTAGAGCAGAAACAGTAGAGGCCCAAGGACACTTCCTTGTGGTACTCCTGAAGTATTAAATTGAAATGGCGACCTGTAAGTCATGGATACCAAACTTTCATTTATACGAGAAATCTCTACACATTGCTTTCTTTCACTGAGATAGCTTTGTATCCAATTTAGAGTAGGGCCTCGAATGCCGTATCGTTCACATTTATCTAGAAGCATTTTGTGATTTACCAGATCGAAAGCTTTACTCATATCTAGGAAAATGGCTGTTACAGGTTTTTTTTTATCTATATTAGCAGTTATAGACCTGATGAGTGAAAATGCTGCCAGGGTTGTTGACTTGCCTTTTTAGAAACCATTTTGTTCTTTGTTTATTATTTCAAATTTATTAATAAAATGAATAAGCCTATTCTGCATAGCCTTTTCATAAATTTTGGAAAATATTGATAAAAGTGCTATAGGTCTATAATTTGTTAATTCTACACTATTCTTAGACTTGAAAAGAGGTTTAACAATTGACAATTTTAATTTTTTTGGGAAGATTCCGTCTATAAAAGATAAATTTATTGTATAAGCCAATATTGGCGCTACAATGCTTGCCGAAGACTTCAAAATACGCGTAGAAACCTCATCATAGCCAACGGACCGTTTGTTGCATAATGATTTTATGATGTTGTAAATTTCGCTAGCAGAGCATGGACTTAGAAATATGCTGAATTGGCATCTTTGAGGAAGAGTGTACATATTATTTTTAGGAGCAATTAACCCAGGATTGGAAATATTTATAAAAAAGTCATTAAACGCATTTGCAATGTCTCTAGGGTTATTTAAAGTTTTAGTATTGTAGTTTATTTTATTTATTTGGTTTAACGTTTTATGCGAGTCTACTCTGTCATTAATAATATCCCAAGTAGCTTTACTTTTATTCTTGGATTTTAAAATGTAACAGTAACTAGTGTATTTTTTAGAATAGTGAACACATTTTTTTAGAATTTTGGAATATTTTAGATATTGGTGCTTTACAAGGTCATTGCTTTTTTGAAAGCATAACCGTCTTAATTGCCTTTTATAATTGCTAGAAGTTCTAATGCCCTTGGTTATCCATTTGGGCGAGGTACTATTTAGATAAATTCTAGTTTTTCTAATAGGAAAACATAATTTGTAAAAAAGTAAGAAATCATCATGAAATAAACTAAAACTATTGTCAGCGTCTGTATTGTTGTAAATATCGGTCCACTTTAAGTTACTTATCGCTGCTATGAATTTATCGACATTATCCTTAGAGTAATCCCTACTTATGTGATACCAATATTTGAGTGGAGGTTTTCTTTCTTTGACAGGAAATCTTAATGTTTGGCATGTATTATGATCGGATAAAAAAAATTCGTATACAAGTCCCTTGGCGTGTTCAATATTGCTTATTATGTGATCTATACAAGCAGATTGACGGGTAGGAGAATCAATGTAGAAACGTAAACCGTAGTTGCAAACTATATCTCTAAGTTTTATGGAATCATAAGTATCTTTTAGAATATTTATATTTAGGTCTCCCGCCAAAATAATACGTTTCTTTCGTCTAAGTACTTTGTGGAGCATTAGATCTAACTTTTCAAAAAATATGTATGTGTTTACGTTTGGTACTCGATATATGCAAATAATAATACAATCAAAGGAAGGAATTTCAACTCCACAACATTCAAACAATTTTTCTGTACAAAAATCCTTAAGATAGTCAATACATTTAAAACTTAAAGTTTTGTGCACTAGTATACATACACCGCCACGTTTTTCTTTTCCCCTCGAGAATGAGCTACCATATTTAAAGTTTTTGAATCTAATGTTAGATTCATCACCAGCTCTTATGAATGTTTCAGAAAAACAAAGAACATCTAAATTTATATTAGACCACTTACTTAGAATAACTTCTATGTTGTCAGTTTTATTAAGTAGGCCGGCGATGTTTTGGTGCAATAGATTGGCAGAGTAACAAATAGTATTATTATTAACGAAAAAGATTATTGTATGCAGTTTGTTCTTTTTCTAGCTTCGACTTTATGGGGCAATTGACAGTATTTTTTATTCTAGGAAAGTAATATGGTATAGTCCCTTTTTTAACAATCTTAGTTAAGCTAGGTTTTGAAGAAGGTTTAATTAATTTATTAATACCACCTACTAGGTAAATTTTCGTGTAGTAATCAGAATCAATATTATAATTAATTTTATAGCAAATATTATTCAAATATAATACTCTATTAAAATGTGTATAGGCTAATGTAAGAAACTTAAATCTTTTTGAGTTTAAGCATAAGCTGTGAAGCTGATTATTAAGTTTCCATTCATTTAGATGCTTATTATGTAAGACACTTAGAATCAAGACATTTACATGCTGCAATTGAGCCAAGGCCGTTATAATGTTCATACTTAGCATTGTAGGATTTGAGTCATTTTCACCAACTCCTAAAATCAAATAGTTTTTATCTGAATCTTCTATATTACCGCACGATTTTAAGATTTCTTCCGTGTTCGCGAAAGGTTTAATCACAGAAGTTATTTGGTATTTCTCATATTGTGTATTGAGTCTAGAACGAATCAATCTTCTTGCTAATCCAGAACATTGCTGGCCTCCGAAGATATAAATTTTAGGACGTTCAATTTCTTCGTGTGAATTATGTAATTTGTCGTTCATATCAATAGTCTGTTTTTGTAATACAGCAGAATGATCATTTGATCGCCTTAGTACGCCATCTATTTTTGAGTTTGCGAAAGTGTCTTCATACAACCCCAAATCTCTGCAACTTGTGCTTAATTTCTTGGATTTTACAATTTTTTTAGGCGTACATATCTTTTTTGTTTTCTTTGTAGTTGACGTATTTGTTGTGTTTTTATAAGATTCTTTACATATTTTTTTTAAGCTAGTTACGTGTAAATTCTGCTGGTTTATTGTATTTTTTAACTCATTATTTTCCAAAGTTAGCTTTTCAACCTCTAAATGAGCACTATCCAATTGAAATTTTAAACTTTGTATTTCAAGCATTAGTTCCTTGGCATTATCTCCTACAATTGTTGATAAATCAGGTAAGCTTTTTGTTAAGTAATCTGACTCTGAAGATATAAGTGATTCGCTCGGTGATTCACTCATGTTTCTTTTGTTTTTGTTCCTTAGTGTTACATTGCTATTGTTGAAATTCATGTTTATATATAATTTAATATTTATTTTTAATTTACAAAAACAGATCCAACAAAGCTAGATTCGAACGCGATGCTCATTGAACGCAAAGAACAAGTTATGACACTCGACCAAACTCGACTTGAATAGTATACGCCAAATGTGTGATGCCAATCTTTAGTTTGTTGTTGGTTATCGTGGGTAGTATGTATTTCAATAATGATGTGGTATAAAGTACAAGTTTAAATATATTTTCAATGCTTACAAATGTGAAGTGATTTATATTGTCAGATTATTCACTTTAAAACCACTAGCTGCAATTATAATTGAGAATTATTACTTGTACTATATTATAAAAGTTCCAGCACAAAATCAGGATTAGTACGGCTATGCAAATTTCTCGTTATTGCAATGTTTTAATTTTTATGCACATTATAGTTATTAACACAAACATTTGCACAGTTTTCGCACTTAGTTTTTAACACAATTGTAACAATTTTAACACGTAGAACTTCATTAATCTATTTTTAAAATTAAAATATATACAGATCAATTGTTTAGTTTGCAGTGGCGCCACTGTCGATTCCCGAGTAAATGTTATTACATCATTTATGATGGCAATAGATACTATCTACGCTCAAACGCGTCCATTTGTGATCATTGTACCAAATGTATTGACAGGTTGTAACTTGTCGGTGCAATTATACTAGATTCAAATCACTTTCAGACTACTAAAGCTGTATATTCTCTAATTTCTTCTGATTATGGCATAAAATTGATCAATAGTTTAGCCTCGTCAGATTCTGATCTCTTTCGGTTCTCACAAAAAAATAATAAAACTATAAGCCTAAAAAAGGTTCAGTCTGCTCCTATGTTGATAGATGACAATTATGTTGCCGTGAGTAATCGTGATAGTCCTTCAATATTGTTAAATTTTACAGCTGATTATACAAATTCTAATGTAATTGATACAGATGTGAGTAGTGAGAATGATTACCACCCTCCAAACAATGCCTATAATAATTCATCAGAATCTGAAATAGAATTTGGTGACATGAACCTAGGCCTATAAAGCAGCAACACATAGCTGAACCTACTGTTTGGAAAAGAAATCTGGCAAAAATACGTAGAATGAAATGTGAAGATTATTTGGGATACGTTAGACCCGCAAACGGAAAGTTTAAACAGGATACATTAAGGAATGTTAGACAGTGGGGAGAGAGATATAAGTCTGAAAATTGTAACAAAAGTAAATTAAGATGAAGCAGTAAGATAAGTGCTAAAAGACAAGAAATTCATACATATTTTTGGAAACAATTAAACTGGGATCAGCGCAAAACTTACGCAAAGTCGCTCATACAAGGAACTGATACGAAAGACAAAAAAGAGTGTTAATTCTAGGCGCACAGAGTCTGTTATTTATTATTTATCTATAAAATATGACGGATCTGAGAAAGTGCAAGTACCTAAGTAATGTTTTTAAACTCGCCCTTTACATAAAATTCATCACTTGGCATAAAAATCATCCCTGGCGGTTGCCTTGGTTTGTGTTACAGGCTCGTTTTGCGGTTTTCAAAGCAATTTTATAAGCTTGATGGTCAGCATCGTCATTCGTCTGTTGGCATAATTTGAAAAGTATTTTCTTTCTTTCCGAATTGTCTGTCACTTCTTCATTCCACCAGCTAGTATCCGTGTTATTATTGATGACGTCTTTAGATACTTCTTATTATTTTTCTTTTTCATTGCAGTATAGTTGAAAATCTCTCGACATTGCATCGGCTGTATCATCCTGCTACTCCTGAAGGTGTTGGGCGATGTCTTTACACAGTCTGAAACCTTCCTCCCCCTCCAATTTATGCTATCGTATTCTTATGATTTTCTGTTTCTTGACTTTGTTTGTTTTAGGTATTTTGAACTCTGCCACTAGTATTCTGTGCTGTGAAGTGAGATGTTCCCCGGGTATGACTTTGCAGTCTTTGCATGTCTTTAGTTGTTTTCTATCAGTTAGAATGTAGTCTATCTGAATGCAGACCCCACCGCTTTTATAGGTTACTAGATGTTCTGCAGGGTTTGAGAAGAAAGTATTAATAATTGCAAGATCGTGTGCTAGTGCCATTTGAAGGATGTTATCTCCCTCCGTGTTGATTTAACATATCCGAAGTTGGGATGTATTCTCTAGTAAGTGGTAGTTTTCTCACCAATGTGACCGTTCAAATCGTCGCCGATGAACTTGGACTCCCAGTTTGGTATAGACTGCAACAAATCGCTAATTTCTTCCCAGAAAGATCCTTTTTCTGAATTTAGGATGCCGAAATGGGGAGGGGGGGGGTTGTATGCCTTATGATCTTTATGCAGGGTTGCTCGTCCAGGGCGAGCTTAATTGACATTAACCTTTTGCCTACTCTGTTTACTTCAACTACGCAATCTTAGAAGTGTTTATCTACTACGAGGCTGAGTCCATTCAGCGCCATTGTTCCATACCATGCAATAAATGTTGATGAGTCTTCGATGTAATACTTCACTAAATTCTGAGCTGCTCCCCCGAGAAATTGTTAATTAAAGTGATTTTAAAAATATTTGTCTTTTAGTTCTACATCATCATCATTATTATCGATAATCTTATCTATCAACATCATAATTTTCTAGGTTTAGTTTTCTTGTGTCACATAATATAATCTTTTCATTTTTATTATCTTCCTGGTATTTTAATATCTTTAGATAAATTTAAAAGCAATACTTTAAAGTTTCGAATTCCAATATTATATTTCATTCGACAAAACAATATCTTATATCTACAACTTATTTAAAGCCCAGAAATATTGAAATTAAAAAAAAATATTTGTAATATTGCTGACTATATACATATATGAAACATTAAAAAAAGAAAATATAATAAAAATAAATTCAAACCGACTTGAGAAGTTTTCTTCGCCTCCTGAAAAGTTGCATTTTTGCAGTTATTATTTATTGACTCTTCATCGGCGATATGCTGTGCAAATTTGATTAAAATCGGTTAAGTACTTTAGGAGTCCATCGAGGACAAACAACGTGACGCGTAATTCATATATATTAATATTTATATAGTTAACAGTGGAATGCTAATAATTATAATTAGTTAAATATTAATTACTACTAATTTAATATTAACTACTGTTAACATTAATGTTAATAAGTATTTATTAACAATTTAATGTTAATATTTAACTAATATTCAATCATTAATAATTTAATTTAATCTAAAACCGTGTGGTGACGGTGTAGGAATACAATTCACCACCCCATATCTTACCCGTGGGTGAACGTACGAGACGACTAAGGGATATAAAAACGCATATAACATCTATGCGAGAGAAGGATAACTCGAAACAAAACCCTGTATCTACACGTCTGACCAGCGTGATATAGTAGGTTACCTACCCTCCCATTATGGAGGGCCCCCGCAGGCTTCCGTAGCCGAGCTCCGAGCCCAACAGTGGGACATATATGGGCTGAGATGATGATGATGATGATTAATCAAAAACGTTTATTGTGTGATATCGGATTAAGAATATAATGGCGAATGGCATTCTCGTGGGGAGAGCTATGTCCAACAGTGGACGTTTACGGGCTGATGGATGGATGGATGGAATATAATTTATAAGCAATTCTTTCTTTGCCACTGAAGGTTTGAGAGACTATGGAATGTGTAAACCAAAGACATCCTAGAAGGAATACTCAAATCTATTTATTTTATAGATTTCCTAGCATTACCAATGTAGTCCTGTGAGTATGGCAGTTACACAATATTTGTTATTTTCATATTTCTCAATTCCAGTTTCATCATCATCATCTCAGCTTATATATGTGCAAATTTGGGGCCCGAGCCTCTTCCATAATGAGAGGGAAATTGACCTACTATAGCACGCTGCGCGCTGGTCAGACGTGTTGGTTGTATAGTTTCGCTTCAAATTTCTCTCTCTCTCTCTCTCTCTTGCATAGGTGTTTTATATCCCTTAGTCATCTCATACGATCAACCACTGGTAAAGTTTCCTACCTTACCCGTGTAAAGCAATTTGATATTATTTTTATTATTAATGGACGTCCGTGAATGAATTTCCGTGTGGTGACGGAATAAGAATACTATTCACCACTCCATATCTTACCCGTGGGTGATCGTACGAGACGACTAAGGGATATAAAACGCATATAACATCTATGCGAGAGAAGGAAAACTCGAAACAAAACCCTATACCAACACGTCTGACCAGCGCGGTATAGTAGGTTAATTTCCCTCCTATTACGGAGGAGGCCTGAGCCCAGCAGTGGGACATTTATGGGCTGTGATGATGATGATGATTATTGGACGACAGATTAAAAAAATAATAATAACGTTATAAGTACCTAATCGTATTATTAAAAAGTAATAAAATTTTTAAGGGTGAGTTTATTGTGATTTTCGGTTATACTCGTATATGAAATGGGCGGATTTTATTTTGTGTCTCCAAACAATTTTCTAAAATAAATATTTTTTATTTTAAACTTGCCTTGAATCCTATTTAAAGTAATATTTAATAGCTGTGGAAGGTTTATTTTCCTTTTGTTAGCTCTTGGTGAGCTATAATCTAAACATGTTTTGCGCGGGTCTAGATACCCGCGGCGATATCAAATTAACATAGAGTCCATAACTCATGATGTATATCAAAATTATTAATCAATAATTGAAGTCATAGAATTTTATCAATAATTTTAATCATAATTGAATTAATTTTAATTAAATATTAATAGATAATTATATCAATAAATCTTTTTATTTTTATTTTCAAACTGAAATTTCCCGTGTGTTAACGGAGTAAGAATTCAATTCACCACCCCTATTCTAGCCGTGGGTAATTATAAGAGACAACTAAGGGATATAAAACGCATATAACATCTATGGCTAGAGAAGGAAAACTTAAAACACAACCCCATACCAAGACGTCTGACAAGAGTAGTACAATAGGTAAATTTTGACTTCCATTATGGAGGAGGCTTAAGCCCAAAAGTTTACAGGACATACTCGTACATACATGATATGATGATGATGATGATGATCAACAAGCTCCCAATTGCCACGGAATTTCAAAGAGTTCCTACTTATATCATTGTCACTCCATCACCTCTCGAACAATTATAATTTAGGATAATTTTAATGAAATGAACATATTAAGTAATTGTAAGACAGTTGTGTAATTCATTTGCGAATGATCATTCCATCTTTTGAATAATATACTCAAGGATTAAACTATTTACATAAAATTACGTCTCTCATAAAAACCCGATTACTTATAAAAACCTGATTACCAGCGAAAAATTATTGTAATAAGTGGGATTCGAATCCACACCTATTGGAAATTCGTTTCAATCGTGCTGCCACTTACACCATCGTGCACTATTGTAGGACATTCAAATCTTGCATCGTATTATATTTTCATCTTTAAGGCGACGTGTATCTCAATTTAACTAACTACCTCTGTATTAGTAAGCTGTTTGTATATAGCTCTATTTACCATTTCGTATATTCTATAGTTCTCTATTTTTATTTTTAAGAAAATCCCTCGCGCTTAAGTAGGTATAAATGTTTGTATCGTGGACTTTAAGAAATAAGAATACTACCAACCTTTACATTACTCGTGGATGTCGTAAAAGATGACCAAGAGCTTTATATAGATCTGGGACAAGTCTATTTGATGCCGTCTGATCAACAATAACATTCCCAAAGGGAGTTAACGTCAGACAAGCGGCTTGTCATAAAACTATTGTCAATAACTATTTGCAATATCTACGATAATAGTACAAATTGCATCAACTCCGGGTAATTAGGATATGCCAGACGTTGATTGTATGCGAAATTGTAGCACTGCCCTAGGCGGACTGCCTCGACTCGACTGCCTGGACGCGTCTGTAAACGGAAAACTGTCAATAGTGTAACTCTGCCACTATTAATCTCTTCACTAGTCTTCACTACTAAGTGTAACAACTTATACGTGTTATAAACTTTTCATTCAATCCAGACCAGACCAATTTACTGAATTATATCGAATAAATCATGTAATTAATTAACAACTAATTTTGAATCATTATTATCTTCACAATTTCATCATCGATCAGTTTTTCGTCGTCTACTGCGAAACCTAAGCTTCAATCATGGGATTTACTAATTCATTTGAGGAAGTGTCGCAATCGATGTGTTTTGCAGATGGGTTGGCGTTTGCAATAGCTGTTATGCCTTTCCCAGAAGATAGCTGCTATCCACTCTCCTACTTATGGTGATTTTTGGTGACTCCTACGGATAAGTATGGGATGTCGACTTTTATTCTGTCATCACACAAGACGTATTAAGAATAGCAGCTAAAGAGAAAAAAAAAAAAAAAAAAAAAGAATAGCAGCTGAATAGTCTTCTAAATAATAAAATTTTCAATTATAATTTTAAATATTAATATTTTGAATGAAAATATACGAAAAAATCTTACGTTAGCTATCAGTTACATTAAAAATTAACTGCACTCGCATACAACCCTTGTTTTCTTAAGGAAATTGGCATCTTCCCCTTCTCAGCGCATTAAGTAAACTTTCTTACTGCCCTTTAAATTATAAATGGCGTTCAAAATGCAGTCGAAATAATTTCGTTACTAAATGTATTTAGACTTTTGTTTACATTTTACAAGAGGGATATAAAATATGTATGTATAAAATTATCTAGCATTGCATTAAATTGGATTAGGTATAAACTAGTTAAAGAAAAAGCAACTCGAGTAAACACTATTCTGTGAAATATAAAAAAAATAATACAAATAAAATTCAAGAGAGTACATATGGCGTGAACTCCAAGCATATGGGGATAAGAGCAAGATAATGACTATAGGAAGGGAATGAATAACATTTCAAAGAATATTTAATAAGGTCTAGAATGATTAAGTTCTAAAATTAACATTCATAATGATTACATCGAAATTACATTATAATGTCATTATATTCTCTCTGCCTACCCTGCAAGGGATATGGCGTGATCATATGTATGTATGTATGTATGTATGTACATTATAATGTACGCAGTATTATCTATCACCTCATATTTCAATAATTATCATCATCACAGCTCATATGGCCTATTTATTGGCTCTTACATGCTGTAAAATGAAAATAAATTGACCTCCACTAATCAGACAGGTTAATAAATCATCATAAAAATTTATGTTTCTGCCGTGCACCGCTGGACGTAAGTGACTCTAATACTCATGAGAAAAAATAATGCCATAATCATCAGGCTTTTTCTTTCTTTTGTTTTTTTTTTTTGGGGTGGGCTATGGTCAGCGCACTCCTCGCACCACTCCGTCCGGGGCTACAGAGGGACGTAAGCACCGTAACCCACCCGTGAACTTCGCCTTCGTCGTTGGACCGGCCACCGGAGCAGCGTAAACTTGTCGTCAGTGGCCGGCCCGCCGGAATACCCCCTGAGGGGTACCCTCTCCTTGAGCGACATCTCCCCCTCCCCCCGGGAGGACGTCGGTCCTTCCTCGCGCGGTCAGCTTCTCGGCGGGTGACCATCATCAGTAGCAGGTAGTTTAGGTATAGCAGTGACGTGTTATATATTTCCCAGAAGAAAACTGCTGCCCGCTCTCCTAGTGACTCCCACGGGCAAGTATGGGGTAACCATAATTGTAGTATTATCATCACGGCAATTTCAATATGTAATCCTTCATCTCTGCTCATATCCTATTTCTGGGCCCAAGCCTCCTCCATAATGGGAGAGAAATGATCTACTAAACCACACTGATCAAACGCATAGGGTTTTATTTTGATTTTTTTTTCTCTTGCTATGTTATATACGTTTTATATCCCTTAGTCGTCTTTTACGATCACCCATGGGTAAGATAGGGGTGGTGAATTATATTCTTACTCCATCACCACATAGAATATTCTTCTTAATTCTTCTTCTAATCTTAATCTTAATTAATTATATTCTTTTCTTTTTGTCCTCTAACTGTAAGAGAAAGCTTTTATGTACATCTTTTAAATCCAAGTAACTAAAATAAATAAAAAAGTATATAATATATCAGTTACAGTTATTTAAATTTACCTTATATACTACGTTCACCCTCTTGTCTTTGGTTAGAACACGTTCCCATAACAAAATGATGCATTATTAAATTCCATACGTTTGATGTACCGGAATAAATACGATATTGTTTGACAGCCTTTTGTGTATCTTTCTGTTTAGACTGTTATCATATGATTATTTCGTATCAATTTATTGTACAAAATTATCTTTTTCTCAAATATGCTTGGAAATTTGAGCATTATTTTGACAACCTTCTTCGAGATAAATCGATATTGCTGTAGTGACCAAATACATGCGAGCAGCGGCCGGCAAAAAATGAATGTAAATTCACATCTATCGTGTATTTTAAAAATGGAACGATTTTTTACTTCAAATCATAGTAACCAAATATGCAACTTATCAGAGTTTTATTTATATTTCGAACTGGCTTGAAACAGAAACCTGTTTGATAATGAAAAAAAAATCAAATGAACCCTTTAGCACGTGAAAAATGTTGTTCGTTGTTCGTCATGTATACAGTTCTACTTAGTACTACTTAGTTTTAATTTCCGCACATTATTTGAGAAAAGCACTATACAAGCCTTGGCCACAACTAGGAATTGATGGACTTACGTATGTGTGCCTCAGCTACTCCTCAGCCCACATTTACGCATTCGTCCATCAATGCCTCTTTTGCTGGCCGTTGCAGTAATGTAAAGTACATTTTTACATGTAATTTATAAGAATATATATTTCTCCCCATAATATGTAAAATCTATGAACGCTATTCTGACGTTCCGCATAAATATGCGGAACGTCAGAATAGTGTTTTGCCGTTTACTAGTAGAGCAAAGTAGTAGTAACTAGTAAGTTTCCCAAATATTTGGGCACAAAGTGGGATCCTGTACTTCACGCATCCAACAATTCCCAGCAACTTTCAGCAAGTTGTCGGGCTACCTTATCGTCAGGATATTATAAAATTTAAAACAGCTCTAATGAATTTTAGACCAATCCAAGAATCCAAAATTTTATGAATGCACTACTTAGGTCTTAAACCCTAAAACCTAGGTCCTTACCTAACCTTAACCTAGGTAGCATAAACCTAGGTCATTCAAAATTTCATCTGTTACCTTCGAGATTCATCATCAGAGTAGCTCAGTGGTAATATCATACATGGATTTTTCAAATAATAAGTCACATATATGTTTGAAAGTAAACTAAATACATATTATACGTCTAAGATTCCTACGAGAGTTTACAAAGAGCTGGTGACCTTGAAACGCCTGAACAGATATTCATAAATTACAGCATAAATTTGTATAGACAAGTTACAAGACACGCTAATCTTACAACACCTGTCTTTTTCGAGACATAATTATAACTAGATGAAATACTATAGGGAATTGAAATAAAAGTATTTTAAGTATTCATGGTCACGAGAGGAGTGTCCTAACGTGATAGAATCCCTAAAAATAGTTTTACTCGCGTAACTATAAATGCTCGCGTGTGCTATGTGGTAGCAGCTACGAAAACTACCAACCCTTACTTTGCTCGTGAATGTCGTAAAAGCTGACTAAGAGCTTGATAACGACCTGTGCCAACTCCATCTGATGCCGTTTAGTCAATAATTACATTCCTAAGGAGGGTTGACGTCTGGCAGGCGGCCGGTCATAAAACTATAGCCAATAACTTTTACATCATAAAACTATTGCCAATAAGTAGGTATGGAAGAGAGTATTGGTGTAAAGATGCCAAAGGGAATGCTTCGATGATTCGGACATGTGGAAAGAATGCCGAACGAACGTCTGGTTAAGAAGATATACAATGCGAAAGTGGAAGGATGTAGGTACCAAGGGAGACCGAGACTAACCTACCTAGACCAGATTGGTCACGCACTGAAGGAAGGTGGAGTCAAGAGTCTCCGAAATCGGCGAGCGTGTATGAAGAGAATTATGAATGTTGAGGAAGCGAGTGAAGTATTCAAGGATAGAGTTCTCTGGCACTCTGTTCTCTCTGCCTGCCCTACAAGGGATATGGCGTGATGATATGTATGTAACTTTTACAATATGTACTATGGAAAGAGAGTACATATTGTATCGACCCCAAGTAATTGGGATAAGAGTCGCAGAATGATGAACTATAAACACTCAGGTAAATACTTTCGTAAACATCAGAAATCATTATACTATATTATAGGGATTTATTCCATACCTGTAATACTCTCAATATCCTTGTAATAACGCAGATAGAATACTATTTTTCACTCTCTCTCATGCTCGTTGGTGTCGTAAGTGACTAATAAGTGATATGATATGCAGATAATATCTATGCATGGAACGTGAAACTTGTCTTGTCAAATCTATCTGACCATCACTATGGTATACCACTGTATAGGAGGTTAATTTCTTTCTCATTATGGAGAAGGATAATAATAGGTTCCAATATTGACAGTTATATGTCTACAACAGCGGGTTGTTGAATCCGGAGTAGTACCATACTCTCGCAGAAAATTGACGTCTGAGCAGTAGCAATGTGCTTTTGCGCTTCATTCGGTAGATTTTAGATGGTAGATAGTAGCTGAGTCCCTGGTATTGCAAAAGCCCATCAGCGGCAGTTACACTACGTATCAGGTGTGCTGCTTGCTCGTTTGCCAACTTAAACAATAAAAAAGGACCCGAGCCCAACAATGGGACGTATTTGAGCTGAGAAAAAGGATTCTACTATACCATTTATTGACAAAATAAACAATCCAATGCGTCCCAACCCATCTTTCCCCGTAGATGACTGTAAAACTCGAAATAAACCTCTAACCGATCCGTTTGACTAAAATGATATACTAGGTTAAATTATATAAAAAGAAGACTCAACTCCAAATCAAATCAAACAGATATCCAACATCGAGTCAGTAGCAAATTAATAATACTTATCTCTATTATAATATAAATTACTCCAATAACATGACCTATATACGGTAACCAAAACCATTGTCTCTATAAATACGACATCATTAGGGACACATTAAGAATTTAAAAAGAACTTTCAACACGAAATATACACTTTTACACAATTTTATTTATGCTTCGTTCGTATTACTAAAATAGTTTTCAAAACAAAGTTTCGTATGATAATTTGAAATTAACTTTTTCCTAATATTATCATAACAACCTATATAAGTGCCAACGCTGGCCTCCTCCTCGAAAATGAAATGGGAAATGGAAGGAAATTGACATACTATACTCGCTGGTCAGGCCGGATGGTGTCGAGTTTTCTTTCTGTCTTTTAGGATACCCATGGTCGAGGAACTAGGTTGTGAAATGTATTCTTACTTAGTCACCATACGGAGGAATATAACGCTTTATTATACCTTCCATTCGAATGAGTATCGTAGGTATGAGATGAATAAGGAATATATATACGTGTACATGACATCACTATAAAAGATAATAGCCCTATGCTCACTCGAAACAAAAGTCGGTATATGCAAATTCCTTTCACCACATGTAGCTAATTTGTGACTTAATAGTATATATATAACTTACTTACTTTACTTCTTACTTTTTTACTTACTTATTTATAATTTACGTATTTAGTTATTTATTATATTGGATATGGATATCCGTTCTTACTAAATGTGTTTACGTATTTATGATAACCAAATTGTGACTCGCTCGCATTAAGGTCTTTGCGGGGATGCTGTTTGTTGGTAAGGATTTCCAGTAGATGTGGGTTCAAGTATGGTAATTATATTTCGCTCGCAAACTTGTTTTTATAAATAGCCTATGTCGAATGCTGGCTCTGTAATTTAGAGTATACCATTGTTAAGTATGAGTATGTATCATTGTTAAGTATGACTGCAGAGATGGCGTTTGATCTTTACGTAGGACAATTGATTATGACTGCAGAGATGGCGTTCGATCTTTATGTAAGACAATTGATTATGACTGCAGAGATGGCGTTCGTGGATTCGATCTTTACGTAGGACAATTCTTTGTATAATCCACAAATAATTGTTTTGAATCTGGGGGTAATTTGAGTATTTTAATCGTATATTTGTAAAGTGCCCCGCGATTCACATATTAAAGTCTTGATGTGGAGCGTTGCCTTAAAAAAGTGATCATACCTTATATGGGGAATCTGAATTTAAAAAAAGTGACTGAATTTAAAAAAAGAAAATAATGTAAATCTGAGTTTATTTTTGGACTATTATTTGTTAAATGCTTGGTTGTTCTAATAAACGAAATTAGTGCATCGGTCGCCTCTTCATGTTAGACAAAAATGCTTTTCAGATGTCCCGATGTCTGGCTGTTCTCTTCTAAAAGTCACATTTCTTAAGCGAGTTTGGTGATTTTTTCTGAGCAGTTTTATGAATAGTTTTTTGTTATTGATACGGTTTTTGACGTGGATATAGACATTGAAAATATATAAAAAAAAAATTTTTTATTTTATTTTAAAGTCTTTTATATACTTACGAGATCTACAGGGCATAGAGCCACTAGTAAAAGTAGCTTTATGGACCTTCATATTAATTAAAAATAAAACACGAAAAACTCACATGATTGTATATGTTGTCTTGTCATTCCATTTTTAATCGCAGTAAATGATTTACTTCCTCAAAGATAATAAAAAATACTCAAACAGTGCAAAGAATAAATACGCATACGATATAAATAAATAAATCACTAAGGCGTCATGGGGCAACATTAATCTCAAAATACCTATCAGTGTTGCCACAACAAAAACAAGAACACCAAACATTAATAAAAAAGAAAACAAACCAAACGATTCACACCACTGTCACATCGCTGACCGTTAGTAAAAATTAAAAATACTATGCACCTTGTCATGCTAATAATAAGAATGAATTTTCAATAGTTTATATATATGTCTTGGCGAAATAAACAGACAACTTAATGTCACGCTGTCATCTACAGATTATGCAAAGCAGCTACTTTTTTTTTCTATTACCATAATACGCGTGGCAGAATGTTTGATGTCATAAAGCAACGTGGGAAAGGCTAACATTATCCGAGCCTATAAGATTATTAGATTAAGTATTTGCAACTTTATTCCCAATAAATAAGATTGGTTATTATATATCTTGCTTCAAATGCGGGCCTGTTTGTCCGTTTCTTCTAAGTGATCAAATTTCGGAGGTATCAAGTTACTGCTCCGGTAGTCTTTTGTTCAACAATGGGGCATTAATTGATTCTAGTTCACTTCATATTGTTAGCATTAGTTGAGTAATAAGCAAACATTTGTCTACCTTTTCTTAAGGATGGGATGGTGGTAATTTCCAGCATAAATATGTATTTTAAATTACCATATATATTTTATAGAGAATTCCTTGATTATAAATATTGTATGATAGCAGTTATTATGATTACTAGTCTAATTAATGTGTTGATGTCGTTAAAGTTGATAAGGGCCAACGTCCAAATTTTACAAGTGACCTCTATAGTTTAAGTAACTCGTATGTTATCCGTGTGGTGACGGAGTAAGGATACAATTTACCATCCCCTATCTTACCCGTGGGGGATCGTAAGAGACGACTAAGGGATATAAAACGCATATAACATCTATGCAAGAGAAGGAAAACTCAAAACAAAACCCTATACCAACACGTCTGACCAGCGTGGTATAGTAGGTTAATTTCTCTCCCATTACGGAGGAGGCCCGAGCCCAATAGTGGGAGATATGTGGGGCTATGATTGTGATGATAGCAATATAAATCACATATATGTAACATTGAGGTTAATTTTGATGTTAATTGTTGTTAAAAATATATTTTCTTTTTTTATTGTTAAATATGATAAAATGTTTGTTAATACTTAACGTTGGTACGGTGATACAATATTAATATCATTTTTTATTTACATTGTATTCGATATTAATTAGACTTTAGAAGTCGTGGAAATAAATCCACTTAGTATCTTGTTGTTAACTGCTTGGTATTAAGACCAGGAGTGTGGTGTCGGCAGCAGCACTATACCTTTTTTTTGTAGCAGGGTATGATGTGGATACAACCCACTCAATTCGTCCAGAGCCACGGAAGGTCGACGTGGAACATGGGAACTCACCGTGTTCTTTCCCAATCACCATTAAACTGGTCACTGGTACCGATTCCTTGAATGTATAATATTACAATCGCCAACCTAAACACCAAGCCTGTTGATTATGACCTTAGTAGCTTTTACTTGCGACTTTGCCCTCGTAAGAAACAACTATTCCAAAGTTGAACCATTATACTAAGAGTACATAGATAATACATAACCGAGATGGAAAATATCATATATGCTGATCCAGGAAATAGGCTACATATGTGCTTATTGTCATCCCAATCTGTTGAAGCATTTTCGTGTGATAAAATAAAAAATATTCAAACATTTTCACAAAATTTTACATCTATAATATTAGTAGAATTCCTCTTGGGAAAGCCTCCAACCAACAATAAAAAGTAATCTAACGATTTAATATT
Organism: Lymantria monacha; assembly: GCA_905163515.2. NCBI lineage: Eukaryota > Metazoa > Arthropoda > Insecta > Lepidoptera > Erebidae > Lymantria > Lymantria monacha. Next base: position 33,522,707 of record LR991088.1, read on the forward strand.
CAATCTTCTGTGTGGTGACGGAGTAAGAATACAATTCTACACCCCCTATCTTACCTGTGGGTGATCGTACGAGACGACTAAGGGATATAACACGCATATAACATCTATGCAAGAGATGGAAAACTCGAAACAAAACCCTATACCAACACGTCCGACCAGCGCAGTATAGGTTAATTTTCCTCCTATTACGGAGGAGGCCCGAGCCCAACAGTGGGACATATATAGACTGTGATGATGATGATATTATATTCAAACTCAGGACCTTGCCTTCATCAAACGCACTACTATTCCACTGATACATCAATCTAGCCGTTTTAGTGGATAACGGAACCAATGATACTGACAATAAATTAACATTCTTTTCTTGTATTAGCTCAGCTAAATGTAAATTCTAAGCGTGGAATTTAATAGTTTTTATTTTGACATCACGAAATTAATTGTTTATGCTAGTTTACTACAAATAATATTAATGTTAATGCTTGTTTTCTTTTTGGCGGCGGGCTATGGTGTGGTCACGCTCTGCTAATCCGTCCGCGGCGACAGAAGAAGCGGCGCTCGACACCATAGACCCGTCTTACATGTACCTACCTCTCTACGCTGAGCGAGCGGACCACCGGAACCCGGTCTTTGTCTTCGGTGGCCCGCCTGGCGGCTCCTCACGCGGTGGCCTCACTCCGGGCGACCGGACTAAACCCCGGTCGAGTCACGCGATGCCTCGTAGTGAATGTGTTTGGATGTTTCTTACTTAATCACATGTAAATGATGAAATTTTGCATAAAGACCATTTCTTTGTTTAACACGTAGTAATGGATATAATATGCATATAACACCTATAATGCCAGAGAAGAAAGAAATTCATTAAAACCCTATATAAACCACGTTTAATCAGTATGGTATATAGTTCAATTTTCTACCTATTGTGGAAGGGAATCAGACCACTAGTGATCGTATAAGAAGCGCACTTTTATCTGGTATTGCTTATCAAGGTTGTCTGGAAGAAATTCCAGTATAAGACCGCCTAATTGTACGAAAGTTTATTTTCTTTTTGTCTCTTATTATTTTTATTCCTGTATAATATATATATATCCCTATACCAACACGTCTGACCAGCGCGGTATAGTAGGTTAATTTTCCTCCAATTACGGAGGAGGCCCGAGCCCAACAGTGGGACATTTATGGGCTGTGATGATGATGATGAATATATATATATGGTGTACAATTATATTACCTATTATTATTATTTATTATTACCTATTATTATTATTAAACGTGTCCGAAGAATACAAGGGTTATATTCTTAGTCCAGAATGTTGTTTCTATAAAAAAAACCATATATGGGGGCTTAAAATATATATGGTAATATATCTCATCATTTTGTTCTTATTTCAATTACTTGGGGTTAACGCAATATGTCCTCTTTTTCCATACAGCCCTATCAGACGTCATCTCTGTAGTCACTCCCTGTCTATTCATATCATGTTTTACGCAGTCTATCTATCTTTTCTTTGGTCTCCCTTTACCCCTAAAGCCTTCAACACTCATACTTAAAACTTTTCTCACAAGATTACTTTCATCCGGTCTCATCACATATCCATACCATGTCAAGCGTTCACTCCTTAACTTATCCATCACTGGCGTCAATTACAAAACTTTCTCTTATACGCTCATTCCTTATCTTATCCATTCTGAACTCATCTCAACATTCGCATCGCCGCTGCTTGCAGTCATTTCTCATCCGTCACTTTTGTAGTCCAACATGCGGATCCATACAATACAGTAGCATAGTAATATATCTAAGAGAAGGAAAACTAGAAAATGAATCATTTACCAAAACATCCGATCAATGTCATATAGGAGGTTAATTTCTCTCTAATTTTCTATAAGACTCGAACCCAACAGTGACACATTTAAACTGTGATGATAGCAGTTTATCTACGTGACCAAGATCACATAGGTTCGCTATGTTATTATAGAAATCCTATAGATGAAAGGGTTTCTTGTATCAAAAGATATTCAACAAGTTTAATTTATATGTTTATTCGAAGGATAAAATGTCACAGTGGATATATTTAAGTGATTAGAATTTTATTGTACATATATCTGGATATCCGTGTTTAACTCGGTATTTACTTTTTAGTGGTTTTTTTTTTTGGAAAATATAAACAATATCAAATTAAATTGTGGTTTTATGAAACTACGGTAAGAGTGAATCGTTTTTCGCATTGTAGACATTTAACTAAAAATATTTTGAAAATATTCGATTTAGGGTTAATAAAACGCATCATCAATCTTAATTTTATACTTGGAAAATAGGAATGATTGTGGGAAATGATAACTAAGTCTCCAACTAATATTTTAATTTAACTCTGTTTTTTAGAGTACGACATACATAATATATTCAATTATTTATATGATATCATCATCATCATAGCCCATATAAGTCCCACTGCTTGGCTCGGGCCTCCTCCGCAGTGGGAGGGAAATTAACCTACTATACCGCGCTGGTCAGACGTGTTGGTATAGGGTTTCATTACGAGTTTTCCTTCTCTTGCATAGATGTTATATGCGTTTTAAATCCCTTAGTCGTCTCCTACGATCACCCACGGGTAAGATAGGGGGTGCTGAATTGTATTCTTACTCCGTCACCACACGGATAGATATACATATATTAAAAACAAACAAATAGCGTGGAGCACTGGCACAAATGAGTAATAGTCTATACTACATACACACTATCACGTCTATACTAGTACACTACACGGTCAGCTGATTTGAACCATAGGCGCCGCCATACTGGCCTCGGCTGCTCTGTCGAGCGCCTTTCACTTTACCCTTACTTCGCGGCCGACCGTCACGCGACATGCAATAGATGGACGAAAAAGTTTGAGGCGATGTAATCAAAGTTTCACATAAATTATAAAATAGAACGTAAAAGTCATGAAACAAATTATTATTAACCCATAATCAAATGGGTTATTCGTAAACAAATTAAAATTATTTTTACATTAAAAACAAAAGTAATATTAGCTTTGTAGTTCGGTTATAACGAAAACCCCTTATATTATTTCCATGCTCACAAATCACCGTGTTCCGGCTCGAGTTGTCACTCATTCGTAAATAACAGTAGTTGCGTTCCATTTAAACTTAATGTAACTGAATGCGCGTGCGCACGAGTAGCGCATGTCATTCGACAATTACAAGGGCCGGCTGACAGACGTGTATTACACGACAATATGCTCGTACAATATTTTTAAAATCAAATTATTTTTTATATCTGATAATTAGAAATACAGGATGGCTAATTGGGTATGTGGTAGCGACTATAAATACTACCAACACTTATTTTACTCGTGAATATCGTGCAATATGACTAAGATATTAATATCTAACTAGAACAACTCCACTTGATGCCTTTTAATCAACAATTATGTTACATTCTCAAGGAGGTTTGACGTCGCCACCAAAGACAAAGACCGGGTTCCGCTGGCCTACTCGCTCGGCGAAGAGAGCTACATTACAGGGCGGGTCTATGGGGACGCGCACCGCTTCTTCTGTCACCCCGGATGAAATTAGCGGGGAATGACCATTCCATATACCACCCCCCAAAAAAAAGGAGGGTTGACGTCAGGCAGGCCTGTCAAAAAACAATATGTACGATGAAAGAGGAATACATATTGCGCGATCCCCTAATAATTGGGATTAAGAGTAGATGAATGATGAATGTCAAATACAGGAGAACTATCTCCCTGAAGTACTATTTTTTATTTTTCCATTTACACAATAGATAATTAATGAAATAATAATATATTAGTAACCAGTACAGTAGTACCATATTTTTTTTTTAGCAGGCTGTGGTCTGGACACATGCGTGAAGGGCGGGACTGGCTATTGTGACCGAATTCTTGCCGTCCGTAGCCGGCCCGGGTTACCCTTTCGGGTAACGTCCCCCTTCGAAGCTGGTCGATGACTTTTCTTCACCTTGGGTGTCTGTCATAAAAAACGACTAAGGTATATGAAATAGATAACATAGTTATGGGCAGAAGGAGTTTTCATTCGTCAATATTTATCACTTTTTCTTTTTTTTTTACTTTTTTTTTGCTACAAGTCAATATCCTTTTTACTGTACTCTAGAACAACACAATAAATATACATACTCGTAAATATCTATTGTAGTAGTCTAGAAAGAAGTTTTTACGACAGACAACCGTCTCAAAGTTGTTTTTCTATGCTTTTACAACAATACTTGTTTGGTATGGACGATAATGTGTGTCTTTTTCTGTGCCACAGATAAAATACACGTTGCAATATTTCGTCATATTCTTTGAATAGTCAGTGTGAAACGTAAACAAAGGACCCTGCTTGAAATGCCTGCTTGATTATTGGTGTGGGGGTAACACGATAAGTTATGGACCCACAGGCCGCCATTTCGTCGCCTAAGACAGTTAGCACATCAAAAAAGTTAGAGAGCGATCGTGTTACCATCTAATACACAAATTATCAAACTTTATCCTTACTGAGAATTGCTTGCAATAAAATATAAATATTACTTTTTGCTTGATACAAGATCGAGTATCTCATCTTCAAATTATCGGCAAAGAAGCCACAGATGTCAAAAATTCGGTACCAGTGGCTGGCCTAATGGCGATGCAGAGGGAATACGATTGATTATGGGGCGACAAGCCACCCTGTCGTCGCCCCGGACGGAACGGACGGCGTATGTCCAGACCATAGACTGCCAAACAAAAAATATTGGTAAAGAAAGTAAATATGAGTTTGTTTTTGTAATACTACGAACTATCACTTAAAACATGAGTATGGTTTTTATTTATGGCACTTGATCATATTGAGATCATACAGAGTGAGAATATAATTCACCACCCCATATCTAGCCGGTGCGTGTTGTACAAAACATCTAAAGTATATAATATGCATATAACATCTATACAAGAGAAGGAAAACTTAAATTAATATCCTATACCAATCCACTTAACCAGCATTTTATAGTAGGCTAACTTCCTGTTTAAAAAGTATCGAGGAGAATGTATCTATCCCTAAAATGTGACGCATATGAGCTGAGATGTTAATGAATAGAAGAGGCTTGTAATCAAAGTACAAAGTTACATACATACATATCATCACGTCATATCCCTTGCAGGGTAGGCAGAGAGAACAGAGTACCAGAGAACTCCTTGCACACTTCACTCGCTTTTTCAACATTCATAATCTTCTTCATACACGCTCGCCGGTTTCGGAGACTCTTGACTCCACCTTCCTTCAGTACGTGACCAATCTGGTCTAGGTAGGTGAGTCTCGGTCTCCCACGGTACCTACATCCTTCCACTTTCGCATTGAATATCTTCTTAACCAGACGTTCATTCGGTATTCTTTCCACATGTTCGAACCATCGGAGCATTCCCTTTCGCATCTTTACACCAATACTCTTTTTCATACCTACTCGCTCTCTTACATCATCGTTGCAAATGCGTCGGTCAGCCTAACTCCACAGATCTTCCGTAGAGATCGCATTTCGACCGCATTAATTTTGCTTTCATGCTCTTTTCTGCATATCCAACTCTCGCTTCCATATAGTAATGTTGGGACAAGCACTGCGTTATGTATTGCTACACCAGCCTTCTGGCTGAAGTGATGGCTACCGAGAAGCTGGGACAACCCAACGCTCCGTTCACTCTATTTCCCGCATTCACTCTTCGCTCTATATCAGTGGTGTACCTTCCAAGATATACAAATTCATCCACTTGCTCTAGTACATCATTTTTACTCTTACATCTGTTCTGGCCTCATCTCTTTCAAAGACCATTATTTTGGTTTTGCTCACATTCACGCGTAGACCCCTTTTCTTACAATCTTCTGTCATTATGTCGACTAGGGTCTGCAGGTCAGTCGCTGCCTGTGCCAGCAGGACTACATCATCTGCATAGAGTAGAGCAGTGACCACTGAGTCGCCCATCTGGACTCCCACATTCATATCGTTCAACCTTTGGAGACATTTATCCAGATATATGATAAACAGCCTGGCTGACAGAACGCACCTCTGCTTTACGCCGATATTGACGTCAAACCAAGGCGACATTTCATCATCCAGCCGCACACAGGCTCTACAACCCATGTAACTGGACTGCACAGCCTGTAGCAGTTTACCGTTAATACCATACTCCGGTAAAATATCCCAAAGTTCCTTTCGTATAACCGTGCCAATTGCTCTCTCCAGATCCACAAAACTGCAGAAAACCCTCTGACCTAGAGCCAGATGCTTCACCACAATGTTGCGCAGAGAGAACACTCGATCCATGCATCCCCTTCCACTCCTAAAACCTCCTTATGTCTCACACAGTAAACCATCGGATACAACAATTTTACCATACACTTTTGCTGCCAAACTGGTCAAGCTTATGGCTCTGTAATTTGCACAGTCATAACGTGAACCCTTGTTTTTAAATAAAGGCACGATGACTGCGCAATTCCAGTCCCCGGAAATCATTCCCGAGCTCCAACACAAATTGAGGAGCAACAGGAACGCCTCCCAGACACAGGAGCCACCAAGCTTGATCATCTCGGCAGACACCATATCAATGCCCGCTGTCTTACCATTTTTCAAACTTCATATCGCCCATTCAACTTCATCCATACTGATGCCATCGGAGGACGCCGGTGCTGAATGTTGATCTACTAAACCACATGCGACACCGGCGCCAACTCGAGTATCCGCATACATATCGCCAAAATATTCACTCCATCGGTTTAACACGTCTTCTGTTTATGTAAGAATGACCTTTAGGCCAAATATACATATAATACAAAGTTACAATCTGAAAAAAAAGTTTTTTTACAATACTCACGTCAAAGAAAAAAGTTAATGATACGTTATATTCCTAAAAAAAATGTTTACGAGCATTGAAATGAATGTCACTCATAGGACTCGAAGAACAAGAACCGACACCTAATGGAAATCCATTCCAATGGTCCTATACCACTTAGACAAGTGTGAGCTCACTAGACATGTGTAAGTAATGCGAGTGATGTATCACACGTCATATTACCCGACCGTGTACTGACCCATTACACATTACGCGGCTAAACATCACACATCACATGAACATGAAATGTCATGTGTGATGTTTTAAGTAATGGTAAAATGTAATATTACTCGGCACGAAATGTAATGCCATATGCTATGACTGCACAGATTACGTAGTGGTTAAGATACCGACCTTCAGTGCCAGTGCCGTAGGTTCGATTCCCACGCAGGACATTACTTTGTGCGATCCACAAAGTGTTGTTCTGAGTCTGGATGTAATTTGTCTGCGTTAATTGCATATTTGTAAAGTCCCCCGCAATACAAGGTTTATTTCCATAGTGCAGGGTGGTGTCTAAAAAAATAAAAAATAAATAAATAAAAATAATAGTATATCACATCACTTCGCGAAGTACTGTTTCGCGCATGTATAGAGCTCACATATAACATTCAATTTGCAGCTTATATTATTTTGTCGTCTCTATGGGAGACGTGTGCCATCTACCGGACAATGTTTACACATTATACAGATTTAAATAAATTACCTAGAATGTTAAATGCTACATTTCGGTATATAGTATATCCCTAATCTTTTACCGAATAATCTCAAACTATTCACACAATTCAAATCGCATATGAATCATTCTCTACTCTATAATATTTTCACGGAATTCCAAGTACCTGACAAACATAACACTATAAATTACCGTCCGTCCAACTTCAAAGTTGTATATTGTATGTACAAGCTATGCTGCGTTAACTCTGACAAATGTCACGCCATGTATTACAGCCAACGGAACATTGAAATTGAATTTAAACATATTTCAAGTGCGGATGTCTTAATGACTAATACACGTATTGTGTTTAATATGTTAAAAGCTTAAGAAAATCATTTGTAAGTTTAAAAATAAAATATATTTACCTTAATTTATTCTAATAACTAAGAACTTAGGACAAGATATGTCCCAATTATGAATACTGATTCAAAAAATTTGGTAGACGTCTTATCAACGAAGACAGAGACCGAATTCAGTGGCCCACTCGCACAGCGAAGATAGGTGGCGAAGATAGGCAACATGTAGGATCCATGACGTCACGCACCGTGTCTTCTGTTGCTCCGGGCGGATTTAACGGAGTGTGAACGCTGCTCTCCATGTGGTGACGGAGTAAGAATACAATTCATCTTACCCGTGAGTGATCGTAAGAAACGACTAAGGGACATAAAACGCATATAACATCTATGCAAGAGAAGGAAAACTGGAAACAAAACTTTATACTAACACGTCTGACGTATAGTAGGTTTATTTACCTCCTATTACGGAGGAGGCCCAGGCCCAACAGTGGGATATATATGGGCTGTGATGATGATGATGATGAACGCTGCATAGCCTGCCGTCAAAAATAAGACCCCTTATAATTTTAATCCTAAAGAAAGCTCTGGTAAAACTGGATGACAAATTATGAACAGAATCGTTCTCAAATGACATTGAATAAGTTTATCCAAAGAGAGGACTGCTATTTTTTATCACCATTTATAGTTCGACATAACACAGCATTTTTGATGTCATTTATTATGAAAAACGATATTATTCTCAGATTTATTGTATGTAAGAATATGTGTTTCTAAAAAAAATTAAATAGCCTTACTGTATAATAAATGAAAACAAATTGCCTAAAATAAAATTCAAATTGTCAATGCCAGCACAAAACGTCTCGGACAAACTTCATTTTTAATTGGCTAAAGAAAATCGCAAGCGAAAGTTTCAGGAGGAAATCCGACATCAACAGAAAAGAATAATAGGAATTTAATTAAAGTTAATTAGTGCAAAAAAAATTACAGTAAAAATGTTTGGGCGAAGTATAAAAAAATAATTGAAAGCATTTCGTGAAAGAATTTACGATTGAAACTTTGATATTTTAGGACTGACATGGGCGAGGTGAATAAATTGTACATCTTCACCCCTGTATATTTTAACACTAGTTATCTTAGTTTCGCATAATAACTAATAAAATACGACTAGATTGTCTTGGATTTGATACCTTGATCTTCAACTTTTCCCAGTTAATCATCATCTTCCTGCTCTTACCCCAATTACTGAAGGTCACCCAAATGTATACGTTACTTTTACAAAATGTATGATGATACATTTTTAAATACTGCTGTACTGTATGGATCAGTATGTTGGGCGATAAAAGCGACGGATGAGAGACGACTGCATGTAGCGGAGATGCGAATATTGAAATGGATGTGTGGTGTGACGAGATTGGATAAAATAAGAAATGTACATATAAGAGAAAGTTTGAAAGTTGCGCCAGTGACGGAATAGTTAAGGAGTGAAAGGTTGACATGGTATGAGCATGTGATGAGACGGGATGAAAGTAATGTTGTGAGGAAAGTTTTAAATATGAATGTTGAAGGCTTTAGAGGTAAAGGAAGACCGAAGAAAAGTTGGATGGACTGCGTGAGGCATGACATGGATAGACAGGGGGTGACTGCAGAGATGACGGCTGATACGAATGTATAGAAGACGATGACATATTGCGTTATATGACATTTTTAAAAAGTTTTGTCAAGTTTTATGGCTATTGTCAAACGTCGATCCACTTCAAAAAATTAATTGTTAACCAGATGGCATCGGATGTAGTTGGCCTAGGTAAATGAAATTTACAATGTTACAAACAGGTTTGTTAATATTAGTAGCCGCGTTGTCGCTTACCTGTGGGAATATCAAATGAATGTGTTCTTTGAAGTAGTCTTACATCGAGTAATAGGCAGGGAAAGGCTGAATGATGATGAAGACAAGCCGTTTTGGTATGGTTGGGCAAAAATAATCTAAATAAAAATAAAATGACAATTATGAAGAAATATTTGCTTAATAAAGTCTCAAAAATTGATTAATTGAAAACTGGCTTCATTTAATACTAAAATACAACCAATATTAATTATAAAATCCTTTAATTGTAGTTCTAAAAATATTGTGTATTTAAAGAGCCATACCCATTATAGGTTTCTGTGTGGTGTCAGAGTAAGAATACAATTCACCACCCCTTATCTTGCCTGTGGGTGATCTTGAGGGGTGACTAAGGGATATAAAACGCATATAATAGGCTAATTTCCCTCCTACTATGCAGGAAGCTTAAGCCCAGCAGTGGGACATATATGAGATGATAATGATTCATTCTAGGGTATTATTAAATTGTAAGATTTTTTGTATTCTTACAAGAAACGATCGGAAACTATATAGGTGGTAGCACAGAATAAAAGACACTGTGCGAACATTAAAAGATATCAAATCCGTCATCGTGCTGTCTAAAAAGAAAAATAAATTATCAAATTACTGAAATTTTTAGCATTTAATATGCTTAATTATTTATAAATATCCGATACGAAACGAAAAATGATGTCACAAGCGGGGTTCGAACCCGTGTGTAAACATTGTCCGATAGATGGCATACGTCACCTTGAAGACGTAAGATATAATATGATTCGAAATTTACATGTCCTAAAATAGTTCACGATGGTGTAAGTGGCAGCACGGTTGGGCCGGATTCCCAATAAGTGCGGGTTCGAACCCCGCTTGTGACATCATTTTTCGTTTCGTATCGGGTATTTATAAATAAATTATCACTTGAATTATATATGTTTTTCCGTCTTTTATAGACCTTACTCTCTCTCCAAAAAAGAATGACTGACAGATTTCTGGCTTCGGTTAATAGTAGGTTAGCTCGTTCGAGGTAGAACGGCACTCTCGCAGAAAATAGACGTCTGAGTAACAATACTTTGCTTCTACGTTTCGTTTAATATAATAGAGTGCTAGAGAGACTGACTGTCTCCTTGTTATTGGTGCGATGCATGATCATCCGTTATTAGTTACCAACAGGTGAACTGATCGCACGTTTGTTAAAGGCAATAAAAAAAAGCAACATCTGATTTAATATTGCTCCGCATTCTTACTTATAATGAAGTTAAATAATATCCAACATTAAGATTTTTAAACTTGCATTTAGTGGAGATGGAAATGCAGATATTAAGATATATGTATAGTATGACGAGAATTAATAAAATTAAAGTGTAAAAGGAAGCTTGAAAGTTACGACATTGACGGATAAGTTAAGGAGTGAATGCCTGTTGTGGTATGGACATATGATGAGACGGTATGAAAGTAATATGGTGGGCAAGTTATTAAATGTGAAAGATGAAAGATGTTGAGGTAAGGAAAGACCAATGAAGAAGAATGCACGTAAAGCATGACATGAATAGACAGAGATTAATTACACAGATGGCATCTGATAAGTTTGTATGGAAGAAGGACATATTGCGTCGAACCTAAATAATTGAGACAAGATCGTGATGATGTTGATGATAAAGATGACAAATAATAATTAATAGAATAAAATTCAAGTTGTACATCAATATATTACGAAAAAAATGTATTTTATATGTAGGTAGCCGTTGGATGGCGGTGGCACAAGACCGTTTCGAATGACATTCATGTGGGGAGGCCTATGTCCAACAGTGGACGTTTACGAACTGATGGATGGATGGATGTAGGTAAAATGATCCTTCTATGTATTACAGCAACTTTTAGTAGAAAATCTTATGTGCGTAGGGCTTAATAGGTTCACATGATTCGTCTTTCCAAGCGCTATAGTCCATTTGGTTTATCTCTTTACAAGGTATTATCGGATTACTGAAACATTAAAAAACGGTGTTACTTAAGGATACTTAAGCAGAATAATTCCGTAATAAAAATATTATGCGAATTATATCAAGGCACTATATCATCATCATTCTCCTATTCTTATCCCAATCACTTGCGGTCGCTACAATATGTGAGTACATATAAAGAAGAGTTACTTTTATAGTACATATAGTAAAAGTTATTGACAATAGTTTTATGACCGGCCGCCTGCCAGACGTCAACCCTCCTTGGGAATGTAATTGTTGACCAAACGGCATCAGATGGAGTTGGCCCAGGTAGTTATAAGGCTCTTTAGTCGTCTTTTACGACATCCACGAGCAAAGTAAGGATTGATAGTATTCGTAGCCGCACTATACAGTATGACTGGTAAAAGACTGTACATATACATACATACATACATATCATCACGCCATATCCCTTGCAGGGTAGGCAGAGAGAACAGAGTGCCAGAGAACTCTATCTCTGCATACTTCACTCGCTTCCTCAACATTCATAATTCTCTTCATACACGCTCGCCGGTTTCGGAGACTCTTGACTCCACCTTCCTTCAGTACATGACCGATCTGGTCTAGGTACGTTAGTCTCGGTCTCCCTCGGTACCTACATCCTTCCACTTTCGCATTGTATATCTTCTTAACAGGGCGTTCGTTCGGCATTCTTTCCACATGTCACACCAATACTCTCTTTCATACCTACTCGCTCTCTTACGTCGTCGTTACGAATGCGGTCGGTCAGCCTAACTCCACAGATTTTCCGAAGAGATCGCATTTCGACCGCATTAATTTTACTTTCATATTCTTTTCTGCATACCCAACTCTCGCTTCCATACAGTAATGTTGGGACAAGCACTGCGTTATGTATTGCTACACGTGCCTTCTGGCTGAGGTGGTGGCTGCCGAGAAGTTGCCCCAACGCTCCGTTCACTCTATTTCCCGCATTCACTCTTCGCTCTATATCAGTGGTGTACCTTCCATCTCGGCTAAATCCACATCCAAGATATACAAATTCATCCACTTGCTCTAGTACATCATTACCTATTGTTACTCTTACATCTGTTCTGGCTTCATCTCTTTCAAAGACCATTATTTTGGTTTTGCTCACATTCAAAAATAACTACATATTGTTTTATTTCGAGTTTCCTTTTCATGAAAAGATGTTATTTGCTTATCACGATCCTTAGTCGTCTTTTATCATATCCACAGGTAAGAAAAGGATAGATAAATTATATATTTATTCCGTCGCCAGACCGAAGAACATAATTAAAGAGATGTAATTATGGAGATAACTGAATTGTATTATTATTTATTATAAATGTTATTTTAGTGCCAGCCTTGCTCTAATTTTTCTCGGAGCGTGATTCCGTTCAATATATCATATATGTATATTAACGATTAGCTTCTTTGTAATTTTCGACTACTTTATTTTACCAGGAATTTGATCGAATACTATATAAAAGGACTTGGTTGCTGCTAAAGTCAACGCTTTAATAAAAACGCTGACCTTTGATCTAGAGAAGACGCACTGTTTCCCGCGATTACCGGCTAGTTTAGTTTATTATAAGCGCCAACTAAACCTTCACAGCTTAGGTATACATTGTGGAACTGATCGAAGAGGATATTTTCATATTTGGCTAGAGCACGAAGCTGGACGTGGAACCCAAGAGGTACGATATTGTTTAAAAACTGTCATAATATTCAAATTAATAACACAATTAAATTGGCAATGCAATGGTTAGAGAAAAATAATTTACAAGCAAATCTTTACAAAACTTATTATGTTCAATTTCGAGCTCATGGGTTTAATATTGCGCCGCAAAATCTACTCTATAATAATGTAAATATGCGAAGCATCCTCTACCAGATTTCTGGGAGTGATAGTGGATAAATATTGTGACTGGAAAGAACACGTTCAAGCAGTATGTAAAAAAGTTTTCTGATATTTGCGCAAGTGTTACACATTTGAAATAAAACTACTTTTACGGATTCTATCGCATTTGTATTTGATTTTTAATTTCTCGATGTTTCGAACACTTTAATAATCGAAACGTCGGGCAATTCATGTTATGAACACTTTACAATGATCATGGTCATGGGAGGACTCCCGTGACCATGATCACTGTAAAGTGTTCGAAACGTCGGGAAATTAATAATCAAATACAAATGCGATACAATCCGTAAAAGTAGTTTTATCTCAAATGTAAAAAAATACCGGAGGTGTCAAGGGACACCCGGATGGAACGAAGTTCTATTTTAATTATATAATTTTTTTCTGCCTTAAGCGATTTTTATCGTTATATTTTAGCCAATTTGCAAAATATCTTTATAAATTATAGCCTATGTGTTATTCTGATGTGCAAGCTATATTACTATAAATTTCATCAAAATCCATTCAGTAGTTTTTACGTGAAAGAGCAACAAACATGTTCACATCCATACATTATTACAAAATTTCACGTTTATAATATTAATAATAGGATATACAATTCCACTAGACTACCAAAACTTTTCGGCCCCGAGCTCGAACGCGAGTCGGCCACGCGGCCCGGTCACGGGCGAAAATAATTTTGTTGCGCATTATTTTGATTTTGCTATATCTCTTAAGGTATTGATTTAATTTGCATGGTCTGAAGGAAAAAAAATATCTTCATGAAATGCTCAAGCCAACTAATGTATTTAAAATGATAAGGATTAATACAGTATTTGTGTAAATAGCTTTTCAATTACCGTTTTATAATAGAACATTTTTTAAAGTATTAAAATGGATATAGTATGTTATCCTTAAGAGATAGATATATACCATCGCGGACTTTTTTGTAGGCCTTTTTAAGCTGTATAATACTGTAGTACTTTATTTTGATCTATTTCGTAGGGTTCAGCCAGCGTTTGCAATGTAAGCGCAAAATAATGTGTTTATTTACGACATCACATTAGAAACCTCTAAAATTATCAGTGTTTCTCTAGTACATTATGCATATATTATACATATAAACCTTCCTCTTGAATCACTCTATCTATAAAAAAAATCGTCGCGACACCACACTGTTCAATGCGAAATAGAAATGAAAATATCTGGCTTGCTTTCTATAAGAGAGCCGACGAGCGACGCCGCACAGCTTACAATAGCTTACTATAGCAAAAAGTGTCGTGACAACTTTTCGTAAGAATTTTTTCCGTCTAGCCCCCTTTCACAACGCGCGATAAGGAACTTCGTTCCAAAAGGTAACATAAGGGCAATATAATAAATGTAGTGGTATGGATATTGATTTGTCTCGCCCCGCCAAATCGTTCCGGGGTGACGGAAGAGGCGGCGCGTGACTTCATAGACCCACCATGCAAATAACTCCTCTCTTCGCCGTGCGAGCGGGCCACCGGTACCCGATCTTTGTTTTAGGTGGGCTTATTGTATTGCTCTAAAGGTTAGTTTAGTTTAAAAAGCTTAATAGCCGACTTACCTAACTGGTGTATGGCTAAAATAAAGAATATAAAAAAAAAAAAAAAAAAAGCTTAAAATAAAATTAAATTAAAAATTTAAAAAACTCTCATAGTATCAGGCACAACCTTTAGAAAGTAAGAAAATAATTGGTTTTATCGGTCTCGTAAGAAACCAAATAAACATATTTAAATTACTGAAATTTAGCATTTAATATGCTTAATTATTTATAAAACCCGATTACGAAATGAATCATTTCGTTATCGTTTTATAAATAATTAAGCATATTAAATGCTAAATTCCAGTAATTTAAATAACAAGGTTGTGTCATCGTTTAATACAATTCTAACTGTAAAGTTTGAAGTATTAAGCCTATAACAATGTGTAAACATTGTCGGGTAGATAGCATACCGTCACCTTAAGACGTAAATATGATACGAAATGAAATTTGCATGTCCTACAATTAGTCACGGTGGTGTAGTGGCAGCACGATTGGGCCGGAATCCCAATAGGCGCGGGTTCGAATCCCGCTTGTGACATCATTTTTCATTTCGTAATCGGTATTTTATAAACAAATAAACATATGTTTATCGAAATGTAAATTGAAAAATAATATAATTAACAAGTCGTCTCTATATTTTCTGATGAAACTTAACAATAAACTATGTATATACCCAATTTTACGATATTTTTCTTTCAATATTCCGCAATATATATACCTATCCTGCTGTTTGGTAGCGGCTACGAATACTACCAATTCTTACTTTGCTCATGGATGTCGTAAAAGACGACTAAGAGCCTTATTTCGACCTGGGCCAACATTCCCAAGGAGGGTTGACGTCAGGTAGGCGGCCGGTCATAAAATTATTGCCAATAACTCTTGCAATATGTAGAAAGAGGAGTACATATTGCGTCAACCCCAAGTAATTGGGATAAGAGCAGGAGAATGATGATGATATACCTAGTTTTTTTTTTGTAGTGATTTAAAAACGCGGCGGGTTATACGATGACAAAAAGCTGAATGATGATGATGACTTCAAGAATAAATCCATATATCGCAAAAGAGATTTTAAAATCATAAAATTAACAGATACAAATTACATCGAGACTTAGAGCAAGAAATTGTCTATGGATCTTAAAAAGGATAGGACTATCCATTGCATATGCATAGAGCATTGGTCTTTTAGCATGGTCTATTACTACTACTAAAATTCTAGTGGTAGGACCGCACTATTGACAGTTTTTTTGTCTACAGTCCGAGGTAGTACCACACTATACCAGAAAATCGTCGTCTGTGTATTAGTAATGTGCTCCTGTGTTTCGTTCGGTGAGCGAGAAGGCCGACAACCCAACTTTATGAATGGTTTTGTGGTTTTTTATTGATAGGCAATGGTCTAGCTGTACCTCTTGTATTGCAAAGATCCATTGGCGGCATTAACACTTACCGTCAGGTGTGTTGCTTGCTCGTTTGGCACCGAGAACAATAAAGAAAAAGGTTTTTTTGGCGGGAATCTAAAACGTCATGTGGTGCTCTTGTATTATATTCGATATCTTAGTGTTTTAACGTGTTATATTACATAATTTTGATGGTATTTTATGTAATGTGATGTGACGGAACTGCTGAGATGTAGTGAATATCATATAAAAGTGCTTTACAACGTTTTCGTTTTTCATCAAAATTTATTTATTTATTTATTTCAAAAATTTCAAAATTCTCACAAGATACCATTAGCAGTGTGGCCATAGCACTGTTGATGGCGACAATTTGACTTACTGACGGACATGACTAATCTGAAGACACTAAAAACTTGAAGATAATTATAACTCGACACTGGCAACAATGGCTCATTTAAGTAGCTGATTGCCAATACATAAAAATAAGAAGAAGAAGAATAAAGAAAAAAAATCGGTCTACTACTCCACTGTCTATGTTATAAAGTATTCCTATTCCATCATCACTACTAGTCAAACATGATTAGTAGGACATGGTTGAGAAAAATATGTTAAAGTGATTTCTCAAATAATGCGCAAAAATTAAAACTAAGTAGTACTACAGTTGCGGCACGCTATGATGGCCGTTTTGACATATTACAATAGTGATGTGAAATGTCGATTTATTCTCGAAAAAAATATAGGTAATGAAATCTATAAGTTTTTATTGCAAGTAGTACCTGATTAAAAAGGTTTAATAAAACAAAAATATAAACGCTATATAATAAAACAAAAATATAAATTATCCTATGTGACGATCGTATTTAATTTAGTTTTTTTAAATTTTGATTTTCGAAAAACAAATGTCGTGTGGTGTGTAAAAAAGTACACCAATAATTGTGATCTTATAAAAATAAAAAATAAATGTTCACGGGACCCTAATACATATAGTTTAGAAATCAATGTAATAAATATTTTGTGTCCTAAAATAATATATTCGATAAATTTTATGACTAACTGCACGTCACTATTGACAATAAAGAACAGCTATTTGCTCCTTCAAATGCAATTACTATAAATACGAAACTTCTTCATGAGTGGACAAACGTCAAAACGGCCATCATAGCGTGCCGCTAGTATAAGTAGAACTGACTATACAAGATGAACAACGAACAACATTTTTCACGTGCTAAAGGGTTCATTTGTTTTTTCATTATCAAACAGGTTTCTCTTTTAAGCCAGTTCGAAATTTAAATAAAACTCTGATAAGTTGCCTATTTGGTTACCATATTTTGAAGTAACAATTCGTTCCATTTTTAAAATACATGATAGATATGAATTTACATATATATTTATTTGGCCGCTAAAACACGACAGATATGGATTTTCATAAATTTTTTGCCGGCCGCTGCTCGCATGTATTTGATCAGTACAGCAATATCGATTTATCTCGAAGAAGGTTGTCAAAATATTGCTCAAATTTCCAAGCATGTTTGAGAAAAAGTGATTTATACGTTTGAGTGACGGTTCTTTATTTATAATGAGACGAATACAACATTTAAGTCGAAACTTACTTCCAAACAGTGTTAAAGTATTACGCAAACATCTCGCTACCGTCCAACAATGGCCGGTAGAGAACAAAATCGTGTAGCCCTCTTAAAGAACTCGTAGACATTTCTAATAGCCCTTAAGAGAGAAGCAAACAGTTTTACCCCATTGTCCACTTCACTCGACAGTATTACTTGATAACTAACTTATTTTTTACATTAATTTAAGCAATTTTATACTTTAACTTGTTGGTAGTAAGAATTTTAGCGAGAACAATATAAGTTTGTTAAATCGTTCGTGCCGTTACCATAGTTACAGGTACTGTCCAAGAATTTACTACAAACTGTTTTCTACATAATATATATTACATCAAGGTTGTTTTTCAATTGTTAAGTTTTATTTGCAGGATATTTTTGCTATAGAAAGATTATTTTTCAACATTTTTGTTTAGATGGAATTGATGATATTATTTTTGTTTGATGTTTCAAATAATCCATTCTATCTGATAACAGATTTTCCGCGTGATGACGCAGTGAGAATAAAATTCACTACCTCCTCATCTTGTCTGATGTCTACTAATAAATATATTATGCAAATAACATTTCAGCAAAAGTAGGAAAACTCGAAATAAATTGGGGTTTGTAGGCAGCGGCCTAGCTTGATATTGCAAAGATCTATGGATGGCAGAAACACTTATCATAAATAAGGCGTGCTATTTGCTCGTTTGCCACTAACAAGAAAAAACATCCATATATACCTCTTTGAACAGTGAGGTTTAGTAGGTTTTACCCTTGGTATTGCAAAGGTTCATGGACGGCAGTGCCACTTACCATCAGGTATGCTGCTTGTTCGTTTGCCACCATAAGCAATAAAAAAAAAGAAAGTTAGACTATAAATTCATTTCTGAAAGGGTAAAGAGATTTTTTTTTATAATCAACTCTTGGTACTAAGGAAATGGTCTTTGTATTGCGGGGGATATTATTACAAACTATGTAATTTTATAGACTCAAATTAAACCCAGACTCAGAAAATGTTGTTATTATTCATGACACAAAGTATTAAAACTTTTTTTTTGGCAAACTATGTTCTGGATACCCACCGTCCTTTTCGGCTGGGGCCACGGAAGGGCGACGCGTGGCCCCATAAACTACCGTATTCGCTCCCCATCGCCATTGGACCGGCCACTAGTACCACTTCCTTGACAGCCGGGATCATAAATATCAAGTCGGCGTGAGAAACCCATAACACTAGCACGGTCAGCAGGTCCGGTATCCTCACCACTACGCCAACTGTGCTGTAGATTTCATCATTCATATTAGAGGTGAAGATTCATCATCATCATTCTGCTCTTATAACAATTACGATGACGCAATATATATTCTTCTTCCATCATATATATTGAAAAAGTTTTGGCTATAGCTTCGTTTATGATGTCAATCCTCCTTGGGAATATAGTTGTTGACCGGTATCAGATGTAGTTGGGGGTAGATTTAAATATTTTAATATTCTTTTACAGCACCCTCGAACAATATAAGGGTTTGTAGTACTCGTAGCTACCACGAGAAAGCACAGAAAGGGTTAAAAATTGAATTGCTATATTTAGTTAATACGAATGAAGTTTTGGTGGAAGTGGTAATAAATGTAATGTTTTTGTAGTACCATTCATCATCGTCATCATTCTCCTACTCTTATTCTAATTACTTGGGGTCGATACAATATGTACTCTTGTTTCATTGTACATATTGTAAAAGTTATTGGCAATAGTTTTATGATCGGCCGCCTTTTTTTTTCGCAAGGTGGGCCATGGACGTGGTCGCGCCTCGGCAAATTGGCCCGGGGCGACGGAAGAGGCGGCGCGCAACCCCATGGACCCACCCTGAAAACACCTCTCTTCGCCGTGCGAGCAGACCACCGGTACCCGATCTTTGTCTTCGGTGGCCCGCCCGGCGATATACCCTCTCGGGTTCCTCTCTCGTCGACGCCCCGACAGCTTTCGCCGTCGAGGCGTCGCCCTCACGCGGTGGCCTCACGTCGGGTGACCGGACAATTCCCCGGTCTGATCACCCGAAGCCTCGGTTAGGGCGGCATCAGGCGCAGATACTCGCGCATGCGCCGCCCCGGCCGCGGGCGGCGGCCCAGGTCACGGGAATCCTCCCGGATTCCGCCGCCTCCTTCTGCGAGATGACAGCCTCGTAAAGGCGGCGACCGCGTCCCAATTCCTGATGCTGTCGACCATCGCTTTCACGACAGCTGGCAGCGTCAGGTCACCGATGACAGCGACGAGGTCACGGCGCTGCCCGTCCCAGCCCGTACATACCTCAAGCGTATGTTGCGCCGTGTCCTCGTCGCTACTGCAATGGTGGCAGGACGGAGTCCACTCCCTCCGCACGACCGTGTGCAGGTACTTGCCGAAGCAACCGTGCCCCGACAAGACCTGCACCAACCGGAAGGAGAGCACTCCGTGCCGCCGCTCCATCCACTCCATCAGTACGGGCCGGAAGGCCTCGACGGTAACAACACCGTGTCTAGGCCTCTCCAGCCAGCGTAGCCCAACGGGCGATGACTTCTCGGCGGGCGTCCTCGCGCCAGGTGGCTATCTCGTTGAACGATGGGGAGCCACCATCGTCACGCATTGTGGTAACCCGCCGGTAGAGGTCGGAGAGCATCTCCGCCTCTAGGTCCCACGGGGCTGTCCCGGCCAATAGGCATGCCGCCTCGGTAGACACCGTGCGGTACTCTCGAATGGCTCTGACCGCCATGGCTCGCTGTGGCCTCCACAGTATAGCCCCGAGCTGGGCGTTCAGAGCCCTCGCCCACACGGGTGCGCCGTACATGGCCATTGAGCGGATGATCGGCCGCCTGCCAGACGTCAACCCTCCTTGGGAATATAATTGTTGATCAAACAGCATCAGATGGAGTTGGCCTAGGTAGTTATAAGGCTCTTAGTAGTATTTTACGACATCCATGGGCAAAGTAAGGGTTGATAGTATTCGTAGCCATACAGATTATTCAGGTCAACTATACGCTATTGAAATTAGGGATGTAACAGTACGTAATATTTCGTGGTGTCGAAATTTCTTTTAAAATCTTAACAAATGCACGTCCCTTTGCTGTGCCTGACCCTCCTCCTTGATAGGAGAAAATCCAAATGCAAAAAATTAAATTAAAAAAAGTAGTTATTAGTATATGTTATTAACAAAATCCATGCATCCACGTCGTAAATAAGTTATAAGCGAGCCAAATAGGATATCTACTGCTGAAAATAAGCCTGGCAAGCGGGTAAGGAATCTTATCCATACATTTTTTTATAATTTTAACTCTTTTCACCCCGGATCAGTAAATATCCACACCGCCTAAGACTAATATGCGCCTAAGATTCAAGTTTGAGGAAGCGTAGAATTTTTAAGATCTTCTAATAATAGGTCGCGAAATATGGATGCCTGCCCTAAAATGATATTGTTAGGTGATCACATCTATCCATTCCCCAATATTATACAATACCCACAGGAAAGTAAGACTTTATGATATTAAATAAAGGTTATGTAATGAGACAACCTTTATGTAATGGTCTTCTCAGGTTATATACATTTTACCTTTTGAATTCAAAATTTCTCCACCAGGGAGAGAAATTGATTGAACACCACGCTGGTTAGATGGATTAGCATAGGTTTTATTTCAGTTTCCTTCACTTAGGTAGATAATGATTATATTCCTTAATATTTAGGCCGTGAAAAAAAAAACAATTTTTACTAGTGCTAAACTATACTACGTACTATTGTAAAAATACCAATTTTTACTCCGTTATTGAACGAAATAGGTAAAGTAAATATTTTAAAATAAATCCTGCACCAAATGTATACCTAACACATGTTTTATTATATCCACATTTGCGACAATGTATCGCGTTATGAGCATAAATCTACGACAAGACAACACATTGAATCGTGCTCGTCTTTTACTAGCGTTATTAGAGGCGCTATACACTTGTACGTGTTCAAATTCAATTCAAATTCATTTATTATGTATAAACCCTTTTTCTTATGGTGGGCGCACTCCTCGTACCACTACGTTCGGAGCGGCTGTTTTGATAATCGTACTTAAGGAGTAAACTCCAGTCGTGCGTCGGAGCTGACACACACACTTTTTTTTTTTTTTTTTTTTTTGTTACGCATAAGAAGTACAACTTCTAACGCGTCTACATAAGTACACGCACTTTTTTTCGTTTTACGAAAACTAAAAACTTACACCTCGAATTATATTATATAACTTCAACCTCAACATAACGACTAAAATATACAACATAAAGGCACGGACCAAAGTCTGTGGACAAACAATATACACTCATTTGCAAAAAAAACGGGCACCTAAGCAATGAACCATTTCAAATGTTAATATTTCTTTGTTTGATAATTATAGGTAGTTTTATCCACACAATTTGGTAAATTAATAAGAAAATAATCGTTTTCATCAGTATTTCATAAAATTTAGATACAATTTATGGGAAATAATGCTAAACCTCGCTAGTAGTGTATATTCGCTAGTAGTGCATAGGCTCATGAAGTAAAAATAAAAAAGTTTTTTTGTTTGTTTTTCTTTAATAAAGTAAAAGCAGATAAATGTTTAGTATCGAGTGTGACCCCCTCTAGCTAAAATCACAGCTTGAATTCGTCTGGGCATGCTAGCGAGTATATCCCGGATACTTGCTTGCGGAATACGTTCCCACTCCGCAGTAATCACATTCTTCAGCTCTCTGATGGTCTGCGGAGCCGGGTGTACTGATCTCACACGCCGTTTCAGAACGTCCCAGACATGCTCTATGGGATTGAGGTCGGGACTTCGAGCTGGCCAATCCAAACGACGAATGCCGACCTCTTGCACATACGCATTAACATCGCGGGATCGGTGGGCGCGAGCATTGTCGTCCATAAAAATCGAGTCTTCACCTAGAGCGGCCAATGCGGGTTGTGCATGAGAAATTAGAACTTCCGTTATGTATCGATGCCCAGTCAGTGAGCCGTTTTCAATGAAGACTAACTCTGTACGATCCATTGAATTTATTCCTGCCCAAAACATAACAGAGCCCCCACCATAAGGTGTGATTTCTTCGAAACATGCCTCTGCAAAGCGTTCTCCTTGTCTTCTTAGCACTCGCCGACGTCGATCTTCACCGAACAGAGATATCCTGGCTTCATCAGAGAACAAAACCCTATTCCAATCGTCTTGAGTCCATGAGTCACAATTTCTAGCGAACCTAAGCCTGTGAACTCTGTGCTCACGGAGTAATTTGGGGCCGCGGGCCGGGCGGTGACTGCGTATATTGGCAGCGAGAAGCCTCCTCCTGACCGTCCATAGACTAATATGCACATTTCTTGCTTCTTGGAGGTTGTTCTTAAGATCCACATACGAAGATTTGCGATTTCTCAATGCGCGACTCACAAGAAAACGATCATCCCGTGGTTGGGTACATGGTTTTCTTCCAGAACCAGGCCTTCTCTCGACGGAACCAGTCTCCTGATATCGCTGCCAGGTCCTTTGGACTGTCGAGCGACTAACATTTAGCCTCCTAGCCACGAAACATTGGCTGCAACCCTCTTCAAGCAGCGCGATAATTTTGGTAGCTTTTACCACTTTATCTACCATTTTTGATACAGCCAAACAGCATTAAATAAAGCTTTGACAGTCAAGGATATGAAATTAATCGATAAAAATTGAATAAAAGTTATGAAAGTCGATGTTAACTTCTGGAACTTCGCGCCAAAAATGTAGGATAAAAAGGGGTTTTCTGTAAAAATGAACATCAAATGAAAAATTGAATTTAGAACGTACTTTTTTAAATACCACAGCATTTTTAAAACCGGCCAGTAACGTGTACAAACGATTGAAACCTTTTTGGTATTGTATCTTTTTAAATATGAATGAAAATCAAAACCGCCCGTTTTTTTTGCAAATGAGTTTATTTAATTAAATAAAAAAGTGTGTGTGTCAGCTCCGACGCACGACTGGTGTTTACTCCTTAAGTACGATTATCAAAACAGGCGCAAAAAAAGCTCATTGGACTAAAAATAATATATATATTTTTATTTACATTTATTAAAATTGTTCAGTGAAGTATTATCTCACGTCAGAAATTGAAAGGTGCGCAGAATAGGTTGCGCACCAAAAACGTAACGAGGTCATTCAACCACTAGATTTTACTCCTCAAATTTTTCTCATACCGGGCGCCTTATATGAAAATCGATTCTTAAGGAGTAAACTTACACCTTGGTCATTGTACAAGTACCTTTACTATGAAATATTTATGCCTGATTTGTCTGCGTATTCCGTTATCTTATAGTGTGCAATAAATACTTGGTTGGTCATGTCACGGTGCCCGTATGATTGTGAGGTTAACAAATAAAAAGTGAATGTTGTATTGAAAATAGAACATATACCATAGAATTATTATAGACTAGCTTCTGCCCGCGGCTTCGCCTGCGTAAAAGGTTACTTTCCTAAAGTTTTTCATCTCCTATTTTAATTTTACTCCTTAAGGGTAAATTTTTACAACATGTTAATATCATATTTATTTATATCTAATCAATATGCTAAAAATAAGTTTCAAGCTTCTGGCTTTAAAAATGACGATACTTCCTTACAACTTTTCATCCCCCTTTACAACCCCTTTTTTGCATTAAAAAGTAGCCTATGTCCATTACCAGGCTCTAGACTATCTGTGTACCAAATTTCATTTAGATCAATTCAGTAGTTTTGGCGTGAAAGAGCGACAGAAATATAATAAATATTAAATGCGAAAGTAACTCTACTTTCGCATTTAATAT
The DNA here is from genome assembly GCA_905163515.2 of Lymantria monacha. Lineage (NCBI taxonomy): Eukaryota > Metazoa > Arthropoda > Insecta > Lepidoptera > Erebidae > Lymantria > Lymantria monacha. Next base: position 33,547,669 of record LR991088.1, read on the forward strand.
TAGTAAGGGTTATTTATGTTACGGGTAAAACCTAAAATCAGTATAGTGATTCTTACTTTTCTTTTAATTTTAAGATTGCATAAATGGCGTAGTGGTTAAGATACCGACCTTTCGTGCCAGTGCCGTGGGTTCGATTCCTACGCAGAACAATACTTTGTGTGATCCATAAAGTGTTGCTCTGAGTCTGGGTGTAATTTGTCTGCATTAAATGCATGTTCTGCATTTTCTGCATGTTCTGCATCTTCCGGGGAGATAGGCCTCGTTAGCATTGGTCTGCAATCTATCTGGGAGAAGGAAAACTCCGAAATATAACCCGAGGAGATAGGCCTCGTTAGCATTGGGCTGCAACCTATCTAGGAGAAGGAAAACTCCGAAATATAACCTGGGGAGATGGGCCTCGTAAGCATTGCGCTGCAACTCATCTAGGAGAAGAAAAACTCCGAAATATAACCCCCGATCTAAGGTGTAAACCGACCCGTGCTGAGGGATTCGCGGCCAGAGGGTAAGCTGGTCAAAAACGGAGGGTGCATGTGTTGGTGGTCACAGGGCACAGCGGTGATTCCACCTTGCCTCCACACAAGGGCTCTGTGGAGGTGGATCGTTTAATACCCTACTACTCGTGGGAACGCTATGGATTATATGAATAGAAATAAAATTCCAAATGACGGCGATGCGGCTCCCAACCCTTCACGTCTCGATCCCAATGAGGGCGAAAAGCGGTCTACGGAGTGCCGCTTTGCCACGCTAAATGTAGGAGGAGGAATGAAAGATAAATTAAATGAGGTATGTCAAATGATGGATGATAAAAAGATTGACATTCTTTGTGTGAATGAGACAAAGCGAAAGGGATGTGAGGTAACTAGTCATGGACCTTACACGGCATACTGGTCTGGAGTATCAATGACTACTAGAGCCTGCCAAGGAGTTGGTCTCCTTCTCTCTGCTCGAATGGCTCAATGTGTTAAAGAGTATGATTGTGTGAATGCTAGATTAGTATGGTTAAAAATGAAAGTGGGTCTGACCCGTATTTTTGTTGTAGGAGTATATGCTCCAGTAAACACAGGTTTGATTAAAAATAAATCTGAACAGGATGCGAGAGAGAAATTTTGGGAAGAACTAAGAGATGTTTTGAGATTATGTCAGTTGAATGAAAGGTTGATTTTGCTAGGTGATTTTAATGGATGGGTAGGAATAGGTCGAAAAGGATTTGAAAAGGTTTCAGGAAGGTTTGGAGATGAAAGTGTGAATGAAAATGGTCAAAGTTTACTAGAGTTGTGCTTGGAATGGAATCTTTGTATTACAAATACTATGTTTGAACACAAAAAGATCCATATGTATACACGTGAAGCAAAGAATGTAAGAAAGAGTATGATTGACTTTATAATAGTAGATGAAAGACTTAGAAGCAAAGTTCTAGACACTAGGGTGTATCGCGGTGTTGGTATCCATACAGACCACTTTCTAGTAATGACTAGAATAAGTGGTCTCGTAAAAATGTGGCGAAACCGGATACATAACCCGACAAGTGTACTAGAAAGAATAAAAGTAGAAAATTTGCAAGATGAGATTGTTAGAGAGAAATACAAAAGTAAACTGACAGAAAAGTTGTATGATTCGGTTAATATTAGTGATATGGAAGAATTATGGAAGACTTTTAAAGAGAATGTGATAAATACTGCTATAGAAATATGTGGCGTGACCAGAAGAAGGAAAGTAAATGAGATAAAGAATGTATGGTGGGATAAAGATGTGCAGAGTGCAGTTTGTGAGAAGAAGAAAGCCTGGATAGATTGGCTTGCTAGCAGAGCCAATGAGAGAATGGAAAAGGCAACGAATGATGATATAGATATAGCTAAAGAAGAGTACAAGAGAAGAAAAAGAGTAGTGAAAGAAATTGTCAGAAGAAAGAAAGAGGATCAAAAAGACGAGTATGATAGAAGATTATCGCAGGATTATCAATCCAACTTAAAGATTTTCTGGAAGTCGATAAGATCAGCTCGACGTAAAGCTCAAAGTACAGAGCTTGCCTCGATCATGGATAAGTATGGAAGGATAGTGAATAGAGAAGAATGTGTACTAAAGAGATGGAAGGAATACTTTGAAAGCTTATTTGAAAGAGAAAAATCACAAGACCTGTCATCTGAGAGGGAAAGAGATCTTGAGGATCGAGAAGGTATAACTATGGTGGAAATTATGAACGCACTGAAAGGTATGAAAGTGGGTAAATCTGCAGGATACGATAGGATTACAGTTTAAATGCTGACGGCTGGACAAGATATCATAGCTAACATGCTATACCAGCTCTTCAATCTCTGTTGGACTAATGGCCAAGTACCTGACGACTGGTGTAAGGCAGTTATTGTACCTCTGTACAAAGGGAAAGGTTCCCAGCAAGATTGTGCAAACTACAGGGGCATAAGCCTCCTTAGCATTGTCGGCAAACTATATGCGAAAGTATTGATTGAAAGAGTAGTGAAAGTAACTGACAAGAAAATATGGGATGCACAAGCGAGTTTTCGAAAAGGTATGGGTTGTACGGATCAAGTCTTCTCCTTAACATGCATGATGCAGAAATTTTTGGCTAAAGGTCAGAAAATCTTTTGCGCATTTATTGATTTGGAGAAGGCTTATGACAAAGTGAGGAGGAATGAACTGTGGTCGGTACTGTCTATGTATGGGGTGGACAGCCATCTTATTCACGCTCTGAAATCCATTTATAAGGACTCCAGGGCGTGCGTAAGAATAAGCGGATCCTACACGGAATGGTTTAATATTGATAAAGGTGTTAGACAGGGATGTGTAGCATCACCGTGGCTGTTTAACCTATTCATGGATAGTTGTCTGAAAGATCTGAAAGATAATGATTTTGGTTTAAGAATGAATGAGTTACTTATCAAATGTCTTCTTTATGCCGATGATCAGGTATTACTTGCATCGTCGGCTGAGGATTTACAGGCGATGGTAACTACTATGCATGAAGCTTTTGAAAGAAAAGCATGAAAGTAAATGTACGTAAGACGAAAATAATGGTTTTTGAAAAGGATAAAAGTATGACGGAATGTAAAATTAGTATAAATGGTGAGGAATTGGAACAGGTGAAAGAATTTTTGTATTTGGGTGTATTATTTACTCGAGATGGTAAAAATGATAATGATGTTGAAAGAAGAGTAAATGCTGGTAATAGGGTGAATGGGGCACTGTACATCTTTATGAGAAGTAGAAATGTGTCCAAAAAGGCACGTCTAGCTGTGCATAAGGGAGTATTAGTACCTACCCTCATGTATGGTAGTGAAAGTTGGATTTGGCAGAGAAGACATGAAAGTAGAATAAATGCTGTTGAGATGAGAGCTCTTCGTAGTATGTGTGATGTAAGTATGAAAGATAAAATTAGGAATAGTGTTATAAGAGAGCGCTGTTGTGTGAATGAAGAAGTAGTGACAAAGATCAAAAAGAGTATGCTGAGGTGGTTTGGACACTTAGAAAGAATGAGTGAAGAGAGGTTGACGAAGAAAATATATAAAGCAAGCGTGAGTGGGACGAATACAAGGGGAAGACCTCGTCATAATTTTCTGGATCAAATTAGCGATGTATTGACGAGAGGTCATATTAAGAGTATGCGTAATCGTAGAGTATGCATGAAGACTGTTATGAGTGTGAATGAAGCGATGGAAGTATGCCAGGATCGTGGTTTGTGGCAATCCGTAGTCTCTGCCTACCCCTCTGGGAAACAGGCGTGAAGCTATGTATGTATGTATGTAAATGCATGTTTGTAAAGTCCCCGTAATACAGGAATTATTTCCTTAGTGCAGAGTGAAGTTTAACAAAAAAAAATAGTAATAATTAGATAGATAATGAAGAATACAATTTATCACCCTATCTCTTACCCGTACGCGTTGTAAAAAGTAACTATACAACATCTATATAGATTTCAAAAATCTTGAATTATATATCATCAATATAATAATTAAAATACAAAACATAAAAAGGCACGGACAAAAGTCTGTGGATCTAAAACTTTATTATAAAAAAAACAACATCAACATAAAAGAAGGAAAACTCAAAATTTAACCCTGTGTTAACATTTCTGGCGAGCGTAATAGATAAGTCAATTCTCATCCCATTGTGAAGCAGGCTCGATCCCAGCAATGGGACATATTTGAGCTGAGATGATGGTAATATCGAATTTGTTTTAGACATAAAATATTTTTCGCGCAGACTTGAAAATATTATTTTATATCAAATGCTTAACCTCAAATGTTTCGATAACAAGTCTTTTTTTGGCAGGCCATGGATTGGACACACCCGATCCATTCCATATGGGGCGGCGGCATAGCGGCGTGTGCCCCAATAATTACGGTTTTCCCTTCCTATTGCCAATATGTCGATTACTGGTAGCGATTCCTTTACATCCATCGCTGATGCAGTCCATAGCAGATTTTAGTTTATAATAATAGTTAGATAGCACACCATTATCTCAACTCATATTTTGTATTTGTATTTTAATCTCCCGACTTTTCGAACACCTTACAACAGCGTTCATGATCACGGGAGAATACAGACGTGATAGAACGATCATTTTAATCCTCTAAAAATCAGCAGAATATCACTATTATGGAGTGCAAGTTATCCGTGTGGTGACGGATTAAGAATACAATTCACTATCCTCTATCTTACCCGTGGGTGATAGTACGAGACGACTAAGGGATATAAAACGTACGTAACATCTATGTGAAAGAAGGAAAACACGAAACAAAACCCTATACCAACACGTCTGACCAGCGTGGTATAGTCGGTCAATTTACCTTCCATTATGGAGGCGGCTTGAGACCAACAGTGGGACATATGTGAACTGAGATGATGATGATGATGATGAAGCTATATGTTATTGTTATTTATATTATCATTATCCGTGTGGCGATTAAGTAAAAATATTCATCCCTTGTCTTGCCCATGGCTAACGTAAAAGACGAATAAGGGATATTATATGCATATAACATCTATGGTTGAAAACTCGAAAGCCGTAAAGCCTTTACCGACGCGTCTAACCAACGTAGTATATTAGGTCAATTCACCTCCTATACTGGAGTAGTAACATAGGTCACATAGGAGACATAGGTCACATGGGAGACATAGGTCACATAGGAAACATAGGTCACATATGAGACATAGGTCACATAGGTCGCACAGGATATCTGCGAGGATATCAAACACTGTCACAGTCAGGTCACGGGTCACAGGTCATTATCTTAACCACTACGCTTATCTGTGCAGTCAAATTTATTAGTAATTTATGAATTCTCATAACCATAGTCATAAATAAGAATTAATAAGGGGGCGTCCATTAATTACGTGAGGTATTCAGGGTGGGAGGGGGTCGAGCCGAATCTTACTAAATCTCATTCGGAGGAGAGGCGGGTCTTGACAAATATCACGTATTTTTTAGCAGAAAATGGTGAAAAATTGTGTGAAACTTAAATGAAATTAATTGAGCAATTTTTTTTTAAATAAATCCAACACTTTTATAAAGTTTTGAAAAATCTCACGTTAGATCGGGAAAAGGGGGAGGGGATCGAGAAACATCTTACGGCAAGTCGCCAAGGGGGAGGTGGGGTAAAAAAATCCTCAAAAATGCATCACGTAATTAATGGACGCCCCTCTAAGGGAAACGGACTTTGTAATTTTTTTCTTCAACAAAATTGCATTACAATATATTTTTAATCAATCATTAACATTTCCATTAAAATGTAGGCAGGTGACGTTGACTTCACCTGTAACAAACAGACGGATGGATATACAGCTGCTCTATTATTAAGCTAATAATATTATTTTTTACGTTTAATCTTTATAATGAGCTATTAATTAAAAGCAGTCAATTAAATATACTGTACTAGCAAACACAGCTCGTTGGTTTGTTTGTAGAAGTCGATATATTGCAGCGCCGCCTGGTGGCGAATTACTTCAATGTGGACAGCATATAAACCGCAATGAAAAAAAGACATATACTAATTTTCATATTGATTGGTCAAATAATTTCTGAGTTGAGCGATGTCATATATACAAACATTCTCTTTTATAGATATAAAAGATAGTTTATGATGTACTTAGTACCTACCATTTCGAAAAGTAACAAAAACAATTATCCGTTTGGTGACGGAGTAAGAACACAATTCACCACCCCTATCTTACCCGTGGGTGATGGTAAGAGACGACTAAGGGATTTAAAACGCATATAACATCTATGCAAGAGAAGGAAAACTCGAAGCAAAACCCTATACCAACACGTCTGACCAACGTAGGTCAATTTCCCTTCCATTATGGAGGAGGCTCGAGCCCAGTAGTGGGACATATATGAGCTGTGATGATGATGATTTCGAAAAGATTCTAAGCTTTTCTAAGTAGTGCTGAGTAGGTACTCTTTTTACTTTTTAACGGGTAGTGTACTGAAGAACTCTTTGGATTAGTACCACCGTCACATTGTTACAATTGTACCACTCAACAAGGGGTTTCTCCATTTCACCTGGAAATGTTAAAGGCCTGAACTATTTTTTCAAGCGGTCATTTCTCTCAGGTAGGTACATTATCTGAAATGAATTAACCTGCTGTAATTTTCCCTTTATGACCTGCACTTCTTTAAATACTACGTTCAAGAAGTAAAGACAAAGTATAAAATCATGATGTAATATAATTCACAAGTATTATTCATAAGATTATGGTTGGACCAGATCTTATATATTAACAGTATAATGTATATTTTAAACATTACGACTATGTGGTAGCGGCTATGAATACTACCAACCCTTACTTTGCTCGTGGATGTCGTAAAAGACCACTAAGAGCTTTATAACGACCTGGGCCAACTCCATCAGATGCCGTTTGGTCAACAATTACAAATGTAATTGGAAATCCAAGGAGGGTTGACGTCTGGCAGGCGGCCGGTCATAAAACTATTGCCAATAACTTTTACAATATCTACTATGAAAGAAAAGTACATATTGTAGCCACCCCAAGTAATTGGGATAAGAGTAGGAGAATTATGAATGTATATTTTAAACATATCATTCATTGCAATCCGTAGTGTCTGCCTACCCTTCTGGGAAACAGGCGTGAGGCTATGTATGTTTCATTCATTCGATTGGTGTGGTGCAATAATCCTTTAATTGATGTCCCCATCCTCTTTAGCGTGGTGGTGGTCCAATACATGAAAATCAATTAAGGCATAGATATGCCAAAATTTATTATTTTTCAACTAGTTATTGCTTAACAACAGTCTATTCAATGTATATTTATTATTCTTTATATATATAATTCTGCAGGTATGTGACTGAACTCCTGTTAAACGGCTGGACTGAATTTGATAAAAATTTTTGCGTGTGTTAAGGTGGATTCAGAAATGATGTATGTTAACGATTGGACGTGGTACTTGGTGCTGCGACAGATTTCGTTATTTACTTTTTTACATTTACATAGAACAGCGGCTAGCAGCTAAGTGTTTAGTTAAACGGTAAGTTGCTAATCTATCAAAATATCATTTCACAAATGTGTTTTTGTTATTATAAAATACTCATTAAGACTGCATAAATAATCACATTGCCATTACTCAGACGTCTATCTTCTACGAGAGTGTGATACTTCCCCGGACGGACCGGCCTGCAGCTGTAGACAGAGAATTGTCAACAGCGGAGTCCTACCACTACTATATAGGTATACTTTACACGTGAAAGTAAAGAGACTCACTGATAGCATAGCCGTAATCATATAACATTCCACATTTTACCCTCATCATCACAATCATCATCACAGCCCATATATGACCCACTGTTGAGGAGAGGAAGGAAAGTAATCTACTATACCCCGTTGGTCAGACCTGTTGGTATAGGGCGCATATTTGCAACACACGGCCCGCGAACGTCTTTTTTGCAGCCCTTGAATGTTTTGTAAATAAGTCATAAATATCAAAATAAATGCATTAACGAACCGCGATCGACCATATACGGTATATTCTAGTGTTAATATTACGAATGTGACCCGCATTTAATTTATTTCTCCACCTTGCGGCCCTTGCCTGTCAAAAGGTTGCCTACCACTGGTATAGGGTTTTGTTTCGCGTTTTCATTCTCTTGCATAGATTTTATATCCCTTGGTCGTCTCTTACGATGTCCCACGCGTAAGAAAGGGGGTGGCGAATTGTATTCTTACTGCGTCACCACACGGATAATCTTACCCTAAAGACCGCTTATTGCTATTTTTTTATGATATTTAAAAATGTATAGTTGAAACTAAGTTTCGAACAATTTAATTTAATTTTTAAATATATATTTTTTTATTATCATTAAATAGAATGATACATTTATAAATGCATCAAATAAACAAGCAATTCAGCTCAATAGTGTTGAGCTCGTGTTAATCCGTTAATTGATGCAATAGCCTCGTGCTGTTGGTACGATCCGATAAACACGATTTAAAGTGTTACGCTATCTGTTTATAGATACAGACCTATGTATTTACGTTATATATTTAATCTGATTGATTATCTGTCGCTTTCGCCATTTTTTATTTAAAAATACCTTTCATTATCAAATTGCTGCATTTATTTCAAATCAATATTTTCACATTACAATCTCATCATTTCAGCTCATATTTGTCCCACTGTTGGGCTCGAGCCTCCTCCATAATAGGAGGGTAATTGACCTACTATAACCACGCTGGTCAGACGTGTTGGTATAGGGTTTGGTTTCGAGTTTTCCATCTCTCGCATAGATGTTATATGCGTTTTATATCCCCTAGTCATCTCGTACGATCACTTACGGGTAAGATAGGGGGTGGTGAATTGTATTCTTACTCCGTCACCACAGGATAGGACCATTACAATAAAACGACGATACTAAATTTAAAAAAGTCTACAGATAAATCTGTAATAAATAAAATAGTAATGTTTGTTTATAATTCCAAATTAACAACTTTTCACTAAATGTATATGCAAGCCCGATTACGAGCAAAAAATAATTGTCACAAGTGGGATTCGAACTCATACAATCCATTCCAATCGTAATGCCAGAGGAGCCTTATATTGAAATTTTCTACGAAAAGTTCTTGTGTCCCGTAGGATAATAGTTCAGGCAGTATCTGACTTACATATGTTTGAAAGACCCGAAGCTATAAAAGTTGCTGCTTTGGGCCCATAAGTGCTAATCATTGTCTATTCTTTTTGTTATATATCTATTGTAGTTGAGAACGGCTATTCTTTCAGAAGGACATAATATAATAATTTGTGAGCCTATAGATTGGCTCAATATTAAAATACTGTAAAAGTATATGTTTGAAGGACAGAGCCAGAACGTCAATATTTTAGTAGTCATATTTTGCTACTGCACTTCTTTGAGTGAGCGAAATAGTTGGAGGAACTCTAGTTTATGGTAAACAGGAACCTAGCTGTGATTATGGTATTAGAGATATCCATTACCAGCAGTTACTACTCAAAGACATGATAAAAAAGACATGAATTATATCAGTCTTTTTATATAATTGTCTTTTCAAATGTTGCGTAAACCTTTTGTAGTCAGATACCTGAATCATGTCAGAATTTACTTTTCCTATTCTTCATCTCATTTTGTCAGCTATTCTGATCTTTTCAACTAAGATCCAATAGTGGCCACTCTCATTACTGGTTAAAACAGTATAAAGATCTCCATCACAATAAGAGTTTTCCTTCATTATTTTATTGTTCTCTTAATAGATGACTTTTGCTGTAATTTTGATTATTCTTTCAATTATTCATTTAATTAATGATATTTATATCTATTTAATTTGATTTTATCCACTTAAAGTATATCACAATGTAAATAAACAAGGTAATTTACAGGAGGCATTCGATTGATCTGACTCTTCACTCAAACACTGAGTCAGTCAATTTGAAGACCGCAAATTGCCGCCTCTTACTAATTAACGTTTGCTCTGTGCAGGTTGCGCGGTGGCCAGGAATTCTGCGATTTTATATGTAGTCATATAAAATGGCGACAAAATTGTAAGTCTTCTTGACCCACCATTGAAAGAATATAAGGCAACCCTTCACTTTTATATGATGAGCAGTATTCAGAAGTTTACCCTGCAAATTTTCATTATCAATATCCTCAGGATGATTTAAATTTAAATATGCATTTTAATCCAAACCAACCTGATGATATATAATTCAGAAGATATACAGGTTTTGAGTCATTGTTCGAAGTTCTGTGGCAAATTGCAAGTTCTGGAAAATAATTGATGCTATCTCGCATCCCCCTTTCTTTCTTGAGGTATGCATATTATTGGGATCTCTGCCGGGCTGACCACGGATGTCAAGGTTTCGATACCAGTGGCTAGCGCAATGGCAATGGAGAGAGAATACGGCAGGTTATGGTTCATCGCACCGCCCTTCCGTCATCCCGGATGTAATAGACGGCGTGTGTCCAGACCATAGCCTACCAAAAAAAAGTTATGCATATTATAGATTATCCATAATAATAATGGATTTCCACTATGTATAATTGAATTTTGACACTTAATAAATGTAGCTTATCATCATTCATTATTTTTATGGTATTCCTTTAACAGATTTACAACTTCTACGGAAAAAAAAGGTAGACACTGATGTCTACCTCTTTCTCTAAAAAGCCATATATTATAGGTATTTCTTTTAAAAATACTATATGGGCATTTCCGTGTGGTGACAAAGTAAAAATACAATTAGCCACCTCCCGTGGGTGATCGTAAGAGACATCTAAGGGATATTAAACGCATATAACATATATGCAAGAGAAAGAAAATTCGAAACAAAATCCTTTACCAACATGTCTGATCAGCGTGGTATAATAATTCAATTTCCCTACCATTATGAAGGAGGCTCAAGCCCAACATTGGGACATATATGAGCTTAGATGAGGATGACTATATGGAGAATATGACATGTAGTACCAACCCTAAATTATAATAGTTAGCCTATTATAATTTAGGGTTGGTCCTACATGTCATATTTTTCAGAAGTCCTACGAGAATTTTTATGGTTTTTCGTGTAGCAATTAGTGGGCCACCGAAGACAAAGTTCGGCCCGCTCGCACGGCGAAGAGGAGTTTTACATGGTGGGTCTATGGTGTCACGGGCCGCCTCTTCCGTCACCACGGACCGATTTGGCGGGGCGTGACCGCGTCCATAGTACACCGCAACAAAAAATTTAGAAATTAGTGGAAGTATTTTATATAGATTTATTTAACAGATGTAACGCAAGATTCCGCTATTCTTATGGCCATACTTACCGCAACGCAACAATAATTGATAGTTTCCAGCCTAGCTGGGACATTCGTATACAAGCCGTTATTTTGTACAGTCATGTTGACGATATAATTATACCGTTGACCAGGATTTATTTACATAAAATTGGCACTGGTGTGAAAAACTACTGCTTTAGGATATTCTAGACGTGTTATTTACTTGCTTGGCATTTACCATGGCGCCTCTAAGATAAGTTATTGATGTCTATGGCACGCCTTTATTGGGTACTTACTAGTAAGTACCTACTTTTTTTCCAAGATGCTAAACCAATGTAGTTTTTTTTTATTGCTTAATTGCTTATGGTAGCAAACGAGCAAGCAGCACACCTGATGGTAAGTGGCACTTCCGCCCATGGACCTTTACTATAACCAAGGGTATAGCTAGGCCGCCGCCTACATTTACAGTCCTCAAACCCACCCAGTTGGGCTTCCTGCTCTCTCGAAAGCATGTTTACTGTGCCTGGCAACAGGCTGGGGCGTCGACGGGGAATAGTATCCGAAAGGGTAACCCGCCGGGCTAGCCAGGAAGCGGTACCAGTGGCCGGCCTAATGGAGATGGGAAGGGACTACGGTGGATTATGGGGCCACAGATCGCCCTTTCATCGCCCCAGATGAAGAGGACGACGTGAGTCCACACCATAGTCTACCAAAAAAGGGAGGTTTACGGTGTAAGGAGATAGAGTAGATTGTACCCGAAATACTCTTGTAATATACATATGTTATATATTTTATATTACTCTCAGACATCTTGTCCGTGTATCTCCGGAATGAGCTTTACATAAATTTCTTGTATAAACTGACGTTATTTTTTTTTTCAAATTTTCTTTTTTTTTTCTTTCATAATTGACTTTCTTTCATATTTGACACATATGGCATAGTGGATATGATATAGATCTACTATGCCAAGTCATGGGTTCGATTCCCATGCACGAATGTTATTTTGATGTAATTTGTATCTGTTAGTTATGTTTGCAAAGTAGCCCGTAATACAAATATTATTAACTAATGCAGTATGTTGACTTTAAAAATCTTGCTAGTATAGGACCATTAGAGCCATTGTTGGGATACCAAAGTCCGTCTCTGCTAGACCACTTGTTAAAAAACTAGGAATTATGACTGTACCCTCCATCGTCATCTTTCAGGTGTGTATAACTAGCTGCCGACCACAATCACCATGGCTTCCAACATTACTGGGTTTAAGACGCGCTTTAGGCGATGGCTGGTCGAGCAAACTTTCTATACTTATAACGAATTTTTGAACTAGGCTAAATAATAATTAAATAATGTACAAAAACAATAAAATTGACATGTAAATTGGTTTTACGAAATAAATGAGTATGAGTATGAGTATTCAGTAAGTCGCGAATGCAAATAGAAATTCAAAATTCATAGGAGTATGTCCGTGAAAAGTCCAAGTTCCATCCTTAATGCATTGTGGGAGACATTGGCCATGATATTTGTATGAATTTCGGTGCACTGGATGCAAACGAATTGTAAAATTATATTATACATCTATTCGCCCACTTTAATTCATATTTAATACACTATTTATATCAATAGTAGATAAATTTTAAATTAATTGGTTGAGGTATTTCGTCATCCAGTGTGGTGACGGAGTAAGGATACAATTCACCACCCCCTATCTTACCCGTGGGTTTTCGTAAGAGACGACTAAAAGATATATAATGCATATAACACCTATGCAAGAGAAGGAAAACTCAATACAAAACCTTAAAGGTTTTGTATTGAGTTTTCCTAACACCTCTGACCAGCGCGGTATTGAAGGTTAATTTCCCTCCCATTGTGGAGGAGGCTCGAGCCTCGTATATGAGCTGAAATGATGATGATGATTGATGATTTAGATGTCGTGTTGTATATATAGGGTTTCGTTTCAAGTTGCCTTTCTCTTGCATAGATGTTATATGCTATTTATATCCCTTAGTCGTCTCGTACGATCACCCACGGGTAAGATAGGGTGGTGAATAGTATTCTAACTCCATCACCACACGGAAAACAGATTACATACCGATGGAATATTAATATTTTTATATCCTATCTATATAAGAAGATCATAAACTGGTTATTTAAATTAAATATATATATATATATATATATATATATATATATATATATATATATATATATATATATATATATATATATATATATATATATATATATATATATATATATATATTATAAAATAATACAAAATTGAAAATTAGAAATTGAAAAATATTTAAAAATATTATTTTTACCCATTGTTATATAACAATGACATATTGGATGTAAGACACCTCAGTCCTCCCGTGACCATGATCATTGTAAAGTGTTCGAAAAGCCAGAAAAATAAAAAAATAAATATAAACGCGATAGAATCCGCAAAAGTTGTTTTATTTCAAATAATACTCGCGTAAAAATTAGAAATCACAAGGGGAAAATAATAAAAATAGGAAACCAACTATCGAATTGTATCTGTCTAGATTAAACGACTGGTCAATTCCCTAATTGAAACATTTTTCCTTCATATTGTAATTATATTTTGTTTATTTGCTGAAAAAATGTCAAAATATGGATTATAAATGAAAACTAGGTAAATCGATTTATCACCTCTGAAAACTCATGCATACTAAATGTTATTGAAATCATTACATTATTTTCCAAGATTCTAAATATATGAAAATAATAGAAGAATTTCTCATTTAAATATCATCACAGCCCATGTCCCATTGTTGGGCTCGGGTCTCCTCCGTAATGGGAGGGAAATTAACCTACTATACCGTGCTGGTCAGACATGTTGGTCTATACCAACCCTATGGTTTTGTTTCAAGTTTTCCTTCTCTTGCATAGATGTTATATGCGTTTTATGTCCATTAGTCGTTTCTTACGATCACCCACAGGTAAATATATCAGATAGATAGATTTTATCTTCATGATAAGGCTTATATCTAACTATGGACAAAAAAATAATGTTTATAAATACCCGATTACGAAACGAAAAATGATGTCACAAGCGGGGTTCGAACCCGCACCTATTGGGAATCCGGCCCAATCGTGCTGCCACTTACACCATCGTGAACTATTTTAGGACATGCAAATTTCACTTCATATTATATCTTACGTCTTCAAGGTGACGTATGCCATCTACCCGACAATGTTTACACATTGTATAGGCTTAATACTTCAAACTTTACAGTTAGAATTGTATTAAACGATGACACAACCTTGTTATTCAAATTACTGAATTTTTTAGGATTTAATATGCTTATTATATATTCGTAATCGGGTATTTATAAATAATTAAGCATATTAAATGCTAAAAATTTCAGTAATTTGAAAAAAAATATGTTCAGGTTAAAATTTCCTGAAGAGAATTTGAGGGCACTCAAAACGAACACGAAAATATAATTAACAGGACTTCGAGCTTATCCTAATCTAAGCCACCTTAAACTATTGTTTACGCGCAAAATGATGCAAAAATAAACAAAGCGTTATTCAATCTACCCTCCAATGGTAAGCAATCACTTGATGTTAGGGAAAACGGTGAATTTTGTGGCCACGAGATAAACGATTGACATAGAAATATCATTCTAAGATCAATAACTTTATAGTTTAAGGCTACTTCCTACCTTTACATTGTCCGTGAGTATCGTAAAAGACGATTAAGAGCTTAACATCCAACTAGGCCCACATTTTCTGATGTCCTCTGGTCAATATTATTAAGAAGGATGGACATGAAACAGTTCTCCAGTTGTGGCAGCTATACTATCTTACAAGCTCATTATTATAGCGAGCCTGGTAGCAGTGGACTAGGGGTTGGAAGAATCTCCGACAGCAATTTGGCTACATATTGTTGGACGCTTCTAAATATGATGGAATGACTTGATGGTAATTGTTGGGATTAGGCGGCACAGGACCGCACTTTGTTGCGAAGTATAAGGGAGGCATACGTCCAGCAGTGGACAACAAGAGGCTGGATGATAAAGATGATGATGACCTTCATATGCAATGGTTAAATCTTTCAGCTAAAATAGGGCCTCTATGCTGCTTGAATCGGGCGTGTCCTTCCAATATTGATATCGGATTATTTTTTTAAATAGTATAGTATATAATTTTCCCTACCGCTGTGATAAAGCAAAGCTTCGGGCAAAAAATACTGAACTAAGAAGAATATTTCTCTATCTAATCATTAAATCGCCATCTTCGTGGCCTATTGCTCCCTAGCACTCCACAACATGACGTGACAGCCCGCGACTGACATATCCGAAATCGCTGCGACATTCTTCCTAAACGTCTTCCCAAACAATGCAACGAGGGTCTTCTTAAATACCAAATTATAAAGAAACTAATATTTCCTTAATACAAGGACATAGAGATTAAATTCAGTATAAAATACCGAAATTGTTATTTTTGTAATATTACCAATTATATATACAGTATTATTAGATTTTATAATATAAAACATAAGAGTGTTTTTCCCTTAGCAGGTGTAAAATATTTATAGAGAGTAGGTGTTAGGGATGTGTTTGTAGTGTATTTCAGAAAGTTTTAGATTTGCAATGAGGTGATGGATTCGGTTTTAAATGTTTGCTG
This sequence comes from Lymantria monacha, assembly GCA_905163515.2. Taxonomy (NCBI): domain Eukaryota; kingdom Metazoa; phylum Arthropoda; class Insecta; order Lepidoptera; family Erebidae; genus Lymantria; species Lymantria monacha. Next base: position 33,563,562 of record LR991088.1, read on the forward strand.
TGACACCCCTAGTTAGGGGGATACATTTCCATTTATTTATATACCTACCAATGTTAATATATTTGCTCGTATCTAGAATATAATTTTTGTATCATTTTAGATTGCCATGTTATAAATTATTGTAAAACAAACCGAGATTAATCGTTATAATATAATTAAATAGAATTTGCATGACTTATTAAAGCACCTATTTCTACTTCTTTTATAGTCTGTTACTTATACGAGCCATTGTTGCCCAGTGTAAATTATTGTAAAACAAACCGAGATTAATCGTTATAATATAATTAAATAGAATTTGCATGACTTATTAAAGCACCTATTTCTACTTCTTTTATAGTCTGTTACTTATACGAGCCATTGTTGCCCAGTGTAAATTATTGTAAAACAAACCGAGATTAATCGTTATAATATAATTAAATAGAATTTGCATGACTTATTAAAGCACCTATTTCTACTTCTTTTATAGTCTGTTACTTATACGAGCCATTGTTGCCCAGTGTCAGGCTCTAATTTTTTTCATAAATTATCAGTATCTTTACGTCTTTAGTTTCTTCATATTAGTCTGTGACTGTCAGTAAGTCAAATCGTCGCCTCCAATATTGCAATGACCGCAATCTTCTAAGAGTATTGGTGATAAATTAAAACATTAGCAAAGCACTTCTATGTCACATTCACTACTTTCCAGCACTTGCTCCGCAGAACATTAGATAAAACGCCATCAAAATGATTGAATCGATTATTATTATCGAAACCGATCGCATTCTTAACGACGGCGTAAGAGACCGAGTAGGAAAGAGAGTATTCGTGTAAAGATGCGAAAGGGAATGCTCCGATGGTTCGAACATGTGGCAAGGATGCCGAACGAATGTCTGGTAAAGAAGATATACAATGCGAAAGTGAAAGGATGTAGGTACCGGGGGAGGCCTAGACTAACCTACCTAGACCAGATTGGTCACGTACTGAAGGAAGTTAGAGTCGAGAGTCTCCGAAACCGGCGAGCGTGTATGAAGAAAATTATGAATGTCGAGGAAGCAAGTGAAGTATGCAAGGATAGAGTTCTCTGGCACTCTATTCTCTCTGCCTACCCTGCAAGGGATATGGCGTGATGATATGTATGTATGTAAAATTATTGAATATAATACGTTAAACACTAAAAAAATAAATATAATGTAAGACACTTGCATGTTTTCCCCGAAATTTCAAGCATTTATCTGTATCATCATTCATCATTATCATTCGGCCTTTTATTTCCCGCAACTTTCACTAAGTAATTAGGACCACCTAGTTGGGTTATGTCGTCCAATATACAATTGTCACTCTAGAAACCTTTTGCCTCATAGGAAATCGGTTTAATTATGTGGCCTGTCTATTGCCACTTCAGCGTTCAAACGCTTTGTGCTATAGTGATTACACTCTGACATCTATCTACGTATTTCTATATTTCTATTCTTATTTCATAGAAAAATCCTGAGCATAGCTACATGATGCTGAGCGACTTTGAAGTTAGTTATGAACCATACATCATTATTAAGGATGTAGGTACCGGGAGAGACCGAGACTAACCTACCTAGACCAAATCGGTCATGTACTGAAGGAAGGTGGAGTCAAGAGTCTCCGAAACCGGCGAGCGTGTATGAAGAGAATTATGAATGTTGAGGAAGCGAGTGAAGTATGCAAAGATAGAGTTCTCTGGCACTCTGTTCTCTCTGCCTAACCTGCAAGGCATATGGCGTGATGATATGTATGATTAGAATAATACTTATACCATAAGATGTAGCGTGTTTTGGAGAACATTTTAGTAAATAACATGTTAGAGATTACTCAGCCGGAAAGGGAGTGGGCGGGGGACAGCTAATATATACAAAGTGGAGATGACAATACAACAATAAAAGAAAACACCGGCAATATTAGTGTATAGGAGTATTTTGAAACTATCTTAAAAGTCCTCACATGCAAATTTAAAAAAAAGTATTTTTTAACTAACTTTTTATCATAAATATTAATTTTTTATTATTTTATTTTTATTATATTTTTTTTATATTATATTGAAACAAAATAGAACACCGTTTGTAAATTTTAGTTCACTGACCTGTGGTTCGACCGAGTAGGTACCCCTTCATTATGCCGCATGCATCAGGTACTTTTAATTGTCTTATCTAAGTCTGATGACATTTATATGGATATTATGGGTCACGAATAAGGTATAATATGCATTAATTTGTATTGCGTTTGGCGAAGACTTGAAGTGGTAAACAGACGATATATCTGTTTCGGTACCTACCTTCATATTAGTTTATACTTATGTGGCGCGGGAGATTTTTGATCTCTTGGTGATAGCTTAATAATTTTAATTTTTAATACGAAGTGTGGAAAATGTTAATAATACAAAGTAATGTGCTGTGGCTAAACTATACGACATATTATATTCAAAGTTTGTATACAGGCTGGGTAAGTCATCAGATACACTAAATTAAAATTATTGTCATATGGTCATCTCCACTCTGTATATGTATAGTGAAATACAAATGAATGACGTCGCCTCATATAATAATGTATACATAAATAATATATACAACTAAACTTCAAATATACATTTACACCTTAATACCACATATTGTAAATCAAACATTCATGGTACAATCAACGTCATACCGCTTGGCGTCGCATCGCTAATTGTCATCAATTAGATCGAGCATATTAATTCGTCGACTTCTCTATACATATATATATATATATATATATATATATATATATATATATATATATATATATATATATATATATATACACACAGGAATGATTAACAAAGGGCTTGAAATATTAGTGATTCGTGAATCCACGATATTATGTTGGTTAATTAGAGAATAAAATTTTAGTGTTAAATAGATGGTGTAGCGGTTTTTTTGTCATTGCACAAACCTATATACAAATGTTTATTTTTATAGGCTCATGAAGATATGAATAGAATGGTTATTAAAGAGTAATAAGTTCACCATCCCTTTCCGAGACGATTAAAATATGCGTAACTCCAAGCACGCAACATTGTTGATAGAACTAAGCTTAAAAAAAAGTTTAACCAAAAAAAAGCTCACCTCAAAACAATATAATCGAGATTAACCAAATGCACAAAATTGAAAGTAATTTAAAAGTGCCGATTAGATTTAAAAGGGACCACATGGTAACCACCAGCTTTCAAACCAAAAAATATTGAAGAAAACTGATGAAACTTCGGGTCAATAAAAATGAAACACTAACGCGATAGAATCCGTAAAAATAATTTAATTTCTTATGTGTAATACTTGCGTCATCATTCATCATCATTCTCCTACTCTTATCCCAATTACGTGGGGTCGATACAATATGTACTCTTCTTTCATAGTAGGTACATATTGTAGAAGTTATTGGCAATAGTTTTATGGCCGGCCGCCTGTCAGACGTCAACCCTCCTTGGGAACGTAATTATTGACCAAACGGCATCAGATGGAGTTGGCCGAAGTCCTTACAAGGCTCTTAGTCTTCTTTTACGACATTAACGAACAAAGTAAGGGTTAGTAGTTTTCGAAGCCGCTACCACACAACCGTGTAATACTCGCATAAACATTATAAATCATTATAGAATAAAGGAATCATTAAAATCGGTTCAACCAATAAAAAAAAATTCAAGATAACACACTAAAAAAATACAGACCAATTGAGAACTTACAAATTTACCAGAGTTTACTATTACATTGGTTTTTTTTTATTGAATTCTATTTTTTTACTAAAATAAAAGTATTTATCCTTATAACATCAGCTATCTGAAAGCCACATCAAAATTGGTTCAGCCGTTTCAGAGCTTAGCTGGCAGAATAGGCACAGGCAGACAGAAAGGCAGAGAGATAGAATTATAAAATTTGACGATATATTGTTTACTAGCTGTCTACCGACCGCTTACCTCTTTTCCGGATAAGTGATCACCAACGTATCATGTACTAAAACTTTCTGCGAAACTCGCTACATCTTTTGGTATAAGTATTATTCCAATCGGTTCAGTAGCTTTCGCAGTATAACCTAACAAATCTAACTATTTGTGTAGTGATGGAGTAAGCATATAAATCACCTAAAATCTTACCGTGGGTGATCGTAAGAGACGACTAAAGGATATGAAACGCACGTAACATCTATGCAAGAGAATGAAAACTCAAAACAGAACCCTATACCAACACATCCGACCAGCGTGGTATTTGTTAGGTCAATTGCCGCAATCAGTATGGAGGAGGATCGAGTCCAACAGTGGGACATATATGAGCTGAGATGATGATAATGAATCGAACAAAAAACCGATTTCCATTTATTGGTATAAAAATAGGATTTATACGAAGCTTCAGTATGGAAGCTAGAGAAATTTTAATAAGAATATATAATCAAACTACAAACCACAACCCTAAATACATAAAACTGTTAACCAACAAATAAATATTCATAAGTGTTGATCAGCAAAACGTTTCTTGTCATTTTCATCTCATATTAATTCGTCTACTGAGCTGGAAAAATCTGATAGACTTCAACTAACATATTATATCAAATAGCATCATATTTTCTTCTACATAAGGTTCTATATTCTTTAATGATAGAGTGGCTTTCAGAGGGCAATAAGTGCCCGATCAAATTGAGATACGCTCTCACACGTGGAGGTTATTGGTACACAAGTGTTTGGACAAACTACGATATTGCTTATTTGTGCGGAAAATCTTTAAGGTCGGGGGTGATATTGGGAACATTGCGATCGTTGGTGACCGCCGGGAGCTAGACGATTCTGTATTTTGATGAGTCTTTGAATGAGTTTTATATAATAAATTTTCTTTGAATGAAGCTAGTAGAACTTTATGGACAAATTTATAATAATCTATACATATAATAAAAATGTAACGAATCGCTGTCTGTACATGGAAGATATATGAAAAAAAAATATCACTGGGACCTTTATCAACACAAATAGAACCCAAAACAATGATTGTTAAAATTTTTGTCTATCTGTTTGTCGGTTTGTCTGTGCGTTTGTGCACGCTAATCTCAAAAACGGCTTATCCGATTTAGACGCGGTTTTCACTAAAATATTGTGGTAAGCTTCACTTAACTTTTTGGCTTTATTTCATGTCAATTGGTTTATAAATAAAAAAGTTATGTGAATTTAAAAAAAACATCGGAGAAAAAAATCTTTATCGATTCTTTTCAAATTACATACAAATTATCTTCAGTAAAAATAAATAAACACGTGTTTCAGAATTTGTTAAATTTCACTCTTTGGGGATATAAATTAGACCTGCGAAGCGGGTTGAACGACTCATTAAGTCATTAGCACCAAGCCGATATTATTGAAGCTGGCAACTTGAAATTTTGATAGTGGTTTATTTCTATGACGTAGAGATTTACTAAGAAAGGAATTTACGAAATTACAGCCCTAAGGGCCACCCCCTTAGGGCTGTAATTTCGTAAATTGTGAGACAAAGTGGCAAACAGACCACAGAGTGGTAAAGTTTATATGGGGAGAAAAAAATCTTTATTGATTCTTTTCAAATTACGAGTCGAATCAAATACTCTATTGTAATATCCGGCATTTGTCAATTTTCACCCTCTGGCTGTGTAAATTAGGCCTGTGAAGCGGGTTGAACGACATTACCGCCAAACCGAACCTATTAAAGTTAGAAACATTAAATTTTGACGCACGTTTCTTTTTATGACTTAGAGATTCAATATGAAAGGTTTTTATGAATTCCGCCTCTAAGAGGGTGTAACAAAGTGGCAAAGTGTGTCATCATCAACCTGCTCTTATCCCAATTTATTTGGGGTAGACGCAATATGTCTTCTCCTTCCATACAACTCTATCAGACGTCATCTCTGTGGTCACTCTTTGTCTATCCATGTCATGTTTCACGCAGTTCATCCATCTTTTCTTCGGTCTTCCCTTACCCCTTAAGCCTTCAACATTCATGCTTAAAGCTTTCCTCACAACATTACTTTCATCCCTTCTCATCACATGTCCATACCATGTCAATCTTTCACTCCTTAATTTTTCCGTCACTGGCGCAACTTTCAAACTTCCTCTTATATGTTCATTCCTTATTTTATCCATTCTTGTCACACCACACATCCATCTCAACATTCGCATCTCCGCTACATGCCGTCGTCTCTCATCAAGTGGCAAAGTGTGTATGGGGAGAAAATTTCTTTATCGATTCTTTTCAAATTACGTACAAATATTCTTCGGTAAAAATAAATAAACACGTGTTTCTCTCTCCCTCTCCATCAACCCTGCACCAGTGCCGTCCTGGCGACCAGTGCTAGCGTGAGAGCTCACACGATACACATAGTAGACGGCAATAGGTTCGTTTAGCTTCAAAAATGGGTATCTCTATAACTCAAATAATAAATCATATCTAACGGAGGTCGCAACTCTTTTTTTTTTGCGGCCAAATCGGTCCGGGGCGACGAAAGAGGCGGCGCGCAACCCCATAGACCCACCCTGCAAGCACCTCTCTTCGCCGTGCGAGCGGGCCACCGGTACCCGATCTTTGTCTTCGGTGGCCCGCTCGGCTGTTTACCCTCGCGGGTTCCTCTCATATCGACGCCCCAAAAGCTTTCGCCGTCGGGGCGTCGCCCTCACGCGGTAGCCTCACATCGGGTGACCGGACAATTCGAGGTCGCAACTCTGCTGTTGAAACAAAACAGTCAAATAAAGGGTGGTTATAATTATATTTTTATCCCATGGTCATACCGTAAAAGTGGAAGGATGTAGGTACCGGGGGAGACTGAGACTCACCTACCTAGACCAGATTGGTCACGTACTGAAAGAAGGTGGAGTCAAGAGTCTACGAAACCGGCGAGCGTGTATAAAGAGAGTTATGAATGTTGAAGAAGCGAGTGAAGTATGCAAGGATAGAGTTCTCTGGCCCTCTGTTCTCTCTGCCTACCCTGCAAGGGATATGACGTGATGATATGTATGTATGTATGTCGCACCGTAAATAGTATATTAAAGACAATATAATTTGTAGAATGAATAGAACTTTGAACAACCTTTTTCTTTAGTGACCGGCTATGGTATATAGACACACCGCGCCCAATCCGTTCGAGGTGACGCGTAACCTCATAGCGCGCCGTACACGTACATCTACGTTATGCGGGCGGGCCACCGCAACCAGGTATCATCTCGAGTCGAAGCCCTCATGCAGTGAACCGCAATACAGGTACTCATGCTTGCGCTGCCCAAAGCACCGACGGTAGAGCGTGTCAACCTAGAGTATTTTTTCTCGGACCCACCCTATTGCCTAATTCCGTTAGACAACTAAATCGTAGAAGGCGGCGACCGCATCCCAGTTTCTGACGCTGTTAATCATTGTCCTAGCGACAAACTTTCAACACCTTGCATTACTTTTCCTTTTTAACTCTGTCAGAGATGACTTCTGCGTGGATGAAGTCGCGGGCGAAAGCAAGTAAATAAATAAATAATAAAATAATTTATATCTCTCAAAAGGTTACAGTGGTTTCTTAAATTTACTTAGTACACGATTTGTCTTAATTTAACCTTATGAGAGCTGGAGTCTGAAGTAGGTTCGAAACCTGTATGACTGATCTCCACGCCTCTCTTCTTTTTATGGTACGCAAAGATACTTTGTAGTTAAAAGAAACTTATTAATATATACACGGCAACTTTAATATTGAGGTAATAAACTGAATCTTAGATTATTAATAAAAAACAAAATGTATGTTTCTTAAAGTCTGTTCGTGAAATAACGTTGTCGAAAAATTCTCAATAATCATATATCATCTTAGCCCATGTATGGCCTACTTGTACCACCATTATGGCAGGAAAGTTGACCTAGTATACCAGGTTAGGCAGAGAGATCGGCATAGGGCTTTGTTTCGAGCTTTCCCTCTTTCACATAGATATTATTAGAATGACGGGCAAGAACCTGTAAACACTATTAGCGATTTGTCAAAATGAAAATATCATATACCGAGACTAACCTACCTAGACCAGATCGGTCAGGTACTGAAGGAAGGTGGAGTCAAGAGTCTCCGAAACCGGCGAGCGTGTATGAAGAGAATTATGAATGTTGAGGAAGCGAGTGAAGTATGCAGAGATAGAGTTCTCTGGCACTCTGTTCTCTCTGCCTACCCTGCAAGGGATATGGCGTGATGATATGTATGTATGTAAAATATCATATAAAAAAGTTTAAAATTATGTATGTTCATTATTTATATTGTCAAAATTGTTACTCAAACCTTAGATGACGATGGTGAAAACATCATTTTTTTTATTGTGACAAACGAGCAAGAAGCATACCTGATGATAAGTGATACACTGGGATATAGGAAAGCCACTACTTATCGTGAAAAAGTACTCTTTTAAAATCTCGTTTAAAGCAGAACATGTAACAACGCTCGGAATAAACCTACTGTGGTTTCCAGCAGTTCATTCCAAAACTTGTAATTAATTACTAAAAGCAAACAAACTTTCAATATAAATTGACAACATTATTTTTCTCACGTCGCAAAATCTGTGCAATCACTTCTAACATCTCTCTAAAGCCCTGTCAGCAAACTTCTAGTGATTAAGCACCAAACTTAGAAGGAAAAAGTTGTCCAATAAAATGTAATAATCCATGAAAAATGACACGAAACTACGTTCCCGTTAGCAAGTCATCATATTGGCAAACCATTTATCAATATTGAAGCCAATACAAACTCGTATCGTAGATTTGGGTTACTTTTCTCAAACCGTTATTATATGTACTTACAAAATCTATATATACATTTATTCTGTATCCAAAATCTATGTATAAAAATTTATAATAATATGGCTGAATAATAATATGATATAATCCGGCTCGAAGGACCATTGTTAGGATTCTAGTCGATGTTAAAATATGGGGTAGATTGTATTTTACAAGTGCCAGTTTTCTCTCGTATATTATAAAATTAATGCTAGGTAGGTTTGTCAGGGGTACTATCCCAGAAACCTCCACGCGGTGTACCCTGGGTGCGGGCGGCGGTCCCCAGTTCTTCTGTTGTACTGTCGTCCGTAGCGAATATCTGCGCGATTTCGCTCCCTACTCTACTACAGTGGTAGTAGAGGTTATAGGACGCGAAATATCGGGACGGGCTCAGTCACTCATTCATTTGAGGGCTGGGCAGGCACTTGCCACCGCCCACACATCGTAAACCTGATTCTTTGCTTGTCTTAGTTTCAGGAGCGAGGGTCTTGGCTTAACCGCCCGGACCGCGAGGAAGACAACCTCTGTAAAGAGTTCGAAGTAACATTCGGACTCGGAAATCACCCAGAATCTTAAGTTCTGGCGTGCGGCGAGAAGATGCATGGCAGATGGGTTGTTCTGTCGTTAGCACGCTCCAGCCAGGGCACCGGCTGACCCCCTGGTTGGTAAATGTAGGCTTGCCCGGGTATAGGGATCTCTGCCCGGGTCGACGTAATGTATCTCCCATTCTCGTGGGATTCACAATGGATACGCAAACTTTAAAACATTTAAAAACCGACGGGAATCCTTGTGATTCTCACACCACGGCCTTGTCAAGCCAAAGAAAAACTGACAACGACGCCTCGTCCTCAGGACTTGAGGCGTCCGCCAAGGGCCCGGCACAAATCGTGGAGGCCCAAAAAGTGAAGCGGAAGTCGCCCAGGAAGAGCCGGGGGCAGGCTTCCAGCTACAAGAGGAGGATGGAGGAGCGGCGTGCGCGGAGAGAGGCTGCTGCCGCTGAAAAGGAGGACGGTGGCAGAAATGCTGCAGAGCCGTCTACGGACGAGGGCGACAGTGACGTCGCAGAGCCGTCCGTGGATGAGGGCAGCAGATCTGCCACTAAGATGGACGAGGGCGGTATATCCGCAGGGCCGTCCAGAGGAGATAGCGGGTCGGACGCTAAAGCCCCCGCTAAGTCGTCGCCGCGTCCTGTGGCGGCGGCTGAGAAGATCAGGGAGGAGGCCCTCCCCTCGCAGGTGCGAAAGCGCCCCCTGAGCAAGGGAGGCAGCTCGGGCGCCGACTCCGAGGGGAGCGGGACCATCATGCCTCCACCGAAGGTGCCGGCTTCTCGCAGGGGGCGAGGGGCCGCAGTAGCAGGAAGAAGGTCGGTGACTCCTCGGCGTGAGGCGGCGCCTGCTGCGAGCGACGGCCCCCTGGACCTGCAGGCTGAAAATGCCCGCCTTGGTGGCGAGGTCTCAGGCCTGCGGGACCTGAACCGCCAGTTGGGGTCCGAGCTGGAGTCGCTGCGTCAGGTAAACCGCATGTTGGCCAAAGACATGGCCGACCTGCGGGCCCAGATGGCGCAGTTCCTACCGCCTGCGCCAAAGCCGTCAGCCAAGGCGCGCAAAACAGCTGCCGCGGTGAAACCCGTCCCTGCGGCAAGGAGGACGCCCCCCGCTGCGGAGGGCACGCCGCCGGCTGAAGCCGTCACGGCCACCGAGCCGACACCTGTCCCGGTAGCGAGGAGGACGACTCGCGCCGCGGCGAAAAAGTCGCCAAGCGTCTCGGAGCGGGCCCCGGTGGAGGCTCAACCGGAGGCGCCGACCCCGCTGCCGACCCCGATGCCAACCCCGCTGCCTGCGGTGGGGGGATTGCCGGATGAGTCCCTGCGCGCGATAATCGACGCAGTGGGCAAAATTGTCGATGCGCGCTTCGCAGTTCTGGAGGCAAGGCTGCCTCCAGAACCACGTGTCCGGCCGCCTCTTGCCGCAGATAAGCGGCCACATACGGCACCAGCCCCCGCCCCGCTGCCTTGTCAGGGTGGCCGCGTGGGGAGCTACGCCGCGGCCGCGGCCGGGCCTAAGCCCAAAGGCCACGGCCCCGCTCCGAAGGGACCTGCCCTGAGGAGGAAGACGGCGCTGGCTCCTGCCGGACCGCTGAAGCCGCCCGCAACGAAACCGCCGGCGACGACCAGCGAGGCTGCGACAAGGCCTTCCGCGTCTGGCACGAATGCCGTACCCGAAGAGGGTTGGCAGGTGGCCGAGTGCGATAGAAGGAGTCGCGGCCAAAGAAGGAGAGCGGAGGCCAAGCGCGCCGCTGAGGTCTCCGCTCCCAAGGCAGGAGCTGGCGACAAGAAGAAGAGGTCGCGCAAGGGGCTCAAGCCGCCAAAGACAGCCGCAGTGGTGATCACTGTGCTGCCTGAGGCGGCCGAGAAGGGCCTCAGCTACGAGGCCGTCTTGAGGAAGGCCCGGCGGGAGCTAGACGTCTCCGATATTGGAGGCGTCGAAGCCAGGACCCGCAAGGCCCGGACGGGGGCTCGAATCCTCGAGTTCCCAGGGGCCGAGGGCGCCAAGACGGCTGATAGCGTAGCTGAGAAGCTGCGAGGTCTGTTCGCCGAGGAGGGTGGCATCAGGATCGCCAGGCCCGTCAAGTGCGCCGAAATGCGCATTTCGGGTCTGGACGACTCCGTGACGGTGGAAGACATCCGGGAGGCTATTGCCTCGAAAACCGGGTGTCCCATAGATACCGTCCGGGTCGGTGCCATTCGTCCCGGTCCGGGTGGCGTAGGTGCTGCCTGGGCGCAGTGCCCGGTGGAGTCGGTCAGGCAACTGGCTGGCTCAGGCAGGCTCCTCGTGGGCTGGAGCTCGGCGCGGGTAACCGTGCTTGAGCACCGGCCTGCGAGGTGCTATAAGTGCATGGCGGTCGGACACACTCGACCGACGTGCACCAATTGCTTCGACTGCGGCGGATTGTGTTTCCGCTGCGGTCAGACCGGGCATGTGGCGGCATCTTGCGCCGCCCCGCCCCACTGCCCCGCGTGTGCGGCGGGCAATAAGCCCGCCAAGCACCGCATGGGTTCTAGGGCGTGCAGACCTCCTGCTTCGGCCCCAAAGGGGCGGGGCGGCCTTTCGACCACGGCCGCTCCCGCTCCTAGCGCGGCCCGATCGCCCACTGGCGAGGCGGAGGTGATGGATACGGCCCACTAATGGCTGCAGAATCCATTCACCTCCTGCAGGCCAACACCAACCACTCCGCCGGAGCGCAGGATCTCCTCCTGCAATCCATGGCGGAGTGGTCGATTGGTGCAGCCGTAGTCGCGGAACCGTACGTCGTGCCTGATCGCCCCAATTGGGTGGTCAGCCGAAACGGAACTGCGGCAATCGTCGTCTCAACGCAGCGGCACTTCCCGTCCTTATCCCTTTTGGATAGGGGCGAAGAATTTGTCGCTGCGGAATGGGGAGGGGTCACACTCTACAGCGTTTACCTCTCTCCTAACAGGAGAATGGACGATTTCAGGGCCTCCCTCACCACCTTGGAGGCTTCGATACGGCGACTGGCACCGGGCCTCGTCCTGGTCCTGGGGGACTTCAACGCCAAATCCACGGCATGGGGGTCCCCTATGACGGACGACCGCGGACGGGCGGTCGTTGAGTGGGCGGCTTCACTGGGCCTCTGTGTTGTTAACAGGGGCTCAGTGAACACGTGTGTGCGGCAGCAGGGCGGGTCGATAGTGGACTTGTCGTTCGCTAGCCCCGCTGTCGCGCCACGGGTGAGGAACTGGAGTGTCCTGGAGGAGGCGGAGACCCTGTCGGACCACCGGTACATCCGGATGGAGGTCTCCCCCCGGGAACCCGGTAGGGGTCACAGGGCGGACGGAGCTCCCGCGTTTCCGCGGTGGGCTGTGGGTCGTCTTGATAGGGACCTACTGGCGGAGGCGGCCATCGTTCACACGTGGCTGTCCTCACCGCCCCCAGCGGACGGAGTGGACGCTGAGGCTGTCCGCATCCGCAGTGCGTTAACGCAGATTTGCGATGCGGCCATGCCCAGGGTGCGGCGTCTACCTCCGAGGCAGGGGGTCTACTGGTGGTCCCCAAGACTGGCGGACCTTCGCGCGGCGTGTATCAGTGCCCGAAGGTCCCACACCCGCAGCCGGCGGCGTCACCGCGACGCTGAGCGGGAGGGCCAGCTGTACGAGGTGTACCGCAGTGCGCGTACTGCCTTTCGGCTGGCCATCCGAGCCGCCAAGGATGCGAGTTGGCAGGAGATGTTGGACGGTCTCGACCGTGACCCCTGGGGTCGCCCGTATCGCGCGTCGCTGAACAAGCTTCGCGCGCAGGGCGCCCCCCTCACGAGACCCTCCAGCCCGACTTCCTTTGTAGGGTGATCGAGGAGCTATTTCCACGGCAGTCGGGACACACGCCCCCGGTCATGGCTTCGCCAGATCAAGACCGGGAGGCCGACGACGAGAGTGTTCCACCCGTGACGGAGTCGGAAGTGGGGGCGGCAGTGGCGCGGATTCGCTCCGCCACCACGGCCCCCGGCCCGGACGGAATACCAGTCCGGGTGTTGACGTCGCTCCTCGAGCATTTCGAGCCTCGCCTCAGGCAACTGTTCAACGCCTGTCTGACGTCTGGACGGTTCCCTGAGTGCTGGAAGGAGGGGAGGTTGGTTCTCCTGCCAAAGCCGGGACGGGCCCCGGATTTGCCGTCGGCCTACAGGCCCATCGTGCTTCTCGACGATGTGGGTAAGTTGCTGGAGCGTGTCCTCGCTGCCCGCATCGTCCGACACTTGGAGGAGGTGGGGCCCGATCTGTCGGACGCTCAATATGGGTTTAGGAGGGGGCGTTCGACCATCGGGGCCCTGCTACGCCTGAGGCAGACGGCCGCGGAGGCTGTCGCCGGCAAGGGAGTGCTGTTGGCGGTGTCGCTGGACATCGCCAACGCATTCAATAGTCTGCCATTCAGCTGCATCAAGGAGGCGCTCCGGTTCCATGGAGTGCCCCTGTACCTCAGGCGGCTGGTGGCAGACTATTTGGAGGGGCGCAGTATCCTCTGCGCGGGTCCCGCAGGGGACATTGTGCGGACGCCCATGTCGTGCGGTGTTCCACAGGGGTCGGTTCTGGGGCCGACTCTGTGGGACATCGGGTACGACTGGGCATTGAGAGGGAGTCTCCCCCCCGGGCTGAGCTTGGTGTGCTATGCTGACGACACGCTCGTCACAGCCCGGGGCAGGACACTCGAAGAGGCGGCGAGCCTGGCCACTCTCGGCACCGAGGAGATGGTCAGGCGAATCGAGGCGCTGGGGCTCAGGGTGGCCTTAAATAAGACGGAGGCCCTATTATTCCACGGGCCACGCGTAAGGCTGCCAACCGGCGCCTCGTTAGTCGTCAACTCCATCCAGATCAACATCCAGGCCCATATGAAGTACATGGGTCTGGTGCTCGACGGGCGATGGTGGTTCCGGGAGCATTTCCGACAGATTGCTCCCCGGCTGGTCGGCGCGGCGTCCGCCCTTTCTCGGCTCATGCCGAATGTGGGCGGACCCAGTTTCGAGGGCCGACGGCTGTATGCGGGGGTGATCCGCTCGATGGCCATGTACGGCGCACCCGTGTGGGCGAGGGCTCTGAACGCCCAGCTCAGGGCGGTTCTGTGGAGGCCACAGCGAGCCATGGCGGTCACAGCCATTCGCGGGTACCGCACGGTGTCGACAGAGGCGGCGTGCCTATTGGCCGGGACACCCCCGTGGGACCTAGAGGCGGAGATGCTCTCCGACCTCTACCGGCGGGTTACCTCAGTGCGCGAGGAGGGTGGCTCCCCATCGTTGAGCGAGATAGCCACCTGGCGCGAGGACGCCCGCCGAGACGTCATCGCCCGTTGGGTTACGCGGCTGGAGAGGCCTAGACACGGTATCGTGACCGTCGAAGCCTTCCGGCCCGTATTGATGAAATGGATGGAGCGGCGGCACGGGGTCCTCACCTTCCGACTGGTGCAGGTGTTGACGGGGCACGGGTGCTTCGGGAAATACCTGCACACGGTCGTGTACAGGGAGTGGACTCCGGGCTGCCATCATTGCAGTAGTGACGAGGACACGGCGCAACATACGCTCGAGGAATGCTCGGGCTGGGACGGGCAGCGCCGCGACCTCGTCGCTATTATCGGTGCCGACCTGGCACTGCCGGCTGTCGCGAGGGCGATGGTCGACAGCGTCAGGAATTGGGACGCGGTCGCCGCCTTCTGCGAGGCTGTCATCTCGCGGAAGGAGGCGGCGGAACGAGTCAGGGAGGACTCCCGCGACCCGGGCCGCCGCCAGCGGCCGGGGCGGCGCAGGCGCGAATACCTGCGCCTGATGCCGCCCTAACCCAGGCCTCGGGTGATCGGACCGGGGAATTGTCCGGTCACCCGACGCGAGGCCACCGCGTGAGGGCGACGCCCCGACGGCGAAATCTGTCGGGGCGTCGACGAGAGGAACCCGCGAGGGTAAACCGCCGAGCGGACCACCGAAGACAAAGATCGGGTACCGGTGGTCCGCTCGCACGGCGAAGAGAGAGGATTTTACGGTGGGTCTATGGGATCACGCGCCGCCTTCTCCGTCACCCCGGGCCGATTTGGCGGGGCGAGACGCACCCATAGCCCACCAAAAAAAAAAAAAAAAAAAAAAAAAAAGGTAGGTTTGTCACTGCTGAACTGATGCTGCGATATGTTCTCCCCGTACGGGCCGCACCTCCTCTATTATTGCGGATATTCGACCGCAACAATATAAAAGCGCCTTACTTTCAATATGTTTGAAACAGTAGTTATTCCAGATAAATACATAGTTTATCACAAGAAGCATAATTTAGTTTTAAAGCCAAACTTGTCGCTTGGCAATCCATACAAATTGTAACAAATTTATAAAAACTGTTATTTGTTAAATAATGTAAAATGATTCATCAAGCAAAATATACATAGTTTAATATTTTCTCCTTCTACCTCTTGAGACCTGTAAATTTTGTAGTTATCAATCCGCATTACTAGAATTGGTAAATTATTTCCTAAAACAGTATCATTTTATTATTCTTCATTATCATTTCGGCTCATATATATCCCACTGTTGATCTTGAACCTCCTCCGTAATAAAAGAGCAATTAATCTATTATACCAAGCCGATCAAACGAGTTAGTGTAGGGTTTTCTTTTGAGTTTTCCTTCTCTTGAATAGATGTTATGTCCGTTTCATATCCCTTGCTTGTCCCTTACGATCACCCATGGGTAAGATAGAAGATGGTGAATTGTATTCTCACTCCATCACCACCCGGAAATTTTATTATTATTTATATATTTATATTATTATTATTATTTATATTATTAATGTTGTAAATGCCAAATTTTTTAATTTCATTATGGTACCAAGTTTTAATAATATATACTCCATTATGTTCTATAGCTACCGTTGAAACGACTATAGATAAACTAAGATTATATTAATAAACCAAAAGAATTTTCATCATCATCATTACAACCCATAAACGTCCCACTGTTGGGCTCGGGCCTCCTCCGTAATAGGAGGGAAATTAACCTACTATACCGCGCTGGTCAGACGTGTTGGTATAGGGTTTTGTTTCGAGTTTTCCATTTCTCGCATAGATGTTATATGCATTTTATATCCTTTAGTCGTCTTGTACAATCACTCACGGGTAAAATATGGGGTGGTGAATAGTATTCTTACTCCGTCACCACACGGAAAAGTAAAGTTAAAGTCAATAAATTTCAAGTATATGTATTAAAATACTCATAAGATTTGAATTAAAAAAAATATTTCGTGTGATGACAGAGTAAGAATAAAATTCACCACTACATATCCTGTCTAATAGAGCTAAGAGATAATATAACACTCCGGAATAAAACCCATCCAACCCACCACCATTTAACCAAACCGTCTGACTAGCGTGGTACAGTGACTGTATGAATCTCTCAGCTATTATCAAAAAAGCTTGAGCCGAGCAATGGGACATGTAAGAGTAGACATGATGAATATCTAAATTATTATTTTTTTAAAAGTTTATATGGGTTATAACATTTATCATTTTCTTGCTCTTAGCCCAATATCTTGGGGTCGACACAATATGTCCCCTCCCCTTCCTACATATTGCAACAGTCGTTGGCAATAGTTTTATGACCGGCCGCATACCTGACGTTAACCTTCCTTAGGAATGTAATTGTTAATCAAACAGCGTGAGATGGTGCTCGCCCAGGACGATATATGTCTCTTAGTCGTCTTTTACGACATCCACGAGCAAAGTAAGGGTTGGTAGTCGTAGCCGCTACGACACAGCTATGTGGTTTATAACGAAAACTTTAACTTGGGATACTTATCCTAAATACACTTATATTTAAAGAACCAATTGAAATAGAAGAACTTTAACAAAACGAAGGACCTTACCTCTTCACCCAAAAACACCACATTCATTTCTCCGCTACAGTAATCATATAAGAACATTTCAATACAATTTTGCCGGCCTCAATTGATTTAGGTCGCTACTCATTCCGCACTGTTTTGCTCAATTGAAAAGATCCTCGATTCAAGTGACCCTTTTTGATGTTCGAGTACTTATAAGACGTCCGATACAGCGTTCTAATGTGATTTATTTTCTTTCTATAAAGTACACGTCCGATCATGTCTGGAATACTTTAGTTACCTCTAGACGGCTGCCAAAATTGTACTCTTGGGTTAAGTGCTCCAAATTAAAGTGACGAGTATTAATTTTCCGTGTCAATTATTTATGGATAAGGTCTGAATAGGGACGAGAGCGAACAGGAAGGTATAATAATAATAACTCCATTTATTTCAGACTTACATAATCATGTCCATTTAAAACTTATCTATTACAGGTACAATACTATACTATTACAGGAATGTTACGTTTTTTGTTCATTAATAATGCAGATTATTACATGTCAATTACAATTATCAATAAGATTATAATAAAATGTTAGAGTATAAAAGGAATAAAAGTTAATAAAATTGCATAAAGTTAAATATTAATATCAATGTCAAATATTTTAAGATAAATAAAATTAAGAAATAAATAAAGGAATAACCTTTGAAATGTCCGAAATTAATTATAATTATAATTGACATGTAGGCCAATCGCATGTCTTATAATAGGACAGTCTAATTGGTATACAATAAAATATAACTTTTCCGTGTGGTGACGGAATAAGAATACTATTCACCACCCCATATCTTACCCGTGGGTGATCGTACGAGGCGACTAAGGGATATAAAACGCATATAACATCTATGCTAAAGAAGAAAAACTCGAAACAAAACCCTATACCAACACGTCTGACCAGCGCTGTTTAGTAGGTTAATTTCCCTCCCATTACGGAGGAGGCCCGAGCCCAATAGTGGGATATTTATGGGCTGTGATGATGATGAAAATATAACTACGCCCTTCATGACTACCATTTCATCAAAAATACTGTTCCCATAACCCTCATATTACACTGTTTGTGTCGCTAAGAGATTTATATCGACTTAGGCCAACTCCAACTGATGCCGTTTGGTCAACAATTATATTCCCAAGGAGGGTTGATTAGGCAGGCGAACGGTATTTACAATAATTTTAGCAATATGTACGATGGAAGAGGAGTATATGTTGCGACGACCCCAAGTAATAGGGATAAAAGGAGGAGTATAAATAAAAATCTGTAATAATCCTCCAGCACTTATCTCAAATATTTAAGTTCTGCCATTACACATATTGCAAAAATTTTGTTAATAGTTTTATGACCGGCCGCTCGGACGGCGTATGTCCAGACCATAACCAACCATAAAAAAAGAGGACATCAGATGGAATTAGTGCAGATCTATGTTAAATTCTTAGTCATCTTTTACGATGAGCAATTTAATGGCGGGTAATAATCGTTGGTGGGTAATAAACGTAGTCACGCCGTAGCCACACACTACCATATAATCAAAACTGTAATATATAACACAATTGTTGATTATCATCTCATCTCATCATCTCATCATCATCATCTCAGCTCATATATGTCTCACTGTTGGACTCGAGCTTCCTAAATAACGGGAGAGAAATTGACCTACTATACCCACACCGGTCAAACGTGTTGGTATAGGATTTAGTTCAGAGTTTCCCTTTCGTTTTATATCCCTTAGTCGTCTCTTACGATCACCCACGGGTAAGATAGGGAGTAGTGAATTGTATTTTACTCCGTCACCACACAGAAATTATTGATTAACTTAATATAAATAAATAAATATAAATAAACAGACCAAAATTTATGTTGAATTTTGTGAAATTACCCTGTAACCTCATTAGAGTGTGTGTCAAAATGAGGTTACCCGATGTTGACATACTCGCAAATATTTGACATTGGTCGTTCATTAATTCGTTGCTAACTATGTGGATAGGACAGCGGTTTAATTCGCTTTATAATTATCGTTGTACTGAAAAGTCACCATAAACCATATAGGTAGTTTTTTTTTTTATTGCCTATGGTGGCAAACGAACAAGCAGCACACCTGATGGTAAGTGTCACTGCCGCCTATAGCCCTTTGCAATACCAACGGTATAGCTAAGCCGCTGCCTACCATTACAAACCCCAAACCCACCCAGTTAGGCTGCCGGCTCTCTCGCTCACCAAACGAAGCGCAATAGCACATCGCCATTACTCAGACGTCGATCTTCTGCGAGATTGTCGTACTACCTCGGACGGACAAGCCCGCGGCTGTAGACAGAGAATTGTTAACAGTTAAAGGTTACCAATAATATGTTAAGATATTTAAATAAAAACTTATATAAAAATAAAAACAAGTAGGTAGGTATATCGATGCATGCAAGAATTGTATGTCATTCATCATTATCACCTCAGCTCTTTAAAAAAAATTATGATCCATATTCAAATGGCATTTATCATTTAGCTTTTCTCCGTCCACTGTTTGATGATTTTCTTTACTAATGAGAAGATGGGGGCGTAGTTGTCACGTTTGGAAAACGGTTTGGCGATTTCAGTGAAATGTTATACGTTTTCCAAGATAGAACTTCTGTCCACTTGCCTGGTATGACCCTTAGGTGAATTTTACGATCCACACGAGCAAGGAAAGGGTGGAGATAACTGTATTTTTATCCTGTAGCTACACAGGCCAACTGCCAGCAACGCTTATTATATCAATGAAACAATTTAAAAAATGTGAAATACTATAAATTTACTTATAAATATATCCAATATGACAATATTCACAACACCAAAAAATTACAATGTCAGTTTTTCTTACAATGCCTTATATCCTGATAATTTGAAAAGCCAATTTCGTGAACCCACCCCCCTAAACTCGTTTCACCCATAAAATTGAGTTAGCCAACCGCTTAATATATTTGGCAAACATCTCGTATGTACGTCGGGAAAATTTACCGAAAATACTTTGACAATGGTATACCTCAGTATATGTTTCAAGGGGAATAATTATATTTTTAACCGCTAACAGTTAATACAATTATATTGAACTATTTGCTATCTAACTAGCCTATTATTACCCTAATATACTCAATCTAATAAAACTATTATTGCTTACGCAGTTTGGTCAATAAGTATAGTTTAATAGTGGTCCACGCTATGGACAGTTCTCTGTGTACAGCCGCGGGCCGGTCCGTCCGGGGTAGTACCACACTCTCGCAGATGATCGACGTTTGAGTAATAGCTGTTTGCTATTGCACTTCGTTCGGTGAGCGAGAAAGCAGGAAGCCCAACTGGGGTGGGTTTGGGGTTTGTATTAGTAAGCAGCGGCCTAGCTATTGCATAGGTCCATGGCCGGCAGTGATACTTACCATCAGGTGTGCTGTCTGCTCGTTTGCCACCATAAACAATAAAAAAAGTATAAACTTTTATACTTACCATTTGGTAGATAAAGTTTTCTAGACCATTTCGCTTCTTTTAATAGACATAGTAAAATAATTACTATTTATATAGTAAATTAAGGAATATTAGAATTTGACAATCTTGGTTTTTAAAAATTATTTCATCATCATCATCATCACAGTCCATAAATGTCCCTCTGTAGGGCTCGGGCCTCCTCCATAATGGCAGGGAAATTAACCTACTATACCGCGCTGGTTAAACGTGTTAGTATAGGGTTTGTTTCGAGTTTTCCTTCTCTTGTATAGATGTTATATGCGTTTTTATCCCTTAGTCGTCTCTTACGATCACCCACGGGTAAGATAGGGGGTGGTTAATTGTATTCTTACTCCGTCACCACATGGATAACGAACCCTAACCTACTCAATCGAATAAAACTATTATTGCTTACGCAGTTTGGTCAGTAATTTTAAAAATGGTAGATAAAGTTTTCTAGACCATTTCGCTTCTTTTAATAGGCATATTTATTAAAATAATTTCCGTGTGGTGACGGAGTAAGAATACTATTCACCACCCCATATCTTACCCGTGGGTGATCGTACGAGACGACTAAGGGATATAAAACGCATATAACATCTATGCGAGAGAGGGAAAACTCGAAACAAAACCCTATACCAACACGTCTGACCAGCACGGTATAGTAGATTAATTTCCCTCCCATTACGGAGGAGGCCCGAGCCCAACAGTGGGACGTTTATGGGCTGTGATGATGATGATGATGATTAAAATAATTACTATATTAATATAGTAAATTAGTGAATATAATCATTTTGACAATCTTGGTTTTTAAAAATTATTTACGAGCGAAAAATGATTACCACATCTGTGACTTTACTTCACATCTATAAGAAATGGTTTTCGGAAAAGAGTGTTTTAGTATTTGCGTTAGGGGTGTGCGAATATCGTTCGAATCGAATATTAATATTCGATTCGAAATTCGAATCGAATAATTCGAATTTTTGAATTATTCGAAATTCGATGAATAATTCGAAAAAAATCGAATAATTCGAAAAATTTCGAATAATTCGAAAAATTTCTAAAAATTTCGAATAATTTGCGAATTATCGAAATATCATTGGATTTTCTATTGTTCCCACAATTTGAATGTCATATTTGAATATCGAACATAACAAACTCCGAATTTAAAATACAATAAAAATTTGCGAATATTATAATTCGAAAAAAATCGAAATTATTCGAATAATTCGAAATTTTTCGAATTATTCGAAATTTTTTGAATTATTCGGGAACTTTCGAATAATTCGAAATTTCGAATTATTCGATTCGAGTTTCGAATCGAATATTAATATTCGATTCGGAACGAATAATTCGTAAGTTCGAATTATTCGCACACCCCTAATTTGCGTCTTTCTTTTCAGGGATCATACAAAGGAATAAAAATGTAGAGAGAACATCTCTCTCTCTAAATCAAATCATTTGTTATGTAGAGAGTTCCTACTATAAAGGTACTTCGATATAAAAGCCGGCAAAATACTCTTGTAAATTATTTAAGATATTTCTTTCAAATATAATTTTATACAAAAGGTTTAATGTATAATAATAATATAACAATAGTGGTAGGTCCACGCTGTTGACAGTTTTCTGTCAACAGCCGCGGGCCGGTCCGTCCGGGGTAGTACCACTCGCAGAAGATCGACGTCTGAGTAATGGCAATGTGGTATTGCGCTTCGTTCGGTGAGCGAGAGAGCCGGAAGTCCAACTGAGTGGGTTTGGGGATTTTATTGGTAGGCAGCGGCCTAAGCTGTATCCTTGGTATTGCAAAGGTCAATGGGCGGCAGTGACACTTACCATCAGGTGTGTTGCTTGCTCGCTTCCCATCATAAGCAATAAAAAAATGTGTATTAGCTGCAGTATTCTGCAGTTTGTAATTTCTCCTCTTTTATACAGTAAAATTATGGCTGAATCTGTTCGGACCTTTGTGTCTGCGGTACCCAACGACGTGTTAATTACTAGGGAAGCCATAATATGGTATTTCCAAACTATTACCACAAGGATATATATTCATTATTATCCTCCTCTTATCTTTTATTATACATATTGCAAAAAGTTATTGGTATTAATTAGTTTTATGACCGGCCGCCTGCCTGAGGTCAACCCTCATCGGAATGTATTCGTTGACCAGACGGTATGGTGGTGCTGTATCTAGGTGGAGTTGACCCAGGTTTATATAAATTAGTTCAGAACCGGATGAAGTACCTGGGTCTGCACCTAGATAGTAAATGGAGCTTCGGGCCGCACTTTGCCCATTTAGTCCCCAGGCTCGTCGGAGCAGCCGCGGCGCTGGGTAGGCTTCTGCCAAATACTGGTGGTCCTGGATTGTCCTGCCGGCTTCTATATTATTTTATTATTTTGCGGTCCATGGCATTTTACGATTTGGTCGGAGTCTCTCACCGCCCCTAATAAGGCTTTACTGCGTAAAGCACAAAGAACCATGGCGGTGAGGACTATAAGAGGCTACCGTACGGTATCTTGGACCGCAGCCACATTGCTGGCGGGTGATCCACCCTGGCTGCTCCAGGCTAGGGCACAGGCGGGGGTCTACCGATTTTGCGCGGCGGCGCGGGAAAGCGGCGAGCATATTACCGTGGGGGAATTGATTAGGGCAAGAGAAGCGGTTCAAGCGGCAGTTATCCGGCGGTGGAGGGAGGAATTAGAGTCCCCTGTAGCAGGGCGGGGGACCGTTGAGGCAATTACTCTCCACCTCCACCGCTGGATGAAAAGAAGGCACGGCAACTTGTCCTTCAGGATGACGCAGGTACTTATCGGACACGGGGTCTTCGGTAAGTACCTGCACAGGATCGGACGGGAAGAGGCCCCTGGATGCCATGAGTGTGGCGTGCTAACTGATGATGCGCGTCACACCCTAGAGGTATGTCCCGCCTGGGGGCCTCAGCACCACGACCTGTCGGCGGTCATAGGAAAAGACCTGTCGTTGTTGACCATCATATCTAAGATGCTTGACAGCGACATGTGGTAGTCGTCGATGGCCTCCTTCTGTGAAGAGGTCATCTCTTCGAAGGAGGCCGCGGAGCGGATACGTGAGGCATTTGCTTCTGCAGACTCACTCCGTAGGCGGCGGCCAGGAAGGCGGAGGCGCCGTTACGCGCAACTCCTCCCGCTGCCTTGACTGTCGACTTGACGTGGCCAGATGGCCTAGCGTTGGGGTGTCGGGGATAGAATGTCAATAGACGATCTCTCCGGCATCCCGTAAGAGTGCAGAAGGGACCGCTTTGGTTTTAGTGGGTATTTCGGTAGAACCAGCTGGCCGGCGAGTCCCATACACCCCCTCGTCTGTCACCGGCGAGGGCTAGCGCATAAATGCATTTCCACAGCGAAAAAAAAAATTTATATAAAGTAGTTGTCTTTTACGAGAACCACAAGCAAAATTTGGTAGTGTTCGTAGCAACAACCATATAGGATTACGCTACCAACACAAGAATATATATTGAAGTCATCATTCATCATCATTCTCCTACTCTCATCCCAATTACTTGGAGTCGATACAATATGTACTCTTCTTTCATAGTACACATTGTAAATGTTATTGGCAATAGTTTTATGACCGGCCGCCTGCCAGACGTCAACTCTTCTTGGGAATGTAATTGTTGACTAAACGGCATCAGATGGAGATGACCCAGGTCGTTATAAGGCTCTTAGTCGTCTTTTACGACATCCACGAGCAAAGTAAGGGTTGGTAGTTTTCCCAGCGCTACCACACAGCAGATATCTAGAACACATATACAGAATATAGCCACCTTTGCAATACCAAACGTATACGTATAGCAACCAACTATCACAAACCCCAAACCCACCCAGTTGGACTTCGGAAGTTCGGACTCACTCGCTCACCGAACGAAGCGCAATAGAAAATTCCCATTACTCAGGCGTCGGTCTTCTGCGAGAGTGTGATACTCCCCGGATGGATCGGCCCGCGGCTGTAGACAAAGAACTATCAACAGCGTGATCCTACAACTAAATATTATAAATTATGCCATCTAGTTGTATTTATTGACATTATTAGTGTCACATTAAACAAAAACTTTAGATGCAGCAAGTAGATAGCGCTATATTAAAATACTTCCTCTACGACTCCTCACCGGCGGTTTACTTTTACTTCGTCTTACGCATTTCAATCAGGGTCACGTGTCCTGACGCGAGTTGAACATTTTTTATCCATCACAAAAAGTGCACAACGATGCTAAAGAAGTTTTCAGTTCAAAAATAGTAATTTATTCAAAATTAAATATAAAATAGCTGATTATAAGTTATACATATATAATAAAAAAAAATCCGTGTGGTGACGGAGTAAGAATTAATTCATCACCTCCACCTGTTGTACCACGCAGGTCGGACGTGTTGGTATATGGTGGTTTAATTTCGATTGGGTAATATCTTACCCCCGGGTAAGACATTACCCGTGGGTGACCGTAAGAGACGAC
Organism: Lymantria monacha; assembly: GCA_905163515.2. NCBI lineage: Eukaryota > Metazoa > Arthropoda > Insecta > Lepidoptera > Erebidae > Lymantria > Lymantria monacha. Next base: position 33,588,668 of record LR991088.1, read on the forward strand.
TAAGGGATATAAGACGCATATAACATCTATGCAAGAGAAGGAAAACTCGAAACTAAACCCTATACCAACATGTCTGATCTGCGTGGTATATAGTAGATCAATTTCCCTTCCGTAATGGAGGTGATTGAATCCCAACAGTGAGGCATAAATGATCTCAGATGATGATAAATAAAAAAAAATATGGTTTTTATATCTATAATTTATTTTAAAAGGGGTCTACGCGTGAATGTGAGCAAAACCAAAATAATGGTCTTTGAAAGAGATAAAACCAGAACAGATGTAAGAGTAACAATAGGTAATGATGTACTAGAGCAAGTGGATGAATTTGTATATCTTGGATGTGGATTTAGCCGAGATGGAAGGTACACCACTGATATAGAGCGAAGAGTGAATGCGGGAAATAGAGTGAACGGAGCGTTGGGGCAACTTCTCGGCAGCCACCACCTCAGCCAGAAGGCACGTGTAGCAATACATAACGCAGTGCTTGTCCCAACATTACTGTATGGAAGCGAGAGTTGGGTATGCAGAAAAGAGTATGATAGTAAAATTAATGCGGTCGAAATGCGATCTCTGCGGAAAATCTGTGGAGTTAGGCTGACCGACCGCATTCGTAACGACGACGTAAGAGAGCGAATAGGTATGAAAGAGAGTATTGGTGTAAAGATGCGAAAGGGAATGCTCCGATGGTTCGGACATGTGGAAAGAATGCCGAACGAACGCCTGGTTAAGAAGATATACAATGCGAAAGTGGAAGGATGTAGGTACCGAGGGAGACCGAGACTAACCTACCTAGACCAGATCGGTCATGTACTGAAGGAAGGTGGAGTCAAGAGTCTCCGAAACCGGCGAGCGTGTATGAAGAGAATTATGAATGTTGAGGAAGCGAGTGAAGTATGCAGAGATAGAGTTCTCTGGCACTCTGTTCTCTCTGCCTACCCTGCAAGGGATATGGCGTGATGATATGTATGTATGTATTTTATTAAATGATTTAAAAATATTTGTCACCGAACCTCAAACCTTAAACATCAAGAGTCATACACTCTCACGCACACGAACACATACAATCTTAGAAAATAGAAAGCTTCGTTTGAAGATAGCTCGATGCGTTTTCTTTACTTCACTAGACTGCAATCCACGTAATATAACTCTGTTTCAGTAACAAAAAGTTTTTTAAAGTCTTCATCTTAATCACGAGAAAGGTATCACTAGGCATTCCAACTAACTAATAATTATATTTCTGTCAATCCAAATTAATTTAACCTCTCTACCCAATAGCGATCCAATCAGATATCGCTTAATCGAATCAATAATTAGCATCGTACATCAACAAATATGAGTATTCGAGTACTGCTGATTACTAATGGACAATTTCATAACTGTATTGTTTACTGACTGTCTACTTTTATCGAGTTGTAGTTTAATATTTTGAATGCTATGTATGATTGATGATTGCTTTACAAGCAAAAAGTCATTGCCATATGTGAGATTTGAACACTCATCTACTGGAATTCCGTTCGTATCGTCTTAGCAGTTAGACGAGTGTAAACCTACGTATGATAACCAAATTGTCGCTCTTACTGCCATCTTTATGTCTTTCATCTTTGACGTATAAGCCAATTATAATTCCAATGACTATCTATATACAGGGTGGAAGTGGACCGCTCCCGAAAATAAAAACAGGTGACCCTACTAGTCCTACTTGTAATGATAGGCTAGAAAAAAAATCGATCAGTATGAAAAAAAAAAATTTTTTATACATACATATCATCACGCCATATCCCTTGCAAGGTAGGCAGAGAGAACAGAGTGCCAGAGAACTCTATCTCTGCATACTTCACTCGTTTCCTCAACATTCATAATTCTCTTCATACACGCTCGCCGGTTTCGGAGACTCTTGACTCCACTTTCCTTCAGTACATGACCGATCTGGTCTAGGTAGGTTAGTTTCGGTCTCCCTCGGTACCTACATCCTTCCACTTTCGCATTGTATATCTTCTTAACCAGACGTTCGTTCGGCATTCTTTCCACATGTCCGAACCATCGGAGCATTCCCTTTCGCATCTTTACACCAATACTCTCTTTCATACCTACTCGCTCTCTTACGTCGTCTTTACGAATGCGGTCGGTCAGCCTAACTCCACAGATTTTCCGCAGAGATCGCATTTCGACCGCATTAATTTTACTTTCATACTCTTTTCTGCATACCCAACTCTTGCTTCCATACAGTAATTTTGGGACAAGCACTGCGTTATGTATTGCTACACGCCCCTTCTGGCTGAGGTGGTGGCTGCCGAAAAGTTGCCCCAACGCTCCATTCCCTCTATTTCCCGCATTCACTCATCGCTCTATATCAGTGGTGTACCTTCCATCTCGGCTAAATCCACATCCAAGATATACAAATTCATCCACTTGCTCTAGTACATCATTACCTATTGTTACTCTTACATCTGTTCTGGCTTCATCTCTTTCAAAGACCATTATTTTGGTTTTGCTCACATTACGCTGTCAATTTTTTTATCACAATTTTTTTTAAGTTTTTTTCACATTCCATCGTATTAGGACAGTGCCATGTAACGATAACTCGATAAAAAATACGTAACTATACTCAGATGAGAAAAGACGCAATCTATTCAAAACTCACGATCAAGATCACGAAATATGTTCAAGAGTTCAACGACCTCGCATGGTGATAAAAATTTTTTTTTCATCCGAATCGATTTCTTTCTAGCCTATCATTACAAGTAGGACTAGTAGGGTTACCTGTCTTTGTTTTCAGGAGCGGTCCCCTTACACCCTGTATATGAAGAGATGTTTCATTGATTTTTTTAATAACTAAATTTCATTTAATTGTCTGTGTGTGATGAAATAAAAATACAATTCACCAACATCCCTTGTCTGTGAGGGCAAATAATATCTACGAAGGAAAAGAAAAATACTTCAACCCCTCTCACTAGGGTGATATATTCGGTCAATTGCCCTCCCATTTTGAAAGAGGCTCGGTCTCAGCAGTGGGATATACCATATATATATAAGCTGAGGGGTTGTTAAGATGCCGGGTTTTTCTCAGTGTGGCCGCGTTCCAATCTTATTAGTTTTAGTAGATTTAAATGAATAAAATATCATAATCTAATGGCAATTGGATAAAACTAATGTTTAATATAACTGACCAAAATAACCCTCCATCAGGTGGACCGACTATTTGGTTACGATTCCTGGGAGCCGTTGGATGCGGGCGGTATAGCACCATACTTTGTAGTGAAGTATGAGTGAGGCCTACATCCAGCAGTGGATGATAAAATGTTAAATGATGATGATGATGACCAAAATAATATAGTTTTTATATAGAAACATTTTCTTTTCGTACTAACAAATGATTTGTATCAAAGTGTGAATTAAAATTTAATAGCTTATGCTGTAGTCAATATATATAAATCTTTATAATGATCTTGATCTATTGGAAGCGAGATATTGCAGTCCTCCCGTAACCATGAATACTGTAAAGTATTTGAAACATCGGCAAATTAAAAATCAAATACAAACATGGTTAATGAATAATTGAAACATTTCGCTGGAAATATAAAATTTCCAATTTTACAGCGTGTCTTTACACACCCATTTTTCATTATTCTCAGTTTTATATCAGTGGAAATTTTGAAAAACACATCCACCCCAAGTCTGAACGTAGGCCGCTGTTCAAGTAATACGCCATAAAAAGGCTTAAAATGGCGCCAACAAAATGGCGGACGCGAAAAAAATAACAAGTAATTACACACGCTATGTAAAGGGGAGAATGTATAGAGGGTGAAACAAGAGTGTTTTGTTTTACTTTAATATTTCACTCCTGTCACCAACTTAAAGTACATCCTTTGATTAAAAACGTACCTTTTGAAGTGATACATTGTCTCATAATAGTAAAATCTTATATTTTTAATCCTTTTTTTTATATTTTAAATTCGACGGGCACATGAAAGCGTTATGTGGAGGTATATATTCAATATCCTAGTGTTTCAAAGTGTTATATTAAATCATTTTGATGCCATTTTATTTAATGTGAGGCGTAGGAACTGCTAGAGTGCAGTAAATATGATATAACAGTGCTTTACGAAGAAAATTTCATGGAAAACAAAGATTATATATCGATCTTCGTTTTCCACGAAATTTCTAGAAAATAACATTAACTGTGTGACTATCGCACTATTGAAGGCAACGGGATAATTACGTAAAATGAAACGATTATTTAAAATGACGTTCAACAAATAATAGTCTTGAATGAGGATCGAACCCACTACACTCGGTACAAAAAGTCGATACTAGAGACCTTCGAAAGGGTTATGGATCGCAATCGGTTTAAAAATTTTTAAGGTGCACAGTATAATAAAAACTTTTTTTAAAATAGTAATGGGAAATTGATGGATAAGAAAATCTGTCATAAAACTAAAAACAAACGATAATAACCAAAATACTCTACATTCTTGAACACTGGACTATTGAATTGAATGTCTTATTTTAACGACCATTTTAGTTTTATAGAAACCTTTGCTGCGTTATTCCATTTCCTTATTTTATTATCTAGACTTCTACGTCAGATATTGTTCAAAAGATAAAGAATTTCTCTTTGAAAATGTCAAGTACACTCTAAAGTTTGTTCGAGAAATCTCAGTGGAAACTGTTAAAAATACTCGCTTCGTTGGTCTCTTGTATTGTATCATTTATAGAATAGCAAATGTGAATGAATGACTATATATACAAGATATTTTAAATAATATCTTGACTTACTAAAATTTATTTAGAAAAATTGTTTACTTTTTTGTACTTTAAATTAGTTACGGCTGCAATTTGAAAAAATTGTTGGTCATCCATCATAAAATTGTTTTCATCCCAATTACTTAGAGTTGACGCAATATGTACTCTGTTTTCATCATATACATATATTGCAAAAGTTTTGACAATAGTTCTATGACCGGCCGCCTGCCTGATGTCAACCCTTCTTGAGAATACATCTGTTGACAAGACAGCATGAGATGGAGTGATCCATGTCAATATGCTAAGCTCTTTCGTTACCACACAACAAATAAATAACTATTATCATAATAATAATGAATCAACATTACCATCCCGACTAGAAAAAAAGTATGGTTCAACCAGATCATATATCTGGACCCGATCAGGATAGAATGAGGCATGCCGGTTTCGGCAAACCCGATCAGGACCAGGTCTGGTCCTGATCAGGATAGCCTGATGTGAAATATCATTAAGTATGGTAAGGCATACCGGATCAGGACCAGATCAGGACCAAATAAGGATAGCCTGATGTGAAATATCATTAAGTATGGTAAGGCATACCGGATCAGGACCAGATCAGGACCAAATAAGGATAGCCTGATATGAAATATCATTAAGTGTGGTAAGGCATACCAGTTCAGGACCAGGTCAGGACCAAATAAGGATAGCCTGATGTGTAATATCATCAAGTATGGTAAGGCATACCGGATCAGGACCCGATCAGGACAGAATGAGGCATGCCGGATCCGGCAAACCCTATCAGGACCAGGTCTGGTCCTGATCAGGATAGCCTGATGTGAAATAACATCAAGTATGGTAAGGCATACCGGATCAGGACCAGATCAGGACCAAATAAGGATAGACTGATGTGAAATATCATCAAGTATATTGTAAGGCTTGTAGTATATCAGAACCAGAAACAGTTTTCGTAACACAAAAAAAATATCAATCAAAATTCAAAAAAGTGACATGATTGTCATATTTATGCCACGGCGAAATTGTATTTGCATCAGAGGAGATTGATCTGAAATCTTTAATTAATCATATGTATTTAATAATAATAATAATATTTAATTAATAATATAAAAATAATTTATATTTAAAGTAAAAAACAAAAATAAATAATATATATATATATATATATATATATATATATATATATATATATATATATATATATATATAATGTACCTAACATTTAAAAACATAGATAGATAGAAATATTATATTGTAACAACCATTCTAACATTTAATGTTTTGGGTCATAATAAATAGATGGCGTTAGTAAAATGACGTCATTATTTGAATCGCGGTGTTAAGATTCCCCGAAGCGTAATGACATGGCCTAATATTAAATTAGTTGTTATCGAATCAGATTAAAACGGATCGATCAGGTCATGAATGAGAAATTCAGGCGACAGTTGCAGTCGTTAGCATCTGGTGGTTGTGCCATAATTGGAACGGCTCACTGGGACTCTCTATGATAAGAATGTAGCACTGCATTCGGTGCCTACGTCATATATTAATTTATATTTTTACCTATTAAACATGTTCTTTAAGATATTCATATTATTCATGTTTTTTAAAAGGACCGGTCTAGGCATACTTGTTTTGGATCAGGCAAGATATATAACGCAGATGATTGATTTGGTTCCGATCAGTAAAATTTCATCCGGACCCGATCAGGAGCGCCTGATCTGGACCCGATCAGGAATGCCTGATCTGGACCCGATAAGGTTTTCCTGATCGGGTCCAGATATATCTTCTACGTTACATATCTTATCTGGTCCAGATCGGGCATGCCCGGTCCGGTCCTGCTAAGAAAGACGAAAAAATTTCTAGTCGGGATCATTCAATCTTTTTTACACTGAATTATTTTTTATATATATTGCTATCCCCCTATAAATATTCCCAGCAATTGGACCGGCCACTGGTACCGCTTCCTTGACATTCGTGGCTAACCCGGTGGGTTAACCTTTCGGGTACCATCGCCGCCGACGCCTCGGCCAGGGCGTCACCCTCACGCGGTCAGCCTCTCTGCGGATGCCAGACTATTCCACAGTCCATAATTGCATATACCTAGAGAGTGTTACTGCAAAGTGATTCTCTTTGAACCATGGTATAGTATAATTCTCAATATAAAATAAAAAAAATATGGCTGAAACAGATCCCACAACCAGCACTCGATCACAAGTTAACAATAAAAAAAATCAATTAAAAAATTACTTCTTACATCCAAATCGTATAGTTGTCAAGCTAGGAGCACGAGTTAAACTTATAGAACTCGACCAAAGTTATCCCTATTCATGTTTTCTACCAAGAAAATGTCAATTTGTTTCCTCTAAAACTTCTGCGAACATTTGGCTGTGACAATATTTCATGTAATTTACTCTTTTAGGGACAGAATAAATTTATTCTCTCGCAAAATTTTGCGTTCCCGTGTTACGTCTGCGACAGATGTTTGGAATATTTTTTTTCTTCAGTTTTATTTTCATTTTGTATTTATTATTTGGGCAATATTTGTAAGGCTACAATAACTGGGAAGTTTATATCTTCAACTTAGTATCTTTAAGCATTTCAGATTCAATTACCATTTGCATGTAAATCTATTTTCGTAATGAGATAATTTTCTTTGTAGTGACCGAATAGGAATACATTGTTTTATTACTAATGCTTTGTATCGTAAATCATGACTAAATTTTCAAGGTAACGTGAGTATAACTTAATTTCCTTTCCAGTATACGAGTAGAGTAGAAAATGTAGCAATAGTACGTAGAATTAACAGCAAACATATTTCTTTATAGATTGTGGTCTGACCTTGCCTAGTGCATAGACCCCATAATCTGCCATATTATTCATCACTGCCAATCAAGCTGGTTACATAAATCAATTCCTTGCAGGCAAGTTAGATACTTGTGACCTAGTCGACATATCCTCAACAAAGCACCGGGACATCGACCTCTCTTGGGCAATAAAAACAATTCCTAAGTCATACCAATAAAAAAGGAATAAAAATTAAAAACATAATTTCAGCTCATACATCAAGACGGGTCGTCTAGTCCACTGTGGGACTAGAACTATACCATGACAGTCAGACAAATTGTTATAAGGTCTTCTTTTGAATTCTACTTGTCTTCCATACATTCTATTTGCATATTATATTCTTTAGGCGTTTTTTGCAACAACCATAGGTAAAATAGGGGGTGGTGAATTATATTCTCACTCCATCACCTCATGCAGAAAACAAATTAAAATTTAATATTACATATTTTTTAATCCGTATAGTGACGGAGTAAGAATACAATTCACCACCCTATCTTGCCCGTGGGTGATCGTAGGAGACGACTAAGGGATATAAAACGCATATAACTTCTATGCAAGAGAAGGAAAACTCGAAACAAAACCCTATACCCAACCCAACACGTCTGACTAGCGTGGTATAGTAGGTTAATTTCCCTCCCATTACAGACGAGGCCCTAGCCCAACAGGGACTTACATGGGTTGTGATGATGATGATGATAATGATAACACTTTAGGCTATATAAATAATCCATAACATCAATCTTATCTAATATGAATATTGGTTTAGGTATTTACCAAAATGTAGGAAGCATTGGTTGAAACAGTCGTTAATCATTTAAATTGAAATATCAAATTACTACAACTAAAATGAAAATAAGTGCACAAAGATGGTCGCCGTGTAACAAAGGTATAGGGTACATTATACGCATCGCGCCTGACAGCATTCGTCTCCTTTGAGCACAGCTAAAGTTTCACAAAGTGTAAGCGAGCAACGACATCCGATAGAAGGCTCTCGTTCAAACTACAAAGGCAACTATTGTATTCATCAGACGTCTTCTAATGAAAAATATAACTAGTTATTGCAACGTTATAGTGATTTCTTATGTTTACGCGATTATTACACATTTGAAATAAAACTATTTTTACGGATTCTATCACGTTTGTATTTGATTTTTAATTTACCAACGTTTTGAACTTTTAGTTCATGGTCACGGGAGTACTGAGGACTTGTTATTGCAACGTCATTCTGATTAAAATGTCGAAATAGGATTGAAAATATGCAGTTTATTTTTTAAAGTTATAAAAACAAGCCTGATCCATATATATAGTCTTTGGTAATCTGCCAGGCGGTTTACTCTTCCAGGTATTCCCTGTCGACGTTCCGGTAATAATTTAAAAATATTGTCTTTTTATATAACTTAGGAGATTTTAGATATCCAAATATTTGCGAATGTAGGCTGTAAAGAAGAAAAGAAAGAATTAATTCTATCTACTATCATCATTTGATCATCTCAGCTCATATACGTGTCTAGGCGCCTTAGTGAACTTTTTGAAAAAGGTGAGGTCCATATCATTCTGGTTAGATTAATTGATATAAGGTATTATTCTATGATTTCCTTCTCTTGCCTGTGCATTTATATGTTATGTACATGTTATATCCCTTAGTCATCTTTTACACCCATTAGGAGGATAGAGGTGGTGAAGTGTATTCTGCCCCCGCGATCACGTATAGAATATTAAATACTTCCAATTAGTTAGCATAATGATTTCTTGATGTTTACGCCAGTATTACACATTTGAAATAAAACTATTTTACTCTGAACTGGGTCCTCCCGTGACCATGAACTCTGTAAACTGTTCGAAACGTTGGAAAATTAAATATCAAATACAAACGCTATGGAATCCATGAAAAATAGTTTTATTTCAAATACTTCACTTCAAAAAAATATTTATTTTATATAGCAGTATTTATATTTAAAACTTCAGTTCAGTCCAGTTGGGGTAAATTGATAAATTACCCGCAGTACTTCCCCCACTGTTTACCTTATTCCCCTTGCCCTTTTTGAACAAGTTTGGATTATAGTTCAAATAGTATTGATTAATGCTATTCAACTTTAATATGTACCATTCGAATTCATTCCATAACTTTTATAAAACTTTAAATTTATTCACTGCGAAACGCTTCTTTAGTACGGGCCGGTAGTATAATGCTCTTGTCTTAGGTTCTCATCTTAGAGCTAATAAAGAATTTTATCGAGTTTTTGGAAAAAACTCTAAATCATGAGTTAATTCTTCAATCTCTGCGGGATTTATATACAAAAAAAGATTTCATATTCTTTATAGTGAGAAACTTGTTCAAAACTACTGTCTGTTAGAACGTATAATCGTTACCTTTTATTGCTTCACTACCCAATTAAAAGTTTCTCTAGGAATTTTAACAAAACATAAAAATGCACGTGAAGATAAATACATTATTATATCACATATACCTTAGCACTTCCACTGCATTACATTACAAATAAAATCAATAAAGTTATCTATACTAATATTATAAAGAGGAAAGGTTTGTATGTATGTTTGTAACGAATTGGCTCAAAATGTACTGGAACGATTTTAAAAATTCTTTTACCATTTGAATGTTACATTATCACTGATTAATATAGGCTATTTTTATTGCAATAAAAAAATAAGGATCCTTACTAAAACTACAATAATGTTACCCAAGGCGCAAAAATTGCCTATAAAATATCTTTCATCGCATGTGCTGCTAAAACTATTGATGGTAGAACAAAAAACTGTTCCACAATGTTAAAGAACATATCAATATCTACAAAAAATGATGCAATAGCATGTGTCTAACTATTGTAGTGATGTCACTATAAATACTTCAATATATAAATAGTTTTCAATCATCAAGTTACGTACGCAAAAGGAGCCCGCGATACGCTATTGCTAAATACCTTATTATTTAGGTATATCCTGCATTTCCTGTACGTTTATGCCAAAATGTTTAAAAAATAAATGTCCACCCGTGCGAAGCCGGGACGGGCCGCTAGTTTAATATAAATACTATGAAATACTAAAGCATTGAATATAATTTTAGAGCGGCACATAACATTTTCACGTGCCCGCCAAAACTCCATATTCCATCATATCAACCTGATGCTGCCACTATAATATTTTTATTTACCGAACAAAAACGGTCTGATATATGTCGGTAATATAACAAAGTCACAGGTAATGCCCGAATTAATAACGTTGCGAACCGTAATAAGGACAGATGATATGTCTTTCTTCTTTCCAAACATATAGTGGTATGCTAGGTAAACTTTTTGTTTTTTAATTTTAATATTTTTACAACTTCCTCTTGTTTCTCTTCTACTTTTTCTTTTACTTCTTCTTGCCTTGGCACAAAATGATTTAGCAGACTTCTATCCCTTATTCACGAACAAAACTCCTCTTCTTTACCTAGAATGGGTGCTTATAAAGATAGATCTGGAAATTTTGCCTTCTAAATATCTTAAAATAGTCCAGAACTTTCGAGTCTAGAATATTATAGATGTTCAGAAATACTCTGGAATGTGTGACCGTACTGGTAGAATATTAGTTAAGATATGACCTGCTGTGCCAGCGTCATATGTTAGATTTCCAAGCAGGAAAACTTTGTGCGATTCACACATTGTTGCTCTGAGATTAATAATTTAGTGTACTTTAATTAAAAAATTGTAAAATTGTCGTAATAAAATAATTATTTGCTAATTATTTACTGCAGGGATTTGTCTTTAAAAAAAAATTCTGTGCAAAATCTTAGATCATTGTTAAACATTCCAGAATATCATTGAATGTAATCTGGAATATTTTATTCTGGGATGTAGTACACCTCAATAAAAATATACATACATACATACATATCATCACGCCATATCCCTTGCAGGGTAGGCAGAGAGAACAGAGTGCCAGAGAACTCTATCTCTGCATACTTCACTCGCTTCCTCAACATTCATAATTCTCCTTATACACGCTCGCCGGTTTCGGAGACTCTTGACTCCACCTTCCTTCAGTACATGACCGATCTGGTCTATAAAAAAAAAGAAAAATATATTTATTTAATTTTTCATCTTTTTATTAAGTACTAGACAATATTTCGTAGTTTTACATTCGTTCTAGTTCTAGTTCCTGTGGGAATGCAGTGATAAAATACTGCCTATGCTACTCGCTGATAATGTAGCTTTGCACTAGTGAAATAATTTTTGTAATTGGTTTAGTGGTTTAGATTTGAAAGCGTGATAAACTGATGTTTCATCATCATCATCATCTCAGCTCATATATGTCCCACTGTTGGGCTCCAGCCTCCTCCATAATGGGAGGGAAATTGACCAATTATACCATGTTTTGTTTCGAATTTTCCTTCTCTTGCATAGATGTTATATGCGTTTTATATCCCATAGTTGTCTCTTACGATCACCCACGGGTAAGATAGGGGGTGATGATATGTATTCTTACTCCGTCACCACACGGATAAATAATTTATAATATTAAGTAAAGATAACTACCCCATTCTAAATAAATTTAAATAATATGCAATATTTCAGTTTAATTTATAACTAAGAAGATAAGTAGCAATCTACCCATAACAGCCACTTCACTCAATTATATTAGTATTTCCACCGAAGACAAAACTTGGTACGAATGGCGATGGCAGTTTATGGGACTGCACGTGCTTCTGTCGACTGCGTCCGATGGTTTGGGCTTGATATTAACTAATCATAACATATAAAAAAAAACTATATTTATATTCACCACCTTCAACATCCTCTCAGTTCATACGCGTCCCACAACTGGGCTCGAGTCTTGCTACTTGCTATCATGCTGATAAGACAGTTTAGTTAAGGGTTTTGTTTCGAGTTTTACTTCTTATTTATAGATATTATCATCATTCATCATCATCATTTCAGCTTATATATGTGCCAATGTTGGGCTCGAGCCTCCTCCATAACGGGAGGGAAATTGACCTACTATACCACGCTGGTCAGACGTGTTGGTATAGGGTTTAGTTTAGAGTTTTCTTTCCCTTGCATAGATGTTATATGCGTTTTATATACCTCAGTTGTCTCTTACCATCACCAACTGGTAAGATAGGGAGTGGTGAATTGCATTCTTACTCCGCACTCACACGTAAAATAGATATTATAAATTTTCGTTAACAGTCTTTAACGACACCCACGGGTAAAATAAGGGATAAATTGTATTCTTACTCTTTCATCCCAGCAAAAAACCTCTGTTATAATACTCTCAATCAATTCATCAATAAAGACACTCATTTAATCTCAGTCACCAAACCAAATATTACATTTAAACATACTATGTAAATTGAGTACTCTGTACTTTTGGTTTTTTACAGTATGCCAATCCCATGCCACACGCAATCGTTCAACCATAGCTCATATTTTACAAAGTAACAAAAGTCATCTGCATACAAAACGTATACTTTTAGTCATAAAACACTTCTGTTAGCAACAAAGTACTAATGTTATGCGCAATTTCGTTAACTCCTGAATATTACCAAAGCTTTCTATTCAAAATAAATTTTGTCTAAAATATTTTAGACTATGGTAATAGGCAGAAATTGATGAAATGAAAGTGTGAATCTTTATCCTTCGGATCCTATCGTCGTCCATGTTTAGAATAGGCTGCTCTAAGATGGGATATTACGTTAATTAGCACGCTTGTTTCATTCAACTAGATGGTGTACGTTTTCCAGGAGCGTCTCTCTATAATATTTCAATCTCTATCCTAAATAGCAATTAAGTGGTGATAAATTAATTAATACAAATAAAACCATATTATTCTCTTTCAAAACATACACAATTTCATTTTTTCTTAATAATAATAATAATAATTTCATTCGCTGGAATGCAGGTAGTTACAATTAGGTGACAAACATTAAAGTAAGAGCCTTATACATTCTACCGTTTAGGCATGCAAATATTTTGATATGATAACATAGTACTACTCATAGCTTACATGATAGACAAATAGTGAACTCAAACTCTGAGTAGGTAACTCTGTAAGTTAAATAATTAACAATAAAATAAAAATAAGGCGGCCTCCGAACATTTATAATAATATAAAACGATTACTAATTATAAATTAACATCATTTAGAAATTCTGAGACTGAATAATAGCATTTAGTTATAAGTAAATCAGTTAACTGTACTTTAAAATTTCTTACAGTTTGATCTTTCATAGTTTTAGGAATTTTATTAAAGATAGTAGGAGCCATGGTAATAACATTTTTCTTGAATAATGCAGTTTTAGAACCACTAGTATGAAGCAAATTTTGGTATTTAGATCTCATAGCAATATTTCTGAAACGTGTCTCATGTAGTGTTAGAAACAGCTGAGGATTTTTTTTTGCAAATAATGTAATTTCCAAAATATACAGACAAGGAAGCGTTATTAACAATTTATGTTTTTTGAAGATTGGTATGCAGCTTTCTGTGACTTTCAGATTAAAAATTACTCTTATGCATCGCTTTTGGGCTCTGAAAATGCTCTCTTTTTTGCTACAGTTGCCCCAAAATATAATACCAAATCTTAAAACAGAAACGACAAGACCATGATAAGCAACTAGTACCGTTTTAGTGTTAACTTTTTAGACAAGTTAAAGAGGCCATATGCCGATGCACTTAGTTTTTTACAAATATCATCAGCTTGGTCTTTCCATGTTAATGTTTTCGAAGGGTAATGTGTATAAGCTATTTTTTTCTTATTATGAGAAACAGGTCCAGTACAATGTATAACAATGAAGTGACGAAAGCCTGGAAGCCTGCCATATTTTTGACAAGAATTCTGAAAGACCGAAAAGGCCGAACTTCTCAAAAAAAAATGCAGGTCGTCTGGTTGACTGACTTTTATTTTATTTTTTTATTTTTTTTACTCAGTATTTTTTTATGTGAACCAAATCTGTTGATTATTTTTTATTTGAGAATTGGTACTTAATATGGTTTTTAAGTCATCGTCAATAATGTGTATTCGGTTGACTACATGGTCGGTTTTTTTTAATTACATTTTTGTTTATTATTTAGTCACTTTCATTATACCCGTTGAACAAAAATAGGCTCTATATACATATCTGCTACATAACCTCGTCAAAATAGGACGCTCGAATGGCAAATCTCTGTATAATAGACAAGGTCATGGATATGTTTTAGGTTACAAGTGTTTTAGGTACCTACAACTTACGTCATTGAGTACTACACTTCTCTTGCGGTCCGTCTATCTATTAATCAGTTTATAGATCTTTACATACATACATACATATCATCACGCCATATCCCTTGCAGGGTAGAGAGAGAGAACAGAGTACCAGAGAACTCTATCCTTGCATACTTCGCTCGCTTCCTCAACATTCATAATTCTCTTCATACACGCTCGCCGGTTTGGAGACTCTTGACTCCACCTTCCTTCAGTACGTGACCAATCTGGTCTAGGTAGGTTAGTCTCGGTCTCCCCCGGTACCTACATCCTTCCACTTTCGCATTGTATATCTTCTTAACCAGACGTTCGTTCGGCATTCTTTCTACTTGTGCGAACCATCGATCTTTAACTGTAAGATTATTCTAAATGAAGGTTAAAAAGGGAGACACATCACTTCCATATCATTAATCAATATACCATGCATCTCAAGAATGAAAGGAATATAAGTCAGTCACCAGTCAAAATCACACAAGAACCCTTCCTCCCCAACAGTTCCCGGAGACACAATCTGGCTTATTAATATCATAATGTGCTCGATCTTTGATTTACAAATGCCTTTTGTATTTGTTTTCGTACTAATCGTAATATTACAGATTTTATCTCCCTGAGAAGCAGTGAGCCTATAATGTCACACCATTGCTGTAAATTATCTTATAAGATATAGATGCTACAGAATTTCAGATTAACATATCCTCCTAAGTTTTCAAAATCTGCTAAATTAGCATAGAATAAACACGAAATAAATACAACTATAATAAGAATTTTAATCATTTATAACATTTCACCTGAGAATGAACCTTTTGTTATTGTGTTGACATAAAAAAAATGTTAATTAAAAAATGCAAGTATAAACCAAACCGGCGTCTCGGTGTTTAATGAAACAAGGAAAAAACAAAAAAGGAATAAACACAGAAATTGTTCTTAATAAACTTGTCACGCGAGAGGGCGAGAGTTAATTTCCTGTTTCGTCCAATCTACGAGGAAGCGGGCTGCCTCCACAGCGAGCGATATTTAGCTTTGTATAGCTACAGGTTACTCTGATCATACAATATAGAAAACAGGTTTGCGCATATTAACGATAATTTAATGTAATATTGCCATATGGAATGACAACAGATATACTTCTATTTCTGCCAAAAATAAATAAAGCAAATAAATCATAAATGTATTCTTTTTTATAGCTAAAATCTATTTAATTATTCAGTGTATATACAATTTATTTCCTCAATCAATACAATTTATTTCCTATATATTTTAAAAGGTACAAGCTGTGTGGTAGCGGCTACGAATACTACCAACCTTTACTTTGCTCTTGGATGTCGTAAAAGACGACTAAGAGCCATATAACGACCTGGGCCAACTTCATCTGATACCGTTTGGTCAACATTTACATTCCCAAGGAGGGTTGACGTCTGACAGGCGGCCGGTCATAAAACTATTGCCAATAACTTTAATAATATGTACTATGAAAGAAGAGTATATATTGTATCGAGCCCAAGTAATTGGGATGAGAGTAGGAGAATAATGATGATGATGATATTTTGAAAGATACTAGATAATTGTGAGGAAAGTTTTAAGAATGAAGGTTGAAGTAAAGCCCTCGATGGGTAAAGGAAGAGCAAAGAAAAGATAGATGGACTGCGTGAAATATAATATGGATTGATAGCGAGTAACTACATAGATGACGTCTGATGTCTGATGAGACATTGGGATAAGATCCCAAGTAATTAGGACAAGAGTAATATGATAATGATGATATTGTGAAGGTACAGACTATTAAATATAAATTTTCTTAAATAACATTTCTGTAAGGTGTCTTTTTCAATTTATGAAATTTACAATTTATATATTATTACATCATTTTAGGGTAGGACCACGCTGTTGACAGTTTTCTGTTTACAGCCGGGAGCCGGTCCTTCCGGGGTAGTACCACACTCTCGCAGAAGATCTCGCAACGTTTGAGCAATGGCAGTGTGCCATTGTGCTTCGTTCGGAGAGCGAGAGAGCCGGAAGCCCAATTAGGTCCGGTAGGCAGTGGCCTAGCTTTACCCCTGGTATTGCAAAGGTCCATGGGCAGCAGTAACACTTAACATCAGGTGTGCTGCTTGCTCGCTTGTCATCAAAAAAAAAATCAATATTTATATTTTTTGGGGTCGATACAGTTGGTTCGTCGATCTATTACTTGGGGTCGATACAATATGTACTCTTCTTTGATAGTACATATTGTAAAAGTTATTACTCCTTGGGAACGTAATTGTTGACCAGACAGTATCAGGTGCAGTTGGCCCTAGTCGATATAAAGTTTTTAGTAGTCTTCTACAACACCGACGAGCAAGGGTCGGTACTATTTGTAGCCGCTACCACACAGAAACTAATTTAAACATTAACAACAAACTTAAATAATATAAATGATTCAAAAAGTCGAGCGTTAACGTTACCAGAGGACTGAAAAGTCAACGCTAAAGAAAGAAAGAGTACTGAGGTGTTCAGCTAAATAAAAATAAATTACGTATTAGTTAGTCACTTTGTATTATATTAGCTCTCTGTATAAAACTAACTTAAGTGTTAAAAATTAGTGTTTTATTGGCGACCACGGTTCCGTCGGCTGTCGCAGCGCTACTTACCCGTAGGACGAGGGAACGCTAAAAAGCCTTGTCGACTTAATGTGATTTAAGTTGAGCACCGAGATTTCCTGTAGCTAAACATTTTGATTTACCTTTTTTTATTCGAATTTTGATTCAATTCCGCGAGTTTGTGTTTATTTTTAGATTAGTATCATTGTAGAAAAGAATATTATTTTGCAAGCGATGAGAAATTAAATAGCGAAATCCCTGACCTGCCCCTGAGACCCTTGTATATAATTCGAACAAAGATGGAACAATGGTAGATCGTTTATTATGGGGTACGATGTCAGAAACCTCCACGTGGTGTACCCTGGGTGCGGGCGGCAGTCCCCCAGATCATTCTGATGGATTGTCTCCCGTAGCGAATATCTGGCGCTAGGGGGGTCCCTTTGTTTGGGAAGCCCTGTTTCGCTCCTAGCTCTCTACTCGTAGAGGGTGACCGGACGCGAATCTTCGACGGGCTCAGTCACTCATTCATTTGGGGGCTGGGCAGGCATAAGCCACCGTCGACATATCGTAAACCTGATCTTTGCTTGTCTTAGTTTCAGGAGCGAGGGTCTTGGCTTAACCGCCCGGACCGCGAGGAAGACAACCTCTATAAAGAATTACCCAGAATCCTAAGTTCTGGCGTGCGGCGAGAGGATGCATGGCTGATGGGGTATTCAGTTCTTAGCACGCTCCAGCCAGGGTACCGGCTGCCCCCCTGGTTGGTAAATGTAGGCTTGCCCGAGTACAGGGATCTCTGCTCGGGTCGACTGTCAATTCTCCCATTCTCGTGGGAACCAAAATGGATCTACTTTCACACCAATTAAAAGACGGGGATCCTACGGATTCCCACCCTAAGGCCTTGCCAAGCCAACATAAAACTGGCACAAACGACGCCTCGTCCTTGGGACTTGAGGCGTCCGCCGAGGGCCCGGCACAAACTAAAGAGGCCCCAAAAAGAAAGAAACGTAGGCGGATCATCACTCCAGCCGGCGAGCGCGCTAAACGGCGCGCCAACCGGCTCAAGAAGGAAAGGGAGGCGCTGGAGGCCGCGGCATGCCGCGAGACCAGCGTTCTCAGCGACGAGGGCGGCACAGTAGCCGCAGAGCCGTCGCAAGTGGATGGTGGTAGCATCGCAGGGCCGTCGCGGAGGGCGGGCGGCCACGGGTGTGTGTCTCGGGATGAGGGCGACGATGTCGCAGGGCCGTCCAAGGAGAGGAGAATGAGTGGCAGCCCAACGGAGCTGTCGAGCGACGAGGGCGGATCTACCGCAGAGCCGTCGCGTAGTGAGGGCGGCAGTAAAGCCGCAGGGCCGTTGTCGGAGAGCTGTGGGAACTCCGACACCGACACGGCCTCGGAGAAGCCGTCGGACGAGGGCGGTAAGGCTGCAGAGTCGTCCGACGATGAGGTCGGCCGAAGCCGGGACGAGGGCGGCAATGCCGCAGAGCCGTCCAGTATGGAGGAGAGCAGCTTGGCTGCCGAGGCCGCCGAGGAGTCTGAGCCGCACCGCGCGGGGAAGACTCTGACGGCGGCCTTAAATGCCAGGGAGAGGGAGGAGGCCCTCCCCCCGAGTGTACGGAAGCGCCCCCTGCATAAGGGCGGCAGCTCCGACTCAGAGGGGAGTGTCATCATGCCTCCTCCCAAGGTCCCGACCGCACGCCGTGGGCGTAGGGGTCGTGGATCGGCGGTGGCAGCGAGGCCGGTGACTCCGAGTCCGGCCAATAAAAGCGGTGAGGTGGCGGCCCTGCAGGGCGCGAACGCGCGCCTCAATAGGGAGGTCTCCGGCCTGCGGGAGCGAAACCGGCGACTCGAGTCGGAGCTGTCGGCGGTGCGGAAGGAGAACCGCGGGTTGGCCAAGGACGTGGCCGACCTGCGGTCTCAATTCGCACTTTTAGTGCCAGCCATGCCGCCGACACTGGCCTCGCCGCAAAAGCGGGCTGCGCTGGAGAGGGCGGGCCCGTCCTCTGCGCCCATGGCGCCGCCTGCGCCTGTGACGCCGCCTGCGCCCGTGGTGCCTGCTGCGCCACTTGTGCCCGCGGCGCTGGCCGTGAGCACCGTCAGGAAGCGTGGCAGGCCCAAGAAAGGGGAGGAGCCGCTCCCTGCGGTGCACGGTGTGCCGGAGGAGGCGATGCGCGTCATCTTCGCCAGGCTGGAGTTGATGATGGATGCGCGCATCCAGGCCGTGGCGGATCGTCTTCCACCCGAGCCACCCCTCCGGCTGCCGCCCGCCACAGACAGGACGAAGCGGCCGCAAGCGTCAGCTCCCACCCCGCTGCCCTGTCAGGGTGGCCGCGTGGTGAGCTATGCTGCGGCCGTAGGTGGGCCTAAGGGGGCCAAGAAGAAGGCCGGCACGGTGCCGGCTCCCGCCAAAACCGGGCAGCGGCGGGCGCCAGCGGCTGCACCGCGGGCTCCGGCCAGCGCACCCGCGACTGCGCCTGCTGTGCCCAGCGCTGCTGCCAGGCTCGAACAGGGCTGGCAGGTGGCTGGGCGGAGCAGGAAGGAACGCGGTCAGAAACGGAGAGCGGCAGCCAAGAGTGCCGCTGTGGCTGCTGCTCCACAGGCGGGAGCCGACAAAGGGGGAAAGAGGTCGCGCAGGGGCCTCAAGTCGCCGAAGACAGCTGCGGTCATTATCACCGTGCTGCCTGAGGCGGCCGAGAGGGGCCTCAACTATGAGGCTGTCCTAAGACGCGCCCGGCGGGAGCTGGACGTCTCCGACATCGGGGGCGTCGAGGCGAGGACCCGCAAGGCCCGGACAGGGGCTCGAATTCTCGAGTTCCCTGGGGCCGAGGGCGCCAAGGCGGCTGATAGTGTGGCCTCGAAGCTGAGGGGGCTGTTCGGGCCGGAGGATGGAGTCCGAATCGCCAGGCCCGTCAAGTGCGCAGAGATGCGCCTCACGGGTCTGGACGATTCCGTGACGGTGGAGGACGTCCGGGAGGCCATTATGGTGCGTACCGGATGTGCCTCGGACACCGTCCGGATTGGCACCATCCGTCCTGGTCCGGGCGGCGTCGGTGCTGTCTGGGTGCAGTGCCCGGTGGAGTCGGTCAAGAAATTGGCCGACTCAGGCAGGCTCCTCGTGGGCTGGAGTTCGGCGCGGGTAACTGTGCTGGAGCCCCGGCCCGCGAGGTGTTACAAATGCATGGCGGTCGGGCATACCCGACCGACGTGTCGCAACTGCTTTGACTGCAGCGGGCTATGCTTCCGCTGCGGTCAGGCTAGGCACCAGGCAGCATCGTGCTCTGCGGTGCCCCACTGCCCCGCGTGTGCGGCGGGCAATAGGCCTGCCAAGCACCGCATGGGCTCTGGGGACTGCAGACCCCCGGCATCGGCCCCAAAGGGGCGGGGCGGCTCATCGACCGGGCCCGCTCCCGCTCCGATCGCGACCCGATCGCCCGTTAGCGCGGAGGAGGAGACGATGGATACGGCCCCTTAATGGACCACGAAGCCATCCGTCTCCTCCAAGCCAATCTCAACCACTCCGCCGGTGCGCAGGACGTTTTCCTGCAACCATGGCGGAGTGGTTGATAGCAGTAGCCGTAGCCGCAGAGCCGTACGTGGTGCCCGACCGACCTAACTGGCTGGGTAGCACCGACGGCACTGTGGCAATCGTCGCCTCCACGTCGTGGCCTTCGTCGTCCCTGACCCTTAGGGATAGGGGCGTCGGATACGTCGCGGCGGACTGGGGAGAGATTACGCTTTTCGGAGTCTATCTCTCCCCTAACAGGAGCGTGACTGATTTTGGGGCCTCCCTGACCATCTTAGGGGCCTCGTTACGGCGACTGGCACCGCGCCAAGTCTTCGTTCTGGGGGACTTCAACGCCAAGTCCATGGCGTGGGGGTCCCCCAGGACGGACGACCGAGGACGGGCGGTCGAGGAGTGGGCGGCGGCACTGGGCCTCTGTTTGTTGAACAGGGGCTCGGTGCATACGTGCGTGCGGCAGCGGGGCGGGTCGATAGTGGACTTGTCGTTCGCTAGCCCCATTGTCGCCGCACGCGTGAGGAGCTGGTGCGTCGCGGAGGAGGTTGAGACCCTATCGGACCACCGGTATATCCGGATGGAGGTCTCCCGGACCCTCCCGACGCCCGGCAGGGGTCATCAGGCGGACGGACGTCCCGCGTTCCCGCGATGGGCTGTGGGTCGTTTGGACCGGGACCTGCTGGCGGAGGCAGCCATCGTTCACTCGTGGCTGTCCTCTGCCCACCAGTTGGACGGGGTGGACGCCGAGGCTGGCCGCATCCGCAATGCGTTGACGCAGATCTGCGATGCGGCCATGCCCCGTGTACGGTGTCTGCCCCCGAAAAGGGCTGTCCACTGGTGGTCCCGGGAGCTGGCGGATCTTCGGGCCGCATGTATATGCGCCCGGAGGGCTTACACCCGCAGCCGGCGGCACCATCGTGATGAGGAGCGGGAGGGCCGGCTTTATGAGGGCTACCGCAATGCGCGGTCGGCCTTCAGGTTGGCCGTCCGTACCGCCAAGGACGTCAGTCGGCAGGAGATGCTGGACGGTCTCGATCGAGACCCCTGGGGTCGCCCCTATCGCGCGGCGCTGAGTAAGCTCCGCGCGCGGGGCCCCCCCCTCACCGAGACCCTCCAGCCCGGCCTCCTCACCAGGGTCATCGAGGACCTGTTCCCGCGACGGGCGGAGCACACACCCCCGGTCATGGCTTCGCCAGATACTGACCGGGAGGCCGACGATGACAGTGTTCCGCCCATCACGGCAACCGAGATGGGGGTGGCGGTGGCGCGCATGCGCAGCAAATCCACTGCCCCCGGGCCCGACGGTGTTCCCAACCGCGTGCTGGCCCTGGTCCTCGACCACCTGTGTCTCCGCCTCAGGGGGCTGTTCCACGCGTGTTTAGCGTCCGGGCGGTTCCCTGGGTGCTGGAAGGAGGGGAGGCTGGTGCTCCTGCCGAAGCCGGGACGGTCTCCAGAGTTGGCCTCGGCCTACAGGCCTATCGTGCTGCTTGACGATGCGGGCAAGCTATTGGAGAGGGTGCTGGCTGCCCGCATCGAGCGGCACCTCGTTGGCACGGGGCCCGATCTGTCGGACGCCCAGTTTGGGTTCAGGAGGGGTCGTTCGACGATCGCGGCTCTGCTGCGCCTGAGGGCCGTGGCGACTGAGGCCGTCGCCGGCGGAGGAGTGCTGTTGGTGGTGTCCCTGGACATCGCCAACGCATTCAATAGTCTGCCATTTAGCTGCATCAGGGAGGCGCTCCGATACCACGGAGTGCCAGTTTACCTGAGGCGGCTAGTGGCAGACTATCTGGAGGGGCGCAGCGTCCTCTACACCAACCGAGTAGGGGACGTTGTGCGAACGCCCATGACGTGCGGTGTCCCACAGGGGTCGGTCCTTGGACCCACCCTGTGGAACATCGGCTACGACTGGGCGTTGAGAGGGAGCCTCCCACCCGGGCTGGGCGTGATCTGTTACGCCGACGACACGCTCGTCACAGCCCGCGGTGGGACGCTGGAGGAGGCGGCAGGCCTGGCGACTCTCGGCACCGAAGAGATCGTCAGGCGGATCGAGGCGCTGGGGTTGATGGTGGCCCTGGACAAGACGGAGGCCCTCTTGTTCCATGGGCCCCGCATGGGCCCTCCCATCGGCGTTTCGATCACCGTCAATTCGGTTGACATCAGCATCCGGGCCCATATGAGGTATTTGGGCCTGGTGCTCGACGGGCATTGGTGGTTTCGGGAGCATTTCCGCAGGCTCGCTCCGCGGCTCGTCGGCGCGGCGTCCGCCCTTTCATGGCTAATGCCGAATGTGGGCGGACCGAGCGCTACGTGCCGACAGCTGTACACGGGGGTCGTCCGGTCGATGGCCCTGTACGGCGCACCGGTGTGGGCGGGGTCCCTGACCGTCCGACTCAGGGCTCTTCTGTGGCGACCACAGAGGGCCATGGCGGTCAGGGCTGTACGCGGGTACCGCACGGTGGCGACGGAGGCAGCGTGCCTGTTGGCCGGGAGTCCCCCGTGGGACCTGGAGGCGGAAATGCTCGCCGATTTGTATCGGCGGGTGTCGGGGGTGCGCGCGGAGGGCGGTGTGGTCTCTTTGAGGGAACTCACCACCTGGCGCGTTGACGCCCGCCTAGATGTCATTGCCCGTTGGGCAGTCCGGCTGGAGAGGCCTCGGTTCGGTGTGCGGACCGTAGAGGCCTTCCGGCCGGTGCTGATGCAGTGGTTGGAACGGCGGCACGGGGTGCTCTCCTTCCGACTGGTGCAGGTTTTGACGGGGCATGGATGCTTCGCCAAATACCTGCACAAGGTCGTCAGGAGGGAGAGTACACCGTCCTGCCACCACTGCGATTGCGACGAAGACACGGCGCAGCATACGCTCGAGGTTTGTGCCGCTTGGGCAGAGCAGCGTCGTGAACTCGTCGCAATCATCGGTGCCGACCTGACGCTGCCGACCATCGCCAGGGCGATGCTCGACAGCGTCAGGAACTGGGACGCGGTCGCAACCTTCTGCGAGGCAGTAGTCTCGCGGAAGGAGGCGGCGGAGCGCGTGCGCGAGGAGCGTCTCCTCGACGGCGCGAGCCGCCGCCGGCGACTGGGGCGGCGCAGGCGCGATTACCTGCGCCTGATGCCGCCCTAGCCGAGGCCGCGGGTGACTGGATCGGGGAATTAGTCCGTCACCCGCCGAGAGGCCGACCGCGTGAGGAAAGACCGACATCCTACCCGAGGGGGGGATGTCGGTCGAGGAGAGGGTACTCCTCAGGGGTATTCCGTCGGGCCGACCACTGACGTCAAGTCACTCTGCTCCGGTGGTCGGCCCAACGACGAAGGCGACGTCACGGGTGGGTTACGGGTTGTGCGCGCTTACGCCCCTCTGTCACCCCGGATGGAGTGGTGCGAGGAGTGCGCCGACCGTAGCCCACCCCCCCAAAAAAAAAAAAAAAAGATCGTTTATTATTTTACTATGTGTTGGTTCTGTTTATTTTTTAAGATGTTTTTTTACGATATGAATACTTCTCATATCTATAAATTTTCATTAAAACCTAGCTAAATTAAATGCTAAATATCAGCAATTTGGATATTATCCATATCCGGTCATATCATCGTTTACTAAAATTCTAATTGAAAAGGTAGAGTTAGAGTGGAACAATATAAAATGTGGCCCTATAGATGGTACCCCATAAGGACGACAAAATATAAGTGATAATCGGACTATCATACTGGTCCCACACTGGTCTATTTGATAGGACGATTGAAAGTGATTTCCAATAGGCGTGGGTTCAAGTCCTACATATGACAATCATTTTTCGCACATAAACATATAAATAACTTATGATGTTAAGTCTCACTAAATTAAAAAAAAATCTTATCCTTTCCTTACTAGTGAGCGATTATACATGATGACCTTTTTTTTTTTTTATTGCTCTTGGTGGCAAATGAGTAAGCAGTACACCTGATGGTAAGTGTTACTGCCGCTCTTTGACCTATACAATACCAGGAGTATAGCCAGACCGCAGCCTTTTTTTTTTTTTTTTTTTTATTGGTGGGCTATGGGTGCGTCTCGCCCCGCCAAATCGGTCCGGGGTGACGGAGAAGGCGGCGCGTGACCCCATAGACCCACCGTAAAATCCTCTCTCTTCGCCGTGCGAGCGGACCACCGGTACCCGATCTTTGTCTTCGGTGGTCCGCTCGGCGGTTTACCCTCGCGGGTTCCTCCCGTCGACGTCCCGACAGATTTCGCCGTCGGGGCGTCGCCCTCGCGCGATGGCCTCGCGTCGGGTGACCGGACAATTCCCCGGTCTGATCACCCGAGGCCTGGGTTAGGGCGGCATCAGGCGCAGGTATTCGCGCCTGCGCCGCCCCGGCCGCTGGCGGCGGCCCGGGTCGCGGGAGTCCTCCCTGACTCGTTCCGCCGCCTCCTTCCGCGAGATGACAGCCTCGCAGAAGGCGGCGACCGCGTCCCAATTCCTGACGCTGTCGACCGTCGCCCTCGCGACAGCCGGCAGCGTCAGGTCGGCACCGATAATAGCGACGAGGTCGCGGCGCTGCCCGTCCCAGCCCGAGCATCCCTCGAGCGTATGTTGCGCCGTGTCCTCGTCACTACTGCAATGATGGCAGCCTGGAGTCCACTCCCTGTACACGACCGTGTGCAGGTATTTCCCGAAGCACCCGTGCCCCGTCAACACCTGCACCAGTCGGAAGGTGAGGACCCCGTGCCGCCGCTCCATCCATTTCATCAATACGGGCCGGAAGGCCTCGACGGTCACGATACCGTGTCTAGGCCTCTCCAGCCGCGTAACCCAACGGGCGATGACGTCTCGGCGGGCGTCCTCGCGCCAGGTGGCTATCTCGCTCAACGATGGGGAGCCACCCTCCTCGCGCACTGAGGTAACCCGCCGGTAGAGGTCGGAGAGCATCTCCGCCTCTAGGTCCCACGGGGGTGTCCCGGCCAATAGGCACGCCGCCTCTGTCGACACCGTGCGGTACCCGCGAATGGCTCTGACCGCCATGGCTCTCTGTGGCCTCCACAGAACCGCCCTGAGCTGGGCGTTCAGAGCCCTCGCCCACACGGGTGCGCCGTACATGGCCATCGAGCGGATCACCCCCGCATACAGCCGTCGGCCCTCGAAACTGGGTCCGCCCACATTCGGCATGAGCCGAGAAAGGGCGGACGCCGCGCCGACCAGCCGGGGAGCAATCTGTCGGAAATGCTCCCGGAACCACCATCGCCCGTCGAGCACCAGACCCAAGTACTTCATATGGGCCTGGATGTTGATCTGGATGGAGTTGACGACTAACGAGGCGCCGGTTGGCAGCCTTACGCGTGGCCCATGGAATAATAGGGCCTCCGTCTTATTTAAGGCCACCCTGAGCCCCAGCGCCTCGATTCGCCTGACCATCTCCTCGGTGCCGAGAGTGGCCAGGCTCGCCCCCTCTTCGAGTGTCCTGCCCCGGGCTGTGACGAGCGTATCGTCAGCATAGCACACCAAGCTTAGCCCAGGGGGGAGACTCCCTCTCGATGCCCAGTCGTACCCGATGTCCCACAGAGTCGGCCCCAGAACCGACCCCTGTGGAACACCGCACGACATGGGCGTCCGCACAATGTCCCCTGCGGGACACGCGCAGAGGATGCTGCGCCCCTGCAAATAGTCCGCCACCAGCCGCCTGAGGTACAGGGGCACTCCATGGAACCGGAGCGCCTCCCTGATGCAGCTGAATGGCAGACTATTGAATGCGTTGGCGATGTCCAGCGACACCGCCAACAGCACTCTCTTGCCGGCGACAGCCTCCGCGGCCGAGCCAGACCGCAGCCTGTCAATGAAATCCCAAACCTACCCAGAAAGTTGAGCAACCGGCTCTCTAGCTGATCGAACGAAGGACAGCAGCACATTGCCACTGTCCAGGCATCGTTTTTCTGCGAGAGTGTGGTACTACCACGGACGGACTGAAATTGTCAACAGTGTGGTGCTATCATTATTAAAGAATACAAACCATCTACATAAAAGAGGAAAATTGAAAACAATACTCTATAATAACTAGTCTGATCAGCGTGGTGTAATAGATCAATTTTCTCCCTACACTGTACATGACACTGGAGTCCAGCAGTGAGACCAACACGAGCTATATTCGCTATAGCTCATGCTAACGATCAAAACGAGAGGAATTATAATTGAAATGTGTAGTTAGTATTTGTACGATAATCATGGAATATTTTCTTTGATGTCGGCTTTGAAAAGTGATGGTAGAGTCTCTGGTTTAATATCAAACCGAAGGAATTAATTTTATGGCGGATGACGTTTTGACACACTTTTGAACCTCCCGGGAAATATTCTCTTAAGGAATACTATTCTACGTATGACGGCTTTGTAATATAATGTGTCGATTTTCTATATTTACTCGTAGATATATAAATTGTCTAAGGCTTAAGGTAATCTAAGAAAATGGGTGACAGTGTACAAATCTGTCAATCTTTAGAAATCACTGTACCGAATAATAATTTATTAAATTAAATTGTGGAAATTAGCAAGAGTTGAGTCCGACTATCACCACAGCCGTTCTTCCCAATAGCAACCGAATCGCAGTATTTCAGTTACCATGCAAGAAAATTCTTTGTGTGGTCCATAAGTGATGTCTTGAGTTTGATTGCTATCTATAGCCGTCAATTATATGTTTAAAAAGTCCCCGACAATGCACGGATTTGATCTTTAGTCCAATGTGAGCTATCTAAAAGCAAAAAAAAATATCTGCTTCTGAATATATCTCTTCCAACAGTCGAAGATAGGGATCTATCCGTAATCTCAGATAATTTATTAAAGTGAGTGAATGTTAAAGAAACAACTAATCAAACCCGGACACAGTAATTTTGAAAATGACAAAATTACCGTATTCAACGTTCACCGCAGCACCATAATTGCAGTTCGGCAGTTTGCGAAGGGATAAGCCCTCCCTCCTAGGGATTAAGGCATTGATTAAAGGGTAGCATTGAATTCAGGAAGGGAAGAATCGTGTAATTGTAATGAAGATATTATTATGGTTTATTTTGATTGCGGTAAATAGGGTTACTTTAAATTATAAGGGAGTGACAAAATGACGTCGTCGCAGGCAGTCTTTGGAGGTAGACGGCATAAATTGGATTATTGTTACATATCTTGGTAGTGGTAGGTAATTAAAAACTAGAATAAATCTAATTATAATGATCATCATCATCATCACAGCCCATAAATGTCCCACTGTTTGGCTCGGACCTCCTCCGTAATGGGAGGAAAATTAACCCACTATACCACGCTGGTCAGACGTGTTGGTATAGGGTTTTGTTCCAATTTTTCCTTCTCTCGCATAGATGTTATATGCGTTTTATATCCCTTAGTCGTCTCGTACGATCACCCACAGGTAAGATTTGGGTAGTGAATTCTTACCCGTCATCACACGGATAATAATGATAGTGAATATTAGCATTACTCAGACATCGATCTTCTTCGAAAGTGTGATACTACCCCGGACGGACCGCCCCTCGGTTGTAGACAGAGAACTGTCAACGGCTTACCACTTTAAATCTTCTTAATATATATAAATTACGCATCACGTTGTTTGTTCGCGATGCACTCCTCCACGACAGTACTTAACCAATTTTAATCAAATTTGCACAGCATGTGTAGTTTGATTTCTCTCTGCGCAACATTGTGGAGAAGCATCTGGCTCTAGATCAGATAGTTTTCTGCAGTTTTGTGGATCTGGAGAGAGCATTTGACACGGTTGTACGAAAGGAACTTTGGGACATTTTACCGGAGTATGGTATTAACGGTAAACTGCTGCAAGCTGTGCAGTCCAGTTACATGGGCTGTAGAGCTTGTGTGCGGCTGGATGATGGAATATCGCCTTGGTTTAACGTCAATATCGGTGTTAAGCAGGGGTGTGTTCTATCAGCCACGCTGTTTATCATATATCTGGATAAATGTCTCCAAAGGTTGAACGATATGAATGTGGAAGTCCAGATGGGCGACTCAGTGGTCAGTGCTCTACTCTATGCAGATGATGCAGTCCTGCTAGCGCAGTCAGCGGCTGACCTGCAGACCCTAGTCGACACAATGACAAAAGATTGTAAGAAAAGGGGTCTACGCATGAATGTGAGCAAAACCAAAACAATGGTCTATGAAAGAGATGAAGCCAGAACAGATGTAAGAGTAACAATAGGTAATGATGTACTAGAGCAAGTGGATGAATTTGTATATCTTGGATGTCGATTTAGCCGAGATG
The DNA here is from genome assembly GCA_905163515.2 of Lymantria monacha. Taxonomy (NCBI): domain Eukaryota; kingdom Metazoa; phylum Arthropoda; class Insecta; order Lepidoptera; family Erebidae; genus Lymantria; species Lymantria monacha. The sequence goes on from LR991088.1 coordinate 33,617,832, forward strand.
GAAGGTACACCACTGATATAGAGTGAAGAGTAAATGCGGGAAATAGAGTGAATGGAGCGTTGGGAGAACTTCTCGGTAGCCACCACTTCAGCCAGAAGGCACGTGTAGCAATACATAACGCAGTGCTTGTCCCAACATTACTATATGGAAGCGAGAGTTGGGTATGCAGAAAAGAGCATAAAAGTAAAATTAATGCGGTCGAAATGTGATCTTTACGGAAAATCTGTGGAGTTAGGCTGACCGACCGCTTTCGTAACGACGACGTAAGAAAGCGAGTAGGTATGAAAGAGAGTATTGGTGTAAAGATGCAAAAGGGAATACTCCGATGGTTCGGACATGTGGAAAGAAGGCCGAACGAATCAACCTAACTACCAGACATTAAGAAGATATACAATGCGAAAGTAGAAGGCGGTCTGCGGCGTCTGCGGCGGCGGGGAGACCGAGACTAACCTACCTAGACCAGATTGGTCACGTACTGGTGGAGTCAAGAGTCTCTGAAACCGGCAAGCGTGTATGAAGAAAATTATGAATGTTGAGGAAGCGAGTGAAGTATGCAAGGATAGAGTTCTCTGGCACTCTGTTCTCTCTGCCTACTCTACAAGGGATATGGCGTGATGATATGTATGTATGTGTAGTTTGATTGAATTGGGATAAGAGTAGGAGAATGATGATGATGACTTGGTGGACGCGAGAAACCTTAGTCCTCCATGACCATGAACGCTTTAAACGAAACGTCGAGAAATTAAAAATCATATACAGATGCGATAGAATCCGTAAAAATAGTTTTATTTCAAATTTGTAATACTCGCGTATACATCACATTTCTAGTAAATAAATGAATTTAGAGAACTATAACAAGTTCGATTCACAAACGTGTAATATGTCTGAGAAACATGTATCCAAACACCATTATGCTACTTGGACATAAACGTTTTATAGGTACCTACATACATAAAAGTCGTTAGTTTTGTCGGCATACTTCAACCGCCAAGTTAAATGCTAATACATAAATTAACCGCTTTACGACTATTTTATGAGCACATTTCGCGAATGTCTTCATCTTTTGGTGGCCGAAGAATTTATGTATCTGTTTGCTAATATTTTAGTACTAGGAAGATATAATATGGCTTGCTGAGAAACGGAATGACCTCCCTGAAGTAGCTTTTAAATAACGTGACCATTATTTTTTTTTATATCAGAATGGGACGCTTGCAAATATGTATACTTATAGGTAAAAAAAAAGAACTTATTAATAATATTTATTTTAAATAAATAAATTTTTGTATGGTGACAAAATAGGAATACAATGCACTAACTCTTATCTTATCCGTGGGTGATCTTAAGAAATGACTAAAGGATATAAAAAAACATATGACATCTATGCAAGAAGAAGGGAAACTCAAAATAAAAATCTATAACAATATGTCTGACCAGCGTGGGTCAATTCGCTCCTATCGTGGAAGAGGTTTGAGCTCAGCAGTGGGATATTTATGAGCTAAAATGGTGCTTATAATAATACTTTTTTTTGTTTCTACGGTGTTAATACTTCTAACCTTATATCAATATTTCAAAACGATTTAGTTGACGCTAAACGAGAATAATAACGTATTTTCATCTCTCATCTTAGTTCTGACTTCGAATGTCGATTTAGCAGCTCAATATACGTTGAAAAAGTATAGGTCTGATTCGTCATACAACTAACTTCTTTTTATGGAGCTGTGTTATTATATTATTTGAAATAATCAACATTTGATTACGTCCTTAGTCGCATATAGTTTTGTTTTATATTATACTAGTAAATTGCCGCGATTTTACCCGTGTAGTTCCTACTACTGAGGGGATACGGTAATAAAATATAGCCTATGTCATTTTTTTTTATAAAAGACACAACCCTGCATCAAGGAAATAATCCTTGTGTTTCATGGGACTTTACAAACATGCAATTAACGCAGACACTTTACACCCAGACACAACAATATTTTGTGGCTCGCACAAAGTATTGTCCCGCGTAGGAATTGAATCCCGGTACTGGCACGAAAGGTCAAATTATAAAAAAACGCTGACAACTTATTTTTTTATTGATGAAAGAATTTTTAATATCGGTTATGTAGTTTAGACATAATAGCGTAACAATCAAACTAAAATGCGCATATAATATTAGTTAGGATATTTATCAGCGATGTATATCAGTTTCAAAATACCATGGCTTTCGCCGCGTCTTACCTTGCCATGCTTTGTCTACAGGACAGACAGCCTGAAAACGAGACTGTCCTGTCAAGAACAATACATATGGTCACGCTACTTTTAAGTAACTAGGATAATTTTAAAACAGATGTTTTCTTTTTTATAAAAAAAATATTTTTTACACGATCATTACACATGTAAAATAAAACTATCTTCACATTATATATTAGAATACAATTCATAGATCGCACAAAGTATACTGCGTGTCATTCGAACTCACAACACTAGGTATTGCAGAATGTTCTTAATCACTACGCACATTTATGCAGTCGAAATAATTATGAAATACTGAATAGAGTTTACGTCTATAGCACTCATTCGATATCCAATGGCATCTAATTAACATTGCATGGGTCATTAGCGACTATTGATATGACATACGTTATGGGACGAATCAAAATGATGAAGTGTCATCGCATACACGATTTAATACATCAGTTTAATGGCGTTTATTCACAATTAATAACAAAAGAAATTTATTATGAAGGGTAAAATAAAATTAAATTTTGCTAATTTATTATATGATAGTGGCTACGAATATTACTAACACACACTTTTGATAGATTTCTGTCTGCCGCCGTAGGGTAGGGTAAACCGCACCGACACCGCCGGCGACGACCCGCGCACCCGCGACTGCGCCTTCCGCGCCTGGCACGCCCGCTGCGCCCGAACAGGGTTGGCAGGTGGCCGAGCGCGGCAGAAAGAGTCGCGGGCAGAGGAGGAGAGCGGCGGCCAAGCGCGCCGCTGAGGTCGTCGCCCCCCAGGCAGGAGACGGAAGAGGCAGCAGCAGGTCGAAGAGGAAGCGGCCGCGCAAGGGGCTCCGGCCGCCGAAGACAGCCGCAGTGGTGATCACTGTGCTGCCTGAGGCGGCAGAAAGGGGCCTCAGCTATGAGGCCGTTCTGAGGAAAGCCCGGCAGGAGCTCGACGTCTCCGACATAGGAGGCGTCGAAGCCCGGACCCGCAAGGCCCGGACAGGGGCTCGGATTTTGGAGTTCCCTGGGGCCGAGGGCACCAGAACGGCCGATAGCGTGGCGTCGAAGCTGCGAGGTCTGTTCGCCGAGGAGGGTGGCGTCAAAATCGCCAGACCCGTAAAGTGCGCCGAAATGCGCATCGCGGGTTTGGATGACTCCGTGACGGTGGAAGACATCCGGGAGGCCATTGCCTCGAAAACCGGGTGTCCCATGGACACCGTCCGGGTTGGCGCCATCCGGCCCGGTCCGGGCGGCGTAGGTGCCGCCTGGGTGCAGTGCCCAGTGGAGTCGGTCAGGCAACTGGCCGACTCAGGCAGGCTCCTCGTGGGCTGGAGCTCAGCGCGAGTCACCGTGCTGGAGCACCGGCCTGCGAGGTGTTTCAAGTGCATGGCGGTCGGGCACACCCGGCCAACATGCACTAATTGCTTTGACTGCGGCGGACTCTGTTTCCGCTGCGGTCAGACTGGGCATATGGCGGCATCTTGCGCCGCCCCGCCCCACTGCCCCGCGTGTGCGGCGGGCAATAAGCCTGCCAAGCACCGCATGGGCTCTGGGGCGTGCAGACCTCCGGCTTCGGCTCCAAAGGGGCGGAGCGGCCCTTCGACTCCGGCCGCTCCCGCTCCTAGCACGGCCCGATCGCCCGCCGCAAGCCAGGAGGTGATAATGGACACAGCCCATTAATGGCTGCCCAGTCCACTCACCTCCTGCAGGCCAACACCAACCACTCCGCCGGTGCGCAGGATCTCCTCCTGCAATCCATGGCGGAGTGGTCGATCGGTGCAGCCGTAGTCGCGGAACCGTACGTCGTGCCTGATCGCCCCAATTGGGTGGTCAGCCGGAACGGAACCGCGGCAATCGTCACCTCCACGCAGCGGCACTTCCCGTCCTTATCCCTCTTGGATAGGGGCGAGGAATTTGTCGCGGCGGATTGGGGAGGGGTCACACTGTACAGCGTTTACCTCTCCCCTAACAGGAGAATGGACGATTTCGGGGCCTCCCTCACCACCTTGGAGGCTTCGATACGGCGACTGGCACCGGGCCTCGTCCTGGTCCTGGGGGACTTCAACGCCAAATCCACGGCGTGGGGGTCCCCGATGACGGACGATCGCGGGCGGGCGATCGTGGAGTGGGCGGCGTCACTGGGCCTCTGTGTCCTAAACAGAGGCTCAGTGAACACGTGTGTGCGACAGCAGGGTGGGTCGATAGTGGACTTGTCGTTCGCTAGCCCCGCTGTCGCACCACGAGTGAGGAACTGGCGTGTCCTGGAGGAGGCGGAGACCCTGTCGGATCACCGTTACATCCGGATGGAGGTCTCCCCTCTCCGGGACCCCAGCAGGGGTCACAGGGCGGACCGAGCTCCCGCATTTCCGCGGTGGGCTGTGGGGCGGCTGGATAGGGACCTACTGGCGGAGGCGGCCATCGTGAACACGTGGCTGTCCTCACCACCCCTAGCGGACGGAGTGGACGTTGAGGCTGTCCGCATCCGCAGTGCGTTAACGCAGGTCTGCGATGCGGCCATGCCCAGGGTGCGGCGTCTACCTCCGAGGCAGGGGGTCTACTGGTGGTCCCCAAGACTGGCGGACCTTCGTGCGGCGTGCATTAGTGCCCGAAGGTCCTACACCCGCAGTCGGCGGCGTCGCCGCGATGTTGAGCGGGAGGGCCAGCTGTACGAGGCGTACCGCAGTGCGCGTACCGCCTTTCGGCTGGCCATCCGGTCCGCCAAGGACGCGAGTTGGCAGGAGATGCTGGACGGTCTTGACCGTGACCCCTGGGGTCGCCCGTATCGCGCGTCGCTGAATAAGCTTCGCGCGCAGGGCCCCCCCCTCACCGAGACCCTCCAGCCCGACCTCCTTCGTAGAGTGGTCGAGGAGCTGTTCCCGCGGCAGTCGAAGCACACGCCCCCGGTCATGGCTTCGCCAGATCACGACCGGGAGGCCGTCGAGAGTGTTCCGCCCGTGACGGAGTCGGAAGTGGGGGCAGCCGTGGCGAAGATTCGTTCCGCCACCACGGCCCCCGGCCCGGACGGAATCCCAGTCCGGGTGTTGACGTTGCTCCTCGAGCATCTCGAACCTCGCCTCAGGCGACTGTTCAACGCCTGTCTGACGTCTGGACAGTTCCCTGAGTGCTGGAAGGAAGGGAGGTTGGTTCTCCTGCCAAAGCCGGGACGGCCCCCGGATTCGCCGTCGGCCTACAGGCCCATTGTGCTTCTGGACGATGTGGGTAAGCTGCTGGAGCGTGTCCTCGCTGCCCGCATCGTCCAGCACCTGGAAGAGGTGGGGCCCGATCTGTCGGACGCTCAATTTGGGTTTCGAAGGGGGCGTTCGACCATCGGGGCCCTGCTACGCCTGAGGCAGACGGCCGCGGAGGCTGTCGCCGGCAAAGGAGTGCTGTTGGCGGTGTCGTTGGACATCGCCAACGCCTTCAATAGTCTGCCATTCAGCTGCATCAGGGAGGCGCTCCGGTTCCACGGAGTGCCCCTGTACCTCAGGCGGCTGGTGGCAGACTATTTGGAGGGGCGCAGTGTTCTCTACGCGAGCCCCGCAGGGGACATTGTGCGGACGCCCATGTCGTGCGGTGTTCCGCAGGGGTCGGTTCTGGGGCCGACTCTGTGGGACATCGGTTACGACTGGGCGTTGAGAGGGAGTCTCCCCCCCGGGCTGAGCGTTATTTGCTATGCTGACGACACGCTCGTCACAGCCCGGGGCAAGTCATTCGAAGAGGCGGCGAGCCTGGCCACTCTCGGCACCGAGGAGATGGTCAGGCGAATCGAGGCGCTGGGGCTCAGGGTGGCCCTAAACAAGACGGAGGCCCTTTTATTCCATGGGCCCCGTGTGAGGCTGCCCATCGGCGCCTCGTTAGTCGTCAACTCCATCCACATCAGTATCCAGGCCCATATGAGGTACTTGGGTCTGGTGCTCGACGGGCGATGGTGGTTCCGGGAGCATTTTCGTCAAATTGCTCCCCGGCTGGTCGGCGCGGCGTCCGCCCTTTCTCGGCTCATGCCGAACGTGGGCGGACCCAGTTTTCAGGGCCGACGGCTGTATGCGGGGGTGATCCGCTCAATGGCCATGTACGGCGCACCCGTGTGGGCGAGGGCTCTGAACGCCCAACTCAGGGCGGTTCTGTGGAGGCCACAGAGAGTCATGGCGGTCAGAGCCATTCGCGGGTACCGCACGGTGTCGACAGAGGCGGCGTGCCTACTGGCCGGGACACCCCCGTGGGACCTAGAGGCGGAGATGCTCTCCGACCTCTACCGGCGGGTTACCTCAATGCGCGAAGAGGGTGGCTCCCCATCGTTCAACGAGATAGCCACCTGGCGCGAGGACGCCCGCCGAGAAGTCATCGCCCGTTGGGCTACGCGGCTGGAGAGGCCTAGATACGGTGTTATTACCGTTGAGGCCCTCCGGCCCGTACTGATGGAGTGGATGGAGCGGCAGCACGGAGTCCTCTCTTTCCGGTTGGTGCAGGTCTTGTCGGGGCATGGTTGCTTCGGCAAGTACCTGCACACGGTCGTGCGGAGGGAGTGGACTCCGTCCTGCCACCATTGCAGTAGCGACGAGGACACGGCGCAACATACGCTCGAGGTATGTTCGGGCTGGGACGGGCAGCGCCGTGACCTCGTCACTGTCATCGGTGCCGACCTGACGCTGCCGGCTGTTGCGCGAGCGATGGTCGACAGCGTCAGGAATTGGGACGCGGTCGCCGCCTTCTGCGAGGCTGTCATCTCGCAGAAGGAGGCGGCGGAACGGGCCCGGGAGGATTCCCGTGACCCGGACCGCCGCCCGCGGCCGGGACGGCGCAGGCGCGAGTACCTGCGCCTGATGCCGCCCTAACCGAGGCTTCGGGTGATCGGACCGGGGAATTGTCCGGTTACCCGACGTGAGGCCACCGCGTGAGGACGACGCCTCGACGGCGAAAGCTGTCGGGGCGTCGACAGGAGAGGAGCCCAAGAGGGCATACCGCCGAGCGGGCCACCGAAGACAAAGATCGGGTACCGGTGGCCCGCTCGTACGGCGAAGAAGAGGTGCTTACAGGGTAAGTCAATGGGGTTGCGCGCCGCCCCTTCCGTCACCCCGGACCGATTTGGCGGGGTGCGACGTCCATAGCCCACCACAAAAAAAAAAAAAAAAAAAAAAAAGGGTAGGGTAAACCGCCGGGCGGGCCACCGAAGATAAAGATTGGGTACCGGTGGCCCGCTCGCACGGCGAAGAGAGGCGCTTTGTAGGATGGGTCTATGATGTCGCACGCTGCCTTTTTTTTTAGGTCGGTCCGTTCGGGGTAGTACCACATTCTCGCAGAAAATATACGTTTGAGCAATGGCATCGTTTCGGTGAGCGAGAGTCGGCAGCCTAACTTTCTGAATGGGTTTGTGGTTTTCATTAGTAGGTAACGCTCTTGTTGAAACAGTATTGCAAAGGTCTATTGGCGGCAGTGACTCTTACCATCAGGTGCTTGCTGGTATGCCACTCTCAGCAATAAAAAAAAAATATGCAATCCAACCTGGCTAGAGAGGCCTCGGCTAATACTGATGGAGTGGTTGGGTCAGCAGCTGGGTCCTTTCTATGCAACTGGTGCAGGTCTTGACGGGGCATGGTTGCTTCTGCAAGTAACGGCATACGGTCGTGAGAAGGGCGAGGATACCGTCCGTTACGACTGTGATTGCTACGAGGACACAGCTCAGCACACGCTCGAGGCCTGTGCGGCCTACGGCCGGCGTGAACTCGTCGCAATCATCGGTACCGACCTGAGACTGCCAACCATCGCTAAGGCGATGCTCCACAGCGTCAAGAACTGACGCGGCCGTCAGCAATATATCTATTTAATTTATTTAATTACTGAATAGATGGCTTAATAGTTACGACACTGATCTTACGTGCCATTACCGCAAGTTCGGTTCATAACAATACTTTGTGCGATCCACAAAGTGTTGTCAAAATAACACTACACAAATTACACCCAGACTCAAAAGTCTGGTGATTTGCGTTACTTTTGGTGAATAACTTTTGGTGGGTTCGATTTTCACGCAGGAATATACTTGATGCGATCCCCAAGTGTTATTCTAAGTTTGGATGTAATTTGTCTGCGTTAATTAGATGTTTGTAAAGTCCCCCGCAATACAAGGATTATTTCTATAGTGCAGGGTGCAAAAAAAATACCATGGTGTTTTAATATATCTCTCTCATTATATTTTTCTTGACTCTTATTTCAACACTTTTAGACTTAATTTAATTCTCTCGTCTCTTCAAAAAAGTTTCATTATAATAAAATATATTAAAATCACTGCCATTATAAAGTAGAGAATATGTAAAGAAATACAAGAAGAATCTTAAATAAAAGTTATTTGAATACCGTTTGAAGTTCGTAGTTCAAAAACCCGTATTCGAAATATCTGTTTCTCGCCAGTAAGGCTTGGATAGCATAACGCATGAGTAAGTATCATATTGAATCTGTAATCGTTCCGATTGAATCGAATATCGTTGACGGTTGGAATCGGTTCCCTTATACTGTCGAGACTATCGAATCAACTATCAAATTGTTACGGAATTGCAGACTAGTTGGAAATACTCTGAATACTAGAAGGATACGAATTGATGAAATGCTTTAGTTAATACTTAAATCTGTATTTTAGTTTTTTATATCTTTAATTGAAAATTTGTTTTTTTTTTCAATGCTCTAAAACCTTTTTTTTTATAAAGACGCCAACCAAGGAGCCGTACTAAGGAAATAATCCTTGTATTGCGGGACACTTTACAAGCATATAATGAACGCAGATAAATTACACCCAGACTTAAAACTACATCTGGGTATCACACCAAGTATATTCCTTCGTGAGAATCGAACCCAACAAAAGTTATTCACAATAAGAAACACCGTTATTCACCAAAAGAAACGCAAATCACCACTATTTAGAACTTGATTTTCTATCAAAAGTGTGGAAAGCTTCTTTTTTTTTTTTTTTTATTGGTGTACTATGGATGCGTCTCGCCCCGCCAAATCGGTCCGGGGCGACAGAAAGGCGGCGCGCGACGCCATTGACCCACCGTAAAACTCCTCTCTCTTCGCCGTGCGAGCGGAGCACCGGTACCCGATCTTTGTCTTCGGTGGTAAAGTGTGGAAACCTAGGACGAGCCAACCCATTTATACAGAGAATAGTCAGACAACTATCTGTTGATTGTTACAATGGTAGATTAAGCTGTTGCTTAACTTACCATTAAAAAAATATTATTCATAACCATTATCACAGCTCATATACGTCACGCTGTTGGACTCAAAGCGCCTCCACAATAGACGGCAAGTTGCCCTATACCACGCTGGTAAGACGGGTCGGTAAAAGTTATCATATCGAGTTTTTCTTCTCTTGCATATATATATGTTATATGCGTCTGCGTATATCTCTTAGTCGTCTTTTACGACACACATGGACAATATAGGCGGTGGTGAATTGTATTCTTACGCTATCACCATACATATAACTATTATATTAGCTACACAACTATAGCAGCCATGATAAATATTTCAAATCCGGAGATCTGGGCAATTTAATATCAATATAGGCAGGAAGGACAGGAAGAGGCACCCTGGTGCATGCTATTCGCTGATGACATTGTTCTCGTCGGGGAGGAGGGCCTTGAGGTACAGAGCATTCTGGAAAAGTGGCGCTGTAGATTGGAGAATGTTGGCTTGAAAATCAGCAGACCTAAAACAGAATACATGTTCTGCGATTTCGGCGGTCTCTCCAATTCTACACCCATGTCCTTAGATGGAGTACCTATATCAGTATGCTCGGATTTCCGTTACCTAGGTTCTCTTATTCAAAGCGATGGCGGCCTGGATCGTGCGGTGAAGCACAGAATTGATGCGGGATGGATGAAGTGGCGGCAGGTCACGGGTACAACATGCGACCCCAGAGTACCCGTCAAATTAAAGGGCAAAATATACAAAACCCTAATAAGACCTGCTGTACTGTATGGATCAGCATGTTGGACGACAAAAGCGACGGATGAGAGACGACTGCATGTAGCGGAGATGCGAATGTTGAGATGGATGTGTGGTGTGACAAGAATGGATAAAGAAAGAAATGAATACATTAGAGGAAGTTTGAAAGTTGCGCCAGTGACGGAAAAGTTAAGGAGTGAACGGCTGACATGGTATGGACATGTGCAGAGGCGGGATGAAAGTAATGTTGTGAGAAAAGTTTTAGGTATGAATGTTGAAGGCTTAAGGGGTAAAGGAAGTCCAAAGAAAAGATGGATGGACTGCGTGAGGCATGACATGGATAGGCTAGGAGTAACGGCAGAGATGACGTCTAATAGGATCGTATGGAAAAGGATGACATATTGCGTCGACCCCAAATAATTGGGATAAGAGCAAGATGATGATGATAGGCAACGCTAATAAATTTTATATACTATAATTTTCCGTGTGGTGACGGAGTATGAATAGAATTCACCACCCTATATCTTACCCGTGAGTATCGTAAAAGATGATTAAGGGATATAATATGCGTATGGGATCTGTGTAAGAGAAGGAAAACTCGAAATAAAACCCTATACCAACATGCCTGACTAGCGCGGTATAGTAGGTTAATTTCCCTCCCATTACGGAGTAGGAACGAGCCCAATAGATGTCCCACTGTTGTTATATATGGGCTGTAATGAAATATTCATATCATTAATGTATGTTTTATGTATGTTCATTAATAAATACTTGTTATCTTTAACTTCATTTGATGTCTAACGAAAATAGGTTATTCTGATGCTACCTATGGCTAATACATACATACATACATATCATCACGCCATATCCCTTGCAGGGTAGGCAGAGAGAACAGAGTGCCAGAGAACTCTATCTCTGCATACCTCACTCGCTTCCTCAACATTCATAATTCTCTTCATACACGCTCGCCAGTTTCGGAGACTCTTGACTCCACCTTCCTTCAGTACATGACCGATCTGGTCTAGGTAGGTTAGTCTCGGTCTCCCTCGGTACCTACATCCTTCCACTTTCGCATTGTATATCTTCTTAACCAGACGTTCGTTCGGCATTCTTTCCACATGTCCGAACCATCGGAGCATTCCCTTTCCCCTTCCCATTCCCATTCCCTATGGCTAATAAGTAGCTAATATATCATGAATCATGAAGTTAAAAGGCTTCTTATACATATCTTTGTTTATTGCTTATAGCATATTCATGAGTCATTCCTCTCCAATTATCCTTATATAGTTTCGTAGCAACGAAAAATAAAGATAGAGAAAAACTGAATAAGAATACAGAACAATAAAGACGTTAACACTATCTTGTCGCAGTAAGAATACAATTCACTACCCCCTATCTAGTTCATGAATGTTGTAAAAGACGATTAAGAGTTTGAAATAAAACTATTTTTGTGGATTCTATCGTGTTTGTATTACATGTTTAATTTGCCAACGTTTTGAACACTTTACAGTGTGATTCACGGGAGGACTAAGATGTCTTACGTATCGCATTATTTTTAATTATAGATACTTTTTTGGTGTGACTTAGTTATTAGTCTCAGACGACTATGACAAGTTTACCCGATTTGTTAATAGATACGGTAGCAGCTAGATATAAATCTCTGTAATAACAATGACTTGTTGGACATAAGACATAAACCTCCGTGTTACTATCTTATCAACATATTCACACTTGATCCTTCCGTGACCATGAACGCTATAAAGTGTTGAAACATCGGGAAATTAAAAATCAAATACAAATGTAATAGAATCCGTAAAAATAGTTTTATTTCAAATGTATTACACATTTCACATACTCACATAATCATCATCATCATGTCAGCCTACATATGTCTCACTTTTGGGCTCGGACCTCCTCCATAATAGGAGGGAAATTGACCTACTATACCGCGCTGGCCAGACGTGTTGATATAGGATTTTATTTCGAGTTTTCTTCTCTTTCACAGATGCCATATGCATATTATATCCCTTAATCTTCTTTTACGATGCCCACGGGTAAGATCCCCGGTGGTGAATTGTATTATTTCACCGTCACCACACGGAAAATTATACTCACGTAAGCATCAGAAATAATTACGATTATAAATATATAAAATGTATATAACTTCTGTGAAAGAGAAGTTAAATTCGAAATAAAACCTAACTCAACCGTCTCAATGGCGTAGTACTTCAATTTACCTCCTATTACGGAGGAGTCTTGAGTTGAGCAGTGCAATCAATATACCAGTTGAGGTGTAGATGGTGTTAATACTATCTTGGGTACATTTTAGCATACATGGTGGTACGACCACGCTGTTAACAGTTTTCTGTCCACAGCCGCGGACCTGTCCGTCCGGGGTTTACACTCTCACAGAAGATCGAAGTCTGAATAATGGCAATGTGTGCTGTTCGGTGAGTGAGAGAGCCGGAAGTCCAACTGGGTGGGTTTGGAATTTTATTGGTAGGCAGTAGCGTAAGCTATATATACCCTTGGTATTGTAAAGGACCATGGGCGGCAGTGACACTTACCGTCAGGTGTGCTTCTTGCTCGTTTGCCACTATCTATACATATAATAAATGAGTAGAAATCCCGTGTCTGTACATTTGATAAATTTATAAAAAAATGAACCTAGGCAGTAAGAAAATACTAACAGAAAACAAAAAACATTTTTTGGAATTTCTTGTCTGTCTGTATGTCTGTAATCGCTAATCTCCGAAGTTACTGAACGGATTGTTTCGCAGTTTCGATAAAAAGATTAAGCCCAATTCAGAGCAACATTTAGTCTTTGTTTCATTTAAATCTGATGTCTGTAAAAAAAGTTATGGTCAAAAGTTATGATTTTAAAAACTTAAAGTTTTTAAAATCACCGCTCGCCTTTTATGTCACTAGAAGGTTCAATTCAAAATAACTATTTAATTTATCTATAGTGTAAGGAAAGTATTTGTATTACTTAATATATAATAGTTTCATCAATTCAGCTCATATACCTCCCACTGCTGGGCTCAAACCTTCTTCAAAGTTGAAGGGCAGTTGACATAATACATAACATTAGTCAGGTAGTCAAAATAACTATTAAAACTATTTGTGATAAAAAAAGAATGTTTTAATTAGTTAATAATATATAATTTAGCTATAAATTAATAAACTGCATGATTTATTTAGTTTGTTAAATGAGCAATAGATGGCGCTATAATTTAGTTTAAAACTTTAAATCATTTTTTCGTTATATTTTCGAAAGCTACTACATTAACTTCTTGAACTTAGTAAAGGTACTTTGGGTAGAAAGCTCTCAGCACTCACCTAACAGTCCGAGTAAAGTTGTCATAGCCATCTGCGACTAACAACTAAGTGAAATACGAAAAAGAAAAGTAAAGTCCACATCATAGAGCGTACAAAACGTACATTCTTAGTTAAGATGCTACTTAGGGGCGAGTATGCAAAGTGCACTCTTTTTTGTTTTTGTTTGTTAGGCTATGGTCTGGACACAGCCATTCCTTCCGTGGTAACAGTAGGGCGTCGTGTGGCCCCATAACTCATCGTGTTCTCTGCCCAAACCATCAGGCTGGCCTCTGGTACCGCTTACTTGACATCCGTAGCCGGTCCGGGAGTTTACCCTTCCAGGTATCGTCTCCATCTACACCCCGACAAACAACAGTGTTGTATCGCCTTTACGCGATCGGTGTCTCTGCGGGTGGTAGATTAATTCCCATGGTCCAGCTATCGAGCATCGTCTTTGCGATAGTCGACAGTCCCAGTTTGACCCCGATGATTGCGATGAGTGGATGGCACTGCTTTGCCCAAGCCACGCAAACTTTAAGCGTCTGCAGCGCCGTGTCCACCTCGCAATCGCAGTAGTGGTTAGACGGTGTGCTCTCCCTCCTTGCGACCGTGAGCAGGTACACGCCGAAGCAACCATGTCCCATCACTACACCAGTCACTTTAGCAATAGTGCTGTTACTGCCGCCTGTTGCTGCATATTGTGCGAGGGCCTACTTTTTTACATTTTTATACACTGTTGATAGCATAGAGTACGTTTCAAGCAGCTTGCAGAGCACTTGAAGGTGATCAGCGCTGAGATGACACCCTTGAGTAGGCCTGTAACAGTCATAGCCCCATTCGTTTGAGTCTTTTGCTTTTAACGATGTTATTGTTTTACAGTCTTTCAAATCCTTTGACATTATTATAAAGTATAAAAGATATCCATCTGAAGATATTCTACGCTACTAAAACGCGACATGAACCAAGAATTTCATTTTTATTAATTCTTTCGTAATGAAAGCCATTTATTATATATTAATCCGTGCGGTTGTGCACTTAGAATACAATTCACCAACCGCTTTCTTACCCGTGGGTCGATCACCCATGAGATGACTAAAGGATATCATACATATCATACATCTATGGAAGAAAAGAAAAACTCGAAACAAAACCCTATACCAACACATCTGACTAGCGTGATATAGTTGGTCAATTTCCCTTCCATTACGGACGAGGCTTAAGCCCAATAGTGGAACGTATATAAGCTAAGATAATAGATGTCCATGTCCCCACGTAGCCCTGAAAAGACTTATCTGAGCAGAGCAATCTAACTAAAATGAGGAGACAGCGTAAAATAACTTTGAAGTAACTACGTCAGAAACTGCAGCTACATTATTTCTTCGTGGTAAAAGAGCTTTGTTTAAAAACCCGATAGATATATGCACATTGTGTATAAACCCGATAGATTTATAAAGCAATGAAACACCGAGATGTTCAATAACACAAAACTGCGACACATTCAAAGTGTTTTTTGTTTTATTGTGTACGGTGGTAAACGAGCAAGCAGCATGCACTTATTTTTTTGGACACACGCCTTGCATTCCGTCCGCGTGGACCCATAACTCACCGTTTTCCCTCCCCATCACCATTGGGCCTTTTGAGTACCATCCCCGATGACGCCCCGGGTCATCGGGCTTCACACTCACGTGGTCAGCCTCTCCGCGGGTGACGGACTATTCCCCATTCCAGTTACCCGCGACTTCGGCTAAGGCAAGTAGACGCAGGTAATCGCGCCTGCGCCACCTGCCGCCTCTTACAAATGAAGCGGAAATAACACATTGCCACTGTTCAGACGTTGCTTTTCTGCAAGAGTGGGGTACTAGGTCCGACTGGGGGTCGTACCGGCCCGTGGCTGTAGGAAGAATACTATCAACTGTGGCTTTACCACTATTAGTGTTTTTATTAAGGATTGCTGTCTAATCGTTTGCGTAGAGGCCGTAGATCGAGCACTACGAGATCGTAATGAAAAGTCAATGGTGCTTTTCTTTGGAGATTTTTGGCAAATCCTTCCTGGTAAAACTCGGGGAAATAGAACTGATGAGATCAATGCTTCACTGAAGTGTTCTTATCTGTGGCCCCCAAGTAGGAAAGCTGACCCTAACCATCAACATGCAAGCAAACCCAAGGTCACCATTTACATTAGTGTTGCCCAAATGCAAGACCAAGACTTGCTGCAAGAGTTTCGCAGTTCTCCCTTAGACATGATTTTACGATTTTCTTAGCACAGAAAGGATTGTCAACATTTCGTATTCTTACGAGTAATACCAGTAGGTACACGGAAGGATAATAGCCCTACTTCGGTTTAGTGCTATGTACTTAATTATTGATAGTTGTACAGTTACTGCCACTAGATGAATAGAATTTCATTAATTTAGTTGGATTTTTAATGTCATGGGGATTTTTTATTTCTATCAAAACAACTGACATTATGTTATTCTAAAAGCAAAAGTTGCAAGATTTGCGAGCCTCGCAAGAGTCTTGCATTTGGGCAACACTATATCACGTGCTTAAGAACTTGCCGATGTTTTAAAGAAAATTGGAGAAAGCGTCCTAATTGATGAAAATGCTCAAGTGGCTGCCGCAAATACTTGGTCGACTTAGAATTTTTAAGTTTCAAATAGGGGTGCGTAGTATAATTGAATGTCACGCGGACGAAGTCGCGGGCATCAGCTAGTAAGCAATAAAAAAAAAGATGCATCAGCCTATCCACGTTTGCTATTGAACTTAAATGTCTTACATACATACATACACATACATATCATCACGCCATATCCCTTGCAGGGTAGGCAGAGAGAACAGAGTGCCAGAGAACTCTATCTCTGCATACTTCACTCACTTCCTCAACATTCATAATTCTCTTCATACACGCTCGCCGGTTTCGGAGACTCTTGACTCCACCTTCCTTCAGTACCTGACCGATCTGGTCTAGGTAGGTTAGTCTCGGTCTCCCTCGGTACCTACATCCTTCCACTTTCGCATTGTATATCTTCTTAACCAGACGTTCGTTCGGCATTCTTTCCACATGTCCGAACCATCGGAGCATTCCCTTTCGCATCTTTACACCAATACTCTCTTTCATACCTACTCGCTCTCTTACGTCGTCGTTACGAATGCGGTCGGTCAGCCTAAATAAAAAATAAAAGGTAAATGTCTTCAAGAGAGATATTGCCATAAACAACATACTTGGCAAGATTGGAGACCGAAATTGATATTGCCGAATTTTTCAAGATTATGCTACTAACGAAGACAAGGATCGGTAGCCAACCCTAATAGAGACAGAGAGGGATAATATGGTGGGTTATGTTATATATTGAATTATTCTATTCATTAAAGTAAAAAATTCATTTCACTGTTTGTGAGGTCATAAGTACTTATACTTACTGAGCATGGCGTATAAAATTTTATTTACTAGTTGAAGAAGTAATTTCTAACAAAAGAGTCTGCTGAATTTTTTGCTGGATCTAGTCAGCTTACGGCCACAATTCCACTCGAGTGATAGATTATTAAATCAATCTATATCTGCATACGTCTATATAAAATCGAAATCTCTTAGTAATTCCATTTTTTTGACTAAATGCACCAGCTTTTCAATAAATACGTATAATATATATGGTTCTAATAAAAAAATATTTTTTAAAATTTTCTCTGTCTATCTATCTGTCTGTCTGTTTGTTCTGGCTTATTTCTGAAACGGGTGGACCGATTTTAACAGAACTTTCATTAGCTGGTAGTTGATGTTATAAGGAATAAAATACAACTACTTTTATTTTAGAAAAAAAAAAGAGTTCCGTAAAAACAAAATGAAGCCTGAGGAAGGACATAGGCTACCTTTTCATCAACATGTAATTTCAGTCCAGACGCAGCCACAAGCTAGTTTCAAATAAAAAATAAAGTTGTCAATATATAAGTTGCACTTATAAGGCTTATAGTTATAAGATTTGATTTGAGACAAAAAATTATAGCCTATTGATTTTACCATATTTAATTCATTAAGTAAATAAGCCTAAGATATTGTATTGCATTAATATCTTGTGACGTCACAGGCATGTTGCACATACCGCGTATCGCGGTAGCGCACGATCTCCGCAGACATATCCGACGGATGTCTGACTATTGGACGCTACATAGACAAACTAAAATGACGCTTAGTGAAAATTGTATAACGGCAATTTATTTTATTTATTACGTACTTGATATTTGCTTTAGTTATTTATTAATTTACTACCACACAATGACTGATCATCTAATATTTTAAGCATCTGTCAAGCAAGTCTTGGATTAAAATCTCGATTAAATAAAAAATGTTATTCTTTTAGCACCTTCATCTCTAGAAATTAAGGATTACTGTGTAGATCATAATAAATCATACTTTTACGAAAAACTAAAAGATGAAAGGTCAAAACGTGAATATATAATATACAGAATGTCTTGACTGCCTTGTTTGATGGCTATATTTTGTTAGCTAACTATTTACTAAAGAGAGAAAAAAGAAGTTAGAACTATTTACTACCGAGAAGGGAAAGAAAACCCATAAGGGTAATACCATGGGCGAAATCTAGACGTAGAATTGAAATATAAACTTTTTTGAAAAAAAATGTCAACCGACTTCAAAATAAGATCAGCCAAAAACCATACTTACTTAAAACACTAAAAACCGAAAAATAAGATAAACTATTTAATTCTTGTCTAATTCTAATTATGTATTAATTTTTATAAAATATAATTACTAAATATTTATGTATGCTAGAAATCCACTAACACGTTTTGAAGTCGGTGCCAAGCCAAATAGGTATACTATATCGCATTTAAACCACGCCGCGCTTGTGACTGAAGTTATCTGAACGCGCATGCGGTTAAGCGATTTAATCCATACGGGCAGATGTCGTTCACGGTTGTGTCAAATGGTATTAAATTTGTGGCGTTATAGTGTTCTGAATACATGTTTTAATTCTTATTTCCGTTAATAATTTGATTTTATTAGTTTTTCACGCTGTGTGTATGTCACTAAACTTATTGTTTTTTATTAATTTAAGCTTGGTATCGACTTCAAATCGTGATAGTGGATTTCTAGCATACATTGCAATTATATTGTATTTTATAAAAATTAATACATAATTAGAATTAGACAAGAATTAAATAGTTCATCTTATTTTTCGGTTTTTAGTGTTTTAAGTAAGTGTGGTTTTTGGCTGATCTTATTTTGAAGTCGGTTTACATTTTATCAAAAAAGTTTAATTATTTTTTAATTTTTAGTGTAAATAAAGAGGTGAGTGAGGCCACCGCGTGAGGACGACGCCTCGACGGCGAAAGCTGTCGGGGCGTCGACAGGAGAGGAGCCCGAGACGGCATACCGCTGAGCGGGCCACCGAAGACAAAGATCGGGTACCGGTGGCCCGCTCGCATGGCGAAGAAGAGGTGCTTGCAGGGTGGGTCAATGGTGCGCGCCGCCTCTTCCGTCACCCCGGACCGATTTGGCGGGGTGCGACCTCCATAGCCCACCGCAAAAAAAAAAAAAAGGCTTCCCCTTCGTTGTGACCAAATTGAAACAGGCTAGTTACCTGATTTGGTTTTAATAAAATTTAATGACACTATTGGCACAAAAGTGAAAGACAGTGACGGGTTAGTTGCCATAGTGCTTGTGTCAACCATATATCAGGCAACGAAAGGTTACGGGATAATGAACGAAAAATGCTTCCGCTAATCCCCTGTTGGGCGGTTACGGTATATAAACTCCAGGGTACTTTACAAAGCCTTAAACAAAGCTATCATTGATTTAGGCAAAAATAAAATTGCCAATGATCAGTTTTATATTGCACTGAGTTGTGTAAAGACTCTAGGGGGACAGCTTTTTGCGATTTAAGGTCTAATAAAATAAAATAAAATAAAAATAACATAAAATAAGCCTTTATTGCTGTTATTTTTTTCTATACAGTATGTTTCACTAATCTATTAAACTATTGTACTTATACTATTACTACTTAAATTAAATATCGGCGATCGGATCGTTTTCTTTTACAGCTTGTCCTACGACCTAGGCCTCCTCCAAAGATTTCCATGACTCTCGGTCTCTAGCTATGCGAGTCCATTCAGACCCTACGACTTGTCTGATGTCATCCTCCCAGCGTTTGCGCTGTCTCCCTTTATTTCTTATGTTGCCCCTTGGGCACCATTCTGTTATTGCTTTGGTCCACTTTTCCTTAGTTTCCCGCAACATATGTCCTGTCCATCGCCACTTTAATGTTTTACACACCCTGAGTGCATTTTTGAATTTTGTTTTATTTCTAATCTTTTCCAAATTAACCTTGTCTCTTATTTTCACTCCAACCACAATCCGTTCTATGCTGTTCTGACAGACTTTTATTTTATTAGCTAGTTGGTGAGTTAGGGCCCATGTTTGGCATCCGTACGTTAAACAAGGGAGTATGCACATATTGTATACAGTTCTTTTACTTTTTAGTGACATATCTTTGTTCTTCATTATTTCGCTAAGACTCCAAAACTTATTCCACGTATTTCTTATCCTTCTGTCTATTTCTTTACACATATTGTTAGTAGGTGATATCAACTGTCCCAAGTAGATATAATCGTTTACATATTCAATCTGTACTTTATTTACTCGAATAGTATTCAGATTTGAGGATTGGGCGTTAGTCATTATTTTTGTTTTAGATAAAATCATCTTTAGTCCTGCTTTTTCACTTCCATCTGATAGCTGTTGCAGCATGCTTTCTAAACTAAAAGGGTTCTCTGAAAAGAGTACCAGGTCATCAGCGAAACGTAGGTGGCTAAGTTTTTCTCCATTTATATTCAGACCTAAATTATCCCATTCCAGGCTCCTAACAATCGTCTCTAGTACAGCAGAGAATAATTTGGGTGAGATGGGATCCCGTAGCGACGATCCCGTGGCGTACTCCTCTTTGGACATTAAATTGTTCTCCCGTGGTTTCCAACTTCACTTGGGCTGTGCTTCCTGAGTATATAATTTGAAGCGTTTTGATGTATATCGTTTGAACACCTTGGCATCTCAATGCTTCCCATATGTACTCGTGTTCTAGAGTGTCAAATGCCTTTTGAAAGTCAACAAACCCTATGTAATAGATTTTGTTGTATTCTTGGTACTTTTGAAGTACTTGTCTAAGAGCATGTATGTGGTCAATTGTTGAAAACTTGCTCCGGAAACCTGCTTGCTCTTTTGGTTGGCTTTCATCAAGAGTGTTTGCAATACGGGAGAGAATTATTTTGGAAAACACTTTGTAGACGTTGGACATTAAGCTTATAGGTCTATAGTTATTAATTTCACCTCTGTCTCCTTTTTTGTGTAACAGTATTATTGTTGATTTCATCCAATCATTAGGTATATTTCCGGATACTAGAATTTCATTGAATATGTTTTTCACTGCGGGAGCTATAACAGGTACTGTAATTTTTAGAAGTTCATTTGTCACTTGGTCTGTTCCTGGAGCTTTGTCTAGTTTTTGTGAGTTTATAGCCTTTATTATTTCTTCCTTCAATATGGGTGGCACTGGTTCTTTATCAGGCCCAGCGTTCGGTTCGATGTTATATTCAATTTGCTTCTCTGTTTTGCTTTTATACAAATCTTTATAGTATTCGGTGGCAATTTGAAGTATTTTATGTCTCTTATTAGTACTTTCGTTATATTTATTCTTAAGGTTAGGTAGCCATTTATGTTTTTCCTTTAATTCTTTGAAGGCTTTCTTTAGTCCTCCAGTTCTTTCTATATGTTTGTGAAGTGTATTTTGCCTTCTTATCTTACGATCTTTTCTTATACTCAGGTTTATTTGTTTGCTTAGGCTGCTTATTTTCTGTCTGTTTACTTTGCTACCTTTCCCTTCCTTTATTATTTCTTTTCGTTGCTCTAGCAGTTGCATAGACTCACTTGAGAGTACTTTCATTTTTACTTCTTTATTTATTTTGGTTGTTTCTGTTTTAAGTAGATTCAATAGGTTATCATATTTTTCTTGTGTCGTAATATTTTGTTCCATACTGTCCATTGCTATTTTTAAGTTATTTAAAAGCCTCTCATTGTTGCCGAGACAGGATAGACTATTAATTTTGCTCTGAAGTCTTCTATTTTTCTTTACATATGCCCCAGTTAGGGTTGCCCTAACCATTCGATGATCAGAATTGAAATTAAATTGATTAATTACTGATACATTTTTGACTACTTTGCTGTTGTTGGACAAAATGAAATCTACCTCGTTATTGTGTAGCCCATTTGGAGAGATCCAGGTCCATTTTCGTGATATTTTGTTATTGTAGAAAGTGTTTAAGATTTTTAGTTTGTTCTCTAGAGCCAGTGTAACCAGTCTTTCTCCATTTTTACTTCTATTTCCATAACCATGTCTTCCAATTGTAGATTCTTCTCCTAGGTCACACACGCCAACTTGTCCGTTGAAATCCCCCATTAGTATAATGTTTTTGTGTGAATTTTGTATGGTGGTTTGCAAGTCGTTGTAGAATTTTTCAATCTTTTCTATATCTTGTTTTTTATTAGGTTCAGTTGGAGAATAAGCTTGGATAATTGACCATGTTTTATCTTTTTCATGATATAAAGGTAGTTTTATATTAAGGATAGATATTCTTTCTGAGATACCTCTAATTTCTTCTACATATTGAATTAATTCTTTTTTAATTATAAATCCAACCCCATAGAGACCTGGTGTTTCGCCTTTGTAGTGTAGAATAAATCTTCCGTGATCTTCTATTCCTTCCCCTAGGCGTCTCATCTCACTGATTCCTATTATGTTCCAGTTAATATTTTCTAGTGCCTGTTCTAATTCTAGGAGTTTCTCAGGTGTTCTTAAAGATCTAGTATTAAATGTAGAGATGTGGATATTTGTAGTTTTTATTGATTCGGAGGTTTTTATTGTTTTTTTATTATCAACCTTTGGAGGGTCGTGGTCATTATCCCCCACGATGACCAGTCGGGTTGGGAGAGAGTTTTGCTTCGACGTTTTTCCTAATTGTTTTTTTGTTGTTTTGTTGTTTTATTAAATTTTCTGTAGTAATTATTTCGGTTGTCTCGGTCTGTTTGGTTGTCCGTTTGCCGATGTTTAATTGCTATTGTTTCGTTTCTGAAAAGGCTGAGAGAGAGTTTGATCTTGCCCTCATCACATCAAAGGCATTTTTTCGATTTGTCGCAGTTGAGGTCAGCTTTCTAGGCTGTGTGTTACATTGAGGTGACTTTGATGTTTCTCTTTTCCTTTTGTCTTTTTTCGAATTATTTTCTTTAACTACTAGCTTATCATACTTAATATAGACTAAGTTTCCCTTCTCTCTTTCTTCTATTAGTTTTGGCTGTAGGGCTTTTCTCGTTTCCAAAACCTCTTTTGGGTAATCTTCAGTAATATATAATTCTTTCAATGCCTTTTTCTTGGCCATTACCTCGTTTCTCTTTAAATTACCAACAAAGGATAAAATAATTGGCCTCGGATTATCCGTTTTGTTCACTTTTCCAATCCGGTATATGTTGTTTACATCGGATTCGCCAATATGTATTTGTAAGTCTCTCTGGATTATTTCACTGACCTTCAAAAGGAGCTCTGAGGTTGAATTTTCGATCTCCTTTAGACCAAAAATTACTACATTTTTGCTTCTTTTTTCCCTTTTCAAATAATTAATCTCATTTTGTAACTTTTCTACATTTTTTTCAAAATTTTATTTTCTTCTATAATTGGTTTTAATTTTTCTTCCATTTTGCACATGACAGTTTCAGTGATGGTTTCCGTTAATTCGATTGTTTGATTTTTTAACTCGATTTTCATTTTATCGAACAACATTTGAAATTGATTCTCCATTTTTTGTATGAAACTGAACGTAGTTTGCCAATTAAATTTTATTTCTAGCAACCCCGAATGTCAACTGTCAGTTTGTGAATGAATGATGTATTACAATGATGTTACTCTGTTTGACTATGGTTAATCTTGTTTGTTGAACTAACCTCAAATGTGATTTATTAGAATCTTGATTATACTATTTTCTCCAATAGTTTGTGGTGATTTAATGCTCACACAGTCCACTTTACACTTCACTCTCTGTGTTCGAGCCGGTTATTCTAGAAATTGTGAACTGTAATATATTTTAATTGTGATTTGTTTACGACACGGTAGTACGTAGATGTTGACACTTCGGACGTCGGGAATGGAAAAAAACGTCTAATAAACTACTCAAAAAACTATATCAGCAGAAAGCGTAAGCCAAAGAATAAGACGGTTCTAAATAGGTACGTATTTAAATTAGAAAATTTTGATACAATTATCCAATACGGCTGGACAGCGTTTAGGAAACTTAAGAGGATCTTCTCACCCAACATATCTCAGTGTCTGAAGGCACAAGTCCATGACCAGTCATGATTTATGACATGAAAATGTGGGCCCTAAATGTGGGTCTCGTAACAAAACTCAAAGCCGCTCAGCGTACTATGGAGCGGGGTATGCTCGCTCGTTTCTGTGCGAGATAGGATTCGAAATACGTTAATCCATAGAATAACGGATCTAATCGACATATCACGAAGAATTAGCACACTAAGAGGCAATGGGCAGGCCACATCGCTCAACGAACTGATAATTGCTGGAGAATAAAAGTTTGGCAATTTGTGGCGAAATATGAGCGAAGCTCAAGTCCAGATGATGATACATATTTACAACAGTTCGACTTTGAGAAAGGCGAATTGAAAAAGGTCCCTCTTTTCAGCTTGGTATGTTATGTTCTACCTACGTAACAAAGATCATATATCGACAACATAAAGAATTACCTAACTCCTAATCGTCATGTTATTACCTTACATTATCAGCTTACGTGATTAACTTGAAACAACACAGATAAAGGTCTATGCGTGCATATGATATTGAAAGAATTGTCCTCCAACTCCTAACCGCTAAGGAGATGTACACCAGGTCATTTAAATGAGATTATCACTGCCAGATGCAAATATTTGAATAGCTTTGGAAAATATATGAGACACGTAATATGTGCCTATAAAATTTGAAGGTTGCCCTCGATTTCCATGACTGCCCATCTTCAGATCATGACTCGGTGACAATGGAACCACCTCTGGAGTATACCCTTTAGAAAGAAAAAAGAATTTTGAAAATCGGCCCACAATTGACAAAAATATCGCTGAACATACATTAAAAAAAATACATACAATGAAACATAGAACCTCCTCCTTTTTGAAGTCGGTTAAAAATAGGTATATTTTTAAAGTTAAAAGGTTTTAATAAAAATAAAAATAATAATGATAATCTACTAAAAGCTAAAATACAATTCGGTGAGTCCTAAGTACCAGTCATCACATCACTTTTGTCATCAATCTAGGATATTAATTGAGGAAAATATGGATAATTTCTAGCTTACCATAGTCGAGAATATTTTCAATAATGCAAACATGCAAATTTTTTACTTTTGTAAAAATGTTTTCTTTATACTATGTTCAAATTAATTGTTTAGGAAAATGAAAATTTGAAAAAGACAGCAGCATTTTATCGCCATTCAAACGTAGACTCGCAACCGGCACGTCGGGTCCGTTGCAATCGAACATCCTTGGAACGTTATACCGAATAGCAGATAACTGCCTTCAACTACCTACAAGCAACAACTACCCTTATTATCAACTATACAAAGTTAATAATCTAAATGATATCGTTATGGTATTTATCAGGAAGCTAGCTTGAGAAATGCATCAGTACATAACTGGATGGCGCATCATTTCAAGATATTCTCAATAAAGGTTCTTGAGTTGTTAGTTTCCGACTATTCAATATTTCTATACGTGTTTATTTGCTAATAAAATAAAATATTATTTTACGCGTGATGATGGAGTAAGAATACAATTCATCACCCCCTATCTTACCCATGAGTGATCGTAAGAGACGACTAAGGGATATAAATCGCATATAAGATCTATACAGAGAAGGGAAACTCGAAACAAAACCCTATACTTACTAACAAATCTGACCAGCGTGTTATATTAGGTTAATTTCCCTCTCATTATGGAGGAGGCTCGAGCACAACAGTGAGAAAATGGGACATATATGGGCTGTAATGATGATGATGATGAATAGATTAAAATCAACTTTTTTTAAAGATCTACTACTGTAGAAACTTTGCAAAATGCAATTAACGTAGACAAAGAACATCCAGTTTGTGAACCGCACAAAATATTGTCCTGCATGGGAATTGAATTCTTGGCACTGGCACGGGGAGTCGATAACTTAATCACTGCGGCATCTATGTAGTCAACTTATCATTGACGTAAATGTACTAATTTTCAGACGAGACAAGACTTAAAATGTTTCATATCTATGTATAATCTTTAACTTGTCCATCCATCTTCCAAATTAAACTAAACTAGAACGCAGTAACTAAATTAACATTAGTTTTGTGCATACTATTACTGAAATCACACAACGTTTCCCTTCATCATCAGTGATGTATTCAAAATTATATTAAGGTAATAGTTTCTCCGTATCTGAGGGTACAATTAACTTAATGAATATGTAGCGCTTTAAGTAAACAACCGCTATGCACATTTGATGCTGTGGATGTGGCTCTATGCTGGTCTTATTTAAGATTTATATCCGAAATAAAACTCCTTTTACGGATTCAAATTACTGCAATTTAGCATTTAATATGCTTAATTATTTATAAAAACCCGATTACGAAGCGAAAAATGATGTCACAAGTGGGATTCGAACCCGTACCTATTGGGAGTCCGGCCCAATCGTGCTGCCACTTACACCACCATGAACTATTGTAGGACATTCAGTAATTTGAATAACAAGGTTGTGTCATCGTTTAATACAATTCTAACTGCAAAGTTTGAAGTATTAAGCCTACACAATGTGTAAACATTGTCGGGTAGATGGCATACGTCACCTTAAAGACGTAAATGTGATACGAAGCGAGATTTGAATGTCCTACAATAGTTCACGGTGGTGTAAGTGGCAGCACGATTGGGCTGGACTCCCAATAGGTGCGGCTTCGAATCCCGCTTGTGACATCATGTTTCGCTTGGTAATCGGGTTCTTTTTACAGATTCTATCGCGTTTGTATTTGATTTTAAATTTTCCCGACACACTTTACAGAAAGGTTTCTGTTTGAAAGGTCTGTTTTCGAACAAATTCTCGAGTAACTATTATTAGTTACTTTTTTGATTATTCAAATAAAAACGCGATAGTATCCATAAACATAGTTTTGTTTCAAACTTATAATAAATGTGTAAGAATCAGAAGATTTATATCATCAGATAATATTGGAACACCCAACATACAGAGGGGTTTCCAACTTTCCACCATCAACATCGAGCAACTGCGCAAAGTAGAAAACACCAAAGGAACATGCAATCATATAACAACAAGGACGCGCCAATATATATACATATATATTATCATAAATGTATTAAAGCCACTTCAAGAAACCTTGAATTATATAACATCAATATAATAATTAAAATACAAAACATAAAAAGGCACGGACAAATGTCTGTGGACCAAAACCTTATTATGTAGAAAAAAAATATTGGAACATTATATTATACAAGATGGAGTGCTCTTCTCTACTCTCAGCTCGGTTACTACTACAAAGTAGGAAAGAAATTGACCTTACTTGGGAGACGTGTTGGTATAATTTTACTTTTGAGATTTCTTCTCATATAATGATGTTAATGTAGTTTTAAGTAACACCTAAAATACCTTATATTTGACAGGTACCATCTATTTTATGTATTATTTATGTTGCCTTAATTGTTACCTAAAATTCAACAGTCCTTGATCAAAACCTATTCAGTATAGGAACAAATTCTATACAGTATTTACCCACAAACCATACCTTATGTAGCAATAGTGTGTAATTAATGCGGTGAGTGCATCTAATAGGTTCCCATTGGAAACTAATCAATCAATTACCTATATAATTATGCGTAGACGGTCAAAGCGCTTCCATTCTGTGTGTGGCCGTAATATAACTTAAATATATCGAATTATTTGTTAATTGGATGCATTAATAAGCATATCTGATATATACCACCCAGATGTGGTAATGGGTCGCACATGGGATGTCCATGAAATACTATATAGGACGCCTCTGCCCACTAAGTAGGCGCGAAAAGCAAAAGTTGTTGGAAGAAGGAGTAGCACCGCACCGCATTTTATGACTATTTATAGGAGAGGTGTTACGTCCAGCGGTGTACGGCAAAAGGTAAAATAATAAATAGATAAAAGTCTAGGCTTATCATCATCATCTTTCTTTTACTCCACAAGTAATATATCATCACTATTTTCACTACCTATTCATATCATGCTTCTGATACTCCACTTTGTTCTGTGAGCAAGAGAGCGAAAGACCTAAACACCACTTGTGTGCTACTATTGCCCGCTCAAGGTCCGTGAGCGAGAATTTTTCTTGCTGTTTTGCAAAGTTAATTTAAAGAAAAAAAAATTGGGAACGAAGCAGTATCCCTTAGTTCAAAGAAAGAAACAAATGTTCCTTATATGCATTAAAAAAAATTAGTAGCTTTTATAATATATGCGATGGAAGCGGATTATATATTACGTTGATTCCAAATTAGCCGGATAGAGTAAGAATACAATTCACCACCCCCCAATTTCCCCGTGAGTGATGAGTAAGAGACGATTAAGGGATGTAAAACGCATATAACATCTATGCAAGAGAAGGAAAGTTGAAACAAAATCCAAAACGGCTCACCAGCGTGCTATACTTATCCCTCTCGTTTGGAGGAGGCTCGAACCCAACAGGGAGATGTATGAGCTGAGATGAAGAACCCCAAATAATTGTAATAAAAGCAAAATAGACGAGTCTTTTTTACGACATTCACAGACAGGATAGGGGGTAGAATTGTATTCTTATTCGGCTAGTACACGGACAGTTATATCTTAATGATCCGTGTAATCTACTAGTATAGTATCGATCGTCGTACGATCCACTTCATTAACCACAGATTATTTCCATGAAAAACCTGAGTCATAATGTTTGTCCTCGTAATTTATTTTCAGCTCGTATTACGCATATTTCTCAGAATCATAGTATCTAGTAGCTAACAAGTGGATTAGTCATGGCAATAAAAATACAATTTTATCGTGATTCAGATTTCCTAGTTGACTTTACTACATGAAACGGGAGCACTGGCATGTACCCTATATTTGTCAAGGAAAATATAATTCCACTGGCAACCCGTCCACATTTTGCTGTGGTTTAATGGAATTTTTAAGTTGAAAGATGGCGGTGTATGTATGCATGCTTTGTTATTCGACTGCATAAATGATGTGTGGTAAAAATCTACCATGCCAGTGTCGTGGTTTTGATTCTCACACAGAATAATGTTTTGTGCAATCCGCAAATTTTGGTTCCGAGTCTGGGTGTAATAATTTGTGTCTGTTAAATTATGTTTGTCCGCTGCTTTCTGTGTGATAATGGAGTAAGAATATAATTCACCACCCTCTGTCTTGCCCGCGAATGTCGTAAAAGACGATTAAAAAATATAATTGTATTATAATATGCATATAACATCCCTATGAAAGAGAAGGAAAACTCGAAATAAAAACCTATACTAACTCGTATGAACAATTTGGTGTAGTAGGTCATATAGTGTAGTGGTCATCCCTCCTATTGTGGAGAAGGTTCGAGCCCAGCAGAGCGACGTACTTATATGAGCCGAGAAAATAATAATAATAAAAATTCCAGGAAACTTTAAACTTATAACAGGAAATTTAGATATAGACCTTTATCTAATACGGTAGTCTTTGATGTTTTTAAGATTCCCATATAAAAAGTTTATCTATTTTTCCTTACAGACGACTATAACCAATTTCCCCATACTAAAAGAAGCTACTCAAGTTCACTATCTTAAGATACGTATTTAAGATGACAAGCATTTCAATTAAATTTCTTTCTCATCTATCATATTTGTTTCTAGCACACGGAATCATCTAACAACAGATGTATGTTTCAAAAAAGAAAATAAACCCAGTTAATAAGGGCTGACACGCATTTTTTTGCTATACCACCACCAAACAAGTTCCAGTAATCTTCAATTAAAATACTCGAAATAAGCAATAAATTTCGATGTTCGAAAAACGAAAGCACACACACGTTTATAACATCGTAGTACTTAAACTGTCCCAATTAGTGGCGCAAGTGACAAATGTGTACCGTTAAAAGTAACTTTTGAACTTGTTTTACTCATACAATTTGACTAATGGGTATCACAAAAATAGATTTGATTTGTTGTTTATTACCATTTTGATCTTACGAGACGGATACGATACGACATTAAAAGACAAGTAGGTATTACGCTGAATGCTCACTCCTCGGTTTTTAATAGTCCACTGATATCGTTGTCAAGACATCACTGGCAAATAATTTAAACACCAGATTTATAATCTGATTATTATTCTTAGCTACACTAGCTAAACAGTTTGTCATAAGTTAAAGGAATAATTTGTTGAAGTGAATCTTTTTTGTCGACGTTATTGTGACGTTTTTCTGTTACGCGCCATCTTCATTTCTAAGTCACATTTTTTCGTTACGCGCCATATTTATTGAATTTGATTTGAAGTGAAATTTCTTTGCGCGCATGAGGGTATAGCTTTTTTCAGATGAAAAGCTACACGAGAAACGCGGCACGAGAGAGAGAGGGGTGAGAGTATACACGCTATTGGTTGATGTATGTAAACAAGATTTATAAATTAGTTTGCCAAAATTGCACTTCTGATATCTGTACTTTGTACGCACGCATTTTTTTTTAAGTTTGACTTATTTTTCAGTAATATTATCTTTCTGTCTTAGATTTTATTATCTCTTGTGTTCCTTTATAATACCAATGAGAATGAAGGGAATGTAGATCCTCTAACATCCTCTGCTCTCTTATATTTTTTTACTTGCGGGTATTAAACCGCAAAAATGAAAGGAATTTGGATTTTCTCACGACTTCTCTTTTAAGTTCCTTTATCACACCCGTGACCCAATAAAAGGAATGTAGAATCAAATGTAAAATGTAGAAATAATGTATAATTCGTCGGACATATGAATAGCAAATATTTATGGTAGGGCCATACTGTTGACACTTGCCTCTCTATAAGCCCGTCCAGTGTACTACCACACTTGCAGAAAATCGACGTCTGAGTAATAGCAAAGTGCTGTTTTACTTCGTCCGGTGAGTGTGAGAGCCGGCAGCTCATATTTCTGGGTGGGTTTTGGTTGATAGATAGCGACCTAACTGTACCCCTGATATTGAAAAGATTCATAAGCGGTAGTAACACTTATAATCAGGAGTACTACTTGCCCATTTGCCACCATAAACAATAAAAAAAGTGTATGTGTACTTATGTACACGCGTTAAAAGTTATACTTCTTTAGCGTAACAAGATAAAGATCTTTTCAAAAATTTTACCTTTCGCCTTATTTTACGTTTGTAGAAAAAACGACACTAACAATAGAGAAAGGTATTTAATACATTGAAAGTTTTATTATAACGCATTATCTAGTTAAATAAAGTTTATTTAAATATCACAAAAAAAAACTGAAATGTTGACTATAGCTAACTTCAGTGTGTCAGTTTTTCGTGACGCTGTGCGCGCGCATCAAAAAAATTTACTCGTATCATTTTTCCCGTACGCGCCAAAAGAAGTAGAACTTCAAAAAATCTAAAAGATCGTGCATTGTAAATAATATCTATTATTTATTAATAGTTCTTATCTAGTACTTAAAAGGTTTAAAAATGTATTTAAGTGGGCAGTTTTGTTGAGTTATCGAACATTGATACAGTTGCATTATTGATATAAAATAAGTC